>CP149047.1:0-2400000 GCA_038024825.1 Polylopha cassiicola | reverse complement strand
TGAAAAAAATTAGGGATCCGTGCGAAGCCGGGGCGAACCGCTAGTTATACTTTATAATGAAACGGATAACTATTAATAACAAATTTACCTCGCGTATTTTATTTTATTGACTGGAGTTTCGAATAATATAAATCCGTTTTTAGTTGTTTTATTCCAATACTTAGGCATAATATAATGTAAAAAAATGAAACATTTGTTGATTTGATTTCCGATTTTGATGAAATTTGATGGGACCAAGAGTTATATAAGTAGGACTTCAACGAAAGACAGCCTCTATGTCTAATTAATTATCTTTAGATAATTTAAAAGTATTAAATAGGTAAATACTTAGTTATTAGTATAATAAATATTCAAATGACTTACCTGTGTTATATTGACCCGCTAAAATATTAACAAAGTAGTAATTGAATAATAAAATGATAAAGTTAAATTTATTCATATTTTAGTCTTCCGCGCAGTCCAATTAATAAACCATAACTGTTTCTAAATGCATCATACCTAACTAGAAGGAAAATAAATAGGTACCTATTATTAGAAATGACAACCTACTTAGGTAATTACTAAATCTACTTAGGTAGGTATTAAACTATTAAAATAGCGATTATTAATTTCCTAAGGTGCCCCAATAGGGGAATGATTTTTTTATAATACTTTATTTAACAACTATTAAAGGATTTAACTCGCGTATTTTTATTTTATTTTATTTGCTGACGTTTCGGATTCTTTACAGTTGCCATAATCGTAGCACGACTGAGCTGACAATAGTCTAACGCTAAAATTAACGAGTTAAATCCGTTAATAGTTGTTTCATACCAATGTGTAATAACCGCGAAGTCATCAGAAGTTAGGTAATACTTTATTTGTTCATTTGGATAACCTATTTAATATGTTTAGAAAATCGACTATATGGATTAGAAGGTAAAAATTAAAAAACCTACAAATGCCAAGCTATGAGGAAAAACCAACCCATTACCCGTTTTTGCCATAGCTACCGTGTGCGTAATAATAATACAACAATCACCGCTGTTTCAAAAACTTTTATTATTTTATAAATTATACATTAGGTAAGTAAGTACAGAACATTATTCAATAGGTAATAAGCGTAAAAAAATCTTCTTACTGTCCATTTGATTTCAAAAAATTGTATATCATCAATCAACAATGCATCAACCTGAAAAAAGAATTAAATATTAGGTTTATGATAAAAATCCGTTTTAAGTTTTAAACATCTCCAAGTTATCACTGACGTAGTACTTATGTTGCATTTTCTTTCAACACAGAGGCTGTTTAACAATTATAGAATACTAGCTTCTGCCCGCGACTTTGTCCGCGTGGAATTCCTCCTTTTTTGCAGTCGGTTAAAAAGTAGCCTATGTCCTTTCTCAGGCTCCAGACTTTCTTTGTACCAAATTTCATTTAAATCGGTCCAGTAGTTTTAGCGTGAAAGCGTAACAGACAGACAGACAGACATAGTTACTTTCACATTTATAATATTAGTAGGGAAGTAGGGATTAGTTTAACTGCGATCTAACAATTGAAATTCAATCGATAATTTTGTCCCACTGGGGGTCTCAATTTTTTACTGTTGTGTTGGTACAAAATATTATATTTAATTGTAGAATATTAGTTCCTTTTCATCAATGTACAGATATTTTTATATTTTACTTTATTTATTACTAGCCCGTCTCTGCTTTGCATTGATGTCTTACTTTTTAAAATAAAGCCTATGTAGGTAATCTAGAATAATGTAGCATTCAAATAAGTGAAAGAATTTTTGGAATGCTGAGTAGTTTTACATGTACCTATAATATCATTGTTCAGTTTTGGACGTCTGATTCACAAAAATCTTACCTGTAGTACACGGAATCCCATGTGAATTACTCTGAACGTTTATTGTTGATTGTTGTATCATGTCGTCTTTTAAATCTAGAAAAGTAATTAATTAGTACAATTATTACAAGGTCAAAATTGACAGGTATAAAAATATTAGAATAAAACAACTATTTTACGAAATTAACTCGCGTATTTTCAAATTATTTTATTGGCTGTCATTTCGAAAACTTTACAGTTTCCATAATCGTAGCACGACTGAGCTGACAATAGTCTAACGCTAAAGTTAAGTTTAGTTTAGCGTCAGACTATTATCAGCTTAGTCTGAGAAACTGCAAAGAATCCGAACCGTTAGCCAATAAAATATAATACTCGGGTTAAATCCGTTCACATTTGCCTCATTCCAATGTGTCAACCCGCGAAGGCATCAAAAATTATTAGATTCATATTTTTATAATTTTTGATGCCTTAGTTTTTGGCTGACGTGTCAAAAACTTTACAATTTCCAAAATCGTAGCACAACTGAGCTGACAACCTTATGCTTAGGTGAATATTAATCTACTTACACTCTGAGACCTGCAGGTATCCTCTGGCAGTAGAGTTGTCCAATACATTCAACGAGCATACATACCACCCCTCATCTTCTTTTGTTACGGAAAATATGCTTAAATTGCCTGGTTCATCATATAATTGATCACTCTGAAATAGTTTTATAGATTACTAGCTGTCCGTCCCGGCTCCGTCACTCGGGAATAGTGTATCTTCCCAACAGTGAAAAACATTTTCAAATCGGCCCAACCGTTTTAGAGCCTATTCAATTCAAACAAACAAACAAGCAAACAATACCTTTACCTCTTTATTATATTAGTATAGATAAGATCGCTCAACCACAACAGAAATAAACTAAAAGGCAAAAAAAACTATAGCGCTCTCTCTAGCGAAAAGAAAAAAAAAGTTTGTTATTTTCGGAGTCGGTGCCAGCCTCGAACAAACTTGAGCACCTTAGAGCTGAGAGTGAATAGTTGATTTCACGAGGTACTTGGCTTTCCCGCTAATACAAAGACAGCGTACATACCTATGCTATTTGAGCTATTTTCATAACAGCCTGTTGGTAAAACTATTGATTTCGACATTATGTAAGTATTTCGACATCGTGCTTGAAAATGTAGCAAACATTGTGATACTATTCTTAATAACCACAAGAGCTAGTAAAATATTTCTTGACCTATCAGGATTATATTACCTCTATATAGTCAAAGCCATCTTCAATATCGTGACTCCTTAGTTTCATCCAATACATATATGGCTGTAATTCAGAGACGACAGGGCAGGTCAGAACCACGGTACTGCCGACAACAGCGGTGGTGTTACCCGGGTAACCGTCCAGAATGTATGGGTTTCGTCGGCAAATTTCTGTAGAAATATTTATTTACTAGCTTCTGCCCGCGACTTCGTCCGCGTGGAACTCCTCCTTTTTGCAGTCGGTTAAAAAGTAGCCTATGTCCTTTCTCAGGCTCCAGACTTTCTTTGTACCAAATTTCATTTAAATCGGTCCAGTAGTTTTACCGTGAAAGCGTAACAGACAGACAGACAGACAGACAGAGTTACTTTCGCATTTATAATATTTGTAAGGATTTTATAATATTTATATCATCTTAATTGCAAGGTAGTATAATCAGTCTATAACTAGAAACTGATTTGATCCCTAATAGATAGATCTATAAGTAGATACCATGTTTACTTCATTACAATACAAAACAATTGATGACCTGGGGGCATAGACAAGGTGCCAACGTTCAACGTTAACGTTAAACGAAACGACCAAAATGTTTGGGATTTGAAATCCGCGAACGACTGTACGTCACGTACGTACGTCACAAAAGTTGTTGGATATCAAATCCCATACATTTTGGTCGTTTGTTTAACGTTAACGTTGAACATTGGCACCTTAAATTGTCTAGGGTGCCTGTACATCAATTGTTTCGTCGATCGTTTTAAAATTAATTGAGTATTTCTTGTAAAGTGAAGAGTGTATTTGTGGATAATCTAATAGTGCCAAAAACTAACGTGACATCAGAGTATTGAAACATTTAATGCTCATTAATATAGGTACCTAGGTAGAAATAATTTTATAATACTTACATAGGAAATCATAAAAGGACTACCTACTTAATGTGCTTAAAAAGTCGTCCCATTTATCTAATAAAAAAAAACCGTACCAAATAAGAAAATATATCAACATTATTATTTCTCTTCACTTCATCATAATCAAAAGTTAACTGAAGCAAACTTACCAATATCGTATAAATAGTCGCGACCTTCAATTCTGATAATAACAATTAATAAAATTACAATATAACCAGCCTTCATTATTTCAGATAATAATTATATAACACACGGTTACTTCGGTTTTAATCACATAGTAAATGGCATATACAAGGAAACTGTAATACTGTATAACTAATTCATTAATTTTTCCTCAGCTGGGGTTATCCAATTAGTCTGATTCTAACTAATAATAGAAAAACTAGGTATTATGAAATACATAATATATGTTGATTTCGTTACATATCCCACAATACTCAAGCTGTTTTTTTTTTATCAATTAGTGAAAATTAATACATAATATACTAAACGTAAAGCCGAGTGACTTTTAGTCGCCATACCACAGGAGCCCGAACTACCTACTTATAAAGATCTGTTAGCAGTTCGGAATAATCTAAGGAATTTGTCGTCAAGTCATGTGATTTCGAGGTATTTTCAAACATCACATACGTCAGACCAATAGGTGACTTAATATTATTAAATCAATTAATACTAATAAAGAAAGTTTATTTTTGAGCTTTCTTTAATATGTATATTATTATTATTTACAATAAATACCTAACCTAAAAACACACTGGTAAAAATTAGGTGTACCTACCTAAACAGTTACAGTAAGGTGTAACATAACTAAGAGAGCTAATAAAAAAAAACAATTATAAAAATCGCCTTCAGTAACCGAAAATATTATAATCGTTTGATAGATCGACGGCCTGTTGGTCTAGTGGTCAGAGGCCGTGACTACGAAACCGAGGTTCCGGGTTCGAACCCTGCTAGGGGCAGATGTCAATGTGATGAGCACTGGCATCTGTTTCTGAGTCTTGGATGTCTTGTATTGCTTTGCTTAGTTTGGGACTAGATCAATTGGTATGAATTGTCCAAAGATATTTATTTATTTATTTTTATTGCCCTTTAGGGTAGTAAATAATATACCTATCTTAAACATAGAAATAAAGCGATGTCTAGCTTTGTTCAAACGGTCCAGCCGTGTGTCTTCGAGTAATATAATACAGTTACATAAAAAAAGAGATCCCAACGACCTCCTAATTTAACTTCAAGTCAATTAATAAATACATTAAACGGTAAACAAATTAGAATGAAACAACTGTTAACGGATTTAACTCGAGTATTTTTGTTTTATTTTATTAGCTGACGTTTCGGATTCTTTACAGTTTCCATAAGTAAATAAGTTGTTTCATTCCAATGTGTAATAACCGCGAAGGTATCAGAAATTATTAGGTAAACAAATTAATTAATTAAATTAATGTAATCGAATTGTTCTGTATCCGATCGTGACTGTATCTCAAAAATGATTTCGACCAATTCTTTAAATACGGGACGCTCTTCAGGCGAGAACGAACAACAGCGATTCATTAATGAAAACCTGCAAAAATCAGAAAAAAAATATCATTCATCTGAATGACGGTACGTCAGCCTTCTTGTTTTAAAAAGGATTATTTAAAGGCTTATGGCTATTGTATTAATATACGCCCTTTTAGGTTAACAATGGACACAAATTAGCAGGCCATCTAAGAAGACTCTATTTCAATAGCATATTTAAGTATTGGTTTCAAAGCGATACTAATTGGTAAGCCACACAATGTAGCGCCCATTTTTTTAATCTAATTGCTCTAAAGTCAAATAGAATCGGGTACAAATTTAACTAAGAATATAGTTTACTCACATTTCAGTACAACATTTCTCTGGTTTTTTCATTCTTTTACCAGATTTTAAGTAGTGGTACAGATACTGCACGGGAATCATGGAATATGGAGTTTCACCTAGCGACATTATCTCCCACATTAGAACACCAAAGGACCAGCTGTTGATATAAAACGGGTTACAAATAATGAACTTAATCGAAAACTGCATACGGGTGATTTTCCAAGCGTTTAACCACCGTCAGTGCCCTGCTCTGAAAATTGATGAATTATCTGCAATAATTATACTCGATTGATCCTGACAGTATGTACGAGCACAGAATATTTTTGCATCAAAACGTTCATTTGTTAAATTTTCTGAACTACCGACTGGCAGCGGTTGAAACGCCCATAAAATCACCATTTTATTGGGTACAATAAAAATGATTGCTGTCATGAAACAGCTATTTTACAGTAGGTAATTCAAAACTTTTTTTTTTGGCCAGCTAATGGGCCTTTACTGCAAAACCGGACGGGAGGCGAGCTTCCTGAAAGGAGGCTTTCAAGCCTTTAGGTTGGGTTTAGGGTTTTTGGTTCTGACCGACCCGAGCCCCCCCCGAATGGGGATAATACGTCGGCTCGGGCCGTCAGGAGGTGTGTTAACACGATTATTATGTTGCAAGGGAACTGCGGATAGGTCCGAATTCAAAACTTACACATCTGAGCGTGAGGTGTACATATTGTATGATAGTGACTCCGGCGCCATCCACCTCGCCGGCAGCCTGCCAGCGGTGGTCTTGCGGTAGTAGTGCGAGTCGCGCACGTCGCGCGCCAGACCGAAGTCTGCGATCTTCAGCACGCGCCGCGCCGCCACCAGCACGTTGCGAGCCGCCAGGTCGCGGTGAATGCACTGCAATTACAAACAGAATCATTAACACCGTCTCTCTCTAATACCTTAAAATCATCCACTTAATACCACTTAGGACTTACCCCTTTTGAGGACAAATATTCCATTCCTTTAGCCACCTGGTGACAAAAGGAAATCAAATCATTTCTTGTCAGTTCTTCTGAATCGCCAGGACCGAATTTTCTACAAAAAATAAAATTACTTCACTTGGATTTTTGACTTTCGTATTCTAAGAAAATACTATGTTGACTTAGCTATATTGAACCTGTGATTCTTGAGGTAGTTTCTAAGGTTCCCATGGCAGGCGTACTCTACGATGACGAGGAGCGGTCCAACTTGTGAGCAGCATCCCAGCATGTTGATGATGTGCTCGTGCTGCCCTATCATCTTCATGATCTCCATCTCAGAAACTAGCGCCACCATGTCCTCATCCGAGTGGCTGTCTACAGATTTTTTGTAACAGGTGTTTTTTATCATAATTAGGAAAAGAAAAAAAAAATGCAGTTATGGATAAAATTAAAGTTATACAATCCTTATACTTTCTACTATCTGGTTAATATAAATTCGCTAAAATATTTACATTCACAAACAATACGGTAAGATTATTATTACCTTTTAGCATTTTGACAGCTACAGTACAGACTTCAGATGATCCTTTTAATCCAATACACTCAGCCTGCATCACTTGTCCAAATTCACCCTCACCGAGCAATTCGCCCAAGGACAGTTTATCTCTGTTGATCTCCCATTGAGTGTCAACTGGTAATATGTACTCTGACATGACTGCTGATTGTGTAACACTGTCTAGATCAGCTAACTTGCGTTTTTCAATTTTAACAATGGGCAAAAGCTGGAAAGGTAATGTAACATTACCTACCATATTAATTTGTCAACCAAGACAGTTTAGTCATTTTACGTAAGTATGGTTAACTTACCATAATCCCTTCTTCATACCCATAAGCTTTATTAGTCAATGATTTCTCAATAGAAATTATTTTTGACCATTTTTCGGACATTAACTCCCTTGCAGTCGATATCGCTTGTAGTTTCAAAATCTTCTCCCTCCGCAGTTTGTATAATATTACAATTAATATTGTGACTGCGATAGTAAATAGAACAGGGACAACTATCCATGTGACATTGTACTTATTCGATGAAGTAATGGTGCCTAGAATATAATTTAAAAATTATCCTGACTTATAATTTCATACTGAAAAGATGTATTGTAGTAGTAATGTAGGTAAATTACATTAACAACAATTTAATAATGTTTTGAAGATTATTTAAATAAGGTTCTCACCATTTAAGACTTGTAAATACCCACGAGCAAAAACAGACCCAAAGCTATTGGTAACATTGCATATATACCAGCCCTCGTGTTTTTTGGTTGCATTGTAAATTGTGAGTATTTGACTTGTGGCAATATTTTCCTAAAAAAAACAAATTAAATACTTAAAATTATTCTTCAAAACTTAAATATGTTCCAAATCTCATCTAGGATACCTCGACGATATCATTATATCGGATATTTGTAGTTTTATTATTTAAAATTCGTGTCCATTTGATATCAGTTTCAATTTCGGAATCTGTTGGACAAGACATTTCAGCCATGTGATAAAGTTGCACCGTTTTGTTCCCAGGGTAGCCAACTCTTATAATTGGCGCAAATGATTGATTTTCTGAAAAAAACTTTCCAGTTAGTCTTTTGAATTTACACAGTAAGGTAGTTTCGAAAACTAAATTCAAATTGTCACCACCAGAAATTGAAAATCAGGGAGACTATAATATTCTACACCTGTTCATTATAGGATTTGAAATAAACATGCAATGATATACATATACGTCGTTGCAACAAAACAATGGTATTTGCGACTTAGTTGCCCAATAACACCTATTAGGTCTAGGTTTCTAATACTGAACGATTTCGACAGTTTTAAAAAGAACTGTACCTACAAACTGTTTTGGTATGTTACCGCGAAGGCATCAGAAATTATTAGATAGATACTAGCGGCCCGGCCCGGCTTCGCCTGGATATATTTTTTTTATATCCTATGTCACTCGGGAATAGTGTAGCTTTCCAACAGTGAAAGAATTTTTCAAATCTTACAGTCGTTAATCTTACCAGTCGTTTTGGAGCCTATTCAATAATATAGTATAGATGTAGGTACAGACTGTATTCATCTCACTGAAACAAATGTGATAAGCTAGATTAAAAATAGTCTTACCTCCAACAAGTAAAGTAAATGAGTGGCTAATGCATCCGAAACGGTTGCAAACACGACACGAATACAGCCCCGCATCGTCAACAGCCAAGTCGTGTATTCGCAACGACCACTTGTCATATGTTACGAAGAGAAACTTTCGTTTTATGGGTGCCTTGTCGTGTTTGAACCATGTTATATTTGGAGCGGGGTTACCTGTACATAACATTTAAAGGTACGTTTACACGCTTGCCAAGGCTCGACAAGAGTCCACAAACACAAGCGTGTGAAGAAGCCGTTTGGCTTGGCTTGCGTGAACTTGCTGACGCTTGTATCCGATCCGGACTATCAAAGGGCGTTTGCGGCAAGCGCTTGGGGCTTGTGGATACTCGTCGAGCCTTGGCAAGGGTGTAAACGTACCTTAAAAGAATTCAAAATTAACCTATTTTAAGCAAAGTGACAATATATATTCATTTCCTTAACTTTATAAAACATTTATTTACAAACATTGAAACATGTGTTAAGGAAATCAATGGCAAGGAAATGAAGATCTTTGGATAAACGTCGTGTTCATCACACTAATATCTGCCCCTAGCACGATTCGTCTCGCAACTTTTAGTTTAGTTTCAGGGCATCTGATTACTTAATTAAATCTACTGGCGTCTGGTTTTATTAAAGACTAGCTGTCCGCCCCGGCTTCGCACGGATCATCTTTTTTTTATAGCCTATGTCACTCGGGAATAGTGTAGCTTTCCAACAGTGAAAGAATTTTTGAAATCGTTCTAGCCGTTCTGGAGCCTATTTAATCCAAATAAACAAACCTTTTCTCTTTATTAGTATAGATAGTATAGGTCAAAATTCGTAATTAATTTTTAATATTTTAATCTATGAAAGCAATAAAGAAAATGATCATGAATTTTAAAGGATAATGATTTTCGCACTCACCATCAGCCAAACAATCAAATTCTACCGAGCTACCAACATTCTTAGTTATAGTGTACTGTAAACTTGATAAATTTTTAAAATGCGGTTGAAACTCTGCTTGTCTTTTAAATCTTACTTCTTCATCTCCATAATCTTCCATAACAGTGTTGTAATCATCGTTAAATACTTTGTATAACTTGTCTTCTAAAATAATTACATCATTAGAACGCACATCTGAAAATCACAAACTATTAAAAAATTGTATCACAACAGCAAATCAAAAAAGATACTAATTGTTCCGAGAATCCGTACCAATTGTTAAACTCTGTGGTATAACAAGCAATAGAAATACAACATCAACTGCACTATTTCCTCTCATCTCTAAGAACCATAGAACTATGTAAACATAATTAAAAGAACGAAGTGCAACGCGACGTACGAGGTAAAACATAAAAAGACTACTGGAAAATTTGCTAAGAAATACTTACCGACGTATTTACCTAGGGCTGTGGGAATAGTCAATTATGACTCAGATACCGTCACAATTCTTTATAATAAACTCGTAGTATAAAGTGTGAACACACTACGTGAGTCCGTGGTCGCACTCTTGCGCAGAATTTTATTAATTACCTGTCAGTAATAAACAGTGATTAAGGAAATCTAGGTACACGTATCATTCTATTTTGTTATCTAGGTTGCTATGGCGACGTATCAGCATATTTTATTTTACACAATTTATATACTATGGTTTAATTTGTACTAAGACATATTAGAAAAAACCGATACCCTAGTGAGATTTGAATTTTTATACCACCTATCTAAAACTATCTGACTCAGTGAACTTCATACCGCGTTTTTTAGATTTTTAATTAAAAAATAATAGTTGATGGTAGAAGAGTGATTTTTTTTTTCAAAAAAAACTGGAGTGGATGTTGGCCGATTCTCAAGACCAATATGCACTTAAAATTTCACAAAAATAAGAGCTGATTTTTGTTCTGGAGGAGGAGATATGCAACAAACACCGCGACACGAGAATTTTATACCTATATACCTAGGTATAAAAAGTACTTGAATGCCAGTGCATACTAGGTAACTAGTTGATAGTAGTACATAAAACATTATTTATGACATAATGCAGCGGCGCCAATAGACGAGGGAAGTATAATAGAAGTCTAAGAAAATATAGAATTAAAATTAAATGCATTTATGAATCACATCAATGTATGCAGATACAGTTTCGTAGAGCTTGTATACAGACGTGTTGTATTTGAGTACTTATTATTGTCGCTTACATAATGCAGTGAACCAATTAACACAGGCCTTGGGAGTAATAAACTTTGCATCTTTGTGGGAATAACGTTAATTTAGTTCGTGATGGAAAACAGGAAAATCTTATGCATTAACAATTATTATTAGGTTTTACCTCCAGTCTTTAATATGACGTGAGTGAAATATGAGGAGTATGAGCATTGTTATACTGTTTTTGATTCATTTATTTGTGAAAGCTGTTGGTGATTTTACGGGTGAAGGTAAGATCGGTAATCAGTGATTCACGTAAACAATACATTCACTTGTTTAAATCTTTTCCGTTACAATATTGAAGTGACTATAAAACAATAAAAAATAGAATCAGTTTGTTAGTTGGATGGTGATCAACAATTTAATAGATAAGACCAATTAGATTTCTGTCACGGAAACGGAAAACTAAATCACCCAATAACAGACGATTTAATTTAAGGACTTTTAATATTAATTAAATATCGATTTGTTTTTGCAGAAACTTTTGTTGAGCATCAAAGTGCTTTATATCTCCTTAATAGGCATGTAAGAGATAATGTTGGTCATACGAACGTTACAAACTTTTCAAAAACAGACATAGCCTTAGAAGGAAATATTAAAAATGATGAAGGTAAAATTAAAGAAAAGGGAAAATATGGAGATTTCAATAATGATAACCAGGAAACATTTGCACCTAGATTTGTTACACCAACAAGACTATACTATAAGGTAGAAAAACCAGCTGGGAGCTACATCAGACTAAAATGCGTATCTGAAGGTAATCCTTTAAAAAATAATACCTATTATCTAATCACGAGGTGACAGATTTTATACTTTGAGTAATCTAGCAACTAACGAACACTTTTTTAACATTCTCAACCTTTTTCATTAAAGTTCTGAAAAACACATGATCAGATTTGAATAAATATAATTGAGTATACCAATGTAAATAAATAAAACGTAATGAAATTGCAAATAGATTAGCATAATCTAGATGCCTAGTGAGTAAAGAAATTTTGAATAAATGTAATAATTTGTCGTAAAACGAAAACATGATTTTCATCATAAAATACTATCATAATCCCCCATTCATATAAAATCCATCATGTTTTTCTTTTTAGCCAATCCCTCTCCTAACATAACTTGGTTTAAGAATGATGGCAATGTCACAGCGTCCCATATGCCAAGTTATGGTGAATGGTCACTGACTCTTGAAAAGCTGGCAGAATCTGATAGTGGAAGATACACATGTGTAGTTTGCAACATCTTGGGTTGTATCAATCACACTATAATTCTTATTGTAGTTGGTATGTATATGTATATTACTTCGTGTTAAATTTATTTCTCCTTTTTAACCCCTGACGCAAAACGACGGGGTATTATAAATTTGATATACCTGTCTGGAGTATCATAACTCCCGAATAGTGAACCGATTTTGGTTCTGATTTCTGATTTTTTATTTGAAAGGTGAATAATTCGAAAGTGTTGTAAGCGATGTTTGATGAAAATCGGTTCAACTGTTTAATAGTTTATCGGGAGTAAAATGAAAAACTAAGTGTCTATAAAAAATGTTCCCGTTTCACAATTTGGCATATTCTTCACCATTAACGTTTTATTATTGTTTCCCAGAACCAAATCCAAAGAAACTTTACATAGAAGAAGGTTTTCCACAAAATCAGACAGTTGTTCAAAGGGGAACTGCACAATTTTCGTGTCCAACCGTTAGTTCTATCGAACCTTATGTATTTTGGACGCAACATTTAATTTCAAATATCACATTGAATGATACAAACATACGAGACGACATAATATTGGTAAGTACAATTTTGTATGTTACGTTATTTTTTAATCTGGGGGCACAGTAGTGCCTTCGCCAAGTCAAGCAATTTATGAGTATGTACTAATATTGTTATGCATCATTATATAGACGAAACACGTATTTAGATTAAAATAATTTACTTAAATGCATAAGTTAGAAGATTATACCAGCACTATTTGGCCAATTTGTAGTTATCAAATTTTTACTTAACCTTTTTCTTCATAATTTATTATTAATCATGGCACGGTACTCCTGTTTTGATATAGGTGCTATATTTCAGAGTGACAATCATTTGGACCCTAGAGATGAGTTGACTATTTACAATGTCACGTGTGAAGATGAAGGCTGGTATACATGCACTGCCTCCAACTCCTTGGGAACAGTGACAGCTCGCGGTTACCTCAAAGTTTTAAAAGGTTAGTTTCCCCTTTTGATTATTTTCTCTTACGCTCTTTCTAATCTGTGTTTCTTACCTTTATTTAACTGTTCTAGCCTTACCTATGTAAAACTTTAAAGTATCTACTAAGCTGTTTTTTTTGGGTTCATTAAATGGTATTAGGTGTAAACATTAATAATATAAAGAATAAACGCTATTTAGTTTCAGATGCATCATCGTTAAAACAAAATACAGGAAATCCATCATCTAATATAATTATCTCCGGTAAGTAAATTATATTTTTTTGTAAAATATTTAATCACATAAAAAAATCTATCTATTAGTCAAGATACTATCCTAAATGTCATAATAGTTAAGAAACACATATTTACATTATACCAACAGTTTTTTTTATGTAGGTACCTAGTCTATTAAAATATTTATTGCAATGATTCAATTAATCATTTTCAGGAGTGCTCGGCGCAATCATCGTTTTAATTGTCACAGTGCTAGTAATTGTAGTAATTAAACTTCGGCGAGACAGTAAAAGAAAACAACACGAAATAGAAACAGCAAGAGAATTGTTAGGAGAACAGTGGACAAAAATTGTGAAAATTGAAAAGTTACTAAATACAGAAACAACAGCAAGAAATAATACCATGGTAAGTGATCACAACATACATATACCTACTTATTCAATAAAAGGAAGGAACACCTACCATATCCCATTGAAATTTAGAGTAATAAAAACGATTGGTATTTTTTCAGATCACACCAGTTGTAACAGTTGAAAAAATAAGATACTCGCAACTGCCTGAAGATAAAAAAAATGAAATAACTTCAGAATATATATTAGCCCTTGATTTTGGTTGGGAAATATCAAAAGATAACCTAACACTTGACGAAGTACTAGGAGAAGGTGAATTTGGAATCGTTTTGAAAGCTAAATGCATTGGCCTTGAGCACATGGAGTCACCCTGTACTGTTGCTGTGAAAATGCTAAAAGGTACACATATGACTATACAATTGAACTATAATATTGAATATCTGAATAATCTCACCCGCTTGAAAATATATAGAAGTGCCTGATTCCAACAGATATTTAAATTAATCATTGAATCATTTCCCTTTTTTTGACCTACTGACGAACTGTGTAAGCTAACAAACTCTTCCCAAATATTTTTTCCATAACTAAATTCTAATTATCAGAATTATGAAAATGTAGCAAGAATGCTGCAATATTTTCTTATTCCTTTCCAAGACAACCTCAGTACTTGGTATAGACTTAATCGCTTTACTACAATAACAACACAACCATAATGTATCACCACGCGAATTCATTCATCAAATTTATATGTGACGGCTTAGAATCCCAAATGAAGCAACAAAATGCTCACTATTATGGTAAAGCAGCGATATACTTAGTAGAAACCTTATCATTAATCTTCAGAAAGTCATTCGGATGAAGACATGGTGGCGCTGGTCTCGGAGATGGAGATCATGAAGATAATAGGGCAGCACGAGCACATCATCAACCTGCTGGGATGCTGCTCACAAGATGGACCGCTCCTCGTAGTCGTGGAGTACGCTTGCCATGGGAACCTCAAAGACTACCTCAAGAATCACAGGTTCAATATACCAAACAACATAATATTTTGTTGAAAAACCGTTATCATTAACCTATTTTTTCTTCTAGACATATTGATGGTGATGATTACGAAGAACTTACAGATAAAGATTTAATATCATTTTCTCATCAAGTGGCGAAAGGAATGGAATATCTGGCCTCAAAAGGTGTAAGTACTAAGTGGTATTAAGTGGATGATTTTAAGGTATTAGAGGGAGACGGTGTTAATGATTCTGTTTGTAATTGCAGTGCATTCACCGCGACCTGGCTGCTCGCAACGTGCTGGTGGCGGCGCGGCGCGTGCTGAAGATCGCAGACTTCGGTCTGGCGCGAGACGTGCGCGACTCGCACTACTACCGCAAGACCACCGCGGGCAGGCTGCCGGCGAGGTGGATGGCGCCGGAGTCACTGGCCTGCAACCTATACACCTCCCAGTCTGACGTGTTAGTATTCATTCATTTTGTTTCGGGATTTTAATTTGATGTCGTCATCGACGTACTAAATGACTATTTACTCATTTATTTTCTATTTTACAGTTGGACGTTTGGAATATTAATGTGGGAAATCATGACTTTCGGCTGTAATCCACATTCAAATATACATCCGCAGCTTTTGTTCAAACACCTACAAGCTGGTAATAGAATGGAAAAACCTGTCAATTGCAATTTAGAAACGTAAGTTACAAGATAATACCAGCCTAAGTAGTACTTTCTAATATATAAATAGCATATTATATAAAGTAATAGGTAATTAAAGAAGATTTCGATATTTCCATTCGGAAATCTCAGCAAGGATTATTTTTAACAGGTGGTCCGAAGACTTAAGTAATGTGGCTAATCTGAATATTGAGTTAAATTAAAATTGTGCTTCATTTTCAGGTACGCTTTAATGATGAAATGTTGGTCATTCTTACCCGATGATCGACCTTCATTCTCAGAAGTTGTCGAAGTCTTGCAGCAGATATTTATAAATTGCGAAGATAGTTTGAAAGTAATAACTGTTTCAGAAGAAATTTGCTAAATTGATGATGTTCTTCGACTAAGAAGGGAAGACTGGTATGGCTAGCTAAAAGTTTTATTTTATGTCAATGTCATTTTTTTTAAATCGAAATAAGGCATATCTTATGTTTTTGCTAATATATATTATTTCAAATAAGTTTTTTAGGTATTTGCAAGTGTATTTTAAGGTGAAATATTAAAACATTAAATAATATAAAACTCACAAGAGGCATTTTTATTGCCATGAATTTTCTCGGTTTTGTTTAAAATTTTATTGGTTACATCGCAAAGAATAGTAAATTAATGATTAGGTAATTGTTTCTTTACCTAACAAGTCTGACCGAGTTCATCAGGCCAATGAAAGAAATTATCATCATTACTTTTGCTTACACCTCGTAATTAGAATCAATGATCTTCTTCAAGCTGTTCACAAGATCCTTGAAAGATGGTCGATCCTCCGGTTCGAAAGACCAGCAATGCTTCATCATGGAGTATCTAAAATTATATTTTTATTGTTCAATAAAATAGACAACAAAATTCTTGTTAAAACGATTAATTTCTTTTTTAGATAATAAACTCATCGTTTGAGCATTAGGTTTCAACACGACAGGTGAGATGAGTCGTTAGTCTAAGTAACTGTTAATTCTGCTTGATGATCGTAAAATATCGACATTGCCTTTATCTCTTACAAAGAAGGAAGAAGTTGCAAAATATTTTGACGCTGTAAAAATAGTACACTTCTCTGTGAGTTTATAACTTACATTTCTAAACTGCATCCTACTGGTTTCTCCAACCGGTTTCCAGTCTTCAGGTAGTAGTACAAGTACTGAAAGGGTACATTTGAGTACGGTGTGTTCCCCACCGTCATTATCTCCCATGTCAAGACGCCAAACGACCACCTGGAATACACCTGTTTATATACTCAACCTTTCTAGAAACATAGTAATCAATTATTTTTTTCTCTCACTTATTGAGGCCTACTGTATTGTTAAATAACTTACACGTCAGATTGTTTTGAGTACATGCATTGAGATAGTGATTCCGGCGCCATCCAGCGCGCGGGCAGCTTGCCTGCAGTCTTCTTGCGGTAGTAATCTGTGTCGCGCACGTCACGAGCCAATCCGAAGTCAGCAATCTTCAGCACTCGTCGATCTGACACTAGTACGTTACGCGCAGCCAGGTCTCGATGAATACACTGCAAACACGTCATGTTGCAGATTCAAAACTAGCATATATTTATGGAAGAAGCAGTGCAATTGGTTGATGACATTAAGCTCAGTGTCATCAATACAAAACAGGCGAGCTACTTAATAAAGCTGAGCATTCTTATAGAAGAACGAACCCCTCTGGATGCAAGATATTCCATTCCTCTTGCAACTTGTAGAGTGAAATCAATCAAATCATCTTCGGTTAGTTTCTTATTCATCAAGTTATCATACGGACTGGTCCTGTTACACAATAAACTAAATATACTTTTGGTTAATTCTTGATGCTCTTACATTAAATAGAAAATCTTACTTTTTATTTGCCTTGTTATTCTTCAAATAGCTCCTCAAGCAGCCATTCCTGGCGTACTCCACGATGACGTAGAGAGGGCCGTCCTGCGTGCAGCAACCGAGCAGGTTGATGATGTTCTCGTGTTTGCCGATCATTTTCATGATCTCCAACTCCGACACCAACGCTATCATGTCTGCGTCAGAGTGGCCATCTGAAATTAATAACCATTACTAAAATGACTCAACGCAGTGGTGATTATTCTTACCAAATTTTGTAACCTTTCAGCATCTTGACCGCCACCATGATCTTAGAATCTGAATCCATCAGATTTTTGCATTCTGCCTTCACGACTTTCCCGAACTCTCCCTCGCCCAAGACCTTCCTCGTTAAATACATGTTGGACCTCAGGATCTCCCATCGGTTATCGACAGGCATTTGATATTCCGACATCATGGTGTAATTGTTATCCTTAATTCCCATTTGTTTCAACTTTTGCTTTTCAATCTTAACTATGGGCATTTGCTGAAATAAATCGTAGATAAAGAATGTTGAATATTTTTATTTATGACAAAGAAAACCATCAACTAAATTTACTTACCAAACCTCCTTTAAGATCGGATTCATCATTAATTGGCTTATCGATTGTAACTTTTTTAATCCAATACTTAACGATGACTTGTCTTTGTCTTCGGTAGACCATTACTCCAATTACAATCGTCACTACTAACATTAATACTATAAATGTAGCTATTATGCTGACTGTTCGTACGTTAATAGTAATATAACTAGCGTCATCCGAGTCACTCTCGGCATTTGCAACTGAAACGTTTTCATCTTTATTATAGTCCGAGAAATCTATAATATACAGCATATATATATAATAGTCATGAATAATTTAGTTAATCCCTTCTGGTTGACTGCTTTTATATTTTAAAACCAATTTTGTGGCGTTGTAACTAACTTTAATTTAAAATTGTCTTCTAAATATTTTCTAAATTTGTATTGCATCATCACAACGTACACTACAACTTATGTCTTGTAACACAATTGTGCTCAACAATTTAGGTATTGACTTAAAAGACAATAATTTAAAGTCATTATAACAGCTTACGATCTAGTACAGTGAGATATCCCTTAGCAGTAGTGTTCCCCAGCGTGTTAAGGGCCACACAACCATACCACCCTTCATCCTCCTTCGAAACGTTATATATTGTCAGCTGATGTGGTTTATCTTCTGGGTTCTCACTCTTTAATAAAAAAAAAGTATCACATAAATCATAAACAGAAAACAAAGCAACAAACGAATTTAAAAAAATAGTCTTACATTCACAATAAAGTCTAAGTGTAATTTTTTTTTGATAAGGGGCATGCGTACAAAAAGTTCCCCACTCAGCAGCTTATCACAGAACAAGTCTAAACGTTCATCCCGTGACGCTGATTTCATCGGTGCTAAGAAAAAGACTTTACTTTTAAAACGCGCGACATAAAACTTAGTAGGTACGATACGGAACACAAAGATGAAACTTTTTAAACTAGGCGTATGTGCCGCTATAACATTTTCACATAAAAGTTTCATCTTTTATAATCATTAGAATAAATATTTTTGTTTCAACAATAAGTTTTTTGGGTAACTATGGCATATATGTACAAATGAACATTCACGGATACGCATGTATCAAATATTTAACAATTATAGACACTTATTCTATGAATACTTCTACTCTTACGTGTTAAGCCGAAATAAAGAAAATAAATACCTCTATGATGTTTCCTTCTAGTATCTGCTTATCCACACCGTTTGATCCAGTGTCTTTGAATGTGTAATTAGATACTTTAACCCAATACACATAAGGTTCCAAATCAGAAATGGTGGGACAAGACCAGACAACTGTATTGTTGACAAACGCTGTTATGTTTCCTGGATAGCCTTCTTTTATATACGGCTTTGATGGATAACGTTCTAAAGAATTGAATTTAAGTATAATAAGTTTATAGTAATAATAAAATAATGTAATCACTAAATCATAATTGATTTTACCTTGAACGTGAAGGGCCATAGTATGGTTAATACATCCCAATTCATTGCAGACCAGACAAGTATAGTTCCCTGTGTCTGTTTTGGTCAACTCCTCGAGTGACATTGCCCATTTTCCGTAGTATGGTTGAAAATAACTTCTTACTATGTTACCACCATTCTTATACCAGGTTATGTTTGGTGTAGGATTACCTGCCAAAATAATAAAATCATTGTTTTCAACACGTCACCATACAAAATTATACCCATTACCTACATTCAGGAAAAGTACCCTCCGAAACCTCTGGTCCATCTGACCTTGGATTACATCATTCGTAGCGATGATAGACTTCGTCTCCAGCTTGCACCGCTCCCTCGGATATACCCACACAACTGCCGCAAGGTATGGGACGATATAGTTAAACTCGATCCTTGATTCTTGTTACTGAGCGATCCTCTCCAGGTGCATCATGCTTCGTGTCAGTCATGGGTTGTATCTCTTCTCGACACTTCTTTGCATTTACTACGTTGGTCCTCTGGGTGTGAGTCTTCGTCTCTGCCGGCATGAGCAGAACTTACCCTCAAGAACCTTCCACCCGCATCAGAGTCGTTTCATTACCTACCTCCTGAAGACCCAAGCCAGGTGCTACCCAGGGTTGGGATCCCTCCAGCTGAGGGGTTAAGAATCAAATCCAGATGTTTAAAAAAATCGTTAATTACCTTCCGACAAACATTTCAATTTGATGGAACTTCCAGCCGGTTTTAAATCCATGGTATACATTTTGGAAGGTCGTTTAAACCTGGGAGCATACTTGTTTTGTTCATTCATTTGACCGGTAATGTTATTAGTTTGTTTCTTATTAGCTGTTAAAACAATATTTTTTTAGCTTCTATTATTCATTGCGGGTTTGTTTTTGGGATAGAACCCATATATTTACATTTAACATTAAAATTATTATTTTTTAATTTTCATGTAGCATCGATTTTAATATTTACCAGCGTTAGAGTATTTTCAGCAATAGAATTATATATAGATGATTTTTCTATAAACAAATATATTTTTAACTAAATCATGAATTTGTACAAAGATGAACACATCTTTTATTATTAACTTACCTGAAAGTGTGCCAGTTGGAAAACTAATGACCAATGCGATCCATATAACAGAATATTTCGTCGCAAGAAACATTTCACTCAAAAAACTCTATAACTCTCTATCCTGCAGTCACAATTCACAATATAAATATTTGTTATATACCTACTTCTACTAACTTCGTAGCAATATGACTGTGCGAGTCAAAAATCAATATAAATCAGTAGAAATCACACAAGATTTAAACTGTTTGCTCCCAAAGAGCGCCACTACTATCGACCTTTCTAATTCATATTCATATTAATATAATATTATGACTTTCCTAATATAATGGTAATAATATAGATAGATAATAATAATTATATACTCCTTCTAAAGATGTCAATAAACTGCGCCCAATGACGACAGTCTGTTGCTTTTAATAAAAATTGATAATTAGCAATACACTGTCACCACAATTAAATTAATGTTTTTGTGTAATATTATTATTAAGACTATTATTATTTTATGCATTGGTATCCTGTTTTGTGTATAATTTATTATTCATACAATGTTGTTATAAATGTTCTTTTTCCACTTTCGTTTCAATTTTTTCTATGTTTGTCTTGTTATTGTAATTATTATTTTATCTATACGAATATTATAATATTTGTTTTTTTGGTTGTAATGAATAAGCTCAAAAACTACTGGACCGTTTTCAAAAAATTCTTTCACCTTTCGAAAGCTACATTATGCACGAGTAACATAGGCTATAAAATATTTTGATCCAATGTATAATAACCGCGAAGGCATCAGAAATTATTATTATTATTTAATTTTAAATAAGTTGGTATGTCGTAGTAAAAAGATTGACTATTTTGTGGGAAAAATCTGTAGCTAATAGATTATAAATATTTACTTTCTTAGTCACAGCCTAAAAACATAACATACCTAGGTATTGTTTTGTGTCATGTTTTGTTTTTAGGCTGTGACTTTAAATAAATATTATCTGTAGGTATATAATAAACTAGCGGCCCGTCCCGGCTTCGCACGGGGGGACTTGAGATTTTTTTAAGGCCTCAGAAACGATACTTTTCCCCCGTTTTTGAAACATTTTCGGTTACTGCTCCGCAACTATAAGACCTAGCGTGATATTATATAGCCTATGTTACTCGGGGATAATGTAGCTTTCCAAAGGTGAAAGAATTTTTGAAATCGGTCCAGTAGTTTCGGAGCCTATTCATTACAAACATACAAAAATACAAAAATACTAATCTTTCCTCTTTATAATATTATAGTATAGATAAAACAAACAAATACTTATTTAATTAGCCTTTTATTTTTTTTTATTACTTTTTACTTCACTTACATTGTAACTCGATTAGGTACTGATTTTTCCCTATTATTAACAACTTTGTACCTAGGTACACTTTAAAATTCCCTTAAAATTACTTATTAGTTAAACAGATAGGTACCCATCAAAATAAACTTTCTTTTCAGTGATTATAATAAATATTAAATCGTCTGAAAAGATAAAAATGTCTTAACAATAAATAGGTACTTTTTTTGGATCTAATTACTAATGAGTTATTATTATTTTAGTCTACAATTTGCAAGTTCTTTAAATATATGAATTTAAAAGTTTTTACAAAAAAATAATCTCTCGGTTCATTATAAGACCAATTGTTGAAGAATTATCATTTTTACATACCTATTTGACAAATGGATTCCCACTAGGTACTTAATCGTCTTTATTTATTCTTAATATAATTATTATAAAAAAAAAATAAGATCAGGTTCAACCAGAAATATTAAGTGGGTAGGTACGTTATTATTCTCATAATCAAACCCTTTTGTGAATTAAGCATACATTTTTGGTATATTTTCTTATACTACATTATAAAAATAAAAAATAAACAAAACAGTATTGAATTGAGATCTTGTTTTATTTTTCAAATATCTTTGTACGTTTTCTTAGTTATATAGACACTCAGGTATTACAGACAATTCTATTTTAATAAATATTACTATATTATAGAATTATTACTCTTTCATTAATTCATCTAAAAAATCATTTGTTTTATCTGCAACATCGCTTTGCCTGAAACAGAGAAAAATCAAAATTAGTTTTCTAAACGAAACATACTATGTTATTTATCATTCATTCTCGTTATTCATTCAACAAAAACGTCAGCAAATAAAATTAAATAAAAATACACGAGTTAAATCCGTTAATAGTTGTTTCATTCCAATGTGTAATAACCTCGAAGGCATCAGAAATTATTACATATAAACAAAGCTACTTGACACTTCGAGTAGGTACCTACTTTGTTTACTGGATTTCCATAAATGAGCGAACAAAACCACCCTATAATACTATAATATTATAATATTATAATCACAATCGATATCAATCGTACATGTTAAAGATCTACTTACTCTGGCTCGTAATTTGGATCGATAATCTTCTTCAAGCTGTGCACAAGATCTGTGAAAGACGGTCGATCCTCCGGGTCGAAGGACCAGCAATGCTTCATCGTTGAGTATCTAAAATTACATCAATATTAAAACTTCTTCAACTTGGTTAAATTTCTCCTAACTTTCGAGTCATTCCATTTTTCTTTTTATAATTTTGTTGATTCAAAGTACCTATGCTTTTTCTTAATACAATACTATGAATTTTCAACAATATGAATTTGTTTTATACATTCAGCTGATCACCTCACGTTATTTCTATCATTAGCACGACATTATGATATACCAGATTACCCACATAGCAATATTATTATATAGTACCTATGTACTAGCGGTTCGCCCCGGCATCGCACGGATCCCTAATTTTTTCAAAATATATATAGCCTATGTCACTCGGGGTGAACGTTACTTCCCAACCAGTGAAATAATTTTTCAAATCGGTCCAGCCATTTTGGAGCCTATTCAATCCAAACAATCAAACCTTTCCTCTTTATTATATATGTATAGATAGTAGAATACTTACATTTCTAAACTGCATCCCGACGGTTTCTCCAACCGGTTCCCAGTCTTCAGGTAGTAGTACAAGTAGTGGACGGGCACATTCGGGTACGGCGTGTTCCCCATCGTCATTATCTCCCACATCAGGACTCCATACGACCACCTGAACAATTTATTAGGAACAATATATATTACTTCTCCCTTCGCTATTTCACACTCATTCTTGTGTAGAATCTAAACTCGGTTCTTTTCCAGTCCAGAATGTTTCGGGTTTTATTTCGACGAATTACAGAAATTAAGGGATTTTCAACAATGTAATACAGAATTGATTAAATCAATTTAAACTCTCATCTTACAATTGGAAAATCACCAAGTTCATAGATCGTTTGAATTGTGTCTCTATCGTGTTGACTTAATTTTTATCAATTTGATCCTGACAATTTTTTTTTTTACTTTTTATTTTTTAAACTGAAAACGCGCAGTTGGCCAGCTAATGGGCCTTTACTACAAAAGCGGACGGGTGGCGAGCCTCCTGAGAGGAGGCTTTAAAGCCTTTTACAAATTGAATGGAAAGAGGACCCGGTATGAAACTTACACGTCGGATTGTTTAGTGTACATGCATTGAGACAGCGACTCCGGTGCCATCCAGCGCGCGGGCAGCTTGCCTGCAGTCTTCTTGCGGTAGTAGTCTGTGTCGCGCACGTCTCGAGCCAATCCGAAGTCAGCGATCTTCAGCACTCGTCGATCTGACACTAGTACGTTACGCGCAGCCATGTCTCGATGAATACACTGAAAATACATGTTACAGATTAAGATATACAAATCTAACTCCTATTTGAGGCTCTTGATTTGTATACCACAGGGATGGTGACTAGGTCCGTATGAAAGAAAATTGTCACGTTTTTTCGCAATCAAACAAAAAATTACAAAATTAAACGCAACAGTTCCGGCATGAGAGAAATAATTTAACTATGCAAAATTAATTCGGGCTTGAGCCCCTACATCCGAACTGTTAAAAAAATATAATATAATAAACTTTTTTGGTACCTAATCTACCTACTTGATGGGCAAAAAATAAAGACAGCTACCACACCAATTATAGCTACAAATTGTACAAAAGTAAACAAGCTATTGATATTACGAGTAGCATTAATTAAAAACAACATACCCCTCTAGATGCAAGATATTCCATTCCTTTAGCAACTTGTAGAGTGAAGTCAACCAAATCATCTTTGGTAAGTTTCTTACTCATCAAGTCATCGTACGAACTAGACCTGTTACATAATAAAGTAAATTAAAATACAAGAAAACTTTTGGTTAATGTTATGCTCTTATATTGACTTGATGATCTTACTTTTTATTTGCCTTGTTGTTCTTCAAATAGCTCCTCAAGCAGCCATTCCTGGCGTACTCCACGATGACGTAGAGGGGGCCGTCCTGCGTGCAGCAGCCGAGCAGGTTGATGATGTTCTCGTGTTTGCCGATCATTTTCATGATCTCCAACTCCGACACCAACGCTATCATGTCTGCGTCAGAGTGGCCATCTGAAATCAATGAACATTCCTGAAATAAGTATTTTAAGCGCAAATTTTTTTGAGTATCTATTATAATAATTAATTGAGGGCATACCTTAAAAAGGCATTTACATTTTTTTTAATCTAACACAACTTTATAACAATCGACACATAGTTCTCATTGCACTTAGATACTCAATTATATAAAACTATTAATTTTACCTTTAAGCATCTTCACCGCCACTACGGTCTTAACTTCTGAATCTTCCAGATTTCTGCATTCTGCTTTTACGACTTTACCAAACTCCCCCTCACCCAGGACCTTGCTAGTCAAAGACATGTTGGTCCTCAGGATCTCCCATCTGTTGTCGACAGGCAGCTGATATTCTGACATCAAGGTGTAATCATTGCCTTTTATGCCCATTTGGGTGAGCCTCTGTTTTTCAATCCTCACTATTGGCATTTGCTGTAACAACAACACAAATCCTAGAAATTGGGTTTTGAAGTAAAGAAAATACTTGAAGATGCTTCTGTCAATTTGAGATTCGGCAATTTAATGCCACTTAAAATCTATTATAGTAACCAACTAAATATCACCAGCATCATTTAGCATGTACGGTCGATGTCAAATTTTAAATAATATTTTACATACCAAACCCTGGCTATTTGGATCGTTCTCATCAACAACTGGCTTTTCTATGGTAATTTTCTTCATCCAATATTTGACGATGACTTGTCTTTGCCTTCTGTATATAGTTATCGCAATGATCGTTATAATAGCAATGACGAGTAAAGTCGCTGCGGCTATGATTCCTGATGTTTGAGGATTGAGTCCTCTCCCATCGGCCAGTGAACCCAGCCACCCGGTTCCGTAATTGTCGGTAGGATCAGTCGAGGTGTCTAAAATATAAATATTTCAATTAATCATATTATCTATACTAATTTTATAAAGCTGAAGAGTTTGTTTGTTTGTTTGAACGCGCTAATCTCAGGAACTACTGGTTCGAATTGAAATCTATTTTTTGTTGGATAGACCATTTATTGAGGAAGACTTTAGGCTACATAGCATCACGCTGCGACCAAAAGGAGCAAAAAAACAGTGAAAAATGTGTAAAAAACGGGGAAAATAACTATTCCACCTGGTCGAAGTTGCAGGCAGTGCTACTCTTTTAGTACAATAATATTTTTATTCAATATGTTCACGTTTTACTGTTTCGGTCTTAAGAGTTATGCAATATCTAGATTTAAATTTTACAAGAAATAATTCTGGAGTCCTACTGAAAAAGGGATTAAGTCCTTCATCTGCAGTATTACACCTATACCCTATTTCACTAAGACCATGGGGTCCTAGTGAATAGGGTACGCTTAATTCTTTATAATCTTAGTAATAACACTTAATTAAAAGGAAGATGTCTCAGCTCAGGGGTATATGATTGGACTAGTTAAAATAATGTTATTTTTTTATTCGCGTGGTCGATGGAATCAAATTCTTTGCCCACCAATGGGAAGATATTATAAGCACCATTAGGTAAGTATAAGGAACATCAAAAATTAAAACTAATGAAAACTTCCATTGTTCTGTAACCAACTTTATTAAAACTCTGCTAAGACAGATAATCAAATGTAGACTTACCATTATAGACTTCGACATATCTCGTAGCTATGGCGCCCACCTTCTTATTTAGAAGCAAACATAAGTATGTACCCTGAGTTTGCCTCCTTGTCACATTTTGCAAAGTCAATTCGTATGGTTTGTCTAAACCTTCGACATTCTATGATACATGAAACAGAAAAGAAATATATTAATTTATCTTGTTATCGAATCGATGTACGCATTATTGAAGGTACCATTATTTTTAGATTCTTTTCAGTACCTCTATACGGAAGACCAGCTCAAAAATTTCTTCAACTTTAGCTAAAAAACACCGTCTTTTGTCCTAGTCACTTGTATTGAATGTATATTGTAAGTGATCTACACATATAATTATTTAGCTTGTATTAGGCTTTCAAGAAACTGAACTGTAGACATATCAAGAGATCAGATTTAGACAAAAAAACTCTGCCTATATATCAACATTATCTGATACTTAACTAAATATATTTTTTTAGTTCAATAATAAAAAATCATAGTTAACATAAGTTAACACTTCGCAATTAGATAACATAAGCTATACTAATATTATAAAGGGGAAAGGTTTGTTTGTTTGTTTGGATTGAATAGGCTCCAAAACGACTGAGCCGATTTGAAAAATTCTTTCACTGTTGGGAAGCTACTCTATTTCCGAGTGACATAGGCTATAAAAAAGGGATCCGTGCGAAGCCGGGGCGAGCAACTAGTTTTTAATAAATTTTTATTTGCTCATTTGTTCATTTCAGATTTGACTTAGCCAGGCTGTGGATTATATGTTCATACCTATGCATGTTTGTCGATAACTTGAGTATCCATGATCCAAAATGTACGTAATGTGGCCAGCAAGAAGATTACCTACTCCTATAGAATTTTCTAAACCGAACTTGAGCATTATCGGGCGAGATATTACGAAGATTTGCGTTGTTGTAAATAAAAATTCGATATAGGACGAGGTCACCATTCTGGGCTAACTAGTCAAAATAATTACCTCTATCAATTTTCCCTCGGCTTGTAATGCAGTATCATTTAGAAATGCATCTGCTTTGATCCAGTACATCATTGTATCTTCCGGGTTGACTGCTTCACACGATAATTGGGATGAAGACAAATATTCCAAAGTGTAGTTTCCTTGATAGTCTGGCTTTATATATTTATCTGCTTCTTCTGTAATTTCAACAATGAATAATAGTACATTACGCACCAAGGCCAGTAAAATATAAAATGTCTCGGATCACATGTAATTGTCGTCCGAGGCGAAGCCGAGGTTGACAAAAATGTGATCTGAGGCTTTTTTATTTTACTGGCCGAGGTCAGTATACTATTTTTCTGTTCGACGAAGCCAGAAAGCGGAAATTTCATTTAGCGCAGCGGCCACAAAGTTGGCGCTTTCTGGCAGGAGGACGGAAAAGTTAGTTGTTGCATTCCTTGCATAACTATTATACCTAAATAGTTTTGCATGCGTACGTTTATCTTCATCTTCAATGACATTATAAAAAAATCATGTAAGTAACGAACTAATTATATTTAATATGTTTTAACCCGGAAAGAAATATTGTTAATATGATGCAAAGCGTAATAGAAATTCAAAATTTGAAATTCATCTTTTTATAAAGCTCGTAAACCTGTGAGCCTATAATGAACTGTCATAATAACATTTTGTCTACATAATATTGAAAACGTTAACGACATCGACAAGGAAAAGGTTTGTCGTGTCCATATTGTTTCGTTTTTTATTTTTTTTCGAACTGAATACTGAAGCGCAGTTGGCCAGCTAATGGGCCTTCACTGCAAAACCGGACGCGTGGCGAGACTCCTGAAAGGAGGCTCTTAAGCCTTTAGGTTGGGTGTATTGTTTCGTTGTCGACTTGAAGAAATAAGATACGACATCGACATTACAAAATTTCTCGTTCTCGACAAAGTTACCAATTTTTGACAGATCACCATCGACACAACATCGACATGATGATTCATTCAAAAATTCATCATAGGCTCGTTTTTTTCTTAACTGAATACTGAAGCGCAGTTGGCCAGCTATGGGGATTTACTGCAAAACCGGACGGGTGGCGAGCCTCCTGAGAGAAGGCTTTCAAGCCCTAAGGCTCGTTGTTTATAGAATCTTGAAGGAAATATAAATAAATAGATGGACATACCTCCAACTGCAAATGTTACATTAGGAAAATCAAGGCATCCTAGCGAATTGCATAGTTGAGTATTTTCCGCGTCATTAGTCACGACCAAGTTTATAAAACCGCCTTCCTTCATTGTTATAGAGTTGTTGAAGTATGAAACTGAAATTAATATTAAAAGTTTTTTAATAAAAATGTGGCCCAGTAGGGTCTTAGTGAAAAAGGGTATAACTCCTTCACATACAGTATTAATTTATACCCTTTTTCTATATAGGTCCATATGTTGTCTTGTTAACCTATGGCGAACAGTGTTTGTTTAACAGAACATAAATATAGGAAACGAGCTTCTGCCCGCGACTTCGTCCGCGTGGAGCTCCTCCTTTTTTGCAGTCGGTTAAAAAGTAGCCTATGTCCTTTCTCATGCTCCAAACTTTCTTTGTACCAAATTTCATTTAAATCGGTCCAGTAGTTTTAGTGTGAAAGCGTAACAGACAGACAGACAGACAGAGTTACTTTCGCATTTATAATATTAGTTAGGATCAATAATAATCGAATGTAGGCACGAAATTCTTCAGTTGCATAATGTAACTAAAAGTGCTTTCTTGTTTAGATAAATATGTAAGAAAGTGAGATAAACTATTTATAATTTGTCTACGCCCCAATGTTTTAAATGCAATGATGTGCCCTATAGATGCTTTTTAAAAGTACAATGAGGTTAATATTTATTCCAATAGAATTCTGCTATAACTATAATCGTAATTATATTTCAATGAGAAAAATGTGTGAAAGCTTATTATGTATATGTGTGTATGTATTTTATTAAGTATATAATAAATAAACTTACTTGATTGGATGCCATTTGGAAAAATAAATAGTAATAAGAGCCACGGTACACAATGTTGCCATGTTGGGTTCATCTTGATTTATTATCCATACAAAATACTGTTAATCTCTGAAAAATAAAGTGATCATATTCCTTAACTATTTTAAATAGAATAATGTCATGGGGTCAACATCGACCTAAATAACTGTTCAGGGTTCCGTACCCAAACTCTAGCAACAAATCAGAATTTAAGAAATATTTGAGGAGACTCCCATATAACAGACATTTTACTGTTCCTATAGATAACTAGCTAACCGCTCCGGCTTCACACGGGTGCTATAAACCATCCTCTTGAATCACTATATCTATTTAAAAAAACCGGATCAAAATCCGTTGCGTACTTTTAAAGATTTAAGCGTACATAGGGATATTGGGACAGAAAAAGCGACTTTGTTTTATACTATGTAGTGATGGTACGGAATACTTCGTGTGTGAGTCCCACTCGCACTTGCCTGTTTTTGCTTAAGTTCTTTGTTGAGACTTGAGACGCTAGTTACTTTGTGGCTTTTTGATATCATGTCAATATAGGTAGTTCAATTAGATACATTGTGTGCAAACAGGAAAATAAATGTACAGTACTAGGGTCTATGGCCCTTTACTCATAGACGCAGAGACAAACAAGTAATAAGTAACATGTTAGAATAAACTTCCAAAGGATAATTAAACCCTTTGTTTTTTTAATTATATTGAACTAGCTTCTGCCCGCGACTTCGTCCGCGTGGATTCCTCCTCCCTTTTTGCAGTCGGTTAAAAAGTAGCCTATGTCCTTTCTCAGGCTTTAGACTTTCTTTGTATAAAATTTTATTTAAATCGATCCAGTAGTTTTAGCGTGAAAACGTAACAGACAGACAGAGTTACTTTCACATTTATAATATTATTAGTAGGGATTCGTCTAATTTCTTGCTATGCTTTTTGGAAATATATTAGGTACCGTCGAGACCCCAAACTTCGCCTGGATTTTGGCATATTTTGCAACATAACTTGTTAATTTGAAAGTATTCTAGACCGTTCAAAGAAAAAAACTAATTAAAGGACTCCTGTCCATCTTTAGAGACCATTAGAGCATTGAATTTCAATGGCTAACATGGCAAAAAATGGACAAAATGGTGCTAGGCGAAGAATGGGTATTTTTCCCTAACTTCGCCTATGTATGCCTGACCGCTTATAATAAACATTGATGGGATCTACTCACGACAAGTCTCTTCGGTTTGAAGTGTGATAATGTAGTATGAACTTAAACAACGTCAGATTACTGTTATTTCCTAGAAAAGAGGGGTAGGCGAAGTATGGGTGCAATATGACGTTAGTTACATACATTGACAGTGACGAAGCTAGGGCTGCCAAAAATCACGCATTTATCTAGCATGCCAAGAAAAAAGAGGGTATAGTGTTTTATTCAACTTTATTTTTTTTAAATAATTTCATTTCATTTATTTTAAAAGGAGTTTTTTTTGCACGGTTGCTTTTTATGGTTTGTAAGTATCTCTTCAAAAAACGGTATGCCCACTTTCTGCCGGGTAATTTATCAGCTAAAATTGAACGCTTTCCACTGGGTTCTAAGTATCTGATAATTTTAAATACTCCACTACACTTTACAAGTAGAAACAAGTCTTATTATTCATTTAATTGAAATCTTATAATTTTTATATAAATTTTGTACAGTACATTTGCCATCCCTAAAGGCAGGCGAAGTTTGGCACGAACATGATGACCAAATGCCCTAATGAACAATTACTTTTATTATGACTTAAAAACGTAATATATCTATTAATTAATAGTGTCAATTGATAAAGCGATAGTTATAGCATATACCTGTATAATAAAAATAAATTTATCTGGTCTGCAACACTCCTTAAAATCAAAGTTCATTCACGTCTTGAAAAAAACGTGAGGTCGGCGTCACGAATAAACTGCACTAGACGCCAACCATATGAAGTTAGCCACAGATTGTGCACAGAATATTGCCAGTCATAAAAAATACTTTATACTTAGAGTTATTATATAAAGCCTGCCATAGAAATAACTTGTAAATTTGAAGTTATGTAAAATTAGGCGAAGTATGGTAGTCTAGGTGAAGTTAGGGGTTTCGACGGTACGCGTCTCTTTTCGATATTGTGATTATTACCAATTACCCGAAAAATAATATTTTATTTAAGTAACATGTATTGTGTAATCTCTTTTAAAAACATTTATTATAGGTAATACATCATCGGCTTAGACATGAAAATATTACAGTAAAAGCATAAGCAAAAAAGGAAACATCCAAAAAGGAAAACATAATATTTATTTATTACCTCGACAAAGATGAGTTGCAATTCAATGACGTCAAAGACATTAGCGTTTGTGTACTTTATGTTATTAATTATGACACACCAACTGCGCAGTGTTTTCCTTTTCAACTCGCTAACAGTCGCAAAGAGAGTTTAATAAAAAAACTTATTTTTCCGCAGTTATACATAAAAATTAAAATCTTTATGTAAGTACCTAATTATGAACCAATAACCAAATCCCTTTTAAAGTGGAAAACATCTTTAATAAGTAGGTAATTATGAACCAAGAACTAGCAGAAGCTCTTTTTGTATATAAACTGACTCAATAAAATGTTCTGGTATCAAAGAACAACTTAATTTACAGATAAAGATAAATAATATCCTTAAAAAAATCACAATAATCGACATAATCTCAAAATAAGGAAGAACTACCTACTACTATACCTAACACGAGACATCATAGGGTCAGATATAAAAGCTCGTGTTCATCACGCTAACATCTGCCTACAGTAGGATCCGCAATAACTGGTGGAATTCTTCATTACCCTTAGTGATTTCATTTAATCTAATGCTATGATTCTTTCATTTCCCTAAAACTGTTTAGGGAGTTGATCAAATCACTAGACGTGTTTAGTAAAATGTTAAAACCGAGTTGACTTAATTACTCGTTTTATCATTTCCCTAAAACAGCTCAGGCATTTGATCAAATAACTAAGTGAAATGAAGAAATCTAGCAGCCATTTCTATGATTCTTTCATTTCCCTAAAATGACTTGGAGACTTGATCAAATCACTAAATTTCGCTAGGAAAATGACACAACGCGTGGTATTTTTATCATCTACCGAGAATTGATCATATCACTGAAGGATTTGATCAAATCCCTGTTTTCATCATATCACTGCGACATATATATATAGCTATTTTAAATTAAAATACGCTTACCTCGTTATAATAAAACGTCCAGCTCACACACTCGATGTTACGATGAATACAATTAATTCATTATTACAGCAATAATACGCAGTATCCTAAAAAACAGTATAATAAGGAAATTAATTTTATTTTGACGTTTCGAGAACTTTGTAGACAGCATTTTAGTAAGTAAATCAAAATCCAAAATATATCTATTCAATTTAGGCTTTTACAAGCTCATGAAGCAAAGCAAAGCTTATAAAGGTCAGAAGAAACCGTTTCCGAAAAACCTCACTTAAGACGAAACGGCAAGAAACTCAATTATGTACTTATCATTTTTTCAAAATAGTAGCAGACTAAGTTGATGAGAACTTTACTATAGATTTTATACAGTTAAGAGTTGATGTATTCTAATGAGCCTGAGCGAAGCATCTAAAATTATTGAGAGAACAAAATCTCACATTAATTTCAAGTTGGGTATTTTTTTAAAGGTTTTACTGGTGTACAAATGACTAGAAGTGTGATACTGTCTTTGCATTTTATAGCAAAATTTTCACAAATATAAAAAATAAGTACCTAGCTGAGTTCAAACTTTTGATTTAACTATGTTTATGCATTTCATAACAATTTATGAATACAAATATTTTTATTTTTTTTTTAGTTAAATACTTGCAGAACTTAATTGTTGTACGTTACTGTTCTGAATTTTACTGTGGATCAGTAAATTATCCTGTTTCATACAATAGTTCGAGTATTATTCGTATTCGGAAATAATAATATACTATGGGAATTTTATAATACACATAATTATTAATTTACGCTTATTTCCGTATTAAAAAGTTTCACCAGTAATTACCTATGATAGGTATTTCTTATAATCTTAAATTTATTTTTATAGTATTTTTTGTCCCAAAGTACCACCATATTAATACACTGTTTATTGAAGTTCCCTGTGTTTTTTTTAAAGTTACCCTTTTCCGCTTTTCTTCCTTAAATCTGTTTTATGGGTATGTAGGTTTTGCTGTAAGGAAGTCAATGGTGTGAATTTCTCAAAACTACAGGTTTTTGAGTTATCTCCCTTTAGATCTATGTGTGAGATATGATAATCCTGTTCTCCCTGTGACTGTAGCTGTGTTAATATGTAGCAAAATTTATCTATATTAGTTGAGCCATGTAAATCAGAAGAGGTAACATACAGACAGATGAAATTACTTTTGCTTTTATTATTATCATTAGGTATTATAAATGTTTTCCATTAGGTACTAATAAGTGCATTTATTTATAACGTTTACACGCTGTTAAATTTAATAATTAATTATGCAGATATTACAATATCGTAAAATATTATTATTACGTAATTAATTGAGGAAAAATAAAAGCCAAAATTTTATGCAAAACAGGAAAGTGGTCACTTTATTTTATCTTTTCATCATAATTTTATTGTTCACAAAAAGCACTCAGCTCAAGTATAATACTTAATATTGTGAAATTTCTACGTGGTAGACTATAAATATTGTTAAAATGGGTCAATTAGGATCGCCTCATGTTTTCAATTCGAGTCGTGTAGAATGAGGTCCAACTTTCACTTTCCACCAATCACAGGCCTGCAGCTTGTCTTTCATTGGTGGAACACGACAGCTGGACCTCATTCTACACGACGCACATCTAGAGTATTTTTGACCGTGGCGCCCCAACCAGAGTACACAAATTTCAAATTACAGTCACATTTCAACAAAACTATCATATTATATCAGGTATAAGTATTTACCTATGGAATACGTTATACAATAGACTATGCTTTTTTAAATATTCAATCCAATTCCATACTTCAAACTCGTGCGACCTTTCTAAAATAATTATTTATCAAAGTAAATATTTACACTCAATCTCAAAGATTAATAATGTACTTTATGTATAAACTTAAAATATTTAAGTACAAACAACAATATTTGGTGGTAAAATCCAAAACACAATTTGAACTTTCATCGAGTGGTTCTGAATATTTTGAACCACTTTATAAATATGCTATGGGTAATCATTTGATTAAAGCACAGTTTCACAAAGTCCAAGTCAAACTAATATAATAGCATCATTCTAACAGATTGATTTGTACACATTATTTGAGTTCCAAAAACTGGCCCAATATCATCGACTATTACTTATATTATAAACTAGCTTCTGCCCGCGACTTCGTCCGCGTGGAGCTCCTCCTTTTTCGCAGTCAGTTAAAAAGTAGCCTATGTTCTTTCTCAGGCTCCAGACCTTCTTTGTACCGAATTTCATTTAATTCGGTCCAGTAGTTTTAGCGTGAAAGCGTAACAGACAGTCAGACAGACAGTCAGACAGACAGACAGGAAGAGTTACTTTCGCATCTGTTATATTATATTATATATATTATAAATAATTACGTTGTTATGGACTTCGTGAAACCGACCATAGGTATAAATCTAAATACATAGTTACCTTTAAAATATACAATTCCTTCATGTTCTCTTTATTTAAAAAAAGACTAGATGCTATTTTACTACAGATACTCTATTTTATAAATGTCATGGACTTCAAATCTCTTAACTAGAAAGTTTCTCAAAAGAAATGGATTTACAAGATATAATATTATTATACCTTCTACAATTATCTATTACTTGGTTCTTGGATTACTAGCTCTCTTGTATTTTAATCGTCAAAACGTGGACAAGAATATTTTCCTGTCGATGGACAAGAAAGAGAAGAAACTTCAAAAGCGGACAAGGGGGCGTAGACAAGGTACCAACGTTCAACGTTAACGTTAAACGAAACGACCAAAATGTTTGGGATTTGACACCCGCGAACGTTTGTGACGTACGTGACAGTCGTTCATGGATGTCAAATCCCATACATTTTGGTGCACCTTGTCTAGGCCCCGAGGTATCCTGTTGACATTTACTAGAAGACATAATAGACATAATATATCAATATGTCGTTTTCTTAACGTCAATGTGGACATTTGACGTTTAATAGACGATATAACTGGTCGATCGACGCGTGACGACACAAAAGGGTTCATAGCTTGCTGCTAACAATTTTTTGTATGTAGTTCGGGCTATTGCCTCCCCCGTCTCGTCCCGCAGCGCCCGAACGACCTGTGAAGACGCTGTCATGAGGTGACTGTATATAACTCGGATGTACTGACACTCTGGGTAAACCCGTTGTTTGTGTTATTATATCTGTTTTTGCCAAGAAATGTCTATTGCAATACTATTAATAAATGGTGACATATTTTATACAACGTCTGTTTTTCCTACATTACTTGCATGATGTTTTTCACACACGTCTATTAAATATAATATGACAATTGATAAAACATAGTCTTAGGTATATTATACGTCACATGGGCTTAAATATAACACTACTCACTAATGACGGAAAACCCTTGTACGACTATTTAAAATAAATTATCAATATAGATAATTAAACTACTTTCATATAAATTATTTACATTAAAGAGCCTAAAATATTTAATTCAGAAATAAATACAATACACTTTGGTTCTTAAGAAATATATCTACAATTATCGAAATACATCTTACTTAACTTATTTACAAATTCATCATTATTATGCGTAACTTTGATTTTGCTTGTAAATTACAAAAAAAAAATATTAATTTATGTTTAGCGTATGATAGTAACGGATGATCTCTCTTCACAGATCCAAGAAGATTTTCAGGTTAACTAAATCCAATAAGTTTCCACAAAAGATTAGCGTCGTGTAGAATGAGGTCTAGCTGTCATTTTCCATCAACCAGAGACCAACTGCTGGCTATTAATTGGAATACGACCTCATTCTACACGACGTGCATATAATTTTTGACCATTTGGACTGAATTCTAAAGGTAAACTTGAAACATACAATACGTAACTAAACATAAATTGAAGTGAAAATTGTTAAAAAAAGATCCTAAATAAATTAAGCTAACTAGACCGGTTCGCACAGCTTCTTAGGTGGGATGCAATAATAAATATTAAATTAATAACAATCAGTAAAAAAACCTAAGTAGGTATTTGAAAAAGGGAAAGAGACGTATGTTTTTTGAAATTAATTGTCCGGCTTATTATAATAATATGTATTATTCGGAATAGAATATACGTGATCGCCTGATCATATTTATTGGCGTAACAAGGAAATTTTTCCTAGGAGATCTCTCAACAAGATCCAAATTGATACCCCAAAATTCATTCTTCCACGCTTTTGATCATATTTTGCCTAATATTTATTACAGTCAGTGTTATTAACACTAAAAAATACAATGGCACACATTAAAATAAGATACACCCAAATACCATCTCAAGGCAACAAATAACCCTTTTCATTTTTTTCCTTATTAACTTTTATATACAAATCATTCCTATAAACATCATCCGTTGCCTTGGTTCCTTCATCATTCTTCATTTTAAAGTCTCGAAACTCTCATATTTATTTTATACTTCAGAAACCTTCATAAATCTATAAGTTCACCACATTTTCCAAGTCACTTTAGTTACTTATAAAAGGGAATTCACTGTCACTCTCTTCATCAGCGGAACCGTCATAGCTGGAAGGTGGAGTGTCCAGCTGCGGTAGACCTAGATCCAGGTATTCCTGGTTAGCCGTGACTGTAAGGATCTTATCCAGATCTTCGACCAGCTCCGTGAATGAGGGCCGGTTTCCAGGCGAGAAGGACCAGCATTCACGCATTAGCATGTAACTGTAAAAAAAGTAAAGTAACCTTAAAGATAGTTATTACTTATACAAAATTCATTGAATAACTTATAAGATTATATTAGGACGTAAAGGAACCAGGGACCCTAAATTTATGCAAAATTGTATGGAACTGTTATACGCGAACTAAATCTGATCACGTGACGTTTTGTTCATGTATAACGTTTCAATTCCATACGATTTTGAGATCTTTCACTTGTTTGCATTATACCGATTTGCGATATGCCAATCATGGCACTTGTCTAGGGCCAAGATTTGTGACGTTTCTTTTCCTAATCCATCTCCACGTTGTATATTCGGGAAGTATAGTCTTATGGTTCGTAACAATGAGCATCTTAATGTTGTCACTCTATGTTCCAAGTACAACTAAATCATCAACGTAGACTTCGTCAGTAAAAACTATAACATCTTTGTCTATTTTAACTTACATTTCAAGACTACAGCACGGTGGCTTCTCCATACGATGGCCAGCACTCAGATGCTGGTACATGTACTGGCCGGCTACCGTTGGGTACGGCGTGCCACCCAATGTCATGATCTCCCAGAGTAAAACGCCGAAAGACCAGCTGTGGACAAAGCATTGGTTCAAAATGAGAAATCCGAAGTAATTACTGCTGAATTAATACTCATGCGGCTGGTTCACCATTTATTGGAATGACGGTTGCTAATGTAACAACCGTTACCATGCATACACTACACAAAATAGACACAAATAGAAGAAATCTGGGGTCTCGATTTTTATTTATTTTATTTTTTATTCTTTATTGCACAAAAAAAAAACTTATTAATGTACAAAAGGCGAACTTAATGCCATACGGCATTCTCTACCAGTCAACCTTTGAAATGAACAGAGAGCATGTGTAGGCGCAAATAAATAATACACTTAATATTATGATAAATACAATATAAAATACGAATATGTAACACTACATAAATAAATACATAAATTTATATACTTAATAATATAAATATAGATACACAAAACTATATAAATAACCACAATGACGGATGATGAAAACTAATGTCCAAGAAAGTGCTTACGTAGCAGACGCTTGAATGCTAGCTTACTCGGTGCCTGCCTGATAGCTAGAGGGAGAGAATTCCAGAGACGGATTGCCTGAAGGGCGAAAGAGTTGGAAATGAAATTAGTATGGTGAAGAGGAATACTAAGAGTGAGGGATCGGGAAGAACGGAGTTCACAGCCCGTCCGTGCAGTGTGAAAAGAGAAAGGGGATTTTAAATAATCAGGAGAGGAATTATCGAAAAGAATAGAAAAGAGTATGCAGAGAGTACGATAACTTCTACGGTCACGGATGGTAAGCCACTCGAGTTGACGCCGGTAGGAAGACACATGGTCATATTTTCGAAGGCCGTAAATAAACCGAATACAGTTATTAAGTAGCTTGTCTAGTTTGTTGAGAGAAATTTGAGAAATGTTAGAATAACACACATCAGCATAGTCAATTATAGGCAACACGAGTGCCTGGATCAGCAGTAGTTTAGTGCTTACAGGGAGAAAATTCTTAAATCTATATAAAGTGCGCAGTGTGTTGGTTACTTTGCGACTAACCTCCGCCACCTGAGCATCCCAAGACAAATAGCTGTCAATAATCAACCCGAGATTCTTGACCTGAGCCGACAGAGGAATAACGACGTTATTAAACAGAATCGGTGTGACGAGAGTATAGTCTAATGCAGATAGTTGACGCGAACTGCCTACAATGATGGCCTGACACTTAGTGGGATTTACAGTAATACCAAATTTGGCAGACCAGTCGGAAATATGGTTCAGGTCATCATTTATAAGACAGATAGCACGATTAATGTCCCTAATGTGCGCTTGAGCGTACAGTTGCAAATCGTCTGCATACAGATGGTAAGAGCCTTGGAGGTTGGTGGTGATTAAATTAATAAATATAGAGAATAATAAAGGAGAGAGAATTCCACCCTGAGGCACACCAGAAGATAGATCGCACCACTCAGACGTAGATTTGTCGATACGGATAGCTTGACGACGGTCGCGGAGGTATGACGAAAACCACTGTATTACAGTGGACGACATCCGTAATCGTGCTAGAGTCGCAACAAGAAGATCATGGTCCACCGCATTAAAGGCATTAGAAAAGTCAATCAGCACTAAAACTGTTACCTGTGAAGATTCCATGCCTTGTCTAATATCCTCAGTGACCTTAAGCAGGGCAGTAGTAGTGCTGTGACCAGGACGGAAACCAGATTGATAATTTGAAAGTAGACCATTGCTAAAGATAAACTGAGAAAGTTGCTTATGGACAGAAGCTTCTAAAACTTTTGAAAGAAAAGGGAGAATGAAAATGGGACGAAAATTATTCAGTGCCTCTGGGTTGGCTATTTTAGGAAGTGGAATAACGTAGGCGGCACGCCATACCTTTGGAAAATCACCAGTATAAAGGGAAAAATTAATGACGTGAGTAATAACAGGGAGAATGCACTCCAGTAAGAGAACTATCATATTACGACTGATCTCATCATGACCAACGGCGTTAGACTTGATGGACATTATAATTTTACGGATGTCGCCCTCAGACACCGGAGTGAAAGAAAATTCATTAATGTTACGAGGAGGAAGGGATGCTAATAAAGAAACTGTTTTAAACTTTACAATAGAATTAAGAGCATAACTGCTCGAAAAATGAGAGTTAAGCTCATTAAGTGAGAATTGAGACGGAACATAGGAAAGTTTAGTTTTACCAACCCCAAGAGTGTTAAGAAATTTCCACGTATCGGACTGTGAAGATTTGAGGACATTGTCAAAAATGTATCGACGCTTAGCTGCTCTCACCATCTGATTGCAACGATTCCTAGCCACTTTAAAAGCTGACCAATTCTCATCACACCGATCCCGCTTGTACTTCCGAAAAGCCCTGTCGCGTCTGGTCATGGCCATACGCACACCTCTTGTTATCCACGGCGCGGGTAGGCGTCTCAGCTTAATGTGCCTAACAGGCGCGTGTGCATCAAATAGCCCTAAAATTGTGGAGTTTAAAATAGAAACTTTCTCTTACAATGTCGCAGCAGTCCACAAAGGATCCCAACTTACAGCAGCGACGTCAGACAACAGCTTCTCAGAGTTTAACCTAGCAAAATTTCGTAACTCAATCACAACAGCAGGATTTTTGGGAGGCTTAATTTTGTAGGTTAAAAAAATCAAATCATGGTGTGAAAACCCCGGCGCAGGAAACTGACCGAAACTACTGACATGTACTGTAGATGATATTATCATAAGATCAAGCCAAGAATCAGCGGTATCGACATTATGATGCGTTGGCTCAAGTGGCAACAGAGAGAGTGCAGCCGAAGTAATTATAGAATTAAGTTTTTTCGCACGCACGTGTTTTTGAAGATACAAGACTAAACTGTTAGGTAAGTTTAAGATTTGGTAAAGCCTCAGTAATACTAAGAGCAATAACAACAAATTACATAAAACGCCTGCGCCAACGTTTAGAGCAATTTAATTACTAAACTAAACAAGATTGTTCATGACTAGAAATTCTCTATCAATTAATCTCTATAAAAGTATTTATGCCAGTTTTTCTAAAATAGTTGAAAATATTTAATATAATTATCATACCAGGTATGTGCTTATACAATGGTATAAATTTATGGAGTGCCTACCCTGACGTAGTACATGCTATGACCCTTACTGTATGCGTCTAGTATTGGTTCGTTTAGTAAAACCGAAATTTCCTGCAATTTAAAAAATCCTTCGTAAAGCGTCCCATACTCACACATCAGTCTGTGTTGTGAAAACTTTATGGTACAGTGACTCTGGCGCCATCCACCGCACCGGCAGCCGGCCTTCAGTCTTCTTTCTGTAGTAGTCGTTGCTCTGAACGTCCTTCGCAAGACCGAAGTCAGCGATCTTCAGCACGCAATCATCAGACACGAGGACGTTGCGAGCTGCTAAATCTCGATGAATGCACTGAAAATATAAAGACACTTTTATTTTTTTCCATTTTGGGTGTTTTGTACACCAAGCACTTAAATTTTCGGGCCCCACTGAAATCAGCGTCAGAAAAAGTGTGTGTCAGAATTTTCAGGCTTGAAGCTGAGCAATTAAGTTTTTGTTGTTGTTGTTGTTTTTCTTGTTCTAAATGCTGTGCCCTTATTTTAAACCAAATATTTTTTTCTCGGAGAAATCAGTATTTTTTCCGAAATAGGTATTTAATGCTGTAGTAAAACTCTTTTTCTATAAGTTTTTAAATATATTTTTTTTAAATAATTTTAAAGTTGCATTATATATTGCTATGTTAAATATCAATCAGATACTTACTCTTCTTGATGCTAAATACTCCATCCCTCTTGCTACTTGATATGAGAATGACACCAAGTCTTTTTGAGTGAGAGTTTTCTTGTCTTTCAAATCTTCTGTTGGTGATTCATACCTAGAATCAAAATAAGTATTAATTTATGTATTTTCATTTAACATTATATTTGAACATTTTTGTATTTATTTGTGCGTACCTGTTACCCGGTCTATGGTTTCTCAAGAATTCTCTTAAATTTCCATTAGGGGCGTACTCTACTATGACGTACAATGGTCCATCTTGCGTGCAGCATCCCAACAAATTGATAATGTTCACATGTTTGCCGATCATTTTCATCATCTCCATCTCTGATACCAGTGCCATCATCTCTGCATCTGTGTGGCCCTCTGAAATTTTAAAATAGAATATTTAATAAAAAAATCTTGCGTCAGGCGATAGTCAAATATGATTTTAAACACTTTGTAAAAAAAAAAAAATACCTTTTAACATTTTCACAGCAACAACGGACTGAACTCCAGGTTTCAAAATACCGACACATTCAGCCTTAACCACTTTTCCGAATTCGCCTTCACCAAGAATCTTGCCCAAGGACAGAGTCTCCCTCGGCACCTCCCAATCAATATCCACGGGAAGTTCATATTCTGACATCATCATGGAGTCGCTGGTATTACTCTGCACTTGGGACAGTTTTTGTTTCTCGATCTTTACTACTGGCATCAGCTGTGACAAACAGACATCATTATGATACCTAAATTAGACAATATAATAAAAAAAATTGGCCAATAAGAATTGATACGCTAGCGTTTTTTTAATTAATTATTCTTACTTCTAATATAGAACAAAGTGAGAAGTGAAAGAGTTATCACTCATTGCAAAGAGTTAGACAGATGCTTTCTCGCGCGACAAAAAATTTACATGTTCTCACGATTCTTTAAGAATGTGTTATACTTTATCTTTAGTTATTGGTACTAACCAAAGCTTCTTCAGCACTTGTCGGTGAACCACCCAATGGCGGCTTCTCCACGGTCACCTTTTTAGTCCAATGCGTCACGATTACAGCCCTCGCAGTCTCTATCGCCAGTTGCTTCTTAATCTTCTCTCGTTTCAACTTCTTGAAGATCATAACCACAATTATGGCTGCCACAAAGAACATGGCGCCTAACACTGCTGTTAGTATGTTGATGAGTAGCGTGTGTTTTCCGTGGTCTTGTGCTAATGAGACTGGTATTGCTGGAAAATGATAAGTAGCTTTTATTAAGTAAATACGACCCACGGACAACCGTTCGAAACGAGTGCAAAATTGTATGGAATTGACATTTTAAGTGAACAAAATGTTACGTGGTCGGTTTTCGAAAAAACCTAGCTTTAGGAAAAAAGGTACTACGAGAAGTAATTCCACACGAGACTCGTCAACTGTTACGTCTCTTTTGAAATAGAGTAAAACATACCATTTGTAAAAATAGCAATAACTTACACTAGAACATAAATGAAACAATGAACAATGACGAGCACGTTGTGCTTTTAATATAATAATATGTTATTATTATTTCAAGTCAAATCAAATGATAGTACTTAAAAAGATAGATCTCAAAAAGTATGTTTACACGTTATATGAATTAGGTGATTTGAATTATGAGATGAAGTTACATTAATTATATAAATATACGCGATTTTATCTAAACATAATATCAGCAAGTTTGGAGTCAATGTTTATTAATTAATAACTTACATTCCAAGACAGTGAGATATCCTTTAGCAGTAGTGTTTCCCAGAGAGTTAAGCGCAACACAGACATACCACCCTTCATCTTCCTTAGTAACGTTAAATATTGTCAACTGCTCTGGTTTGTCTTCTGGATCCTCACTCTGTAATATATTTACTAGTTCTATATTCATAGTTTTTAATATAATTTCACAAACCATGCTATTTTTCAACTCAACGAATCATCATGCCACTTTACAAATTTTGACAGAATACAATTAGAACATGCTTCCAAAAAGCGTTTTTACTATGGGTTTCCAATTTTTTTCCAAATAACCCCAGGGTATCATCCTTTCAAAACTAGTGTTCCACTGAATTCATGCACAAAATTAAACTTTGAAGTACTGAATTTGTTTACTTAAGTTACAGAATTGAATGATACAATAACATCGTCGATTTATTTATTAACCATTTATTTCTACACTTACAAAGTACCAACTAAGCCTTTTATTCTATAATAGAAATGAATGCCGTGCAAATTAACATCATGCAATTGTTAATGACCATAAACACAAATCTTAGTGACATAAAGACCACACATGCGTTAGTTACAATGACCCTCACCGTCATGATTTTACTACTGTCCTCCATCACCACTGACTCTTTATCATCAGCATCATTGTAATTAAACTCGTAAGTTCTAAAATACATCCAGTACACAGATGGATGCATATCGGTAAGAAATTCACAACTAAACTTAGCCGTCTCACCGACTAATTTAGTTTGATTGACAGCTCCTCTAGTAAGCACAGGTTTCGCGTATAAACGCTCTATAAAATGAAAATTTCACTTGTGACTATTTGTGGAATACGATGGAAATGAAAACATTTCTGCCAAGAATATTCGTCTTATGCATCTACAAAACAGTTGAATGTCAATTCTGTACATTAAAAGCAATAAGATATATACACTGGAAGCAATAAGTAGTAGCATAGATCAATATTATTGGCACAAACTTTATAAGTAAACACATAGTACATTTTTGGTTAAGTCACAAACCACCACCATTATCGAATCTCCACCACCAATCAGATGCCTATAACTTATTCTATATCAACTACAATCTAATAACCAATAACCAATGAGAACTAAACATCGAAGAGATTATGAAAGAAGTGACCAAATCACCACATGATACCCTTATTTTTTGTTTATGTGCATATACAAATTTCAGAAGTGATATCGAAAACTAAAAAATGACCTTTAAAATCGTCTTAGTAATCATCATTTTGCAATTTCCAAATATTTATGCTTGCACAATAACCATCACCAAAATTTAGATGTATAGACCTCTACTGTGTCTCCTGTAGGTACAGGCGCATCACTCGGTCCAACTTCGGCATCTTTTAATGAGTAATTAGAAGGTCTTATCCAGTACAAATATGGTTCCAAATCAGATACCGGAGGACAAGATAAAACCACTGTGTCATTGACGACCGCTGTTATATTCCCTGGATAACCCTCTTTTATATACGGCTTCGATGGATAACGTTCTAGAGATTAATTTAGGTTCATTAAATCACTCGTGGTATATAAAATGTAATATATTATCGTAATCTTAATTAAATTTACCTTGAACGTGAAGAGCAACAGTGTGGTTAATACATCCCAATTCATTGCAGACCAGACAGGTATAGTTCCCTGAGTCTGTTTTGGTTAACTCCTCGAGTGACATTGCCCATTTTCCGTAGTTTGGTTGAAAATAACTTCTTGCTATGTTACCACCATTCTTATACCAAGTTATGTTTGGTGTAGGATTGCCTGCCAAATAAAAATAAAATGTGATATTTAAAAAGCCTCACAGAAAAAAACTAATGGTTTCATTTTCATTTTCTTTTATGAATTCTTGTAATTACCTTCAGATGCACATCTGAATCTAATAGAGCTTCCAGCCGGTTTCATTTCCATGCCGAACATTTTTGTGGGATGTTTGAATTTGGGTGCATACTTGTTTTTAGTAGCATCTACATGACCGGACACATGATCTCTATTTTCTTCTTCATCGACCTCTCTTCCATTATCATGAGTTTTTCCGTTCTTATTATTCGATGCATTATTAATAGTTAACTCATCGTTTGTTTTTTCTACCAGTGAGGCAGCATGTTGAGCGAGTACTTCGGGGACTCCACTCTCAACGTTCATATCGGATTGATACTCTGAAAATTATAATAAAAATCTTATTTTTATAATACATAAAAGAAATTAGCGATACTATCACAGTAATTCTATTTTCTTTTATAAAAGCTGTATGATAAATTAGTAAACCATAGACAAACTAGAAAGTGCAAAATGTTTAGTACATTTAGCACAGTTTTCTAGTTTACATTGTATGTAATTACAAAACACTTTTTCGATATAGATGTGAGCGTGAATTCCGCTTTAATAAAAGGCGGACACTTCTTGTTACATGGGAAAATTTAAGTACCTACTTGTAGGGTTTAGTAAATGTAGGTAAAACTAAATTACCTCTCAAGGATTCTTGATTAAGCTTATGCTTAATGGTCACAAACAGACGTTTCGATTTTTCGGCTTCGCTAAGGCACGAGTAGACTCCAGCATCTTTAGCTCGGAAACCTTTTATTCTGTACCTGAAATCAAAATCGATACTTATTTACGATCTACTTTTGTAAAACCTTGAAATTTTAGTAAAAGACTTACTAATTAGAAAAATGTCATATAACTAAGGAAATACATATTGATATAAAGCATTTCTAACCATAGCGATTTATGAACGAAAATAGACTCAAGGCCCCAACATTTTCTCCAACCGGACAAACATACAATAACTAATAGCTTAATAATCCAATACAGACGTGATGGATTGCATGTTATTCTGATCGGCAGAATGTTTTGAGATGCCTTGAATAGATCGCTTGATATATGACCTGCGCGTGAGTTGATTCTCTTAGGAAACTGCGTCAGAATTGCGCACGATTGTTTAGAATTATGAAATTCAGTACGGCTGTTGTAGAATTCGGACAGAGCTATAAAAGGCTAATTTTATAGGTAATGTGAGGAAATATTCACATTAATTTTGCGCAGTCACAATCTAATAGTACTCGTAACTATATAAATTATTTATGAAATGAGCAAGTCGTCTTAGCAAAGAACATCTATCAGTGACATTTTGACATTACGCCAGATCGTTACATAATAAACCATCAATATAAGAATAATTGCTATGATTACAAAATTACTCACTTACTGAGATTGTTCAAATAAAATAAGCACCAATATCCATCCATCCAACGAGATACCTGCAAGTCTATGATAAATTGTCGAGATCACACATTGTCATGTCGATATCTTTTCATTTTCATGGTGATCTGTCATTTATCGACCGATATATGATATCTCGATAATTCATCATAGGCTTGCTGTGTTACATCAACTAATGTTATTTCACAATTCCTAAGGTTTAGAGCAATTAATTTGTGAACACCTACCATTGCCTTTGTTGCATCAGCTTTGCCTTGGAGTCAAGGGGTTGTCCATCCTTAAACCACTTGATCGACATCCGACTAGCATTTAGTGGGCATGACAGCCGAAGGTTATCAGATAATGCCGCTTCTACCACCTTGTACGAGGTATCTGTAGACAAATAAATATATTTCATTAGCATTGATGATCAAATTAGGAAAATTGCAACGATGATCAAAATGGGTAGAGAAAATGAAATTCCATTTAGTCCGTTAGTTAGGTTATTACAAAATTTTAGGCACGTATTTTTCCTTTTCTTAATAGAAAAATAAATGGAAATAAAATTTTCGAGAGTGGGGGCTTATGGTACCAAAACGTGACGTCACAAGTCCTCACTCCCGAACTTTTGAAGCACTTATCTTTGTTACTTTTTGTTTGTTAGAGAAACGAAAAAATACGTGTCCAATCATTTTGAACAATTGTTGCCTAGCCTGCTTTGGTATTTTTAAAGAGATTTTTGATATACAAGAAATCGTCGCTCAGACTAAGTACCTACATATTTAAAGTCTTCAATATTATAAAGTATCTATTGTGTTGTCTTCGATGCAATCGAAAAACCATTTAAATAATAATGTGGTCACTTAACTAGTTCTTCACTTTGATTTAACCGCAAAAAACCTGCAGGGCATTTATATGCAAGGTCTGTCAAACCTTATTCATGTAGCTGCTACTACGTAATTGAAAACCTTAATTGCATATGTCAAATATGATCAATATTTATGAGGACTACATTTCCAAGCAAAAAAGGACTCAACTAAAGACGCAACAGAGCTCAAATCGGTTGAATCTAAATTCCACGTTAAAATAGTTCTGGCAAAAAAATAGAGATGAGTTGACTACTAGTAACCGATGCAACGACGATGATGTAATTTTAGACTTTATACAAATGTTTGTTAGGTTAATTTTAGGTTGTTAATCGTGAACCAGGTAGCCAAGTGAAGTAATGAGTTTGACTCGTGTTGCCACTTAAAATAATATGCGAGCAAATTTATTGCACTCAGGTGCGAGTGAAGCGGACTATTTTGGTGCGTTTTCGACCGAAGTAAGTAGGTACCTACACACGTGCTTAGATCTGTAGTCATGATGTTCTAACTCATTTCAGTATTCTCGGAGTTCATCTGATTTTGCTGATTACGGTAGATTATCCTAACGATCGTGGCGAAATGTTGGATTGAACCCACTATAAGTGAACTCGCGTATTTTATTTTATAATATGCTAAGGTTTTGAAAACTTCCCATATTTGTAGTCGAATGAGGTGACGATAATCTCACACTAATGTGATTTTATTTTATTTCTTTTCTTCCGATCCTTCACTCTTACTATTCTTCTTCACCATACTAATTTCATTTCTAACTCTTTCGCCCTTCAGGCAATTTGTCTCTTCAAGCATTCAAGCGTATTTAACATAAGCACTTTCTTGAGCTTTAGTTATATAATATGTATTTTTGTGTAACTATATATTTTATAATGTTTACCTGTGTACCTAAATATGTAGCTTTATACGTTTCTATTTAATATTATCACTAGCATCGAGCTTAATAATAGCACTAAAACCTAGAACCTAGAAATATCGGTGTATCAAACTACGTGTATGCGCGTGCGCTTGTTTCTTTTATAATAGCGTAAAACCCAAACTCAACTCAGCTCATTTCCCAGAATTGAAAAGCATATTTTTCTTAAAGATTTCAGTCAATAACATAACACTTTAAATATAACGATAACAAGAATGTCTCATTTTAGGTTCGTAAAATTTGTGCAACGCGTTTCCAAATAAATAACTGCACGTTTGGGGTGTTGGCTTACGTTTTTATTGCCCATAATTTTTGGGTCACTTTTCGTTTTAATGTTTTTTTTACCAACTCATGTTATAAGTAGGTATCTTAAGTAATAAACATTTTACGCCTGTTGAAGTTTTTAGTCTAATTACCACAGTAGGTAATTTTAGAGAGTACCAATCTACTCCAAACTGTTTGGCGACTACACTAGTTACTAACAATTAAGGATTTAACGCGCATAATTTGTTAAATTTACTTACGTTTCGAAAACTTTCTCGAATATTTCCTTTATAGTCAAGTTCAGTAACTTCCGTTTAATTAAAACAAAACCAAATTGTTTCTCTAATATTTCATACACTTTTTTACGAAGCTGACCAAACAAAATACATTTTAAATTAACGAATATCCATACACAGCCGCGTAAAAGTGTCGTCGGAGCTTGACGTATTTTGTCGTATTTTGTTTGGTCGCTTGAAACCTTAACAGCGGGCGAGATTTGTAGCCTGTGAATTATGACTGGGAATAGAGATGTGCAAACTATCGATATCGATAAACAAAATAAAATACGCGAGTTTTATCCTTTATAATTATTTCAGTTCCATAAGCAATAATCGCGAAGGCATCAGTTATGATATCGCCAATGTCATGCGATCAAAATATTATAATGAAGAAAATCTGTAATAATCATTTGATTATGAAACAGAGCGCGTGCTTTGACGTCTCTATAGTAGGTATATTTTACCTAAGAGTATGACTGCTAGATTTACGTCAACACAAGCGATAGACATTCAAATACTTAGATAATAACTCAAAACGTTTGCAATTTTTATTATCTACTTCCATAATATCTTTATAGTAAAGCATCAATTCAATTTATTGAATCGAAACCACTAAGTTTCGCATGATTTCATAAAACACAACTGATTTATTTTTATCGATATATTTAATGATTAACGCCCCTCACTGTTTTCTTTTGCAAACTCCTTAAAGGTCGATTTAGTGGTTGCACGTGTCGAGCAGATGTAGGCACCCCTGGGTCAAAAAAAACCTTAAAACTCAATTCAGAAAGTTTTTGAAAACAATGGTAACATGTGGCGAATCTGTGGACGCCCGTTTCGATTTGAATGTAGCGTTTTGGAAAAATAGATTAATTCTTAAAACTTCCTACCTATACTAATATTACATAGAGGAAAGGTTTGTTTGTTTAGATTGAATAGGCTGCAAAACGGCTTGACCGATTTGGAAAATTCTTTCACTGTTGGGAAGCTACGTTCACCCTGAGTGACATAGGCTATAGAATATGTTGAAAAAAAATTGGGATCCATGCGAAGCGCTAGTTGACTAATATTTTCAGATGCTTTAGCAGTCATTGTCTACATAATATACTAAAGTGAAACACCTGTTTAACAAAATATATTAAGATATAAGATATATAAATGATATTAACTACGATCGAAACTCGATCGATATTTTTGGTTCAATACCTTTAGTTTTAATTACATACTTATTGTTATTACTTATTATGATTATACATATAAATTATTTTATTTTTTGTTTATACGTTAATATAAATTGTATCGATTTGTGTCTTGTGTGGGTTTATTCATTATACACTTAGCTAGGTACAATTAGCTAAGTACGTATGCTTGCTTGCTTGCAATTCAATAAAATAATATTCAATCAAAAAACTTTATATTCTTAGAGGTGCTAAGTACATTCGAGTTCAAAATAACGAAATCCTCACACATGCTCATTTTAATATTAAACAGGGACCACCAAAGTTAAAGATTAGATATAAGGTCCCATTGTTCCCCAATAATGTCCCCTGTAATGGGACCATGGTGCATTGTGCTTTCTGCTGCAATTAGTGTTGGAAAACAAAAGGTTTTAACGATTTCGTTTATTAGTATTGACTTGATAATACGTGTGGGGATATAACTGTTCATTGTGTTGGGATTTGGTTTCTTAATATTTTTTTAGTAGACTTTTTTATAAAGAAAATTATTTTCTGGTGCTTTATCGGTTAGTATATATTAGAATTAAAGAACTACGTTATAGATTTAACCATATTAAAAATTATATACCTACCTACCGTCCGGACGATTTTTGTTCAAGTATAGACTTACAATCTGTTAGCGTTTTATCGTCACATAATATAATAATATACTTTGTTTATTTATTTGACTAACCAATAGTTTACAATAAATTACACACAGCAAGTACGAAACCGAATATTGTTGCTGTACGTTTTTTTAAATCATTGGGTATATTAATAACATATAAATTATAATATAACATAATTTTAACTTATTCAAAAGGGCTTAAAAACAACACGTGAATGCATAAATTATTTCACAAATCATCAGCAGTCATATCAAAACCTTTATAATCAAGAAGGATCATAATAAAATATGAAAATTAAAACTCTTAATGTAACAAAACATCGAGACTTAACTAGAATAAGTTTCCTTTCAACTCCGTATTGCTTTTTGATTGCTTGGACTATAGCCAGGTTTTTTGGCGTAGGTGTCTTTTAGCGTCGGCCATGTGCTGTGTATATGTCAATCTGACAATTTATACTAAAAGTACATTTTGCGTGTGAACTCTCGACCGAGTTCATTTATCTCTGAACTAGCGACCCGCCCCGGCTTCAGACGGGTGCTATAAACCTTCCTCTTGAATCACTCTATCTATTAAAAAAAACCGAATCAAAATCCGTTGCGTAGTTTTTAAGATTTAAGCGTACATATATAGGGACAGAAAAGGCGACTTTGTTTTGTACTTATGTAGGGATTATACTAAAAGTACATTTTGCGTGTGAACTCTCGACCGAGTTCATTTATCTCTGAAAGGCTTATAGCTGAATAAATTTCGTGTTTTGAAAATAGGCGAGGAAAATCTACCAATGGCTGCGCTGAACCAGACTAAAATTGTAATAGCGGAAACTGAAATACGTCATCTGTGATTTCAACTGGCAAACTGGTTTAGGAGATGCCTGCCAGGTGAAAGACGGATTGACAGACTTCAGCGGAGTCTCAGTAATAAGGTCCCGTTTTGCCCTTTATGTACGAATTCTTAAAGATAGCAAAGGTGCATTTTTTAATTGATTCGATCGTCCTTTCAACACTTCTGGTGAAAAAGCAGATTGTATAATGACGTAAGTTTTTTCATATTATGACGTAAGTTTATACATATTAACAAATAAAACCTACAAAAGTTATGAAATTGGAAAATAAAATAAACAACCTCCGACTTTCGTATAAATACGAGTATATTCCACCTAAAGTAGAAGCTTTACAAATTATTTGTCACTTATTCAAATACCAACATTACATAGGAATATCTTCCCACTATTTGAGCCAAATAAATCAGCTATCATCGTTTCAGACAACTGTCTTTCGCAATCAAATGTCTCGATTGGATTAAATCTCAGATCTTTTCAATTTCAGTAGACGTCATAATTCATATTCCACTTATTATTAGAAAACCCTGTTCGCTTTGTATTATAAACGAGAGTTATTTTTCACGACGTCCGTTCAGTTTTATTGTGATTTACGTGTTTTGATGTTGTGTTGATGTATTACCTACACGATATAAATTAATGATTTTGGACAAATTGCACGTCATTTCATTCCAAAGAGTACCTACTTTAAAGATTGTAGTCCATCGTGGAAGTAGCATAATCCCTACTAATATTATAAATGCGAAAGTAACTCTGTCTGTTTGTCTGTCTGTCTGTTACGCTTTCACGCTAAAACTACTGGACCGATTTAAATGAAATTTGGTACAAAGAAAGTCTGGAGCCTGAGAAAGGACATAGGCTACTTTTTAACCGACTGCAAAAAAGGAGGAGTTCGAAAGTCGCGGGCAGAAGCTAGTATAATATATGTACCTAAGTATTTCATTCCATAAACTCTGTGAATTACCTGTAGGTGTCCCAAACATATAATGCAATTTAAGCCAATTCAATTTACTTGCAAATTTAAAGCAAACCAATTCGAATTGGTTATCTACATATCAATCAATTACCTATCCCACTCAATCAAAGGATAACATAGAATACCATTCTACACATATATCTTATATAGTTAGGTATATAATATAAAATTGCCGTCAAAATTTCCGTTAAACGCTATTGGATTAATAATATAACACTGTACATATATATTTATATGATCTGATCTTATGGTTAGATGCTAGGTCTATATATTTTAAGCCCTGTTTTATGATGGTCACGGTCCTATAAAGGTATGATCACTTAATATGAGCCACACGCCCTTCCTCCAAAACTAACCCAAATAAGGCTCACAGGCGGATTAGAATCATGATCAGCATCCAATCTTGCCTCAGAAGTACTTCGTTAGATTATTAATTGAACAGTCACTCGGGAAGCACATACAATATGGTAACTATGTCACTAGAAGTATATTATGATAGGATAGCCATTAGCAGAGATTGGGCATGATGAAGAGTTATTTTAAATTGAATTTTGTATTCACTTATAAAATAAACTCGCGAAGCGAACTTCGTTCCGCCATATTCTGATTTTAATAATAATATATTTATTACTTTTAGTAGTATTTTATACAAAAAAAAAAGAATTATCTAATTTGGCGCAGTCGATCGAAAGTTATGCGACGCATGCGTTGTGCATACTTTTCGGTGATTCATTTTTATTTTTATAGATAGATAGATTCCTGAATTACAATACCAATATTATTATTTTTTATTTCCATTCAGGATATAATATTCTTAAGCCTAAATACGATGAATACTTTTTTTACTAATTAACAAGCATTCGTTATATTTTTGGTCGATAGTCTGTATTATTTTATTAACCTAGGTTAGTTTTGACGTTATAAACGAGTCTCTAAATCTTATTTTATTGCAGCCAACTTTTATTTTTAAACTAAAGAAGTCACTTCAAAATCAAATGAGACATTCAAAACAAAATCAGTATTGTTACAGGATATGACGTTCTTAAACGTCAAACGCAAAACGGTGTGACGTCTGTCATTTGACACCGCCAAATCTCCTTCAAAACGTAAATTGTTTAAACATGGGAAACTAGTCTCTATTCCTTGCAAAATAAAGTTCTAACGGCGTTTGTGCTACTGTAAAATAAAGTGAGGAATCGAATTTAGAATTGTCATCGATACTTCACGCTCTTTTGACGTGTTTTTTTTTAATTGCGTCATATTTTAAGGGCTTTTAAGCTTATCGTGGCGCGGGCGACTATAAATAGAACTTATTTATTTTTGTAAAAAAATTTTTTATGTTGGCTAATTAAGAAGTACTCAGCATTTAAAACCAAAGTAGGTACCTATATATTTTATTGTGTCCTTTTCCGAAATTCCAAGACTCTTGTTCTAGCTTCTATGAACTACGTACTCCCTACGCCATGTTATTTATCTTTAACATAACTTTTAAAAATCATTATAAACCATATGAATTCCTTGATCCACATATACATCAAAAGCATATTTCTAATACCAAAGATTTTACATAACACTTCAAAAGATCGCAACAAAGATGAAACGCTTTATTTTTAATCGCCTATCCACGGCGGTCATTTGAGAGAATTATTAAAAAGGGCGACAGAACATCCGTTTCCGTTTGGAAATTAAGAAAAGATGGCGGTTTAAATCAAACATGGCGGACTAGGAACTTCGCGCCCTGTCAATGTTTGTCAAATCGAAATTGGATACTTGGCTTCCGTTTGTATCTCGTAACTTTAATTCTATGTTGTATCTATAAATATGAATAGATGTGCATAATTATTTTGATAAATTGCTGGGATAATTTTTAGAACGAATTACAAATAAAATACCTACTTACTTAATTTTGAAACACGTATGTACTACTTGAGCCTATTCGTATTAATTTGGAGCAAACTAATAGTAGAAGCGTACAAAAACTTTACAAATCGGTTAGGTCACGTACCTATTTCTATTAAGAATTTAATGCCGACTAATTATTTATATAAATTATGTAATATGTTTTATTTTTAGTTCTAGATAAATCACCGAATTCTTTACGTCATAGTTAATTGATATAAAAACGTGAGGAATTTAGGTTACTTGGTTGTTTATTTGAAGCGTGTGAAAATGCATTTCTTAGAACACGACGCAGCTCGAGACGTTGTTGTGTCTGACAAATGAATAAGCTGTAACATTTTATTTGGTTCTTATATCTATAATTTCACGAGAACACTTCCTTACTTTTGCAGGCTTACTTATACCGTCTTAAATCTTGTTTACAAAATTTATCTTTACATTTTTTTGATCACAAATAATAGTCACCTACTTAACATGAATTTAATATCTACATAGCTTGTACTACGGGTTAATTACCGTAAACGACTGATAAACATAGGTACAGAAATAATATATATCAAATATATCTAAGAATCAGTCAGGTACATGCTCAACATTAATATTTGCTCCCAACATGATTCAAACCCGCAACCTCTGGTTTCGCAGTCAGTAGCTTTAACGTCAATGGAACTTTAAGTTTTTAAAATAGGTAAATTATATTTCCTAAAACCAATATCGTATTCAATTTAAAACCGTTAATGATTTCCTAAAAGTTCTAAATTTGGTTAATTTGCAAACATTTTAAGCATAACTTACACATGTTAATTTAAAACACATTGCAAAGCTGCATAACTGCTAATAGTATTTTTCCTTGCTCCTGTATTTTTTGTCCCCCGAGCGGCGGCCATGTTGTATTTATTTTTAGGAGGTGCGCGTGCGTCTTTCGGTTGCGTTCAATTAGTTTGATTTGTGGGAAATCGATTTCAAGGAACATTCTAGTAAATAGATTCCAATTATGAGATATAAATAGCAGTGATGCTTTTAACTCGTTTTAAATGCAATATTGGGCGATCATTGCGTTATTTTCTGAGTCATTGCATATCCTAATCTTTATTGAAATGAGTAGGTATGACTGCCGGAAATTATGCACTTTAAGTCAGATTCAGAGTAAAGTCATCTTAATTTAAGTATGATATGGACTAAGCATACCTACTTACCTACAATAATAATAAAAAAATTGTAAATTTTATACAATTATATTTAAAATCTGAATCTTTCGCCCTAATTACCTACACATTTTCATGAAACAACTATATACTAGATTTAACTCGTATATTTTATTCTATTTGCCGAAGTTTTAAAAACTTTACCTTAAATTATAAATAATTAGGTACTATAAAGTTTCCGAAACATCAGTAAAAAATTAATACGCAGGTCAAATCCAACAAGTTGTTCCATTCCAACTTTACAACAGAACGCGAATAAGACTTCATTGCACTCTTTTCAACACCTACAGAGAAACAACAAAGGAAAAACATCAAATAGAAGAAGCACAGTTAATAAAACATACAGTACATAAACTTCACCGCGACCGGTATAGTAATTGCTCCCGTCTCGTTAGATCAACTCCCGCGCATCTTAAATCCTTGCATCCGACGCGTGCGCGTGATTGGACCTGCTGCGTGATCAACTGGGATTTCATTTAATTGTGCAGTGATATTCATTTTTAGGTTAGGCTTGTTGCGTTAAGAGACAGTGAAGTAATATTAGTATGAAGTTTAAAGTGCCTTAAAGGAATAAATTCGCCTTTGTATATTTGCATTGTAAGCTTTTCAACCTCTGTTTATTTTGTGAAATAAATAGTTTACATAGTTGTAAGGTTTTGATTGCAGTAATGTAAACTGACTAACTTCTGCCCGCGACATCATCACATCATCACCTTTTCCTTTTGTATATTATATAGATTTTGAAAATTGTAAACTTATTTCATAAATTACGTAATTGCATCGTCAGTAAGAAACACATCAACTCAAGGACTTTTTAAAATAAATTAGAATGAAGGCCTCGAGTCGACACCTGATCGGAAGGCAGTTCCATTCAATTAAAAAAACCGATTTCCCCCGACGATTTCCTCTCTAGTTATTTTTACCCCCAAATTTTTAGGTCATATCCTCAGTGAAAATCCCAATATTTCCCGTATCCACGTCTACACGTGCTGCTCCGTGACTAATGACTTCCTACTTACTCCACGTTATTTGACGACGACAGCTATATTAAAGTAGGTAGATTGATATACTGGGTTTGGCTAATTCATTATGTCATTTTAAGGAAAGCAGGCTAAAGTAAGATGTGAGTTAATTGGGGTCTTTGGGGTAAACCCAAAAAACCCTTAGTTGTCGCTAATCATGGTGAGTCAAGTTCCACCAATCTATACTAATATTATAAAGCTGAAGAGTTTGTTTGTTTGTTTGGTTGAACGCGCTAATCTCAGGAACTACTGGTTCGAATTCTTTTTTTGTTGGATAGACCATTTATCGAGGAAGGCTTCAGGCTACATAACATCACGCTGCGACCAATAGGAGCGAAGAATCAGTGGAAAATGTGTAAAAAACGGGGAAAATATGAAGCCTTATGAAAAAGTGACAGAAGACTTTGACAGATCTTTGACGAAACAATCGGACCGGGCAGGACGACGTCTGCCGGGGCCGCTAGTAATAAATAAGTAGAAATCATCCCGGTAAAGAATATTGGAAAACCGTTTGAAATGTTTATTTATTTTTTTTTAATCAGACACACCAGTATTTACGTGCAACAGTTCGGTAGAGTCTAGCGAGCCTATAATGAACAGTCGAGTCGTAATTATGTCGACATTATATTGAGAACGTGGTCGATATGGAGAAGGTTTGTCGCATCGATATTATTACTTTGTCGACAACGTTACTAATTCTTGACAAATCACCGCGAGAGTAAGACGACATCGACATGACAAGATTAAATATAAATTAACTGAAAATAAAAATATGCAAGTAGATTTTACTCAAAACACTGAAATAGAAATTATTTTTATTTATTTCATATTACTTATATTGATATCGTTAACGACGGCTATGCAGTCCTGAAACGAAATAAACTCACGTAAAAATTAAGAAAACTCCTCCATTATGTTTGGGAAATACTTGAAACGAGGCGTCCTATTTATTTTGCTGTTTTTCTTTTTACGCGGAGGTGAACGACTTTTTGCGAAAGTATTTTTAGTCACATGAGTAGTTCGCGTAAACTGAAGTGTTTTATAGCAATCATCATTAGAGCACTTTACAGGTGATGTATATTATAAATAGCTTTTAAATTTGTTATATTTTTAAAATACGTGTATTGAAAAATCTTCTATCTCGTTTCTAAGATCTACTTTGCTAATCTTCTTATTAATTTCACCAATATTGCATACTATTAGGTAGGTGTTCTATATTTTTCATCTTGTCATAGAAAATGAACACAGATTTATAAAGTTACAGTACTGACATCAATAAAGTGTAAGTATCGAAAAATAGAAAACGCTAAATGTATATATCAAACCCTAGAACAAGAATTTTTACTAATATTTACTACGATGTATCAATTAAAATTCGATCGATATCTGTAGTTACCTACCTAGTGTGATTGGAAAAAAGCATGATAGATAGGTACCTCGCGTTAAGGCACGGGTCTAGATTTTTTCTACTCTTGTCTTGATACAAATATGATTTACTAATACCTACATATTTGTTAGTCTATTATTCCGCAAGTAGGTATATTATTTCTGAAAATGTACTTGCGGAATTTCTACCCATCAACATTCCAATAACAGTCTTTCAGAATCCTACTACTATTATAAAGGCGAAAGTTTGTAAGTATGGAATAGTATGGATGTATGGATGTATGGATGTTTGTTACTCTTTCACGTAAAAACTACTGAATGGATTTGAATGAAACTTTACCACAATATAGCTTATACATCAGAATAACATATAGGCTATATTTTATAACGATATTGTGTGAAGTACTCATCGTGCGCAGACGAAGTCGCGGGCAGAAGCTAGTCATTAATATTATTACCAAAACGATAACTTATACTATACCACAAGCTGAAACTTTTACCTACCTACTATAACTTTACCTAACAAAATTTTGTTGCACATAAATTTTGCCACCCGCGAGACTATAATCTTGGACACATTGTTACAAATGTATGAATCCACGATGCGTGGTTAATCCGTCATCAATAGCCCGAATCCTGCGCAGCCGGAACGAGCTGCCTCGATGACAATCATGAGTCGGAACAAAGCAGCCATTTTGAATTTCAGAACTTTTGCGGACTTTATTCCAAGAGTTCACCTGAGTAAATGAAAATAAAAGTGCGTGAATCTGGATATATTATATGTACTTATATAGTTAACTAGCTTCTGCCCGCGACTTCGTCCGCGTGGAACTCCTCCTTTTTTGCAGTCGGTTAAAAAGTAGCCTATGTCCTTTCTCAGGCTCCAGACTTTCTTTGTACCAAATTTCATTTAAATCGGTCTAGTAGTTTTAGCGTGAAAGCGTAACAGACAGACAGACAGACAGACAGAGTTACTTTCGCATTTATAATATTAGTAGGGATAGGAGAGGATGACTTAATGACATATCAACGCAGGGCATAAACTGTTAGGGTTAGAAACTTATTTTTTTACAGGGTTTCCTTTTATAGGGGAGCACAAAGAAAATATTTTTGAAAAACTCCCTAAGGGTAAGACAGAGCTGTTTATCGTCCGCAGACGATGTCGCGGGCAGAAGCTAGATATAAAATAAATGTGACTATAAAATAGAGAAGCGACATATTTTGATTTATATCACTATTTTAGGTAGTTGAAGAGCGAAGTGTCTAGGGAATGCAGAAGCATAGAATTCCCAAAAATTTAATACTATTATTTTCTAAATTTGCTATTTTATTCCAATGTGTAATAACCGCGAAAGCAGAAATGATTATCATTTACAAATATATAAAGACTTCAGGAAATTAATTCCGTAATGGCCTGTAAGAATAACAAGCATGATACAAGCTGATATAATAATATGTAAGGTGGGGTAGTGGGGTGACGTCCGGGAAATTCACGCTGGTGGCAGGATAGGCGAGAGACAGAAAGTCCGATTGAGGCAAGACTAGTTTTTATTGCGAGTTATAGACCAAATACAAGTTACAAAGATAATCTATGGATACGATGGAGAGGCACAAAGTTGTTCCAGGGCGGAAGCAAGATTGTGTTAAACGCGATCGATCAAGTACCGTAAGATTCCAAAGGCGGAAGTCTCTCGGATGCAAGGCCGATTCCCTAACTTTCTCAAATTAAACAAAATTGTCTACAGAAGGTCATTAAATCAGGAGAAATCTTAACACCGCGATGTAGAATTTTACATTCAGTGTGATAGTGACATCTAGCGGCAACTTGAGTAAACAATGACGGTTAATGTATCATTTTAGTGAAATGATGCTTTATACAATGCAAAGCAGTGCAGATTATTTGTTTACTAGTGTCGAGATTATTTTACATAACATTAACTATATGGTAACTAAGCTAATAAAATATTTAAAGTTCAACAATTGGTACAGACAGCGCCATCTAGTGGAGTCGCTCGTCTGACTATCACAGTATTTATCAATAACTTGAAAATAATATCTTTGAGGAATGTCTGGTTGTTACAAATATATATTATGCTTTGGCAGCTATAATGTAGTAATAAGTGGGTTAGCTCAGAATTGCGATTTATTAATACTTACGTATTTCCTCTTTCAGCGGATACTGTGCTTATATTATGAAATGCTCCACTTCTCTAAAGATTTTATAACCTAAAATTTTATAATATGAATTGTTCCAGTTAAATTATTTGGGATGAATCATTGACCAAGTTTTGTTATTAGGTGATTATAAAACGTAACAGTATTTTGATGGAAAACAGACTTCGTGGTTTAATAAGTGGATGTATATTAGACGACCTCATTTCCACATTATAGAGGTTACTCCAGTACAGTGATGGGCAAAATGTAATCGACTAACGATTAACAATTAAAATTAACCTAAAAGTAATCGATTAACGATTAAAAGTGACGATTAATCAATCTTAATCGTAAGATGTTCGACTAACTTAATCACGATTAAGTTAATCGTCGATTAAATACGAGCGATTAAATCTATAATCGATTGATTAATTTGATTAATTTTCTTTCGATTAATATCAGAAAAAAAATTGTAAGCCTAAGTTTCGGGGTACGCTGATGAAGACATAGGTCATTACGGGACTTTTGATGTACGAGGAGATACCTGTTAAAATGAAATATACATAATAAATAAATTTACCTAACTCATATACTGCCTAACCATTTTCTGCCCTGCTCTAGAATTATTTCAAAGAACATATTGAATGATAATATGTACATATATCTTTTTTTTTATGCACTGTGTTTCAAAATTTAATCGAGACTTAATCGAGAAATTTAGTCGATTAAAATGACGATTGACCAATCGTTAATCGAATTTTGCGACGATTAAGTTAATCTTAATTAAATTAATCGCGATTAGTTTTGTGACGATTGATTGTTTAGTCGATTAATTAATTGATTAAAAAAATAATCGATTAATACCCATCTCTGCTCCAGTATTCATAATTGATTTATTACATTTTTCTATCTGTCGTCGATGGAAATGTAAACTTAGGTGTGTGAAAAATAATGAAAGAGTCGAAGTGATCTCTAAGAAATCAAATCTAAAATTCTTTACATCAAATTTTAGAAATTAACGTAGTTATTGTAAAGTACATAATTGTCTCATTAGTAAAAAACATGACCTACCTTCACGACTGGATTACTTCACATTATTATAACGGATAAAAAGACTATTCGACCATAATTAAATCAAAACATGACATAAATATTCAATCCATAGTGGATGTATTATGATAAGCGAGTCGTGTCGCCAAATTAGGCACAATCATATTGCGTATAACAGTAATCGAGTTCCCAATACGTGTAAAGTACACTTCTTTAGGTAACTGTTTATTAGCTACGTTCCTAACCTCAAATTCTGAATCGGGTTTCGAAATGACCCGAATGTGTTTATTGCAGGATTCGTTTAGGTACCAATCTCAAATACCGAATCGGGTTTCGAAAAGACCCGAATGTATTTAATGTAGGATACGTACCGAACCTCAAATTGAATCGGGTTTCGAAAAGACTCGAATATGTTTATTGCATGTTACATTACTAACCTCAAATTCCGGCTCGGGTTTCTTAAATACCCGAATGTGTTTATTGCAGACTACATTACTAACCTTAAATTCTGCTTACTAAGTAGGTATTAGGCTTAATAAGTAAGTAGCTTACCAGATCAACCGTAAAATCATTTCCGTAAACTGGCAGAATACACAAATTTATTTCCTACTTAACTATTTTGCTGCTTAAGAGATATTTTTACCTCACTATAATTCGCAAAAACCTTAACTTACGAACTATGCACTTAAGAACAATAAATAATAATTATCATTATAAATGTGGGCGATTGTACCAAGGTGTTATTCTGACACGTAATGCATCATTTATGGGCCGGCCATGACTGCAGCATAATTGATGCACTTTTGTTTAACGGTCGGTACGTTGCATTGTCGTCTGCTTATTACAGAGTTTCATTAGATAAATTAAATGCAAAATTTACGTTTTTATAGCCTTATTTCTAAATTTAAGCGAACGTTTTGTTTCCGCTCAAGTCTAGTTGAGGCCGCTTCTTTATGGAATGATTACTTCTTGTTACAAGTCTAATTTTCATTCATAGTACTAGACAGAATCCCTTTATTACGTATTCATGAATGAATTCCTTAAACATACGACACAGACGATCTTTATAAAAATTACAACGGTAATACCTATGAACTTCGTACCGCGTTTTAAGCTCTGGTTTCTGGGATGAAGGTGCCATCATGGTATATGATGGCACCGATAGCGGGTGTTATAAGTTATGGGAATACGAAACATCACGTGGTCAGCTTTTATTCGCGTATGTCAATCCTGCTATCATACCTGACGGTCTGAGCCGAGGTCCCCACTCTGGGGGGCACTCAGCTCTAGGGCTAAAAACCCTTTAAAAAAGTTCAGGCTTTGAAGCATTTCATCTGGTAGCTCGTCAGAAGTCCGGTTTTACAGCAGGCTAACTACGCTACACTATTCAGTTAAAAAAAACTGTACTAGCTTCTGCCGACTTAGTCTGCGCGCGATGAGTATATTTCACAATATCGTTATATAATATAGCCATGTTATTCTACTTTATAAGCTACATTATTGTAACGTTTCACCAAAATCTATTCAGTAGTTTTTGCGTGAAAGAGGAAGAAACATCCAGACGGCCAGACATTTTTAGGTAGGTACATTCTTACAAACTTTCGCGTTTATAATATTAATAGGACACCAGATATATTATATTATGTGGCCACACATGGCTCCCAAAACGTCAATAGTAAGGTTTTTATAAAGAAATGATTTTAATAACTAACATATTCTAAGAATGTACGACATAAACAGATCATAAACTCCCATACAGCGGAACGCGATTATTTTCCAAAAACATTTAGCCACATGTGCTAAGTGGTTGCGATTAGGTATTTCCGTTTTGTTCCCGTCTTGGATACTCTTTGCGTGAATCACTGTAGACCTGTCTACTTATGCTGTTGGCATATTTTCTATGTACCTATTTATATTTTGTAGTAACGTCAAAGTTCTTAACCTGGGTTTAATTACCCCAGTGGGGGGGCATAACTTTTATTTCGCGGGGGTCACCATCAGCTGGTAGTTATCTCGCCGAATTTCAAAGTGACAAGTCTGACAGCGTAGCGCCGACTAGCACGCGAGTTCGTCGTTGGGAGGAGGGGTAAAATCAGTGACCCTAGTTAGGTCATAAGGGTAACGGACCTAAAAAGGTAAAGAACCACTGTACTAACGACCCGCCTCGGTTTCACACGGGTGCTATAAACCTTCCTCTTGAATCACTCTTTCTATTAATTATAAAAACAGCTTCAAAATCCGTTGCGTAGTTTAAAAGATTTAAGCATACATAGGACAGCGAATAATGATAAATAACATATCGTCGACCGTAGGTTCAATTACGGTAAGGGACAAAATACGGTTTTTCAGGAGAGGCCGACAAAGTTTTTTTTCGGACTCAATCGCTTGTAGCTTTTTTTGTATTGAACCTTTTTTGGATCTGATTTCACAAAAAACCTTATATTGTAGTGCTCTATCAGTCCTTGTAACGTTTATTTCGATATTCCAGCTATTTTAGAAAATAGATGTCCCTTACACTAGTGTTTTTCGAAAATTACGTCCGTTACATTGCAAGTATTTCGTAGTCACGCCCCTTACATTAAATTGACTACTAAGTTGAAATCAAAATTTTTATTACAAATAGTGTAAAAGACGCGTTAAAAATAAAAATTAAAGATAAAATACTGTAAGACAGTTGTTGCAAAAGAAATTAATGGAAAATTTTATCGTAAGGCTAATTATAAATCGCAAAAAATATTTAAGGGACATGAAAATGTATAGAAAGTGCATGCTGAGTGTTTTTATATTATTATGCAATATTAAAATATACCAATATTTTATTGCTGAAAGGAAAACTGACTAAATCATAACAATTTTACGTATAAAGCTATTATGAAAGTGCGTAAAATAAACATAGGATAGGATTTTATATAGGTACTGCCTTGGAGATTTTAGCTGCAATATTGAGAAGCACCTAGATTCTGTACCTAATAACAACAGTCCAAGACTTGACCGTTATTGGTTATTTGTAGAAGATGCTTCAATCACTATCTTGGAGGTTTACTCCTCAGTTAGATCTACTAGTTATGGCTCTGGAGAACTCTTGAAATAAAGCTATTGAATTAATCGAACCAGTCTAATCCAAATACTGCTTTACAAACTAGATGCCATCACACAAATAGAGCGTTTTGTTCAAAATCAAAGAATATTCAGTGCTGTTAATTACGATTGTAAAGAAACAACAATAAGCGGTATGTCGATTTTAATGTTTTTAGGCATATATTATAATTAATAATCACGAATTGATTCGATGAAAGACTTAAGAAAAGATAATACCGGAAAAGTTACAGTTTCCAATAATGATGAATTGTCTTGTGAAGGTGTCTTGAAATCTTTGAGACAATAGAAAAGAAGTTAAGATGATTCAAATTAGATTCAAACCTTAATGCTGTAAAGAAAGCAGTAGGTATTACTTTTGTTTTTGATAATTCTGGTCGCATTTTTATGTATTACAATACTTATGGTATTAATAAATATTACTTGCATGAATTCAAATGAATATAATCCATAGAGTACCTGCAAACTGGAAAGAATTATCCTAAAGATTACTCCTTCTTCTTTCATGCTATTTTTTTTCCTCTAATCTTGCATTTTGCAGCGTATCTTTTATAAGCACATGCCTGTATCTTGTATTATGAAGTTAAAAATACATGTAAAATGAAGATAATTATATCGCACCTTTATTAGAAAAGTGTGTCATCTTGAAATATTTTGTTACTCCATTTAAGACTCTATGTCATAGTTATTTAAATTTGAATTCATAAGGTGACACATCCCGAGTTGTTATGATAAAATTAGTGTAACGGTAACATCTCCTTCGGTACGCTAATGTAAATTAAGGTAAGGGACAACTATTTTAAAAATTGTGCAATTTTTTTAAGGTATGGGTGATATTTTTTATTTTCTCTTTATGAAAAACAATGTACATGTAATTAATAGAATACGAAGACCCTTACCTTATTTAATTTGAGTTCACGGCGGTAATTACACTATTCCAAGATGCTATTGTTCAAAAATTATCAGATACATTATTGGCCGAGGGATAATTTGACTTGTGACCCCTAAAAATCACTATGGTAAGGAACATTTTTTTTGAGCTAGAATTTTTTCGAATACACCATTCGAAAGAGCGCAAAATTCTGAACAAAACTGTATACTTAACTCATTTTCGGCATTTTGTCCCTTACCGTAATTGAACCTACGGTCGACGATATATATTTTTCGTATAAAGCCATGAAAGTTGTAATGTCTGAACCCTTATGAATCTTGAATTTACTTTTTAAACTCGAAAATGGTAACTTCGAAGAATTTACAGTAGTAAAATTAATCGTTTTAATAGATCGCTCTTAATAAATAAAATAATACTAGGTAGGTATATAATAATGTTTTTTGTTCGTCACGATGCAATTCGCTTCACATGATTACATACATTGTTTTCCATGTCACACATTACTTAGAAAACAGCTAGACCACTTTCCAACGCCACGCTGTACTATAATGAATAACCAATTATCCAAGCCCTATTAGGTCTCCGGTGGACGGAGAATGGTGAAAGCTACAACGCTATAGAGATAAATGAAACACAAAAGGTTTTTGCTGGAAAACGCGCGTGCAAATGTATTGTGAATTCGCTGCGGTTATTAAAATTTGTGAAGTTAATTATGGCGGTGGTTGTGCTGTTACATAATTATTTTGAAAAAAAGACGGGATTTGAAGGAACTTTTGACTGTTTTTAATTTCGTACTAACTTAGGTACACCATAAATAAGAATTGTTAAAAATATTTGACACAATACACAAAGCTACTAATTTTAACTTGTAGTAATATAAAAATGCTTTCGCGGTCATTACATACCTACGATGGTGTGTTATATTATCGTCAGTTCAATCGACTACGAATATGGGAACTGTAAAATATACCAAACATCAGCATAAAACAAATATACACGAAATAATTCCGTCATATTTATTTATTCCAATGTTGTGTTACATTGTTTCGTCTAATTTGTATAAAAATATTTTTGATTTAACAAGTCACCGAAACGGTTATAAACTTGTCAATTTACACTCTAGACTCCAGACTGAGACAATAGATTTTATTTGCACCAATCTGGACGCATCCTCTCACTCCCTGTGATACACTTGTGTAGGCAGATATTATTATCTAATTCTATCTTATTCTATCAAGTGCTAGTTAAACAATTGTTTGAAAGAAATTGAAGTTTGGGCGATCTTCGAACGTTTGAGACACCGTCATTGTCGTGTCTATACTAGCTATATCTATAAATGAAAATAATTATTAAGTATCAATCAAAACACAATTTGTACTAGTACCAAGAGATAATTTATTTTTTTTCTATTTCAAAAAGAGGTTATTTCAGTGTTGCCACATTCCACGAACGAATTAGTGTTGCTATGTGTCTTTCATTATCTATTTTTTTTTTTGTTTTATGAATGGGTTTATAGTTCTGTGTTAAAATCATAAAGATTAGTAAGAAACAACTATAACGGATTTATATTTACTTGCTGACGTTTCAAAAACTTTACACTTTCCATATTCGTAGCACGACTGAGCTGACGAATAACGCTAAAGTGACCAAAAATTATGAAGATTAGTAGATTTACGGACAAAGGGTTTCATTTGTACTTACATCAATGTCCTCTAGGTCACCGCCATGGCATAGTTATAAATGATTCCGATGATTCATCTGGCGAGACGCGGCTCAGACGTTACTTACTCATCGCGAGAACTTATTATAGAAAGGGTTATGACAAATGTCAGATACGGGAGAAATAGTACTTTACTGTACAAGAAAGTGTGAATGTTAATGGAGTATGTATTTAACTGATATGATAAAGAGGAAAGGTTTGTTTGGATTGAATAGTGTCCACAATTGGGGGCTAGACAAGTGCCCAACGTTCAACGTTAACGTTAAACGTTAGCACCAAAATGTATGGGATTTGACATTTGTGACGTACGTGACAGTCGTTCGCGGATGTCAAATCCCATACATTTCGGTCCTAACGTTTAACTGTTGTGAAGCTATATTCTATTCTCGAGTACATTAAGTATAGGTATTAAAAAAATAGGGATCCGTGCAAAACCGGGGCGGGCTGCTATACTTAATATATCTGTGGTTAAATAGGGATGTCATCCGTCCGGGTTTTCCCGGATTTGTCGAAGTTTAGAGGGCGGTCTTGGTATGAAAATGTAATTTTATTACCTTTTTTGTCTAAAAAACTATCCACCCTGGTCTATGGATTCCAAAATCTGAGGATTTTACGCGGCTTGTCAAGGTCGCCAAATTTTAGAGATGGTAACCCTGGATGAATGGCTTATGTTGTGTTTAGCTAAAGTAGGAATAAACATACAAAATAATTTCTTAGACATTGTCTGATGATAATGACTGTAAATCCGTTATAATTTTTTCACTTACATACTAGTCGCAAATGTTCGCCAAACCAATATCGTAGTATTTTAAGGATTAGGGCCGTCTTTAAAATATCGTGCGACTTACTATGATCACCGTTGTTTTTCGCCAACTTGCGTGCTCAAAGAGATTAAACGAGACACTTTTGACTTATAAAAATAACAAGAACGGAAATGGGCGCTAATCATTACGAAAGTCATCGTATAAAATAAACATCCTTAACGTTTCCCACTTTTTTATGTATTTTTTGTTAAGTTTGTAAATATGGCTACCGTTGTTTTAACCGTGTTTAAGTTTTTGAGTGCATGGCAAATATCATTATGAGATAGTTGACACTCAAGTGGTTTAAGTGTTGGCGTCTATATACTACCTCTTTGTAGCCCGCTTTTTGAAATGAAATGGTATGCGACACCTACATCTATATATCGCACACCTAGATCTAAAGAGAGCTAACTCAAAAAAGGTACTTTTTCAGGAGAGGCGAGAAACTGATTAATATGTCCATATGCACGCATGAGTTTTTTGTATAAATTTATACTTTTTATAATAAAGCTAGCAGAGTTATATTAGCTGAAATCTGTTTTAGTGTAGGTGTGTTTTGCTGGAATCCGATGGTGTGCATAACTCAAATCTTCCGGTTTTTGAGTTAGATCCCTTTAGATCTAGGTGTGCGATATATAAAAGGAGAAGCTAACTTAATGACTTACATATCAACGCAAGGGCGCACTAAGAAAGGTTTAAACGGGGGGGCTCATCATGCGCAGACGCAGGAATAAGCTAGTAGACATCAACTTGAAATTTAACGTAACGCTTTTTCTCTTAGTACAATTAATGCAAAATAGAACACATACTTAATGAACAAAAAACATCTTTATTTTGTGCCAAGAGCATTAATCTTACAATTCAATGACCCATACATCCAATAAACAATTATCTAAACTTTACCAGTAATTGAAGACTAGACTTTTGACCTCAAATATGGAGACAGACAAAAAACCAGACATAGAAAAAACGTTAGTTTATTACTTGCAAATGCATTACTTTTTGCATTCTAATACAGCGATAGCTAATAGAACTGGAAAAGGTAATAAAGTTTTTGACAAAAAAAATGTATTTTGCATTGTATTTAGGTATAACTTTATAATATACTTGTATCACTTTGAAGAAAGCAATTTCTTGCAGCGTTTATTCTTAATGATTGTCTTTACTAAGCGCTATTTAGTAGCCTTATCTGATGCATAAAAGTATTATTTTCAGATCTTTACTAATAACTGATTTGCTATAAAGTTCTAGCAAATAAACACAAAAAACTCTTTTCTAATTAAGCATACTAATATTATAAAGAGGAAAGATTTGTACCTATTTTTGTATGTTTGTAATGAATAGGCTCAAAAACTACTGGACCGATTTTAATAATTCTTTCACTGTTGGGAAGCTACGTTCACCCTGAGTAACATAGGCTATAGAATATTTTGAAAAAAATTAGGAATCCGTGCGAAGCCGGGGCGAACCGCTAGTTAAGCATAAACAAATGAGCTCTGCTGTTGCTAACATCAACAGTACTAGTCTATAAACAGAGTATTTGTACTAAAACCTACCGTTTAAAACCAGGTCTTACCGAGTAAATATTTGTATGGTGTTACCCTTGAACCGCCTCTGGGACACGGGGGAAAGTGTTCCAAATATAGACAAAGTACAATTGCTGTTTGTACGCACTTATAAATAGATATTTCTTTAAGACTTAACTACCATTTTCAGGTTATATTTTCAACTTGAAATCTACATTATAAAGTAATTTAGGAAACTCGTTCAAGTCAACTTTATCATCAAATGTGTATCACTCGATTAGGTATCACATAATAAAAAAACATATATCAACAAGAAAGTCTATTTACTGACTGTTGTTTACATCTGTTTACAAAATGGCCGACTTTGGCGAAATTCAAAAGAATTACAAATCGCAACACAGACTGCATTTGTAGATCCGAAATAGCATTCTCTAGGAAAACCCCGGTTTAATACATTTTAAACGGAACCCGTGTTTTGTCAGTAAACACCGGGGTTTCGGGTTTCTTTCTCGGTGTAACTAATTTAGGTTTTCTTTACTACAATAACATGGCGCTGATTTGTAGCGATGTTGAGTCAGGGCATTAGGTATGTAGGATAACTATTAAGTTATCTCGTTTATTGTGTTCTGACTGATTACGATAACCTAACTAATATTATAAATGCGAAAGTAACTCTGTCTGTTTCGCTTTCACGCTAAAACTACTGGACCGATTTAAATGAAATTTGGTACAGAGAAAGTCTGGAGCCTGAGAAAGGACATAGGCTACTTTTTAACCGACTGCAAAAAAGGAGGAGTTCCACGCGGACGAAGTCGCGGGCAGAAGCTAGTACTTAATATATAAAAATGAATCGTCACGTCATCACCGTAAAACGGCTCGACAAATTTCTTCTTCTAATACTTTTTTATTGTGATTTTTATGATCAGAGGAAGTTTCATTAGTAAGAAAATGGAAATTTAGAAATTTAAGAAAACAAATACGACAACAACTGTAAAATCGATTGATTTAGACGACGGACATCTGCCAGGACCACTAGCAAAAGATAAAACATGAAAAAACGCTTATAATAGGTACTTAGTGTGATTTAGATTAGGTAAATAATTATAACAAATATTTGTTCCAGAAAAAAACCTACGCATGTAGCATCGGTAATTACGGACATTGACCTGAAGTTTCAAAAACATTACAGCTCCGATATTCGTAGCTGACAAAGCTGCCGACTTGAAAGAATCAATGTAAAACTGTGTTACTTGATTCTAGGTCTTTTTTTACAAGATCTTACAACCCAACACGGCTTATTTCAGACATGTTCTAAGTCTGGAGTCCCTTTCACACAATTTGTTATAAAGTGACACATGCTCTTACTCCGTTCTCAAAATATGAATTTCAATTAAATTGCAAAAGAGATTTATAGATTGAGACGTCGTAATTGGTTTAAAAATAGATGCACCCAATGGCATACATTCAGAGTCATTTTTTACGAATGTCGACGTTTTATGTGTCGTCCGTGCTTGTTACGATTTTTTGCATGTGACCCGACGTTTTTTAAACATAAACAATCACAAAAAACGGCAATAAATCTGCAGCACCAATATATTTAGAGTAAAGAAACCAATGGAGTAATTGTTTTAAATTTTAATATTATCGTGCGTAAATCGGAACGCGCCCTTTTCTCCTATCTCGCTCCGTCCATATCTCTCGCTCGCTCACACCTAGCGGCAATTCCGTGAAACCGATGCGCATAAGCAACCAATTAACTCAGTCTTCGATACTTTTGATGTTTTACATCAATAATGTAATTATTATTTGCTTTATCTCAGACTAGCTGTCCGCCCCGGCTTCGCCCGGATCCCTTTTTTATAGCCTATGTCACTCGGAAATAGTGTAGCTTCCCAACAGTGAAATAATCTTTGAAATTGGTCCAGCCGTTCTGGAACCTATTCAATCCAAACAAACAAACCTTTCCTCTTTATAATATTATTATTAGTATAGAAAACAGTACTTACGTACCTACCTATAGGTATTTTATGGTTCATCATCAGCCTATCGTGATTCGAACCCGTAACGTCTAGCGTCGAAGTGAGGTCCTCTTAACTACTCGGCCAATAGACAATCAATAATGGTTATTTATTATAACCTACTCCATACATCCCCAGTTCTTAAAGGCCACATGTGCCGCGCGAGAATCATAACATCGTTGCATTTCTTTGTGCGCGCCGCGCCGGCCGCTAACAAGCATGGGAGCTAGGTGTAATGCAAGCTTATTGTAAACAAATACAAATACTAATTGAAATAATTATTATTAATGACGATGATTTTATTTTTAACTAGCTGACCCAGCGAACTTCGTACCGTGTTTTCTGATAATCTTTTTGTTTAACTTTTTCGAAACCTTATAAACCTTTCTTGGACTTGACGAATATTATAAACCAAATTTAGTTAATCCGGTCCAGTATTGGAGTTTCAATGTTGATGTATGTAATATTTGTTGAACAACTACGTATAATTTGTAGTATATAGTGTAGGTATGTAATTTGTACCTAAATAACCGTGAATATATAAATATATGTGAAAAGCCTAATCTTCACTTCACTCGTTGCATTTATATATTAATCACAGAGAAGTAAACTCAAAAAATATGATGTTGATGATTGTATAAAGCATAATAATAATATATTATATTGAAGATAACTGATTCACTCTACGTGTATCAGACATACTGACACAAAGGGGCCGTTAATCTCTAATTAGTCAATGCCCTTAATTAAATCCAACTGCAGTATAAATTTAACTAGCACAAAACGTATAAAAAGCTAGCTAATAAATCCAGACAGGCGTCCAGACAAATTGCAACTTATATCCCTTCTGAAATTTCACTCAAAAGGACGAAACTTCGACATCTGGCCACCTGTTACTAAAATACGCTGAATGTACAGAATATGATTCCTAGAATAGCAACAGACTGTAAAATGTATGGGGACAAACATCTGCTTTCAAAAACGGTAACTTACCAACTTATTAATGCTGGTGATAAAACGAGAATCAACCTTTTTAGAACCTTACGTGCTTGTTTTAAGAATTAAGTGTTAGGAAGTGATGCGTTGTTGTTATTTAATTTTGGATGATACCGGTAAGCGAATAATTTGTCATTTGCTTTGGGCGTTGATGGTCCGTTTGTCTTTTCACTAATGGACGTTTTGGGGGGTACGGCGCGGCGTTTGGGGGTATTTGGGAAAGTCTTTGATGTTTGATTGATAGTGCATGGGAAAAGCAAAAGAAAATATTTGGATTTATTTAAATCCCAAATACAGCAATGAGTCAAGTATTATTCATATAATAAACTTTATCCCAATGACATAAGGTTTAAGAAGGCCCTTTAGCCGTTTTTTCAGTTGTGATCTGTTTTAATTTGCACTTTTTGGTGGATTATTTTATATTTATTAATGAAAACTTCTTTCGAAATATAATCGTAACTACGTAAACAAACTTTTGTACAAAGCAAAACCAAAAAAAAAAAACAAAGTAAAAAGTTCACCGACACAGGTACCACTGTAATTAGAAACTTTAGCAGAGAGAGCATAATATACATTACAGTACCTGCAACTATTATTTCCTCACGAATCCTTAATAAGAGCCAGTTCCAACTAACAAATGAAGGTTGCAAATGGTTTCTCTATGACAAATATAGATGGTACGTTGAACCAGTATCATGCGCAAACATTTACCGAGGGCAGCTGCGCCGGCGCAGGTCGGCGATGCATCAATGACGTGCATTAGAGGGTTGTACTGTACTAGGTTTGTTTATACATTACACCTAGTTCTAAACAAACGAGGTATGCTTTAGATAACATGTACCTAAATGATTATAAATGATTGTGTTTTATTTATTTACTAGCGGTCCGCTCCGGCTTCGCATGGGGACATTTTTGTTTATTTTGTACTTTTAGGATAAACGTAGAGTAAACATAGCTTTAGACAGTTTTTGATATGAATAAGTATTTATTGTTAATGTAATAGTTAGACGTAATAATATGGTGTCGCGTACTTTTTTGTAGATATTGAAGTCTTCTATAATACTGCAGCACTTAGATCATTTTTCACTTCTATAAAACTGTAGTACAAACTATTGACTATAGATGTGAATAGTTTTAGCAGCTTACGGATGAGGATTAAAATAAAAGAGGTATGTTTGTAAAGCGGTAAACTGAAATCGTTCATGATCTGTAACGATCAAAGCACCTAGCATCAAAGTTATTTCTATTCTAAATTTACCTTTCCCAGATTACTGCGAATCTTCTGCGGTTAATAATTCAATATTAACTCGTAACAGCTGCATGTTTCAATTTATGTCAGCTGTCAATAACTCATCCAAAGGGCCCGTCCACACAAGAATTTTCTTGTCACTTGCATATGTAAATTTTATGGTACATCGTAAATATTGTCCCGTGCTTGTCATCGGCTGATTCATAATGCTTATTTATAAGATTGAGTTAAAGTTGTCTTGTAAAATGAAGTTTGCCAGTATTTTGATATGCTTTTATTAGCGAGATAGCATGACCTTCCTTAAAATATGCTGTTGCATTTTATTTAATAACCATCGCTTTGGAATAAACTTAATTTAGGTTTAAACTCACGTTTATATTTTTATGCTGATGTTTCGAAAACTGTACAGTTCCCATTTACGCAGCAGACTGAGTTGAAGATGTAACGCCCTATAAGCACATGATGGTGAGAAAGCATCAGAAATTAACCTTCGATTTAAGTATATTTATAATAAAAATATGAAAAATACATATTATTATGCGTTTTACGCCACAAGAAATTTTTCACCGTAATTTTTTCAACTAAATAAAATTAAGATACCTATATCGTTGGCTAAGCAATATAAGGCTTCAATGGAACTTATTTTGATAATTATAAATTTATATTTTGATTAAGCTTATATTTAAATTGTACCTTTATCTAGATAAAAAAACCGGTCAAGTGCGAGTCGGACTCGCGCACGAACTAACGTTGAATTTGGACTATTTGCACCCTAGATAGTTTCGATTAGATAATATGAGAATAGTTTTAATAATACTTTATTTAGGTATATAATAACAATGTTGATATTCGCAAATATAACGTTAGGCCTAATTGAGCCAACACCATTAGCTTACTACGTGCTTTATTTTGCTATTAAACTGAACATTTATCTTGAAAATGACTTCACTATCACGCTATTTTGAATCTTTTCGAAACAGGACAAGGTTTATTTCGCAATATCTGCGCTATGGGCATTCGTTTTGAGTGAAAATAACATTTATGTTTTACTTACAAGTACAAATCTGGTAAATATCTCTTGGTTTATTTCTGGTATCATGCGAATTTATATTACAACATTTAATATTTGCATTTATATAACTCACGGCCCTGGAAATGCGTGTGATCTTATCAAAACTTTATTGCTAGACGAATGAGGAAAATGTTTTATGATATTGAATATAAAATATTGTCTATCACGTTTACACGTGTTTTGTCTGTACTTAGAAATCCAAGCACTGAAATATTTCTCTGGTCTACCTAGTGTTACCTAGAATTGAAAGATGTGTTTTTTAATTTATTTAAATTCTTAAGTTTATAAGTATACAGGCAAAGGTTAGTCTATACTATCTGTACTAATATTATAAAGCTGAAGAGTTTGTTTGTTTGTTTGAACGCACTAATCTCAGGAACTACAGTTCGAATTGAATTTATCGAGGAAGGCTTTTAGGCTATATAACATCACGCTGCGACTAATAAGAGCGAAAAAACAGTGGAAAATGTGTAAAAAACGGGGAAAATTATTCGTCTTTGAGGGCTTCCGCTGCATGCGCAGAATAACTATTCCACGCGGACGAAATCGCGGGCATAGCTAGTCTTATTATAAACTTGATACAATCAAAGACGAAGTTCATATTCCGTAACGGTAGCGCGAAGTCTATTCTTATAGCTGTAAAGCTTTTATTGCATAAGACTTAAGTGGAACAGCGAAAAACTATTTATTTTCCTTTGGAACTATAAAATTTTTACGACATTTTAAGCATCATCGGCACTTTCGACCACGTTTCGTGACTCTAGTGGGATATATTTGTTTGTTTAAAGCATACTGGGTTTTATTGAGGTATTTGAATCAACAGCGTACCTACATATCCCTTGTCGGTCAGTTGTTTCAGTTTAAAATTATGAAATAACTAGCGGCCCCGGCAGACGTCGTCCTGCCCGTCCGATTGTTTCGTCAAAGATCTGTCAAAGTCTTCTAACTGTCACTTCTTCATAAGGCTTCATATTTTCCCCGTGTTTTACACATTTTCCACTGTTTCTTCGCTCCTATTGGTCGCAGCGTGATGTTATATAGCCTAGAGCCTTCCTCGATAAATGGTCTATCCAACAAAAAAATATTTTTTGAATTCGAACCAGTAGTTCCTGAGATTAGCGCGTTCAAACAAACAAACTCTTCAGCTTTATAATATTAGTATAGATTAGTATAGATTCAGCTGAAAATTAAGAAACGTTTTTGTTGATTGTAAAGCACTACACATAGATGGCGCTGAAGTGATAATTTCGCTTGTAAACAAGAAAGTACCAAGGCATAATATAGCGGTTAAATATTATAATTCACCTAAAAAATACGAAAGATTTTGTTGATTGTAAAGCACTACACATAGCGCTTTCGCTTGTAAATACGATTAAATACCAAGGTATAATATTATTATAGTGGTAAATTTCATCGACTTAATCAGTAACACACATAGTTTAACTGGAATAAGCACAGTACGGCATGTATTGGTATAGATGTGGGTTCAAGAGCCGCTGGGATCTAGTCTTAGTACATATATCAATATCATTTAAATTAATGGTTTTATAGGTACCATAGATATCGAATTAGTAACATCGTAGTAAACTTCTAAAAAAAATATAACAGAATTAACTCGTTAATACCTATATTTTTTATAGAAACAGAGATAAACAATTCCCGTAATTTTAGCAGACAGATAGTGCAGCTCATAAAATTAATATACGCAAGTTAAATCCGTTATAATTGTTTTATATCAATGTGTAATAACCGCGAAAGGATCAGATAAAAAATATTTCATTATCACTTACTGTAACTTTAAGCAAGCCTCATTTTAATTTCATCAACAATATTGGAATAAACTATAACAGATTTAACTCGCGTTATCTTTACAGTTCCCATATTAATAACCCATTGAACTGACAGTAGTCTAAGACTGAAACGCGGAAATAATATTATAAGACTTCTAAAATGTATTTCAAACCAGTCCTTAAACATACTGTCGACTATTTTAATATTTTATTCTTCAGACATCGTTCCACAGTTCCTAAGAGTAGGCCATTTAACCCGTCAACTAACCAATGATATTTATTATATAAACAATTGCTTAAATACTGAATGGGACTGCGGTAGGGTAATCGACTGTCAAGGAAATGGGTTGTAAAAATTTGACATTTACAGTTGTTTTGGTAAACTGGATGTGTTTATTGGGAGACTTATATAAACTGGGCGGGCCGACATTAAATTTTCAAGTGGTTACTATTTTTATTGCTTGTGAAAAACTTCAATGGCCAATTAAGGAAACTAGACAACGTCAGAAATAAACAGACTTTAAGATGAACTCTGTGCTAAGTGTGATTTCGCATGTTACAATGTATTTTATTATATTGTAGTTCAAAGTTATAAAATTTTAATGACTGACATCTCGCATAAATAATTAATGTGTACGTTTATGTAATGGCGCATTATTTTGCTGATTACATTCAAACTTTACAATTGCTTTTGCGTAATACTATCGTCATTAAAACATACAAATGTAAATTTAACCCATACCAAAGGACGGTCGCCGAGCTCAGCGAAAAACGAACGTTGCCCTTTTTCTATTTGTCTCTGTCGCACGCGCGTAGTAATAGTGCAACGTCGCACAGTAACCTACCTAATATAAAAAGGGCAACGTCCGTTTTTCGCTGTACTCGCCGACCGTCCTTTATCTGTATGACAGACGAAAATGAAATTGGTAAGTGCATAATTGCAATTCAGCCCATCCACTTGTATTTATTTACGAAAGAATAAAGTATGTTAATGAAGTTCCAAGAAACTGCATCGATATAAGATTAACGATTATTTAAATGCAACAAAAACACGCATTAAACCTTTCTTATGCATTAACAATGTGGAATACAAATGTGCAATCGCTCACGACATATCCAAGGCTGCTTAAGGACGTCACGATTCAAAGTACCAGTTATATAAAAAACTGCGGCACTTATAAAAAAAATATTGGATAAATAAATTAGCTTCTGCCCGCGACTTCGTCTGCGCACGATATTTTGAAGTCTCCTACGTTACAAAAGGAACCCCTGTGCAAAATTTCAAATCTCTAAACGTTATAGTTTAGGCCCCGCGTTCATATTAGTTAAATCAGCTTTTTCTTTTATTATATAGTGCCATTTTTTTTAAATTATACCAGTTTTAAGTCCTGAATTTGTCGTTGTCATACTTCTGTGAAAATCGTAACCTCACATGAATTTAAAATCCATTTCAGTAAGTAAAAACTTCATGGCTATAATTCAATACATAAACTTCAGAAAATAATCCATACCATTTTCCTCAAAATCATTAGACCACCGCGGAGTCAATTGACAATAAACTACATATATAGAAACAATGTCTTTTTATTGCATTTTGATTACGTGCGCGTACGCCGACGGAAGTCGGTGCCTTTGCGAATCAACAGTGCTGCCATCTTGACGGACGCGGGCAAGCGTGCTCCTCCTGTTAGGTTGGCACGTCCGATGCATCGACAATAGTGCTGGGAAAATCGTGACTTTATTTTTTCGTATCAGGATTTTCTGCAGTTGACCTTATATTATGACCTACTCGATTATTCTGTGCACGCTTTTATTTATAATATTTATGTAAAATTTGTCATGACTACATTCTTCTCGCCAAGGATTACAGTAAAAATGATTGGCATCATGCAGGCTAGTGCGAAATCGTGTTGGGTTGCCCGCAAATAAATATCTATGACATATGTATTCAAAACTTTTTTTAAGTATAGCAACTCAGAGTAAAAATACATTTGGCTAAGCGACAGTCATGGTCAAACATCAAATAATAATTTTAGTCGTAAATCATGCAGAATCCATTAAACTCAAGATTGTTTGTTTAGGACTTAGGTCGAGATCAGTCAATATGTATCTGTCGCAGAATATCATCAGTATAAACATCTTTTGAGTGAAAAACCTTTTTATGCATTTTTTTACTATGCCGATAAGATATTGTAGATATAGAAATTGAAAAAAGTTGCCGACGCCGTGCCAAAAAAACCGCAAATATTTAAAATTCTGTATCAGTATAGGGTCGATAGTCCGACATTGAAGTTACATATTTCTTAAAAACACAGATCTTTTCAGAATCAATAGATAACAGATTTTTTGTCAGAGATCTGATTTTAATGCAGATTTTAATCTGGTTAAAAAATGATAGATTTCATAGTTGAAAAGGATAACTTAGGTAAGTCAATTTTGAAAGAGACACGAGTGAAGTCGACGGCTGAAACTTAGTTAAAATACCTACACTATTATGATGCCTTTCTCAATACAAACAGACATGATTTCTATGGACATGGGAAACAATAAATCGAATTAACCTTCCAAATTTGAAAACCGTTCCGTAACTAATTTTCTACAAAGTACCAGGAGAACAGAACTAGCGAGAACATTATAATCATTAAACCAATGTAACCAGACCCATGTCCCTTCCCGTATTGATACAAAAATAGACCAAAAGACACTTCTAAGTTGAGACTATTGAGATCATTTTGACTGGTCATTATAATAATTGTCTTGGCATCCTGTGCGTAATTAGAACCAAATGAGAGGGTTGGAAGAATATTTCTAAAATAACCTCCGACGTTCAGTGCATGGGTTTTTATGAAAACCACGTCGGATGTTAGTTGGACAGAAGTTACAATCGATTTGTATCCGTGACGTCGTAAAGGTTACCGCTATGATTTTTATTTCTGGTGTCAATTTGTTAATTGAAAGGATGTGTGGTCTACAATTAAGGCAGGTCGTAGGGTTAAAGATCTATTATTATATTTAAACTTTTACAAACTTCCTTATTTTTATGATTCTATTCTAGAATTATCGTAGATTTCGGTCATTTTAAGCACAGATAAAATAGAAGTAAATTTTTAAGAAATATTACCCATAAATGGTCCGTGTTATGCATTCGTGTGTCAACCCACACCGAGGTAGTTTTGAGATATCGGCGTTTAAAGTTTTTTGAAAACATTCTTCTTTTTCCGCTTATTTTAAGCAAAAAAATATTGTTATGTGGTATCATTTTTTTTGTTGAAGTGCATAGATTTAGGATATAAATGTATTTATTTCAATACATTTATAATTAAATAGAAAATGCAGAAAAATGGTTAATGCTTAACGGCTATAAGGTTTATTACATTTAGCATTTATGTGCTAAGCCACATAACACTATGCAAAATTCTAATTTGTTCTTTTATAATTAATATATTTTACACTATTTTTTTTGTAAATGTAAAATAATAAACATCTAACGTAAACTAAATAAATAAGTACTTACTTTAATGTAAGTACTTATTTATTTAGTTTTTATTGTTATAACATGTTTTAAATAACATTATAAGTTCTGCTAAAAATGAGAAATAGGTACAACAAGTTAACACTTATATTAAATCAATTACCTACTTAAAAATCTTAACCAAATAGATTTATTACTATTATTTTATCATATTGAATTAAACCAATAATATATACTTCCGTACCTAAAAAGTTAATAAACCATCTAAAAACCATTTTTCGAAAAGTTGTTAAATTGTGGCGACAATTCGTACATTCTATAATATTATTGTGTGTAATATTCTAATTTTTATCACACACGTTCAAATCTAATGATGTATATTATAAAAAAATATCGGTTAAGTGCGAGTTAGACTCGCGCACCAAGGGTTCCGTACTATAAATAACCTGTAGGTATATATGTTTTAATGATGTCGTTAAAATGTATGGTTTTCGTATTTTTTTCTTTATCCGTGCTATATGACGTTACCTCGGACCTACTAAATTAATTCAAGATCCTGAGTTCACGAAGAGTAGGTTGTAGGTTTTGATTCCCTAGCGAGTGTTGAAAACTTTTGTCAGACGCGGCATAAACGGCGGTTCTTTTGATTGCGTTGGCGATTTTTTTGTGATTATGTTACAATTTCAAGGGACGGTAGTCCTAAGTATTTGATATTACTATGAATTTTAGTTTGATACCTACCTCCACGCGTTACTGAGGTAAAGGATCACACAGACAACAAAGTAATCCTGTAAGGGTTAATTTTTTTTTCCTTTTAAGATACGGAACCCTAAAATATTTTATTTAATATGATAAAAATAATAATAATAAAAAAATAAGTTGGATAATATTTTTAAGTACTTAATTGAAATAATATTTAAGTGTTAACTTGTACCTATTCCTCATATTTAGCAGAACTTATTTGATACTTACATGTTATAACAATAAAAACTTTAAATAAATATAAGTATTGGAATGAAACAACTATTAACGGATTTAACTCGCGTATTTTTATTTTATTTTATTAGCTGACGTTTCGGATTCTTTACAGTTTCCATAATCGTAGCAACGACTGAGCTGACAATAGTCTAACGCTAAAGTGATTTATACAGTTATGCAAACTACCTTATATTTAAATTACAAATTTTGAAAAACTACCCTTTTCTAAATTATGAAATATTAATGTTACATTTTACGCAAAATATTTTACTATTATACATTACAATTAAAACCTAATAGGGGGCGTTACTATCGCTTCGGAAAGACCATCAACTGAGAGGAAACGCCGCAAGAAACTCAGTCGGAAGTCGCTTTTTTAGGACACTTCTATGTTTACAATGAAAAATATTGTGGCAATTATAAATTAAAATTATACAAAACCAAATCAGAAAATTAAATTTAAAAATTGAAAATGAAAACTAAGTCTATGCAGTTAATAGTTGTTTCATTCCAATGTGTAATAACCGCGAAGGCATCAGAAATTATTAAATATAAGTACTTACATTAAAGTTTTAATGCGTTAGTTGCTTATTTTATTACATTTCGATTTTATTACAATTCTATTCGTTTTAAAATAACAAATTAGAATTTTGCATTATTGTGATAGGTATGTGGCTTGACACATTAATGCAAAAATACAAATCTGACATGGGAAATAAGCAATAATGTGTTATATGTGGCTTAACACATTAATGCAAAAATACAAATCAGACATAGGAAAAAAGTAATAACCAATTTTGTGCTCTAGAATATTCTACGATTTTTTTTTAACAAAATGGATTGCACTGCCGTATTCCTCATGATCTATTTAATAAAACTGCATTCATAACTCAAACCCCGATTTTTTTGTGGGTTAACACACGAACGTTTAACACGGTCCAAATATCAATGGTAAATATTTTGTATGCAAAACTGTTTCGTTTAAATTTTAAATTCAGCACAACGTACAGAGATTTTTGTCAATGCATTTAATAAGTATGATGAAGGAATACAAAATTGTCGGTTTCCCATTATAGGCTATAAAAATTCAGACTGCATTTTTGACCATTGTTCGGATATCATTTTATTTTTATCCAATTGAATTTGAGATCCAAAAAGGGAAGACTGATAAAATGACAGTCTTTACAAACTGCCAAATTCAGAATAACATTAGGTAGGTACATACTTTTATTAAGTAAGTATCTATAAGTTGCCTTCCGTACCTAAATAATATCCTATGATTAAAATAATGTGTTAATCTCAAGAAATGTCAAATCTAAATTATTTAAAAAAAAACTTACCCAAAACGATTTCTCTGGCTGAAGACATGCTCGCCATTGCCAGAAGAACAAAAGTGACAGCGATTGACATTTCGCGGCAAAGCAAAATGGCGGGCCGCGTCATGTTACACCGATCTCAACTCTTCTTGTTGGGATCCATTAGCTTCTGAAACAATCGAAATGGTAAACAATAAAAAAAATAGTTTGTAAATGGTAATTAGTGTAATATAAATAACTTCATTCATATCTAGTTGTTTGAAAACATTAACAAATATGAAATTAAATAAAGTGTGCTTTTTGAAATTGTAATTAAACAAATTCACTTTTCGCTGTCTGTCTCTATTTATGCTTATTAGTATAGTATCTTAAAAACTACACAACGGATTTTGAAGCGGTTTTTTTAAATAAATACAGTTATTCAAGACAAAGGTTTATACTTATGTAAGCATCAAATAAGAGAATTACTTAATACTATCGGTTCGATCGAGATCGGCTAGAATTGTTCAATCTTATTTTGTTTCTATAATTATATATTATTGTAACTATACAATATTTTCATTATCACACATAGTATCTCATATTCACATAAGTATATAGGTATCACAAATTTTGATACAAAAGTAAACAAGCGTTTTAAAAACACTTTGTTATAGTTTTACTAATGCCAAACGCCCATCTTTTATAACTAATTGACGTTCAGAATCGTAGGTTATTAAAAACATCGCGGTGAAATATTTGATGGTGTTACTTGTCATAACTATGGGAAATAAAAAAGTTTTAACATAAACATTTATATATTTATAGAAACAATATTATCTACCTTTTTTAATTTTAGCTGATTTTTTGACGAAAGCCAAAACTACCTAGGTGGCACCAAACCATATTCTAAATAATAATAAAAAAATCATATAAAAAACATAAATAATAAAAAAAACTTGGCAACTTCAAACTTATGCTCTGGCCAAATAATTCTGGCTGGATAGAATACGTTCTCTATTTACAAGTTTAAAAAAATGGCGGTCGCCATGGCCATCTTGAAATTTAACTAGGTTCCTACTGAAATGCAACGCTACCTACTTTTAAATTTAGATTAATTAAATTGTAATGTTTGCAATATGACGTTCAAATATTTATGTAATAACATTTACAAAAGAAATATAAAAACGGCATAGACTATTTTTCAGTAGAGTTACGCTCGGCGGCATTAAAATAGTCACAGATTGGATATTAATCTGTTTTTAGATCAAACCAGATCCTAAATTATAGTAAATGCGTTGCATCTTTCTGATTCCCGCAATATAAAGGAGAACATCGCGTCATTCAAAATTAAAAAAAACATAATTTAATGCAATTTGTAACTGGCCAGTCGTAAAGTCAAAACAGTTTTTAATGATTTACGCGCAAAATTATGACAGGCGGAGTTTACAAAAACGAGGCCAGTGTCTCAAACAGTCTGAAAGGAAAAATTTGAGGTATTCGGCTGTTTTATTTTTAAAATAATTTAACGTGTTGCCAGTACACGGCAGATTGAGGAGAGGTCGTTGCCACAGTATAAAATTAAACATTAAAATAAACAAGCATATAAAATAAGTCAGGATTTGATTCACTCTAAATGAAGGGGTTGATGTTTTTTTAAATTGTTGGTGTCGTGTTTCATTTGTTTCAGTTAGTAAGGTGAGTTATTGTTCAGGATAATTTGATTCATAACGAATTGATGTTTTCTTTTTTTAACCTATGGTGTCGTATTTTTTATACAAGAAAGTTTAGGGACACATTTTATTTACATTTTATTTTTAATAATTTAATGTATTTGGCTAGACATAATATCTTTTCATATTATTATAACGGTACATAAATTAATATTGATTTCTGAAATTCCACCCACATTATCTACCATTCAAATTAACAATAATCCTCTTGATAAAAAACACGCGACTAAAAAGATAAAATTTTACGGCTATCATAAAAGTAAATAGATTTCATAAAAGGAATTTTTAACACCCATCTCTGTTTTATGTTGGACTATGTTTTTTTATGTTGGTTTTCATTAGATCGTATACCACGTGCCTAGTCGTATATCAAACGTGTTGAAGGGTTGGCAGTGTTACCACATTTAAAAATGGATACATCAACCGATTGCTTTTTATTGTATTGTAACCCTAAGGCTAAAAATAAATGTTTCAATAAGCCCTTTTTGTGGTTGATTTATTTGTGTATAGTTTTCTGGGGGAAATTATTTTTAAATTGGTTTGTAGATTAAGTACTTATTGGCTGTCAATATTAAAACCCTATCCTTATCCGCATATTGACATACGGAAATAAACTAAAGCACTTCACTTATCCAGCCAGCGTTTGTTCATGAATGGGAAGTTATTCAGTACTTTAATCAAAGTTGAAATTTTGTTTATTATATCTAGGCGCTGGGTGCAATGTTTTTACACGAACACAAATAATTACATAACATGTCAGTCTTATTTTTTTTTTCTGTTAGAAGCGATTCTAGAGCGTTCGAAAATTGGTGTTGCCCCACACAAATTTTAATATACTTAGGTACTTTTATTGAATTCTGTTTAAGAAACTCTAATTTAAATCACAAGTTAGCCAATTGAATGACATAAACATATTATTTAAATTAGTCTTATTTTTTTTAATTAGAACTTTTCACCGTCGTGGGTACTTACTTTGTAATTAACCGTCAAAATAATATGTCGTCCATAATAAATAGGTATCAACATACTGGAACTAAACTATAACGGATTTCACTCGCGTATTTTGTTGGCTGCCATTATAAGTATTTTCTTTACTATACATCGTATAATAACCGCAAAAGAATCAAAAATGTTTGAACATCAACGTACTTAGACAATTATAAATCGCATGATCTTGATTGTATTAAAAAAAAAGATAATCATAAAATACGGAACGTGAAAAATGGTTGTCATTTTTGTTTACTACGTCTATGGCGGTGTTTCCAAACACAAATAATTATATAACGCCGCGGCCAGATGGCGCTGGAGGCGTTTTTTTATATTAATATTAGTAAACACTGCTTTATAGCCGTGTACAGCGTGATGTGTTTTGAACAATTTTAAATTGGTTGTTCGTAGGAAGTACTAATTCATACATTTTAAATCTTTTTATGAAAAGTAAATAGTTGGTAGCTGTTTGTTTAGCTAAAACTTGACCAAAGCGGCATATTGCGCAATTTGTTTTTAAAATTGGTAGGTAGTCTAAGTTTATACGGTGAGGAAATTTTTATACAATAAAACAAAAAACATCTTAGAAAGCTTACTTTTTAGTACAATAACTATTCCAGACTTGATAACTACCTCTCGCTTTCGTACCACTTTAAAATGCCTACCTTTTACGGGATAAACTCCAAGTTAACTGTTAGGTATCTCAATGTTGTTTTATTTATGAATAATAATTTGGCTTTGGAAAGACACAAGTATTAACGGATTTAACTCGCGTATCTTTATTATATTCGTTTTTTTTATTCATAAAAATACGCGAGCTAAATCCGTTAATAGTTGTTTCATTCCAATGTGTAATAACTGCGAAGGCATCAGAAATTAACATTTTGGCTGCTTAGACATAAACAGATAAATAATTAGAGCTACACACATAGAGCGTATAACGGAACGAAATTATCCAATAAATTAACAATTTACGTTTAATTAAAAGCATATCATTTCACATTATATCGACAAGTCGGCTATTTGTTTATAATCCATTTAACACTAGGATGCTATCTTTAGTACACATTAGCCGGATTCAAATAAAACAAACAAATTTAATAATGCTGATTAGCAAGCTGTACGTTGTTTGACATTGGTCGTTGAAAGATTGATTTAACTTATTTCGATATTGATTTCTTGCTGAATCGGATATGTTTACGATTTTATAAAAACACATTATTAAAATATTATGTGATTGTTAAAAAATATAATATATCTCAATAAGTGCGTACGGTTTTATACCGAAATTTCAAGCATTTTTTTCTTTAAATTTATATAATATGGTAGGTACCATTTCGGTATACTGGCCTTGGTGCGTAATGTACTATTTTTTAAAGTCACGTAAGTAGGTACTTACGTGACTTTAAAAAATAGTACATTACGCACCAAGGCCAGTAAAATAAAAAATGTCTCAGATCACATGTTATTGTCGCCCGAGGCGAAGCCGAGGTTGACAAAAATGATCTGAGGCTTTTTTATTTTACTGGCCGAGGTCAGTATACTATTTTTCTGTTCGACGAAGCCAGAAAGCGGCAATTTCATTTAGCGAAGCGGCCACAAAGTTGGCACTTTCTGGCCGGAGGACGGAAAAAGCTAATTACAGGCTTCTACTAAAAATTTAACAAATAGAGAAAGCGGTAAAATGATTTATGGTATACTTATTATCTTTTCATAGGTGGGTATATAAATATTTATAGCAAATTACTACTTAAATGATACCTAATAACCAATAAAATTAATGCTCACCTTACCGATCGTGTAGTAATTTGATACACTTAGGAGTTTATAGCAAATTAAATTAAATCGAGTTTGTGAAATATTGCTATTACCAATTTTATAGCTGCAACACGATTCTGGCTCCTTTAGCAACGGATTAATAGTACTTACCTGCTTATAAATATTAGTCACAGTAGGACCCTAACAATGCAGTAGTAGTGTAATAATCGTTTCAAACTGTAATAATAAGGGTAATAATGGTATAAGTGCACTTTGGACCTAGTGTTGTAACCGTAAAATAAATTTGAGTTACTTACTAGAATTGTGATTCAAGAAGCGATTGCTTACGATAAGTAATATTTCGGTTTAGTCACAAAGTGTTGCCAGCTTAAAAAATATGCTCTTAAATGTACTACCAATCAGTATCAAATTGTAATCATTACGCATTTAGCATTCTATCGATTACAAACCACAATTCTCACCGTGTCGCAAATTACTGGCCACTAACAAACCGCAATATAAATAGACCACAGGCTATAAAATAACCATAGGCCGCAAATTGCAGCGAATAGTCGCCATTGTGGCTAGAATCTGCGTTCGAAATTTAAAACATCCTGTGCGAGGAAGCGCGCGCACGTGCCCGGTAAACTTCCTGTCAGCGGCTCGTAGCGCCAGTAATGGCGGCCGTTCGAAGTTCGAATAGAACGAACGGATTTATTTGAATCTCGAACGGGTGAAATGGTTTATTTTTTAATAATTGGCTGTTTTATTCCTTGGAACGTAACAATGAGTTTGAGTAGACTTGTTTGAATGATTTTTAAAATAATGTAGGTCTTTTAGAAGGTAATAAATGTACAGACTCACATTCTAGGTTCGCAAAGGTAAGGTAAGGAACAAATTCCTTACCTTGGCATAGTTTGTGAGTAAATCAATGAATGTCGTTAGTCCATATTTATTAACGTGTAGAGATAATTATTTTATTATTATTTAGATCTATTCCTGTTGTTTCATAAAACCTAAGCTAGTTACTGAAATGGAATTTATTTAATGATATCGTGTAACAATTATAAATAATGTATTGTGACACAAGAATAAAGGGATACCTATTTATATAAAAAATATTTGGTTACATTGAAATCTTTGGTGGTCCACACTAAATAGACATTGAACAAGCAAGGGCTCTTCGATATATTTATAGATCAATCAGGTAATCTGTTTGTCTGTTTATAAATACCTACTGACTAGTTAATGGATCTACATGTAATTTTCATATTTCGTTTGAACTATAGTGCGGTAAGTACTTTTTAGAAAAACACCAGCGTGGTGTTACTTTTTTTTTATATTCTTAACTAGGTACCTATTCACACCTATCTAGTAAGATATGAAAATAATGAATATGAACTGTCAAGTTGAAATTAAACGTTGTGGCTGTTTAAAGAAGTCTTAGTCGAATGAAATTTAAAAAAGGAACAAGTCCGCGTTCCATTTCTGGCACTACGATTTCGGACAAAGAGGAAAGAGTAATGTCGGAATTGGAAAAATATTAGGCCTTTTGAATTGACTGTTAACTCTTAAGTCTAACTTGATATATATAATTGAACAAGAAGATAATTGAGCATCTTATTATCTATCTATATATATAAAAGAAAGTTGTGTTAGTTACCCCGTTTATAACTCAAGAACGGCTGAACTGATTTGGCTGAAAATTGGCGGGGAGGTAGCTCGGAGCCAGGAAAAGGACATAGGATACTTTTTATCACGTTCCAGTAAAAATAAAAGAAAAAAATATTAAGCTGATTTATTAAAAATAGTATAACAAAACGCAACAATGACAACTGTCATATCGACATTGCCGGGCGGGACGAAGTCTGCCGGGACCACTAGTTATTATATAAAAGAAAGTCGTGTTAGTTACTCCGTTTATAACTCAAGAACGGCTGAACCGATTTGGCTGAAAATTGCTGGGGATGTAGGTCAGAACCAGGAGAAGGACATAGGATACTTTTAATCACGTTCCAGTGAACAAAAATATAAAATGACAGCTGTCAAATCGATTGTTTGCCGGGCGGGACGAAGTTTGCGGGGACCGCTAGTTATTTATAAAAGTAGAGTCCCATTTCGTAGTCAGGGCCACTAAACCAACAGGCCATCTTTAAAACCTACCTCAAGAAAGAACCCATTATATGGTTGAAGCACTTACAGTGTTTTAGTAAGCTGGTATTGATAACGGCTCGAGCTTTTAGCGTAAGTGCTGTGAGCTTTCTTTTCAAGTAGGTACAACCCTTTGTGCGTTTCCAAGTATTTTAAATGATAAAGCTTTCTAGATAAAGTCAATTGGAAAAGAGTAAAGTCTATACGTTTAATCTTTTTCACTGTTTTAAAACACCTACCTATATACATTTGAATTAAACAACTATAACGGATTTAACTCGCGTATTTTATTTTACGTGAAATCACTTTAGCGTTAGACTACTATCAGCTCAGTACACGACACGCTACGAATATAGCAACTGTAAAGTTTTCGTAACGTTAGAAAATAAAATAAAATACGCGAGTTAAATCTGTTATACTTGTTTCATCTGATGTCTTCGAGGTTATGTGTAATTAACATTAGAAATTAGTAGACCCTACAAAAACTGCCAAATAGATTTAAATTAAACTTTACAATAATATAGCTTACTAGCTTCTGCCCGCGACTTCGTCCGCGTGGAACTCCTCCTTTTTTGCAGTAGGTTAAAAAGTAGCCTATGTCCTTTCTCAGGCTCCAGACTATCTTTGTACCAAATTTCATTTAAATCGGTTCAGTAGTTTTAGCGTGAAAGCGTAACAGACAGACAGACAGAGTTACTTTCGCATTTATAATATTAGTAGGGATACAGCAGAATAACACAGGCATAGAATAAATAATAGGATAACGTATGAATTTCCAAAATACAACGGTAAGTAAGAAGTATTAAAAAAAAACATATAATATGTATATACCAGCTATTCTGGCGTGCGCTGGAAAAACTGTTAAAGCTATATTTTGTAAAGTACTAATTTTGCTCAGTCGAGCTCTTTCATATAAAAATTTACGAAGGGCACTCGCGATGAAACATATACAGATCAATTGCGATTTTCACTAACAAACTTCACTATGTAAACTAACTAAGCTATATATATCGACAACTGTTTACTGTCCGTCGGTACATCTGCGGTCGTAGACCAAACAAGATATGACCTTAATACTAATCAATATGGTGCAGGTGTTTATTGTAATATAATGGAAATTTTCCAGATAAGGTAACATTCAAAAACTTGCTGAAATTAACTACCTACGATCTACCAATCGAAATTTAATCATTAAATCAAATCGAAATTCAATCGATATTTTTGGTTCAATACCATTACTTATTAATTATGATATTTTGTACCAAGACAAAAGTAAAAGAATTGAGACCCCCAATGGGATTCGAACCCACGATGCCTTTACTAGTTTACTAGCGGCAGCGTACCAGACTGACCTTTACACCACAGTTACCACTATGCTGCCACCTACGCTTCACGTTCCCTATAGGAGTTTAAAAATGACAAATAGGAACTTATTCATAAACTAGCGACTCACCCCGGCTTCACATGGATGCTATAGACCTTCCTCTCTAATCACTCTATCTAAAAAACCGCTTCAAAATCCGTTGCGTAGTAAACATTTAAGTATACATAGGGACGGTCAGACAGCGACAGTGACTTTGTTTTAAACTATACTAGCTCCTGCCAACGACTTCGTCCGCGTGAAACTCCTCCTTTTTTGCAGTCGGTTAAAAAGTAGCCTATGTCCTCTCTCAGGCCCCAGACTTTCTTTGTACGAAATTTCATTTAAATCGGTCCAGTAGTTTTAGCGTGAAAGCGTACTTTCGCTTTTATAATATTAGTAGGGATAGTGATCATACAAACAATAGGTACCTACTTCAAATTCCATCAACAGATCGTTTTATATTTTTTCCCTGCCGTTATGCTCACGATTAATCCACTTGAAATATTATTAAAATAGCTAATAGACCTTTATTCAATAAATACTCATAGCCCCTAAGTATTAAGCCCCTATTAAAATAACAACAATGGACACAAAACATTTCCCACATTATAAACCATCCCTATTTAGCAACAGTACCTACAATACAATTCATCTGATTTGTAATTATTTCCTATTTTATAGTAAAAACGGTCAAAATAAGACCAAAATTTTAATTTTAATTCTAATTGTACTTGCTTGTTCGATTTACTTTTAAAGTTCGTCGAATGTTAAGATTATATAATAATCACATGAATCTACTTGAATGCTTAGAATGCGTAGTAGGGCTGGAACAAACTAAAGGTTAATAGTTCCATAAATTAAAATATGTATTTCAGAAAATATATTTACTTAACATAAATGATCTAATAATTTCTGATGCCTTCGCGGTTATTACACATTGGAATGAAACAACTATTAACGGATTTAACTCGCGTATTTTTATTTTATTTTATTAGCTGACGTTTCGGATTCTTTACAGTTTCCATAATCGTAGCACGACTGAGCTGACAATAGTCTAACGCTAAAGTGATTTATATAAATGATCTAATTCTCAATTTAACCTCAGTTAAACTTATAGAGCTTGAAACTACATGTTAAATTTGTTAGAATTAGTGTGTTAAGTATTTGCATTACAACACATGATAGAGTACATTATAAAAGTCCATTACAGTACATGCATAACTACTGTAATATTTTTTTTAATTCGAAAAACAGTATAAAGTAAAAAGATATCGATAAACACAACACTACTCCACATAAATGGCCACAGTTTCAATTGGACACTACAACCCATAAAAGCTATCGATACGTGCACAGAATTACACTTCGTAGTATTGAATTTAAACATTCTTTTGTTTAGTTGAAATAGTGTTTTGTAGTACTCGTGTTTCTGTGTTAGGCGTCACCGTCTTTTGTTTTGATAGTACGTTGAAATGATGATGTGGTTTTATCTATACTAATAATCTACACTAATATTATTATTATAAAGAGGAAAGGTGTGTTTGTTTGTGTTATGTATGAGACTTGGAGTTGACGGGTTGCATCCCCACCGCCAGTTGTTGATTAAAGCAGTGTGCTAATAGCAAGTGTTTCATTCGGTCGCCTGTCAGGTGTCCTCTTCCCGATTACATATAAAACACGTGGCGACGAGTACTTAACCTACGCTAAAAATGTCAGATTCGCTAACTTTTGGGGTCTTATCGATTTTTGATCATCATAGTCACGACTGGAACACCTATAAAAGTCGATTGAACCAGTGGTTTATCGCGAATGAATTGTCGGACGGAAAGGAAAAGACAGAGATTAAGCGACGCGCCATCTTGCTTAGTGCACTCTCAGAATCGACCTACAAGCTCGCTTGTGATTTGGCACTGCCATTGGAACTGGAAGAGCAGGCATACAGCAAAATAATCGAATTATTAAGTGCCCATTTTACACCAAAGCGCTGCATCTTCGCAGAAAGATCGTTATTTTACAGTGCAAAGCAGGGAGCAGGAGAAGGTCACGGGCAATGGGCAGCCAGGCTAAGGGGTTTGGCAGCGCATTGCGGTTTTAAAAATTTGGAGAATTCTTTATTAGACCAGTTCGTCATGGGCATGAGCGCTGGTCATGAGCGTGACAAGCTATTCGCGCAAGATATAGACGATCTGACGCTGAACAAGGCAGTTGATCTGGCAAAGAGCGTCCAGTGCTCCCGGGCAGGCTCCGCGGTTGCATCGACGTCGGCTGTCGCGGCATCGTTCGTTGGTGGCGCGGTACTAAATATCGCGGGCCATAAGAATTCGGGCGATAAAAAGTGTCGCGTATGTGGTTATACCAATCATAACGAATCTCAGTGTCGTTTTGTTAATTTGCGCAAAAAGTGCAAACGTAAGGGCCATTTGCGCAGAATGTGTCCTGGGAATTCTATAAAAAATATTGCTAATGGTTCCGAAGTCGAGGGCGACGACGGTAAGCAGTTATATAATATTCGTTGCGATCGAGCTATGCCTATGGTTGAATGTGTGTTAGTAAATAATGTGCCATTAAAATTTGAGGTGGATACCGGTTCCGCAGTAACTGTAATCTCTGAATCGACGTATCAAAAATATTTCATAAATGTACCATTATCGCCGGGTAGAAAAACACTCATTAGTTATACAGGTAATAAGTTAAGTACAGTGGGCTGTGTGCGTTTATTGTTCTCATACTTGAACCGGTCGCAAGAGCTATGTGTGTATGTGGTGCGCGGGGGAGGGCCGCCGTTATTAGGTCGCGATTTTATTTGTATATTTGAACTAGAAATATCACCTATTAAATGTTTGGATGACTCATCACAGTCAATATCAATGTCTCTAAAATCAGAATTCCCTAATGTATTTTCAGATCAGCTAGGCAAGTTTAATAAATATAAAATTAAGTTAACCTTGAAACCAGATGCAAAACCGGTATTTATTAAGGCACGGCCGGTGGCATTTGCGCTTAGAGATAAGATAAACAAGGAACTGGACCGGCTGATTGAGTTAGGTATAATACGGCCAGTTGAGTTTTCTGATTTTGCATCCCCTATCGTTCCGGTTTTAAAAACGAATGGGGAGGTTCGAATATGTGCTGATTATTCAGCGACTATAAATAAACAATTACAAATTGAGAAGTTTCCCTTGCCGACCGTGGACGACTTATTTACTAAATTACACGGTGGCGAACAATTTAGTAAATTAGACTTATCTATGGCATATAACCAATTGTTATTATCAGATGATGATGATACGCAATTGCTAACTTGTATTAATACGCACAGAGGCCTTTTTAAATATACACGATTAATTTTCGGTCTTTCCAGTGCTCCAGCTATTTTTCAAAAGGCCATGTACGGGTTGCTTTCCGATTTAGACGGCGTTCTGTGTTTTTTAGACGATATTTTAATAACAGGAACCAACCGCGAGGAACATATGGCTAGGTTAACAACGGTTTTGAAGCGGTTACAGGGTGCTGGTTTAACCTTAAAGGAAGAAAAGTGCGCATTTTTCCAGAGCGAAATTACGTATTTGGGTTTTATCATTGATAAAAATGGTATTAGGAAATCCCCTGAGAAAGTTAGAGCAATTGAAGAGGCCCCAATACCAGCAAATGTGGGTCAGTTACAGTCATTTTTAGGATTAGTTAACTATTATAGGAATTTTGTACCTGGGGCCTCGCAAATTCTTAGCCCATTATATAAATTATTAAATAAGGGAGCACAATGGACTTGGACTAGCGAACACAACGAAGCATTTATGTCAATTAAAAGAGCCTTGGTTTCGGCTAATAATTTAGCGCATTTTAATCAAAATGCTAAAATAGTGTTAACTGTGGACGCGGGCCCAAATGGGTTGGGAGCGATTTTGTCACAGATTGATTTTAATGGAATCGAACAACCAGTATGTTTCGTTTCAAGGTCGTTAACAGCGGCTGAGAAGAACTATTCGCAGATACAAAAGGAAGCCACCGCAATAATTTTTGGCGTTAGGCGTTTTCACCAGTACTTATACGGTAGGGCCACACCTTTTATTTTACGCACTGATCATAAACCATTAATTTCGATATTTGGTTCTCAAAAAGGGATACCCGAAGTCTCTGCGAATAGATTACAACGCTATGCAATGTTTTTAGCCGCCTATAACTATGAAATTGAATACGTTAAAAGTTCTCAAAATACGGCAGATTTCTTATCTCGCGCATATCTTCCCGCAAATTTAAGTGATATAAGTGCAGATTTATGTGCCGGAGTAGACCGAGCTGCATACGTAAATTTTGTAATAGAAGGTGACTTACCAGTTACGCTTGTAGCTTTAAGGGAAGCCACAGTCCGAGATACAGTGTTACAAAAAGTTGTAAGTTTTGTAAAAAAAGGGTGGCCACGAAAAATTTCGGAGAGTGGTTTAAAACCTTTCCATCAGTGTAGATTGCAACTATCTTTTGAGGATGGTATCCTAATGAGAGGCCATAAAATAGTGATACCCTCAGAGTTATATCCACAAATTTTAAACGAACTTCATCAATCACACTTTGGGGTAGTCAAAATGAAGGCGGAGGCTCGCAGTCGGTTGTGGTTTCCCGGCATAGACGCCGCGTTGGAGCGCATGGCAGCCGCGTGCACGGTATGTACACAGCTTCGAGCCGCCCCGCCCCGCGTCCCTCTCGCACCCTGGCCTATACCTATGGCACCACTTAGCAGGATTCACATAGATTTTTTAGGCCCAATAAATAATAAAACTTATTTAATAATGGTAGATGCCTTTTCAAAATGGGTGGAGTGTTTCTCAATGTCCGAAAATGCGTCTACGGAAGCGGTTATAGGCAAACTATATGAATTCATGTCCAGGCTGGGTGTTCCAAAAATTATAGTAAGCGATAATGGTACAGCGTTTACGTCGGAGCGTTTTGGAACTTTTTGTAAATTAAACGGTATTAAACATTTACTGTCGCCGGTATACCATCCATCAAGTAACGGGCAGGCAGAGAGTTCGGTAAAAATAATAAAAAAAGGCATAAAAACTATACTCTTAACTACCAATTCGAACATTGAATACAGAATTAATAAATACCTATTTGATTATCGTAACTCAAGGCATAATACCACTGAAAAAAGTCCTGCAGAATTGTTATATGGTCACAAATTACGTTGTCGATTAGACCTGCTAGTGCCACATGAATTAAGGTCGTCGCCTTCAATCACGAACCTAGAAAAAACAATAATGCGCAAACAGTCCTTACAGAGTAGGTATTACGGTGGAAAAAAACGTACGTTGTTTGATATTGGACAAAAAGTGTTGGTGAAAAAATTCATAACTAAGAAAAACTATAGCTGGGCTGTAGGATTCGTAAAAGAAAAATTAGGAACTGTTATGTTTAATGTATTCCTACCGGACTTAAATTGTTGTGTAAACAGACACCAAAACCAGATGAGGCGGTTCGAAGAACAATGCCACCCTCAAGGTCATAGCTGGAATGTTGACGTGGTGCCAGATGTAACCACAACGTTCCTTCACACTGACGGGACTTGTCTCAATCCGAGTAGGGAGGAGGTAAGGAGTGACACAACGGCGCCGGAGCCGGCTGAGCAAGCGCGACCTTCGGGCGACGTCACAGGCGATCGGAGTGGATCGGGCATTGTTGTGCCGGCCGATCGGAAACGGTCCGACCCGAGTACCTCGACTCACGGAATGGTATTGCGGGATAAAACTAAAGTAGACTATAAGAAATTTTTGTAATTAGTTAGTATCTATTGGTGGAGGGATTGTTATGTATGAGACTTGGAGTTGACGGGTTGCATCCCCACCGCCAGTTGTTGATTAAAGCAGTGTGCTAATAGCAAGTGTTTCATTCGGTCGCCTGTCAGGTGTCCTCTTCCCGATTACATATAAAACAGTTTGTTTGGATTGAATAGGCCTCAAACGACTGGACCAATTTGAAAAATTCTTTCACTATCACTACACTATTCCCGAGTGACATAGGCTAAAAAAAAGAAATCCAGGCGAAGCCGGGGCGGAAAGCTAGTTATAAAGTAAGTTTATTTGCTAGAATACAGTAAGTTATTTAATAAAGATTGCTTTTAATAAGAGAGAAAGAAAATTATAATCATAATGAGCATAATTATAAAACATTATTAGAGCCTCAGTCCAGACAAAATTTTAAGAAAAAGTCCTTAAAAATTCATCACTGCAAAGAAACGAGGAAAATTTTACATTAACATGGAACAAAAATAGAAATTGCAAAGATTCCAAATATAATTTCTCAATCCGGCAAATGCAAAACAATTTATAACATGCGTCAAAACATAAACAGTGTCGATTTAATTCGCATTTATGCTTTTACCGCGGCCATCTTTCTTCGTTTCACTTCGGACAAAGCAGGACGCAGCTATACGAAAACTACAGCTATCTCTTTCACTCGAGCTATATTTTAAGACTTTGGAGTGTTGTGGTAAAGCCTCTGGCCTTACATTATTTATGGTACAGAGAGATGATGTTTTCACGGCATCCGATATATCGTGTAATATATTCGATATATCGAACGGTATTTCTGTCAGTGCAATCATCGACCTAATGTTCGCGACAACGTTTATCGATATTAAATTATATTTTATCGACACTTGGACGTCTCTTTTTCTTTCTTTGTAGATCGGGGGTAATATTTGAAGCTACGAGTACTCATAATCATATTTTTCACTAAAGGATAAAACGGGATATATTCGGAACTCTGGTGTCCATCCATCTGTCTGTCACCAGGTTGTATCTGAACCGCGATAGTTAGCCAGTTGAAATTTACGTTGTTGCCGCTATAAATACTAAATGATTTCAATTTTGTTATGTACTCGTCACCCTCTTTCATTTGATACCCCACTCGAGTATATTTTAACATTTATTTTTACATCCCCCCTTTACCCCCCCCCCCCCCATTATTATTTAAGGCGGCTCCTATACAACAAACCTTTTTTTCGTTTTTTTTTTTTAAATGGTACCCTTCGTGCACGAGTCCTACTCGCACTAGACCGGTCTTATATTTTGAAATATGATTTTGTTTTTTGAATTCTGTAATCTAAACGTTTACTTAAGTCATATTTTCTATACTAATATTATAAAGAGGAAAGGTTTGTTTGTTTGGATTGAATAGACTCCAAAACTACTGGACCGATTTGAAAAATTCTTTCACTGTTGGGAAGCTACACTATTCCCGAGTGACTTAGGCTATAAAAAAAGACGATCCGTGCGAAGCCGGGGCGGTCAGCTAGTCGTATATAAAACAGAAGTAACAACTTTCAAAATTATCAGCACATTTTGTATGTTACAAATCTGTCGACAGTCCATTAGCACCTACTCAAGTATACTAAATAACGTTTTATGTCAACAGAGATCTTAATTAGTACATGAACTTTCAGCATAAGTAGTTAGTGCAATGAAAATTATGAATAATTAATGCGCAAATAAAATTAGTGGAAATTTATGTTAAAAATATCCTCTAAGGAAGCCTGTGTGAGATTTTTTGTATTTAATCTATACTTATATAATAAAGAGGAAAGGTTTGTTTGGATTGAATAGGCTCCAAAACGACTGGACCGATTTGAAAAATTCATTCACTGTTGGGAAGCTACACTATTCCCGAGTGACATTGGCAATATTATATCTAAAATAAAAAGGTATCCGTGCGAAGCCGGGGTGGACAGCTAGTCCTAACTAATATTATAAATGCGAAAGTAACTCTGTCTGTCTGTCTGTCTGTCTGTCTGTTACGCTTTCACGCTAAAACTACTGGACCGATTTAAATGAAATTTGGTACAAAGAAAGTCTGGAGCCTGAGAAAGGTCATAGGCTACTTTTTAACCGACTGCAAAAAAGGAGGAGTTCCACGCGGACGAAGTTGCGGGCAGAAGCTAGTTTATTATAAAATAGCTTTTGTCTGCGACGATAAGCACCCTCAAAGGAGAAGCTGACTCAATGATTGTCATATTATATATATACCAACGCAGGGCCTAACCGATAAAGGCTAGAAACTTGAAATATTACCTACAGGCATACCTAATGCGCCATAACAGGCACAGGGGTTTCTTTCCTAACGTAGGGGAGCACTAAGCAAGGTTTTTTGTGAATTCACCCCCTAGGGGGTAAAACGGGGGGCAGACGAAGTTATAGACAGAAGCCATCACTACATAGTATAAAACAAAGTCGCTTTTTCTGTCCCTATATCCCTATGTACGCTTAAATCTTTAAAACTACGCAACGGATTTTGGTACGGTTTCAATAGATACACAGTGATTCAAGAGGATGGTTTATAGCACCCATGTGAAGCCGGGGCGGGTCGCTAGTTCTTAATAAAACCAACCTTGCTGTCTAGACTTTATAAAACACTTTAAAGTGCTAAAAGTATGATTTATATGACATAGATATATTTCCGTACGACATTTAATTATATCAAAGAGATCATAAGAGCCCATTCGTTGTTCTATCAAGTCATTGCCAACTGTCTGGTACAAGGTTAGGATATCCGTTATATTCGTAACGAAATATACAGATCTTTACAGTTCCCATAATTATTCAAAGGTGACGATAGTAGATATACCTAGTGTTGGTCTATCGCCAGCTATGTCGGCTACGAATATGGGAACTGTAAAGTCGGCATATAAAATATGAAAATTGATATTTCGTTTCATTCCAATTGTTAATACTCAATGACTAATTTATCTTTTTTTATATAATTATGTATTTTAAAAATTCCTCATTGAGTTTCTTGCCGTTTCTACTCAAGTGAAGTTTTTCGGAAACGGTATCTTTGACCTCCATAAAAGCTTGTAAAAGCTTAAATTGAATAAGTACGAGTAAATATATTTTTGACTAGCCTTATCCCTATTTTTTTCAAAATATTCTATAGCCTATAGATGTTAGTCAGGGTGAACGTAGCTTCCCAACAGTGAAAGAATTATTAAAATCGTCCAGTAGTTTTTGAGCCTATTCATTACAAACATACAAAAATAGGTACAAATATCTCCTCTTTATAATATTAGTATGGATTTAAATTCTCTGATTTGAGTATACCTACTAACTGTTAAAGTCTTCAACTGAAATTATTATTATATGCCTCTAGGCAATGGAAACCAAATTGATAAAAACTTACGTATTCCGCAATTTATTTACAATTTATATTTCGATCGTAACCATGCTTTTAGCGAAATTTACGTTAAACCAAATTATTTCTGGCGGCCGGTATCACCGTTATATATAGCTTGTGTTTACGTCTGTTGGTCTGTACATGCACGTAGTAACCATAGTGTTGTGTTAGTTATAATTAGATGAACTAATTGCTTGACCGATGAGTCAATTGCAGTGCTTTCTTTATTCTGTCTACGATATATTTATTTACAACATGGCCAACAAGGACTTTAGATAAGAGAGAACGAACAAAATCAATGCGTAATTATGGAACTAGCTTCTGCCCGCGACTTCGTCCGCGTGGAACTCCTCCTTTTTTGAAGTCGGTTAAAAAGTAGCCTATGTCCTTTCTCAGGCTCTAGACTTTCTTTGTACCAAATTTCATTTAAATCGGTCCAGTAGTTTTAGCGTGAAAGCGTAACAGACAGACAGACAGACAGACAGACAGACAGACAGACAGACAGACAGACAGAGTTACTTTCGCATTTATAATATTAGTAGGGATTAGTAGGGATAGTAGGGATGAGGGCCACCGCGTGTCAGAAATCCGCTAGATGCGCTAGTGTAGATGAGGTCCAGCTGTCATGTTCCACCAATCACAGGCCAGTAGCTTGCCTCTCATTGGTGGAACATGACAGCTAGACCTCATTCTACAGGCTTTCTGACACGCGGTGGCCCTCATTGACTAATGTAAAGTTGTGGTCAGTTTACTTTCATTTGTATCAATAAAACCTATTGGGACCTTTTTGGCTATTGATAGGTAGGTATAAGCAGTTCATTATTTTTTTTATACTTATAATTATATTGTTGTTTTATATGTCTGTATTCTTGTTAGGTTATTTTAAGCCAAATTAAATATTTTATTTCTTTCTCAATTCATACAATTTTGCACTGCATAGGTATACGTGAATTTCTTTACTGTTTAGAATGAAAGTTAAAATTTTGTTGACAATGAAAACATCGATGTGACTAAGATGAGCTTAATGACTATGATAATGATAGGCGTAATAAGTGTTAAGATTTGTTTCAAATCGGAAATCCTCCGATCATACTTTCACAAATCTTATAATTACACTTCCTCGTGACCATTAAAATGATATATAACATAGAAACAGAAACTAGTGGTCTACTAAAATAAACATCTTACGGATATACCAAATGAAGCGACGTTTTATGGCAACATCACAGAGTGGAATATTTTTACGCGACCAATAAGTTTTTGTGGTAGATTCATGCCCTCACGGAATAGTTAAATTCCAAAAAATCTACTTATTCTTAGTTCGGATTTAACTCGCGTATTTTATTTTGTTTCCCGATGTTTCGAAAATTTTACAGATTCCACGTAGCACGGCTGAGCTGACGTTTGTCTACCTAACACTAAAGTTTACACAGTAATAATTACATTATTTGCTGATGTTCCGAAAACATTACGTTAAATCTGTTATGGTTGTTTAATTCCAATGTGTAATAATCGCGAAGGCATCAGAAATTATGAAATTGCTGTCATGTTTCGAGAACTGCAGTTAAAAATATTTATTTAGTGACAGTTTTGAACGAGGAAGAATTTTAATACGAAAACTGAGTAATAAATATATAACGAAGTATGGAAGGATCTGGAGACTTCTTTGTCTGCGAAAACTAGTCTTATACGTAACTAGTTGTCCACCCCGACTTCGCACGGATCATTTTTTTTATAGCTTATGTCACTCGGGAATAGTGTAGCTTCCCAACAGTGAAAGAATTTTTGAAATCGGTATAGCCGTTCTGGAGCCTATTCAATCCAAACAAACAAACCATTCCTCTTTATAATATTAGTATATATTAGTTACGGTAGGTATAAATATGTCGAAGGCAGTATCAAGTTGCCAGTCAAAATATTTTCCGAATCCATTTTAACTTCTAAGAATAGGTAGGTACTGTCGTTAAAAATTCGATGCTAAACCCAAACAATTTAATAAAGGCGTAAGATTCGATGTTTGACTCTGCGAGTTTTATATATACCTAAATGTTTTTTTGTAAGAGTACCTAATGAAAAATTAAATCAAACGAAAAGAAAATGTCTACCAATGCTACGACACAATTTATACAGGCTATGCTATGGTTATTTTTTTACCATAAAATGACGTCACGAGCACCCACTCTCAAATTGGAATGAAACAACTATTAACGGATTTAACTCGCGTATTTTTATTTTATTTTAATTGCTGACGTTTCGGATTCTTTACAGTTTCCATAATCGTAGCACGGCTGAGCTGACAATAGTCTAACGCTAAAGATCCACTCTCAAAGTTTAGAAGCACTTATTTTTGTCATTTATTGTTCGATAAAGAAAAGAAAAAATACGTGTTCAATAATTTTCAATATTAAGTATAATCTAACTGACGAACTAAATAAATTTCGTTTTCTTTACCCAGTCGTCATCGCTATTCTACGCAAACGCAATCAGAAGCTAGTCTGTCTGTTTGTTTGGATCGAATAGGCACCAAAACGACTAGACCGATTTGAAAAAATATTTCATTGTTGGGAAGCTACACTATTTCTGAGTGACATAGACTATCTATAGTAAAAAAATAGACATCCGTCCGAAGCCGGGGCGTGCCGTTAGTAATGTTAAGTCTGTAAGGAAACATTGATGTTTAAATGTAAGGAAGGATGTCTGGATGTGTGTTTGTTACTCTTTTACGCAAAAATTATCGAAATAATTTTGATGAAACTTAACAAAAATATAGGTTACTAGCTTCTGCCAGCGACTTCGTCCGCGTGGAATAGTTATTTTCCCCGTTTTTTACACATTTTCCACTGTTTCTTCGCTCCTATTGGTCGCAGCGTGATGTTATATAGCCTAAAGCCTCCCTCAATAAATGATCTATCCAACAAAAAAAGATTTTTTCAATTCGAACCAGTAGTTCCTGAGATTAGCGCGTTCAAACAAACAAACAAACTCTTCAGCTTTATAATATTAGTATAATAAAGACTATATTGTGTAAAGTACTCATCGTGTGCAGACGAAGTCGCGGGCAGAAGCTAGTTTCATACAATTAATCAATTTAAAAGGAAAAGATACCTACAAAGACATAAGATATGGTACTGCCCAAACAATAGGGGCGGTGTATGTGGGCCAAGCCGCGGGCTAGATTGGTTAACAACTACACGGATGCACGTTGTTATGGTTACATCGTTACTAAAATATTGTGAGGAAAATGTACCGTCTTTGAAAAAAATTTTGATGATTTTGAATTGGAATAAAAAACTACTAAACCGATTTTTATTAAACACACCTAACAACACTCCCGACATAGTCACCTTTCAAACAAAAAAACAGAATTAAAATCGGTTCATGCGTTAGAGAGCTATGATGCCACAGACAGACACACACACACACACAGACACACACACACACATACACACACACAGACCGACAGACAGACACGTCAAACTTATAACACCCCGTCGTTTTTGCGTCGGGGGTTAAAAACTAAGGGATAAATTCGAAATTTTTTTATGTTGACGTTTAGAAAACTTTAAATTTTCGTATCTGACTAAGCTGGTGACAGTTTTCGAAATTACAGCAAAAAAAAAACTAAATCTAATAGCTGTTTTTTTTCCAAAGTTATAAACGCGAAAGCTTAAGGTGCATTATTGTATTATTAATTCTAGTGTACTAACTTAATATTTTGAAATATTTATCTTCCCAAAACATTTCATTATACGCAATAAATGTACCAAATTCTTCATACATCGAAGTAATTAATAAATAAAATTTAATTCAAAAATACTTTGTATAATTGATATTTATATTTGTATTTATCATCTTGTTATCGTTAGCTAGTACCCCGTTGCCCTGTACTATGACCGATGGTTAGTTAATTGAGTGCTTGCTTATTTGTAGAGTCAGTTCTGTTTATATGTATATTTGTCCGTGATTTACTTAAATGTACCAAATTCTTCATACATCGAAGTAATTAATAAATAAAATTTAATTCAAAACAACTTTGTGTAATTTAATATAATTTTATTTGTACCTATTTATTATCTTGCTATTGTTAGCCAACACCCCGTTGCCCTGTACTATGACCGATGGTTAATTAATTGAGTGCTTGCTTATTTGTAGAGTCAGTTCTGTTTGTATGTATATTTGTCCGTGATTTACTTATTTGTTTTGTTTGACCTGCTACTGATTAGTATTATCTTAATACTGTATGTTACTATGAAGCGTTTAAACACAGTTATTGGTTTTAATTTATTAATTGTCTTAATAAATGAAATAATTCTTAATTTATTAGTAAATATTAAGAATTTATATAAAAAGATAAAAAATAAATAGGTATCTACCTAATAATTTCTGATGCCTTCGCGGTTATTACACATTGGAATGAAACAACTATTAACGGATTTCACTTTAGCGTTAGACTATTGTCAGCTCAGTCGTGCTACGATTATGGAAACTGTAAAGAATCCGAAATGTCAGCAAATAAAATAAAATAAAAATACGCGAGTTTAATCCGTTAATAGTTGTTTCATTCCAAGGTACCTACCTATGTATCTTTGAAAATTGCAAAAGCATAAAAGATCTAAATCTGACGCCTTCGCGGTTATTACACATTGGAATGAAACAACTATATTAAATAACGGATTTAACTGGCGTATTTTTTTTTATTTACTGACGTATTCGAAACTTCAGCAAATAAAATAAAATACTCAAATCAAATCCGTTATAATATAGCACCAAAGTTTTTTTTTAAACAGTATATAATAAAATCGCCTGAAAACAAAGGAGGCCTATTTCCAAAGCAGCTCGTAAAAACAAAATCATCGAAAGAAATCACTCATGCGACTCTCGTAGTAAACTTTAACAGAATTCTTTACGGGTGTCGCCGCTTTTTTTAGAGTTCCTCAGGCGAATTCTAAAACACCTGAGGCCTTAAACAAGTGTTATTCGGAATTTTAACCCGAGGAAATTAATACAATGTAAATATAAAAAAATACTCGGACATGAAATCTGTTTTCTTTCTTTGTCCATCAATAAGATTACCAAATATTGTTGAACACGTATTTTTTCATATTCGAACAATTAATGACAAAGGTAAGCGCTTCAAAAATTAGAGAGTGGAGGCCCGTGACGTCACGTTATAAATTGTACCATAAGTATTTTTTTACTTTGGTCTATATAGGCCGAGAAGAAAAAAATAATGGTAGGTAAAATATTATTTCAATAATAAATTAGTTAACAGGAAAAATGTAATCAATAATTAAATAAATTTATATGAACAACATATTTGTTGTAAGTAGTACCTAATATATGAAAAATAAAGCATCAATTATGACATTGCAGTCCAAGTATCTAATCTCACTTTCATCATCATTTTACTTATATTAAAACATTTAAAAATTAAAAATAAGACCCTTTACAAAAAAACCAAACGCACTTCACCGTCAAAGGCGCAATTCTAAGAACCGAAGGGGTCTATTCTCGATTCCTCTCACATCGCTCGGAAGGCACGAATGTCGCATCGCTCCACAGATAACATCTCACCACAGACAATAGAGGTGCCATGTTTACACCTCGTTTGGAGTTATCACCCATAGATAATATCAATGCAGTAGCCTTTTTTTTTATTTATGTTTATTGTTTGTTTGACAAATTATTTATTGATGTATAAATTTAGTGATAAGTTTTGTTCCGTTACTTATATAATAAATATCTTCCGATGGTTTACGCAATTTGATTTAGTCCTAAACTAAGCAAGTCTTGTACTGTAAGTGCTAAATAAAAAACAAGTACAAATAAGACAATGTAAGTACCTACAAATGCTTATGTTCACCGCACTGACAACCCTGGCAGTATTCGAACCAGCAAACTCCTTCGAAGTCAGGAACTTTGACCACTATACCAACAGGATGTCAAAAAAAAATATTATTATTTTAATTCTAATTGAAAACTACTTAATAATTTCTGACTTCTTTGCGATTAAACAACAATATTGACGAAACAAATGAAACAATAATGACGGATTTAACTCGCTTATTTTATTTTATTTGCTGACAGTTCGAAAAGTTTCCATATTGGTAACACTGAGCTGACGATAGTGTAACGCTAAAGTTTATTTATACCTACTAATATAATAAAGAGGAAAAGTTTGTTTGTATGTTTGGATTGAATAGGCTCCTGAACGACTGGATAGATCTGAATAATTTTTCACAGAAAGCTACATTATCCCCGAGTGGCATAGGCTATAAAAAAAGGGATCCGGGCGAAGCCTGGACGGGTCGCTAGTTAATATACATAATATAATGATTGACTTAGTACATACACAGCATCAACTTACAACCAGTCTTAAAATAAGTAGGTACATAGAAACAAAACACCAAAAACAAATGCAAAATCCCCTGACCCACCAATCCAAGCAATCACATAGTTGTACAAAACTATTCTACGTACACTACACTTTAAATAATAAAAGAGACAGATATACAAATAGTAGAGCGCTATCTCTCTCAGGTTAACTTGAGAGGAGTGAGAATGTCGGTATTAGCATTCTAGTCGTCAGCCATCGAATTCCTTGCTTGTCGTGACGCTCGTTTCCATGTCGAACGGTTTCAGAATAGCCCCCCACGAAAATAGCCGCTACAATGTTTCTTGTTTTATTGATTCTCGGTATGTTTGTATTGATTATTTATTACGTACGTTTTGATATTTTTATCATTTGGAAAAACCGATGAATAATATTAAAATGAAAACAACGTGTTTTTAAAGCCAATTTCTGATACTTTCGCTTTAGTTATTACCTAGTTATTGAAATAAAACAATTATCACTACATAGTATAAAACAAAGTCGCTTTTTCTGTCCCTATATCCCTATGTACGCTTAAATCTTTAAAACTACGCAACGGATTTTGATGCGGTTTTTTTTTAATAGATAGAGTGATTCAAGAGGAAGGTTTATAGCACCCATGTGAAGCCGGGGCGGGTCGCTAGTAACATAATAATATTGGAATGAAACAACTATAATGGATTTAACTCACGTATTTTATTATATTTGCTTACGTTTTAAAAACTATCCAGTTCCCATATTCGAAGTTTAGTGTTCATCATCAATTTCGATCTTAGTATTTATTTTGAGTAGAAACGAGTTTACACACATACAAAAGCCTCAACATTTTTTTATATATTTCTTTTTAATTAATTCAGTTATTCATAGTGCATATAAATTAACGGTATGCTAACGGCGTAACGAAGTGACAGACCTACCTACATATATATATTTATATTTGTAGCACGTCTCTACCGAGTAGTATTCACGTAGTTGCGGCCATAAATGATATTGCAAAGATTTTCCATAGACTTTTAAATTAAACTAGAATTGTAGGTAACTCTCTATGGTATAATAATATTATTATGTAAGTACTATCTTAAATTTGACGGCTCTTCATGTATAGTATTAATATTATATCTACCTACCTTATTTTTTTTTATTTTTTCTGACCATTATAATTTAGGTCCAGCGTTGATATGTCAGTCATTAAGTCAGCTTCATATAAATGTATATTTAATTATATAAGTCTTATAAACGTCAGCAAATCATGATTGGAAAAGCTCAGTCGTGCTACAAATATGATAACTGTAAATTTTTTGAAATGTCATCCAAATAAATAAAATACTTAAATCTGTTTATAGTTGTTTCATTCCAATGTGCAATCACCGCGAAGGCATCAGAAATTATTCCATTATAATTGTTTCATTCTAACCTAACCTAGTTATCTTTTAAAATTATTAAATAAAATCGACTCTAAAAAACTCTGTTCCAACCAAATGTTAACACAACACAACATAGAGACTCCATTGTACTAACTGCACTTGTACTGCACAAGTACCCTTTGTGTGACAGGACGAACTGTCATTGTCATCGGTAAGTCTACAATGATTTTACTCACGCAGATGTTCATTGAAATGACATCTACTTTTTATGGCTGACAGACGCGTGTCGTAGTCTTAGGATCTGAACGTAGCTTTAAAAAAATAATTGAAAATGTTTGTACTAACGATCATTAATTTTGTGATTTACTAAGTCAACCAAACAAAACTTAAGCATTAGACTATTGTCAACTCAGTCGTGCTACGATTATGGAAACTGTAAAGAATGTGAAACATTAGCAAAAAATACGCGAGTTAAATCCTTTCATAGTTGTTTAATTCCAAATCACCCTAGCAAAGTAGTTCTATAAAAAAATTTAGTTTGAAATGATTATAACAACTTTTGTGCGCACCCTCAAATATGTTATAAGGCTTATTGCATGTAACATCCTACTAATATTATAAATGCGAAAGTAACTCTGTCTGTCTGTCTGTCTGTCTGTTACGCTTTCACGCTAAAACTACTGGACCGATTTAAATGAAATTTGGTACAAAGAAAGTCAGGAGCCTGAGAAAGGACATAGGCTACTTTTTACCGACTGCAAAAAAGGAGGAGTCCCACGCGGACGAAGTCGCGGGCAGAAGCTAGTTGGATTATTAGTTAGATATGAAAATACCTGATCCTACAACTGCCCCCATATTATCCTTGTTACTTGCACGTTACAATTTTCTAACAAGAAAAAACAAAAGTGGTCTTGAGAAAGCTGTAATTACTGATTTTGCTTCTTAGGTAGGTACCTAGTAATTTAAGATTTTTTTTTAAAAAATGCATTCTAATTTAAGATATTTTTATCTAAAATGCCAACATCGAAACATGTCTCACTCAAACATCAATATCGTGACGTCACAAAGTTACCTCTTGTGTATTCCACAGGGTGTTATCTGGAGTTGAGACAATGCCCACTAATCGGACATAAAACCTTTTTATGTAAGTGTTAACAAGTGTGTACTCATTGTTTGCGATGTGACCCTTTTGACGTCGCAAGATGTTTGAAGTATTGTTTTTTTTACTGTTTCTTAAATTGTTCCCTTTGTAGACATTGGTTAAATGGTAATATTTTTTTGTCGATTTAAAATTCAGTGACCGTTACCTAAGTCAGTGTTTAAAAATGAAATATGTCAAAACTGATCAGAAATTATGGACATTATGAAATAAATTAATGACCAATGTAATTTATTTTATACCTAATAGTCAAATTGAGTTTAATACTGGCATTAGATACTTTATAAAATGTATGCTTTACTCTTTTTTGTAAGTGTCATATTACTTAGTACAAAATTAAAAAAAATACTGAATGTGTCCGAAGTCAGTCTGATTAAGCATATAACAAAATCAAAAAACATTAAGCATTAAATTTCTAGCAATACAAGCCATATTTCAACCCTCAACAGTTCGTTATATGTTTATGAAAACCCAAGCACGATTTTCCAATGCAATAATAAAACGTATATACTGACAAACAATATGGAGGATATAACAATATCGTATGTCAAGACTCGACTGTCAAAAACCATCAACTTCTCAAGTCAATGACTGTTACCGGAAGTTAAATAATATTCTACCAAATACGAATACCGATTGGCTACAATAAGACGTTGCAGCTATCTCTCTCTAGTTCCAAAGAATCCTGCAAGTTAGAAGAGGACAGAAGATAACCAATAAATGCGGTACACGTACAAGGAAGTGGGAATGGTGGTAGAGAAATATTAATCGGATTTGATGGGAAGATTTTGTGTATAAATTATTATGAACGAGTTTTATGGGCTCTGGTCGGGTTTGGGTTAAAAATAATTTACGGTTTTGATGAAAGCGGGTACTTTAAATTTATGTTAAGTTAGTGAGTTAAAAAAAATTGTTACTAAATCTCTTAAGGTATGAAAAAAAGTTTCACACTACATAAACCGGCAGTGTGAAAACCTTTTTCCAATATTAGATATTAAATAACAGAAGGAAACAATACTTATTCAAATATGTATTGCAATATGGCAACTTTATTCATAAATTAGAGGCTATTGTAAGCCCACGTGCCGTAAACTGGCCATAAACAATACAAACAATGGTAAACAAAATGGCGACTTTATGCAAGCAAAGATGACAACCCTGAGATTGCCTGCTTTCTTTACTCAAATATGAACCCAATTCCTAAACGCTATGGTTGAAAATAGTTTTAGGTATTTGAACATAAATCAAAATATCCGTAAGGTCAAGGCTTCTAATTCCGTCTACGGGGCTATTCCGTCACGTACACGTTTTTGGCGAATCTAAGCACAGTTCGCCGCTGCCGGCTCAGTTGGTAAAGCAGTAGGGTTTTCTAATTCAAACTAAAAAACTAGGGAAACTGCTTGCATGACGGAATAGCCCCACTCAGGCGGGAAACTCCGTCTACCTGACTATTTTTTAAAAAAAATATATAATAAATTAAGCAACCTAGATACAGGGAATATCATACTATTATTTGATTGCCAAGTAAATTGTTAGTCTAATACATACGCACCATGGGTAAATAGTTAAAAATAAACGTCTCAAAATTTTAACCAAAGTTGATCTAGCTCAAAAATATGCCGGAATTAGAAGCCTTGACCTTACACAATTTGACATGGCGAAATGGTAATCAAATTACCCTTTTTTTGCATGTAAATAGGTGAACAATTACTGTATTTTACATGTCATTACTGAATCGTGCATTAAAATATTATTTATTAAATTTAAAAGTAAATTGCATTTTATTTGTAGATAGACACTTACCTATAGGTATCCTGTCATACTCGTGCCTCAAGTCTTCATTAAAAAAATCTGATGATTTTTATGACTGAAGTTTTAAAAACTTTGAGGCTTCGAATATGGGGACTGCAATGTTTTCGAAACGTTAGTATAATAATATAAAATAATGCGCAAGTTAAATCGTACAGTTTTATCATTCCAATGTGTAATAACCGCGCGAAATTGTTATGATGAAGGTATCTTTTTAGGAAGTGTTTTGTTAAAAGAAAGTCTCTAACCAAGTAAATACGTCAGAAAAATGTGTCAATCATTAATCAATAAATGTAATACCTAGAATCCTTAAAAACACTAAATAGGTTATTTAGTATTAAGCCAGCATCCTAACTAAATCTCAACGTATAAGACAATGCCGTGTGACCTGTCGTCGAATTAATTGAAATTTATTGCATCTCATCCTCAATTCGGACCCAAAACGTCACTTACCACCAGCAATCGCCCACGCGAAATTCGATTTTATGATCTCATCGACAGAGTTTAATTCCCTTTGATTTATTTAGACGGCTCCGTTCCGTATTGTGGGTACGTCTTAATATTTACGATCGTCCGTACAATCGAAGATAATGGCTGCACTCATGTGATTTGAGGCAATCGCCAGTCGTTTTGTCTCATTGAATTAGTTTAAGCCTCTTGTTTTGGACAGAGATTTATCTACAGGGCAAAGGTTATCTTACAAATCGCATTTATGTTTACGTTACTCATTAATGGACTATAGGTAGCTGATGCATTTTTGGGTTTTCATTGCCATTTTTTATCTATGGTCAAAGTCTTATGGAAAGTACAGGCCATTACATTAAAAAAAACTTTTCTGTAGCAATGAAACAAATATAACGTATTTATATCGCGTTAGTATATTATTTAATAAGCTTACTTTTCGAAATCTTTACAACTTTTAAAAGTTAGTCTAAATATTAACTTAGGGTTCGACTATCGTTAGCTCGGTCGGCTACGAATATGGATACTGTGAAGTTTTCGAAACATCAGCATAACATTTAATATCCATACTTACCTAGTTTAGTTAAAACCGTTATTAATAGTCGTTTCATTCCAACGTGTAATAATCGCGAAAGCATCAGAAATATTTCTAATGTCATATAAAAGTTACCTAAACCATTTTAGTCCAAATTCTAACCAAATAACAAGCACGCTACTCATAAAATGACCATAATAGGGCTCCCCAAAATGTACATTAAGTCCCGGATAGTTCCATTAGCGGGACATTTGTGGACATTATTGCATTTATAACGACTTCGTAGTGCACGGACTGACAATTGTTTTATTTAATCTTTCAATCGCCATAACTCTTGCGACTTTTAGTCGCACGGCTAAAGGTTAGTCGCAAACGAAGTAAGTCACTTATGTAGGTAATAAAGTAGACTAGGCGCAACATTAGAATATAGGCGTAAACGACTTAACAAAGAATCGTTCTTAAGCAAGCAAAAGCTGTTAATGAATGTCAATTATGTATAATACATAATTGACATTCATAATTATTATCGTACAGCTTTTGCTCGCGACTTCGTTCGCATAGAAGAAAATTATTAATTCTTATATTTTACTATTTTGCACCTTTAGGTGATGAATTCTAATAACCTATGAAACACGCATAAATTAAATATTTTAGGAGTAACTATGACCAATTTTCCTTCGGTCATTAACCTCTACTGGGAAACCTACTTTTACACAACAATTTATTAAGGCACAGGTTCGCCGTTCACTGCCACTCATTTTCAACCATAGACTATTCAATTCTATTATCATTCATATCGTTCATTCAATCAATCGGTCATCAGGAAGTGACGGATATCGTAGCGATGGCTGTCTAGACTAAACCGGTAAGTAGATAAATCGTTAGGTACTACTCTAGGGTCCTTAGACAAGTGTCAATCGATAATGGCAACCTAACGAAATGAAAAATAGTGTAGAATTGACATAATGAATGAAATGTCACGTGTTAATTCAATACAATTTTGAGGGCGTAGGGGCCCATGAATTTTTACCCTTCAAACTTTGTCTCCTAATATAATAAAGAGGAAAAGTTTGTTTGTTTGTATCGACTGAATAGGCTCCTAAACGAGTGGACCGATTTGAAAAATTCTCTTCTGATGGAAAGCTACACTATTCTATAAGAAAATGTGATCCAGGTGAAGTCGGGGCGGGCCGCTATATTATTTATTTATAATATATATATATATATATATATATATATATATATATATATATATATATATATATATATATATATATATATATATATATATATATATATATATATATTGTTAATTATATAAATAACTAAGCGTAAAATGGTTAAAAAAGATATGACATGCAGAATGACGTAAGTATTATTTAGTACCAAAGTCAGTTAGCTAACTTCGATTCTCGACGGATGATTGAAATCGGTTTTTTATATTAATTTTTTAGATTTTACGTAATACAATTGACATATAAACCATAATTATAATTCATCACACGCCTCGTTACGTGTTCAATAAAAACTAATGTCACATTCTCATACAAATTAGTAATGTCCATTTATAGATGCGTTTAAATTCAAGGAAATACATTGAACTCGTATTGGAGGTTATAATGGGAGTGCCATAATGGCGCGAATTAAATAATACTTTATCATTTTTTTTTATATTTTTACTGTAGTTTTTCTATTAAGAGTCCATAAATAAACTTTTTCTGATAATGCAATAAAAGTAGCAGTAGAAATAAATTTAAATAACTCGTTAAAAATATTCATAGTTAAGTATTCGTGTAATTTAAGCGCAGTACACACGCAAAGGGCGATGGAACGTACTGGCTGCATAGAATGCCGACTAAAATAGATCGCTTGTGACAATGAAAAGAACTAAATTGAAATCTGTACAAAATTGGAATGCGCTTCGTGCGTTTGATCGTTATTTGAAATCGGAACGCGACGTTCTTTTTTATTTTAATTACTAATCGTTCGAATTTTGTTTTTGGTGTAAATGTTGCCAGACTTTATTTGGAATAGCAACATAGAAATATAGTTTCATTAGACTGCATTCTGGATAGCTGTCAAAATAGTGACGTCACATATTTGTAAATGTTATAAATTTTACAACATAACGTGTTTTATTTTCTATTAGCAATTCTTGTATTGTCAGCCCTTTGAAGTAAAACTTCAAAGATTAAAGGCCTTACGTAACCTAATTGAAACTTTTTCTTTGAACAATGAGAATAAAAATAGCTTTTCCATTGATTCGTGTTAATTGGGGCATGTAAACATTTTGACTGTGGCTTTATTAACTTCGTGCATTTCCATAGTGAATCATTGCGTGGGCGGTGTTTTCTTAGAAGAACTACCGATCCAAACACTAACAAACGTAAACTACGACTTAATCTATTTTCACCGAATTTCCTTCCGAGAATTGTAATAAAATATGAGCGGAAATAATAAGTTTTTCATAATGACACAGATTTCCTGTGAAATTTTATTCACGGTTCGCAATGATTGACTTTATTTGAGTGTTGGCTGGCTGAATGTAGTTTTAAAATAAATTATTGTATCATTGCATTATTATTTAGTAAAAAATATTGTTCAGCTTTTTGCGTTGTTTGTTTTTTATATGATCGATAAAGTGGTATTAAATATACAGATGAAAATTAACTAGTGATATTAAATGTTGAATTTGTTACAGGTTTTTACCTAGAATTTGACCATAATGATATCTAATACTAATTGGATTAAATTTAGAGATAAGATTTTGATGGAGACTTTCACCAACGCGACAATTATCGGTGACCAGTGACAATTCGAAGTGCAATACGAAGTCAATAAGAAGCCCACCGGCGTAGATTCTCGTCCCTTGATTCCGACAATTGTCGCGTTGGTATAATAGAGGAAAGTAGGTGTAGTAGTCAGACAATAAAAATTCTAGACACAATGCAAAATAGTCACAGATACTTATGTATAGACCATCAATATTATGCCCCACCATAAAGCTTGCCTTCTCGAAACCGCTGCGTCGCCCACTAGTCATTAGTTACTCAAACCTTTAAAATCTGATGCATGTAGTAAAACCACTCATTGCGAATAACTACTTTCGACATCAAGTGAAAAATATCTCAGATACGACTGGATAAAGTTCATTTTATTTGAAGCATAATGTCGGTTCTTCAGATAAAACTACGATTTCTTAATATTACATAAGAAGCATAAGGCTTTATGTAGTTGTACGGCTTTTGGAGACAGTTCTTTTCGAGGCAAAATGTCGTATTGCAACTTATGACCTCTTGTGACGAATGTGCTGAAGGTCTTAACTACAAATACGAATTAATTGAACTAAAAGTTACTACAAGCATAAGGATGTATTTGTTGATGTAATCTATTTTTTACAATATATTTTAATGGAATAGGGTCGGTTAGCGAATTATGACCTTATACTTGTAGACATCAATGGAAAAAGCTAGATACGACATTATGCAACACTATTATCTCTGCATCCAAAAGAGATAGAAATGCGTTTGACAGTTGTACAGAAAGAGCTAGACGAGCTGAGACCATCGGTATTAAAAAGTGATTTTCGTCGTAAATTCAAATACGACCTTATGCTTCTGACGTCGAGATTTCCGAAACGCTGGCAGACAAAAATAAATGTGATAAGTACCATTTTAAATTACCTAAATATTTTTGCTAAAAAGCAATTAAAACTTTTTTCTCTACGTAATATAATATTGTAAGTACCTACCGAATAACAACTATAGGCAAAAACTTTAACATCTGCTTAATGATATTAACACAAGTGCTAATCTTGAGTTTGCTAATGATGAGAAATGCTTTCTTAAATTAATCACACCAACATAATATAATTATCTCTATCGTTTATTATCCACTATATTATTAAAAAAAAATTACATCATAAAATTATCCTAATCTGAGATATGGTAAGCGCGCGAAAATCAATAAAAAAGTTCATCCGTGAGTCAATTCCTATATAAAACTTTATTCCCGTCGTACCAAGAAATAATAGGCGGTTTGGCAACACTGTTTATTATTTTTAATTTTATTATCTGTTTATTTTTTTTCTTAAAACATCGTTAAGTACATGTTAGTCACTAGGAGAAATAAATAAATTACTATTTAACTTTTAGTATTTTTACTGCCATCTTTGTTTTATCATTTTGCTAGCTAGCTCGTAAGGGTTGTCATTGTGTTCGCTTTTCCACTTTTTCCACTGATGGCAACCCTACCTATCTTATCCATGTGTGGGTAGTGGTTTATTCATAGATTATTGTTATATAAAGTTATTCTGATGATATTATTATGTTACTATACAAACCTCTTTAGTAATAAGTTTAGTACTTTTTAGTAAACTTGTGAAAAATTGGTACGTTACCTATAAGTATCGACTAAGGAAGGCATGAAAACATTTATAAAAAAGGCTTGAGCGATGTAAAGAAGCTATTAAGCGTCCAAAATATTTAATAGCTTTATAATTATTATAATTATAATACGTCGCATAGTTTTTTAGTTATTAATCTACCATATGAAATGTCATCACATTATTATTCACACGACACTTTTTTATTTTTCTCCCGTCCTCATAATACAAAAAATCAAGACGCAAAAGATAAACAACCACGTGTTCAAATTATAATCTGATTACAATCAATAACCACATGGTGATTAAAAATAAATAAAAACAAAAAAATAGCAAGGTCAAAGACACTTGGCTGAACCATGTCGAATCCGACATGGTTCGTATGAGAGCTCGTAGAAACTACGCCGTATGTTGTGTTAGACGTGACTAGTCGCCGATTGACAGATCAGTGTTGATTAGTCGAACGTGATAATGACAGCTGACAGTGGTAGTTGGTTTGTCCGTTTGTTTGAGCCCACGTGTGGGCCACGTTCTTTACTATCCTTATAGAACAGAAAAACAATAGAGACGATAATCTTTTGTTAGTATGTTATTTTTTTTTATTGTTAGGTACACTTTTTTTATTTGCAGTCATATACCACTAACTGTCTGCACCGGCTTCGCGCGCGATTTTTTTTATAGCCTATGTCACTCGGGAATAGTGTAGCTTCCCAACAGTGAAAGATTTTTTTTAATCGGTCTAGCCGTTCTGGTGCCTATTCAATCCAAACAAACAAACAAACCTTTCCTCTTTATAATCTTAGTATAGATAAGGCAAAGGCAAAACCGCACAATTACTATTAGAGGTAAGGAGTAAAAATTACATAATATACTTAGGTACACTTTAGTTTTTAAGACTTAGTATGTTCTTAAGTTAGTAAATATTATGTTACAATTTTAGATGACACCGCGGTTATTACACATTGGAAAAAAATAACGTTATAATTATTTAACTTGTGTATTTTATTTTATTTGCCGACGTTTACAGTTCCCACGTTCGAAGCACGACTGAGCTGACGATAGGTAATTTATAATAAGCGAGAGATCCTTAAAATCCACTAGTATTATCACCTATTAAGTCAATGACACAAATAAATAACAATTAACACAGTAAATTAAGTTTGCATATTCAAAGGTTAATTATCTTTTAGCATTTAAAATATACTAATTACATTGAAACAAACATTCTTAAGCATTTGCGTCTAATTGCATGTGTTAATTATTTATGTACAAACAGCGCTAGAATACAAAAACACTTGTTAAACATGCACATTTGAGATTATGTTTGTTTGTGTAATCATTGTACTGGTATAAATTAGGAATGTACTAAGTGTGAAAGTGTGGATAAAAAAAAAGAAATAATAATTGGAATGAAACAACCATAACGAACTCAAACTCAAACTCAAATACATAATCATTTATTCAGGCTAGGCTCTTACAGGCACTTGTGAATGTCAACGTTAAAATTAATATTCTTTTTCGATTCAGCAAAAAAAAAACCTCTTGAGAAGAATCGAGAATAAACTCAATGAGGTATAATTTTTACAATTTCACTTAAGAGTAAATTATGTACAAATTACAATATGTATGTACTTAATCTAATAACATTTAAAAAAAATATAGGACAAAAATAAAATAAAAAAAAGGTAACAATAGGTACTGGAGATGTATAAGGTCTCCAGATGTCAAAAGACTAAATTAAATTTACTGGAAATGTAAAGGTTTCCAGGAGTCAAATATAAAATAAAATTACATGAGAAAAAAAAGACACAGACACGGATTTACTATTTTTTTTTTGCTGATGTTTAAAAACTTTACAGTTCCCATGTTCGTAGCTTAAACTGACGATAGTCTAACGCTAAAGTAGACTGATCCTAACTTAATTATAAATGTGAAAGTAACTCTGTCTGTCTTGCTTTCACGCTAAAACTACAAAACTGATTTAAATTACATTTGGCACAGATAGTGTAGATCCTCAGAAACGACATAGGCTACTTTGAATTGCAAAAAAAGAATAAAAATACGCGAGTTAAATCCGTTAATAGTTGTTTCATTCCAATGTGTAATAACCGCGAAGGCATCAGAAATTATTATGCAAAAAAAGAGTCGTAAGGGGTTAAAATGGGGGGTGGTGGGGGGGTGAAACGTCAAAAGTTTGTAATTAGTAATTCTTAACATGGCGGGCAAAAACTAGTGTGTAATTACCGCGAAGATAAGAAATTATGAAAAAAAAATGTTTCTCAGTACATACCTACTTTTTTATCTGTCCAAAAAGTACGCTTATATAATGTTTTACCAATAACATTCTGCGTGAAATACCGTTCTTATCTCAATGTTGTTTTAATATTGAAATACCTACATACATAATAATTTCTGATGCCTTCGCGGTTATTACACATTGTAATGAAACAACTGTTAACGGATTTAACTAATTCATAATAGGGTAGTTTTTCAAAATTTGTAATTTAAATATATATAAGGTAGTTTGCATAACTGTATCAATCACTTTAGCGTTAGACTATTGTCAGCTCAGTCGTGCTACGATTATGGAAACTGTAAAGAATCCGAAACGTCAGCTAATAAAATAAAATAAAAATACGCGAGTTAAATCCGTTAACAGTTGTTTCATTCCAATACCTACATACAGTTATTTCATTTTGAATTAAACGAAATAACTACAAATAAAATTCTAAGAGTAAATAATAAAAATAATAAAATAAAATTCTTAAAAGTAAAGTATGTAGGTACTCCATGTTTCTATGTTCCATACTAACAAAACGTTTGTCACGTGTAGCGACGCTACCCGAATGCTAAGGGCCCAGGTTCGAACCCGGCCTCGGCCTATTGGGCATATTGTTTAAATATGTCAATGTCATTTTTTTCTCCCATACTAATGAGTTTGAAATCTGACCATTTTTGAATATTCCAAAAGGCAGGCATATGGTCAATTTTTAAAATGGATTGTCGCTTTATAAGAAACTAGCGGTTCGCCCCGGCTTCGCACGGATCCTTATTTTTTTTCAAAATATTCTATAGCTTATGTTACTCAGGGTGAACGTAGCTTCCCAACAGTGAAAGAATTATTAAAATCGGTCCAGTAGTTTTTGAGCCTATTCATTACAAACATACAAAAATAGGTAGGTACAAATCTTTCCTCTTTATTATATTAGTATAGAAGTATAGACTAGCTGTCTGCCCCGGCTTCGCACGGATCATCTTTTTTTTATAACTTATGTCACTCGGGAATAGTATAGCTTCCCAACAGTGATAGATTTTTTGAAATCGTCCAGCCGTTCTGGAGCCTATTCAATTCAAGCAAACAAACAAACCTTTCCTCTTTATAATATTTGTATAGAATAGAAAATAGTGAACCGCAAGTTAAATTATCTCACTTATTTCATAAAGTTTCTATGGATGAATTTGTAGCTATTTATTTCTTTCACGCAAAAAGTACAGAATGGATTTTAAACAATCTTTGCAATAATAGAGTTCATATATTATAATTATCAGTAGGTATAATATAGACTATAATTTGATTTTGCTTTTAGAATATTAGTAAATATTGTATGCGGGCGCAATTGCGTAAGATGGCTGGCAGGAGCTGGCAGGAGGCCTATGTCCAACAGTGGACTGCGACAGGCCGATGATGATGATGATGTATACGGGCACACAAAAACAGGAAAAATAAAAATCACGACCCTAGTTGGATCTGAACCCATAACCTTCGACTGCGACATGCTATGCTATTACTTGCTTTGTTTTTTTATGAAGTAAGAAAGTCATTTAGCGTTAGACTATTGTCATCTCAGTCGTGCTACGATTATGGAAACTGTAAACAATCCGTCAGCAAATAAAATAAAACACGCGACATTAAGAAGGTACGTAAATTAAAATAAATTAACCAAAATATATTTTTTATGTTTTGATTAGTATGATTAATATTTCCATCCGGTTTAAAAAAAGATAAAACGTATCCGAAAGGATGTCGGCGTCCGCATTTTAATGCAATAACTAATTGCATTTAAAAAACTTGATTTCGTCATTCAAATATGAAAGAGTAAAATAAAGATAAAAGGAAATTATTTCAGCTACACACACTACCTAAGATAATAACATGTAAACTACAGACAGTATAATGTGTAAAGAAAAAAAAAGTTATAAAATACCTAGTTCAGCTAAGCTACTTTTAATTTTTCTATGAAATAAAAAACGTATTTAAGCAATAGGTGTGCCCTATTAAATAAATTATCAAATCAAATCAAAAGAATATAAATTTAGTTATTTACTTTGACTTTACATGTTTTTATTTGTTAGAAAACCTAAGAAAAAGTTACCCGAGAATAACTTGGTCATTGGGTTAACTGGAAGAAATCCCTAAGAAGGATTAGTTCGCTTTTCTAAATTTGTATTGTTATCAATCAATCTCTGCGCCTATTGTTTTTTAATAAAGTTGACGTTTTAACGTGTGTTGTTTTTACATAAAGACATACATTGTAAAAACAGATCTTCAAAACTATATTTACTTTTATATTGAAATATGCCGCTAAACCATAAAATAAAAGAAGCCATGTGGCATGGAATAGGTAGCAAGAAACAACCAATGAGAGACACAGATTTTGGCGGTAACCAACACCACTTTTTTTATAACCACCCCTAACACAAATGTAAGTCATAGTATGTCTAAAATAGGCATTTTTCTAAATAATGTATTTTTCCCTTATTTTTATTTAAAACTAACGATCCAATCCGGCTTCACACGGGTGCTATAAACCTTCTTGAATCACTCTATCTATTAAAAAAAACCGCATCAAAATCCGTTGCGCAGTTTTAAAGATTTAAGCGTACATAAGGATATAGGGACAGAAAAAGCTACTTTGTTTTATACTGTAGTGATTGTAAGTACCTTTATAACGAAAATAAATGAAAAAAATATACGAAACTACACTAAACCAATAAAACGCGCTACATAAATTCGTAGCCGGTTGGAAGGCTCTACGAAATAACCGTAGCTGCCTGATATGTTTTCACTAATTCAGTTTTTTGTAGTAAAAAACTACACTACTCGTATTGAACTTAAATTTCAATCATCATCAAAGTCGTAAATCAAATAAATGATCAATCAAGAATGAAGAAAAAACCGCATTAGCTGGAAACGCTTCCATTTAATTTATATATTAATAACCATCTTATCAAATCCAAATCCTAGAAATTATGAATCATTATTTCCTAATTACGTTCACACGTAAACATATGCATGCCAACGTTCTATATTTAATTATATCTTAAAATAACACAAATCGACTTACCAGCTTCTTGGAATGAATACAATTCCCGTACGGGGCATCCGCAAATACTGAACTCAAGTAAATGTCACTTTTTACCGTCAAAATCGATTGTCAAGTCACTGTATATTCAATACACAAGAACGTATCACGATCACTTCTGCACGGTTTAGTTCTTAATCCGTCGAAACGAGCGTAATCGTCGTTTTTTTCAGGAGAGAGCGCGGGCTCGGACGTCCGCTCACCTCAAGCTTTGAGTATAGACTGAAGACAATCGGAGCTTTCAGCGATGCGTGTGCGCTGTTTCAAGAGCGCGCAACAGCGGAAGTACAGCTATCTCTTTCTTGCCTAGCGTTCACGCGTGCTAAGGGTTGTTAGTTGTTGTTGCTATCTTTCTCTAGTCTAATGTCAGCGTGGAAATTAAAGAAAACGTAACTCTGGCGCATTACGTAATTGTCAGTACGTGATGATTTATTTGGGCTCGTGATTAATGATTTTCATGTTTTTCCTTAGAGTTTTACTGTTTTATTTTGGCAAAGGTGTGTATTTTAATGTTGCGTTAACTAATTGCTGTGGAATTTTGATTTTGGCATGCTTGTGGCATTGAGCTTGTTTTCCATGGGAAACGTCAAAACGTATGTAAAATATTATAATTTATATAGTACAAATTGCCGTTCTGTAAAATATTATGATATTATACCTACCTACTCGTTCATACCTATTTTATGTCTTTTCGGTAGGATAGTTATGAAATAAATGGTATTACAAATAGAAAGTAATTAAATACAAAGTGGGTGTTTTAATTATTTTCCGGTCATTTCACACGCGGGGTGGGTTTTCAGTTGAAACCACATATTCGGATGCGGAAACGAATTTCCTTGCTCGTTCCCGGAAGACAATTTTGTGCGCATCTGTCTGTCAGTTGCTCGGAAATAGATTGAAGTTACATTTTAATCAGAAGCACTCTAGACAAACGCCAATCGTTAATAGCGAACAAATGAAACGAATGGAAACTTGTATATAATTTACATATGCGAACGAAATATTTCCTTGAGCATATGACTTTTCTAGTTGATTCGATGAAACAAAGCACATAGTGATAGTAAAAATAAATAAACAGTTCATTTAAATTTCCTTAAAGCTGCAACAAGAGAAGTTACTAATTTAGTTGTTTCATTACAATGTGTAATAACCGCGAAGGCATCGGATATTATAACCGATTTGATCTTGTTTTTTATCGAGTCAATATAATATATTATAAATAATACGAAATGAATCGAAAATGTATCTTGCAATTTAAAAAAACAAAACCACCATATCCTTACGTACCGACGTTAAATTCATTATAGTTGTAGAAAAATAACATGGAATCGTACGAATTTGATTCCAACAGGACACAAGCCTGTTCCATGTTTTATTTTGGCAACAACAATCTTTTTCGAAGTCATTCCGGATGTTCCTCTCACCACAACAATAAATTAGCACAATTATAATAAAATGTGATGATAGATTTATGAGTATTACATGATTATGTAAGCTTTTGTTTTTGAGTCAGTTCTAACACGATCCTTTTTTTAAATCCGAGTTCTGTTTAGGCCTAAAATAAATGGATATTTTGTAAAAAAAAAAATGCAAATATAATTTTGTGGTATGAAACAATCATACCTTATTTTAGGTCCTAAAGGAGCTCGACTGTATTTTTGGTAAATTATAAAAAATATATGACACGAATTTTTTTTTCGAGCAAGAAATATCAAAGATTCGGGAGTAGTGGCTTGTGACGTCACGTTGTCTTACAATTTATACTATAACGTGACTTCACGATCTCCCTCTTTAGAAGTTATCTCTGTGATTATTTGTTACGTGTCAAACAATTTCTGATGCCTTCGCGGTTATTACAAATTGAAATGAAACAACTATTAACGGATTTAAATCGCGTATTTTTATTTTATTCGCGTATTTCGACTTTAGCGTTAGACTATTGTCAGCTCAGTCGTGCTACGATTATGGAAACTGTAAAGAATCCGAAGGAAGCAAATAAAATAAAAATACGTGAGTTAAATCCGTTGCGCTTTGATAGTTGTTTCATTCCAATTTTGTATAATCTAACTGACGAACTAAACAGATTTCTTTTTTGAATACTGGTAAGCCATCTGATGCAATAGTTATTTATATAAAAAAACTAGCAGTTGCACGAACCCCTAATTTTTTTCAAAATTTAATATAAAAATTAAATATTGAGGCATTATATTAAATTCGTGAGTAACATAGGCTATAGCTATAGCTTTCCAACAGTGAAAGAATTTAAATCGGTCCAGTAGTTTTAGCGTGAAAGCGTAACAGACAGACAGACAGAGTTACTTTCGCATTTATAATATTAGTTAGGATGTGTTAATTATTATATTATGATGTACCTTAATAAATTTAAAAGACATGAGTTTTTTCTTTAAAAATTTAAGCGTAATTTAGCAAATATTGTGCACTACAAGTTCCCTGTTTGAAATGCTAGTTCCGTCCAGAATGAGTTGCCAAGATTATGACGTTTTGCTCTTCGACCCACTTGGCTAATGCAAGTGCTTCCAACGCCTCAGTTATTTCGGCAAGAAATAGAAAAAAAATGATAACACAAGTGTAACAGATTTGACATTTCAAACGGTAGGTAACACTTGATAAATGTTACAAACACGAACTGCTAAAAAGTAAAAAAAAATAGGAACTAGAAAGTTCTCGAAATGCTAACAGCCAGTCAAAGTCATATTTTTAAAATTATAAATAGGTAGGATCCGTTTTAGCTGTTTTATTCCAATAAGTTTTATATGTTAAATATTATATACTTATATATTCACAATTTTATTTAATTTATACAAAGAAAATTAACTTATAAAAAACCCTCTCGAAATAAATTTGCTAAATTTAATGTTCCTTCCTGTAGCTTACTCGTGTCGCAACTTAAAATAAAAAACGCTTTAACAACGGTAAAAGGTAAAGATCAAAAACCTAATTTGTGTAAAACTCTATGAGAACGGAAACCATTGGACATTTTGGAAAAAAAAAACATAAATTACGTTCCTACTTCCTCAGAGGCGCGTGCCGAAATGTCGATCTATAAGGGCAGTAGTTCCTATAAAGCTATACTAAGACAAACTATAAAATATATTTAAAATAGAAAAAAATATATAATTACACTGTTCTAAAATAAATAACGTTGGAATGAAACAACTTTAAACGGATTTAACTCGCGTATTTTATTTTATTGGCTGACGTTTTTTATAAAGTTGTTTCATTCCAATCCTAACTAATACTCTGTCTGTCTGTCTGTCTGTCTGTCTGTTACGCTTTCACGCTTAAACTACTGGACCGATTTAATTAAAATTTGCTACAAAGATAGTCAGGAGCCTGAGAAAGGACATAGACTACGGATAAACATACTGCAAATACATATAGGAGTTCCACGCGGACGAAGTCGCGGGCAGAAGCTAGTGTATAATAACCGCGAAGGCATCAGAAATTATTAAATAATGTTGGTTTACTTATAGATAGATACATTGATTTTTGATTCGGTCCTTTTGTTCCACTATTGTGGGTTTGCCAGCGTTCGAAAAATCTAAAATAGTTTTTTTTTTTACAGCTGTATTAGCTTATTTTACCAACTATTATATTTAACTCTTTATTAAGTCATATAGCTTGTTACAGCTTATCTCTCTCAGTGGATCATTAATCCGATTTACCGGATGCGGATACTCGTGTCGCATCGTTGATTTAACAGTGCCACTAATTCGGGGCACGTGCCCACTGATCGATATATCGACGAATGACGAATGAACTGAACGAATGGTTCCGAAAATCACTAATGTGTTAGACGAACTTGAGATTGTCTTATTTTTAGAATTTTAGAAAATGTTTTTTTTTGGGGAGAGAATAATAATTGATCAATTTGGACTTATAGAAATTTTCGAAAAATGTTCTGTCTATTTATAACAATAATGACCCATACCGGCCCGGCTTTGCTCGGGTGCAATGCTGATACAATTATTAGTGTCTCTCTACTATATTATACATAATTATTATATCATTCATATAAACCTTCGTATTGAATCACTCTAACTAATAATTTATTTAAATCACTCTTAACTACCAAAAAAACCTCACCAAAATCCATTGCGTACTTTTAAAGACATGAACAGACAGACCGCGAAAAGTGATATAACTTCATACCTACTATATAGTAACATTTAGTATAGGTTATAGTGACTGAAAACTGTAGACCGAAAATAAAGACCGTTTTTTCAAAAAACTCTTCTTACTACAATTTCTTAAATAACTTCGCAGTAACAATAATTTAAATAAGCTCCAAGTTGCAATTCATTCACTCTTTATTGATCCGAATCGATTACAGCCCGCCCTTAAGCTATAATCTAAATCGGTCCAGTGAATGATCTATTAAAAGCACTCTATATTTACAATTATCGGTGAATGGAGTGAGTGAATGGATGTTTATGAAAGCACTCATTCATTGCTTTGTTCTACGGAGAGCTGAAAGTTAAAAAATAAGGAAAAGCGTTTAATGGGTACTTATTTGGAATGTTAATAAAACGAATGATCGTTTGTCTACGAACATGATATCTACAGATTTTGAGCCACGTCCCCAATCCATTATAAGTAGGTATTTGTTTCATTCCAATGTGTAATAACCGCGATAGCATCAGAAATTACAATAAGTACCTACTTATATTAAGTTCTATATTTATTTAGTCTAATGCGGTGGGATATTTTTAATATAGGTAACCAAAAAGTAGGTAAGTAGGTACCTAGTCTTCTCAAGATTTATTTTTTTGCTATTTGCTTGATCGTTATTCGTAGTTTTACTTTTCAAAGAGCCTAAATACAAGATGGAACAGTCTCTATTATTAACCTTACGACTAATGCAATAAAATTTAGAATAACGCATCAAAACAATTGAAGAATACTCAAATCAAGCGCTTGGACAATAAGAGTCCTGGTTTTGCAGCCATTTTTAGGGTTCCGTACTCATAGAGTAAAACCGTAACCCTATTAATGAGACACTGCTGTCCGCTCGTCCTTCTGTCACCAGCCTGTATCTCTTGAACCGCGATAGTTAGCCAGTTCAAATGTTCACCGTATTGCCGCTATAACAACAAAAACAGAATAAAATAAATGTTTAAAGAAACTTCCATACAACAGACATTATTTTGCTAGCGTTTTTATGGAACCCTTCGTGCGCGAGTCCGACTCGCACTTGGCCGGTTTTTAAGTTATGTTCCCAATACATTACCCCCTAGAAAGGTTACCTTTCGCCCACACATACAGTCCGTCTCACCTCGAGTGTATTGTTTTAGTAGATGAATTCAATTAAAGCAAAAAGGGCCTTATAATGTAAAGAATAGATTTGAAATTCGAGAGTGCTAAACGTTTGAGGTTAGTTTTGAAACAGCGCTTCTCAAGTTTACAATTAAAAAACAGGATTTTTAAACATTGGAATGAAACAACTATTAACGGATTTAACTCGCGTATTTTTTATTTTATTTTCCAATGTGTAATAACCGCGAAGGCATCAGAAATTATTAGGATTTTTAAAGTTTGTTTTTTAGTAAGCCCCCCTTTTGTTCATCACACATCAACCGAAGACGTCCACTGCTGGACATAGGTCTCCTCCAACGATGACCACATCGAGTCACGAGCCTCTCTCATCCATCGGTTACCAGCATCCTTCACCAGCAGCCCATGATAAACTGTCGATCTAGTCTTATTCTCGCGGTGATCTGTCAAGAATCGGTAAAGTTATCGACAACGAGAAATTTTGTCATGTCGATCTCGTCTCTATTTCTTCATGTCGACAACAAAACAATATCGACACGATAAACCTTTTTTAACAACGTTCTCAATAATAATATTATGTCGACAGTTCATCATAGGTTCGCAGGTCGTTCAACCCTTTTGTTACCTACATCTTTATTATAAAATAGTTAATTTATGCGTAAAATTAAACATAAATATTATATAGGTATTTAAAACAGGGTATTTGTTAAATTTCTAAAATGAGGTACCTACTTTGCATAACGTAAAATATCTTTATTGTTAGCTCAATCGGCGTATAGAAATGATATTTAAAGTAATAATAAAATAAAATACATTTCATAAACTTTGAGAGTCGTAGAATAAGTACGCGCATGCGTGTAATGCATAATAAGACAACAGCGAAGTTGGCTACGTGTTAAAAAAAGAAGTGTCATGATGTGCGCAGTCGCACAACGGTGATGAATAATTAGAAATTAAATGAGCTTACCAAGTGAAATTCAATTTTAATTGTGTGAATTGCACGGTCTCGAAGATAACTGATAACACAAGTAGTCACGCCAATCGTTTGCCCGTCTGTCACGATCTTTATAGTCCTAAAAAAAAAACAAACCGATACTCCACTCCTGGCGCCATCTACGGGATTTGTCATTAGTTCAGAGATTCAGTCACCTACCAAGTATATTATAATTATTTTGTGACAATCATTCACTGTATAACTGGGTATTGCATATTGTAAACATATGCAAGGGTGGGAGGGTGTATATTATCTTCGAGACCGTGCAATTCACACAATTAAAATTGAATTTCACTTGGTAAGCTCATTTAATTTCTAATTGTGCTTCATTGCACGGTCTCTTCAGATAACTGATAACACAAGTAGATGTTTAGAGCGTCACAAAATAATGTATCCTTACCTAACAAAATATTTTTATAAAAATATCAGTGTATAAAGTAATAGAAGACATTAAAAAAGTAATAATCATTTATTGGTCATACCAAATTAAACGTAGCTAACTTACAGCCAAAAGATACATCAATGTAATTAATCTAAATAATTAGTGCAGAATAAAAAACCTTCTTTATCATTTATTCTTAAATAAACTAAAAAACAAAATTAAACTTGTTTCAAACAACAGAAAAAAAATAACCGAAATTATGAATCATTCAAAAGAATCTAGTAAGATAGAGAAATCTTCATTATCAATAACATCTCTATTATAAAATTGTGCAAAAGTGTTGGAGGAACTGCTCCACCCAGCAGTTCTTCGAATAGTATCAATATTAACACCCAGGCGCTTAGCCGCTGATGTGCTAGCATGACGAGCACTATGAGCTGAGAAAATAGACACATCTATACCACTTTGTTCTAAAGTAAATTTTATCCATCGGCTAAGCGTCTGTGATGTCACTGCTTTGTGGGGTTTTTTATAAGCAATAAAAAGATTATGACCCGTTCTTAAATCCTTAGTTCTACTCATATAATTTTGTAATGCCATAGCAGGACAGATTCTACAGTTTCTCATGAAAAATGGTAATACCAGACTGGGTTGTGTACCACCTACCCGCGATGTCTTAATAAGATCAGGTATTGTGATAATTATTTTGTTTGATAAAATTTTAATATTTTGAATTTTTATAAGTGAAAACGTCTGTACTCTATGAGCGGTTACAATAGCTAAGAGAGTTATTATTTTCTTGGAAATGTCTTCTAAGGATAATAAATCGTTTTCACCTTTCTGTTCTAGATAATTTAAAACAATCATTGGGTCCCAAGTAATATCATATTTGGGCCGAGGGGGGCGCAGTCTAAATATCCCTTTTACAAAACGGGTTATCCTGTCATCATTGCAGATTTTTGATCCAATTACTAATGATAGAGCTGACCGACAGCAATTAATCGAACTGTAAACTGCCCCATCCTCATATGATTTATTTAAAAAAGACAAGATTTGAGGAACTGATGCTAGAAAATAATCAATTTTAAATTTAAGACAATAATCAAACCACTGTTTTAGATAAACATTATACTGCTTTATAGTGTTGTCTGATAGAGACGCCAGCATGACATTCATCGGGCCGTCTGACACGCCCCGGCGAGAGAACGCTTCCCGGATAAGCGCGCGGCAACCAGGATAAGTTGTTGATGAAATTGTTGGTTGCTGGAATATGATTTAAATAGTTGTTTAGACGGACCAAAATAAAGAATGTTTGATACTACTAATTTTTTAAACAAAGGGTACCATGGCTGTGTTGGCCAGTCTGGTACTATCACAATACCCTCCGATTGTTCAGATATTATTTTTTGCAACACTTTTGTTATCAAAACAAAAGGAGGAAAAGCATAAAAATTATAAGGCTTCCAAGAAAATGTGAATGCGTCAATTTTGAATGCATCAATGTCATTTTTCCATGCTACATACATATCATACTTTTTGTTAGCACGACTAGCAAATAAATCTATTTGAGGAATTCCAAAAACGCACACAATTTTATTAAAACATTTGTCACTTATTTCCATTTCTATATCAGAGTGTGCCTTTCTAGATTCTGCATCAGCATCAATATTCTGAGAAGATTTTATATAGGAAGCGAAAACAAATAGATTCCGACTTTCACACCATTCCCATATCTGCTTTGCAACAAAACTTAGGTGCGGATATTGGATGCCCCCCATGCGGTTAATGTATGAGATAGCTGTAGTGTTGTCTACCCGTAAAAGTATTTCACAATTCTTAAGATTATTGGCAAAAGCTTTGAGTGCAAGAAAAGCTGCAACCAGCTCTAGGTAGTTGATGTGTTGTTGTCTTTCATTGTCGTTCCACAACCCTGCAGCTCTCTCACCACCACATGAGGACCCCCAACCCGTCAGTGAAGAATCTGAAAATATTTCGATAACATAATTACCATATTTTATTAAATTCACTGATTTGTCAATATGTGACAACCACCACAACAAATCAGGTTTAAGTTTTTCTGATAATGGCATAATTTTTTCATAATTATCTTTATGTTTATTTAAAAAAATAAATTTTTGTCTTTCTAATTCTTTAGTGTGTACAAAACCATAGTCAATTGCTGGGCATGCTGAGACTAGTAACCCAGTCAGCTGTGCAAGTTCCCTTATTCTACAAGATTTAAGGGAAATAAATTTAATTAATTTACATTTAATATTTTCTCTTTTTTCCTTTGGTAAAGTGATAATACAATTTTGGGAATCAAATATAAATCCCAAATATTTTACATGCATGCTTGGGGTCAATGAACTCTTTTCATAGTTAATAATAAACCCTAAATTACTAAGCATTGTAATAGTTGCACATACATTGTCAGAGCATTCTGAATAAGTTGAACCACAGCACCATATATCGTCTAAATATATTACTGATACATGACCCAATGACCTCAAGTGATGCATGACTGGTTTCATAATCTTAGTGAACACATACGGTGCTGTATTTAATCCAAAAGGTAAGACTTGGAATTCATATATTTGATGTTTCCAAACAAAACGTAAATACTTTTTATGGTCAATATGTATTGGAATAGCAAAATAAGCATCTTTGAGGTCAATAGTACTCATGTAGCATCCACGGTGAAGTAATTTAGTTACAGTGCGAGTATCTTCCAATTTAAAGTGTTCAGTAAGTATAAATTTATTAAGCTCTTTTAGATTTAAAATAAATCTACTCTCACCATTAGGTTTTGGTACAGTAAATATTTTTGAACAAAATTGTCCTTCACATGTTTCACAGCAAATAATAGCCTCCATATTGAGTAATATGTTTATAGATTTGTCTATTTCTGAACAATCTTCCTCTGAGAAAGAATTGTTACTAGGAATTATTTGCTGAGAAGGTACATTTATAAAAGGAATTTTGTAACCACAGATCCAGTTTAAAATTCTATTGTCAGATGTTATTTGTGCCCAATGATTTTTAAAATATTTCAACTGACCACAATATGGTGGTGAACTAACCTGAGTCAATTGCGATTGTTGGGCTGTCTCATAGGTGGCTTGTTGTAAGCCTGAGACTTTGCAGGGTGAGGCGCTGGTTGAGCCTGTGGTGTCGCTGGTTTCTTGTAAGACTGGTAATTGCGATGTGGCCCGGGCTGATACGTGTGACTGCGAGGTCGGTATGTTACCGGGCCCTTGAAGTTTAAAGACTTCTTTGGATGTTGAAGTTGTTGAATCTTCTTATTCTTATTAAGAGCAATTTCATGACCGGACTTCTTTATAGCCTTTGTGGCCTTTAGTTTCTCTGCAAAATTTTCTCCAAAGAGATATTTATCTATGTCACAGTCTTTTACAGAGTCACGTGTATTTTGTTCCAGACCTTGCAAAATGAAATTTCTTCTTGTCATTGACTCCAAGTATTGATGATCACTTAATAATCTTGCTGCATCACATATATAATTAATTGCTTGTATGTTTTCTTTATTCTTGTACATATTATCAAATGCCATTCCCAATGCAGTTAAAACACATCCAATCTGATTCTGTTTATTAGTTATGGCTTTGTCTCTTTTAACTATATTTTCATTTACCGCTGCTTGAGCTTCTAGATTTAATATTGGTGCTTCAATCATTTTGCAGTTACATGGTGTTAAATATTTCTTTTTAAGTTCTTCCCTTTTCTCTTTAGAGAGGCCCTTTCTAAGAATTTCTGTCCATCTTGAGGCAAGTTCCTTATGTATTGGAGGGCCATATTTATTATCTTGTGGTGCATCTCCAAGTATTGTGATAATATCTTCATCCAAAATATCATCTGGAATAGTCCAAGATAAGATGTTAACCAGCGAAATTCTACTAAATAGTAGAAAATATACTTGGGTGAATACCCATTTATGTTGTGGGTGAATACCCAATAGATTGAACTAAATAGCTCTTTTAAATAATCAATATTGCAAGATCACCTAAATAGGTGACAAGCATCATGATTTCAGATATTATTATTACTATTAATTGACCACCATTGCTGTGGTGGCGTCATAACTCAGTACCTATTCCTAAAAAAGAGAGAATAAACGAAATTTACCTTCTTGTTCCTTATCAATACTTTCATTTTTAGATGGATCGACAATCTCCAGGTCCTGTTCTTGCGTTAAGATTGGAGACGCCACCGCGTCGGTTGCCGCCATTTCGTCTTCAAGTGGTGTCCGCGGCGTCTCGGGTGACGCTTGATGTAAATTTCGTAGTTTCTCTTCGTATTTCCTGATTTTTCTTTTAAGTCTATCAGCACTATGATGTTTACGTTTATTAGGCATGTTTATTAAATCGAAAAAACACTAAAAAAACAATTATTATGGACTTTTAAATTATTTTGCAAAAAGGACGCGTTCTTAACGGGCTGCACGAAAAACGTTAATGACAAATCCCGTAGATGGCGCCAGGAGTGGAGTATCGGTTTGTTTTTTTTTTAGGACTATAAAGATCGTGACAGACGGGCAAACGATTGGCGTGACTACTTGTGTTATCAGTTATCTGAAGAGACCGTGCAATGAAGCACAATAAGATAGTCGGTAGCCATCTTTAAAAAAAAAACAAAATGAAATTATCTAACTTCATGTCAAAAATTTAAAAAAATATGCGATATAGAAAAATGTACGATTCATACATAAATATCTGGCAACACTGTCATTCTGTTCCGACCTAATATGCGATGAGGCTACTCATCCGCCATTTAAAACTAAACATTTTAAAATACGAACCACAATTTAAATGTAGGCGTTTTCGTGTGAAGCATATACTGTAAACAAATCAAGGCAATATAAATTGGATTGCAAAAAAAAATGGCAATAGACAAAGTATTACTATGACTCTCTTAAAGTACCATAGATAAACCAACGATGTACAAAGACAGATGCGCATGAGTGGATCCATTTTGTAGATTTACGACTGCGCTCGCGCATAATGTCTGTAAGGATATTGCACACTGCAAGCCTTTTAAAATACCTTTAATAATAATATATTTGGACCTCATTTTTATAGAAAAAAATACCTATATCAAATCCTTATTTAGAGGAATCTTAAAATACCCTACGCATTACGTTTGTTCTATATAAGCTATATAATGCTTTTGTACAACTCATAATCTATCTAAATGAGTTAAATTTTTATATAGTAATTTTTAAGCTGTGTAAGCTTTTTCAGTTTTTGTACAGCTAATATTATAGAGCTTTTAACTCCTTTTACTAGTTCTAGTTTTATATTTAAGCTTTACAAAGGTTGGATAAGGGTGATTTCTTTAATATAGCCTTTTTACAGTTCATATAGAACTTTTAGACAAAAAAAAGTCTAACAACCCAAGGTGTTGCCATCAAAAACACATAGAATACGCACTATCGCACGCTCTATGTAACATAGACTAACGTCTATTTATCGATAGCGCTAGCTAGCTTTATGGTCCTTTGTGAAGTATGACGCAGTACAACGTGCGAAACTGGCTTTTTTAATATTAACCATAGGTACTTTACGATAATATAATTATGGATGATTCCACGGGCGTTTCAACCGCCGTCAGTCCTTGCCATAAATATTGAAGAATTAAGCTACAATAAGATTTAAACTCTATTAATTTTGACGACAAGTGCGAGCGCAGTATGTCGTCGCATCAAAACGTAATTCTTGTTGTAGCTCATTTCTTCAATATTCAGGACAACGGACCAAAATCAAAGATCTGTCAAAGTCTTCTAACTGTCACTTCTTCATAAGGCTTCATATTTTCCCCGTTTTTTACACATTTTCCATTGTTTCTTCGCTCCTATTGGTCGCAGCGTGATGTTTTATAGCCTAAAGCCTTCCTTGATAAATGGTCTATCCAACAAAAAAATAATTTTTGAATTCGAACCAGTAGTTCCTGAGATTAGCGCGTTCAAATAAACAAAAAAACTCTTCAGCTTTATAATATTAGTACAGTGAAACCTGGTTAACTGGGTCTTCCAAGGGACCTGTAAATTAGTCTCACTTAAAGAGGTATTCCACTTACGCAGTGTCCCAGATATCTAGGTATAAAAAAATACCTGTCTCATTTACAGAGGGTTTCATTAACAGAGGTAAGAAAAGAGGTAATCTCTGTTATAGAGGTGTATTCAATAAAGCAACGTATTTATTTTGTAAACAATTCACTATTTTCTATAAAAAATATCAAAAATGTGGTTTAAAGACAGTTCTCCTGAAACTAATAATTCGTTGTTGACGTTTACAAAATTATTAAAAGTTGGAGGCAGATTATTTTACTGATTCGGGCACTGACGTTTATTTGACTTTTTTTTCGTAATAATAAAGACTTTGTCCTCGTTTCGGTCTTTTTTAAATAAATACCCGATTAATAGAGAAACCGCATTAAACTAAGTTATATAAGGGCCGATTTAGAGAAGTTCGAGTTGGTAAAAGAGAGAGGAGACATCCGAGGTCCGAGGTAGCCTATGTGTACCTACTGACTTTATCCCAGTTACAGAGATAAATACACGCGACTTCTCAATTATAGAGGTAATTATGACAAGAAAATAGAAATAACTTATCCCAGATAAAGAGGTTGCTTTTGTCTTACTAACAGAGGTAATTCATAGCCAAGGTGCCGGGACCTCAGCATGTGTTCCAGATATGGAGGTTTTTCACTTATCCAGGTCCCTCTTAAACAATATTCAATAATGATATAATTTAACCGCAACATAACGAAACGATGGATATCAAGCGCTCGCGACATTCGTTACATGCCAATACATTTTAGCGACATCTAACGACAATACCATTCATATTGTTTATAGCAGATCGAATCACTAGAATTGACGTCATACATAAGCATATATATATAGCTATATGTATAACTAGCTGTGCACGCGACTTCGTTCCCGTGGCTTCTTCTTCATAAGGCTTCATATTTTCCCCGTTTTTTACACATTTTCCACTGTTTCTTCGCTCCTATTGGTCGCAGCGTGATGTTATATAGCCTAAAGCCTTCCTCGATAAATGGTCTATCCAACAAAAAAAGAATTTTTGAATTCGAACCAGTAGTTCCTGAGATTAGCGCGTTCAAACAAACAAACTCTTCAACTTTATAATATTAGTATAGATTTATCCACATTAGGTATTGAAAGATAAAATGTTGGTATAAACAATTTGCTGACGTTTCGAATACTTTACAGTTCCCATATTCGTTGCCGACTGAGCTAACGATAGCACAAGCTAAAGTGATTTGACATTATGCAAACCTATCGTCAGCAAATAAAATAAATACACGATTTAAATCCGTTATAATTGTTTTATTCCAATGTGTAATAACCGCGAAGGCATCAACCATTACTTACCATTACCATTACTAGGCGTGTGGTTTTTCTCGATAAAAAAAAAAACAAGAGACGATCACCTTTTCCAACTAGTATATTTAGTTACTGCTTCACCATAGATCACTTTTGTTTTTTATCCAAGATATATATCACTATCGCGTGCTATTGTACCTACTTACTTATAAGTTATAACTAGTACTACACAAAACACCAAAGATTAATTCGATCCAAAATCGTCGGAGACGTATCCCATCCCTTTCCTCCGCCGAAATCGTATAGGAAGTCTCTCAGGAAACGATTAATTGTTAAAAAGATTCTACGCGGCGCAAGCGCATCCGTACACGAGTTTTTTTCGACTCCACTTTTAGAAGCGATGATTTTTTTATACTAGTTGTAGCTAAGTCCGATACTTAATGATGTCCTGTTGGATAAATAAGTGTGGAGATGGAGTTTGTTTGTTTTATATTGGGTTTATTGTATGTTATGATATTGTGATTTAAGAGTGTATCACTATATAACCATACATACAATATAATATAAACGTTGAATCATCATTTAAAAGTATTCTAAGTATTAAGGCAATATACTGTCATAATTATATAATTACTACTTATAAGTACCTACCTAACTAGCTGACAGTCTGACTCAGCGAACTTTTATCGCGGTTAATAGAGGTTGATGATGGAAATGTAAAAATGAAGGATTGTGTGCATTTTTAATGCTGAATCATAAAAATATTTAAAAAAATTACAAAAAATTTAGATAAATTTCCCTTAACATTTAGGGGAATAAATAATTAATGTTGACCAATTCTGTGAACCGATATGCTCACAAAATTTCATAAAAATCGATCCAAGAAACATTAGAACATCTTTACTTTCATTACGTGATACACCCAAGACCTGCATAAGATGCTCTTATAAAGTATTTATTATTATTGTTATTATTTATTTATTCATAAATCAACTTGGATCATTATTTATACAGCATAAATAAATATTGTGCTGCTTATGACATCTCATAAGTATTAGTACCTAACTAGCGACCCGCCCCGGCTTCGTCTGGATCCTTTTTTTATAGCCTATATCACACGGGAATAGTGTAGCTTTCCAATAGTGAAAGAAATTTTAAAATCGGTCGTTCCGTTTTGGATCCAAACAAACAAACAAACCTTTCCACTTTATAATATTAGTATAGATAGAAAGTCTCTTTCTACTCAATATTATCTTTGTCACCCGTCGATCGCGACAGACGGACAGTCGGCATAGGAAGTCGTTAGTAACGCGGCGGTGAGATATGCTCTACTGAGGTGGCACGTGGCTTTGTCTGCAACATATATAAGCATACCTATTTTTAGGCATTTAATTTTACTGGAAACCTGTTTCACAATTGGAGTAAAATTATAACGGACTAGCTTCTGCCCGCGACTTCGTCCGCGTAGAACTCCTCCATTTTTGCAGTCGGTTAAAAAGTAGCCTATGTTCTTTCTCAGGCTCTAGACTATCTGTGTACCAAATTTTATTTAAATCGGTCCAGTAGTTTTAGCGTGAAAGCGTAACAGACAGACAGACAGACAGACAGTCAAGGTTCTTAACTTGGGGGTCAGTGGGGGTAAAAATTGTATTTCGGGGAGGTAAAAATGAGCTGGTAGTTGTCTCGAACGCCGAATTTCAAAGTGACAAGTCTGCAGCGTAGCGCCGACTAGCGAGCGAGTTCGTCGTTGGAAGGAAACCAGTGACCCTAGTTAAATCATAAGGGTAACGGGCCTAAAAAATTTAAGAACTGTTTAGACTATAGTCGGCTACGAATACCAGAACTGTGAAGGTTACGAAACTTCAAATAAAATAAAATTACTTTACTTCATTCTAATGTACTCACTTAATACAATTATAAGAATAATTTATTTATTTTGACGGCCTGTTGGTCTAGTGGTCAGAGGCCCTGACTACGAAACCGGAGGTTGCGGGTTCGAATCCCGCTAGGGGCAGATGTCAATGTGATGAGCACTGGCATCTGTACCTGAGTCTTGGATGTCTTATATGTATTTATGTATATTTATCCGTTGTCTAGTACCCATAACACAAGCTTTGCTTAAAATGGGACTAGATAATTGGTGTGAATTGTCCACAGATATTTATTTATTATTTATTTAAAAAAAATATATATACAAGAAACAACGTACTATTTGCCATTAATAAATGACTTTCACCTTCTTCATATTTTTAAATTAATAACTTAAAATAACGAACTGTGCGTCCGCCCACATTTTATAATATCTATAAATCATTGTCAATATCTATTCTCATCTTTCATCAATGACTTTCTTTACCGTAATTCGCGTGTCGAATACTAAATAACTGACAATAGCACTACCTACAATGATCCCACATGCTGTTAAAGTAATGAGGTAAAGTGACAATAGACTGCATTGGACTAGATACACTGAGGTCCAACGCTTTGGACGAATCTGAACACACTATAATCTTCTTATATATAAAAATGAATCGCAATATGTGTTGGTAAGCGCATAACTCGACAACGCCTGGACCAATTTGGCCAATTTTTTTTTAAATGTTCGTTGAAGTCCAAGGATGGTTCTTACGGCGAGAAAAAATCGAATAATTGCCGGGAAAACCCTAAAAACAGCCTTTTCTTTTCCCATACAAACGTTGTCTAACTAAAGTTACCTAATTTGAATTTCGAACGGGCAGGATGACGTCTGCCGGGACCGCTAGTTTAAAATATATTGCGATGATGAAGAAAAGTTTAGACTATTGTCAGCTCAGTCATGCTACGATTATGGAAACTGTCAAGAATCTAAATAATAAAATAAAATACGCGAGTTAAATCCTATGAACGGATTGTTTCATTTAAAGAACTAAAAATTGTTGAAAAAAGCAGTGGTTTATATATACAAAGATTTCTTTAGTACAATTAGTGCTTTTTACAATATTTTTTTCTTTGTCCTTCCAGTAAATTATCAATAATTATTGAACACGTATGTCTGTCTGTTACGCTTTCACGCTAAAACTACTGAGCCTGAGAAAGGACATAGGCTACTTTTTAACAGACTGCGGAGGAGTTGGACGCGGACGACGTCACCGTATGGTATATAAATTGTACTATCGTTACGTCACACCTCTCTAACACCGTCTCTAACAATAGAAGCACTTATCCGTTTCTTATCTTATGTTATCGTTGGGGGTCCTTTCGGATGCACTTCGACCCATTAGGATCTTTTGTGCCTGCCCCTCCTTTAGCTTACTCCAGGTTCTCCATAACCGATTCCAGGTATCGTATTATGTCTCCCTGTCGCAATGCCTTGAAGTCTCCAGGCTCCAGGTACCCGGAGCCGAGTATCTTCATTCTGCGTCTGGTGAGGGCGTCGCAGTGGCACACCAGGTGTTCCACAGTTTCGCATTCCTCTCCACACATTCTGCAGTCGCTGCTGTTCGTAAGTCCCATTTTATGTAGGAGTTCGTTGACTCCTAGGTGACCGGTGAAGACTCCTGTTATAAGTCGGATTTGTCTTCTGTTTAGAAGCCAGAGCTTTTTAGTCCAGGTTTAATTTGGGCACTGTATGAATTGCCGTGAACTTATCCGTTTAGTTTAAGAATCAATGTCTCTTGCTTCCTGTTATCAAAATCGACTCTGAAAATGTAGTAGAGTCGAAAAGAGCGTCACAGGAAAACGAAAGTCAAAAACGCAATTGCATAACATGCAACGTTTGTATGCACCGAGTGTATAATGCAATAAATCATTATAAATAAGGAACGACCTTGTTGCGTTGCATTGTGTGATAAACAAATGCAAATATTAATATCAACTATAGATGAATCCTCACATTCCTTAGATGCTTATCTGATAGATAAGTGGGTAATAAAAATACAAATTATTACGATTAGATTAGATTCATTTATTTCTGGAAAGTCATACAATATAATTACATTATTATGTCAAATTACATTCTCATATTGAGTACCTACGTCAAAACAGAAACAAAAAACATTAGTTTACTAAATAATTACTTACCTAAGTTAATAAGTAATAATAATATATATTAAATAATCAGATGCATGTATATACTTAGTAAGTATATAAATTAATAATTTCTGATGCCTTCGCGGTTATTATACATTGGAATGAAACAACTGTAACGGATTTAACTCGCGTTTTTTTTTTTTATTAGCTGACGTTTCGGAGCCTTTACAGATTCCATAGTCGTAGCACGACTGAGCTGACAATAGTCTTATGCTAAAGTGATTAATCAGCCAAAAAAATAAAATACGCGAGTTAAATCCGTTAAGATTGTTTAATTCCAAAGTATATAAATTATTAAATGTTTTTATTTAATTATGTATGGATGAAATCTTGCAACTCAATTTTGAAGCAGATAAGATCAACCGATTGCCCTGAAATTTTTCACACACGTTCAGTTTGGATGACAATGCATGGTTAACTATATGACGTCATTCTAAAACCAAATTAAAGTGGGTAGGAGAAATGACATATGCAACTTACTAATTCATCTTAATACAACATACAACAACAGTAGTTGCAGTTATTTAAAACTAGAGGTTCGCCCCGGCTTTGCACCCTGGCTTTGGATCCTAATTTTTTTTCCAAAATAAAATTTTGCCTATGTTACTCGTGGATGTAGCTTTCGAATGGTGAAAGAATTTTTAAAAAACGGTCCAGTAGTTTTTCAGCCTATTCATTACAACCAAAGTTTTCCTCTTTATAATATTAGTATAGATGTGAATAACCTAAAACCTAAACCACTTGGATCCCATATTTTCATAAATAAGGTAAACTCAAATATCTGCTGGCGTCGGTATGCGTTATTTCTGTACACGAGGAAGATGCACCAACCGGGTCACGGGACGCTCTGCAAATGCATTTTATTCCAAAGGAGCTAGAGAAGAGCGTTAACGATACACGCAACTAAAGTTTTTTAAACGTCAGCATTTGAATTATTATAGGCGCTATTTAATCATGTTGTTTTATTCTAACCTAAATTTTCATTATCTATTTCACTAGGTATATTGTTATATAGCGGCCGCCCTCGGCTTCGCGCGGATCTCTATTTTTTTTTAAATATAATATAACCTATGTCACTCGAGGATAGTGTAGCTTTCCAACAGTGAAAGAATTTTAGAGATCGGTCCTGTCGTTTTGGAGCCTATTCAATACTGTCCACTTTTCATACGCACATAAATTAGATGATTATTTTTTTATATGCTCCTTATTGGAGACAAGTTTTAAATAGTCGGTCTTACATCTATCTTCTTCTTATATATATAAAAATCAATTGCTGTTCGTTAGTCTCGCTAAAACTCGAGAACGGCTGAATCGATTTGGCAGATTTTAGTTTCAAAATGTTTGTGGAAGTCCAGGAAAGGTTTAAAAGGTGAGAAAACTTGGAAAAAAAAACGAAGTTCGCTGGGTCAGCTAGTAATAAATAAAACAATACTTTGGAATGAAACAACTATTAACGGACTTAACTCGTGTATTTATATATATTTTATTTTATTTGCTGACTTTTTGGATTATTTACAGTTTGCGTATTACGCTAAAGTCTTTAACGTTAGACTATTGACAGCTCAGTCGTGCTACGATTATGGAAACTGTAAAGAATCCGAAATGTAAGCAAATAAAATAAAATAAAAAGACGCTAATTAAATCCGTTAATAGTTGTTCCATTCCAATGTATAATAGTCGGTCATACTTAATAAAAAGCACAACTAAAACATAACCCCTAATTATTCTGCTGACCTCTAAGTCACACCCAAGTGTTTTGCAGTGCATACGAGATGCAAACTGCGTCTTCTGGGAAGCAAGGCCAAGACAATTGCTTTCGATTTAGCCGATCACAGGACAATTGATCGCTAAGTTCAATGATAATGCGCAGGCGCATGTATGTAGCTAACTATGTACCTATAACGGCATTGAAACAAAACCGTAATACCTACGTCTTAATAATTGCTTTAGCGTTAGACTATTAATTGTCAGCTCGTCGTGTTACGATTGTGGGAACTGTAAACAATCCGAAACGTAATAAAATAAAATAATTAATAGTTGTTTCATTCCAATGCGTAATACGTCTGTTTATGTAAACTTTAGATGAAAATAAATATATATAATAATAGTTTTTTTAAGGTGTTTTATTTTAAGTTAAGGTCAAGGCTTCTAATTCCGTCTACGGGGCTATTCCGTCACGTACACGTTTTTGGCGAATCTAAGCACAGTTCGCCGCTGCTGGCTCAGTTGGTAAAGCAGTAGGGTTTTCTAATTGAAACTAAAAAACACCCATGACGCTGTGCAATAAAGGAAGAAAAATATCTGCTTTCAAAGTTCAGTTGCGTTTCGAAGTCGAAGTGCGAGTATAGTACTATGCAGTTTGATCGAAGATAAATATGAAATAGTTAGACTTCTAGGCTTGTTTGTATGATTATTACAACATCTATGATATGTATAAACGTGTCTGCCTGTTCGTGATGCGTAAAACTCCGATAGTTTTTAGTAATTCACCATGAAAAATTAACAACTTCAAAATAGTCAAGTGGGAAATTCCGTCTATTTTTTAAGGGGCAAAGCTGTCATATGCCGGTATTTCCCGATTCTAGACATCGTCAACATTTTTTTAGTGTATTACATTTTAAAATAGGTACACTTGTCAATCTGGCAATAATAAGCTTAGCTGTGACGAAATATATGAGTAGGTAATTCGATAGAACGTAGTACGAACATACTCCGGACTGCAAAATGCATAAATCATTACTTCATGAAATAATATATATAAAAAATATACATATTAGTAAATTTTTAAAAGGTTGAGCTCATCTGATTGGCAAAACATGCCGGAATAGCCCCAAAAAATTGTGTTTGCGGATAACTCCTATTGTAAATCTTATGTCTAAGGTCTAATAACATATATTTGATTGAAATCGACGTGTCTTCATTTTCTGCTAGCTAAGACTTGAAAAAACTGCGTAGTTCTAGGGAAACTGCTTGCATGACGGAATAGCCCCACTCAGGAGGGAAACTCCGTCTACCTGACTATTATTTAAAAAAAAAAATATAATAAATTAAGCAACCTAGATACAGGGAATATCATACTATTATTTGATTGCCAAGTAAATTATTAGTCTAGTACATGCGCGCAATGGGTAAATAGTTAAAAATAAACGTCTCAAAATTTTAACCAAAGTTGATCTAGCTCAAAAATATGCCGGAATTAGAAGCCTTGACCTTACAGGCTTTTGGAACTAAATTTTAATTCCACTAAATAATACTCGAATCTCAGAAACGTTTATTGCCAAAAATAACGAATACCTACTGCTTAATATGTACGTAGTCGTATACATTATTCTTAGAAAAATGGGTTCCAAAAACTTCCGTCCCGTTTAACAGAAAATAAAAACGTATTAGCATACAAATAAATCATCCCAGACAACAATGCGCCATCAAAAATTTTCGAAACTAGGGTTGTAAAACTTTTCCGGTGACCGAAAATTGCAAAGATTATTCGCCATTGTTATCGGTTTTTAGTATTCAGTCGATACTGCAATTTGTCGGCAAATCGATCAAGATAAACGTTTATTAAAGATCATGGAATACATTTTGAATTTTGAACATTAAACAATGCGTATCGGCGGATATTTAAATGTAGATTTTGGTCTTTGCATCCACTTGATCGTGTTCAAATTTAGACAAAATAAGTTGGGATATTATATACTATCTAAAAATATATATCTACATGCTTGGAGATATAATATATACATATTATATCTCCACGTGCAGACTGACATTAACTAGTTTTTTGCTTACTGTAGGAACCACTGCATATATTATAAATATGTAACTTTGAAATTAATATATAGGTACCTAAGTAATATGACTTGATGTACGGTCTTAATAAAAAAAAAATGCAGTGTCCTTGAATTAGATAGTATTATGAATTTAAAATAAAGACACAATAATTTCTGATGCCTTCGCGGTTATTACACATTGGAATGAAACAACTGTTAACGGATTTAACGCGCATATTTTTATTTTATTAGCTGACGTTTCGGATTCTTTACAGTTTCCATAATCGTAGCACGAAAGACACATTTACGATATTGATATTAATTCGCATTAACTGAAACCATTTTATGGCAATTTTATAGTGATGGGCAACGAATGTCCGAATTTCACTATTGCGTTGATGGAAGCTGAGGTTATCACACTATAAAATATTTATTTATACTACACATTCAGCTAAAAGTATATGATCCGCGTAAAAGTTTTCTGTTTTATTATATCTACCTAAGTTTCAAAAACACATTAAGCAATGTAAGTATTTTGGTTTAATTATTTTCTATAATAGGTAATTAAGCTAAAATACTGTATAATATTTTATTGTTATACTTGTACCTAAATTATCGATAGGTATAATTATATAAATAAGTACTGAGATTGAAGTCAACGTAATGCACGTAAATGTTTTTTTTTTTTCAGAGCAACAGCCATCACATAACATGTAGTTGCTCTTTGAAAAAGAAATTCGCATTTTCGGATACCGAAAATCTAATCCTTCCGGAAGTCCTATCTACCCAAAAATATAACTAATCTTTTTATGTTCCATTCTAAACAGTAACAGTATAAAACACCTCTTTCCGTGACACTAACGACGTTGGAAAAACATAACTTGTCGGATTGCAACATAGAAATACATAAAAACTAATGGGACGTTATTTTCAAGCCAAACCACTATCATCCCGTAAAACTGATTCAGTAGCTCTCGGTTACAGAATTAAACCCGTTTTTATTAGTTGTTGACTTTGCACGTCAACGTTACGGTCGCTTTTGTTGTATTTATAAATATTTTAGATATATAGATGCGCTCGCGCAACTCGCCTTTTTCTTAATTTATAGCTTGCAGCGTGCACCAAGGTAACGTGGTGTTATATGGGTCGACAATTCATACAGTTTTATAAGGATAACTGACTATAGAAATATTAAATATCACCTTACTTTTAGCATGCAATGAAATGAAAAGATTTTATTATAAAGTTGTTAGGTAAGTAATATAAATGATTAAAAAGAGACTGGTAGAGAATGCGTGAAGGCATTCACACCTTTATAATTCTACCTAAATAATTTACACAGTGAACGAACTGTTGTTTAATATTTAAGTCTTAGATACATATATACCTACATGGTATCTATTTGTATTATTGTATCATTAGCTGTTTTTAAAGCTTCCTACTTGAAACTTTAAACAAGATTTTTAAAAAACCGATTTTATAAATAACTAGCTTCTGCCCGCGACTTCGTTCGCGTGGAACTCCTCCTTTTTTGCAGTCGGTTAAAAAGTAGCCTATGTCTTTTCTCAGGCTCCTGACTATCTTTGTACCAAATTTCATTTAAATCGGTTCAGTAGTTTTAGCGTGAAAGCGTAACAGACAGACAGACAGACAGAGTTACTTTCGCATTTATAATATTAGTAGGGATGCATAGGTAACAATAATATTGTATCAAGAAAGATCACGAATAGAGATACGAGGACCCCTTTAGCCTAGTTACCTCATATTTTAAGTTGTTCTTTATAGTTTAACAATGTGTTTACCATCTTGACTCAAACCAATTTCCCATTTGCTAACCCTTGACACTATTTCTAGTAGGGGGACGAAGTTGGCCGGCATAGCCACAGTATCACAATACGCAGTAAGTAATCCTATTTTTAACCCCGACGAAGAAACGACGGGGTGTTTTAGTTTGACATGTCTGTCTGTCTGTCTGTCTGCGTATGTGTATGTGTGTGTGTGTGTCTGTCTGTGGCATCATAGCTCCCTAACGCCTGGACCGATTTTGATTCTGATTTTTTGTTTGAAAGGTGGATATGTCGGGAGTGTTCTTAGCTATGTTTGATTAAAATCTGATCAGTAGTTTAATAATTAAAATTATTGTAAAAAGGTACCCATAACTTTTTGAACTCAAATATTATGCGTATAAACGTATTTAATTGGGACCTAAAATAAACGTAGTAAAGGTGTCTTTATCAACACGTGAATTCAATTTTAAATAGGACAGCTTAAAATCTTAAACGGAGTAACAAAATATTTAGGTTCATGTCATTTTCTACTACGCAGCGATACAAATATATATCGCACACTTATTAGATACTAGCTGTCATGTGCTTCGCACGGATCATCTTTTTTTATAGCCTATGTCACTCGGGAATAGTGTAGCTTCCCAACAGTGAAAGAATTTTTGAAATCGGTCCAGCCGTTCTGGAGCCTATTCAATCCAAACTGTGGCGGCCCTGTCAGCAGATTGCCACAGTCACGTAGATCACGTAACATAGATAGATCGAGCAGCGATTTGCGCTGTCTCGATATAGTATATAAGTGTTGTGTTTGATGAAATAATGATATTATAACAGTAGCAGTCAACACTCTTAGTGTCATTACATCGCACCATCCACATCACCATGTCCCCGAAATCCGGGGACATAACCTTTCCATCCTGCCCGGCAAAGTGGTGACCCCGCAAGAACACGCAAACTTCAACGACGTGAGTCTCTTTCAAGAACACCGTAAAGCGAACCCATGAAGCAGAGCAGCAAATGACCATAACTTAGGACCAGACATTAAGGTACCTACATGTGATTCATCAGAATGAACCTCTATCATATTCCGGTTTTCTGGATTTAGACGGTTCATTCACAATGCCGACCCCCGCCCGAACATGGATTCAAGATCTAAAATACTTCGGAGATACGAGTTATCAGAAGCCTCAAGAAATTTCGTCAGTCCGAGAGACGCACATACTGCGTTTTCACCTCGCGACACAAATATATGAAGAAATGCAAGCAGGCATAATTTGTACAATAAAGTGAATTGCCGAGGCAGCTATACGCCGAACGGTCAACATTTTATAATACTCAGCAAGTTCAAGGACAAGAAACTGCGCCAAGCGCGCAAACTATACGCTGCGTAAGGATTACGCGCAGCCAATTGTTAGATGAAGAATGCCAATGGGATATTGGTTATGGAGTCCCGGAGCTTGCAACGCCCGCGACTCGCACGGCAACTGGAGTGAAATTTACTGCCAAAGTAGTTTCAGCTCAACGCCTTTATTTTTCTGTCCATGTTATTTGTTAACTGATGTATTATTGTGTAACTTAATTGTATTTTTCTTAAGTTTTTTTTCTTTTGCGGGGGAGTACTGTGGCGGCCCTGTCAGCAGATTGCCACAGTCACGTAGATCACGTAACAAAGATAGATCGAGCAGCGATTTGCGCTGTCTCGATATAGTATATAAGTGTTGTGTTTGATGAAATAAAGATATTATAACAGCAGCAGTCAATACTTATAGTGTTACTACGTCGCACCAACATCTCACCATGTCCCCGGAATCCGGGGACATGACTTTCTACGCTGCCCGGCAAACAAACAAACAAACAAACAAACCTCTCCTCTTTATAGTATTACTCTATAGTAATACTATAAGTGTGACGTAACAAGTCAAAATGTCGCCACCTAAATTCAGATTTAATTGTGCAAACGTAGAGTCTTAAACGCAGTAACAAATTTTTTTGAGATGAAAAAAAAATTCCAGAAAAGGTGTGATATATTTTTGTACTCATTACACTACTGGTAGTATCGACACTGTGTCATTCGGTAGTCATTGCCAAACAGTCCCGTATCCACTCGACTGGCTATTGTGCCGAATTGTGCATCTAATGACGGTCCGTTACTAGTGATGTCAGCGACGGGTCAAGATTATTAACATCAAGTTCATGAATGACATTACAAAAATTACTTTCTATATTGCGACGAAAGTAGTTTTTAAGGTTCCGTACCCATTGGACAAAACCCTATTCAAACTCTATTACTGAAACTCCGTTGTCTGTCCGTCTGTCACCAGGCTGAATCTCATGAACCGTGATAGCCAATTGATTTTTTTATAGATAATGTATTTCTGTTGCCGATATAAAAAATACTAAAAAACAGAATAAAATAAATAGGTACCTAGTAAAGTGGGTCATAAAACAAACGTGATTTTTTTGCCGTTTTTATTGAAGGTACGGAACCCTTGGTGCGCGAGCCAGATTCACTCTTAACCAGTTTTTTGTATCGAAGACCGTAACATCTTAAGAAATAAATTAATACGTGGATAATTTTTTATCTATACTAATATTATAAAGAGGAAAGGTTTGTTTGTTTGGATTGAATAGGCTCCGAAACGACTGGACCGATTTCAAAAATTCTTTCACTGTTGGAAAGCTACAGTATTCCCAAGTGACATAGGCTATAAAAAAAGATGATCCGCGCGAAGCCGGGGCGGACAGTTAGTTATGTATAATACATAAATTTATTTTCACATGTACTACTTACCTAACGTTATTTAAACTCAAACATCCTAACTAATATTATAAATGCGAAAGTAACTCTGTCTGTCTGTCTGTTACGCTTTCACGCTAAAACTACTGGACCGATTTAAATGAAATTTGGTACAAAGAAAGTCTGGAGCCTGAGAAAGGACATAGGCTACTTTTTAACCGACTTCAAAAAAAAGGAGGAGTTCCGCGCGGACGAAGTCGCGGGCAGAAGCTAGTTCCATATAATATTATACTGCAAATGCATCGTACTCTACTTACTTAAGAAGCTATAACCAACTAAATACGATAATATCGTAAGGAGCCAAGGCTACCATGAACCCTATAGGAACAGACCATACATCATGATCAAAACATCAAACATCGACATAATTTATCTTAATTCCATCACTAGAGCCCCCGTGCGTATGCGCATTAAATTGTTATTCAATTGTCGCATTGTGGGCCAATGACGGCACTTTGTGTGCCCGTGATTTGTGGCTTTCCAATCACATACTACGTTTGGGCATTCTTATATTAATAGGTCCCACAGGAGAAGGAAGATAGTAAAGGAAGAAGAGAGTATACCAAATGTGTTATGAAGGAGAAAGTACACCAAGTGTTATAACGGGACTTTGGATTGAAATAAAACCTTGGCTTGTAATTAGTCAACTTGCATGAGACTAGAGTAGTCAATTGGGTTTTTTTATTAGGTATATAGATGTATCTACGTATTATAATGATACTTATATATCGTTACTTCAATATAATAGTGACCCTAGTTGAAATCCCTACTAATATTATAAATGCGAAAGTAACTCTGTCTGTCTGTCTGTCTGTCTGTTACGCTTTCACGCTAAAACTACTGGACCGATTTAAATGAAATTTGGTACAAAGAAGGTCTGGAGCCTGGGAAAGGACATAGGCTACTTTTAACCGACTGCAAAAAAGGAGGATTTCCACGCGGACGAAGTCGCGGGCAGAAGCTAGTATTATGTAAAGATCATAGGAGTAGACGTCACGTTCAAATTTAAAATCACGTAGGTAGTGATACGATTTCAATTATAAGTAGGTAGGTAAGTACCTATATATTTATCAAAGCTGTAACCTATATGGTATGTACGTATAGATTTGTAGCAGTTAGGTTGTTGTAAAACAAATTAACACAGATTCCTTAATTTGGTTATAAACATGTGTATAAGCCTTTACACATAAATAATTGGTGTACTACATAGTATTAGCACTATTCATAGATGTACTGTACATTGGTAATTAGTATAAAATCGTGGAGTATTGAATAGACTCATTCTTATAGAATTAGCTAATACGTGTATAATGTTGTTAAGTGGCAAGTTCGTAATTGAATGTTTTTTAACGTTTTGTTGTTTTGGATGCTTTAACTAAATAGGTACTAAGTCTTAATATTTCTGATGCCTTCGCGATTATTACACATTGGAATGAAACAAACACCCACATAATAATATTAAGGGATTTAACTCGCATATTTTTATTTTATTTTATTTGCTGACGTTTCGGATTCTTTACAGTTTCCATAATCGTAGCGTCTTACGCTAAAGCAAATAAAATAAAATAAAAATACGCGAGTTAAATCCCCCGTTAATAGTTGTTTCAATACAATAAATAAGTCATATTCATTAAACTTTAGATGCATAGACTAAATCTTCTTATAGAAATATCCCTAAATTGCAATAAAAAATATTGATCACAGCATTCTAAATCACCGTACAATTACGACAATGCTACCGTTTGATGATGTTTTATACTGTTTCTTTTTTTAGTCTGCTTTGATTCGGCGTTTGCTTTTGATCTGGTTTCTAATGTGATGTGTAATTACTTAATGCTACATGTTATAAAAGTACTAGTTTTCTTTTGAACTGATTTTTTTTGCAACGGGTGTGCGTTTTGACAATAACGCACACCTAACTTAAAGATGATTTTAAACATGATTAGGTTATTATAGAATTAGACACTTTATTATGTACACAGGATTTTAATTTGTTTTTTTTTTCATATAAAAATATGAGTATTTACTTATAAATACTGGAATGAAACAGCTTTAACGGATTTAACTCGCGTATTTTATTTTTATTGGCTAACGTTTCGGAGCTTTTACAGATTCCGTAATCGTAGCACGACCGATCCTTTAAAGTTGTTTAATTCCAATGTATAATAACCGCGATGGCATCAGAAATTATTATTATAAATACTGTTTATTTCTCATTAATTACATTTAAAATTATATTATGGACCCAAGGGGTTATATGATTTGTATGTAAATTTATAACGTATTAACCCTCCCTTTTTTATTTTTTTATTTGTACCTACTGAAATACCATATTTAGCATTTATTCGAATCCAAGTTTATAATTGTTACCTGCAAGATTTAATGACATTTCTATCAGTCGCCCACATGGCAAATAGAGCTATAAATGTTAATGTTGGTATCACTGCAGATTTATTGCATTTGTTGCATCTATAGTGCAGTCTTAATTACCGAGTGCGTGCGCGCAGGCTAATAAGAGATCGGCGTGTTTCTGTTTTGGATTTAGTTCGATTCGTTAAACTATGTTAAGTTCGTTTCGAACTTTTTTTATAATCGTCACTTCGCTGCACCGTATTGTATGTTACTCGACGACAATTTATACACAGCATCAAAATCTAGAATTTTAGTGAAAAAGGGCTTAAGTGTGAGAGAAGAATAGGCCTACTTTGCTATGGCACTGAGACAAATCCGTAAAACAATAAATTATCAGAAATATACATCACTATATAAAAGAAACATATAAATGAGTATAAAAAAGGTTATGAACAAAAAGTTCGCAACAGTAGGTAGATATAGTACTGCCAGTGAAAATCTTAATTTAGGTAGATCCCAAATTGTGCACAGACCTACGTGACCCAAAATATTAAACTATTAATAAAAGTCCATAATAACCAAAAAGTGATTTAAATGAAAATTATTTAAATAAGGTTTATTTAAGTTTATAGGTACATACTTTTTTATTTAAAAAAATCCATAAACAAGTATCTCTTAACAAGTTACAAGGTATATTATTATGGGTATTTGATAATTATACATTGTATTTATAACTGTTCGTATTTATTAGCGTGTTAAAGTTTTTAATAAATATTTTCAAGAACGCCAAAACGCTTGAATGCCGTATTAGAAATAACTTTAAGTAGATAAAGGAATACGTTTAATTGCTACATGCGATTGTAAGGGTTGATGTATAGCGAATAAATTAATTAAATGTTGAATTAATTGTGGTGTTACGATTAACTATCTGAGTGGTAGAATTTAAGGTCAGTGACAGCTGCGTGAGTGTTGCCAACATACAAAATACGCTGCACAGAGTATGTACTTATAATAAGGATATTAATGTATATTATGAATTGGAATGAAACAACTATTAACGGATTTAACTCGCGTATTTATTTTATTTTCTGACGTTTCGGATTCTTTACAGTTTCCATAATCGTAGCACGACTGAGCTGACAATAGTCTAACGCTAAAGTGATTCATACAGTTATGCAAACTACCTTATATTTAAATTACAAATTTTGAAAAACTACCCTATTCTGAATTATGAAATACGTAAAGTTACATTTCACGCAAAAAAATTTTACTATTATACAGTACAATTAAAACCTAATAGGGGGCGTTACTAGCGCTTCGGAAAGACCATCATTACTGAGAAGAAACGCCGCAAGAAACTCAGTAAAACTAAACTAACTAAACTCAGTATTATGAACTTCAAATTGACTTACAATATTCTTTTATACTTCTGAACAGTGTCTATGCTCTAATTTAGACTTCTTGAATAATGTTAAAGGTAAATTAAATTAAGGTTGCATACAATTTTGACAACAAAAAATAATGCTGGCCGTTTGTAATTATAAAATACGCAAGTTAAATCTGTCATAGCATTTTCATTTCAAGAATTACAAATACAATTTACAATGTAAAAATAAGTCAACTGATCGCTTAGGTACCTACCTATTTCTATTAGTACAATAAACGAAGTTCCTAAGAAACACAGCGGGTTGCTAGTTCATATATTATTATCTACGAATAGGTACACAAGTACATATTATTATGTATATCTATCTATATAGTCCATACAATTCATATATCTACACTATCGGCCCCGTCAGACGTCGTCCTGCCCGTCCGATTGTTTCGTCAAAGATCTGTCAAAGTCTTCTGTCACTTAATGAATAGTAATTCTTCATAAGGCTCCATATTTTCCCCGTGTTTTACACATTTTCCACTGTTTCTTCGCTCCTATTGATCGCAGCGTGATGTTATATAGCCTAAACCTTCCTTGATAAATGGTCTATCCAACATAAAAAGAATTTTTGGATTCGAACCAGTAGTCCCTGAGATTAGCGCGTTCAAACAAACAAACAAACTCTTCAGCTTTATAAAATTAGTATAGATAAGCACATATATCTATAGTCTATACAGTACCTCGTGAGTTGTTCATTTGCTGGTGATTAGCAGCGGATGTCACAATTGCCCGCTCCGTGAAGCCAGGGTAGACTAATCAATACTAATAAGTAAAAATCAAATAGTCCATCCGTTACTTTATGGTCGCATTGTTCATGGGTTTTAATTAACTTTTTTTATTACTTATGGGTTTTGTTTAACATTGTATATGTCTATTATTTTCATGCTGATGTTGATGAGAAACTCAAATTTTACAACTCGATTTACCTCAAGGTTAAAAAATCCCGAATTTTGCGTGCATTTTTGCACATTTTTTCTTTACAATTTTAATCTACATAAATTATCATCTATGCTGAAAAATTAAACTCTCCTTTTTCTATCCGAAGCATATTTTATTAGAATTACAAATTCTTCTCAAGATCAATAAAAGAAAAGGGCATATACCTAAAAGAAACTACTAAAGTGGTGTGTTGATCCTTTTTAATCACACTTTTTCCCATACAATTACAAACATTCAACCGTACGATTCTTGTGTATTTTTGTCAAGACTTTTTAAAAATCCATAGACAACGTAGACCACCGGGCATAGTCAACAACCTCTTTCTTCATAATGTTGCTGGTTTATTTATAACATTATTGCTAGTTAATTTGAAAATAAGGAATACCATACACTTCATTTCCATTTAAAATTTACTAATTATCATATAATCAATTTATTATTATTTAAAATCGCTAACATACCTAAGCAGGACCTTTGTTTACGTAATCATTGGGGGGAGGGGGGCATGCTTTACTTAGTTGTATTAAGTGTGTAAGAGCTTTAGTTACTTTTCCTGACAACAGGACAGGGAGGAGGGGTAAATATGTGTAATAAATCTACTTACGTAATACTTGAACGCCCCTTTAGTCTGTTTAATCAAGTGGGCAAACTATCTTTTCTGTCCTCCGGCCGGAAAGCGCTATCTTTCTGGCCGCTGCGCTAAATGAAATTGCCGCTTTCTGGCTTCGTCGAACAGAAAAATAGTATACTGACCTCGGCCAGTAAAATAAAAAAGCCTCAAATCACATTTTTGTAAACCTCGGCTTCGCCTCGGACGACAATTACATGTCGCACCTTCGGTGGCACAAGGGCACAATTGTCAAAAAATCAAAAATTGAGTTAAGTATACAGAAATGTTCCAAATTTTTTTTGGAACATTTCTGTATATTTGGCTCATTTTTGTTTTTTTTGACAATTGTGCCCTTTTCCCACCGAAGGTGCGATGTGATCTGAGACATTTTTTATTTTACTGGCCTAGGTGCGTAATGTACTATTACACTTGACCTAGCGATTCTATCTAGTTCTATTACTAGAAACAGGTGTATGATATCAAACAGGGTCGTTGCAGCGTTGCCCTTGAATGTATCTTCCAATAGAATTGGGTTAAAACAATATTGTTCAAATGCTAAAATAAAAGTGGAAACACTTAAATAAACAATGTGTGAAATTGGAACGAGGAGTATTCTGTGTTCGTCATGTCAATTTGATGCTGTTTTATATAAAATATCATAATTACTTAGTTTATATGTTATAGCTTTTGCCAGTGACTTCGCTCGCTTGCTTTTTAACCCCGTTAGGAGATGAATTTCAATAAATCACGAAATAAGTATATCTTCCACCAAATCTGTTACATAATGTTTATGCTAAATTATAAACAGATTGGACCAAGTAATCCCGTTGTCCCATACAAACTTTACACATTTTTCACCCCCTTAGGGGAGAATTTCAAATAATCCTTTCTTATCGGACGCCTACGTCATACAAAGAACAGACAGTCAAAGTTTCAGGCCTCTACGATCAGCGGTTTAGGCTTTGCACGTATTCAGCAGTCAAACATAATTTTACATTCATGTCAGATTAAAAGGAATAAATTAAAAAAAATATACGTCAACTGTATGTCATGCTAAATAATAAAATTGATAACTTAATCGAAATTCCCTCTGTTTTTAAATACAAATCGTCTCAAATTCAAACTACTACGCACACTAGTACAAATATTATGGCTACTATTAATATTTCTCGGTCAATCATCGATTGTTCTAGCTAATCAATAATCAATACCTAGGATCTATAGATCATAGCGCATGTAACGGGCGCGCACCAAAACATCCTGCCAGGGAACTGCGCATGCGATAAACTTCCTGTGACGTGACTGTAAGTAAGTACTTAGTACAGTACAGAATAAATCTTTACTAGAATAATGTGACTCGAAATATTTTGTCACTCAAATTAAGACTCTACGTCTGCACATTTCAATTTGAATTCGCGTGGCGACATATTTCGAGATGTCATATTTTTCTAGTAAAGGTGCGAAATATAGGTAGGTACCTATGTAATATGCTAATTTTAAAAAAGCCTGTATTTTGTGTTATACATCTAGCAGTGAGTACTAATTCGTCGTATAATAATACTCGTATTTATTCGAGCGCCACCCTTTATTAAAAAATCTATATTTGGAATCCCTAAAAAAAAAAGAATTTATTCTTAATAATTTCTGATGCCTTCGAGGTTATTACACTTTGGAAAGAAAAAAATCTATGTAGCTATAACGGATTTAACGGACTTTAGTGTTAGATAATATTATTATATAAACTGTAAAGTTAAATTTTTAAAAAATAAAAGAAAATAAAATTCGCGCGTCCAATCTGTTATGGTACCTACCTACTTGTTTCAAACTTTATTATTTTTATAATACTACTCGAGACTGAGACTGATGAAGTAGAGCAATTTTCATCTCAATACTGTGTCAATAAGGTCTAAATTATCTAGAAGTACTTTGGGTAGTTAATTAGAATGCTCTCATTATTCCACATGTAACGAAGCATGGGTAAATTCACGCCTAGTTATTTGGCAGATAACACATAAATCGAGTTGATTTAAACTTACACTGTGACGCTTACGGTATTTATGGATAAGATATAAAGGGTTGTCACTTTTTATAAACAACTAGCGACCCGCCCCGGCTTCACATGGGTGCTATAAACCTTATTCCTCTTGAATCACTCTATCTATTATAAAAAACCGTATCGAAATCCATTGCGTAGTTTTAAAGATTTAAGCGTACATAGGGATATAGGGACAGAAAAAGCGATTTTGTTTTATACTATGTAGTAAAATACCTCATTAATTCGATAAGAAAATTAAATACACGTGGAGTAAGAGAGAAAACTTTTTTATATGCATTGTTCTAAATCTGTAGGAATCTTTTCTTTACATGACGAGCAGTACGTTATTATAATTATATTATAGTATCTTAACGAACTTCTGTGTTTTGTAGTACAGTAATTAATTAATTAAAGATAAGTATAGTTAAGAGTAGGTAGGTATATAAGAATATTTATAGTAAGGTCGGCAACCCTGTATAGAAATATATTTACCACACTAATTTATGGGGTGAATAAATATTGTAGATTGCAGTTATAAATAAATCAAGCACTGTTTTAGCTTTATGTATATAGAAAAGTGACTCGAAAGGAGTTAAGTTTGGAAGAATTTATTTGTATTTCTTACAACTTCGTCTGTGCTGTTAACCTATATTTTTTATACATTAAAAAACGCAGTTTCGGAATTAAAAGTCGTCTCGATTTTATATCTAGAATAAAAAAACATTCATTGACATGAATAATACCTACTGCAATTTAATCATATCCAATTTGGACGGTAAATTTAGAATTACTTTGCACTTTCAGAGATACGTCCCAAATATTTTCACATTTTCTTTCGTCAATGTTGGCGATATGCTGACTGCTTAAGTATGTAACTCCAATAAGATGCGTTTTCCACCTGCAAATGGCCGATAAGCAAGGACAAAAATCAGCCAATACTAGAGCTGCCCTGAGCTAGAATAACAAAATTAAATGATACTATTGGACGATAATACACATGCCTCCTGCTTTTTTCCTTTTAGCCTAAGATCCCGCTATACAACGACCTTCACCGAGATGCTTATTTAATGAGACGTATTTTTTACATTAGTAAATATGCCAATAAATAAACCCTATATGGGTTGCCTAACAAATTTCAGTCCAGAGTATTTTTAATTAATAATTAAAAAAAATTTTTTATTAAACATTGCACCGGTGTGATTATTAAATAAATTTGATACCAATCGAAAGTTTGAAGCCCATAGAATATGCAAACGTTAGGTTGCCTATTTTTTTCCGGTCACAACCACGGGTTGCCAGGTGTAAACAGGTAAATCTATAGGTACTAGCATTTTGCAACGGTCTGATTATTGAATCAAACTTAAATAAAATGAAAGATTATTTCGTACGGAACACGTTGGTATAGGGTTGCCTGCGAAAAATCAGTCCCGAATTACGGTTGTCGAATTTTAAATAATAAAATATCGCTGCGAGTGAATGTGTGCGAGAGAGAGGTCCCAGTTCGTTTCATCCTCAGCAACTGTAGCACAGGAATCGACACTAGGATTCAACTGTTGTGGTTCTTCTTCAGTAGTAGATACATCGGTATGCTCCTAAAAAAAAAAACAATTTTTGCGATTAAATGAAAATGTTTGATTATAAATTTTTATTTTTTTTTGATAAGAATAGTTGATTGAAAACATCCTCATTTAATTATTCCAAAAAAAAAAAACCTTTTGGTTTTGTTAATTTTCGACACACATATTTTTTTGTAATTTACTTAAAAAACGGTAGTTAAAAATTGAACAAGAAAATATTCTGATTTCCTTTTTTTTTTGGAATAATTAAATGAGGATGTTTTCAATCAACTATTCTTATCAAAAAAAAATAAAAATTTATAATCAAACATTTTCATTTAATCGCAAAAATTGATTTTTTTTTAGGAGCATACCGATGTATCTACTACTGAAGAAGAACCACAACAGTTGAATCCTAGTGTCGATTCCTGTGCTACAGTTGCTGAGGATGAAACGAACTGGGACCTCTCTCTCGCACACATTCACTCGCAGCGATATTTTATTATTTAAAATTCGACAACCGTAATTCGGGACTGATTTTTCGCAGGCAACCCTATACCAACGTGTTCCGTACGAAATAATCTTTCATTTTATTTAAGTTTGATTCAATAATCAGACCGTTGCAAAATGCTAGTACCTATAGATTTACCTGTTTACACCTGGCAACCCGTGGTTGTGACCGGAAAAAAATAGGCAACCTAACGTTTGCATATTCTATGGGCTTCAAACTTTCGATTGGTATCAAATTTATTTAATAATCACACCGGTGCAATGTTTAAAAAAAATTTTTTTTTTAATTATTAATTAAAAATACTCTGGACTGAAATTTGTTAGGCAACCCATATAGGGTTTATTTATTGGCATATTTAATAATATAAAAAATACGTCTCATTAAATAAGCATCTCGGTGAAGGTCGTTGTATAGCGGGATCTTAGGCTATTTGAAATTTCTAGTGGAAATACAGTCTAAGACAGCATACATCACATAACTCAGCTCTATATCTATCATTTGTAATTCTTGCCAATCTTCAACATCGTTTCTTTTTATTGTTAGCAGATGCAAATTCCAGCGGATTAGGCAACGAAGTCTGTTCTCTACATTCGATAAATTATATGATAAAGACAGTTTATTTATAAAAATCGTGAATCACCATTAAAATTTATCAGCTGTGTAATTTATCTTTAATTTGGGTGAGTCATTTCATGTGGATTTTTGGATTAAATTTGTATAATACTATAAGTATAATGGGGGCTTTTTAAAAAAAATATATCAGTAGGTAGTACGAGATGGTCTACTTAATAAGCGGGAATCGCTGTGAAATATACATTATTTATAAAAACCCAAAAAAAAGGCAAGAATACTTCCTCCCTATATCTATCTACCTAACTTTGCTAATAATGCAAAGTTAGGTAGATAGAAGTCCCACTAAGGGCCTCGATTTTTTCTACTCTTTTCTTGGTACAAATATTATTCTTAATATTAATGTTAAATATAGTTAAAATTGCAGTAAATAAGATTGATAAATTATTTTAAACTAGCTTCTGCCCGCGACTTCGTCCGCGTGGAACTCCTCCTTTTTTGCAGTCGGTTAAAAAGTAGCCTGTGTTCTTTCTCGGGCTCCAGACTTTCTTTGTACCATATTTCATTGAAATCGGTCCAGTAGTTTTAGCGTGAGAGCGTAACAGACAGACAGAGTTACTTTCGCATTTATAACATTAGTTAGGATTAATTAATATTAAAATAATATGTAATAATATATTTGCCATAATTTTCAACTTCTAGTTATTCTTTCTAGTCAATAACGCTAAAACTAAATATCTGTAGGTATTATCTAGGTAAATATTGTCAAAGAGATTTTCTATTTTTATACATCCCTAAGAATTTAGTACAATTTAACGGAAACCAAACATTTCGTTTATTGTTCCAGCACTTTCAGCATCGCTATGTATGAAGTAGATTTGATGTTTGAACAAACAAACATGTAATGGAATTCCGAAGTTTAATAATACTTTGAGTGTTTTCAAAATGGTTGATGTTGAAATGAAATGGACTGTGAGATATTTCCCCTAAAATTTTCGTTTTCCCAGTATTCCAACTTCTCCGCAGAAGTGCTTTGCAATATTGAACGTATTTAATAATTTCTGATGCCTTCGCGGTGATTACACGTTGGAATGAAACAAAACGGATTTAAGTCGCGTATTTTTATTTTATTTTATTAGCTGACGTTTCGGATTCTTTAAAGTTTCCATAATCGTAGCACGACTGAACTGACAATAGTGTTATGCTAAAGAATTTAATGTACTTACCTATTTCTTAAAAAAACAGAATCTAAATCTACGATGCCAAAGGCACACACACACAGAAAGAAAGACACGACAAACTTATAACACCCTGTCTTTTTTCGTCTGGGGTTAATAATACAAAACTAGCTATTTTTTACATTTCTCGAATTAATAAAAATTACTTATTAGACTAAGCTACCACCGACTCGGAAAACTGTTTTCTATTAAAGCAAACAAATAAAAGGACTCAGGATGGCACATAGTTAGGTACTTACCTATTTTAGTGCCTTACTTTTTACTGTCAATGTACCTACACATACCTTTATAATTGACTTCTAAAGCAAACAAAGAACTTACACGTTATCGCGAAATCAACATAAGCCAATTAGCGCAGCAAGAGGATTTAATAAAATTCTACATGTTGCAAACTGCAGTTATCTCGCGCCTCGTTAGTGCAACACTGCACTAGAAACTCAGCTTACAATTTAGCGATGCACTTTTATGATTTTTTAATATTTAAATAAAAATTTCAATAAAAATATATATGGTACCTACCTATCTGCTTAAGTTATATGTTTTTTTTTTATCCTAATGATTGAAGAGCGACAGAATTTTCTCGTGCAAAAAAATCTTAGCCCCTAAGGTCAGAATGTTTATAATAGGTAGTATTTGTGACCACTAACCTAATCTATACTAATATTATAAAGCTGAAGAGTTTGTTTGTTTGTTTGTTTGAACGCGATAATCTCAGGAACTACTGGATCGAATTGAAAAAATCATTTTTTGTTAGATAGACCATTTATCGAGGAAGAAGAAGAAGAAGTTTTTTACACATTTTCCACTGTTTCTTCGCTCCTATTGGTCGCAGCGTGATGTTATATAGCCTAAAGCCTTTCTCGATAAATGGTCTAACTAACAAAAAAATATTTTTTGAATTCGAACCAGTAGTTCTTGAGATTAGCGCGTTCAAACAAACAAACAAACATACAAACAAACTCTTCAGCTTTATAATATTAGTAAGTAAAAGTATAGATTATAGTTAATGGTGTGTGACTTGGCTACCTATATTTTTTACTAGGTACCTTACATTATTTACTACCTATATTTTTTAAGCGACAAAATAGCCCATAAGACGGCTCATAAAGAAATGTTGAACTTTCAAAATATTAAAACAGAATTTATACATGTTTGATGTTTCCTTTTGACTCTCTGACATTATAGGTAATTAGTTAATAGGTAATTGCAATTAAGGAACAAAAAATATAGCTTGAGAAAATAGCTTTCATCGGAAACTACCGGTTGTCTAGAATCCTGTCAGGTATTTTAAATGCCTAGTTCCATCTGTAATTGGCTCCAAGCATCCTCATAGAAACGGAATGTCACTTATTTTACAATAAAAAGTTATGTTTTAAAATAATATATATAATAGGTAATATATATTCTTAGACCAGGTTAAGTAGGTACCTACCTAATAATTTCTGATGCCTTCGCGGTTATTACACATTGGAATGAAACGACTATTTAATTTACGAATTTAACTCGCCTATTTTTATTTGCTGACGTTTCGGATTCTTTACAGTTTCCATAATCGTAGCACGATTGAGTTGACAAACTCTAACGCTAAAGAAAAATAAAATAAAACGCTTTGTGAACCTTACGGAGAACTTAAAGTAATAATATGTTCAGCAGTGGAAGTCTTAAGGTTGAAATGATAATTATAAAGAAAGGTAGGACACTACTGCACTTGTTAACATTCCATTACGATTACAGAAATTTCATAATAACAATTTCCTGTGAATTTCGTGGTTATTAGGTACTTACCTACATATTATAAAAAATCTATAGGTAAGTACATTTAGATACCTAAGCCGATAAAATAATTAGGCCCATAAATATTCACACTCTGCAAAATTTGAGGTTAGAAAAACAAAAACGCTTATTTACGACCTACCTCTTCCATTTGTCATCGCACAATGACTGTCTCCCTCACCGACTATATTCATAAATAGGTATTTTACTGTCAACGGTTTAAAAGCGTGAGATGCTAATAAATATTGCAACGTTCTCTTTGTAATTAGCTTACTCACTTGGTTAAAATACCTTTCTTTATAAGTACCTACCTACTTAACAAGTTATTTACGATGTACAAACTTTGATCGATAGATATCTATGGTTTAACACCATTAATTTAAATTGTAACGATATTTGTACCCACATACTTAACTAGGTACTTACTATACTTACCTAGCTGTTATTTTATTAAGTACCTATGTAGGTACACCTTTGTTTCATGTATCTATGGTCAAGGGCATATCCATGGGGCATGGAAGTGAGAGTAATATAAAATGTTACAATATAAAATTAGGCCCTACTAAACACGATAAATAATAGGTACCTATTACTTACTTACTAAAGTGCATTTTTCCATAATTCGTGAATTAAGACTAGAAGACCATGTCCATGTAACATACATAACATAGGTACTCAAGTAATCATTTCAAATGCGGTTATTACCTACACACTGGAAAAAATAAACTAAGTACCTACTTAAGTATTATAAATCTCACCTAGGTAGGTACTTAAGTATAAATCCGTAATTGTTTTATTCCAAAACAACATAAATACCTTTTCAAAAGCTATCAGTTGTGGGGTATTAAAATTCTGCTCACAGATTCCCTCTGCATGTTGTTTCTCGCTATCTGCTTAGGTATTTTTTAATCGTTAAACATGCAGCAGATCTTTATTGTGTCCGCACCATGACAGTACGAGGTAAGGCAGCGGTGAGAAAAATTCCTTCATGATTATTTAGATATTTTTACTTAGCTGTTTAATAATAGGTACCTTCTGTTAGAAAACCGGATGTCCAGGTATTTCTGTTGCTATTGCGCATTTATTTAAAATGATAAGTACAAAAACTAGCTACTATTTTCAATCTTATTATTGACAAATGTAAAAATATAATTACTTAGATAGGTACCAAATAATTTAGTTATTAATATGAACATAGTACCTAAATGCAAAAACAAAATAAAAAAATAGCTATCCAGGTATACATAATACTGCCTTAGTTTTTAAGCTTAGTCAATTATGCTATTATTACCTAATAAATTTTGTACCAAAAGATAAAAACGTCATGATGTCGTTTTTTTAAAATATTTTCATTTCAAAAGAAAATGGAACAGCTAACGCCATCTACCGTAACAATTGGCATTCACGCAGATTGCCAGATTACAAGATTATCAAGTACGTTTGATAGATGTCACTAGGATTTAAGTCGCGGTCATATTATTATTATATCGCACCTTCGGTGGCACAAGGGCACAATTGTCAAAAAATCCAAAATTGAGTTAAGTATACAGAAATGTTCCAAATTTTTTTTGGAACATTTCTGTATACTTGGCTCATTTTTGGATTTTTTGACAATTGTGCCCTTGTTCCACCGAAGGTGCGATATTGTGTCAGCTGTAAGTATTTTGTTCCTTCCTAAGGTTAATCTATTTAAGACAAATAGTTATTTCATTATTGATTACATGTTTTATAGATAGAAAAATCTTAAAAATGTGAACGCACCGAAAACACACCCAGCTGACACTGTCAATACTTTTTGACACATGACAGTACAAATTTACTGTTCAGTCTTTGATTGCGTTTCGTAAAAATTCTTTAAAAAAACTTGTCCTAAACCAGATTTTTAATAGGTTAATAAGCACCATAAAGCCAGGTATGTAATTTATAAGTACTTATTAATCTAGTTGTTGACTAGAGTGCATACTTTACGCGCAGTACAATACATTCTACAGTTCTTTGTGAATATGAAATAGTCATGAATTTCCTGCCTCGATGTTAGTGTTAGTATTTTATTGTGTTTACGAAGTGACTCACCAGCGTGAGGATCATAATAAATAAACTGTTTACAGAGTAGTGAAATTTCGGTAAAACTATGTAAGTTAAACATATTTAAAACCAAAACCCATGTCGGTTTTACTACGCAAAAATGCTTAATTATGTCATATATTAGGAAACCATCATTTTCCATCCTCGGTTAACTTAGTTCTAAAGTAGGTATAAATGTAGTTTTTATGTAAGTGGTAATTACATGTAATGATGTTGAATAATTGACAGGTATTCAACTTATGTAGATTTAATTACCTATTTATACAACTGTGTACTTACTTATGTACAATTGAATAAATTTAATATGATTAGGTCACTATATTTTCTTCAGAACAAATAATTTTCGGATATTAACAAATAACTAAACTAACATAATATACCTACTTACCTGTACCTACTTATAATACAAACATAAATATTTTAATATTACATATTTACCTACCTACTTAGGAATTCCCATTTCATGATTCATCATCAAGGTTAAAATTTATCATGAGCTTGACTCATTTCCAGTGAAAAAAAATTTTGTCATCATCACACTTAGACATTAATTATATCTATACTAATATAATAAAGAGGAAAGGTATGTTTGTTTGTTTGTTTGGATTGAATAGGCTCCAAAACAACTGGATCGATTTGAAAAATTCTTTCACTGTTGGGAAGCTACACTATTCCCAAGTGCCATAGGCTATAAAAAAAGGAATGTGTGCGAAACCGGGGCGGACAGCTAGTCTTGTAATTATGTAAACAATAGTGCTTTAAATTTTTAATACTTATTGCTTTTGATGTTTTTTTTTTTTTTTATCTTGTTAATATTTGTACAGTATTTTATTTATTCTAAATTAATAAAATATCCACTTTTGGCTTTCCGAGATAAAACTAATTTACCAAGGTTACTGTATACCCAGATCAATACCACAAGTATCAGACATTGAACTTGTATTATATTATTTTTATTTTTGTGTTAAACCACAACCTTATGGTTGCTGACCTAATAAACTAAGTCTTCATATCTTGTGGTTACATGCTTATTTTATTCAGACTTGTAATAAAATCTGCAGTTTGTTTTGTCTGTAAGTGTTGTTTTTAAATCATAAATGAAGAAATATTATGATGCTTTGGTATTAAAGATAAGTAATATAACCCAAATAAACAAAACTTGATTAGATATCCTATCAGATTAAACCACAATATATTATTGTTTTGTTGTACTTTTAGCTGTTATAATTTTCTTTATACCTTTTTCTATTGCTAAATCATCTTGACTTTGCTTCATTTAAACAGTGTATGTATTTTTTACGGACACTATCCATACTAGTCCATACTAATATACTAATACTAATAATATTATAAATGCGAAAGTAACTCTGTCTGTCTGTCCGTACGCTTTCACGCTAAATCTACTGGATTTAAATGAAATTTGGTGAGAAGAAAGTGTGGAGCCTGAGAAAGGACATAGGCTACTTTTTAACCGACTGCAAAAAAGGAGGAGTTCCACGCGGACGAAGTCGCGGGCAGAAGCAAGTTTAGGTATAAAAACAATAATAGAATGTGATAAACTATTTATTTACATAATCAATTATATATTATGATTATTTATTTGTTTGTGGCTCACCACAACCTAACTTAATAATGGAATGTTAAATAACGCAGTTAAATCTAAAATAGTTAAAAACTTGTTAGAATTGCTGAGGTACACACTACTGTTAAACCATACTTCTTAATAATAATTTCTGATGCCTTCGCGGTTATTATACATTGGAATGAAACAACTTTAACGGATTTAACTCACATATTTTATTTTTACTTTAGCATAAGACTATTGTCAGCTCAGTCGTGCTACGATTATGGAATCTGTAAAGGCTCCGAAACGTCAGCCAATAAAAATTAAAATAAAATACGCGAGTTTAATCCTTTAAAGCTGTTTCATTCCAACATACTTCTTAATTCTAATTTGTCAACCTAAAACTCCTAACTAACCTAACCTAACCTTACTATTTTTTTTGTAAAGAGATGTAACTTATAATAACAGTTATCAATTACTAAATTAAACATTGAAATGAAACAACTATAAACAACTATATTTTATTTTATTGGCTGACATTTATAAACTTTACATCCTAATCGTAGTACGACAGAGCTGACAATAGTCTAACGTTTTTATAGCTGTTTCATTCCAATGTGCAATAATCGCAAAAGCACCATAAATTAAATTAAACATTTAATTCCAGTAAAATGGCAGAAAGGGAGCCTATCAGCGGCTCTAGTCGGGACTATGGAGCGATAGCGGCGCCGCCTACGGTCGGGTTTGCTGACTTCAGCCCCACAGAGCTGTACAACCTGAGCGAAGGCATAGCGGACAATGTCAACACCATCAACAGCGGTCTACGGGCGTTGGAGAAGACGATGAAGCAGATTGGTGGACCAAACGACAGCGTGCAGCTTAGGGATAAAATGTTAGTTTTTGAGTTATAGTAGTAGCCTCTACCTTCATTTGCACATGATAAGAGCCCCTGTGTACCCCCTTAGGAGATGGATTTAGAAAATCCTTACTAAGAAATCCCGGTACAAAATTTCTAGTTTCTAACCCTTATAGTTTTCAGCCAGCTTCTTATAATATATACAGATAAAAGACTTTGCAGTGCAAACACTGCTGAGTTTCGCGCATTCAAGCATTTGTGCTTGAACGTTCTTCATCTCAGGAACATTAGTTTAAGATTTTAATTATTGAAATGAACTTTTGTTTATCTATACTAATATTATAATAGGCTCAAAAACTACTGGACCGATTTTAATAATTCTTACACTGTTGGGAAGCTACGTTCACCCTGAGTAACATTATCAAGTCACATTTGAAAAAAAATTGTCATGCGTAGCCGGGGCGGACCGCTAGTAGTTAACAAAATGTTATTGTTCTAGTCACGACACGAACTGCTATCCTAACTAATATTATAAATGCGAAAGTAACTCTGTCTGTCTGTTACGCTTTCACGCTAAAACTACTGGACCGATTTAAATGAAATTTGGTACAGAGAAAGTCTGGAGCCTGAGAAAGGACATAGGCTACTTTTTAACCGACTGCAAAAATGGAGGAGTTCTAAGTTCGAAGTCGCGGGCAGAAGCTATAACTAATAAATTGTTATAATTTCTGATGCCTTCGCGGTTATTACACATTGGAATGAAAACAACTATTAACGGATTTAACTCGCGTATTTTTATTTTATTTTATTTGCTTACTTTTCGGATTCTTTACAGTTTCCATAATCGTAGCATGACTGAGCTGACAAAAGTCTAACGCTAAATCTAATTGTTGTAATATTGTTCCAGTCACGACACGCAGCAGACGGTGAACGCGTCGGTGTCGGCGACGGCGCGCGACATCCAGCGGCTGGGCGTGGTGGTGCGCCGCGGGGACAAGCCGCAGAAGCTGCAGGTGGAGCGGCTCACGCAGGCGTTCTACGACGCGCTCGCCAAATACTCCACCGTGCAGAAGGTGTGTTATTTTAACTAGCGACGCGCCCCGGCTTCGCACAAAAAAAAAAATCTCGCTGCTTTTCTAGAATAGTGTCACAACTCGAAATAATTTGTTACTCCATTTAAGATTGTGAACCTGACGACATATAAATTTCAATTCAGAATGGTAACACATTTCGAGTTGTGACACTATTCCAGAAAAGCAGCGATCTGTTAACAGTAATGATATTTTTGTACAAAGACAAGTTTAGAAAAAATTTAGACCCTCAGTGGGATTCGGACCCACGCCTATGCCTTTACTAGCGGCAGCGTGTTAACCCTCACACCAGACTGACTAGTCGTCGAGTTTACTTTCGATTTGGTCTGGTACTTTATTGTTTACATGCGAATTTTTCGCTTCAGCGCCATCTATATTTATATTCTATACTAGCTTCTGCCCGCGACTTCGTCCGCGTGGAACTCCTCCTTTTTTGCAGTCGGTTAAAAAGTAGCCTATGACCTTTCTCAGGCTTCAGACTTTCTTTGTACCAAATTTTATTTAAATTGGTCCTGTCTGTCTGTCTGTCTCGCTTTCAGGCTAAAACTACTAAACCGATTTGAATGAAATTTGATTAACAGTTAGTCTAGAGCCTGAGAAAGGACATAGGCTTTTAATTGCGAAAAAGTTGTAATTACCATTTCCACGCGGACGGTTAGTACGGAATATACGCAAATGCAGTTTAATGCAGTTTCTATATGAATGCATGTAAATTTGTCGCGCGAGAAAGCAGTATACATATAATAGTACTCAACTCACAGAAGAAATGACTCTATGGGACACTAATAAGGTGCATATTGATTTCAGCAAGTGTCAGAGAAAATGGCCGCCCATATGCCGAAGCAGGCGCGCGTGCGCAACGATCCGACCGCTTTAGAGCAACAAGCCATCGCCGACGACGAGGAGGCGTCCTTGCTGGCCAACCAACAGGCACAGGTGAGATGATGCATATGTTAACAGTTTTACTAAGGGCGATGCAATATGTGCGTCATGTTGCAACTCTGAGTCTCCCACGAGCAAGGGCGTGCATTCCATATAGGCACAATGGTATAAATGTATGGAGTGCCTACCCTGACGTGGTACATGCGCGACCCTCACTGAGTGAAGTATGGGAGAAAAATGCGTTTTTACAGCGGCGGCAGTGGTACTTATTTGCTATAGAACTAGGCAAAGACGGATCCAGCCGTAGAGGTCAAAATTCCCGCTTTAAATATTCACTTATGACATTTTGTCACAAGTGCTGTACTCAAGGGCCTTGCGAGGTATGAGCGAAGGGGACAGTTGATCTCCCTCTAAAAGTTCCCTGTAGGTTTTTGATTCCCTTGCGAGTGTCGAAAATTACCTTTGTATATCTAGTATCCCCCCCAACAAAATCTTAGCTACGCCCTTGGCTATACTATGTAATTAATTATTTACGTGAGAATTTGAGATATCCCTGAATGTTTACCTTTTTGCCTGTGTTCCAAAATTTCCATTTTAGGTTTTCAATTACTTATGCAAGGTTCAATTTCCTCAACAATAATGCAAATTAACGAGCATGATTGAGAAAAAAACTTTTTTCAGGCTCGCCTCGTGCAGTTTGAGACGAGCATGTTGCTTGAGAAAGAAGCGTACATAAACAAAATAGAAGCAGACGTGCTGGATGTGAATCAGATCATGCAAGACTTGGCGGAGATGGTCAACCAGCAGGGACAGACAGTTGGTGAGTGAATGAATCTTTTGCCATGAGTGAAAAAACAGTTACTATTAACAAAGCGATAGTAACGCCCCCTATTAGGTTTTAATTGTATTGTAAAATATTACATTTTTGCGTAAAATGTAACAGATATAATAATTTCTGATGCCTTCGCGGTTATTATACATTGGAATGAAACAACTATTAACGGATTTAACTCGCGTATTTTTATTTTATTTTATTTGCTAACGTTTCGGATTTTTCACAGATTCCATAATCGTAGCACGACTGAGCTGACAATAGTCTTATGCTAAAGTGATTAATACAGCTATGCAAACTAGGTTTTTTATTTATGTAGGCACAGATAAACAAACAGATATTTGTTTTAATTTTTTTTTTAATTGTAGATATTTTTTCACGGGTTAAAGCTATTTAGGTTTTTGATAATTGATATAGACCTTTATTATTAAGTTCTTGTTATTAATAATATTATTATTTTTAAAGAGTTTTTTGTTATACAGGTGGGTGTGTGTATTATTTTTTTATTTAATAAGTGTATTATTTAATTGTTTGTAGAAACAGTACAGACTCACATAGAAGCGACGAGCGCTAACGTCGAACTGGCCAATCAAGAATTAGAAAAAGCGGCAGAACATCAGAGGAGATATAGGAAGAAAATGTTAATTCTCTCAATCATAGGCATTATTCTAGCCATAATATTCGTCGTTTGGATCATAAAGGCGTTCAGATAAATTTTGTGTTGTCTATGATTTTTCATCTGTGGAAATTGCAGTTGCTGGCAACATTGCCGTTTACTGAATGGGAGTCAAATTTGACTCTCGCGTTATTGTTAAAATATTTTTTTTTATAATTACTTTCCAAGTCTTTGAAGGGTAATTATAAAAAAAAGACGATGAAGAATTGAGAAAATGTCACTTTAATAATGTCCAATGTGACTTATTGGGCATTTCACACGTCATAGATCAAGTGACATTTGATGATAAATTTTAATATTGTATCAGAAGAACAGGTGTATAAAATAGAGAGTAATATCGAATGGGTTGCAGAAAAAAATATTGAAGGTTATTATTATTTAAATAAACACTCATATCCCGTTTATTAATTAATAAAATATATTAACATATTGTTTAAAAATCTTAGTCTTAATTATTTAAGCCAATGAAGCTTCCATTCGGTATGTTAAATTTTTAGATCTGTTTCGTTTTATATTGTGTTAAAAAAGTTAGTGTTAACGTTGTAATTATTACAAAATCTGCTTTTCTAGAATAGTGTCACAACTCGAAATAATTTGTTACTCCATTTAAGATCATGAACCGTCACATATACATTTTAATTCAAAATGGTGACGCATTTCGACTTGTGACACTATTCTAGAAAAACATTTAATGTTTTTGTTTCGTTGTGTGATTAAATACTTACGACTGAAATTTTTTTACGCATTGAAACTTTTTTTATTTTTTTTGTCACTGAAACGGATTTAACTTTTAAATTGTACGGGCGTACCTTTGTTTTATGTGCTCGTAATAGCACACCTAGATCTAAAGGGAGCTAACTCAAAAAACTGAAGATTTAAATTAAACACACGCTAAAAAAATGATCCGATTCCTTACAACAACGCCTCTCCCGAAAAAGTTACTTTTTTTGAGTTAGCTCCCTTTAGATCTAGGTGTGCGATATTTTTCTTGCAATGTCTTCTACTGTGATTCTTAATACACGTGTTTTTGTTATTGGATGTTTTTCTAATAAGGATATGTACCTCCAAGTATCAATAAAAGCTACAATATTATTCGTAGCAATATTTTAAGCAGACTTTACATATATATGGTTCAATGCAAAAGTGATGAAATAGGCAAAATAACAATAAAAGGTGATTATTTATACATTCATCACTATTGTAGTGACGTCGCAGTTTATAAAAAATATTAGGGACTTATAAAGTGTCTAATATTTTTATAAATTAAAAACTGGATCTAAATAGAATAGCAGTATTAAAAAGTTAGATATTGCCTAATTTTAACTACGATTTATTGTTCTCTCTGAATAAATAAATAATTAAGGTTGTAAATAAATATTAATATAATATCTCTAATTAAATTTTGTTTTACTGTTCATTTCTTACTCCTTTGTTTTGCTTGCTTCGTGGACATAATATAATTAAAACATAATATGCATATGGGTAAGACTTTAGGAACTGTAAAGTTTTCTAAATGTCAGCATATAATTAATAAATAGTTAATCAATAATACATTGAAATTTAAGTATAACGGATTTAATTACAAACAAACAAAAATAGTTCTTAATTCGTTTATTGCGAACATATTACATATAATAAAACGAACAATTTACAAAAAAATCACTTAATGTACAATTTACAAAATAGAGAATGATCTAGAAATTATTGACACTTACACGGAGGAACATTTCTAATAAAGAGATCTTTTAACAGAAGGGAATTGACTTGAGGGTTGCATTTTATTATACAAAAATAAATTAACATTAAGAAATATTTAACACGCTGTAGGTGTTTTATATGGGCACGATGCAGGGGCGTGCGTTACATATAGGTACAATATTATAAATACAAAAGTGCCTACCCTGGGGCACAGTACATTTTTATTCCTCAATGCACGCACATTGTGTCGCTTGTTATTAAAACTGATTACAGAGTCTATTTAATAACTGATTATAATTGAAAACAACCATTTTATCGCTCCTTTAGTAATGTGACCTAACTCAAAATGTGCCACTATAATAGACTGGAGTGATGAAAGCTGATGTATTAACAAAAAAAAAAAGATTTGTTTCAAATCAATTACATATTATTACAATTTGCGTTGATCAAATATTTCTTTAAACGTTAAACCTTATGCTCAAGGCCTTAGGGACTAAAATTGGAGACTTGTCTATCGAACGAAATATTCGCTTAAAAATATTGCTTGCAACAAACACTTGAGTTTCGATAAAATACTTATTTCAATGCAAAATACCAATTTTAAATACTAATAATAAACTAAACTAAACCAATATGGTAACGTGAAATTTGGACTTTCGCTTAAACCCTATTATTGTCGCCGATCACCATTTTGATTGACATTTTATATTAAGAGCGTTAAAAAAATACTCAGTTACCATAACCGTCGATGATACTGCAATACCGCGGAAGCAATGACTAATGTTTAGAATATATTTCGAGTTGTGTCACTATTATTTGAAGCAAACAATGAAAAACAATTTATGTTCAGAATTAGTTTTATCATAGATAACTGAGTATTTTACAAGGAACAGTCCATACCATAAGTTACTGGATGAAGAAAAATGGCGGCTTTAAAAATGCGGATAGAAAAGAAATACTTATTAAAAGGTTTAAAGTGCACTATTACAAAAGAAGACTAGCTAAATCGACAATTAAAAAAAGTTTTGTAAATATAATGCGGTACTTCTTTTCTTTAAGCCAGAAACTTTTGGACTGCACTCGTATTTAAAATTTTCCAGGTAAGTATATAAAGAAGTTATTTTAATAAATGTTAGTTATTAAAAATCAATTAGGGTCGATTAAAATAACTAAAACTTGCCAATTAAACTTAATTTATAAAACGTTTAAAAGGTTTCAAATTAGACCGGAATTTGATTCATTCTTTTTTTGGAGTTATATAACCAATTTCCAGACAATTATCAATTTTAAACGAAATTACTTAAAAAAAATATTTTTTTTCTACAATTTACAGAAATATAATCCCAGTATGTTCGTTTTTAGCAATTCAAGTCATATTTATTTTATACAAAAAAGAATGTTACCTTTACATTTATACAAAGAAATCATCGTTAATTGAATACTTTTTAAGAATTAAATTCTCAGTAAAAGATGTTTATTTTTGTGCTTTAAAACAAACAGTACATCCAGAAATAATTTAACAAATATAACGAAAAAAAAATAACCAGAAAGGATATTTGATTTACAGAAAAAATATGCACAGTAAAATAAAATGTACATAAAATTATATAATAGGTATGTTTATATTAAGGCGATACTTATTACTCTTGTGTAGTTTTGGTCTATAAAAATGCATTATTTACATATTAAAGTTTAATACAGGGCCCCCTAGACAAATGGACATTGTCATTGCGAACTGACATAAACGAAAGCAAAGTGATAACATCATTTTTCGTTATTTTTTATCTACTCCATACGTTTTTCGTATCTACAGCGTTCGCGAATCAAATGTCATTTGTGTAGGGAGCGTCAGAGTTCTACAAAAGTCCTTTTTTTAAATTTATTTTTGTAGCGAAATTATACCAAATAGCTACTATATACTGCTAGTCCACTAGTGCCGGGAGCACGTGTTCGACCCCGCCGGCGGGGCCGCTGTGGTACTATCGAGTTTGGTAAGTGTGTGTGTGACCACATACCTGTGTGTGTGTACAGGATGTATCTGTGTTGGTCGATGCTATGATGGAATTGAGAATTATTTCGTTTGGTTAATACGACATTGTAAAATTAGTCAGAAATTACCCCATTTGGGGCATATTACACACAGCAATTTTTCAATGACCGCATCACTATTAAAATTTCTAATTGAAGTATGTAATTACATCACCATAAAAAAAAAACACAAATATTACAACTGTCACCTAATATTTTCCACTTTCAAGAACTCTGACCGTTATCTATCTAAACATATAGCTAAGTGATATTCGGTTTTAATATACCTATATGACTCTTTTATACAAATACATACAAATTGTTTCGCCGTTCAATTAACTCATTGAAAAGTTACAAGTTTTATTTATTAAGCACAAAATCTTTCCATTTTAGGAACAGTTCAGTATAGGGTACTTGACAAAGTTTAAAATCAGTATTTAAAAAAAAATCGACGATATAATAAATTCGATCAGGCCTGGCGATACTTTAAAATTCGGGTATTGTTTTTAGTAAAAAGATAATTAAAATAATTTACATTACATTTTTACCAAATAATAGAAATAATAGGCAACAATTTAACAATTATCTGCATAATCGTTAATTATTTTCGTCGAATACCCGATTCTGCTAAATTCATTTCTTGTGCGACGTTTTTCATAACATACCTTTTTGACATTATCCATTCTAACTTGACATATGCGACACAGTGAAAATATAATTAAAATTGACCAATAATTTTCTCATGTTATTTAACATTTTTTGACGAACTGTTGACCTTTTGATCTCTGAGAAAGAAGCCTGTTCAAATCCAGCGTAGAGCAAATATTTGTTAAATAAACTCAAGTAGATATCTATACCAAAGTCTGTACTAGTACCCATAGTGCTTTAGTTTAGGACTAAACCAATCGGAGTGATTTTTTAAAGTTAATTATTTTATTACTGCCCCTATACAAGTGATATTCGACATTCGCAAACGTTATAGAAACGAATTAACACATATTATGGCCCTTACACAAGTTCTAAAATTTAGTGTATTTATGTATTAAAAAAAAATATACCTCATTAAGTTTCTTGCCTTTTTTTCTCAATTGAGTTTTCATAAGAGCTTGTAAAAGCCTAAATTGAATGAACTTATTAATGACAAGCTTCTGCCCGCGACTTCGTCCGCGTGGATCTCCTCCTTTTTTGCAGTCGGTTAAAAAGTAGCCTATGTCCTTTCTCTGGCTCCAGACTCTCTTTGTATCAAATTTCGTTTAAATCGGTCCAGTAGTTTTAGCGTGAAAGCGTAACAGACAGACAGACAGACAGAGTTACTTTCGCATTTATAATATTAGTAGGGATTTTGCCAGTCGATAATAGCGACCCAACGAAACGAATGCAAAATTGTATGAAAACGAAATACGCAAATAAAACGTCACGTTATCAGCTTTCGCTAATCTAACCACGTGATATCGTTCACTTACGTCAATCCTACACATTTTTTGTCAAATGTCGGATGTCACTTGTATAGAGGGTGGCCCTATAAGCATCGTTTACTACCGCAGCTTCGCCTGCCTCTGCTGCCAGACCGCGTATTTGGTGCACGCCGTATCTATCATTTGGTTTATGTGTTTCGTCAGAGATGTCGCTAGCGGTGTTAGGTCGTGGAGCATTTTTTCCTGAAACAATAAAAAATAATAATTGGGACCCGTTTCACAACATTCAATAAGTCCGAAGCACTGGCTTTACCTATCGTACATAATAAAACAACGTAAGAATTAAACAATTGTAACCGATTTAACTCGAGTATATTTTTTTTCCGTCGTTCCGAAAACTTTACAGTTCCCACCCACATTCGTAGCACGACTCAGCTGACGATAGTCTAAGGCGCCCCTATTGATCAGACTGGTTTGTCAATTTTATTGACAGAATTTATTGAACGTTTGGAATCAAAGGGCGTGTTCAATATTATTGCACAATAAAAAGATTGTGCAATATTATTGTAGGTGTATGGGGCGCATAACACTAAAGTCAATTCTTTAAAATTTGTCCATTACAATTTTTAACGATATGATTAAGTACTTAATTTCCTCAACAATCTAGTGCTTACGACTGAGCGAGAATAGGCATGACTGTTTTGTTTTATTTGTTTATCAAGTAGATTACCAAAATTTATTGGATGTTAAAGATAAGTGCTTCTAAAGTTTAGGAGTGAGGGTTCCTGACGTCACAATATGGTACAATTTATACAATTCTGTTCTATAAAGAAAATAATCTAGCTTAAGCCTATCTATACTAATATTATAAAGAGGAAAACTTTGATTGGTTGCAACGAATAGGCTCAAAAACTACTGGACCGATAATATTATTATCTTTTTCATTAGAAAGCTACATTATCGGGCGAAGCCGGGGCGGGCCGCTACGTGTAATAACCGCGAAGGAATTTCCGATGAAATTATTTGGACGGTCTGTTGATCTAGTGGTCAGAGCCCCTGACTAAGAAACCGGAGGTTGCGGGTTCGAATCCTGCTAGGGGCAAATGTCAGTGTGATGAGCACTGGCATTATGTAAAGATATTGGAATGAAAGAACTATTAACGGATTTAACTCGCGTATTTTTTTATATTTTATAAAAAAAAAACACGCGAGTTAAATCCGTTAATAGTTCTTTCATTCCAATGTGTAATAACCGCGAAGGCATCAGAAATTATTGTGTAAATATATTTAAAAAATATATATAATAATAGCACTCACCTCAAACGGCCTGAGCTTGACGTTCCTGAACCTCAGTAGCGCCTCGTAGAACTTCTCGGCGCGCGCGGCGGCGTCCTCGTCGGCGGCGGCGGCCGGCTGCGGGAAGCAGCGCCACAGCTCGCGCAGCAGCTCGCCCGCGGACAGGTACAGCCGGTTCAGCTCACTCTTCACGTCCGGCGGTATCAGCTCTGGGGGAATACAATACAAAGTTGTATTATGTCTGTGCCTGCGTCTGTGTCTGTATTTATGGCTGCGTCTGTGTCTGTGTTTATGCCTGCGTCTGTGTCTGTGTTTATGCCTGCGTCTGTGTCTGTATTTATGGCTGCGTCTGTGTCTGTGTTTATGGCTGCGTCTGTGTCTGTGTTTATGGCTGCGTCTGTGTCTGTGTTTATGGCTGCATCTGTGTCTGTGTTTATGCCTGCGTCTGTGTCTGTGTTTATGCCTGCGTCTGTGTCTGTGTTTATGCCTGCGTCTGTGTCTGTGTTTATGCCTGCGTCTGTGTCTGTGTTTATGGCTGCGTCTGTGTCTGTGTTTATGACTGCGTCTGTGTCTGTGTTTATGGTTGCGTCTGTGTCTGTGTTTATGTCTGCGTCTGTTTCTGTGCCCGTGTTTATACCAGCTTCTGTGCCTATGCCTGTGTTTATGCCTGCTTCTGTGCCTATGCCTGTGTTTATGCCTGCGTCTGTGTTTGTGCCTGTGTTTTTGGCTGCGTATGTTTCTGTGCCCGTGTTTATGCCTGCGTCTGTGTCTGTGCCTGTGTTTATACCAGCTTCTGTGCCTATGTTTGTGCCTGAGCGTGTGTTCGAGTGTGCTTGTGTCTATCTATGTGTGTATGTGCTTGTGTTTGTGTATGTGTGTGTGTATGTGTGTGTGTGTGTTTGCGCGTGTATATCTGTGCCTGTGTGTGTGTGTGTACTCACGCGCCATGGCGGCGGCGTGGTGCTGGCGCATGAGCGCGCCGCCGGGGCTGAGCTCGCCGAGCGCGCACACGCAGCCGGCGGCCGCCACGCGCACCGGCCGCGCGCACTGCTGCCCGCTAGACCACGCCTGCGAGAACAAATAACACATCATTTATATCGCTTTAGTGAAGAGTCGACTTCATTAAGGTGTTCAAGTTTGTTAGAGGCTGGCACCGACTCAAAATATAACAGATTGTAAATACATATTATTATGTATATGTCGTAGCGGTGCGATAATGGTGCTACTGGTGGCAGTTTGACAAACTAATTGTCCTGTCGCTGCGATACTAGTGTCGTCACCATGCGACATTAGATTAAATTAAGTTTTAGTTTATAGAAACGTCAAGCGGATAGCTTGGACAAAGTCGGCACGAGGTTGGCAACTCTGTGGACAGGTTGGCAGGCCTGACTGTCAGGTTAACCAACCGTTGTCTGTTCGTCCGCGAGGTATCGTTTATGCCCACTGTCAATTGACATTCTCAATCAAGACACCGTGGCGTGCGGACGTGATTCTAGCCCCGTGCCGAATTTGCCTCGTTTCTTAGCATACCTGTGAATTGAAATGAAGGAATCTCCGACATATTATATAAAATTAATTTTATCATTATTTCTACTCTTGTCTTGGTACAAGTATCATTATAATTGTAAAACTAATGGTACAATTCGATTATCGTAGTATTTTTTTTTCAGTGCACTATTGCATTTTAGTTTATTTTTGCCTTTCAGTTTTTATTCGGGGTTAAATTTTTTTTTAGGTCCGCTTCCATTATGAACCTAACTAGGGTCACTGATTTTACCCCTCTTCCCAACGACGAACTTGCGCGGTAGTCGACGCTACGCTGTACTTAGACTTAAAAATCGGCGTTCGAGACTACTACTAGCTGATTGTTACCCCCGCGAAATATAAGTTTTACCCCCAGGTTAGCGAGATCTAATCTAATCATGTTGAATACCTGACATATGGATGCCAACGCTGACAGCGGCGGTGGGTTGCTCGTGTTCGAACTGGTTTGATTCACTTGTGATGACGGACCTAATAAATATCTTTCTATCTGCAAATTTACAAAAAAATAGCATTACATTTATATTATTAAAAATAAAGAAAAGCAAATATTAAAAAAAAAAAATAGTTTTAAACCGCGACAACAGCGGAATATGAAATCGCTCGTGACGTCACTTTATATACTACTTAATACTACGAGCCCACCCCCTCCTCGCGAAACTTTGAAGCGCTTTCTCATTTATTGCTTGATTAAGTGCAATATTTTTTGGTAATTTACTTGATGGACAAAAAAACTAATAGCTACTGTTTTTAACCCATTCAGCGCTAATCACGACACGTTGTCGTTGTAGAAATTGAAACTGCCAGTTATATAAAGTGTCACCGGAAAAGAGGGATAGCGGATTTCTAGCCAGAGACAATAAAGTTAACCATAGACAATATTAAGTAAAACATAGACAAAATCTTTTTTCTTATGTTGATTCTTAACAGTCGTGACTTCTCGTACTCCAGATCCTGATCACAACAACGTGTCAACAAAGGGCGAATTTTGTATAGGTGTTTCTAGGTTAAATAATCACTACATAGTATAAAACAAAGTCGCTTTTTCTGTCCCTATATCCGGATTACGATGCGGTTTTTTTAATAGATAGGAGTGATTCAAGAGGAAGGTTTATAGCACCCGTGTGAAGCCGGGGCGGGTCGCTAGTTTATAAAATAAGCAGTTTATAATTACCTTAGACAATTTCAACTCCTGCGCATCCTCGTTACTATACCCCGCGTCCAGATCTTCGTAATGTATTTTCTCCATTATTCGTTTCTTCTTATCGACTGGTTCCGTACTACATTTCTCATCGGCGTGCCTCTTCTCTGCGGTGCCATTTTCTTTAACTCCGTTTTCGACTTTATTATTATTTTTATTGCTACTGTTATTATTACTAGAATTTGTTTTTTGACTAGCTTTAAGCACCTGAAAGAATAGGGTATTTGACATGTTTTTAAAATCCATTTTATATTATGTAGTAGAGTCTAAGGAACCCAGCAAAAGTTGTTTTTTTTAAATCTGGTATGTATTAGCTGAAAAACATCGAATTAAAAATTCAATATTTAAATAGTGTGCCAAAACGCTACTTTGACAATATGGCGCCGCAATAAGGTCGGTGACGTCACATGCCTGTTTGAGATAATCTACCACAACTAGGCGCAACACAACTAGGTAAACAAAGTTTACGGGCATGTGACGTCACGAAAAACTCGGCTAATCAGGAGCGTTTTGTGTCACGTGACAAACGTTTAAAAAATGTAATTTTTATTTAAGGATTTTTAAATAAATCAATCATTATTTTTAACTTACGTTAGTGAATAATCATTTTTTAACTCTTAATTTATACTGTTAACAGTAATTTACACTTTATTTTTCGCATTGTCAAAAAGCCTATTGTTGGTGAAAATCTTTGTTAAGTAAACAAGAATTGAAATGATACTTTTACATGTTGAAATTAAATAACCGAGCACGGAGAGTTCCGCACCATTTTCTACATGGCTGACGGCTAACAATCACGGTTCATAAGATACAGCCTGGTAACAGACGGACAGATTGACGGCGGTTTTACCCTTTGGGTACGGAACCTTAAAAAGCAGAAGGTAATGTTGAGAATAAATCTTATTCACAATCCAAGTATCAAACAACACTATGTTGTATATAACCTGCATACATTTTTGTTACATATTAAACTACTAGCTTATGCACGCGGCTTCGTCTGCACACGATAAGCACCCCCGTTTTACACCTTTTGTAGGGTTTACTCTCTAAAATCCTTTTTTGGTGCTCCCTAAAAGGAACCCCGGTGTAAAATTTCAAGTTTCTAACCCTTGTAGTTTTATGATATATCAGTCATAAAGGCAGTGTCTCCTTTTAAATAAAATAAAGATACCTACTCTAATCTTTTTCCTCCAACCTCGTATAAATGAGACTTACGCTGCTTTTCTAGAATAGTGTCACAACTCGAAATAATTTGTTACTCCATTTAAGACTGTGAACCGTCACAAATAAATTTCAATTCAGAATGGTAACACATTTCGAGTTGTGACACTATTCCAGAGAAGCAGCGACTTATCGACATAGAGCAATAAATATATAGACCTACCATTATAGAGTGTTGGTTGAACCGTTTGATCATATTCCTATGTATCGATGTACTGTCGCCTCTGTCCTTTTCTTTTGGCACATCGTCCTCTGTCGGTAATAGCGGAATTGGCTCCGTAAATTGGGGCAAATCGACCTGAGAAATAAATGAACATTTCATCATCATCATCATCATCATCATCATCATCATCACCATCATCAACATCATCATCGTCGTCATCATGTATCACGCACAGGTATGTGTAGTGTATATGAACATTTTTTATTGTACAGTAGATACAGTCATTGTTAAATATAAAAGAGCAGCCATGATGATCAAATCTTATATTTATGATATAACCTTATATTGAACTAGCTTCTGCCCGCGACTTCGTCTGCGTGGAACTCCTCCTTTTTTGCAGTCGGTTAAAAAGTAGCCTATGTCCTTTCTCAGGCTCCAAACTTTCATTGTACCAAATTTCATTTAAATCGGTCCAGTAGTTTTAGCGTGAAAGCGTAACAGACAGACAGACAGACAGACAGACAGACAGACAGACAGACAGAGTTACTTTCGCATTTATAATATTAGTAGGGATAGGGATGCTGATCCTACATCAAAAATCCATAAGGTCAAGGCTTCTAATTCCGTCTACGGTGCTATTCCGTCATGTACACGTTTTTGGCGAAGCTAAGCACAGTTCGCCGCTGCCGGCTCAGTTGGTAAAGCAGTAGAGTTTTCTAATTCAAAAGGTTACTGTAAGTAATTTATTTTCATTATTTATAGCTGTAGGTAAGAGCTTTGCTAACTTTTGTTGACAAGAAAGACGTTGAGAAATAATTGTAATAAATCTGTTTACATAATACTTGAAAGCTGAATCTCAATAAATATCAAGGTTCCATCAATGAGACAAGTTACTTGCCTGTGATTGGTGGAGCCTGACAGCTGGACCTCACTTAAGACTATAATTGAGAGTAATTATAAAATACTAGCTTCTGCCCGCGACTTCGTCCGCGTGGAACTCCTCCTTTTTTGCAGTCGGTTAAAAAGTAGCCTATGTCCTTTCTCAGGCTCCAGACTTTTTTTGTACCAAATTTCATTTAAATCGGTCCAGTAGTTTTAGCGTGAAAGCGTAACAGACAGACAGACAGACAGAGTTACTTTCGCATTTATAATATTAGTAAGGATAATATTACCGTGAGATCCAGTGTAGTGTGTCTCATGGCTGATGCTATGGCATGATCGTCCAATTTGGCACATTCACCAAACAAGTCCTTGCTTGAAGACGACGCTATGCGATCCCTGAAAAAAAAAAAACAAAGTTCAATAAAACTACAATTAATATACAAATAAATTGAATGTGTGGAAATAAAATGTTTACAATGTACTGTATCTTCAATGACTTTCTCTGAATAAGAATGAAAATCAGTTTTAGGTAGTATCTTGCTCTATATAAGTAAACTAAACAAATCCTGTATTAATTATACCGCGATGTTGGGATGAAACAACTTTGAAAGGATTTAACTTGCGTATTTTAACATAAGACTATTGTCAGCTCAGTCGTGCTACGATTATGGAATCCGTAAAGGCTCAACATCAGTCAATAAAATACGCAAGTTAAATACGTTTAAAGTTGTTTCATTCCCAAATCCTATATTCTTAATATTATAAATGCGAAAGTAACTCTGTCTGTCTGTCTGTCTGTTACGCTTTCACGCTAAAACTACTGGACCGATTTAAATGAAATTTGGTACAAAGAAAGTCTGGAGCCTGAGAAAGGACATAGGCTACTTTTTAACCGACTGCAAAAAGGAGGAGTTCCACGCGGACGAAGTCGCGGGCAGAAGCTAGTTCCTAATAATAATTCTGTCTACAAAGGCCACACTGCTGGGCACAGAAATAGAGGATCAAACTGAATTCTCTATACTAATCCAATATTTGCAATGATAACATATAAGATACCTCCCTTATTTAAAAAAAATATAATAATATACTGACAGGAGTGACAGGATTTTAACAGACAACCTCGCAACCTACCTCCAATCTCTCGACTTACCTATGAAAATAATGCGATTGAAAGAACTTGGTCCAAAATTCCGCTTCAGTCATCTTATTCGGTACATAATCCACATGTTTCTTTCTAACAGCCGGATATGTTTTGAATATCGCGTCTATGATGTCCTGTGTTAGGTTATATTTGAGGCCGTTGCAACCGTCTGTTTGAGGCTGTATGTCAGCCAGGAATGCGCCTGACACACCTAGAAAAAAGTATAAAGGAATAAAATGGCAGCCAGATCTTTATCCCTACTAATATTATAAATGCGAAAGTAACTCTGTCTGTCTGTCTGTCTGTCTGTCTGTTACGCTTTCACGCTAAAACTACTGGACCTATTTAAATGAAATTTGGTACAAAGAAAGTCTGGAGCCTGAGAAAGGACTTCGGCATAAAATTGTTACTTCAGGTAAGTTAGGTGATGATTGCATTTTCCACTTCCTTAAGGTAGGATTAAACAAGAAAAGAACTATGCTCGTTCCATAGGAGTATTTTTCACCTTAAGGGAGGATTTACTGGGGATAAAAACTATCCTGTCCTTTAGATTATTTTTAATAGAATGTAAATTAAACAGAGTCTAAAGCAGGTATGATCATTACATACTTAACAGAGTGTTGTTTAATATGCATCAGATGCTGGTAGTCAGATATTGTTAGCTGTCTAGATAACTAACAATAGTCTTATCTTACTCTTTCAAGTCTTTTAAATTGTGTTTTTATTTATAAAATAAATTTTAATATATCTATATTCTTTCAAATTCAGAATAACCACTTGCTTGAGATTTTGTTATTAAGATTTAAGATGCAATATTTTATTTTTGTCTTACTTACCAGCCTCTTGTTTAATGTTATTAGATTCTGTATAGGTTTTTAAAGTAGGTGTATTCCAATACTCTTCACTATTTATCACTTTTGATATCACTAGATCCTCATATAAATGCTTTAAGGTAGGATGAAGAGATAATAACCTGAAAAATAAAAATTTATCACCTACTGAAATATTCATATAACTTACATTTTAATTTAATACTATACAGAATTATTTACTGGCAATACATTAGTAAGACACAAAAAAAAATCTAAAATTAACAGTATTTCAAAATTAACAACTCTTTAAAATGAGATATTGAATGTTTAAATATAAAAAAAAAATTACACTCCAGAGCACAGTCTGGCTGTAAGTCTAGCGATTCATGCCCATGAAAAAATTCAAAACATACTTAGATTTCATCTCCAGCTCCCCGTCAATCTGTCTTTTGAACTTCGGAAGCAGATTCTGCAGGTGCATCTTCACCTGGTCCCTGTCCTTGGCCTGGGCCTCAGCCCCCGCCGGATTGACGAAGTGGAAGGTAGAACATGTCCCGTCATGCAGCACCACCTGGAGCTGGACTTTGGGCTTGCCGGCTGGTGAAATCTTTTGAGCTACAAACATCATTGAATAGTAATTATTGTTATTTTTTTTTAACTTGACCTTCAACATAATTATCTGTTGTTGAACAAAGTCATCTATATTTGTCATATTAGATATTAACGCTAAGAGATATAATTTGCAACACATTGTGCAGATATTGAAGCTTATTAAAACTATCCACTGAAATGAACACCTGATAAAACATACTCACAACACTTTAGCATTTATAAACTCATAGCATAAGTACTTCTTAAAATATGTTATTAGTGGATATGATGTTTATTTTAATAACTTACTTTTAATATCAGCGTATTTATGTGATACAGCTACAGTATCTCTATTCTCCAACATCCATGCTAGCCTTTGATTCATCACATATAAGGTTCCATCGCCTTTCTTGTATCTCACGTAACCCACGCTCAACAAAACATCTTCCGAAGAAGTTGTCATGTTCTCCAAGCACTAAGTATGTGCCTTACTTATCGAAAAATATCACAAAAGTCATAAAACTCAAATAGAACTTGCAAATTTGTTACTAGACAAATGTACTACCCATTACATTATTGTACCCATAGAAATTGTATCAACGTAAAAAGTGAATATTTAATTTTACGTAAAACACACGATTTTTTTAATAGTTTCTTAGAAAACGTGTAGAATTATGATATAGTACAAAAAAGCACATAAGTCGACCATTTGCAGTTTTGACAAAACTGACAGAATACAGATACAACGAACAATCTTATATTTAAGCATAGACAAGTATTCATCACTTTTAAAATTATTGCTTCATTCTAATTTAACTAACTGTAAAAATTGTTTAACGCTAGTACTACCTAGCAGACACTAGCAGTACCTATCAAAACAGACAATCGCGATCTGCCCGGCTAGCACGTAAGCGTTTTATCGCGCGAGAAATATTTGACACTCTCAATTTATAAATATTATTATTATACATTATATTATACTTTTATTCACTGTAAGTATAACCTCTAGTATTTTTAAAATATCCAGTTACTTATAACTTATTTAGGTGTACAATTGATGATTCTTTTAAAATTAAACATTTGACGCAAAAGTACATCCATGCAATCATGCATGAGCTGTAGCACCGTACATGGACAATATTATTATGAATTAAAATTTAAAACTGTAATCAAAAGATGAAGTTATGTAGTCACTTGAAATAATATGCATGTACCGGGCTATGCTGAAAATACTCAAGTGTTTTTAGATTTTTGAGTAAAATTAGTAAAACGCAAAAAACAGTGTTTTTACAAATTAAACAGTATTAACTTCTTAAGAAACCGTAAACTAAGTGGGTAAGGCCGCCAAAAATGCAATATTTCAAAAAACAAGTTGTCCTAGACTTTACGACCTCATAAAAAATTCAATATTAAAGTTATCGTAATAAATCTTTTTTTACTGTATTCTTGAACTCAAAGTAGGTTGAAAATGTGCTAACAAAATAAATCTAAGAAGTCATACAAAAAAAATAAAAATTGTTTTCTAAAATATAAGCTCAAAAATGGCGTTTGTCCCAAGGGTACCCTGACCACTTCAAGTGGAGATGTACGCTTTTCTTATGCATATTTCGTTTAGCTCTCACTTCATATCAAAAGTATGATAGATTAACAATTATAATTATTATGTTAAATAATATTTATACTATTTTAAATAGGATCTGTAGACCATTATATTTTTTGAACTAAAATCGAGATATTCTACGTTACTCATCCTTCGTTACCAATATCAGACTTTAGACAACTCAGATTTAAAATTAAGTCAGAGAATTGAAAAATACTCACTCGAACCTTTAAACGAAAGCAAAAAGAAAAACGAAAGAAGCTATTTTGTCGCATTTATAGTCAAAAAAGGAACCGGAAATAGTCGTGTGCAGTTCTTCGTTACGTCAGTTTTTGGGAAATTTGAAAGGTAAAAAGGTAATATTTAATTAATTACAATTTAAAAAAATATGCGGGCAATACTTAAGTACACATTGATGTAGAGTTTTCTAGTTAATTTACTATAGTTTTTGAATTATAAATTATTAAAGTGTGCTCCGCGTTACCTTCGCGTTGCCTCTACGTTACTCTTAACCGATAGGTATAATAGAGGTGACCTAAAGGTTTGTTCACATTGTTATAATTAACCTCCCAAAAACAAAAAAGAGGATTATGGTTTTAATACTTTGCTTAAAATAATTACCAGGGATTGAAGATGGAATCGGAAGATTAGCATGCGCTGATGGAAAATAGTCTAAAATCAGGAAAGACAACTGAATCTGGGTTAAAAAACATGAAGTGAACGACAAAATATTTTTTAATACAAATGATTTATAAATAAAAACCTATAAAAAGAATGAATGTCAACAGTAGTCACAGTAATATTTTAGGTTCAGTGCCTATTTTGAAATAACTTTATATAAAGTGAAGTACTCTAAAACAGTATTTTAACGACAAAATTCTGCGTTACCTCTATATTACTTTTTGTCCATTTCCGCGGCCTTACCCAGTGACGAAATAAAAAAAAAATAAGATTACAAAAATACGAGTTTTTTTGTTTATTATGAACTCAACCTTACAATATTTATACGTTACTTCTGCGTTAAAGTAACGAATAAACTCTACGTTACCTCTATGTTACTTATTGCCCATTTCCGCGGCCTTACCCAAGTACTGATTTAGGTAAATTAACATTTTTTTAATATTTATAATTTTGCATAAAATAACATAGGTACCTATATGTTGTTTTAAAAATAAAATAATTAATAAGCTGTATAGTTAAGTGTGCTGACCAGTAGATAATGGATGTCACAATGCTCTCCTACCTATATTAAAAACTACTACGTTTTCGGTTTTGTTTTTCACTGAGCTTTTTGACGATTGTGAAGCTTATAAATAAATATAAAATGGCTATAATTCTATTGTTATATACTTACTCAGTAATTTTATTTTCCATATACATATTTATAAATTCGATGTTTTTTGTATTACAAAAAAAAATAATGCCTTATCATGTTCCAAAATATCTTAAAATAATACGTAGGTACATATTTATAAAATAATATTTTAAAGTAGGTACATTGTAGAATATAATAAATTATGATGTCAGTTTTAATTTGAATATAATTATTTTTCAATAAATTGTCTATGAAACTTTTCGTTATTTCTGATTGCGACTAAATGAGACCGCCATTTACAATTTTAGAAATAGCAACACCAAACATTGACAACCCAAAATGCAATCATGGCGCACGGGGTACTGTGTTTTTAGAATGCTGAGAAGTTTTTACGTAAACACTTCATTATTTTGCTTTGTAATCCATTTAAGTGTTTTTATAAATTATCCGTGACTTATGAAGATTGTAGTAAAGCATACATATGTGTCCCAAACTTCATCCTTACGTCCGTTCGCAATCTCGTCTGTACTACTAGACACTTGCAGGTACTGAAGTCTTGAGAATTGCTGTTTTAGCTCTCCTACCGTGTGTAACATGATAATGTTTTTCATTGAAATTGATGAATGTGGCATTTTTGCTATCATGAGATGTTTTATCTTTCATGTGTTGTGATAAATCCGATATTTTTGCTTGTTCCAGATAACTTTGTTGGTGTCATAATGTCAGAGGCGTACGCTCGTGAGATACTGCGAAGGAATGTTGCGCAAATATGCCAAACTATTGGATGGAATGGAATTAACTCGACACCACTAGACATTCTGGTGCATGTACTTGAAAAGTACATCCGAACTCTTGGGACACAAGCTAATAGATATGCCGAACAATTTAATAGAACTGAACCCAATTTACATGACCTAGGATTAGTATTTCGTGATCTACACGTACAATTACCAGAGTTGGCAGAGTACACTCGTAGCGTACCACCAGTGCCACCTCCGGTCACTGTTGACAGGTTTCCAAAACCAAAAGAATCTAATTTGAATTTCCTCAAACCCGGCAGCCATGAAGTTGTCACAAGACCAATGCATGTGCATGAGCACTTGCCACCTATGTATCCTGAAAAGGAACGAGACACACCTGTTGTTGCTGACACAATTGAAATCCGTCAAAATGGCATTGATAATGTTGACAACAGTAATGCAACATGTACTAGTCCGGAAATATCTGTTACAGACAGCCCTGAAAAACCTAAAGATTTATTCAAGAGACCCATTGACCCTGTATCATTACCGAACAGTAAGAGGCCTAGGCTACGGTTGGATGAAGAAGAAAGGACCAGAGAAATTAGTAGTGTCATGATGACTATGTCAGGTTTCTTATCTCCAGCAAGGGAGGGCAAGCTTCCAGAAGCCAGACCACCTACTGTTATTTCAGAAAAGCATTATGATAAACATAAGGCTAATTCCCATCATTCAAATGTCCCTAAACCACCAACATTAGAGAAAGCTGATAAGAAATCTAAAAAGAATAAACAATTGAATGGGAAAATAATGAAAAGTAAAAGGAAAGACAAAACACATAAAGGTGAGGGTAGTAAATCTAGGGATAGTAGCAAATCAGATAAGTATCCTCCTGGATATTCAATGAAAAATAAAGATGTTCATCCAACACATCATAATCATGTTACAATGCCAGCGCCGAAAGTTGGACTTCCGCCATCTAAGGTGGTACCTCCTTCTCCAAGTCCTAAGGCTGCGATGCCGCCACCTTTGGCTCCAACTATAGAAGCATCAAGACCAGTCATCAAGCAAGAGCCAGTTGATTATCATCCACCACCACCACCCATAGTCACCAAAAATATTATTCCAGGAGAAGAGGCAATACCTGTGCCCAGAAGAATTCCAATTTCTAAGTCTCCACTTGTTTCGAATACAGTACCTGTACATAAACAGCACTCTACATCAAATTCACTGTTTCCGGATGTGGAGATAAAAAAAGAGATCATTGATGATGAAGAAAAGTTGGCATCTCAACCTGACAGATCAAAAATTAATATATTTAAAAGAATATCGAACAAATCAAAAGAAGATAAAAACACTCCAGAGGTTGTAAATGATAAAATGCAGTCTGAAGCTATGATCTCAAAATTGCAGAATTCTGCTAATCAAAATACAAGTGAAAGTGTTATACATGAAAATGTGACAGTTAAAACTGAAAATGCAGTTGTGAACAATAATGATAGTAGTGCTTTAGACTTGTCTAAAGATATGGACCTTACAGCAAATGAAGTTATTAGTATTGATGATGATTCAATGGAGGCAAGTCCTATGCTTCATTCTAGATCACTGCCTCTAGATCATCGTCCAAATATATCAATTAATAAATCTCTTCAACTACCATATCCCAAAGATGTAGCTAGTGTCAGTCCCAAAATTGTTAAGAAAGAAAAGAAACACAAAGAAAAGAAAGATAAAGCTGCAGAGAAAGCGGCAAAGTTACAAGCTAAACTTATAAAGAAACAACAACAGCAATTGGCTTATGAAATGGCAAAAGCAGAAAAACAAAAAATGAAATTAAACAATCCTAAACCATCAAAATCAACAAGGCCAAAGAGTGATTCAAGATTGCCACAGATGCCACCTGGATTCCCATTCTTTCCTATGGCTCCTGGGAGAGGTCTAATGCCTGGTCCTGGTCTTATACCAGGAGGCGATTTTCTGGCAGGGTTAGCAAATAATCCAGCATTGAGGGGTCTACCACCCCCTAATTTACTAACGAACCCGTTTGCTTTAGGGCCAGGTGGTCCTGGACTGATCCCGGGCGCTGGTTTTCTGCCTGGCGCTCTTGGCCCAGGTATGCACAATCCTCTCATGCCTATGGGCAATTTCCCTCACTCCTCTCGATCCTCTTCAAGTAAAATTCCCCCCATGTTACGAAGACCTAGTTTAGAAGTAATTCCCGTGGATAACGACGACGACCGAGGATCGCATAAATCTCCGATGTCTCGTGAAAAAGACCGTCACGACAAGCACAAATCGCCGACCATTCCAAATATTTTGCAAAAACACAAGTCTAAATCGCATAAAGAACATAAATCGAATTTGTATAAAATGCCCCCTGTACAGCCTGATATAACGATAGAATTAAATCCTCCTAAAGCGGACCCCGTAAGACAAGAGCCACCTAGACAGCCGCTACCGCCTCCGCGAGCCCCTACTCCAGAGCCGGTTGCGACGCCTGAACCCGAGCCAATGCCACTACCTGTCGAATCATCAATTCCGGAAGTTTCCCAAGAACGTGACATCGATAAGTTGGAAAAGAAAAAGGACAAGTCACATAAGAAAGATAAGAAGGATAAAGATGGAATGAAGATTAAAAAGAAGAAAGATAAGAAAGACAAGAACAAGGATAAAAGCGAGAAGAAAAAGGATAAAGAGGACCGACAAGACCTGAAAGAAAAAATTAAGAAGGAAAAGAAAGAAAAGAAAAAGGAAAAATTAGCAGATGGCTTAGTGCCTAAACTGACGCTAAAACTCAACTCGTCGAACTCGAATTCACCGATGCCACCGAGTTCGCCGGATATCTTCAAATTGAATATTAAACCGCTGGTCAAAAAAGAGGAGGAAGAAAGCTCACCAATGAAAGAGGAGCCGGTCTCAAGGGAAAATAGTAGATCGCCAGAGTTGGCGCAGATATCGGCTTTGGTAACGAGACCGCCTAAGCCGAAGCACTCAAAGCATAATCACGTCTCGGAGGTCGATGCCCCGGCGTCGCCCCCGCCGTCTGTAAGTTCCCCGGTTAGGAAGAATCGTCCTCCGTCGAGCCACGCAAAATATAAGCGAATACTGTTCAAACCGCTTGCAAAGAAGGGGAACATGGATCATTTCGAGGATGAGGCTTCGGCATCGGAGGACAGGCCTGGATCGGGTGCCGCGCCGCCTTCTGCGTTGCCCAGCGGTCCTCTTCCCACGCCTTACTACGTGGATGATAGCGGAAATAAGGTTTGGGTGTGCCCGGCGTGTGGTCAGCCAGACAATGGCACGCCTATGATCGGGTGCGACGGCTGCGACGGGTGGTACCATTGGGTGTGCGTGGGCATCAAGGAAGAACCTGGAGCGACGGAGGACTGGTTCTGTAAGTCGTGTCTCGCTAAACGAGCGGCTATGGTACTCGCGGGTGTAACGGCAGGAAAAAAGCGCGGTCGTAAACCAAAAGGAGAAAAAATCAGAGACTGTAATTGACGGACCTTTCATTGTTACTGAGATTAGTTGTAATTTTTTTTCAGTTCGGTAGTAAATGAGCGATTGGATAATGTGAATTGTTAATGGATTAATTGTTGAATGATATCTTGAGAAAAAATGTTTTCATCATTTATAATATTAATTGATAGGATAGAATTAAGCGTAGATAATAATTGAAGAATTTTAACATTAAATGTTGAACATAAATAAAATAGTGTAGTTACTCGTAATAATTACCATAATTTTAATATTTTGTTACGATTTCTCTAAATCCCGTGCGCTCGGTTCGATCATGATTCGCGAAGCGGGCGTGTTATACACTACTCGCGTGTAAACATAGATGATAATATAAGATTTTTTTTATATTGTACAAAAACTGAATTTACTTAAGAAATTGGTGATGTATAAAGTATGTAATGTAGTGAATATTTAAATAAACAGATAAAGGCTGGATGTATTTTCAGCTAATATTTGAATAATATTTTCATATTATAATTTTAATATAACCCTGTTTTTTTTTTGTTAAAGTTGTTCCTCCATTTTTTATGTACAGCATCATCAGTAATTAGGTACTCGGAGAAGGAGGCAATGTAAATTTTTGATTTTAGCCAGTGGCCAATTAAATATATTGGTACTCGAAATTGTAGTAAATTATTTCATCCACCCCCTTATTTTATTTCATGCTCCCTCAAATCCAACTTCACCGTTTTGATAATGAGGTGATAGTTATCAGGTTTGCCAGTCAAGTAGCAAAATGAACCGCAATGATGACGAGAAGATGCACCTACACTGACCTACATTCAGAAAATATATTGTAGCGGCCAGGGTGCTTAAATATATCTACTACCTACCCACAAGTCTATAATAGAAATTAGAAGGACGTTTAAGAACTTTGATATATTTTCTCACGTTTGTTGCTGACTGTACAATTCTTATTTAACTCTTTGGGTGCGCATGATGCACATGTGCATCATGGAATTGCAGACCCCCGCGGCGCATGATGCACATGTGCATCATGGGTTTACAGTACCTGCCATGCGCATGATGCACATGTGCTACATAACAAAAATTGATTTTGCCATAGTATTTTGTTTAATCATATATTTTTTTTGGGTGGGATTGGGTTGTTGACAAAGAAATCTAACTAATACAATTTTTTAAAGTTATTATTTCCTTGTAAGTTCAGAAAAAAACACTTCAAACTTTGACCATTGGTTTTCAGTATATTTAATAAAGATTTTTTTTCTTTTGTTTTGATAAATCTGATGGTTAGTTATAATCACGGAAATATAAACAGTTATTTTTACAAAACATCAATATTTTCACCTTATAATGGCATGATAACTACGGTGCATCATTGCGCCGCAGAACCGTTTTTGTCAATACACGAAGTTAAAAGGTCTTAAGTATTTTTTTTAAATGCAAGTTTATACGTTATGACACTTGTGTTAAAGCTTTTTTTCTTTGGCAAGCAAAAAGGGATCGCAACTGGATGGTGTTTTCGCCATTTTACGTCAACCAATTCTTTACTTTACTACTAATACTTTGTATTTTATAAATAATTTATGCATTGTAGGTCTAAAGTGCTAAACGACGCTGCAAATAAATATATAAAAATAAGGCTGGGTATTTCAAAACAAAGGAGCCGAATTGCAGTAATTAATAATTTCTGATTGCAGTTATTATACATCGGAAAAACAACTTTAACGGATTTAACTCGCGTATTTTATTTTTATTGTCTGACATTTATGAGCCTTTAAATATTACATAATAGTAGCACGACTGAGCTGACAATAGTCTTATGCTAAAGTGATAGTACATATACATATGATATGGTAAAAATAAAATACGCGAGTTAAATCCGTTAAAGTTGTTTCATTCCAATGCAGTAAGTAATTATAATTTCGTTATCTATTCCAAGTAATCCACTCTTTGGCGACACCTGCGACACAATCGACTACATAGCCGCGGCTGGGTATTTCCAGACAAATGCACTAGTTGTTATTTTATAAAATGAGGATGTCGTTAAATAAAAAATGAAACAATAACAAAGAAAGTCAATAAAACTGACTGAAGTCTGGGTCGTGCGCAATACCTATCTCCCTTAAACAATGGACGTTAGAATTAGGTAGTCGGTTTTACCTGAACATCAAAAGTAAACTCTTTCGGCGTAATGACATTGACTTACGACCATATTTGAAGATAACAATCAAACAATAGATGTTGGTAGTTGTTGGTTTTAATTGATTTTTGCACGTGTTCTAGTTTAGGGATACAGGGGGTGGGTAATAATTCTTCCTATGCAATTACAACGTACAGTCTTGGTCTGTGACTCTGACTGTACACTTCGTGTCTTTGCTCATCTAAGTGCCTTCAGTTGTTATTAAGATTTTTTTACTAATCTCAATGGACTCTGATACGACACTAGCTGTGATGGACTCGACTTTCTTTACTGACTTGAATAATGCTTCTCCGATTGACTCGGCTATCTCATTGGACTCTGATACTGCACCCTCGATTGAACCTGGGGTAAACCCTATGGACCCGATATCTGCTGTTTTATCTATTGGCCAAACAAGAAGCGATCTGCCGATGCCGCTTGGTAAGTACTTTGTCCGATGATTTCTCTATAATACCTGGATTATGTAGCTAAAATTATAATTACGATTTTAATTGCATAAGGTTTAGACAAAATGTCGATAATTACGGAATATCTTATTCTAGGGTTATATTATATTTCAGGATTTAATGTGCAATGTCGAATAAATATCAAACGTATCAAAACAGCAAGAAGTAAACAGGGATAATGAGGAGGAGATTGTTACAGAAACCACAAAAAAAACTAATTTATAATAATAATACATTGAATGATTAAAAAATATTGTCTTTTATTTCACCCAAAGGAAAAACATTTAGTGATTGGTTATTAAAATAAGCGTATGAACCATCCATTCATGCGGTGTTTGTTCGGCCGATTATCGAACGGTCCTAGCGGGCGCAATGATGCACACGTTGCATCATGGATTTTAGCACGAAAAGAAATGTATGTGCGCCTGGGAGAGGTGCAAAACGTAACTAGGCCTGCGCACAGGAGTAGTGCAGCGCGCCGCTAGGCTCTCGCGTCGAAAGGGTTAATAGGCAGTTGCATGTATACCTAACATACTTAGTTTACCAAAAGTTTTTTTTCTGAATGAATAATTATCAACCGAAGAACATCCACAGCTAAGTAAGTCACTTGAATACTAGCAAATGTATGTTTAAGAGTCTACGGGCTCTTATACGAATGACGGGGTTACCAGTGTTATCTAGGTATAACTTCTTGTTTGTTGGAAGAGATGCTTCGATTGTGCACCTATTCCTATTTTATAAAACACTAGCTTCTGCCCGCGACTTCGTCAGCGTGGAACTCCTCCTTTTTTGCAGTCGGTTAAAAAGTAGCCTATGTCCTTTCTCAGGCTCCAGACTTTCTTTGTACCAAATTTCATTTCAATCGGTACAGTAGTTTTAGCGTGAAAGCGTAACAGACAGACAGACAGACAGAGTTACTTTCGCATTTATAATATTAGTAAGGATTTCTAGTCATGCATTTTTGATGTAATTGGCCGATGTATTTATTATAGAAACTTAGTAAAAAGGTAACAAATAAAAAGAACAAATGACTGGAATTTATTTATTTTACAAAAATGTAGTGGTTCCTAAACAGTACAATACAAAACGACAATCTAATAGTAACCAGAATGTGTGTGTGTAATTAACTAATTACTTTTACACATTTTCAGTGCGTAATTTGAGTCTTATGTCTCCAAAAAAAGGTATATTTTACAGACTCGTGCAAGTGTATCACTGCAGCGAATTAAAACTTAGCTGTCATGTTATATATACCATTGATTAGGATAAAGAAATGCATACTGTGTACTAATAAAACAATAATTATTTTTGTTCTTTGTCCAATCTTCTGATTTCTCTTACTGGCCATATTGAATACTGACGAAATATTTCCAGACTTTAATTCACTCCAACTACAACAAATAACTAAATCATGTAATCATGTAACAGATTGTAAACAAAAACCTTTAGCCTTAAAGGTAATTATATATTTATTTCACATTAAAATGACTAACAACTCAACAATCTACAAAGTAAAGGCTTATTTTTTAACAGTGGCTTCACCTGTGGGTATACTTTCTGGTGTAGGGGTTGGTGGTTGTTTCTCTTTGTTCCATTCTTTGAGACCCTCAGGCAGGGTAGTATCTTCTTCTAAAGACCCTGTCCCTTCAACAAACTCTTCATAAGTACTCTTTTCGGGGAACGGTCTAGGCCCAAGCAATTCAATCATGTCATCTCTGCTTAAAATCTCTTGTTTCAACAATCTTTCCGCAACCTTAATAATATTGTCTTTATTCTTTACCAGTAGCTCAGTTGTGTGTTTGTGCGCATTGTTTATCAAATCCCTGACTTCCGTGTCAATAAGTTCTGCAGTTTTTTCAGAATAAGGTTTGTCTATCACCATTTCACCTGGTTGGGGCATTTCAAATGATACATTACCGACTTTGGCGTTCATGCCGTAGTGTACGATTTGAGCGTAGGCGCTTTGAGTGATCTTTTTCAAGTCATCTTGGGCGCCAGTCGTGATTCTACCGAAGAAAATTTCTTCACTCACTCTGCCTCCTAATGTCATGCACATTCTGTCAAAGAGTTGTTCCTTGCTATAAAGGTACTGTTCTTTGGGTAGATACTGTGCATATCCTAGACCTTTACCTCTTGGGATAATGGAGACCTTTAATAAAGGATCAGCATGTTGGAGGAACCAGCCTGCAACGGCATGTCCTGCTTCATGGTAAGCTACTATCTTTCTCTCTTCTGGTTGTAAGACATTGGATTTCTTTTCCATGCCTGCTACAACTCTTTCTATGGCTTGCTCAAAGTTCTTCATGTTTATGTTGTTGGCTAGCTCTCTGGCGGCGATCAATGCAGCCTCGTTGCAGACATTAGCTATGTCTGCACCAGTGAAACCTGAAATTCGAAAGAGAATTTGTTTGTATTTTATAAAATGCACTGAATGATTGTAATAATCGGTTAAGATTAAATCCTATAAGAAGTTAAAAATAACTAATATTTAATGTATAAAGTAAGTCTTGAATGTCACTCAAATAAGAAGGTAATAAAAAAAACTTTCAATCTTATGTCAGCATAACTTGTTCACTTTAAATCTGTATATAACTTACCTGGAGTAAGTGCAGCCATTTTTCGTGCCAAATTGTCTTTGTTAATAGTAGTCTTCAATGGCCCAAGATGTACTTTAAAGATGGAGGCTCTGCCCTTAATATCTGGTGCTGGCACGAAGATCTGTCTGTCAAACCTTCCCGGTCTGAGCAAGGCCTTGTCAAGGATATCCACTCTGTTTGTAGCAGCTAGTACAACTACATTGGTTGTAGTGTTAAATCCATCCATTTCAACAAGAAGTTGGTTAAGGGTGTTCTCTTGTTCTGAATGACCTCCAAAACTACGACCACCCCTCTTACGACCAACCGCATCAATTTCGTCAATGAAGAGAATGCAAGGAGCATGTTTACGGGCCATGGAGAACATGTCTCGCACTCTAGAGGGACCAACTCCCACAAACATTTCTAAGAACTCCGATCCTGACACAGTTAAAAATGGGACATTAGCTTCTCCAGCAGTGGCTTTGGCAAGTAGGGTTTTACCGGTACCTGGAGGCCCAGTAAGCAAAGCTCCCTTAGGAATCTTGGCTCCCAGATCAATATATTGCTGGGGATTCTTAAGAAAGTTGACAAATTCCATAATCTCAATCTTTGCTTCTTCACACCCAGCTACATCTTGAAACTTGACGCCAATATCTGTTGGGTTTATTAACTTGGCAGTTGATTCCATGACCCCACCGAACAGACCCCCGCCTTTACGTCCACCTCGACCCATCATATCAGCAGATCGTCTCATCATGTAAATTAAGAATCCAATTATAAGCAATGTAGGCAGCATTCCAGTTAAACTGGATGCTTCAACTTCAGTTTTATAGATGACAGAAATGAAGTTGGGTGGATCAATATTCATTTCAATCTGAGCATTTTCTAAGTTTCTTTCAAAAGAATCTACACTGCCTATGGCGAACCAAATAACTTTGCCCTCAACTGCAGATCCTGGTTGTAATTTTACACGCACCCATTTCTTATTGATCACTTCAAGTTTTTCAACAATACCTTTATTAAGATACATGTTCACAAAGTCTCGCCAGCTAATCTCTCTGTATCGCAGCTCGAAGTAGGCTATCGAGGCCAGTAAGGTAACAACCCCCATAGCTCCGAACATCATCCATTTTTCTCTGTCCTGTCCCTCATAACCACCACGTCCGGAACCTTTTCCGCCTCCAGGTGTACTGCTGAACATATTCATGTTCCATTTATCTTGAGAAGAGCTCGATTTTGACGTCGGTGGCGAACTTCTGGATGGCGCAGGTGTGTCATCTTTACTTGATTTTTTTTCAGTTTTCTGACTAGATCCTGGTTGAAAATACTTCTCAAAGCCTTTGGGTGGCTTCTGGCAAAACTGGTACCACTGATTGAGTACGGAATCAAGCGCCGCAACGCCGACGGGCTGTAATTTGTGGCCATTGAAGTGCAGTTTAGATAACTGTGTTTGAGTTAACCTGAGACTTTTCCACATGCTGTAGCAAATATGTGACTATTTACACTGGTGAACGTGATTGATGTTTCGCAATATTATTGAAAATTGACTATGGATAACGTCATAACATTTATTTATCATGTAATGACTTTCATGACAAACACGGTTAGAAAAATCTTGTCATTCGAACGAAAATAATTTCACAATCTTTTAAGGTTCGTGTAGCAACCCTAAATTATAAAATTTATAAATGAAACTATGATAACTTCATCACCGAGAGAGACGAATGTGCGTTTATTCAATAGTGTTGCTCAAACTTTACGTTTGGAAACGTGATTACAAAACACTGGTATAATTTCCGAACGAAAATCAGACATTTCATTTTCTGCGAAAATAATCTCGCAGGTAGTGCTGTGCTTAATTTCTTTTTGTGTTTTTGCTGATGTGATATTTATTTATCAAAATGGAAATATAGAAAGCCCATTAAAGATTTCACATTATTTAGGCAATTGTGTCGTAAATAGAGAATTCAAAGTGTGAGAAATTTGGTGTTAAAGTTGTCGTCATAATGAACCAAGATAATAAACCAGAAAGCAGTACGAAGGACAGAAACGATGGGAAGAGGCCCCTAGATTTAGTAGTGCACCGAGCAGCGAAGGTTCCTCGGTTGTCTGACTGCTCCAGTCCTTCTTCAAGTAGTGACAAGCGAAAAGTGGGACCAAATTCTCAAAAAAAGTCTAAACATGGTTACGATAGGAACGATTTGCCAGTTTTTGGTACTCCAGTGCCAATGAGACTCGTGCGTAAGGCTGGACCTTTTTTAATAGGCCCTAAAATAGGGCCTAGTCCTGTTAAAAGCATTGTGCAGTGTTTAGCAAGGAAGGAAAAGACTGATGACTTTTATCATTTGAAGATTTTGACTTTACAACAAGAAGGGCAATTTGAGACTCAAGATCATAGGCAAGGGAAGATGCTGTTGCATACAGAGTATTCACTGTTGTCATTATTAAAGGACCAAGATGGAATAATAAAGCACCATGGAATTTATAAGGTAGATAATATGCATTTGTTAATATGTACTGCTTTACATGTTAATGTTACTAATTATTATGCAAAGACTTAATTAATTTATGCAATTACGTCTATATTTTGGATAATTTTGTGAAGGATATTTAATTATATTGATATAAAAGTTTGTATGTTTATTTACTTTTTGAAAAATCTGCAATATTACAGTAAAAATGATAATAACATGTCTATTTGATGGTATGATATTTTTATATTGTTAAATTTTATATCCTTATTTTTGTTTGTGTACTAAAATACAAATAAATTTTTATTTTGTTAAATATAATTTTTGTTTGTGTCCTAAAATACAAATTAAATGTAAGACTACAATACTTATAATGTTGGCCTGTTGGTCTAGTGGTCAGAGGCCCTGACTACGAAACCGGAGGTTGCGGATTCGAATCCTGCTAGGGGCAGATGTCAATGTGATGCGCACTGGCATCTGTACCTGAGTCTTGGATGTCTTATATGTATTTATGTATATTTATCCATTGTCTAGTACCCATAACACAAGCTTTGCTTAAAATGGGACTAGATAATTGGTGTGAATTGTCCAAAGATATTTATTTTTATTTTTTTTTATTTTTTTTTTCAGGATGTTGCATTAGAAGAGGTATCAAATCCTTCCGGAAATGGTACCATTTATACAGGTCTTATTAGGGAGCGACTTTTTCTAGTCTTGGATTCTTTGACTGCTCACCAATTCAGTAATAGAGGAAGAGAACTTATAAACCTGCAGTCTTATGTAACGAAGATGAAAAAAGTACCAGAAAAAGAGGCCATACTTATCTTTTATGACATTGTCAGAGTTGTAGCTAACTTTCACAAGGTTAGGTCACTCTTATTTATGTTATAATTATTCTTAATAACCTTAAAAAGATGTATTTTTTTTGTTGTTACACTTAACAATTAAAAGTCATATAAAATCAATTTTCAATTACAATTTTTGGTCATTATACATTAGGCATGTAATTTTCACTTTGTTTATATTTATTTATTTCATTTTTGCATCCTCTATGTATCTTAAGATTCTTGAGTAAACATTTGGAATGAGTACCTAGGTGTGCTATCTTGCATAATTAAAATATCACATATAAAAAGCCAGTGTTTTGTTATAGCTTAGGAGTAACAGTATATTAATTATAATTTTCAGAGAAATGTGGTACACAGAGATCTAAAATTGGGCAATATTGTGCTCAATCGCAGAAATGGCAGAGTCACTATTACAAATTTCTGCCTTGGCACACATATGATCAGTGATACTGATTTGTTAAAGGATCAAAGAGGTAATTTCTTTCGCCCGCGACTTCGTCCGCGTGGAACACCTCCTGTTTTGCAGTCTGTTAAAAAGTAGCCTATGTCCTTCCTCAGGCTCCAGACTTACTTTGTACCAAATTTCATTTAAATCGGTCCAGTAGTTTTAACGTGAAAGCGTAACAGACATACATACAGACAGAGTTACTTTCGCATTTATAATATTAGTAGGGATATATGACTTCCAATGGGTAGCAGAGTATGTGTGGGTGGATTTTTGATTGTTTGAGATGCTATCTCAAGATCATTATGGTTTCAGGCTATAATTAAGAATAGAAACATTAAGTAAACAATTTGCAATGCGGACAATGTTTTATATATATTACAGTAACATTTGGAATGAAACAATTTCAAGGATTTAACTCGCGTATTTTATGTATAACTAGTTGTCCGCCGCCCTGCTTCGCATGGATCCCTTTTTTTATAGCTTTTGTCATTCGGGTATAGTGTAGCTTCCCAACAGTGAAAGAATTTTTAAAATCGGTCCAGCTGTTTTGGATCAGTTCAATTCAAACAAACAATCAAACCTTACCTCTTTATAATATTATTATTAGTATATTATTAGTATTAGTATAGATAACAGCAAAGTCATCAGAAATGATTCCGTTAACAGTTGTTTCATTCCAATATTAAATAACTTGTTATTCCAGGTTCCCCAGCGTATATATCTCCGGACGTTCTACTCTGCAAGCCGTACCTCGGCAAGCCATCAGACATGTGGGCGCTAGGCGTGGTGCTATACACAATGCTGTACGGACAGTTTCCATTCTGCGACACAAGTCTGGCCCAGCTGTTCAGCAGGATACAAGCCGCCAGCTACAATATACCGCCGTGAGTTTTATTATGGTTTTGAAGTTATAAAATACTAGCTGGCCGTCCCGGCTTCGCATTCGCTTCTTCGCTTCCTTATTTTTATTTTTTATAGCCTATGTCACTCGGGAATAGTGTAACTTCCCAACTGCGGAAGAATTTTTCAAATCGGTCCAGTCGTTTTGGAGCCTATTCAATCCAAACAAACACAAACCTTTCCTCTTTATTATATAAGTATAGACAAGGATAATATTGGCGGTTACGGCATATTGAAAGCTCACTGGTATTGTGATACAATACATAATATGCAGTTGTTATTTATTATATGTACCTAAAATGATTGTTTATGACACCACTTGAAATTAGCTTATTTCTATAGAGTCAAAGTTTGATGGATAGAAAATATTTAATATCAATTGGCATACACACATTCTGATGGTATATTCTGGTGTAAATACTTTAAAATTGAATATTTTCAAAACTAAGCCTTAAACATCTGAATAAGGCCAGAATCACCTATAGGGCATTGGATAAATTCATGAAAAAGATTACTATCCTCATATATTTTCTATGAAACAGCTTTTTTTCGATAACTTGAAATGCCCGTGGAATCACCCATAATTTAAAAAGGCAGTTCGCCAGTAAAATAAATGAACGGCAATGTTAAATATGTCTATAAATAAACCTGTAAAATTATTTTTTCAGTGATGGCAACACCGTGCAAGTGTCTGACAACACCGTGTTCCTTATCCAGAGGTTGCTAGTAAAGGACCCCAAGCACAGATTAACAGCGGATGAGGTAATAATTTCATAACACTTATAATTCTCGACTTGAGTTGCATAAGGTCTTATGTTAACATATTATGGCTTTTTCTTTTTTTTGCATAAAACGAACAAACTTTTTCTTCTATCTACAAACATATGACAAACGTATTTGTTTCTTATTAAGATACGAATATGTTTGTCAGTGTGTTAGAAGGAGGACAAACAGTTTGTTCGTTTTATGCAAAAAAAGGAACAAGCCCTATGTTAACATCAGACCTTATGCAACTCAAGTCGAAAATTGCAAACTAAAAATATATATAATACTTATTAATGCAAACTAAATTTAAAACTGGTTGAATCATAAAATTTTATTCTGGCCTATGGATCATCATCCGCGAAGACATCAGAAACTATTATTATTCAACAGAATCGACGTGTTTCATATTTTATTGAACCCCGTAACGGGGTCAAAAAGTTCGCGTATGAAGAAAATCAAGCTAGTACCTATGTGATATGCAGTTTACTTAGTCATATTTCTTATACTACGCTATACTACGCTGTGCTACGATTATGGAAACTGTAAAGAATCCGAAACGCCAGCAAATAAAATAAATCCGTTAATAGTTGTTTCATTCCAATGCATAATAAATCCCTACTAATATTATAAATGCGAAAGTAACTCTGTCTGTCTGTCTGTTACGCTTTCACGCTAAAACTACTGGACCGATTTAAATGAAATTTGGTACAAAGAAAGTCTGGAGCCTGAGAAAGGACATAGGCTACTTTTTAACCAACTGCAAACATGGACCACGCGGACGAAGTCGCGGGCAGAAGCTAGTGCATAATAAATTAATAATATTTCTTATGGTTCCTCAGGTCTTGGACCAGTTGTCCAGCATCATAGCCACGTACGTGATAGTCCCGAACCCCCCGGACGACCTGCAGGTGGTCCCAGACGTGCCCCTGGACGAGCCGGAGAAGAAGACCACCGAGGCCTCCCAGGAGGTCGACGCCAAGCCCTTCCTCCCGATACCGGAGAGCTGCGAGCCCGTTTGTAATGTATTGGTGAGTTTAAATTTGTAATTGGGTAGTGCTTGAGAATAGATATTGAAGTAAAAGGATTGTTTAAAAATTTGACAACGTATAAGTAACTAGCTTCTGCCCGCGACTTCGTCCGCGTGGAACTCCTCCTTTTTTGCAGTCGGTTAAAAAGTGGCCTATGTCCTTTCTCATGCTCCAGACTTTCTCTGTACCAAATTTCATTTAAATCGGTCCAGTAGTTTTAGCGTGAAAGCGTAACAGTCAGACAGACAGAGTTACTTTCGCATTTATAATATTAGTACAGATGGTGGCACTGCTGGCAGGCTAAAATCTTTGGAAAAAAGACACAGTGTAAAGTGTGTTCTTAACATTAATAGACAAGTCTAGAGTCAACAACTGTCTCAAGATAATTATATCAAAGTGACAGTTTTCTATGACTTGATAATTGAAAATATTATATTCTTGATTTTTGAAAATTACAAGAAGCGCGTCAGTTGACATCAAAATTTTACAATATTCTTTAACAATTTATCTTAATTTAGTTACTTAATAACTATGTACTTCCAAACGTCTTAAGAATTTTCCTATACATTGATAGATATAAAATCTATTTTATAATTTGTATTGAGCTGTTTAATAATTATTAATATTTATAAATTAGATACTTTTGTTAGTAACAATTTTCAGTTTATTTTTTATATTCTTAATAGCTTCCTCCCGCGACTTCGTCCGCGTGGAACTCCTCCTTTTTTTGCAGTCGGTTAAAATGTAGCCTATGTCCTTTCTCAGGGTCCAGACTTTCTTTGTACCAAATTTCATTATTAAATCGGTCCAGTAGTTTTAGCGTGAAAGCGTAACAGACAGACAGACAGAGTTACTTTCGCATTTATAATATTAGTAGGGATTACTCATATTATATTTCATTATTGTTGTATATATACAACAATAATGAAATATATATACCATTTTACCATACCATATATACCATTTTTTTTAAGTAGCTACTTTAACTCTCAATTTTTCCAATCGATCATAAAAAAAAATCTTTTCAGGACGACATAGCGATGTTCTGCCTGCCACTACCCACATTCCTAGGCTTAAACATGCCAAATCAACCATCAAACATAAACACGCAAACAGAAGAGGCGCCGAGCCAAGAGAACCAGCGGCAGATACCCGTACAACAAGTAGGCACTGACGCGAGGCCGCTGCTGCCGTCAGAAATCGTCAGATTCCAACACATGTTCGTCAGTCACAGTCAGAGACAAGAGACTCGAACTGACCGACCAGAGTCTAGGTTAAGAACGCTAGCTCAAAGGATACCTAGGTTAAACGCTCCTACCACTTCAGCGGCTAGTAACCCAAGCTCCTCCCAAGACCAACAGGACAATGTTATCAGGTTGCCCGTGTTAGATCTTTCTAGGTTACCTGGAAATAGGATTATGAACCCGGCTCCCGTTCATACGATAAATTTAGAATCTGTTAGGAATAACCCTAGACCGCCGCCCGATTCCTATGAGTTCGAATATCATTAGTATTTAAGAGTGATTTTGTTGTTTTTGTTGACTGGGCGAGGTTTCATATTTGACTAGGTTAATTAAGATAAAAAATTCAACGTTTCGAAAGTTCGGAATTGGGCTTGTGAGTTGTGACGTCATGTTATGTTATAAATTCTACCATAATGTGACGTCACTAGCTTATCATTATCATTTATTGTTGTATTGAGAATGGAAAAAATACGTGTCAATCAATAAGTTTTAATCATCCAGTTTATATTTGTTATTATTTAACAAACACGTACAAAGCTACAAATATAATTGTGCCTCCTCTATGCCCTAGTTGAATTTCGAACCTCGCTTCGCTCAGCGAAGTAAAACACTTTAGTTAAAACTACAACAATTTTAAGAAGATACCAAACTGACTGCCATTTGGACTGATCAGTTACATTGGCCGTGCAGTTGAAACAAGTTAGACAAGTACCGCACTTGTGCCCATTAGAGATAGTATGTTAAATTTAATTGTGTTTTATATAAATAAAAATTAATTAAGATATTACCTATTCGGCCAACGAAGTGTTCTCAAATATTGGTTATTCTTCCTTTTTACCATTAACGATTTTATATGAACGGTTGTATGGGATTGTATGAACAATTTGGTTGTGAGAAATGATTGAGCTTTATTTTTTTTTAACCGGTTTGTAAATATTTAAGGTTTTGTAATGGTGGTTGTTTCTTTGGTAATATTCGGTTTTGTTTTATTTTCGGATATTTGAAAGTGCACAGTAAAGGACATAAATATCGGTTTTTAGTGTTAAATTTTATTTTTAATTAGTTATGAATTATTTGGATGGACCATGTTTTATTTAATATTTGTGTTCTTAAGATACACGAAGCAAATCATTGAAAATAAAATAAAAATAAATTAGTTCTTAGTGTTTATTTTAACAATGGTCGGGTATTTTTTTATTTTAAGCAGGTTTATGTACAACTTTTATAATACAATGCAATTATTTTGTATGTTACTTAAAATTATCGTCCATATTTTCTACATGATTTTTTTTTCTTTACCTATTTACATAAAATTGATATTCTTTGTGGAAATTTCTTTTAATGAGGGCCACCGCGTAACAGAAATCCACTAGATGCGCTAGTGTAGAATGAGGTCTAGCTGTCATGTTCCACCAATGAGAGGCAACCTACTGGCCTGTGATTGGTGGTACATGACAGCTGGATCTCATTCTACACTAGCGCATCTAGCGGATTCCTGACACGCGGCGGCCCTCATTGTCATACCATGTTAGCGGTTTTAAAATTGAATCACAAAAAGTACTTAATATATACCTAATGACATCTTTATCCATGTTAATTAAGGTGGTTAACTAATAAACAATACAAGAACAAAACAAGATGGACTATTTACGTTTTTTTAAAAAGGGGTAATATGCTTGGAATTAAACAAAACGAATTCAACTCGCGTATTTTATTTTTATTGGAATACTTTAAAGTTCCCACATTCGTAGCCGACTGAGCTGTCGATGCTCGAATACTAAAGTTAATCCGTTTGAATTGTTTCATTCCAATGTGTAATAACCGCGAAAGAATCAGAAATGATTAAGGTCATAAGTTCCCAACTTTTTCTGAACGCCTACATACAAAAAAGCGAATTAACTAGGGCAAAGTGTGTCATCACGCGAATTCAAATTTAAATGTGCAGACTTAGAGTCCTAAATGGAGTAACAGAATATTTCGTGATGTCACACTGTTCTAGTGAAGGTGTGATATATATTTACTATCTTGTGAACATCAAATCCGCTATTTTTTATACTTTGGAAATATGTTTACATAAACAAAATGTACCTAACTGGAATGAAACAACTATTAACGGATTTAACTCGCGTAAGTATTTTTATTTTATTTTGTTTGCTGACTTTTGACTTTAGCGTTAGATTATTGTCAGCTCAGTTGTAAACTGTAAAGAATCCGAAACGTCAGCAAATAAAATATAATAAAAATACGCGAGTTATATCCGTTAATAGTTGTTTCATTCCAATGTGTAATAACCGCGAAGGTATCAGAAATTATTAAAATGTACCTATGTATCTTTTTTAGGCAATTTAAATTATAAGTAAATTTCTTTTGTTTATTTGAAACTCGTTGTTTTGTTTATTAAATAGGTAAACTACTGTTAAAAATTGTCTCAATTGTTTTAGGAAAAGATATTTTTATGACTGTATCCAATTATAAAATATAATTTTAACATAAATAAGGCATTGTATACTAAGTAGGTCAATTTTTGTTATTTCTTAGGTCATTGGTTCCTTTGTTTAAGGACACGGTGTTTATTAATTATGTAATAAACATGAATTTGAAAATGATCAGTGTATTTTATTCGATAATGTAAAAAATGCATTTCCTTACTTTGTAAGTGTATTAAGTTTAAAAAATAAATAATTATTCTTGAAGCATAAACTTAAAGTTAGTTGACTTTAACTTTGACATATTGATGAAAAAAAATATCTCAATAACTGATTGAGTAGCTGATACAAACAAAATCGATATTCCCATTATTTCTTTATTAAACTTAGAGAAAAAAATACCTACTTTAAAATTTTGAAATTGATAAATTTCACCCCATTCCACGGTACCTGCAAATTATTTTTTCTGTAGGTACCTGTCTCAATAGTTAATAATTAAAATTGTATCACTTTTACAATACCTACTACTACTTACTAGTAGGTACATAATACAACATTATAGGTAGGTACCTACCTATTGTCACTGTCAGTCATTTAATTTATTTATAAGACCGATCAATAACATTATACTAAAATAACTCATTAAGTATACTAAAATAACTCAACCTGAAATTCAACTGAAAAATTATCTGCCACGTCAATCAAAAAGCCGATTAAAAACTAATTTTAAGAAAATTAATAGGTAACTACTACTTACCTATCGGTCAAAATACGTACCTATAGACACGACTAATTTTTTACGGACATTAATAGCCTTACCTGACCTACCATTATTTATTTGGGTCAATTTTATTTTTCGTTTGTTCCTACCCAAGTAGGTATCAAGCATTTTGATTAATTGTATTTTTTAAGTCCCTTACATTCAGTATCGAATAGGCATTCACTACAATCAGTTCAAAGAAATTTCTTATTGAAATGCAATCCATAAAAAAATACATGTTATCTAGATTAGTAGTCAGTTTGTACAACAACATGTATCCAAACTTCTTTCTATCCCTTGTTATTCGCGTATACTGTATTGCATACGTTTTTTTTTCAACAGTAGTTGTAATGAATTCGGTTATAGATGAATTATTTTGGCCGCACTGTTTTATGATCGCGGAGTACGTCACAAATTTTATCGTTTCTTACCTTACTGCAGACGATTATATTCTCAAATACTGTGAAGGTATTAGGCAAGTGGATCAAGAATTAGGCTTAAGAAATTTGCGATTGGAAACAGCTTGGTCGAAGTCTGTATTTCGCATCATTATAACATCGACTTCTATTAAAGCAGTGATTTACTTACTAGGCTCACAGTACAAAAGAGCGGTTTTTTGGGTTGTCTATTTCAGTACTGCGGCGCTAACTTTTGCTTTGAATTTAAGTCATTTGGTAAGAGTTTTAGTGTTTGAACTGTTGCGACATCGGTCTAAATGCATGAGAATAATTTTGAAGCGGAAACTGAAGACGTTTACTGGAACCGGATGTTACGGAGCCATGTACAAAACTCAGGTCATTAAGGATTCACTAAAAATATACAAAAAAATACTGGACAATCTTAACATCACTAACGGACCGATAAAGATTTTGGTAAAAGTCTTTATACAAGTTAAAATATGGATTATAAAATAGTAACAAATTTTTAATAAGCTTTCTTACAGATCACCGTAACTTCAATTTGTATGTGTGCAAAAATATTGCTATTTGGTTATTTAATTATTGCGTGGGAGATAAGCGAAGTAAGTAGCCGTATTCGCTTTAATTAAAAGGAAGGTATCTACCAACTAAAGGACGGTCGCGGAGCACAGAGAGAAACGGGCGTTGCCCTTTTTCTGTTTGTCTCTGTCGCACACACGTAGTAATAGTGCCCTCACGCTCGCACAGTTACTGTGCGAGGGTCAGTTTTTCGCTGTGCTTCGCGACCGTCCTTTAATTTTATACATACCATCCTTACTAATATTAAGTATGTATAAACACGAAAGAATGTATGTACATAATACCTACATCACCAGTTGAACTCCATTTGAACTAAATAAGTAGTTTTAATAACAACATATTAATAAGTTACCTATGGGTATAGTACATTACGCACCGAGGCCAGTAAAATAAAAAATGTCTCGGATCACAATATGTAATTGTCGTCCGAGGCGAAGCCGAGGTTGACAAAAATGTGATCTGAGGCTTTTTTATTTTACTGGCCGAGGTCAGTATACTATTTTTCTGTACGACGAAGCCAGAAAGCGGCAATTTCATTTAGCGCAGCGGCCACAAAGTTGGCGCTTTCCGGCCGGAGGACAGAAAAATAAATTATCTATAAATAATCTTATTGTTCTTTGTTTTGGCGATCTCAGTATGAGTGTATTCTAATATTATTATAATCGTTTCAGATGCGATTAGCCGCTTCGTTAGTTATAACTATTGAGACCACATTTTCTAGCTTCCACTTCTGTCTGCCGGCCATCTCTGCGGAGCTCGCGGCGCACGAACTAGACAAGTTCAAGATCGTAATACTAGACGAACTGCTTATTTGCCAAGGTATTTTATGTGTTAAAACTGTTGTCAAATATTATATCTGGCTATTTAAACTCGAATTAAGATCATTCCTGAATGAATCAAAATGTGACAAATATCTAAAAACCCTGCTCGATGGACCAAAAATGTTTTAAGGTGCACTGTAAATAAAAATACAAAGGAAATAAGATTCTTAAGGGACCGCTGCCGTGCTGACGCGTGTTCTGACTCCAAATTTGTGGGACGTCTCAATTTCATGATGATGATGATTAATAATGGTGATGAAGAATATTGTTGCAACCTTTGTGCGTAAATGATCACATGAGGATGACATTGAGATAGAATGGAACAGAAATTTGTCCTTGGGGCCTAGATAAGGTGCCAACGTTCAACGTTAATGACATCCTCGAACGTTTGAACGTCTGTACGTGACAATCGTTTGCGGATGTCAAATCCCATACATTTTTGTGCCAACGTTTAACATTAACGTTGAACGTTGGCACCTTGTCTTGGCCCCCCGGACTGCTTAATTGAATGGAATCGACAGATGATTGATTGACATTTATTAATTCATATTTCTAGATGACGAGCTCCGATCGGTGCTCGAGGACTCTCTGACGTACATCAACCTGCGTCCCTTCAAGTACTCCATATTACGGGTGCTCACCGTCGACGCTTCTCTGCTTCTCTCTTGCCTCGGTTTCTGCACCACATACCTTGTTGTGATCATTCAGCTGACTAACACTACTTAAATTCGTTTTATAATGTGTTAGGCTAAGTCTAAGTTTGAAGTTTTTGTGAAATAAATATTTCATTACGTGTATCTATGTGTATTTTATTTGCGTCTAAAGCGTATTGACTCTTCAAAATAATCAATTTTTAGGCTTAGGCTTTGATTTGTGGCTGGATTTTGGTATTCTGTTCGACTGCGAGAAAGATCGCGCTCAGCCTAACTAAACTGTTGATCGTAGAGGGTTGAAACCTAAAGAGCGTTTTCTTTGTATGACGTAGGCTCTGATAAGAGAAGATTTTCCGAAGTATTACCCTGAAGGGGTGCCTTAGGAAAATCCTTTCTCCGGAAAACCTTTCGAGCACACGCATGCACGGTAATTATATTTTCTATAAATATAAACTATCCATTGTTCTAGTCCAGATCGTACTTAAATTCGTGATGTATAGAAGGTTAAGATGTTTGACTGACTGATATCAACGCACAGCCGAAATGACCAGTCCTAGAAATTTTGCACGAACATTTTTGTGCATAATTTAAAGTTTCTAGGAAGTAAAGGAAGCAATTAAGATAAGAAGGAGTTTCTAAAAAAATATTCCCTAAGTGGCTAGGGGTAGAAAAGTTTGTAGATAGCTAAGTGACTTTTTAATTCGGTTTTATAATTGCTACACAACTCAACATAAAATTGAATTGTAAAGTACCTAACCAAAAATGAATGATGATTGAAAATTCATTTTAAGAAAATTAATGCCTACTAGCTACCGATTGGTCAAAATATCCAACTCTTTTTCGACGGCTTCTAATATACTGATGGTTATTTGGTTCAATTTCATAAACCGTAAGTACATAATTAGATATCAACCGGTTTGATGACTTATTTTTATTAAATCCTTCGAATTCAGTGTCGAACAGGCATTCAATACAATCAGTTCAAAGAAATTTCTTATTGAAATGCAATCCATAAAAAGATACATGGTATCTAGATTAGTAGTCGGTTTGTACAACAACATGTATCCTAACTTCTTTCTGTCCCTTGTTATTCACGTGTACTGCATTTTATTCGGTTTTTTTTCCACAGTAGTAGTATTAAATACGGTTATAGACGATTTATTTTGGCCGTACGGCATTATGGTGCTAGAATACGTTGTGAATTTTGTTATTTCCTACCTTACTAGAGATGATTACATTTTCAAATACTGTGAAGGTATTAGGCAAGTGGATCAAGAATTAGGCTTAAGAAATTTGCGACTGGAAACAGTTTGGTCGAAATCTGTATTACGCATTATTATAACTTCGACGTCTATTAAATCAGCAATCTTCGTAATAGGCTCATTGAATAAAAGGGCGATTTTCTGGGTTGTCTATTTTAGTACTTCGGCGCTAACTTTTGCTTTGAATTTAAGTCATGTGATTAGAGTTTTAGTGTTTGAACTGCTGCGACATCGGTCTAAATGCATGAGAATCATTTTGAAGCGGAAACTGAAGACGTTTACTGGAACCGGATGTTACGGCGCCATGTACAAAACTCAGGTCATTAGGGACTCACTAAAAATATACAAAAAATTGCTAGACAATCTAAACATCACTAACGGACCTATAAAGATTTTGGTAAAAATCCTTATCGCTAGTTAAAATTAGATCATAAAATGTAACATTTTTTAAAAAAGCTTTCTTACAGATCGCCGTCACTTCAATTTGTACGTGTGCAAAAATATTACTATTTGGTTATTTATTAGTTTGGTGGGAGATAAACGACGTAAGTAGCTTTCTTCGCTTAATAATAAGGAAATTATCAAGAAATGCTATCTAAAATAAAACCTTTAGGACATTATTTATTTTCTCACAAGATACCTACTTGCATAGATTTGTACAATAAATTTAACATGTACCCATATGCAGGTATTTCTGTAAAATATTACTGTTTTGGAGCCTATAAACAAAACCCGATTTGATAATTTAATATATTAATACATCACTAGTTTAACTGAATTTTTACCTAATCATTTTTAATAACATACGAATATGTGTTATGTACTAAATTACCTACCTACATAATCTTACTGTTCTTTGTTTTAGCGATCACAGTATGCACTCTAATTTTCTTAATTTCACATAGCATTGTAATTATATTGCGTGATTATTGAGAAATGGATGAATCTAATCTAAACATTTCAGATGCGATTGACCGTTTCGTTAGTTATAATTATTGAGACCACATTTGCTAGTTTCCACTTCTGTCTGCCGGCCATATCTGCGGAGCTCGCAGCGCACGAACTAGACAAGTTCAAGATAGTAATACTAGATGAACTACTTATTTGCCAAGGTATTTTATTTTGTAGACACCAACAATATATGATAAGGTGTGTTGAAACTGTTGTCAAATATATCTGACTATTTAAACTTTGAAATAAATCATAATGTGACAAATATCTAAAAATCCTGCTCGATGGACCAGGAATGTTGTTCGGTACAATGCTAATAAAATGGTCTGTAAAGGAATGGTCTGTAAAGGAAAGGATATCCTTTACACACCACCACTTTATTTTATTAACAGTGTACCGAAAAACAACATTTTGGTCCGTCGATCAGGATTTTTAGAAATTTGTCACATTTTGATTCATTTCAAAGTTTAAATCATCAATTAAAACATCGGCATTTCCAATATATATTTTGGGAATGCTGATTCTTAAGAGATTGTTGCCGTGCTCATGTGTAAAGTGACTTTAAACATTATGTTTCGCGCTTCCACGATAATGGTGGTTACTGGTAATATTGTTATACTTTCTGTATGTAAACGTTCTTGTTCTTTATTTTGATGGTGGAACGCCGGAATAGCGATAGGGACAAGAAGAGATTGAGAGTGAGAGTGAATGGGAAAGAAAGAGTGTCTGTGAGTGATTACCTAATTGATAGATGGATTGAATGGGTAGAGAAAGATGAATTGACATCATTTTAGAGAGTTTCTGAGAAGCAGTTTTAGATGATTGATTGACATTTTGTACATATTTCTAGATGACGAGCTTCGATCAGTGCTTGAAGACTCTCTGACGTACATCAACCTGCGTCCCTTCAAGTACTCCATCTGCCGGGTGCTCACCGTCGACGCTTCTCTGCTTCTCTCTTGCCTCAGCTTCTGCACCACATACCTTGTTGTGATCGTTCAGCTGACTAACACTTCGTAAATCATTTAGAATAACTAATGTGTTCGAGTACAGCTAAGTTTGATGATTTTACGAAATAAATGTTTCGTTTTGTGTATCTATGTGTATTTTATTTCAGTTCTTGGTTGACTCTTTTGAAGAGTCAATAAGTTTACCTTTTATTTTGAGGCTTAGGCTAACATTGATTTGAGACTAGATGTTATCATTCAGTGTTATGTAGCACAAAGAGGTGTTACATTAAACAGGTGATTAAGACATAATTTTGTAGAAACCAGTATGCAATATTGGGTACCTACCTAGGTAATCAATTCTACTATAATGTATAGGTACATTAGTATAAAATCTGCAAAAATTGCCAGATAGAACACATATAGAGTACGCTGAGATTCTTTATATTTTTACAATAATGTAGGTAGGTATTGTTGCCGATTTGGATATTTAAAAAAATATGTTATCTAATGATGAATATTGAAGAAAACAATTGGTGATTATTAAATTAATCAAAATAGGAAGTTCATGTTTTAGACCATGGCTTGGATCCATTTTGTCTAAAAGAAATTACATTTGTTTATAATTTAAGTTATTTATTTTAACATAATAATGTACTTAAATTAAATACTGGGTGTTCAGACGGATTCCGTTTTTCCTTTTGAGGTAGGTACGGAATCCTAAAAATGATAGATTCATTTTTCATCTATAAATAACCGACATCCACTTTCGATCATAGGTGTTATTCAAAGAGATGAGAGAACTGTATAATGACAATGAAGTAAGTTGTACACAAGTTTAGGAGTCGGACTGGTAGAGTAATGTCCACAGGAATCAGTCGAAACACGTAGTAAGTACATGGACGTCTTTCTATGTAGTCTATAAACTCCTTTATTTCTGAACGAACACTGGTATCTGAAAAAGAAATGATATGGCTCTTAAAATCGTATTTCGAGGAGAAAAGGAGAAGCTGACTTGTCGACTGAGATATCAACGCAGGGCCTAAACTATAATGGTTAGTAACTTAAAATTTTGCACAGCACTAAGAAAGGATGTTAGAAAATTCACCCTCTAAGTGGGACCTTATCGTCGCGGGCCGAAGCTAATCTAAGAATGTTATAAACGAAAAGAAGAGTTTATTTGACTTTAATAAGCAGAGCCAATTTTGAAGATATTTTATATATTTATTGACCTATAGGTATTATAGATAGATAGGATCTCGGAGTAGGCAACAAGTGGATGTGTTATTAGGCGGATGCAGATGCTTTTTGATGACTGAGCTCAAAAGGCTATTGTCAGCTGAGTCGTGACGGTGCTACGATGATGGAATATGTAAAGGTTCCGAAACGTCAGTCAATAAATACGTGCGTTAAATCAAAAAGTATTTTTTTACATATTGATTATGTTCACAAATATAGTCTGAAGTCGAAGAACCCAGTGAAATTCTAGTTATTTTCTTTAAATCTAAGTAGGTACTATTGTTTTAGATTTTAGACCTAGTCCAGGGGTAAGGTAAGAACATGACTCATAATCCTCGTGACCTCCCTCGTGAACCCTGGATTATAAAATAGCCATACCACTACAATCCCGATAGTGCTGTAGCAAGGTCATCTTCATTTTGTCGACTTCAGCTCGCGTCCTCTCGAACACGATCCCCGGCAAGCAAGGTATCAAACCCCACTGGAACACCTCTATTGTTAACACAAGGAGATGAAAAAGCTCTATCTGAAATAAATATCGCTTAACAATTCTGATGCCTTCGCGGTTATTATACATTGGAATGAAACAACTTTAAACGGATTTAACTCGCGTAATTTTATTTTGTTGGCGGACGTTTCGGAGTGTTTACAGATTCCATAATCGATTTCATAAGTCGTGCTACTATTATTGAATCTGTAAGGGCTCCGAAACGTCAGCCAATAAAATAAAATATCCGAGTTAAATCCGTTTAAAGTTGCTTAGTTCCAATGTACATTATTTATGTTTAGTTTTAGTTCGAAATAAATAGCTTACCCCTTTTTTGTGAAGTGAAATGATGTTATACAATAGCAGCATTATCTTAGGGAAGCAGCAAACCAGGCTTAAAAGAAACTGAAAAAAAAAAGAAAAAATAACATACATTTAAATCTTCATATACCTACATAATCTCGTACAATATAACTCAGAATTTTAACAACTTACGAATGGATTGATCAATTTACTGATGTCATTTAGATTATCCAAAATCATTCGATACAGATCGTGATACATTGCGACAACTTTTACATTATTTTTCCCACTGATCACAGACACTTTGGGATTATTTAATTCCAGATTTTCTATTTTCCTTCTCAACAGGTTCATTCTATACTTGACTAGATTGAACATAATCAATCTAGGCATCTGATTGACGTCCACAGCAATTAAAACGAAACCAGAGATTAAAATGACGAAAGGAGAATCGTTACAGTAAACATTGAAAGAGAAGCAGAGAGCTGTAGAATAGAGAATGCGTGTGAACACAGCGAAGATAAGTAAAGTGAGAGTGATTTTCTTTAGTCGAAGAAAGTAATCCGGTTCGATACAAAGTTTGCCGTCGATGTCTTCGAGATTGCGGAAAAACTGACGTCTACGTCGGTCACTTGTTAGACTTAGAATTGTGACAGTAACGACATATTCCACTACAATAAAAGTATAGGGACTGCAGCAAAGGTGTTTGACGTAACTCAGCATTAAATAAGAGGAACCGTAGGAAATCGTCCAACAAAATATAACGCAAATGAAGTTTAGAAACCTAGACCCAGATATGGTATACGGGAGATAGCAATAACCAAATATAACTGGTATAAAGATAACTGTTTTGAAGTATTCGTAGAATTTTAACGGTTTATAATTGTGAGGTGCTATGATGTTTTCTATTAACGGCATGTTTTGAGTTGTCCCACAGACTGATATTTGGAATTAGTTGTCGCATATTTATATGCCATTAGCACCTACCAATTTGTTGATAGGTTTTTTCTTTGTAATTAGAGCAACATGTGATTATGTTTGCACAGTAATATTGTAAGTGCTGTAATATTTTGCTTCGTTCCGTATCAGTTTACAATAATTATTATTTGCAGTTATTACATATTCCACGTAGTTCGCATTTCGCAGGTGTCAAATTTCAGTGTTATGAATACGGGAACTGTAAATTCCTCTATATCGACTATGGAAGTATCAATTGCTGTAAAGGACATTTTGTCGAAAATTATTTATTTATATTATGTGAGTCATAGAAATATCTGTTACTGGTGTTTTATTCGTCCTGTCAGTAATTATCGGAGATAAAAATTTTTCAACTACGCCTGATTATAATAGTAAGTCATAGTACAAGTCAGTCTTATAAAACGAATGTACTGAATGTAATGAATGAATTTGTTAAAATGAGAAATTTATTTAATACACACACTTTTTATTTGTACACACAAGGGCGTGCATTTTACGCAGGCACAGTGTAATTAATGTATGGAGTGTCTACCCTGACGCTATAATACACTTCCCTCACTGCACGCGCCTGTATACACATAATAATAATAATAAAATTCTTAAGTAGAAATCCTTCTTTTTGAACCCTGAAACTTAGGTAAACCCGTCATTACCGTTAGATCATTAACTATAAATATTAAATTGCTGATGTAACTCTGATCAATTTGAACGAGTAGCAATTTTCTTCCACGATTAAATATATAGGTATTAAATATTATTATTTATAACTGAATTCTTATTACCTGCTTCGCAGAATTAATAAACAGTGACCTTGACCCAAACTTTATTTGTATTTTTGAACTGTTAATTCTCTCCTCTTTCATTTGATATCTCACTTGTTCACATTTTTTGTGCATTGAAAAATATAATATACTAGCGGTCCCGGCAGACGTCATCCTGCCCGGTCGAAATTCAAATTAGGTAACTTTAGTTAGACAACGTTTGTATGGGAAAAGAAAAGGGCCGTTTTTGGGTTTTCCCGGCAATTATTCGATTTTTTAAAAACCATCCTAGGACTTCAACGAACATTTCAAAAAAAAAAATGGCCAGATTGGTCCTGGCGTTGTCGAGTTATGCGCTTACCGACACATTTTGCGATCCATTTTTATATATAAGAGAAGATTATGTTGACCGATTTTCAGACCCGCCCGCTATGAACACAAAATTTCATAAAAATCAGTTGCGTCGCTTTGGAGGTTGGCAGCACCGCGACACGAAAGTTTTATATGTACCTATTAGATAGATTTTCAATGTACTCTTAAGATTCCATTACACAATAATCTGTATTTTTACAACACTGCAGGGTAAAAGCTCCTAACCCCTCTAGAACGATTTTCCGGTCAGACGATCGCTTTGTGGTATTTTGTTTGATTTTTCTAATAGCCGTGGATATTGGCTATGGCTGAAGGCAATTAGTGCCATAGACAAGTCGCTCATGCGGTAAATTACATGTCAGAGATGACGTGCTGTTGTCATTGGGTTGCTATAGTCTATATTATTATAATCTATGTTATCCTGATATTATTATGTTGGTACTTGGACAGATAGTTACTAATTGATTAAGTGTAGAGAAAGAGTATGTGATTCGTTTCGTTTATCGTTAACGCAAAAGATGTCACCTTGGGGGCTAGACAAGTGCCCAACGTTCAACGTTAACGTTAAACGTTAGCACCAAAATGTATGGGATTTGACATTTGTGACGTACGTGACAGTCGTTCGCGGATGTCAAATCCCATACATTTTGGTCCTAACGTTTAACGTTAACGTTGAACGTTGGGCACTTGTCTAGGGCCCCTTGTCTAGCCGGCGTGAAATTTAATCTTAGTTTCTTTGTAGCCCTATATATAGGATTGTTTAGAACTTTTTTTAAGCGTGACCCTATTAATAATCTCTGCTGACCGTTCGTCTGTTACCAGGCTATATTTTATGAACCGTGATAGTTAGTCAGCTAAAATTTTAAAATGCATACCTATACTAAAAACAGAATAAAATAAATATTTAACTGTCTCCCATACAACAAACATTTTTACAGATGGTTCAGAGATGGTCGGTGTATCAGACTTCGTGCATGAGTCGACCTCACTCGGTTTCTGAAAAAATGTATCTACATATACAAATATATAAACGGTAATTCGATTTCAATCCTATGCATGCAACTAACTACCCCATCTAACCTCGCCGGCTATAAATCCAATAGGCAAACAATGTAGTGACGAATCTACATCGATACATCAGCGTAGTGACGTAATTAAGCGTCAAACAAAGCGCATGTAAATGTGAAGATACAGACGTATGTGGAAATTATACGGCGGTATTGGGCGACGCACTCGCGGTAATGATAGAGCATTAGCTTCTGCCCGCGACTTCGTCCGCGTGGAACTCCTCCTTTTTTGCAGTCGGTTAAAAAGTAGCCTATGTTCTTTCTCAGGCTCCAGACTTACTTTGTACCAAATTTCATTTAAATCGGTCCAGCATTAGCTTCTGCCCGCGACTTCGTCCGCGTGGAACTCCTCCTTTTTTGCAGTCGGTTAAAAAGTAGCCTATGTTCTTTCTCAGGCTCCAGACTTTCTTTGTACCAAATTTCATTTAAATCGGTCCAGTAGTTTAAGCATGAACGTGTAACAGACAGACAGAGTTACTTTCGCATTTATAATATTATTAGTAGGGATTAAACCCCGCCTCATATATTATGCCCACACTAGCATTGGCTGTCACGAACCGTGTGCGAGTGGCAGTATTTAAAACCTATGGCGCAGTAGCTAACTCCGCATTTGCTATCACGTGTGATGGAGTGTGGGCATATGCGGCGGAGTTAAGTGTTTGATAGACGCACGAGCAAGTTCGCGTACTTGCTCGTGCGTGTATCGAACACTTAAATATTGTAGAGTTGAGCATAGCCGTCATCAAATCATATCGATGAAATGAAAGGATTTAAATCGCGTATTCTATTTAGTAACGCTAAAGTCACTGAATAACAGTAAATTACTAAACTATCAAATTAAATCATTGATGTAGGTATTAATAAATAGACCGTAAAAAAGTACTTTTACACGTTAGATAAGCGCTTCGGAAAGGGCCAACTAAAAGAAAGTCAATTATACCTACAGGTAATTTACATGTACATACAAAAACAATCTCATACAGGTGATACAACTACAATTCAAACGTACCTACATAAAAAAACAATCGGAATATAGCTATTATACAAGTTTATGTATATACAACGCTCCATATAGTACTTAATTATATGTTAACAAGCAATACAAAATGTATAAGCTACTGTACCATTCCTTTGCCGAGGAAAAGAAACCTCGCTACGCTCAGTTGACAAAATACAATTTGACAAGTCTCCATCGCATCGACCGTAACGCGAGTAACAAACTCAAAGGGCAGTCATTAAACAAGGATTTGAAGGGTCGAGTGGACCGAAATAAAGTTAGTCTCCGGTTTAGATCCATCTATACATTATATTTAACTATACATTGCAGACAACAGACATACATTGTGAGGTGAGGTAATTAAAGTGATGGGTCTCGTAATAACGACAATTGAGTAATAAAGGATTAGTGAATAGTGATCAAGTTTAAATTGATACTTAGGGATCGCTCAATGTAGGCTTTACTTTACTACCCAAATTGTTCGAAGTTTTGTAAATTTAAATAGAGATTATCTCTACACGTTGATTGTGGAATTTTGTCGTTTTAATAATGTTTAATGGATTAAAAAAAAAAGGTTCTCATATCGACTGAATTTTGTTTATGTTTGTAACCTCCCAGCTTTCGACTGGGTGAACCAGTTTTGATAATTCATTTTTTATTTGAAAGCCAGCTTCCCTTGTGGACCCCATTTTTAATTTGTCAATTTGGTGTTTTACCTCTTTAATCATGTATCTGTAGGAAGTAAAATGTTACCGTCATTTAATATTGCTGTGAAAAAATAATAGTACGTTTTTGTTTTCCAAACGTCCTCTTGAAGACAGAAATGCGACCTTTTTTAACAGTATACTTTTTAGGGAAAAAAAAATATACGCTTTTTCTAATATTGTTCTTTTCTTTAGTTAAACTACTTTGTCATTAAATCTATGCTAATATTATAAAGCTGAAGAGCTTGTTTGTTTGTTTGAACGCGCTATTCTCAGGAACTACTGGTTTGAATTAAAAAATATTTTTTTGTTGGATAGACCATTTATCGAGGAAGGCTTAAGGCTATATAACATCACGCTGCGACCAATAGGAGCGAAGAAACAGTGTAAAATGTGTAAAAAACGGGGAATATATGAAGCCTTATGAAGAATTACTATTCCACGGGGACGAAGTCGCGGGTACAGCTATTGTGTTAATAATCGCCTAAGTCCCCTACGTCCATTGGATTCTCTATTTCATCATGCAAAGTTTCAGACCGTTGATTGGACTATAAGTGTCTATAAGTTAGGTTCGCAGCTCAAACTGGAGCTCAGTCGGTGTATCAGATTACGTAATTTACGAGTGTCTGTCTGCCGCGATAACCGGCCACACCGGCACTTAAACCAGAGTTAAGAGCGAGGTTCAACTAGCCCGGGACGTGGTTCAAATACCTTATTTTACTACCTCTGATATTCAATTGTTATTTTTTCCAAAATACAAACGTATCTTGGCAATTGAAGCTGTCTCCACGTGTAACGTGTAGCCTTGTTCACAATGTTAGAGAAAAGGGACAAGGAGTTGATTTATAAATATAAGATAGGTAACTATTATATTGTAATACCTATATATGTGGCACCCAAATGGGATAACCCGCCGCATCACATTATGGCCTAGCGCGCACCACGATTTTTTTCGCGCGATAATTTTATCGCAGAAATGCAACGTATGTGTTTCTATAAATCGTGGTGCGCGCTAGACCATAGAAACCGATACGTTGCATTTCTGCGATAAAATTATCGCACGACAAAAAATCGTGGTGCGCGCTAGGCCTATATCTAGCCTTTTTAATACGGCGGTTTGATCCGGTAACGATTAGCCGGATTGTCGTGGCAGTACATTTTTCAGTAATTAATAAGGAAATAATAAAAGAAAAGAAGTTTAGTTTAAGACTGCGATCCTTGTGAAATTGAAATTGTTAACAGAATGAAGGCTAATCTAGAACGGTAGGTTGTACGATCCGGCTGCGAAATATACCTACCTACATGAACTCTTTGTTTTCACTATATTTCATTTACGCAGTTCTTTTTACATTTTGTTATGTAATAATCTATTCTGAAAAAAAAAAGATACCTTAGCATAAGACTATTGTCAGCTCAGTCGTGCTACGATTATGGAATCTGTAAAGGCTCCGAAATGTCAGCCAATAAAAATAAAATACGCGAGTTAAATCCGTTAAAGTTGTTTCATTCCAATGTATAATAACCGTGAAGGCATCAGAAATTATTAAGAAGATACTTTTATGGTAGGTACAAAAAAAATAGACAATAAAAACTTGGGCAAAGTTACCCCTTGGGTTGAAGTATCGTACTTTCGTGACGTAAATGATAAAATAACGATGTAAATCTTAAAATACCTTTTTCCAGCATCCATCTTTATTATCTGGAATTTCCTCGCGGAGTGATTAATGTACACTATCGTATCAGAGAACCCTTTTAGTTAACGCTATTGTTAAGATTTTTAATTAATGATCCTTTTGTTGTTGAGACAATAAAGGAAGTAAATTGAAGTATTCATTTCTCTTTAAGAAAAAGTAGCTATATGTTTCTTACTGTCTTATTTATTTATTGAACTTCTGTCTTCATGGTTACTTGCTTAATATTTAGTAAGTAGGTTCCTAGTTTTTTTACTTCAAAAAAACTTTGTGGTCAACTTAAGGCGGTGTTTTTTCTCTGCATCAATGGTCCTTCTTAAGCAAGTGATCATCAAAATAAAACACACAGCTCTTAATATTTTAATATTAAAAAAGATAACTTTATATAAGAAATAAAGATCTTTTTCTTAATATGAAAGTCCGATTACAGTACGATCCAAAATGCTCTCAAAGGAATTTTTAAGGATATAATAATTATAAAACAATTAGCATATAAGGACACCCTTTTAATAAAAAAATACAAGTACTTTATTTTATCAGTTAGCTAGTTAATGAGTAGGATCTTTAGGTGTATCAAATAGCAAGTTATACCTGAGTAAAAAAATATAAATAATCAGTTAATAAGTAGGATACATCTTCAGGTGTATCAATTAGGAAGACATAAAATAACAGAAATAAACACATAAAAAAATCGTAAATATTTTCCGTGACCCGGCACAAATGGCCTCCATGTGGAATTATCATAATTGAGATGTATCGCAAATCATTGATATCAAAAGCCAATATACCGGCGGTCAATAAATCAAATTAGTGATACGTTAATTCTCGACGCGTGAATTTATTACCCAAACTAATTACCTGAAATTATCAGTTTAATTTTAGGTGGGCATTTCGAAAGGGTTTGTCAATACCGTTTATAATTTGAAGTTGGTGGCACATGAACTATATTGCATACTTTGTGTGAAGGTACCTATTTATTAAGATTGAAAAGAAAATAATAAGTAGTTCTAATTACCGGTTAGATATGACATCGTTATATTCTATCATGAAAATAACGTTAAAACAAATCTCACACAATTTAACTATCGTTCTGTAGCTTAGCAAATTTTACAGTACTTATAGGTATAAACTCGTATATTTAGAATACAACAGGTAAAAGTAAAATCAAGTTTGGCATAATTATATTCGAAATTATAGTAAACTAGCGGTCCCGGCAGACGTCATCCTGCCCGTTCGAAATTCGAATTAGGTAACTTTAGTTAGACAACGTTTGTATGGGAAAATAAAAGGGCTGTTTTTAAGGATTTCCCGGCAATTATTCGATTTTTTTCCGTAAGAACCATCCTTGGACTTCAACGAACATTTAAAAAAAAATTGGCCAAATTGGTCCAGGTGTTGTCGAGTTATGCGCTTACCAACACATTTTGCGATTCATTTTTATATATAAGAAGAAGATTATGATACAAGTGTGGTATGTTGATAATCATACGAGGTAGTATTATAAGCGCGTATAGCAGACGCGTTAAGAGAGCTAAGTATATAATTATCAACCCACACGAGTTCCAAATGACGTTTTTCTTTCCTCATTACGGACATCACATTACAAGTGCTGTAAGTAATCAAATCCCACTACCCACGACTTTTGATTTTGACGCCCTGTTGGTCTAGTGGTCAGAGGCCCTGACTACGAAACCGGAGGTTGCGGGTTCGAATCCTGCTAGGCCTGCATAATGCATATGTCAGTGTAATAAGAACTGGTATCTACACTTGAGTATTGTATGACTTATATTTATCTATGTTTATCTGTTGTCTAATAGTACAAGCTTTGCTTAGTTTGGGACTAGATCAATTGGTGTGAATTGTTAAAAAAATATTTTTCTGTCCTCCGGCCGGAAAGCGTCAACTTGCTGGCCGCTGCGCTAAATGAAATTGCCGCTTTCTGGCTTCGTCGAACAGAAAAATAGTATACTGACCTCGGCCAGTAAAATAAAAAAGCCTCAGATCACATTTTTGTCAACATCGGCTTCGCCTCGGACGACATTTACATGTGATCTGAGACATTTTTTATTTTACTGGCCTCGGTGCGTAATGTACTATAGTTATCTATTTATATTTTTGTAAATAATTAAGTAGGTACCTACCTATCTATGTTTAAAATAGCATAAAGATTAACGAGAGTTAAATATCAAAACATTTCCCACTTTATCTGGTAAAGACTTGAGTGTGGCCACATTAGCACAAAACATCGTCGAGAGCACATAAATCATCGGCAGTGGCAGTACGCCCTTCAGCCACTGCTAGCTTTATACCTGTTTATTATTATCGGAAATATAATTATAAGGATTTTAGTACTGGACTATAGTAGAATAGAAGCATTTACTTACTGTTAATATATTTGTTTTAGTATTTAATATATTATATCGGTATATATTTATATATATACACTGATTCCAAGAATACTTACAATGTATTAAGTACCTACTTAGGTACGTAACTTAGTTTAAAAAAGGGTTTTTTGAATATGGTATTAGGAAGTTAGTTTAGGTCTATAAGATGTGTTGGCGACTTATAGACATTATTATTGTTCTTTTTTATAACCTGTTTAAGGTTTTATATTATATTTATTATTTGACTTAGTTAACAATGAACTATCAAGGCTGAATATATTAAAAATACAAGTAAGTAGGTATATATTGTTGAAAACTTTTTGAAAATTAACTTATAGTCACTCGGTGCAAGGTAGATGCTGAAAGATATTATAATATGTATATCTTGTCAATAATATTCTGTATGCCAATAGAAACAATAATTAGCATACGGAATTAACCCGTCAACGCCGCAGCTGACGCGGCCACGCTTGATTGCCATGTGACGCGGCGGCGAAGGGGTTGACCAGTTTTAATAAGCAGCATTGAACGCTTTTACTATATTATGTAATGTGGTTAATTACATATAGCTAAATAGATCATAAAAAAAGACAGCTGTCATTGTTCTTAGTCAGCAGTAATGAAGATATATCTCTACCTACCTCATTAGGTATATATATAAGTATCACCCAAAAACTTAACCAGTGTCTGGATGAAGTAATTCTAACATAAAAACACAAAAAGTGTTTACAAAAATGTTGAAATCACGTGACTTGATGATAAATAATAATATCGTCGACCGTAGGTTCAATTACGGTAAGGGACAAAATACGGTTTTTCAGGAGAGGCCGACAAAGTTTTTTTTCAGACTCAATCGCTTGTAACTTTTTTTGTAATTATCCTTTTTTGGATCTGATTTCACAAAAAACCTTATATTGTAGTGCTCTATCAGTCCTTGTAACGTTTATTTCAATATCCCATCTATTTTAGAAAATAGATGTCCCTTACACTAGCGTTTTTCGAAAATTACGTCCCTTACATTGCAAGTATTTCGTAGTCACGCCCCTTACATTAAATTGACTCCTAAGTTAAAATCAAAATATTTATTACAAATAGTGTAAAAGACATGTTAAAAATAAAAATTAAAGATAAAATACTGTAAGACAGTTGTTGCAAAAGAAATTAATGGAAAATTTTATCGTAAGGCTAATTTTAAATCGCAAACAGGTTTAAAAAATATTTAAGGAACATGAAAATGTATAGAAAGTGCATGCTGAGTGTTTTTATATTATTATGCAATATTAAAATATACCAATATTTCTTTGCTGAAAGGAAAATTGACTAAATCATAACAATTTTACGTATAAAGCTATTATGAAAGTGCGTAAAATAAACACAGGATAGGATTTTATATAGGTACTGCCTTGTAGATTTTAGCTGCGACACTGAGAAGCACCTAGATTCTGTACCTAATAACAACAGTCCAAGACTTGACCGTTATTGGTTATTTGTAGAAGATGCTTCAATCACAAGTTTTGTTCTTGGAGGTTTACTCCTCAGTTAGATCTACTAGTTATGACTCTGGAGAACTCCATTAAAATAAATCTATTGAATTAATCGAACCAGTCTAATTCAAATACTGCTTTACAAACAATGCCATCACACAAATAGACCGTTTTGTTCAAAATCAAAGAATATTCAGTGCTGTTTATTACGATTGTAAAGAAACATTACTGAATATTAATGCAAAAGTAGACAACAATAAGCGGTATGTCGATTTTAATGTTTTTTGGCATAATAATATATTATAATTAAGAATTGATTGGATGAAAGACTTAAGAAAAGATAATACCGGAAAAGTGACAGTTTCCAATTGTCGATGTCGATGAATTGTCTTGTGAAGGTGTCTTGAAATCTTCGGGACAATAGAAAATAAGTTAAGACGATTCAAATTAGATTCAAACCCTAATCTTGTAAAGAAAGTAGGTTTTACTGTTGTTTTTGATAATTCTGGTCGTATTTTTTTATGTATTACAATACTTATGGTATTAATTACTTGCATGAATTCGAATGAATATAATCAATAGAGTAAACTGAGCAAGCTGGAAAAAAATATCCTAAAGCATCCTAAACATTACTCATTCTTCTTTCAATGCTATTTTTTTTACTCTAATCTTGCATTTTGCAGCATATCTTATACAAGCACATACCTGTATCTTGTATTATGAAGTTAAAAACTTGTAAAATGAAGATAATTATATCGCACCTTTATTAGAATAGTGTGTCATCTTGAAATATTTTGTTACTCCACTTTAGACTCTATGTCTTAGTTATTTAAATTTGAATTCATGTGGTGAGACATTCCGAGTTGTTATGCTAAAATTAGTGTAACGGTAACATCTCCTTCGGTACGCTAATGTAAATTAAGGTAAGGGACAAATATTTTAAAACTTGTGCAATTTTTTTAAGGTATGGGTGATATTTTTTATTTTCTCTTTATGAAAAACAATGTACATGTAATTAATAGAATGCGAAGACCCTTACCTTATTTAATTTGAGTTCACGGCGGTAATTACACTATTCCAAGATGCTATTGTTCAAAAATTATCAGATACATTATTGGCCGAGGGATAATTTGACTTGTGACCCCTAAAAATCACTATGGTAAGGAACATTTTTTTTGAGCTAGAATTTTTTCGAATACACCATTCGAAAGAGCGCAAAATTCTGAACAAAACTGTATACTTAACTCATTTTCGGCATTTTGTCCCTTACCGTAATTGAACCTACGGTCGACGATATTTGTCCCGAAGCGCTAACAAACTTTTATACTTAAGTACTTACCTATATTGTTCGGGCTCTTACCTCCACACGGTTGACTTGTCAAAATGACGTCATCAGGTGACTGAATAGACATATTATAAGTAAGCTCTTGATCCATACTAATATTATAAATGCGAAAGTAACTCTGTCTGTCTGTCTGTCTGTTACACTTTCACGCTAAAACTACTGGACCGATTTAAATGAAATTTGGTAAGAAGAAAGTCTGGAGCCTGAGAAAGGACATAGGCTACTTTTTAACCGACTGCAAAAAAGGAGGAGTTCCACGCGGACGAAGTCGCGGGCAGAAGCTAGTTTATTATACATTGCTATAATAATGTCACTTTTATTAAGAAAAAAAAACAATACTTTAGCTCCAAATTTTCCACCAGATAAGATAAGTGATACTTTATTAGTTGACTATTTGAAGATTGAAATTCAAAAATTACAAATAGTAAAAAAAAAGGAAATATTTTTTGCAGGCACTCATTTGTTTAAAATTCACAAGAACAAAGTAACTGGGTCAAACGTTACTTGAATGAAATATTTTTCTAGTACTCTTAGGTCTGCTTCAGGCTCTCATTCCGTATATCCTGGCCTAATTAGTGTGACCTAGTTTAAAAAAATAAAGATGCATAACGCTTTTCATAAATCTGCCATCAAACTTGATATATAAATACTGTTGCCAACAAACAAACTCAACTCAATCTATATAAAAATATTATTCAAGTGATCATCTATCTATCTATATATATAAAAGAAAGTCGTGTTAGTTACACCGTTTATAACTCGAGAACGGCTGAACCGATTTGGCTGAAAATTGCTGGGGAGCCCAGAGCCAGGAGAAGGACATAGGATACTTTTTATCACGTTCCAGTGAAAAAAAAAGAAAAAAATATTAAGCTGATTTATTAAAAATAGTATAACAAAACGCAACAATGACAACTGTCAAATCGACATTGCCGGGCGGGACGAAGTCTGCCGGGACCACTAGTTATTTATAAAGCTAAAAAACTTCTAATTTTTTAGAGTATTATTTCTTGTCATTTCACAATTAAAGCAAATCGCGAACAAGCTATATCGATTAAGTTCTAGAGACTACTTTAGCATAAGACTATTATTAGCTCAATCGTGCTACGATTATGAAATCTGTAAAGGCACCGAAACGTCAGCGAACAAAATAAAATATGTGAGTTAAATCCATCTAAACTTGTTTCATTCCAAAGTTCTGATAAATAATTTACCTACCTAATATAGGCAGTAGGCTTGCTCAGTACCTAAGGTAGTTTATTCAAAAATTACTTGAACATTGTAAAGCTATGACTAAGAGTCGCCGCAAACCGCAAACTTTCTATCGGCCAAAAGTTTTGTTTGGTCTGGCTTATAATCAGTATGAAGATGTATGCAAGTCCGCATACTACAACGATTTACTACTACATACTACAGCCCAACCCGACCATACTATCGGCCGATAGAAAGTTTGTGGTTTACGGGGTACATTACCTAAGACGCGGTACGATAGGTACGTAGTAACTGGAGTGATTATTTTATTAACTGCCCATGTGTCTACGTTTAATTTCATTTGCAAATATCCGTCCACGCATAAACTCCGTGCACATTTCCACTACTCACCCGAAGACTTCCATCTACAAACAGGTCCCAGTCACGGGGAATTCGTGGTCTTTAAATCACCCCCCAGAGGCTGGCGTATAAAGCCCACGCTAAACCGAAAGGGCGTAAGAGTATACACCGCTCTACACAATACGCTCTTTTGTCTTAGCACGGCGCAGCAGAGGAGAGGCGTATCGTGCAAAATTAACAACTGGTACGTGGCAGAAAGTGCCACTGTCCTGATGTACAGTTAGTGCGTACATTGAAATGCTTGGGGTTTTGGGACGGGAGGCAGCGTGAGCGGAGGCGTAGGTGGGAGCGGGTAGCAATTTAAAGGTCAGTGATTATTATTGATTGACTAGCTGACTCAGTGAACTAAGTACATACGTACCTACTGCGTTTTTGAGAATATTTTTCTTGTTCTTGTAATTCTATTCTCTTTGCTGTTACTGTATAAACCTTCCCTGGAGTTCCACGAATATTTAAGACTAAAATTAGCCAAATCGGTTTAGCCGTTCTCGAGTTTTAGCCAGACTAACGAACGGCAATTAATTTTTATTATAAAAAAAAATTTAAATTCCTTTTTTTGTTAAAATGTAAGTAAGTAAAAAAAATGTGGCAATAAAGAAAGTAAGCAAGAATACGATTCTTACACATGAAATTCTGAATAATAGATATAGCGGTTTAAGTATCTATAGATATAGTGATTCAAAACTACTTACAATTAACGCAAAAGACATATAATTGAGTGTACGCTAGTTTCTTGTCACTTAACCGGCATTATTAAAGCGGTCCTGCATTCAGTTCCGTTGTCCCAGTGCAGGGTTATTGAAGGTTCTGAATAAATACGTCCTTTTTAAAGGACATTTGCTTTGAAAAGATACCTAAAATTCACCTATCCGGAACCCGGGGCATTTTTCAGTGTTTGTAGAACGTTCTAATGGTTTTTGGTCGAGTTTTTTCAGCTTATAGTTTTTGAAATGGCTTGAATTAAATTACTTTTCGAGTGTTGATAATTTCTCATGATTTCGAGATTTTGATGTATCATTTGCTGACGTTTCCGAAATAGTAAATTTATACACAGAATGAAACACAAATACCTACGTCATATTTTAAAACAAGGTATCTAGTAGGTTGTTTAATTTGTAATTTTCTTAATTAAGATAATTTGCATATAATGTAAAATCACTTCAGTGTTAGACTATCGTCAGCCCAGTCGGCTACGAATATGGAAACTGTTAAGTTTTCGAAACGTCAACAAATAAAATAAAATACGCGAGTTAAACATGTTTTATTATTTAGTTATATTATACATGTTTCATTCTTTTTGAGTGTTGGTTACTATACTTTTAACAAAGTATAAGTAGGTCTTGAGCGTTAGACTATTATCAGCTCAGTCGTGCTAGGGTTATGGAAACTGTAAAGAATCCGAAACGTCAGCAAATAAAATAAAAATACACGAGTAAAATCCGTTAATAGTTGTTTCATTCCAATGTGCAATAACCGCGAAGGCATCAGAAATTAAAAGTAAGTATAGTACTTAGAAACAATTAAAATAACTAACTCCTTACTATGATTACTTAAAACTATCGCTTTTTAACTATAGTTCCTATATCCTATTATTAGTTATTAAACTAAATTTAAACATCCTAAATGCTATAGGTACCATGGTAAACGGTACACACAACCTCTTTTATCCCCAAAAAGCACTCACCAAACAATAATATTTGTATATTTATACCAACAAAAATCACATATCCGTATCTTTTGAAAGTATTATACGAAAATAGAAAGCAAATAGGGCACCTTATCTAAATATTCCCTTAGAATAGGTAAATGGTGCTTTGATACGATACTTTAGCAAATTGGATGTTTTTGTGTATTTTTCCTCTTCAACCGATCTGACAATATAGGCTCGTTACTAGTATGTGAAAATGTATATTATTATAATGGTATTTGAAAAGTTTTTGACACTACTTCGCTCACTTTGATATGAATGCAAGATTTTTTTAAATTTCTATAACAATAATCTATACTAAACTAATATTATAAAGAGGAAAGGTTTGTTTATTTGGATTGAATAGGCTCCAAAACGACTGGTTGGATTTGAAAAAATCTTTCACACTGTTGGGAAGCTACGTTACACTATTCCCGAGTGACGTAGGCTATAAAAAAAGGGATATGGGCGAAGCCGGGGCGGGCCGCTAGTCTATACTGATATTATAAAGCGGAAAGGTTTGTTTGTTTGGATTGAAAAGGCTCCAAAACGACTGGTCGATTTGAAAAATTCTTTCACTGTTGGAACACACTATTCCCGAGTGACATAATATAGGCTATAAAAAAGGGATCCGTGCGAAGCCGGGGCGGGCCGCTAGTGTTCTATATTTAAAAAAGTTGACTTAATGACAGATATGATATCAACAGAGTGTCTTGACTTTGTTTTATACTTTGTGTTGACGATAGGAATACAACCGACCTTATTAATAATATACTTTTTAAAGATATTTTGATACCTTTTTAATATATTGTTCTTTTGTCTAGTTTTTAATTTTCGCTGTCAATGAGGGCCACCGCGTGTCAGAAATCCGCTAGATGCGCTAGTATAGAATGAGGTCCAGCTGTCATGTACCACCAATCACAGGCCAGTAGCTTGTCACACATTGGTGGAACATGACAGCTAGACCTCATTCTACACTAGCGTTAAACGAGTTGTTCGAGGAAGCTGTGTTTCTAATTATATATCGTTACGATCCCCTACACTTTGTTTGAACTACATTAGTGTTTTGTTTCACTTAGTCAAATTAGGTAGTCAAATTGCATTGTCGAATTACAGTTTCGCTTAATTCAATAATAAATAAAGCCACACTGACGATGTTAAATGGCGTGTCAAAGGATTAAAGCGTAATTATAGATAACGAAACTGACATTATGAAATATCTCGCACGGCCGTGTGTGGCTAATGAAGTGGGTGCAGTAAATCACGGCGGTATATCATCATTGGCTTGTATTGACAGCGACACGCGCGTTTATCAATATACCTGTGGTTTGTAGCTAAGTTTGTAGTTGAAGACGTAGTGGGGCAAGGTGGGGCGGCTGCCCCACTCAACTCTCTGGCCTGAACTAAAGAATTTATAGGCAAAGTTAATATAAATAAATAAAATAATAGTACATTACGACAAGGTTGACAAAAATGTGATCTGAAGCTTTTTTACTTACTGGCCGAGGTCAGTATATTATTTTTCTGTTCGATGAAGCCAGAAAGCGGCAATTTCATTTATCGGCCCGAGAACAGAAAAAACGATTTATTTCATTGTAGATCCATTTTAATGTTACAGTAGTGCCTTAATAACTCTTAACTCTCTTAGAGTTGCAGTAATTTGAATAATTTAAATATAACGGGGTCATTCTTCTATTTTACTTGCAATAAACTGACGTTTTCTTCTTTTTTTAGTTTACGGAACTATTTACTATCGTGGTTTAAGTGTACGGTTTAAAAACATCTTTTATATGGACTACCTAATTGAAATTCCTTTTCGACAAATTATTTTTTTACTCGTCTTTTTAAATTTAAGTACTTAAATAAATGTGACAAAGTGGACCTCTTCAGCGTGGTCCCCTTTCGGTTTACAACTCTGTCACGGAATTTTACGAAAAACGAACACGTTTAAAAAACTGCTGGTTCGAGAACGTGAAAGGTTACATAATAAACTTACAAGCCTCAAAAGCCTAAAGCATCTTAATTATTTTAAATACCTACAAGGATCGTAAATACCAATATATTTCGAAAACATGAGACTTGTATAAGCGAAATAATATTCGTAACTAATTGTTTGTCTGCATTTCTGTTCCAGTAAGCTCTTTATTGGACTTGACTATGTTGTGTTTTCACATAGCGCGTCTAGAAATACCACAATAATATAGGTAAATTAATAATTTCTGATTCTTTCGCGGTCATTACACATTGTAATGAAACAATTATAACGGATTAAGGAGTCTGCAAACTACACCGTATCATACCATGACCGTGCTATGAACGTGTCAGGCAAAACAATATTCTTTGTATAGAAAAGCATGATACTATGTCCACTAGACCGTTCCGTCACCGACTCGTAACGTCTTACGTATTACCTTCCGTGCTTGATACGTTCATAGCACGGTCATGGTATGATACGGTGTAGTGGGCAGACTCCTTTAAACTCGTTTTATTAACTGATGGATACGTAGGTACACATTCTAAACTGCTTATCAAATAGACCTAAAACTTTAGGGGGTTCTCTTTGTATGACGTGGGAGTTAGACAAGAAAATATTTTCCGAGATTCTTTCCCTAAGGGGTTGAAAAAGGGGTGCAAAATTTGTAAGGAACAACGTGATTCCTTGGTCCAATCTATTTTAAAAAATAGCATAAACATTCCGTAACAAATGGAAAACTTTTCTACATATCGCACACCTAGATCTAAAATGAGCTAACTCAAAAACCTGAAGATTTGAGTTATGCACACCATCGGATCCTTTACATCAAAACCCATTTACCACTAAAACAGATTTAAACTAACTCTGCTAGCTTCATTATAAAAAGCATAAATCTATACAGAAAACTCATGCGTGCATATGGATAGGTTAACCAGTTTTACGCCTCTCCTGAAAAAGTAACTTTTTTTGAGTTAGCTCCCTTTAGATGTAGGTGTGCGATATTACTTATTTCCTTTTTAATTGAAATTCACCTCCAAACGGGGTTGAAAAGTTAATATAAGTGATCATTCCAGATTATTTCCTATACATTCGTGTTTCTTGTCAGAAATAATTCCGTCGATGTTAATTTATAGCCGCACGCGAGCGACTAATATTAAATTAATGTGTGTTTGTCTCGACGTACCATTCAATAAATATTGTAGAAACTAATTGCAGGATTTTAGTGTTATTAAATTGTAGTTATCTATTTAGGTACTTTTAGATCCAATTTGTTGTAATAATAACTTGAAGGTGATTTTACGATAGAATTCTTGTTTATAAGAAATAGCTAAATATAAAACTTTCAATTTAGACCTCTGAGATTTTGGAACTATACCTACTATAACGAGTTCAATTTTAAAAATGTAATTTCATGCTGACGTTCTTATTTAAAATTTCAGACCAACTACAAAATCACCGAATATTCAATAATATCCAAATGGCAAGCATTTTTTCCATTTTCTATTAAATACTGAAAGACAGAACTATTTTCTTATTAAAAAAAGAATGTTTGGTTAAATTGTTAACACGGCTTGCTGTCTAATAAGATTTGTCACCTCGAAGCAATCAAAACTTAGCATATTTTAATTTAGCCGAAAACAATACGAGGTTTAAGCAAGCAATTTAACTTCCCGTCCACTTTGGTCCCTCGGGATAGTAGACTTTGATGAATGGCATGGCGTTCTACCCTGGACGTATAAAATACAGGAATGGTGATATTACTGAGGTACCAACTACCTACTTATCCATACACTTTAACTAACCTATATGTAATACTTTCTTATGCTTTCGCGGTTATTACGCCTTGGAATGAAACGACTATTGTTTCAACTCGCGTATTATTTATTTTATAATATATATTTTTTTTCTATACATTACAATATGATATAATATTATAATCGCTGTTGGAAGTTTTTATATATATATTATATAGCTCTGTGAACTTTGTTGTTATTTTAATTCGTTAAATTAAAAAGTAAAGATAGAGTCGTCATCTAAAACAATAGAGTAAAGTAAAAATAACACATTTAATTATAAATCCAATTGCATCCTCATTTTATTATGAAACATAAATAAACTTATAAAAAACCCTCCCATTTTATTGTTTCAAATAAGCTATAAAATCGTCTAAGAATAATAATTCGGATTACATAAGCAAATAAAAGTCTCAGAGTTGCCATTAAAATATTTTATCTCTTATGAATATAATCCAAATTTTACTGCTGGTGTTAAAATTGAACCAATTTTGTTTAAACGCCAGTGACGCCCCAAGACGACAAATATTCGTAGATATTCAATACCCTCGGCATTTGCAGGGTAAGGGAAGCAATAAAGAATGCATAAAATCCTAAGAAACTGCTCCAAAGGATTATCTTGCCCTTCTGTTTTTTTATTATTATTTTGAAGGGTCTAATTGTAACAACCCCTTTTCTTGTTAACTCGCTTTAGAAATTCGTGAGTTATGATGTTTTATTTTTAGTGTTAAAATTTACAAACAAGTACCTATTCTGATCATTATGGAAAATGGTACAAGTTCCATAAGTAGGATAACCTATAATGGATTATATTTTAAATTTTAGTACCTACTTTCTAACGCTATAATCCACTGAGCCAGCGATAGTCGACTCGCATCAGCTGAGGCGTGCTACGAATATGGTAAAGTTATCGAAACGTCAGCAAATAAAATATTTTTTTATATCAAGAAATCTTGATATGAAAATGATGAGTCTATGAAGGCATCATATTATTTTTCTGTCCTCCGGCCGGAAAGCGCCAACTTTGTGGCCGCTGCGCTAAATGAAATTTCCGCTTTCTGGCTTCGTCGAACAGAAAAATAGTATACTGACCTCGGCCAGTAAAATAAAAAGCCTTAGATCACATTTTTGTCAACCTCGGCTTCGCGTCGGACGACAATTACATATTGTGATCTGAGACATTTTATATTTTACTGGCCTTGGTGCGTAATGTACTATTATTTCATTAGGTAATGGGAGGCTAGAGGTGATTGTCACGCGGGTAAGCACCTATCACATTTTTTTTTAAATGAGAGAGTGACAGTGAAAGTTGTTGCCACATTAGGTATCTTTCGTAACGCCCCGTTATGTCATGGGAGGCTTGAAATTACATGTTGACATTTACCATGACGTCATTATAAAACCGAAGTCCGATATCTGATAATCCTTATGTTATAAACGACGTGTGTAATTTAAATTTTTATACCAAATCCCAAAACACCGCATTGATTTGAAAATGTCAGGAATCTAATCTCAAAATGATTGATGCCGTCGCTAAATTGCAGTTCGACTGAGTTCACATATCCATTATAATAAGACCTATTACCTCTTTCAATATCTAGACAAAGGAAGACTTTGATTATTTGGTCGGTTGTAGTCGAAGACCAGTGTAATTTGACCTCTTATTTGAAAGATATAGAAACTTGTAAGGGTTCTTTATTTGTTTGGTAATAGTAAACAGGGTTGTTGTATGAATTATTTATATAATTTTGTGGCGTTATTCGGTTGATTATGTGTCACATTATTCACAATTTTCGACTGATACCTTAATACGTTTTGTATGAACGAGTATAAAATACCAAAGTGTGTTCAAAATTACCTTATATCCGAATAATAGGCTTGCAACTTTAAATATATTTCTACGAGTAACTATAAACAAGAACTTACTAATATTATACATGCGAAAGTAACTCTATCTGTCCGTCTAAAACTACTGAACCGATTTAAATGAAATTTGGTACATAGTCTAGAGGCTGAGAAAGGACATAATAATTATATGCTACTTTAAATTGAGAAAATAAGGGTTGTAAGGGGTTAAAAGTGTGATGTGATTATTATACATATATAATTCGCACCCCTAGATCTAAAGGGAGCTAACTCAAAAAAAAGGTAACTTTTTCGGGAGAGGCGAAATTGGTGTAAGGAATCGGATCCTTTTTTTTAGCGTGTGTTTAATTAAAATCTTCAAATTTTTGAGTTAGCTCCCTTTAGATCTAGGTGCGGGATATGTGTAAAAGCGTAACAAACAAAAAAATAGTCTTACCTACTAGATTCAAGATTTTCTATTACAAGAACTAAAAGGAAACTCTGAAAACGAATCAACAAGTCACCTAATCCGGTGCATAAAAAACTGCAAATCCAGTGAAGTTTTATTACTCCTCCGTATGCGCCGACTGCACCGAGTGCATACCGGGAATCAGGGGCGTCTTTATGCACTCCTTATGACTGCACATGAATGCAATATGCAAGGGAAATTTAAATAGGTAAAGTTCTATGAAATTAATTTTAAAGATCGATTTTAGTCATAAAATTAACAATAAACAATTTACTGATCTTATAAGTACCTTACAAAAAGTACATCCTATAAGGTGCTTTTACGATAGCCGTAAAAATATTTACTTTAGTGTTGCTTTCATTTTTATTTATTTAAGAGTTTTTTTTATCATTACCGATTCTACATTTTAAGAATTTACTAAAAACATTTTCGTACGTCGTTTATTCCATAATTTGTAAACAGCTTAATTATATTATGTAGGTACTTATATTGTATGACTATTAAGATAAAAACTAACTTAACCTCATGTGCAATAAAGGAAATAATTAAATTAAGAACCCTTTTATGACCATAGTTGACCAACTGTTAATTGCAACAAATATGCAACTGAACTCGTTTAACCCTTTCCGTAAAGATCAACCCTTTTAACAGACAATGACATTTTTTAACTCGCTTTTCTGCTCCACATCACTAAGTACTTGTTAATTTTACTAAAATAATTGGATTAATATAATATGTAACTAGAATAAAAGCCAACTTATTAACTACAAAATAAATATATTTAATATGGTTAAGTATTATATTATAATTATGTACCTATTTCGTAAAGTTGTTGTGTTTTTAAGTAAGTATAACAACTATTGTGTTTAATAGAAACAAAAGTAACAGGTAACTATTTAAAAAAATCAGCACCATTCTTTATTTTCTGTATATGTAATATTTTAGTTACGAAGTACTGGAAAACATTTTCTTTTTTTAACTAAATTCTTATGTATAATGAAATATTATTTTTTTCTTTAACTGTGTATGATCACTGAACAATTAAAAAAATACAGTTGGCTTACTAATTATATTAAATCAAGGGTAAAGAGGTTAACACTTCTCATAGCCGTTAACAGAGTTAACCCTTTCGCAGCTGCGGCTCGAATTAAATTGACTGTTAAAAATGGTTGTTTGTTACAAGATATTTAGGTTATAATAATGTCTGATGCTGTTGCGGTTATTACAAAATGGAATGAAACGACTATAACCTGCGTAAGTATTTTATTTTATTGAAGTTTCGTAAACTTTAAAGTTTTCATATTCGATAAATCCGTATTTCTAAAACGACCCTATATTTTTCCAACATTTCCCTAATATTAGGGAGTACTATAGTTTACAGAAAAATAACACATAAAAAACCTAATGAAGAAACAAACATTTTTTTTAAAGAAATCCAGTTAAGTTTTGTTGCTTAATTCGATCCAATGTTTATAAACGATTTCGCAGAGTCCTAACTTAATTTTAATAAGCACTTATTCTAATGTCCAAGAAGATACGTGTTCCTTAGAATACTCTATAAAATCCTTCAGTCTTCTCGAATCCAAGATCTAGCTATAAATTATGTATTCGAGTTATAAAACCATCCGCGCGAATGGCGGAGACTCCAGATCCCGTATGTTTTAATGGAGGGATACGTTGTCGAATAAGCCAACTTCTAGAAACATACAGTCAACAAGTTTATACGAAAATCTTTACTTCTTTTGTTGTGAATTGAGACGCACTTTTCCCTTATTTGGGCACTATATTGGGCAAACTTCAATTGCCAGTTTTGTGACGAAATTTACCCATACTTTTATACGGAAAGTTTTCCCGTATAGCCCGTAATAAAATACAAGCGTCTTAGTAAAAATGTCCATTTAGACATTTTTTTTAGTGTCATGGCGTTTGACCTCTTTTGTTGAGACGGCAGCGGCCGACTGACAACGGACTGGCCACTAGGACCTTTGTACCTATATAGACTTAGTGTACCTACTTAAGAATTGAGATCGACGACAGGATGCGATAAGACGCTATTCCTAATAAAATGACTACTTAAGTGAAAAGTGCGTCTCTTCATTCACAACGTCTTATCTACAAGCCTTTAAGACTTAGGGAAAATTCGTATTTGTATATAGTTAAAGGTATAATTTTACATTCTGCAAAGTACCTATAAAGTTTTAAAAGGTTTAACCAACCTTTGCTCGCTATTTCACCCCCTTAGGTGATAAAAGTCCGAACTCTTTTTGACTTTTTAGGGGATGAATATCCACAAATCTAAGCTATGTCTAAGAAAATTTGAAGGGTTTGCTTAAGCGGCATTGACGCGCGTTTTTTTCTAATAATTTTTAATGTTTGCTAAAGGACTTTGAAGTGTGTCGCCGGCCAATTCACGCTTTCAGTTCTCCTCATGAATCTTTCAGGAATTCGGAAAATTCGATTGAGTTCAAGAAAACAAGTTAATGTAAGCGCAAGTTCTGTTTTCACTTTATTTTCTTGTAGGTAACTTAGATAAGTTACATGTTGATACATGGCTTTAAAAAACGTTAAAAAAGGGATATTTTATATTCGCTTAAGCCGGTAGAATATCAATAAACATTTACAAAATAATCTAATTTAAATTAAGGTAAATTTTCGCAAGGCATGAAAATATTCTGATGCTCTATTAGTAACTGAAAAATAAGAGCGTATAGTCTAATCCAAATAAAGTAAAAAAAAAAAATGCGAGAGCATTGTAATTTTTCATATTTTTTCTTTTTTTAACTACTTTTTGGGACGTCCTTTTGATATCCATGACTTATAAAAACATAATTCTCTTGCATGTTTCGAGAATTAAAGGTAACCAATAAATGTGGTATTAGCTGTAATACGTATAAAATCGATTGCATTTTATTTATAGAGTTACCTTGCACGAATGACGTATAAGGAATTATTAATAAAACATTAATTTAAAACACGAGGATGATTAATAAAAACAAAAGCTGAGTTATTGCCTCATAGCTTTTTTATTAATATTAGATTTCGGAAAAGAAGTGCAGCTTGGAGGTATTTTTGTTTATTTATTTTTTTGACCTGTTTATATAAAACCATAACTGACTAATAACCTGAGAATAATACTTTCATGATTTCTACATAACATTTTGATTTGGACGGCCTGTTGGTCTAGTGGTAAGAGCCCCTGACTACGAAACCGGAGGTTGCGGGTTCGAATCCTGCTAGGGGCAGATGTCAGTGTGATGAACACTGGCATCTGTACTTGAGTCTTGGATATCTTATATGTATTTATGTATGTTTATCCGTTGTCTAGTACCCATAATACAACCTATGCTTAGTTTGGGGCTAGATCAATTGGTGTGAATTGTCCAAAGATATTATTATTATTATTGTTGGTGGTCTAAAATAGGTTCGAATGCTATTCATACAGGTGAATACTATCACTAGAGTGCATATAATGTGACATAAAATATGTAATTATAATGTATGTAATAATGAGAGATAAATAAATCTACCTATTTATCTATCTAATAAGTACGTCGTCGTTGAACCGTTTAGAAATTATATAAAACTTTAGGTACAAACATACGCATAATAATTATGGGAAAATAATGTAGAACGGAAAAGTAATGAGAAATGACGAACCCCGGGGCTTTCGTTATGCAAAACGGCACCATCAGAAAAACAATGAGAGACAATATTTATGTCTCATGCGTATCATTGAACATCAAAAACGAGGCCTCAAATGAATGCAAATTTACTTAAAAAAGCGGCAAAAAATACATTAGCATAAATGCTTGGTATTATATCGTATGCATATTGAAGTGCTTGGACCCCTTTTGGAGTAAGGGATGGAATGACCAGTCGTTAGTGCTGGTATTAGCAAAAAAAGGTTTTTTAATATTGAGTCTGGTAGGTATTTAGAGAAATGGTTTTGATCACAGATACTTACGTAAGATCCCAACTAGCTGTCGAGTTCTATATCCTACTACTATTATAAAGGCGAAAGTTTGTAAGTATGGATGTATGGATGTATGGATGTTTGTTACTCTTTCACGTAAAAACTACTGAATGGATTTGAATGAAACTTTACCACAATATAGCTTATACATCAGAATAACATATAGGCTATATTTTATAACGATATTGTGTGAAGTACTCATCGTGCGCAGACGAAGTCGCGGGCAGAAGCTAGTAAGTTATATAAAGGCTGTACAAGGGTGATTGCTCTTATTCAGCCTTTGTACTACTTATATAGAGCTTGTGTGCTGCTTGGGATAGAGATACTTCAATATACCTACATGAACATTCGATTAATACAACCATGCAAAATTTCAGCACAATCGGTAACCGGAAAGTGGATCAAGAAATGATTACAGACAGACAGATAGACAACGGTGTCCCGTTGTTTATTTAGTTTCACTTGTCGGTGAAACTAAATAAAAGCTTGTACATTACTTCTACAAGATGCATCCTTTTTAATATTATTATTAATTAGCTCGTTAGGGTAGGTACTTACAAAATCACTATGTAGTATAAAATAAAGTCGCTTTTTCTGTCCCTATATCCCTATGTACGCTTAAATCTTTAAAACTAAGCAACGGATTTTGATGCGGTTTTTTAATAGATAGAGTGATTCAAGAGGAAGGTTTATAACACCCGTGTGAAGTCGGGGCGGGTTGCTAGTACAGATATAAAACAAGACTCACGTTTAATAATCCTCAAATAAGGTACTACTAGGTAACTTGTAATATAATACAAAGCGCAATTAAACGAAGTGCATCTACGAATTATAGTTGAGCCTATTAGAGAACGGGACATCTTCTTTTCCGTATTCAGTAGTGTAATGCACAAACTGCAGCGAGTATAAATATTTCATTAAAAAACTTGACGTTAGTCTTTTTTTTCGTTGATATTTCACCAAAATAAAAAAAAACATTTACACAAGCTGCACGGAACGCGTTTCACATACTTAAATATTATATTGAAAATATAAAACTAAGAGAGTTTAGGTGGATGAAACCGCAGAGCGTAAATTACTTCTTTATTTATATAGTAAAGAGCTCTTAAGTATACAGGAACCGAATTCGGTATAATGTTAAAAATTATGCATAATATTTTGACATCTCCTGGATAAGAAAAAACTGACAACTTAATTTCTGGTTTCATCAGAGCGCCATCTATATTATATAGAAAAGAATGTCTGTATGTAATGACATCGATAAATTCAAAAACTATTGGACCTACCATTATGAGAACTGGTATGTATGTATGTACGAGTATAATAATATGTATTTTTTATGGAGATGTAAATATATATGATATTCCCATCGATGTAACGGGCCGGACGACGTCTGCTGGGACCGCTTGTCTTGTGTAAAGTAACAGATAATTATAGAATTATTGTTTACTTTAAAGAAGATGATTTTTTTTTAGTTATTTTATAATACTGTAATATTAATATTGGATATAAGACCTATTACAATCTAATATTTGAGTTTAAGTCCTCTCCTATTGTTATAACAGGAAAGCATGTACAGATTTATGTTTATTTATTACTAGCGGCCTACCCCAGTTTCGCCCGGATCCCTTTTTTTATAGCCTATGTCACTTACGAATAGTGTAGCTTTCCAACAGTGAAAGAATTTTTAAAATCGTCCAGTCGTTTAGGAGCCTATTCAATCCAAACAAACAAACAAACAAACCTATCCTCTTTATAATATTAGTATAGATAGATTACGTTTAAGATCCACCCGTCAGGAGTTTCTGACTTGGCCCTGCGTCTCTGACAATCCATCACTGTCTCGTCGAGGGCTGCCATCCGATTACAACGTGACATTCTCATTTTCCGCCCCCGCCGCGCTTCGGATTTACTTATAATTCTCCTTTTGACTTAGTCCCTTGTTATTAATCTGTTACATCATTAATTATAGTCGCTTCCGCTTATCCATTAAGTACTTATTTCCAGTTTATAAGTCTTTTCTTTATACTACGTATTATTGGTATCCTCTTAATATTATAAACGCGAAAGTTCGTAATAATGTATGTATCTGGGTGTATATTTGTTACTCTTTTTGATGAAAATTTACGATAATATAGCTAGAATAAATATAGAAACATAAAGGCTCTATTTTATAACGATATTCTGTAAAATACTCATCGTGCGCAGACGGAGTCACGGGCAGAATCTAGTATAATATAAGTAACTTTAATGGAAATCTATTTTCTATTAAATTACTCGTTATAATAATATTATTAAATTGGGCCTTAGTAATGTTTAATTGGAATTAAATTCGTCCTTCAAATAATACTTAAAATTATATAATTATAATATACTAGCTGCCCGCCCCGGCTTCGCCCGGATCCCTTTTTTATAGCCTAGGTATGTCACTCGGAAATAGTGTAGCTTCCCAACAGTCAAAGAATTTTTCAAATCGGTCCAGTCCTTTAGGAGCCTATTCAATCCAAACAAACAAACCTTTCCTCTTTATTATATTAGTATAGATTTGATGCTTACTCGTACTAGCTAACCTCACTTTGCAAAAACGATGCAATCTACACGTAGAGTGCATAATAAAAATCTGAACGGACTAGATTTGCATTTCATCAGGTCTGCAGATTACCAGCTGGAGGGAAACACCTGTTCCTTTATTAAATTTAGATAAAATTTAAATTTTAATAATTTCTGATGCCTTCGCGTTTATTATACCTACCTACATTGGTATGAAACAACTTTAAACGGATTTAACTCGCGTATTTTATTTTGATTTGTGATTGATCACTTTAACATAACACTAACTTAAAATTTAAATTGGAATGAAACAACTTTACAAGGATTTAACTCGCGTATTTTAATTTATTGGCTGACTCTTCTGAGCTTTTACAGATTCCATAATCGTAGCACGACTGAGCTGACAATAGTCTAATATTATAAATGCGAAAGTAACTCTGTCTTTCTGTCTGTCTGTCTGTTACGCTTTCACGCTAAAACTACTGGACCGATTTAAATGAAATTTGGTACAAAGAAAGTCTGGAGCCTGAGAAAGGACATAGGCTACTTTTTAACCGACTGCAAAAAAGAAGGAGTTCCACGCGGACAAAGTCGCGGGCAGAAGCTAGTGCTAAATAAAAATACGCGAGCTAAATCCGTTAATAGTTCCATTCCAATGTGTAACAACCGCGAAGGCATCAGAAATTATTATATTGATGAATTTGATTCTTGAAAACCTATGATCAGGAGGACGGTGATAGTCAAAACAGACAGACACGAGTGATCCTATAAGGTTTCTGATTTTTCTCCAAGTTTCCTTGACGAGGTGCCAACGTTCAACGTTCAACGTTAACGAAACGACCAAATTGTATGGGATTTGACATCCGCGACCGTTTGTGACGTACGTGACAGTCGTTCGCGGATGTCAAAGCCCATACATTTTGGTGCTAACGTTGAACGTTGTTGTTTAACGTTGCACCTTGGGGGCTAGACAAGTGCCCAACGTTCAACGTTAACGTTAAACGTTAGCACCAAAATGTATGGGATTTGACATTTGTGACGTACGTGGCAGTCGTTCGCGGATGTCAAATCCCATACATTTTGGTCCTAACGTTTAACGTTAACGTTGAACGTTGGGCACTTGTCTAGGGCCCCTTGTCTAGGCCCTACGTTAGTAAGGATTATCTTTTGTTGTTTTTCAGATAATTATGCTACCGTCTTTGCCCATTACATTCGAAACAATCTTCGCTAGTGTCCACTTGTGCTTGCCGGCAGTCTCAGCAGAGTTCGCAGCTCACGAGCTGGACCAATACAAACGAGTGATGCTGGATGAACTGCTTACATGTCAAGGTACACTACATAGTATAAAACAAAGTCGCTTATGCTGCTAAGGGGCCCTAGACAAGTGCCCAACGTTCAACGTTAACGTTAAACGTTAGGGCCAAAATGTATGGGATTTGACATCCGCGAACGACTGGCACGTACGTCACAAATGTCAAATCCCATACATTTTGGTGCTAACGTTTAACGTTAACGTTGAACGTTGGGCACTTGTCTAGCCCCCAAGGGTTGGCACCTTATCTATGCCCCCAGATCTACGAAACGCCAATAGCTCCAAGCTGCCGAGTGTGACGTAATCGTGTGCCGCAGACATTATATTCATTCGATTTCAGCTCAAGAGGTTTTCCACATTCGACAATAAAACTCACTCTACAGTATGATCGTTTTAAATTCCTCGTTGAAATAATAAAACATGAACTGACGACCGTATTGACGGTCGAACAGTTTTTATTGGCCATCCAGTTTCAGGGGATTTATCTGAAAGCATAGCCGTGTACACTGAATGGTTTCGGAATAATAAAACATCTATACAAGTTTAACGGTTTCGTTATCTCGATAATATATGAAAGTATATTATTTATGTTTGGTATGCCCTCGGACTTAGTTCGTTGATAAAGTATATAATTCGCTTCAAACTGTTTACTTCACCCCATATACCAAAACCTCTCAGAAAACCCTTAACTTAATTTTTTTCTATGTATTTTTTCAAATCTTTTCAATTATTAATTCACATGACTTTTGTTTTTAAGAAGTACCTACCTCTATTTAGTTTCTAAGCTGACTTGGTAAATCTTTAAAATTTGCCACAGTAATGTTTAAAATCAAGATAATTCAATTTAAAACGCTTTTACGTATGCCTTATAATATTCCTCATTTATTAAGTGCATTGCAACTATATGCTCTGTGGGTTTAATTAACCAACCTTTTTAGTGTTCCGTACCCAAAGGGTAAAACAGTCCGGTCTGTCTGTCCGTCTGTCACCAAGCTGTGTCTCAACGACCGTGATAGATAGCCAGTTGAATTATCACAGATGTATTTTTGTTGCCGATATATATATTTATACTAGTGGTCCCGGCAGACTTCGTCCCGCCCGGCAATGTCGATTTGACAGTTGTCATTGATGCGTTTTGTTATACTATTTTTAACAAATCAGCTTAATATTTTTTCTTTTTTTTTCCACTGGAACGTGATAAAAAGTATCCTATGTCCTTCTCCTGGCTCTGCGCTAGCGAGGATTCGAACCCGCAACCTCCGGTTTCGTAGTCAGACCACTAGACCAGCAGGCCAGTTGAATTATCACAGATGTATTTTTGTTGCCGCTATAACAACAAATATTAAAAAAAAAATTAAGGGGTATCCTATACATCAAAGGTGTTTTTGGAGTTTTATAGATAATTCTCCGGATCCATTCGTAAATGAGTCCGACTTACACTTGGCCAGTTTTTTATGATAAGATTAATTCATCAGATAAAATGAACATACATTTTATAGTTTTTCCCTCGTAGTGTTGCGTGACCGGTTGTTAAGTAAACAACAAGAGCAAAATGATATCATACAGGAAAATAGTTGACCTTCTTCAAATCTGGATGCCTTTTGATTTTATTATGGCGTTACGACTTCTATTTGGCTACTATTATGACATCAATAACAAAATGCTTTCATTCCTCGCTCGGCTGTATTGTGTTTTTATCCTGTCAGTTTTTCTGGCATACATGTTGAACGATATTGCATTTTATAAATATTCAACAACTGGTTATGTTCTTATTAACATTGTTATCTCTTTGATTAACGGACAAAGTTACATCTTCAAATATATTGATTCTGTAAAACGCCTCGCCCCGAAAATCGATCAAAGATTTACAAAAATTGAGAGCGAAAATATTTATATCATTATGTTCTTCTGTGCTGTAGTTCACATAATACTTACCATCATATTTTATAAAGTTTTTTTTATTAAATATTTCGCCATAAAAGGCATGATAGCTATTCTATTCTTTTCATTTCGTATTTTCGTCAACGTGTCTGTTGATATAGATAAGTTGTCCTATTTGTGTATTTTTGATATATTGTACAAGCAAATAAAGCTGACACGAAAATCTATCGAAAATATATTCCTTTCTGAAAATGAGGTTGTTAGCAAAGAAACAATGATAAAAAATAACATGATCATCTACAAGGTTATTTTAGATAATTGGCGGTATTGTGATAATGCCATTCAATTAAAGGTTTGGATAACAATCATAAATTAAAAGTTTAATATATATTATAGTTTCAAAGGGAACAAAATTTATTAAAATATTATAATTTACATTTCAGTTGTCTCTTATGTTGACGTTCCAATTCTTTAAATTAGTGTCATTGACTACAGAAATGACTGCATCAATTTCAGACGCGGTAAGTATCCACAAAGAAATATTAAGTTCTCACAAAAAATTGATATTAGTCAGAAGTTAAAAATTGTAGCTTTGAATCAAGAAAGATAATTATAATTCTTACCTACTACTTAGTGAGCGTCTGGATGGTATTATTATATTTTATTTTAGTATATTTTAGTAAGTAATAAAAATTGTTTGCGGTTAGCCATTCGAAAACATAAGACCTATTAGGTATATATTTTCTTTCGTAATCGTACTTTCTGACTTCGGCCATCTTAACACTAACAAGTACCTACTGCATCTAATGTAAGTACTAAATATTAATGTGTACAGTATCTCAGGTGCTTAAGTATCTTCTCTCAATCTTTGCTTAATTTGGGAAATTGTGACGTGGAACAAAACTTTCTACCAAATACGTTCTACTTAATACCAAAAGGTGTGATTGATTGACCAAAAAATTCTAAATATTATTTAAGGACTCCATCTATATTGCGGCTTTAATGATTGAAGTAATACATGACCTCGTTCTCGTCACGGCACCTTCGTGCTTTGCAGAATTGGTGAACAATGAAGTTACCAGAATTCGATCATTTCTTATAAGGCGACGCATAAACTGTACAGGTAAGACAATTTCGTGTAGTGTTTGGCACTTGTTCTGTGAGCGTGTGTTAAAGACTTTTTGATAATATATTTAGTAACACTTATAACATTGGAACAGGATATAGGCATAATGATGCATGTTGAATTTACAAGTAGAATCAATAGTGTTAAATATAGCCTTTATTAAAAAAAGTATTTTTCACAAATCTCAGACAGTCCAAGGACTTGGCGGAACTATAAAGATTTATGTTTGTTTTACAACGGAATCTTGAAAGAAGTTTTTAATATTTGTAAATTTGTTGCAGATAAACGATTATACGACGCGATCAACAAAGCGATCAAGTATATCGAGATTCGTCCGTTTAAGTACTTCATTTTGAGATCTATTCCCGTCGATATCAGTTTGCCTATATCTTTCATCAGTCTTTGTCTCACCTATATGTTTATAATCTATCAGATCGTTGTAGCAAAGTGAATTTATTTACATAGTAGTTTCTTTACTATAATAGTTATTGCATGATTAGTTTCTACTTAAATAATAACATAGATTGGGCGGGAGGTGACTGCGTCATACATATATATTCAACATTTTTCATTTACACGTGTTACCGAAATTTTAATATCAGAGAAGGTCACTTCGACCTATTAGGTAGATATTTCAGTTTGATATAAACTATTGCTATTTTCGTAAATATCGATCCTTATTGTGAAATAAAAACTATACATTCGAATTCACTTCTGTAGACTTTCTGGTGTTGTCAAAGTAACTTCTCTGTTACGGACTTTAAAATAATGTCCTCTCTGTTCACAAGACTAAATGTTTTTCTCAAAATACACTTACCGCTCAGAAGGATTATGTTCATTCGTTTTATATTCGGTCAATATTACAATGCTAATTGTCACTGGGCCATTTCCTATCTGTCCAGAGTGTATTGTATTGGCTTCGCATTTATCATTTCTTCACTGCATTTTGGCGTTTTACCAGACATTAGTATACGTTATCCGTCCCTTACCGAATTTACTCTTAGTATCTTAACGTCACTTATTTTAGAGGAACGCTATTTCTCAAAGTACTGTTCGTCTATTATGAAAATTGATCAACTCATGCTCATGAACTTGAGACCTACAAGTATTGAGAGCGATAATCTTTATATTATATTTTTTGCTATTGTGCTCGCCAGGACTTCAGTATGCATCATCTACAGAGAGTATGCTGTAATGTTTACATTTTACGTCGCAAATAATGTCCTACAATTTTCGACTGATTTCGAGCATTTGCTTAGGATTGTTGTTTTTGACATGTTGTATCAACGAATGAATTTGTTGAGAATTTCCTTTGAAAATGTTTTTTCTTCAGATGTTGATAATTCAAGGATAACTAAAGTTCAACGGAACATGATGATATATAAAAAATTGTTGGATAATTTGCGGCACGTGAATAAAGTAATTCAGTATCAAGTACGTCACCAGTTTATTTTTAAATGTTACTATAATAGTTTTTTTTTTATTGAATTGAACCTAGAAATCAGCGTTAACCAAAATTAATTTTAAAACTTTTAATTGCAGCTTTTTGTATCATTGATGATGAACTTTGCGAAGTTACTGACACTGTTATATTTTGTGTCAAAATACAATAGCATACAGGTAAGCCTAAAAAAAGTAAAACTGTAATAATTATGAAATCGTTCATTATATTTTGCTTTTAAATTTAAAGTCGATAGATGCTGCACAAACGTTGATGTTGGAATTGGTACACACGTTAATACTAGTTTGTTCTCCGGCGTTCTTCGTGGAGAAGACAACAAATGAAGTCGACAAAATACTTTCCTTGTTGATAAGGAATCAATGCTTTTGTGATGGTAAATATTTTATTAATAACCTACTTAGGTTATACACTTATATACAACTAGCTTCTGCCCGCGACTTCGTCCGCGTGGAACTCCTCTTTTTTGTAGTCGGTTAAAAAGTAGCCTATGTCCTTTCTCAGGCTCCAGACTTTCTTAGTGCCAAATTTCATTTAAATCGGTCCAGTAGTTTAAGCGTGAAAGCGTAACAGACAGACAGACAGACAGAGTTACTTTCGCATTTATAATATTAGTAGGGATAATTTGTACGTTAACATTTACCCCTTAATAAAGTGCAATTTTAAATGAAAATACATTTATCGTGTTACCTACATTCTTCTATAAAACTCACAGATTTTTGTATACATACACATTTAGGTAACATTAGGCTATTAATATTTTTTACGTTTACTTTATTCATATGTTTGGGAGAAAATCATTAACTAAAAGTTCTCCGGCTTCACACGGGTACTATAAACCTTCCTCTTGAATCACTCTATCTATTAAAAAAACCGCATCAAAATCCGTTGCGTAGTTTTAAAGATTTAGGCGTACATAGGGATATAGGGACAGAAAAAGCGACTTTGTTTTATACAAGTCTATGTAGTGATTGACATGGCTATGAATTTAATTTACATTTTCAGATGAGAATCTGTTCAAAACAATTGGCTCTGGGATCAAGTACTTGCAAATGCGGCCGTTCAAGTACAACATATGGCGCATCATCCCCGTCGACAGCACCTTGTTATTCTCCTACCTCGGTCTCATCATTACTTACTTCTTCATCATCATACAATTTAACAGTAATAACTAGATTTTTAATATTTATGCTTTGGAATGAAACAATTATGACGGACGTCAGCAACAATATTAACGAATTCATTATAATAATTTCCTTCCAATTTATACTTAATAGCGGCCCGTCCCGGCTTCGCATGGGGACTTAAGATTTTTTTAAGGCCTCAGAAACGATACTTTTCCCCCGTTTTTGAAACATTTTCGGTTACTGCTCCGCAACTATAAGACCTATAGCGTGATATTATATAGCCTATGTTACTCGGGGATAATGTAGCTTTCCAAAGGATTTTTGAAATCGGTCCATTAGTTTCGGAGCCTATTCATTACAAAAATACAAATCTTTCCTCTTTATAATATTAGTATAGAAGTATAGATAATACTCGTAAGTATAAATTGCTAGAGACGACACTGGCGGCGACTGAAACACTACAAGGATAGGAAATATATTGCCTGGCGGAAAATCTAATTTTGATGTTAGAAAAAATAAATAAAGTAAGATATAATAATTTCTGATGCCTTCGCGGTTACACATTGGAATGAAACAACTATTAACGGATTTAACTCGCGTATTCAGCGTAGTCAGCTTTAAACTAAAATAAAAATACGCGAGTTAAATCAGTTAATAGTTGTTTCATTCCAATAAAGTATGATACTTTTGTGTATCAATTTTTAAATATCGTTTTCACAATAATAATAATAATATGTTCGTTACTAAGCGACACGAAACTGCATAATAATATTTTGTGAGTGGCACGTGTTTTTATATTTCCAAAAATCTGAGTCTAAGCTTTTACTTTGAAAAGATTTGTTAGTTTGGGACTAAACTGCTGGTGAATATTATTATCTCTTATTACGTAGGTTTGCAATAAATTATATATGTGTGTTATTTATTACCTACTCGATGGTGATACTACTAGTATCTGCACTTTTTACACATAATAAATATGTATACCTTTAAATTACTTGCCTTTTTCTTACAAGTATAACCATTTACGTACCTACATATTTTATTTGTACCTACTACCGTTTGTATTTTTTTTGTATATATTTAATATACAGTATAGGTACTATCAGCTTAAATTCGGGTTACAAGTAGGTACTCCGACTTTGGGTCAATGAGAATACGTTTTATAATTATTTTCTATTTTCCATTCATACTTTGGTATTAAAAATATAAAATAAAAGTAAAATAATTAGGTGGATAGTTTTAAAATACTAATAAACTAGACATTAAAATTAGGTTCCAACTTCATAACATATTTAAAAATTTACTTTTAATATAAAAATATTTCTTGGCTTGTATCTGATTATTAAGAGTTTCTCATTAGATTAACAAAAATCATTTAGCAAAGGTCGAATTGTTTGTTCACATTGCCATTTCCCCTTAGCAGGAATCGAACCCGCAAACTCCGGTTTCGTAGTCAGAGACTCTGACCACTAGACCAATATGCTGTAAATGTTTATAGCTTCTTCATATGTTTCGTGTATTTACCTATATTATAATAAAATAACCTTAAATCAAAGGAAAGGACATTACTCTAGATAACGTTATTATTTCTTAGGAGCAAGCAATAAAAAAATGCATTATATTGATATATTGCATTACCTACAGAGGGTCGCGGTCTTTGACCTTTTTATAACATTGTTTTTATTATAAAACTAGCGGCCCGTCCCGGCTTCGCCTGGATCCCTTTTTTTTACAGCCTATGTCACTCGGAAATAGTGTATCCTTCCAACAGTAGAATTTTTCAAATGGGTCAGCGGTTTTGGAGCCTACTCAATCCAAACGAACAAACCTTTCCTCTTTATTATATTAGATATTTTAGAAAATTTAAAGGTGTATGTTATATTATATTTACTAAGCAGATGAAAACAAAATTATACGAAAGACACGTTTGAAATATAGGTGAATATTTGTTGGCATAACGCGTAGGATGTAAGAATATTTCTGATTATATGGATGCGTATTGTCATATCATTTGCAACAGAATTCTGCATTTTGGTAAGAAATGGTTACCTATATTTTTAGTTGCATTCATATATATTTATGAACATTTCCTCATATAAATTTTATATCAGACCGCTATTAAAACAATATATTTTTGGAATAAAACAATTATAGCGGATTAGAATGAATCAGTTATAACGGATTAAACTCCCGTATTTTTTTTTTGCTGATGTTTTGAGTTTACAGTTCCCATATTCGTAGCACGACTGAGCTGACAATAGTCTAACGCTCAAGTAGTCGTAAAGTTCTCGTCTCGTTTTTTTTTGTTTTTACAAACTTTTACTTATTTAGTTTCATAATTATGTCCTGTTGCCTGCAATAAAAACTCACAAGTTAAATTGTTTTTCACTTTTTGGTTCATTTTATTAACAAGTACCTACCTAATAACATTGGAATGAAACAACTTTAACGGATTTAACTCGCGTATTTTATTTTATTGCCTGACGTTTCGGAGCATTTACAGATTGCATAATCGTAGCACGACTGAGCTGAGAATAGTCTTATACTAACTTTTACTTATTTAGTTTTACATGTCACGTTATCTGTCTATAAGAAAAATTGCAAGATGAATTATTTTTTACTTTTTGGGTCATTTTATTAACTAGTAGGTAATAAAAGCTTGTTAAAAAATAGTACATTACGCACCTAGGCCAGTAAAATAAAAAATGTCTCAGATCACATGTAATTGTCGTCCGAGACGAAGCCGAGGTTGACAAAAATGTGATCTGAGGCTTTTTTATTTACTGGCCGAGGTCAGTATACTATTTTTCTGTTCGACGAAGCCAGAGAGCAGAAATTTCATTTAGCGCAGCAGCCACAAAGTTGGCGCTTTCTGGCCGGAGGACGGAAAAAGTTTTTTTTTTCTTTATTTTTCGTACATCCAACTCAAACACGATTGAACTCTGTGTAAATGTGCACATTAGGCGCTGGCTGCAGTGGATTGATCACTCCCATTTATTTTCCTTGTGTCTACGAGGCTATCATCTCATCTCCTATTTGTTACAAATTGAATTATTATCTGTTATGAAATATGCAACGTTGTATGATAGCATTTTATTTACAACCCCGAGAGAGTATTACAGCAATATCTAAACATTGCGTGATAAGTTTTTTGACATTTTGTTTTCATAATCGAATATAATAATATTATTGTTATAATGTGTTTGGCGCTTAATTAAATTAAACTAATGAATGTATTTAGACATGAAATTGTATTTTTTTATCATCTGAATTATTGGAATGAACCAACTATAAACGGATTTATCTCGCGTAGGTATTTTATTTTATTTGCTGACGTTTCGGATTCTTTACAGTTTTTATAAGACTATTGTCAGCTTAGTCGTGCTACGATTATGGAAACTGTAAAGAATCCTAAACGTGAGCAAAAACCAAAAAAAAAAAAATTACGCGAGTTAAATCCGTAATTGCACACCTAGATCTAAAGGGAGCTAACTCAAAAATCTAAAGATTTTAATTAAACACTCGCTAAAAAAAAGGATCCGATTCCTTACAACAATTTCGCCTCTCCCGAATAAGTTACTTTTTTTGAGTTAGCTCCCTTTAGATCTAGGGGTGCGGTATAGTTATTTCATTCCGATGTGTAATAACCGCGGCGGCATCAGAAATTTTTAGTTTACCGTTGCATTTTTAAATGTATTTTTTAGAACTAGAGACTGACGGTGTTGCTGCATACACCGTGGAATCTAGTACACACTTAATATATAACAAACGGGTATGTAACTTAACCCTTTTCGGCCTAAACTAGCATTTCCCTAATAAACTATTTCCTTTGACTTGTAAATATCTTTACCCCTGCGATATCAAATAGAGGTGTAGCCGCGGGGTACAATTTGCGTAATGATTTAAACTAAAACATAATGGATTGCTTTTCATGTAAATAATATTAGATATTCAATTACATTTGTTTACTGCCGCTTTACCATTTCTAATCAATGTATGACGTAATAATTTCTCATGCCTTCGCGGTTATTACACATTGGAATGAAACAACTATTAGCGTAAGACTATTGTAAGCTCAGTCGTTACTTTAACGTTACCTAACGTAAGTACCTACTTTAAAGTTACTTTAGCGTAAGATTAATAGTTGTTTTATTCCAATGTGTGACATACCTGCTAAAATAATTAGTAACTTGCTCTGAACGATTCATTAAAATCCATTCAGTATTTTTGAGTTAAAGAGTGCCTATCAAACATCAATAAGTACATACATACTGATGATAGTCATTTATTCACAAACTTTCACGTTTATGGGTCAAAATCAGAGAGGTGAGAATCATGCTTCTAAGAACATAGTATTAATAATTTCTGATGCCTTCGCGGTTATTACACATTGGAATGAAACAACTGTTAACGGATTTAACTCGCGTATTTTTATTTTATTTTATTAGCTGACGTTTCGGATTCTTTACAGTTTCCATAATCGTAGCACGACTGAGCTGACAATAGTCTAACGCTAAAGTGATTTATACAGTTAGTTTAATAATTGTAATGTATAATAGTAAAATTTTTTTGCGTAAAATCTAACATTAGTATTTCATAATTCAGAATAGGGTAGTTTTTCAAAATTTGTAATTAAAATATAAGGTAGTTTGCATAACTGTATAAATCACTTTAGCGTTAGACTATTGTCAGCTCAGTCGTGCTACGATTATGGAAACTGTAAAGAATCCGAAACGTCAGCAAATAAAATAAAATAAAAATACGCGAGTTAAATCCGTTAACAGTTGTTTCATTCCAACATAGTATTACTAAAATACTTATTTCCAAATGAAGGGGCTGCGCATAGTTACGAGACACAAATGACATTTACAATCCACATGTTAATTTTCTTAAAAAGAAAATTTAAATTCTCAAATATTTCAAAACCTAAACTGATCACTTTTTAAGCACATTAGTAAGGAATCAAAACCCACACAGAAATACCAGCGTTATATTACAATCATAATACAATTATATGAATATCTATGCAAACGTTAATTAGAACGTTCCATTAGGTAATTAGATATTTGCCACCGGCGATATTTCAGTAGGTGAAGTCGCTTTGACTAATTGAGTGGTATAATACGTATTAGGTATGACTGAATAGGTTATATCTGCATTACTGCTCTGTTCCGGGTTCGAATCCCGCTTAAGGCCCTTAGAGCATATACAACTAGAGCTTAGAGCATAATAATATTAAAGAACTGGAGAAGCCTTCGACAGACGTTCCGTTCTGCCAAGGTACAAGAAAAAATATCTAGCATGTTTGTAAAAACTGTTTTCAAACTACTCACTTTGATAGTGTCACAATGTATTTGTATATGCTCTAAGTTAAGGCCCCCCGAGAATCATTCAGTGTGAATCGATTTTTCGTCGCTGGGTTTAAAATCATTTTAAATACTGTATTTCCATATTATTACTAAATTACATTTTATTATTGAGAGAAATTAAACCTCCTTGTGAGTCTAGGGAGAGTTTACCACAGACTAGTTATTCTATCGATAATTTAATAGCAATCGATGAAAATGATCTCTAAATGACGGCATTACGTTTTGTGTACGTAAATTCCATATACTTAATATTGCATTTGTTTCGTTTGGTCGCTATTTCACGTGCCAATCGATGCACTTATCTAGGGGCCTAGGTTAACTGAAATACTGAGCCTCATTCGAAAATAAATAGAAAAATGTTGATAGGATGAATTGGATGACAATTGGAAAAACTGCGATAAGTTTATACTTGGTTAACATAGGTATTATTATAATACCTATGTTAACCATCCTTCCGTTATATTATGATAGTAGCGGTTCGCCCCGGCTTCGCACGGATCCCTATTTTTTTAAATATTCTACCTATAGCCTATGTCACTCAGAGTAAACGTAGCTTCCCAACAGTGAAAGAATTTTTCAAATCGGTTCAGCCGTTATGGAGCTTATTCAATCCAAATAAACAAACAAACCTTTCCTCTTTATTATATTAGTATAGATATAGACGAGCAAGAAAATTCATGATATATAAGTTGGTACCTACTCTTTCTTGATCATCTAAGGTTATAAAACGTGTGAATAGATCGAACAATAGCTTCGAAAATTCACACTTTATGATTCAGCACTCAATACGTTTTATGGTTTTCGCCAGTTAAACCTAGCCTTCTATCTAATATTCAGAACACCATTTGCCTACAATTCTCTCGAAACTATTTTCAAATCGCAGAAAGACATTTGGGCTTCCATTATCCCTTATACCTCCCTTAATTTGGTTTTAGAAGGACGTCACAAAAATGACTATGCATTGTCATCCAAACTGAACATGTGTACAATATATCTACTTCAAAATTAAGTTGCAAGATTTCACTCGCACATACTACAGTCATATTTATATACTTGCATTGCGAGATAAATGAAAACTTGTAAAATATAACTTTTAATTTCTTTTAGACACATTTGAGACATTAATTAAATTACAAAAGAGCGTGGATAATGCTCAGACAGAAAAATGGAGTTCAATCTAAAAAGCTTCCTTATTTACATTAATTAATTAACTTTTAACTTTAGGAACAAGATAATAAAAAGTATAAAACTGAATGCAACGCTAAGCTCTGCACCTGGGTCGGCCATTTTGAATGCGTCGGCCATTTTGTTTACGCCCTCCATATTGTTGACGGGCTCTGACGGATTACATGGCGGGATTTAATTTTACATTGTAATAAAATATTTTCCTCTGAACTCCGTAATTATTATTGCAGGAATTAGCTAATGGAAGCAATTAGAAAGAACGGTTCCGGATTAAGTCTTAATTAGAGTTTTGCCTTTGTTTTTGCATTTTTCAGCGATCCTACCAGTTGGTTTGTATGTTATTAAATAATTATTAATGTAGGTTCATCTACCGTTTAGATTATGTTTTTTTGCTTTATTTTTTTTTTATATATAAATAGAATAGTGGTGTTTCATCTCAATGGTTCAGATATTATAATTTCAGGTGCTTTGCCGGGCATCACGCTTATCCCGAAAATATTTAAAAATAATTCTAAAAATGCTAGTTATCTGGGTTGAATTAAAAAAACAATTACCTACTTATAACTAATTTCGAACAACTTACAGTTTCTGTATTCGTGGCAGACACAACATTATTAAATAGGTGCCGTAATGTGATAGTGCTCGTGACACTTTTTATTTGTATTTCCAGCTCGTGATAATATTATAGTAAGATTAATTTTCATTCGCTGTTTTCTCACGGTTTAATCTCGAAGCGCATTAAACTTGATACTTTGTTTCAAATTGCATTTTCCGAGGCATCTTATAAAAAGTTATACATTATGCATGTTGCGCCTGCAGCTTGTTTGACCCCTACTAAATGCTTGCTTAATTTAATTATTATTAAACGCACATAGAAAGTAATAATTTCTGAGGCCTTCGCGGTTATTTTATTATACACTAGCGGTCCGTCCCGGCTTCGCACGGGGGGACTTAAGATTTTTTTTAAAGATAATGATAAGATGAACAATTCACCCATAAAGCATTTTTGTATAACTTTAACTATATGCTCAGCGCACGCCACGGAAGGCCACAGAAACGATACTTTTCCCCCGTTTTTGAAACATTTTCGGTTACTGCTCTGCAACTATACGACCTAGCGTGATATAGCCTATGTTACTCGGGGATAATGTAGCTTTCCAAAGGTGAAAGAAATTTTGAAATCGGTCTAGTAGTTTCGGAGCCTATTCATTACAAACATACAAAAATACAAAAATACAAATCTTTCCTCTTTATAATATTAGTATAGATATAGATTGGAATAAACTCACATAGAAAGTATCATAATGCATTGTATTATGTAGGTACTACGGAAATATTAATTTACGCTAAACGCTGCCGCTAGTAAAGGAATAGGCGTGGGTTCGAATCAAACCGGGGGCATAAAAAATTTTTTTACTCTTGTCGTTGTACAAAAACATCATTATAAGATTTATTTAAAATTTATTCTGACTGTATTGCGCAGTAAAGCCTTAAGTGCTCCTACGAACTCACTTGTTTCTCACTTGCAACTGCAAACTTTATAAAACAACAGAATAATTCTCGTCTTATCGGACAGAAGCGTTTCTCGATTTCACGACCGCCCGAGGTGTGATGAGATGAGACTTTTGAGTTATAGCCACTTTATTCTGCTCCTAAATATACTGAAGTTAGATAAAGTGGTGGATAAAACAATAAGAGCCTAACTACTTCTCGTATGGTGCACGACGAGAATGCAGCAATACTATATGACATTAACTAGCTGTACAAAAATTTATAACATAAATGAAAAACCGGCCAAGTGTGAGTTAGACCCGATATATTACAACATTCAATTACAATTTTGGAGTGCATAGCATTTATAGAAGAAATTAAGAGTGAATCCAAAAAAAAGATTCACATAACCAAAAAAAAAATCAAGACAAGAAAGGAAAAATACACCAGAAAACTTAAACTGGTTCGGCCTCACTCTGGTTTCGTACCATTATATACAAAATCGGCAAAATAATCACGTCTGTTACATACCTACATGCACCTTAAACTGTCTCTTCGCCGTTATAAAATACTAGCTTCTACCCGCGACTTCGTCCGCGTGGAACTCCTCCTTTTTTGCAGTCGGTTAAAAAGTAGCCTATGTCCTTTCTCAGGTTCCAGACTTTCTTTGTACCAAATTTCATTTAAATCGGCCAGTAGTTTTAGCGTGAAAGCGTAACAGACAGACAGACAGACAGAGTTACATTCGCATTTATAATATTAGTAGGGATTTCTCGTCAACTGTTAAATTAGAGATAAGTATTGCAATTTACGATAATATTTTTGCGTTCTGCCTACTAATGTCGCGTTCCCGAATAGCACTGCTGTTAAAAAAAACTATCAATGCGTGGTTTATACAAGCTTACTTTAATCACATGTAATGGACAGGACTGTCCGAAACGCCCCCAGGCGCATACAAATTGCTATATAGGTGTTTAACAATAGTTCCAATATTAATTAAACTACAAACTACGATGGACGAGCAAAATGACCGCGAGGCACAATTACAGCAGTGTTGTCTAAATGTCACTCTGTGATAATTATGTATTGAATCCTTTAGTATAATCTATACTAATATAATAAAGAGGAAAGGTTTTAATTTCTGATGCCTTCGCGGTTATTACACATTGGAATGAAACAACTATTAACGGATTTAACTCGTGTATTTTTATTTTATTTTATTAGCTGACGTTTCGGATTCTTTACAGTTTCCATAACTTAAGCTTATAAGCTTTAGCGTTAGACTATTGTCAGCTCAGTCGTGCTACGATTATGGAAACTGTAAAGAATCCGAAACGTCAGCTAATAAAATAAAATAAAAATACGCGAGTTAAATCCGTTAATAGTTGTTTCATTCCAGTGAGGAAAGGTTTGTTTGGATTGAATAGGCTCCAAAACGACTGGACGATTTGAAAAATTCTTTCACTGCTGGGAAGCTACACTATTCCCGAGTGACATAGGCTATAAAAAAGGCCGTGCGAAGCCGGGGCGGACAGCTAGTATGGTATATTCGAGAAATACTTGTATATGTAGGGTACGTGCATGAACGGTGCGGTGGCAGCAATAAATTTTCAAGACACTATGTCGTCTCTATTACGTACATCTATTTTATTTTTATTTTATTTATTTATTAAGGAATACCAACGGATGATACATTTAAAACCCTTATAGATACTTATCTAATGACTACAATATATTACATAAAATGCTCATCTAATTATAGGTATCCTAGCGGTTTGCCCCGGTTTCATACGGATTTTTTTTTCAAAATTTTCTAACGCCTATGCGGCCTATGCCTTTGTCACTCGGGAATAGCGTAGCTTTCCAACAGTGAAAGATTTTTTCAAATCGGCCCAATCGTTTTGGAGCCTATTCAATCCAAACATACAAACCTATCTATTATATTAGTATAGATAAATGTCAAATAGTTAATGTGAGGTTCGGATTAGTGGCACCAGTTAGCGGTCTCTCGCAAAGCAAAATTATTACTTATAATTATCACTTGTATATTCTTTGATTTATTATTATTATATGTCTATAAAATAATAAGAAATCAAGTTAAATAGTGACTGGTAAGGTATCCACGATATAATAAATAAAACATCGACATATCAACTACAGTATATCACCATATATTTCAAACTAAGTGTTACAATAATGTACATTTATTTGTGCGTTTAAGGGGAAATAAAATATTATCATATCGCTGATTCGACATAAAAACTAAAATAACCCTTATAACATAATATATCAACTCTTTGCAAGTAACAGCACAGAGTAACCTTGAAGGTTACTGTGCAAGCGTGTGGACACTATTACTACGCGCGTGCGACAGAGACAAATAGAAAAAGGGCAACGTCCGTTTTTCGCTGTGCTCTGCGACCGTCCTTTACCACCATGATCTCGAGACGATACCGTTACTATAATTAGTTAAAATACATGTAAAACCATTTGATATAATACTAACTATCCGCCCCGGCTTCGCACGGATCATTTTTTTATGGCCTGTGACACACGGGTGTAGTGTAGCTTCCCAACAGTGAAAGAATTTTTGAAATCGGTCCAGTCATTTCGGAGCCTTTTCAATGTAAACAAACAAACCTTTTCTCTTTATAACATTAGTATAGATTTGAAAATTGAATGATAACGATGAGATACGTGGTACAGATGCTGATGTAAGAGAGAGGCAGGGAAGCGTCGACGGTGAATATTCGGCAGACGGAGTACTTGAAAGGACGCATATTGATGTACACCAGAGAGTCTTCTAACACCTTCATGAGATCGTTATCTGGAAGCAAATTTACAACAGTATTTAGGAGACAATCGATTTTGTAATTTCTGATGCCTTCGCGGTTATTACACAATACTATTGGCATAAGTAGTCACTAGATCACTACATAGTATATAACGAAGTCGCTTTTTCTGTCCCTATATCCCTAATCTACGCTTAAATCTTTAAAACTCCGCAAACGATTTTGAGGCGAGTTTCTATAATAGATAGAGTGATTCAAGAGGAAGATTTATAGCACCCGTGAGAAGCCGGGGCGGGTCGCTAGTTATTAATGTAACTATGTTGTATGACTATTGAGAAACAAATCTAATTTAGAAGGACAGTTTTGAATAAATTACCTTTAGCCTTCGTCAGCTCAGTCGTGCTTCAAAATTGGTAATTTTATAGATTTCGAAACGTCAGGGAACGAAATAAATGCTACTACTTAATTAACACATTTCACATACAATTGCTTAAATCTAATATCCGCGAAGGTATCAGAAATTATTATAAACTAGCGACCCGCCTCGGCTTCACACGGGTGCTATAAACCTTCCTCTTGAATCACTCTATCTATTTAAAAAAATCGCATCATAATCCGTTGCGTAGTTTTAATGATTTAAGCGTACATAGGGATATAGGGACAGAAAAAGCGACTTTGTTTTATACTATGTAGTGATTACCTTGACATGTAAGCAGTTCATCCAGCATCACTCGTTTGTATTGGTCTAGCTCGTGAGCAGCGAACTCTGCTGAGACTGCTGGCAAGCACAAGTGGATACTAGCGAAGATTGTTTCGAATGTAATAGGCAAAGACGATAGCATACTTATCTGAAAAACAACAAAAGATAATGTTTACTGTCGTTTGAAAACCCCAGGGGCCCTAGATAAGCTAACGTTGAACGTTAGCACCAAATTGTATGGGATTGAACGTCCGCGAACGACTGTCACGTGCGTCACAAACGTTCGCGCGTGTCACATTATATACATTTTGGTCGTTTCGTTTAACGTTAACGTTGAATGTTGGCACCTTGTCTAGGGGCCTAGGTTGCTTTACACGTAAATTTAACAAAGCTGACCAAGTGTGAGTCGGACTCGCGCACGAAGGGCTTCATAACATCCCAACTAATATTATAAATGCGAAAGTAACTCTGTCTGTCTGTCTGTCTGTTACGCTTTCACGACAAAACTGCTGGACCGATTGAAATGAAATTTGGTACAAAGAAAGTCTGGAGTCTGAGAAAGGACATAGGCTACTTTTTAACCTACTACAAAAAAGGAGGAGTACCACGCGGACGAAGTCGCGGGCAGAAGCTAGTTATCTATAAAAATTAATAAAAATCAGGTCTGTTGTATATATTATATTATATTAATTTTATTCTATTTTGCAATACATTTTGTTATGCAACAGAACACATTTGTAAAAATTTCAACTAGTTAACAAACACGTTTCAAGAGATAGGTACAGCATGTTGACGAATGGACGGACGGTTTTTTTATATAACTTAACATACTTACTTGCCTGTTTGTTTCAATACTATTTTAATCACTTACATTATTTGTATCCAGCCAAATGATCAGATAACCAAACAATAATATTCTTACAAAAGAACAAATGGAACTCGTAACAATCTGAAAAAAAAAACAACTTAATAAGTATATATGTGTGTATAATCATGTTCACTATCGATACGCGACAAGTTCAAAATACTGATACCGTTTATATGCCCGTTCCTATCACTTTCTACTTGTTATTTTCCATCCTCACTAACTTCATATCATTGCTGACGTCATTCCGAACCTAGTGTTGCCAACTTAGTGAAAAAATTTAAAAATCAAACATATTCAAGACGGTCCAGCCAATTAAGGTTTAGTGACATATACACGTACAGTAGAATTATATATAAGAAGATAAGATGCATGTAAAAAATAAACTAGATGCTCTAGGCCTTATACAATGGGTCTAGCTTTTGTTTTCCACCGATAATAGACAAATGTGCATGTATGTATATGTGAATGATACGTGAACGTATATATATGTAATTTAATTTAATTTAATATAATCATTAAATATTAATAATATAAGTTTAATACATACCTACCTACAAACACACACACACGCACACACACACACACACACACACACACACACACACAACCTAGATTAATGTGTCAACTCTTAAAATTAAGATTATCCACTGTGGAAACCTATAATTCGCCAAACAAGTAGATCATAAGTTAAAATATTATATTAGATTATAAGGCTGGTTGGATTCCTTAATAAATAAATAAATAAATAAAAAGATTGTGGAGCAAGATAGAATTTGGCGGTAGCCCTCATTCAAAAGTAGTTCACTTACCAAAATCTTTATTGGTACAGATGTGACCTCGAGATTGTCCAACAAGTCCTTGTAAATTTGGAGAGATTCCTTAATTGTGCGAATTTTATATATAACGCTATATGGCCCTCCGCCATTATAACATCTCATTTTAATCCTTAAGAATCTTTTTAAACATTTAGACCTATGCCGTAACAATTCAAATACTAACACTTTTGTGATGTGACTTAAACTCAATGACAACGTCAGCGCTATTGAAGTGAAAAAAAATATCCAAATATTCATATCATACATCATAATGATTATACAGTACGCCGTGTTCAATGTAATTTTCATGGTAATAATTATATGCAATAAGATTTTAGACCATTTTGTATCCATTTTCGAGTTCTTCAATCCTAACTTCTGATCCACATACTTAATGCCATCACAATATTCAAACAGATATTTATCTTCAGTAGTAAAGGATATTAGAAAATTAACAGCATACTCAGTGGTCATGAAAAAATGAGGCCAAAACTCATCATCTCTGACGTCACTCAAAACACCCGTTGAAATAATAAAGGCATACAAAATGCAGTAAATACGAATTATAACACATAAGGCGGTGTTTGATATGATTTCACTGTACAAACTAGCTAACATTCTACATAGAAAGTATTTTTTTAATTCTGGATAACGCATTTTGATAATGATTGTTCTTGAGGTTGGAGAGGCAACTATCAAAGTCGATGCTTATATTACACACTTAATTACCACAGAAGCTACTTTGAAATAAAATAATTAAGAAGTTTATCTATTTAGTGCTCAGAATCTTGCGCGAGCCCTCGCTAAGTGGTAATGCGAAAGGCTTAAGAGTCTTCTTTCAGGAGTCTCGCCACCCGTCCGGTTTTGCAGTGAAGGCCCATTAGCTGGCCAACTGCGCTTCAGTATTCAGTTCGAAAAAAAAAAAAAGTGGTAATGAGGCCGACATACACCGTGGTCTCTACGTTGTTCGCCTTATTAGGCTAATGCAGAAGTCCTAAACGCGGCTGACCGCGGCAGTCTTAACACGTAGTCCGCCTCGTGTGGCACGCGGCTAACTACACACATTGCATTAGTGATGATACGATAGTCAATTGCCTCGCCTTTTATTTTTAGAACCCAAAATCTTGATAAAATATTACTTAGCTACTGGGTATCGAAAATAGCAACCCAAAAGCACATAAAATGTTAAATATGTCTCTTCTTCTTTTATGAGTTACAGAATGAATCATAAAATATATTGGAATGAAACAACTATTAACTCGCGTATTTTTATTTTATTTTATTTGCTGACGTTTCGGATTCTTTACAGTTTCCATAATCGTAGTACGACTGAGCTGACAATAGTCTAACGCTAAAGTGATTTATACAGTTGTGCAAACTACCTTATATTTAAATTACAAATTTTGAAAAACTACCCTATTCTGAATTATGAAATACTAATCTTACATTACACGCAAAAATTTTTTTTTTACTATTATACAGTACAATTAAAACCTAATAGGGGGCGTTACTAGCGCTTCGGAAAGACCATCATTACTGAGAAGAAACGCTGCAAGAAAATAGTTCAATCCGTTAATAGTTGTTCCATTCCGATGTGTAATAACCGCGAAGGCATCAGAAATTATCATAAAATGTAATTAAAAAAGCTTATTTAGTATATTACATATATTTATTTATAGGTATCAGGTACCGTATAAAATACTTAATATTATGCATTGTAACTCTTTGATGGAAGGGTAATTTTTTTGAGTGTATGTCATTAAGTAGCAGGTAATCAATTCGGTAAATTATTTTTATGAACTTGCTCTGTAAAATAGATTGGTATTTTAATGGGTCCTTCTGTAATTATGTCAGTGTGGTGTACTGACTCAATATAATCAGTCGATAGGAACTTCACTAAGATGCAGTTCCAAGAATTAAAAAAATACATGATATCTAGACTTATCGCAAGTTTATATAATGAAAGCGTATCAAACTCATTTTTGTCCGTTATTCTTCAAGCTTACTGCATTTCGTACGCTTATATTGTTTCAACGTTTGCCTTGAGCGGTGTCCCCGATAATTTATTTTATCCATACAGTATTATGGTGGTAGAGTACGTTACTAATTTTATTATATCTTTTCTTACAAGAGACGACTATATTTTTGAATACTGCGAGGGTATAAAGTATGTAGATCAAAAACTAGGGTTAGCTTTGCGAATGGAAACGGTATGGTCGAAATCGTTGCTACAAATTATTATAGCAATGAAATTTGTTAAAACAATAATTTACCTACAAGAGATGTTGAGGACAATAATTACTTTTTGGTTCGTATACTTCAGTACTGCGGCGCTAACGTTTACTCTGAATCTAAGTCATATAACGAGAGTTCTAATATTCGAGCTGTTGCGTCACCGGTCTCGATGCATGAGACAGTGTATAAAGGATAAACTGAAATCTTTTCCTGCCAATACACAGGATGGCATCAAAAACAAAATTCAAACAATAACAGATTTTTTAATAATCTACAAAAAACTAATGGACACCCTAAACATCACTGACAGACCGGTTAAAACTTTGGTAAAAACCTTCCTAAACCGTTAATAAATCTTCGTAAGTTAAACAAAGAAAAAAATGAATAAGTTTTTTTTACAGATCACTATCAGCTCATTCTGTATTTGTGCAAGAATCTTAATGTTTGGTTATTATGTCGTATCGAGGGATGTAAGTGACTTTTTTACTATTTCCTTTATTTGTAGATTGAAAAATGTGTTAAGAAAAAACATCTTTACAACTGGATAGAGTTAAATATGTAAATTATTACAAGCTTATATTTTTGTGAAAAAGATATTAAATGCGGTGAGCATTAACTAATTAATATATTATTATATAACTAATTGACTAATTTCAGAAAAGTATACCGTTAGCTATACTTATAGAAACTACATTTGCTAGTTTCTACTTCAGTCTGCCGGCCATCTCTGCGGAGCTCGCAGCGCACGAGCTAGACAAGTTCAAGATCGTAATACTAGACGAACTACTTATTTACCAAGGTATTTATTTTTCAGCACACTTGCTCACAAATGGTATTTTATTAACCTGCTTTTATATTCCAAAGTTCCAATAAGTTAGAACTTCACTTCATAGTCCGGTCAATTTAGACCAAAAAATGAGAGTGAAGTTACATAAAGTCCCAACAAGCTGAATTTTTGTGAAGTTGTTCAAAACATAATTACAAACAATGTCTAGAAGTTCCCCATCATTCCTCTGTAAGGAAAAAAATTATTCAAGGTCAAAGGTCAAAAAAAATAGTTTTTCGCGATTTTCAGCAAAACGGTAAGTTTTATCATAAAAGTACCTGAAGCAAAATTGTAGATCATAAAATTATCTATAAAAAATATATCAATACTTTTTTACTTACGAGCCACCGTTTCTGAGATATAACGATTCTAAAAGTTATCATGATGGGGAACTTCTAGACATTGTTTGTAATTATGTTATGAACAACTTCACAGAAATTCAGCTTGTTGGGACTTTATGTAACTTCGAATGTCTAAATTGACCGGACTATCAGTCTACGTATATGTTGACGAAGCATTCTCAATGTTTCAAAAAGTTTGTTAAAAATGCTTTTATTCCTCGCTAAAGTGCATAAAAATAGGTACCGTCATAATTATGAAACCCATGTCCAAACATACTTGGGTCTCTTACCGTCTATGACTCGCGCTTATAATACCACCAAGGGGGCCTAGACAAGGGGGTTTAGACAAGTGCCCAACGTTCAACGTTAACGTTAAACTTTAGCACCAAAATGTATGGGATTTGACATTTGTGACGTACGTGATAGTCGTTCACGGATGTCAAATCCCATACATTTTGGTCCTAACGTTTAACTTTAACGTTGGGCACTTGTCTAGGGCCCAAGGTTAACGTTGGTGCCGTTTGGTTGGTGCCAACGTTCAACGTAATGTATGTCACAAACGTTCGCGGATGTCAAATCCCATACATTTTGGTCTTGTCGGTTAACGTTAACGTTGACCGTTGGCACCTTGTCTACGCCCCCTTATGCCTTATGATCAACTTACCACATTTCTATCTGTACCCATTATAGACAGGTTATCATTTTGAAATGTTTGTTTGATATTTGGTTTATATTTCTAGATGACGAGCTCCGATCGGTGCTCGAGGACTCTCTGACGTACATCAACCTGCGTCCCTTCAAGTACTCCATCTGCCGGGTGCTCACCGTCGACGCTTCTCTGCTTCTCTCTTGCCTCAGCTTCTGCACCACATACCTTATTGTGATCATTCAGCTGACTAACACTATTTGAACCGGTTTTTACAACATTGTCACTTATTTTTTTTTCAAAAATCAATTAAGCTGGTCGAATAGTTGTTTCTCTCTTGCTCTCCCAGCGGTTATACTGTTTATGTCTACGTAGATTATTAACGGCTTGTAGTGTGTGTTAGCTATACTGACCAATTTGTACTTATACATTAGGTACTATTCTTTTATATGTAAGTTATATCTATATACTGACACTGTTTGGCATTAAATGTCGCACTTGGTTTAAATAAAGATTAAGTATACACCAATCAATTTGTTAAACGTCTCTTTATATAGGGAGTTTGGATTTTTTGGGGAATAAAAATTTAAGTCACATTCTTGCATATTTTTATTTTATATCTGACTAGCGGCCCGTCCCGGCTTCGCACGGGGGGACTTAAGATTTTTTTAAGGCCTCAGAAACGATACTTTTCCCCCGTTTTTGAAACATTTTCGGTTACTGCTCCGCAACTATAAGACCTAGCGAGATATTATATAGCCTATGTTACTCGGGGATAATGTAGCTTTTCAAAGGTGAAAGAATTTTTGAAATCGGTCCAGTAGTTTCGGAGCCTATTCATTACAAACACACAAAAATACAAAAATACAAATCTTTCCTCTTTATAATATTAAGTATATATAGATAAATTAAAAAAAGTGAAGGTAACTTGCTTTCTTGGCATCCAGAGAAGTGCCATTGGATAGTAGCATCCGAACGAATTGAAAGAAAAATTTAATGTATCGTTCGTTTGTGTCAATTCCAAACAATGTTGAATTCGCTTTTTTCGGTTTTTATTATAGATTGGCACTTGTCTAGGGCCCTGATTGTGAAATGAATTTGTTTTAACAACGATCCTAATTAGTAGATCGATAATCAAAACGGACACTTCAACGTCTACTCTTCGAACTAATTCAACGTCAATGAAATGATGATGCTTTTATCGATCTCTCGTAAGGCTTTTTAATCTGTTGTTCTGTAGTGTCATTTACAACACAAATATAGGTATGTAGTATTAGAGTAAAAAAAATAATACAATTCATCATTCTATGAATCCTTTAATTATAGTTAAAAATACGTTGTTACAGAATCTGTATTTTTTCTTTTTTAAAACAAAATAATTAGGTAGGTACGCCAGCGAGGTATAAACGTCAGCTACAATGCTATATGCAACGATACCATTATAACATAAATCAAAGATAATAATTCTCATTTTGATATGTAATCTCATCGGTAAACGCGTCTCCTTTTAACTGGCAAATAATACTTACCTCTTTCTACCCACGGACTTATATTAATATCCGTTCTTTCTATAGCATCGGAAATCGTTTTAAAAGATACAAAAATCAGTATAATTATGAGTAAAACAATACATCTATCGATAACACCGCCGCAAGTGACGACACAAGACACAACTGTATATAAAACTGGGCCATACTCTTTAAAAACCTCAATAGGTTCTTCGAGTGCTGCGATGGGTATAGAGAGACATGTAAACATACTTAATAAGGATAGTAGTAACGAACAATACATGTTCATTCTTTGGTCAATGCGTAAAGTTGTTTTGTACACAGGTTTCTTTTTCTTGTTGAGCAGTTGGTTAAGTAGTTCATCCTCTGGAAATAGCTGGTCTAGTTTAAAGAAGGCGATTAACCTGAAAGATAGAACGATAATATTTAACGGCTGAGGAGCAGAGTTTTTAGATTTGACTTCGGTTGGCTGAGAATTGTATATTTCGAATGTTTATTAGAACAGTGTGACAACTCGGAATGTCACCACATTAATCAAATTTATATATTAAGTACTAGCTTCTGCCCACGACTTCGTCCGCGTGGAACTCCTCATTTTTTGCAGTCGGTTAAAAAGTAGCCTATGTCCTTTCTCAGGCTCCAGACTTTCTTTGTACCAAATTTCATTAAATTCGGTGCAGTAGTTTTAGCGTGAAAGCGTAACAGACAGACAGACAGACAGAGTTACTTTCGCATTTATAATATTAGTAAGGATCCGCACCTTGTGTCATATCGAAATATTTTGTTACTCCATTTAATACTCTAAGTCTGCACATTTAAATTCAAATTTACATGGCGACACATGTCAAGATGTCACACTATTCTAGTAAAGGTTCGATTTGTATATTTGTCCGATGGTTCTAGTAATGTTCTGATAAGCAAGTAGGTATATAATTTAATTCCAAAGTACATAATAGAATATTTGGATATATTAAAACCCGTGGAATCTTCATATTTTATGGTGATAAAAGATTGCTTTCGTGCTTCGCTAACGTCTCAGTACCGTGTCTCATTCTATAAAAAAGTACTTAAGTACCTCAAAATTAGTTCAATCGTGAAAGAAAAGCGAGAAATGAAAGAAAAAAACTTATAAATAATTATATGCTGTACTACATGGAAATAGAAATAATTAAATGCTTTTAATTCAGCATACTACTATAATATTAATATATATTAATATACATTAAATAGGTATATATTTAAACAAGCTTACCTTCTAATTGCCAATTGATAGAACAACATCTTGCTTCTAAATCCGTAGCGTTTTTCTTTATCTTTACAGTATTATCACAACTCTAAATATTTACAATAATACTATACAGAAGTGTCAAGTTACAGAACAGAACTATTACACAAGTAGTCGAGAAATGATTTGAACAGTACTCTTATGTCTAAAATAATTTAAAACTAATAACTAAATCATTATCAAATGATTTTTAACAAACGACTACAGGTATTAGCACGCAGCCTTCTTACCTACTACATTAAATAATGAGGTTAATTAACGAATTGAATCTCGATTATACATAACTAGCTTCTGCCCGCGACTTCGTCCGGGTAGAGCTCCTCCTTTTTTACAGTCGGTTAAAAAATAGCCTGTGTCCTTTCTCAGGCTCCAGACTTTCTTTGTACCAAAATTTATTTAAATCGGTCCAGTAGTTTTAGCGTGAAAGCGTAACAGACAGACAGACAGAGTTACTTTCGCATTTATAATATTAGTAGGGATGCTTATTAGTAGATTCTTTTAGTAAAATATGAGTTTTGACTCAAATTTGATAAAATTTACTCAATCCTTCATTTTTAGCTATGTGAATTTTTATTGGAGTATCAATTACTTACTAAATAAAATTTTAATAGTAGGTTTATTACGTAAATTAGAGAAATATAAATGCTTTAGACAATTCACACCTACTGATGTAGTCCCCAACTAAGCAACGCTTGTACTAAAGGTGTTATACAACGGATAAACATATTTTTTATCCAAGATTCAGGCTCGTCTTCATATCGCTAACTGCTTTTAGCAGGATGCGAACCTGCAACCTCTGGTTTCGTAGTCGGGGACTCTGACTATTACACCAAAATATTGTCTAACAGTTTGTTTGTTTGAACCTTATATTCTGAACATTGTGAACAGTCCTTGGGGCTTAAACAAAGTACCAACGTTCAACGTTAACGTTGAATGTTTGGGATTTGACATCCGCGAACGACTGTCACGTACGTCACAAACGTTCGCGGATGTCAATTCCTATACATTTTGGTCGTTTCGTTTAACGTTAACGTTGAACGTTGGCATCTTGTCTAGGCCCTTGTGTAACTACATCGGTGGATATACAGCTTTCATTAGACGACTCATAATTAACTTGTCATCAGTACATTCAAGTAATTCCGATGCAGAACCTAAACATTACCAAGACTGCATAACGCATTAGGAAGTTCCAAGTAGATTCCGATAACGTCTGTCAAAGAATAAAACTCATAGAGAGGTAGCTTCAACTACAGTGACATGTAGCCTCAGTGAGGTTAAATAAGAAAGGGACTTAAAACGAGTTTAAATTGAATTTGAAATTTAAAAAGGAGTATGTATTTTATTTTTCTGTATTTTGTAATACATGGGCTTTCGTATGCAAGGACCGAATAGCACATAATTCGTTTTTACAACTGAATAGGAATTTAATCGGAAGAAAGAAAACAAATAAAATAAAAATAAATTCCGATACCATCTCGGTTATTGCATATTGGAATTAAACAACTATTAACGGTAGACTATCGTGTCGTGCTTCGATTATGAAAACTGTAATTTTTCCGAAACGTCAGCCAAACTAAATAAGGGGCCCTAGACAAGTGCCCAACGTTTAACGTTAACGTTGAACGTTGGGTACTTGTCTAGCCTCCAAGGTCCGCTTGTTAAATCCGTTTATAGTTTTACGTATAACTATCTAATTATTTTTGATTATGTAACCGACGGACAGAATATAATTTCGTTCTCCTTACTACTATAATACAATAATCTACTATTACAGGCAAGAGGCCTGGCATGTCTACAATACAATTTGAAAAACCTTTCTAAGCGCGTGTAACATTCTATGCCACCAAACTTCTCCGTCCAATTTGCACAAATTGCCGACGTTCGCTTAAATTGAGTCGCACAAACTGCTAGATATCGTTAGCTCCAAGAACGTAGTAACAGTTAGCTTAACCGCATTTTATTGTGTTTTGTGAATGTAAGATCTCAAGAGAGATGGCTGCAGTTTGTATGTTATCTTTGCAGCTAGTCGATTAACAAACTGCTACTGCGTGGAAGAGTAAGAAAGACCTAAAAGTAACCTTACTGCTACATCATTTCACAGCATATTGCATATTGTTTATGACTACGCCTATTGTCTAACAACTGCCTAATACATAGCTGTGAATTACATAGTATCTGGCATACGTATAACCGTACCTATATGCCTATTTATAGGTCAATGGCACAAATAAATTTAAATAATCCAAATAGATATATCTTTACACAATTTTCATCAATTGATCTTGTTCCAAAATAACAAACTGAGTTACATAGTCGAGAATACTCTTTCTTTGATACTGAGTTCATTTAGAATCAAAAACAGGGCAAAGAAGCACGCACTCGTCACTGTCGTCAGCTTAGGTTTACTACGAATATGGAAAGTGTAAAGTTTTCGAAATATCAACAAATATAATATGCGAGATATAGTATTTTATTCCAATCTATACTAATATTATAAAGCTGAAGAGTTTGTTTGTTTGTTTGAACGCGCTAATCTCAGGAACTACTAGTTCGAATTCAAAAATTCTTTTTTTGTTGGATAGACCATTTATAGAGGAAGGCTTTAGGCTATATAACATCACGCTGCGACCAATAGGAGCGAAGAAACAGTGGAAAATGTGTAAAAAACGGGGAAAATATGAAGCCTTATGAAGAATTACTATTCCACGGGGACGAAGTCGCGTGCACAGCTAGTGTGTAATAACCGCAGAGGTATCAGAATAAAGCGGTACTTATTGTTAATTTGTTAGCTAAGCGACAATTTGATGATCCGGTATAAGCTAAGCGGTGTACACAAGATGCAGTGCATGTGCATAATATTACTAAGATGACGACATGCAGTGTCAACAGAATGGTAATCAATTAAGCTGATCGCATGATGATTTGATCTGACACGTCTTACAGATTTAGATACTAGATTGAACTAGATTTAGATACTGAAGGCAACTCATCATTTCTGATGCCTTCGCGGTTATTACACATTGAAATGAAACAATAGTTGTTTCATTTCAATGTGTAATACAACAGCTTTGACTTGCATATTTTTTTTTATTTCCTGACGTTTCGAAACTTTTACAGTTTCCATATTTGTAGCAAGACAGAGCTGACGATAGTTTAAATCATGCTACGAATATGAGCCAACTGTAAAGTTTTAGACACGTCAGTAGGTAAATAAAATGAAATAACAGAGCTAAATCCGTTATAATTTATTACAATGTGTAATAACCGCGAAGGCATCAAAAATAAAGCAAGTCGAATTGTAAATGAAAATTTTGTTACAAACATAAATGCAATAAAAACATTGACCACAGAACACGATGAATTATCATATTAGTCCAGACAGCCATCTGACTCGGACGTGACCAGTCTAATGATACAATACGTCCACGGTAATGATTCTATGTCTCCACTGCCACGGTAATGACACAAGTTCATTTCCGTGCATAGCAATAAGGTCACGTACCGTTGTGACTATCATTTGCTTGGTATGCAAATTTTTGTTTGAAACGGTAAATATTGTTTGGTTTAATATTAAATTTTCACAAAATGTATTTAAATGGTGAGGTATTTTATATAGGTACAAGTTATTGTATTGTAGGTAATATGGAAAAGCATTCCTGTATTCAAGCAAGGAATTATGTAAGGAAAGTTCTTATTTACTACCACCGTATAATATGAAATAGTAATAATAATTTTACACAGACGCAGAAAAGTTGGAAGCGGATGAAATGAAATATCGGAGAAATGGAATTACTAACTAATAATTTTCCAAAAATAAATTTGTGATGCCTTCGCAGTTATTACATATTGGAATGAAACTACTATAACGGATTTAACTCGCGTATTTTGTATAATTAATTTAAAACAACAACTCGCCTGAGCTGAAGATATTCACTTTGGCTTTAGACTATCGGCAGCTGAGTCGCGCTACGAATATGGGAACTGTAAAGGTTCTGAAACGTCAGTTGTCAACATTATAGTTGTTACAACATGTTATAACCGTAAGGGCATCAGAAATTAGTACCTAATTATTTTATCAAACCTTACGTATAATAAGTAACACAGGTATTATAATAGGTATCTTATGACGATGCCAAGACTCAATTGATACGACTCTTAAAAGGATACGGAAATTGAAAATGTACAAGGTCATATCCTGCTACTGGACATCCACAGAAAAGGGTACGATTCCAAAGGACTTTTCCCTTGAAAGCATGGTGATGAATAATTGGCGCGCAGTCCCTAGCTGACTGCACCTGCCTTAATAGTTTGCAGCAAAAGACCATAAGTGCCACAGAAATGATAAAACATTGCGACTTTTTATTATAGGATACAGTTCCCTCTGTTTGCTGGGGTGCTTACTGTGGTATATAATATAGTATGTTAGTGTGTCAGTGACATCTTAGGACTAGGGAATGAAGGGACATTCTAGACAGCGGAGAAAAATAAATTTCTCTTTACATTTCTTTTGAAATTTCATATTCATTGATATTATTGTCATGTTTCGAAAAACCTTTTTGATATTATTGTACGTCACACGTGGAATAATAAAATTTTCATAGAAAATATTGTCATGAAAACATTATTCGAAACAACATGTTTAAACATGTTTAAGCTAAGAATTAAATGACGAAAGAAATTCGAATAACAAAAGAGGATCGCCGCAAGCGTCGACCTCTGGAGCGGGTAGACGATTCCCGAAACCGAATAAAAATATTCGGAAATCCGAGTCCGAAAACCGTATGAGTATTCTAATGACTTCGCCCGTAGGCAACTCGGTAACCGAAGCGTGTTCCCGAAATTGTTGTTCGTTTTGGAATAGCAATGTAACCGGAAAAAACGATCTTGGGGTATTGTTTTTTGTAAAACATGAATACAAGTAGTTAGCTAAAATGTATACAATGGATTTGGATTACACTGTTTATTGTTTTATTTAGAGATGCGAGAGTTTATGATGCTTGTTTACTTTCTCGCGTATTATTTCATTATTTAAGAGGTTGTTCTAGGTATAATAAATGTAATCTTACAAACAGCGTAGTAATTATTCCTTCTTTAAATATGGCTGCTTTAAACCCGTATTTATTTGATGAGTTTTATAAGCTAAAATTTTTATCGCATTTTTTCATAATACGTAGGTACTATTCAGTTACAGTACGGTGAATATAATTTGTGATGCCTTCGCAGTTATTACACTTTAGAAAGAAACAATTACTTATGACTTTAATGTTAGACTATTGTCAACGTTAAATTTTTTGAAACGCCAGCCAATAAAACGAATACATAAAATAAATACTAAAAATAATATTCGAGTGATTTCGATAGCTAATGAATATTTCGTGCAAAATATAAACATATTGGTATTTTGATTGACTATTTTAGAATTACAGTAAAGCCTTTTCCAAGTTTATATGTGAACTAGCGGTTTGCCGCGGCTTCGCACGGATCCCTATTTTTTTCAAAATATTCTATAGCGTATGTCACTCATGGTGAACGTAGCTTCCCAACAGTAAAAGATTTTTTAATCGGTCCAGCCGTTTTGAAGCCTATTCAATCCAAACTAACAAACGTTTCCTCTTTATTATATTAGTATAGAGTATAGATAGAAAATAATATGGAAGTATAGATAGATATAGATTAAAAAAACCATAAACAAATTAAACAGTAATGAAAGAGGTTAGCTTACAAGTATTTTACTTCCTAAATATTCCTAAATTCCCCGAGTTCGCATCCAGTTTTCTGCTAATTATTCTCTCAGGTAGAATACTTGATCTTCCATTTTAAACGATGCTCGTTTTTCTCCACTTAATGCACTCTATTGTTGCTGAGATAAATGCATGCTTTTTACAGAGGAATTTTATTAATGCACTTTTTTATCTATCTATACTAATATTATAAAGCTGAAGAGTTTGTTTGTTTGTTTGAACGCGCTAATCTCAGGAACTACTAGTTCGAATTCAAAAAATCTTTTTTTGTTGGATAGACCATTTATCGGGGAAGGCTTTAGGCTATATAACATCACGCTGCGACCAATAGGAGCAATGGAACATGTGTAAAAAACGGGGAAAATATGAAGCCTTATGAAGAAGTGACAGAAGACTTTGACAGATCTTTGACGAAACAATCGGACGGGCAGGACGACGTCTGCCGGGGCCGCTAGTGTTAAGATATACAGATGAAAATTAACTAGTGATATTAAATGTTGAATTTGTTACAGGTTTTTACCTTGAATTTGACCATAATGATACCATACCAATTGGATTAAATTTAGAGATAAGATTTTGATGGAGACTTTCACCAACGCGACAATTATCGGTGACCAGTGACAATTCGAGATGCAATAAGAAGCCAACCGGCGTAGATCTTGTCAAAAAGTGTAAACATACTTGTCACTTATTTCCGACCTTTGTCGCGTTGGAAAAATGGGAATGTAGGTCTAGTAGTCAGACAATAAAAAATCTAGACACAATGCAAAATAGTCACAGATACTTATGTACTTATCCCTACTAATATTATAAATGCGAAAGTAACTCTGTCTGTCTGTCTGTCTGTCTGTTACGCTTTCACGCAAAAACTACTGGGCCGATTTAAATGAAATTTGGTACAGAGAAAGTCTGGACCCTAAGAAAGGACATAGGCTACTTTTTAACCGACTGCAAAAAAGGAGGAGTTCCACGCGGACGAAGTCGCGGGCAGAAGCTAGTAGACCATAAATATTATGCCCCACCATAAAGCTCGCTTTCTCGAAACTGCTGTGTCGCCCACTAGTCATTAGTTACTCACAAAACCTTTAAAATCTGATGCATGTAGTAAAACCACTCATCGCGAATGACCGCTGCATTGTTTCGATGCATTCGAAAACAATGTTGCACTTCAAATCCATTATGGGCGATGCGTCCTGACAGTAACGTAAACACACGAGGGTGCACTAACGGGGGTAGTTAAAAAAACTGTATATTTCCAGTAAACAAATGTGCAGGGAAACTTTGGAAGTGGCTTATGTGCAGCAGACTTTTGGGTAATGTTAACAGTTGAATTTTATGAAAAAGTTATGTTGTATGTATATACTAAATATATAGTTTTTTTATTAAAACATTCTTATTTTAAACCTATTCCTGTTGTTAGCGTGACGATTTGCGTAAGATGGCTGGCAGGAGCTGGATGCGAGCAGCCAAAGATCGAGCACAGTGGCGTGCAATTGGAGAGGCCTATGTCCAGCAGTGGACTGCGATGGGGTGATGATGATTGATGCGGGGCGGGCCGCTAGTCCATAATATACCTAGAGGGAAAAAACTTAAAAATGTCTGAAAAAATGTATGATATTAACCAAGATTTTGTTTATTTCAAATATCTATACTTAATATTATAAAGAGGAAAGATTTGTACCTATTTTTGTATGTTTGTAATGAATAGGCTCAAAAACTACTGGACCGATTTTAATAATTCTTTCACTGTTGGGAAGCTACGTTCACCCTGAGTAACATAGGCTATAGAATATTTTGAAAAAAAATAGGGACCCGTGCGAAGCCGAAGCGAACCGCTAGTTTAGTTATATTTACGCCCACTATCAAGACAACCCACATCAAAATTCCATGAATAACTGAACATGTCAAAAGGCACTATTATCAGAACGATCTTTCACGTACAGAACCCTTCAGTTAAGGGTCTCTTCAGAAATAGTGCTGATGAAACCCGAATAACATAATTATCTATAATAATACTGTATGTGGCGTTGATTACCAAAGTAATGTAACCTTGTATTGTAGGCTCTGGGGATACGGTAAGTACCTAATAAAAAGATGCGTTGCTTAGGCAAAAAACGTATGATGTAGGTAAGTAGTATAAATTGGACTGAAGGTACCTAATAATTTCTGTTGCCTTCGCGGTTATTCCACATTGAAATGAAACAACTAAAACAGCTTGACCTTGCATATTTTATTTCATTTGCTGACGTTTCGAAATTTTTACAGTTCCCATATTCGTAGCACTGAGCTAACGATAGTGTAACGCTAAAGTAGCAGCAAATGATATTAAATTCGTGAGTTCAATCTGTTATAGCTGTGTCAATGGTCATGTTAATTATATACACTGAAGTGTTAATTTAGAACAGCCTTTTACTTGCGTGAAATACGTGGTGTTTAGTTCTGGGGCGTGCATCCCATACGGGCACAATATCTATATATTATATAAAAATCAATTGCTGTTCGTTAGTCTCGCTAAAACTCGAGAACGGCTGAACCGATTTGGCTGATTTTAGTCTTGAAATGTTCGTGGAACTCCAGAGAAGGTTTATACGGTGAAAAAAAAATGGAAAAAAAAAACGCGGTACGAAGTTCGCTGGGTCAGCTAGTCAGTAATATATTATTAAGAAGTGCCTACCCTGGCGCCATACTTACGTTCCCCCCACTGCACGCGCCTGCGAGGCTATGATGAATTGTCGAGTCGACATCTCGTCATGTCGATATCGTCTTATTCTCGCGATGATCTGTCAAAAATCAAAGTTGTCGACAACGAGAAATCTTGTCATGTCGATGTCGTCTCTTATTTCTACATGTCGATAACAAAATAATATCGTAATGACGAACCTTTTGCTTGTCGATAACATGTTGTCGACAGTTTATAATAGGCTCGCTGGTTTAATTCAATCGGAGTGTACGTGGCGTGCTGTAATCGATTCGTTACAAAGTTACATTGTAATAGATATTGGTTGCATACAAAGGGTTTGATTGCATCGCACTGCATCAAACTAGAACCGATTCGTGGTTTTATTAAGTCTTTTTAGTTAGGCACGTGTCGAGTTGATTGTGAAGTTGGTATTCTAGTTACCCGGTTTTTAAATAAAGGCTAATTGGGAGACTAGTTAAACTAATATTACTAAGCTTTTATAAAAATAAAATTCCATTATGTATATAAGAATGTTAATAAAAACAACTTGTAAAATTAATCAGTTAAGTACTGCCTTAAATCGGAAAAAGTGAAAGAGATCCAGTTAAGTACTTAAAACCAAGTCATTCATATTAAAAATCTTTTATGTTTTAAACAAATATTTATAACATTTTTTATAGCCTAGCTTTCCAACGGTGAATGAATTTTTCAAATCGGTTCAGTCGTTTTGGAGCCAAACAAACAAATAAACAAACCTTTATTATACTAGTATAGATATAGATTCTGTGCAAACTCAGTATTTGTCCGAGGTCTAGTCAGAGGTTACTGTAAAAGGTTTCAATTAGTCATTATCGATATCAAAGGGTTATTCTCTCACACACGCTCAATTAACTATTGGTATAGATAACATCCATTAAAACCCATGACGTTAGGGATCAAAGAGGTTTATTAGCATGAATAGATGATCCATGACATGGTTTCATGGTTTGATTGCAGCTACTGTTTTAATAAGTGGTCATCCATAGGGAGAAAGAGGGAGGGAGGGGGGCAATAACAATGAAATATATTAGACTTTTGTATGGTGAGCAAATACATAAACAAACCTTAAAATATAATAATTTCTGCTGCCTTCGCGGTTATTATACATTGGAATGAAACAACTTTAAACATAAACTATTGGTACTTTAAACAACTTTAGCATAAGACTATTGTCAGCTCATACGTGCTACGATTATGGAATCTGTAAACCGAAACGTCAGCCAATAAAATAAAATTTGCGAGTCAAATATTAGACTTTTGTATGGTGAGCAAATACATAAAATAACCTAAAAGGCATCAGAAATTATTGAGCAAATACTTTTTCAGTTTTATTTCAAAAGCATTTTTAGTATATCAGTTAGCTGCTTATCTGTCGTATATAGGTTGAAGAGTACTCGAACACGCCTGGTATCTACACCTGGAGACAAAGCGTGGTGATGTTCATTGCAGTACCCTCGTGACACCCTCCATTATAATTGCAAACCAGGGAAACATAGTGTATTATGTATATACATAGCAAGGTGACGGTGATAATCCATGGAGAATTGCATATCACGAAAAGTGCGGAGTTGTCCTTAGGCGCTAGGCGCAGGGTAGGCATTTATTGGGCCTGTATCGAACGCACGCCCTTAAGAAATCTGCACTCTGCGAGCCTATGATGAACTGACGACATAATATCGAGAACGTTGTCGACAAGGAGAAGGTTTTTCGTGTCGATATTATTCCGTTGTTGAGATAAGATACGACATCGACATGTCAAGATTTCTCGTTGTCCTTACTGATTTTTGACAGATAACAGCAAGAATAAGACGACATCGACATGACAAGATGTCGACTCGACAATTCATAATAGGCACGCTGATGTAACATGATTGGTTTAAAGTGGTTCCAATTGGTATGTTTGAAATGCTTAAAAGGTAAATTCGAAATGCTAAGCATTGTTTAAAAAAGTAAATTGTATTGGCTTGAATATCGAGACGGTACGCAATACGAATCTCACTAGTCATAATTTCTGATGCCTTCGCGGTTATTACACATTGGAATGAAACAACTATAAACGGATTTAACTCTCATATTTTTTGGCTGACGTTTCGGAATTACATTTTCCATAGTAGTAGCACGAGTGAGCTAACGACAGTCTAACGCTAAAGTAAAATGCGCGAGTTAAATCTATTTAGGTATAGTTGTTTCGTTCCAAAGAATGTAGTCTTACAGCAGTGGCTACATAAGAGATCTCAGGTGACAGTACCGTAATTATTTTATATATTGGAATGAAACAACTCTAACGGATTTAACTCGCGTATTTTATTTTATTGACTGACGTTTCGGAGTCTGCACAGATTCCATAATCATAGCACAACTGATATGACAATAGTCTTATGCTAAAGGCTCAGCCAATAAAATAAAATACGAGAGTTAAATCCGTTAAATATGTTTCATTCCAATTTCCGATAATATCTTAAATTTTGAAATAAAAAAGGATATGTTACAAGTTTCAGTAGTTATTAGGTACATACAGTTCCCCTAACTGGGGATGACGACAAAGCCTAGGTGAGTAATTGCAGAAAAATGGGGAATATCTAGGTCACTGTGTTTGTGTGTGTCTGTTTACTTGTGTGCGTTCATATTTGTGTGTGTGATAGTTTCCTGACACGATCGTCGCTTGTTTTAAGGAATAGCTGTGTATAGGCAAGCCTTATTAATTTAATTGCACTTGAGTTAATTTTAAACGAGCGAATTATTAAATCATAAATTTATAAAGTAAGAAATGTATTATTAACTTAACTATTTATTTAATAAATTGCTTGATGCTTTCATATATTGATCCAAGCGACATAACGGCAAGGTTTGCTAAGTAGGTACTTTACTGTTTATAGTTTTATATATAATTTACTTCGAAATCCCCTGACCCGAGAACAAACTACAGAGTTATTTATTACTTATTTCTTTTATTTCTCACTAGTTTCTGCCCGCGACTTCGTCCGCGTGGACGTCCTCCTTTTTTGCAGTCGGTTAAAAAGTAGCCTATGTCCTTTCTCAGGCTCCAGAATTTCTTTGTTCCAAATTTCATTTAAATCGGTCCAGTAGTTTTAGCGTTAAAGCGTAACAGACAGACAGACAGACAGAGTTACTTTCGCATTTATAATATATAGAGCAATAGAGCAATAGAGCAAAAGTCCCAACCAAAACGACTAAAAATCACTATCTCAATTTAGTTATCTGCCTACTGCCTACCCCCTAAGAACGATGGCGTGATTATTTATAGCCTATGTCCATTTCTAGGTTATCATCTATTACCATACCAAATTTCATCAAAATCCGTTCAGCCGTTTAGGCGTGAAAGAGCAACAGACAGACAGACAGACAGAGTTACTAACGCATTTATAATATTAGTAGGGAAGTAGGGATAGTAGGGATTTACTTCGAAATCCCCTGACTCGAGAACAACCTACAGAGTTATTTATTGCTTATTTCTTTTATTTCTCAGTACTAAGGTAATTAATCAACCAATAAGTTTATTGCAAGAGTTGTATACCTAGGTGTTATTGATTATTTACAGTGTACCTACAATTTATTTATTTTATTCTTTATTGCACAAAAAACCAACGAAGTAGGTAATGTACAAAAGACGGACTTAATGCCATACGGATTCTCTACCATTATTACTAGTTTTAATAGTGTTCTATTTACCTATAATGTTAAACATCAAAACAACATCCTCCTGCCATAGATGACTATCATTAGCCACAGAGCAGATGCATTTTAACCCTTCACATATATATATTTATACATATAGGAAAATTGCGTTTGCCTCTCACCCGTCATTGCAATGCGAAATGACGTCATTGAATCCAGAGATGGATTTCGACCATAATTTCTGAATACAAAACCCACTACCAAACGTCAATGGAACGCTCAACAATCGCCATGTATCTTATACATTGCGTGTTTTCCACCCAACTTTGTACAAGTTGGCTGCAATGAAGGTTCAATGGATTATAAACTCAGGTGACATTTGTGGAGATTTGCTATTTTGATTGGCGAGTGACGTGCACCATTTAGGGGTCTGATGGACAGACATTAGGCCGTCTGCGTTGTTGTGGATGCTTTCATTTGCGAGGGGTTCTGTAATTTAGCAAATGCGTTGAAAAAAAAGGGATTGAAATGACAAAGAATTTGGTGTACGCGTATGCAAAAATGTCGTACCTATACATAATATAATAAGGTAGGTACTGTTTTTATAGAATGACACACAATAGTACATTACGCACCAAGGCCAGTAAAATAAAAAATGTCTCAGATCACATGTAATTGTCGTCCGAGGCGAAGCCGAGGTTGACAAAAATGTGATCTGAGGCTTTTTTATTTTACTGGCCGAGGTCAGTATACTATTTTTCTGTTCGACGAAGCCAGAAAGCGGAAATTTCATTTAGCACAGCGGCCACAAAGTTGGCGCTTTCTGGCCGGAGGACGGAAAAATATTTTTACTCTAAGTAAAGATTCTAAGTCACGTTGAAATTTGAATTACCGCTGTAACATACGTACCTTTTGTTTATACAGCTTTAGCATGTTAGCAAAAATATATTTATTCCCTTTAGACTTTTACAAGCTCTTATGAAGGTCGGAAGATGCTACAGTTTTAAAACCTCTCTTGAGGAGAAACAGCAAGTATCAAGCATCTTAATGAGGTATCATAGTCAATATTCGACTACTACCATAGGTATAAGAAATGGGTTTTATTTTTCTAAACACTTTATAATACATATTATGAAATAAAGATTTAGAAAACTATTCTAAATCTTTTGTACCTTATCTGTACGTCGACGAATAAAATTATAAATTTATCATTTATATTGCTACATCCAACTTGTTTATGTTACACTAAGCTAACCTTTTCACTCCATTGTGGCAATTCCCAGTTATTTATTAAGTATTTCCTGTTCTTTCAAAGATGTAACATTTTCCAGTATAAATTTTCCATCTCTTTGTTCGTTCAGATAAACCCTGAACTTCAGGATGCATATCTAAATCGCTTAGTTTAACCTTGGCCTTGCACATTTACAAGGGTCCTTACAAAATCGACTGTGTTTTGTGGTATTAAAAAGAAAAATATCTTTGTACAATTGACACCAATTGATCTAGTCCCAACCTAAGCATAGCTTGTACTAAGGGTACTAGACAACGAATAACCATAGGTACATAATAACAGACAGACATCGAAGGCTCATGTACAGATGCCGATGTTCATCACATTGACATCTGCCCCTAGCAGGATTCGAACCCGCAACCTCCGGTTTCGTAGTCACGGGCTCTGACCACTAGAACACTGAACAACAGGCCGTTAAAAAACCGCGACACGAGAATTTTATATGTTAGTTTGTATTAGAGGCGAGTAAAGATACACCCTATGATGCAATATGTCCCTGACATTCACCCAAGGTTCGTTCTGGCATTGGAACAAAGGTCTTCCAAAGCACGTGTAGCTTAAACTAATAAAACTTTATATACAGAACCTTATCTTTGTACCATAGAAACTATATTCGCTTGACAAATTGCAAATGCTAAATTGCGCCCGACTGGGTTATGATTTTCAATTAATGTTTGTAAGATGGAGAATGTTCCTTCAAGAATAGTTTGTTACGGTTTAATTTAACTTTCATAACCTTATATTGCGCATTATTTTGCAAATATTACATGGAAAAGATAAACTTATATCTGGAAGGTATATTCAATTATCGTTTTCTTTTTACTTTTTGGAGATTAAAGTTTAAAGTATGAGAAGTGATTAAAAGAAACTAAGACTATTTACGTATAGTGTAAATTTAAAAGATTGGATGGATGGTGAGCTTTAAATAAAATCATAGAGTTTTTTTTAAATATACTTAGTTAAAATTGTTGTCTGTAGTTATTTTCTCGTTGACCAATAGCAGCAGCTCGGATGCTTCTACCCCACAGATGAAATAAATTGCGTTTGGTTTCAACGCTTGAAAGAAAAATTTAAAAGTCAAAAGTCAACGCAAATAATTTATTTAATATTAAGAGTAACTATAACAGATCAAAAGGTTAATGCAGTGAGTATATTAATGTTTAATCAAGGAAAAAGTGCCGTAGATTCTGTTTTGATAACTTATTATCTAAACTTAATATTAGGTATGTTAACAACATCAAGAAAATATATTCTCTACTTATACCTGAAAAGAAATTATCGATGTGAAGTGTCATTTTTCAAAACGTGTTATTAAGCGACGTCTAAAAACCATTCCACAACCTTTTGAAACGCTTTAAAAAAATTCCCCACGCAACCCTTACTGAAGAGTACTTTGAATAATTGAAAGCACCCTCCAGAGGGGGGGTGAATGTAGGTCACTAGTTACAGTAATAATACCATCAGATTAGTATAGAAGCACACATAGAAATGTTTCAAATAAGATTAGGAAACTTCATCATCAGCCTATCGTCGTCCACTGCTGGACATAGGCCTCTCCAATTGCACGCCACTTTGCTCGATCTTCGGCTGCTTGCATCCAGCTCCTGCCAGCCATCTTACGCAAATCGTCACTCCACCTTGCCTGAGGACGTCCTACACTACGCTTGCCGAGACGCGGTCTCCACTCGAGATCACGTTTACTCCAACGGTTATCGGTTCTTCGACTAATATGGCCAGCCCACTGCCACTTTAGCTTGCTAATCCGGTGGGCTATGTCGATGATTCTGGTTCTCTGCCGAATCACCTCATTTTTGATTCGATCCCGCAGAGAAACGCCGAGACAACTCAGAAAGATGACACGTCTAGAGTATTTGTCTAGATTTTAAAGGTGTCGCTCTTCTATCGAGTAATACCATTTAAGTACTATCTAGCATAAGTTATCAGAACGGCGAGCTATAATACTGACTACTATAAATACTGAAACTATATTATACTGAAAAATAATAATATCTGCACACTATAACACTATTGAGTAATCGGTTCTACTAAACATAACAGGGGGGCCTAGACAAGCGATAGCGTTAACGTTGAACGTTGGCTCCGAAATGTATGGGATATGACATCGCGTTTGTGACGTACGTGCCAATTTGGTCGTTTCGTTAAACGTTAACGTTGAACGTTGGCACCTTGTTTACGCCCCAAGGTATGCTAGATATTTAAATACTGTTAAACTGTATGATTATGAAGCAATAGGTGATGACGAGACCGAGGTACGAGAACAGCAAGGAGCTGTCGACGGGGATGATGCGCCATATGTTGTATACAAACGGACGCATTTGCAAGTACTTGAGCCCAGAGCTGATAATTTTGAACAGATCTTCATCTGTGAAAAAATATACACATAAATAAGCCACCTTAACGACATCGTCTAGGTAAAAAGAACATTTCTATATTAGGTACCTATTACTTTACAACATTTTTATTTTAAACGATACCTTCTGTGCTGCAAAAGTGCCAATCGATAATAGTAAATGAACGAAACAAATGCAAATATGTGCAGAAATGACAAATGCAAACGAAATGTCACGTGGTCAGTTTTCTTCGAAAAGATGTATTCCAGATAAAGTTCAACGTTAACGTTAAACGAAACGACCAAAATGTACGAAATTTGACATTTGCGACGTTTGTGACGTACGTGACAGTCGTTCGCGGATGCCAAATCCACATTTTGGTCGCTAACGTTGAACGTTGGCACTTTGTCTAGGCCCCAAGGTCCGAATCGTATCGAAAGTTAATTCATTCCATTTGGTTTGTTCCCATATTAAATTCAACAAATCAGGATAGGCTTACCATTACAAGAGCATTGATTCCTGATCAATATGGAGCGTATGTTTTGAACTTCACTTGATGCTAGCTCCACGAAGAACGCAGGAGAACAGACCAGTAGGGTTGCATGAATTAATTCCACGAACAAAATTTTTAAAGCATTAAAAGACTGAAATGTAGAAACATAAACCATATATAATTTACTGTTATGTTTTAGCTGTCGGTACTTTGAGATGTCGTTGTTATTGTTGTTATTCATTTATCATTTCATCATCATTTTAATGTTACCAATGTGATTTTTAATGGCGTGGTGACATCAATTACCTGGATGCTGCTGTACTTCATGATAATATATAACAACATCAGTATCTTTAGAAAGTTAACCACTAGTGATATGAACAGCTGTAAGCAAAGAAATGTACTCGTAAATTACGTAATGCCTAATTCAATTAAACTACCTTATATAACTTTTAACGTACTTGAAGTTGTACTACTTTATTCACATGGCGCAAATTATCGAGCAATTTTTTGTATATAATCAAGTTTTGTTGAATCTTGATTTTCCTAGAATTTTCATCAACAGTAGAAAAAATATTTTCCATTGCAATTCTCAACAGCTTAATTCGTTGGAGCAACATATCAAAAATGACAATCCTGACTAAATGTTCCAGGTCAGTCGAGAGTTGAAGAAGTATGTTCGCGATATAGAACAAAATATTTTCAGCAGACTCTCTGTAGAAGATGCAAAACGAAATCCTGGCGAACACAATAGTAAAAAAGATGCTGTAAAGATTATCACTCTCAATACTGATCGGCCTCATGCTGAAACTTTGATCAATTTTAACGATAGACGAACAGTACTTAAAGAAATAACGCTGCTCTAAGACAAGCGACATAAGAATGCTAAAAGTAAATTCAATAAACGCAGTGTACCGGGCGTAACCACTTGTAGTGGTATATGTAGTAAAGTACAATGAATAAACCATAAACATAAAACTGATGCAATACACTCGGGTCAAAAAGGAAATAAACCAGTGACAATTAACACTATAATAGTGACCAAATATCAAACGGATGAACATTATCTTCCTGAGCGGTAAGTGTTTTTTGAGAAATACATTTAGCTTTTCGATAACTGTGGCCATTTTGAAATATCGAAATAACTGCAATAAACCTTTCGCTTCGTGTTTTATACTAGACTGAAATGTCCAGTTGCTTTCAATTTCATCGATTTTAACGAAAATAACCAATATATTTTCGTTCGTAATAATTATCTATTATTAAGCTATCTACCGGATAGTTCAAGGTGAAATTTACATTTATGGATTTGCTTATATTTCTGTGACTAATTAAGTTTTTTTTTCGATAATTATTATTGTTTTAAATTATTCTTTTAGTAAGAGTATGACAGATAAATTTAGATACACAGATAAAATTAGATAAAAACCTGTTTTTATAGATTATTTTGATTTCATTTGTAAAGTTCTTCAATATTAAATAAATAATTGATCTTGTATTCCGCCCAGTAGACACCGCTTACAACATTACAAACTACAATAATAATAATTATGAAATAATTGGTGAACTTTTGGAATAATTTACTGGGACATAGTACGAGTAAAGTAAATAAAGTTATTTTGAGAGTTAGATATGTACATTGAAACTGAAATTTTGGAATATAAATTAATTTCAATTGAATTTCAACTTTTTTTAGTGGAACGTAGACACACGCAGTTAGACTAATGATGTGTGTGTGTGACGTGTAAGGTACTCGTACGTGTGTAACTTTCGTAGTATTGGGGCTTAGGCTTAAATAAGTTGTTTTAAGTCAACAACATAATAATATAAGGATTCTTAAACCGTCTTATTTGAATTATAAAAGGACTTTAGGTAAATGCAGTATAATAAAGACAAACGCGTTAAGCATTTAAGCATTTTATTAATCGGCCAAAAGCTTACAACTATTAGGTACAGGTACCTTGATAACACTAATTAGGTAGGTAAATTAATTTAAATATTCAACACATGTTTTTTTTATTAATATTATTAACCCTATAACTTGCTTGTGGATAATACTAAAAGCCAGAATTTTCAGTTTCATTGATAATAGGTACAAATAACTCGATTTCAAAAAGTCAGTGCACACTTAAACATACAAATACAATATAATAGAAATACTATATGAAGTGCAACAGTTGCATGAAAATGAATACATATGTAACACAAAAAACAATGAAAGATACAGGCAAAGACGCGTCGACTGGGAAAGCGCGCCAGATCATATATTTAAATGGACGAATTTTCAGATAAGTAATACTATTCATAACAGCATCGTATAACTGTTCATCTGTAACAAAATACAAATAAATAAATAAATAATATAAAGCAAGTAAGATAAAACACGCCAGTCCTATATATCTATACTAATATAACAAAGCTGAAGAGTTTGTTTGTTTGTTTGAACGCGCTAATCTCAGGAACTACTGGTTCGGATCTATACTTAATATAATAAAGCTGAAGAGTTTGTTTGTTTGTTTGAACGCGCTAATCTCAGGAACTTCTGGTTCGAATTGAATTTTTTTTTATTGGATAGACCATTTATCGAGGAAGGTTTTAGGCTATAAAACATCACGCTACGACCAATACGAGCGAAGAAGCAGTGATAAATGTGTCAAAAACGGGGCTAATAACTATTCCACGCGGACGAAGTCGCGGGCACAGCTAGTCCGTTATAATTGTTTTACTCCGATGCGTAATAAACGCGAAGGCATGTGTTGAGTTGTTGAGATTAATGCTCTAAAATTTTATCCCAAAGCAAAGATAAGTGTGGGGTAACCTACAAAAGTCTTACATTGCAGAAATAATTAGGTACCTATTTTTTAATTATTATATATTGGAATGAAACAACTTTAAACGGATCTAACTCGCGTATTTTATTTTATTGACTGACATTTCGGAGCCTTTACAGATTCCATAATGGTAGCACGACTCAGCCAATAAAATAAAATACGCGAGTTAAATCCGTTTAAAGTTGTTTCATTCAAACGTATAATAACCGCGAAAGCATCAGAAATTATTAGGTAGTTATAAATATTATGTACATAAATGAGTTACCATTTATGCCGTGCAGTTGTCTGGTTAGTTCTGATCTGATCTTGTCAACTTCATTCGCAATCAATTCTGCGTAAAAGGCCGGCAAGCAACATAGCACCGTTGAATGTATCATCTCGCAAACCAGGTTTATCAGCACTTTTGTCCTTTTCTGTTGAAACAAAATGGTATTATTTTCACCGAAATTTATGTATAACTAGCTGTCCAACCCGGCTTCGCACGGATCGCTCTTTTTATAGCCTATGTCACTCGGGAATAGTGTAGCGTCCCAACAGCAAAATATTTTTTCAAATCGGTCCAATCCCTTTGGAGCCTATTCAATCCAAACAAACAAACAAACCTTTCCTCTTTATTATATTAGTATAGATCAGGAATAAGACACGAAACTTACATCGGAGCCGTAATATATCGTCACTATTTGAATGTATACGATTACTTTAAAAAAACTTAATGCGAGCGCCAGAAAAAGCTGTAACAAATATGAATGTTACATTAAAGTACCAATTTTATATCGCAAGGTTAAAAAAATAAGTAATGTACCATCAACTGAACCGTTCTATCGACATGATGTAGGTTGTCCAACCATTTTCTATAAGCGATCATGTTCATTTTAATCTTGGAAACCTTATTCGTAACCGACGCAGTGTTGGATGATGAAAAAACGTAAACAAAAGATTCCCGAAGTAACTTCAGTCGTTGGTATAAAATATCAAATATTATTACTCTCAGAATATGTTCGAAATCGTTAGTAATGAAAACAAAGCCATTCAGTAAGTATAACCAAAGAAACCTTGCCAGTCCTATGTACAGAATATAAAAAAACAATCTTAAGAAAATAATCAAGAGAAAGACAAAGTAGAAGCTGGGACTTTCAAAAGAGATATCGCCAAAACCGACTGCATTATCAATGCGTTTGACATTAATACAGTAGTTATGGAAATAATCATTAGCTGTGATGAGAGAAGAGATAATGCCGACAGCAAAGTGTAATATACTGGCAGATCGTAGAAGCGGATCCTGAAACACAAAAATCAGCAAATAAGGCACAATGATGAGGACTACAATGCAATATAAAGCCGTAACAAAAGAAACACATTTAGATGAACTTAAGTTATAATAATGTCCAAAGATTAAGCGGAATCCAAAAATGGCCTTTAGGGGTAAAAATGTTCTCAGGAAGCTTAACATTATTATATTTGACTAGCGGCCCCGGCAGACGTCGTCCTGACCGTCCGATTGTTTCGTCAAAGATCTGTCAAAGTCTTCTGTCACTTCTTCATAAGGCTTCATATTTCCCCCGTTTTTTACACATTTTCCACTGTTTCTTCGCTCCTATTGGTCGCAGCGTGATGTTATTTATATAGCCTAAAGCCTTCCTCGATAAATGGTCTATCCAACAAAAAAAGAATATTTGAATTCGAACCAGTAGTTCCTGAGATTAGCGCGTTCAAACAAACAAACAAACAAACAAACAAACTCTTCAGCTTTATAATATTAGTATAGATGCTATTGCTTCGTTTTCAATCGCGTATACGCCTAGTTAGGTATTACGTCAATAGATGTCACTTTGTCTGAAATAGAACACGCGATCGACTTGTTCCGTCAATTGTTACATAGGTTTACATAGATTACAATAATTATATTCGAATTCAAGCAAAACTGTTTGGGTTTCATTTCCCTCCGACCTCGAACACTTCGACTGCCGTTTTGAAATGTAGCTAAAATAAAGCTAGTATTTATTTCATTGAGTATGTATCACTCATGTTATTAGTAAATAAGTGTTGTTATGATAGGTGGGCGTAATCATGAGCTTCGACGGAGTCACTATTATTATACTAGATAATATACGTCATACTTAGTGGTGCTGTACCTATACTTACTGGTGTTATTTTTGGAGTCCAATCTGTTCAGGTTAGGACGGATTTTAGAGATAACAACATGATTATGCTTTGGGATGAAATCCGACTGGAGACATCATAGTATCTAATGTTACATTATTTGCTAGGTTTTTAAATTCCATGTACTTAGATAGATTATGACCATTTTGAAAATATTTGCTAATGCTTTTGCGGTTATTGCATAACATAAATAATTATGTTTTAGAAGTACTCCCCTGGTACTTAAATTTTGTAATTTAGAAAAATAAGGTAGTTTGCATAATAAATCGCGCTTAGCATAGTCGTGCTACGATTATGGAAACTGTAAAGGTTTCGGAAGATTAGCCAATAAAATAAAACACGTGAGTTAAATTCGTTTATAGTTGTTTCATTCCTATGAGCATTTTTCAAATTAATGATATTTTGTTTATTACCTATTTGTCGACTAATTTTGTTTCAATTTCCTAAAGAGGTAAGTTCAACTTTTAGGTTAATAAGAACAAAAGACTTTCAAGCATACTGTATTTATATTGTTTTACATGAAGCATATTATTATCTAGATAGATTCTTAATCATTTAATAATTCTTGTACAAAGTAAACACGAAACAATAATTAAGTAATAAAATTTCAAATAAAGATTTAAACATTTAAGGCACACAAGATAAGTTTTCACTCCACTTCAACTTTCTTGTTGGTGAATTGAATCACTACGATGATATAGTTGGTGAGCAGCGAGAGGAAAGCCACCGGCGTGGATATGTCAATTGGCACGACGCGCCACACCACGCACGTGAACGGGCGCACGCGCATGTACGTCAACACGTCCTCGATCAGATCATGCAAATCATTATCTGAAATTTAAAAATAACTTAAGTCGTATGCTCAATGCATGAACATTGGACCTTTTGGAATGGAACACTTTAAACGGATTTAACTCGCGTATTTTATTTTAGTGGATATTTTAATGACTTATAATATGTCTTAAGAAATCGACCATGTGCGAGTCGGATATAGAATTCCGTACCAGTATCTTTAGTAACGGCGAAGACAAACACATCTGTAAAAAAATCAACTGGCTAACTATCACTATTGATGAGATACAGCCAGTGGACGGACAGACTGCCGGAGTCTCAGTAATAGGGTCTCGTTTTACCCATTTGTTACGGATCTCTAAAAAAACGATCGATAAGTCCGTACCAGGGATCGTAGAATAGAAAGTTTATAGCAAAGAGTCGGTCTCAACTTCTTAAATTTCGGAAATCAAAATCATGATATTAGACAAAAGCGAGATTCAAGTTATACAAGTGTTTTTTTGTATTCTATTAATTAATATGAGATTAATATAATAACCTGTGCATTTCAACATTTCATTCCCCATAAGCAATCTAATTTTGTCGATTTCGTTTAAGACCAATTCTGACAATATGGGTACAATACACGCTACTATTGTTGACCATACAACTTCGAAAGTGATCAGAACATAAATGTTCGGCTGGAAATAAAACAAAATAGTAAATATAAGAAGGTAGCATACTAATTTGGTCGATACCAATGAAGTACTTAATAATTTAATCGTTGTGTAGGAACTTTTTATTTTTAATATTGCCTCTCTATTAATGCGTGTCCATGGGGCGTAGACAAGGTGCCAACGTTCAACGTTAACGTTAAACGAAACGACCAAAATATATGGGATTTGACATCCGCGAACGTTTGTGACATACGTGACAGACGTTCGCGGATGTCAAATCCCATACAGTTTGGTGCCCACGTTCAGCGTTAACGTTGAACGTTGTCACCTTGTCTAGGCCCCCTTGTGTGTGTTCTTTAAATTTCCTCGTATGTTTTTTAGGAGACTAGCGTTACTGTAACTGATAGTTGACTTCACCGTTCGAATTCAGCAGATCTCATCATCTTTACCAGGTCATCGGATCATATTGTGTATATAATAAACAGAAACAGCTTGTGATATTTCGTTATTCCAGATAGACAAATTTAATGTGATATAAATTTTGATCTGGTTGAACTGTAATTGCATTGCTTATCATTTCCCTGTTTACATGTTCAACCACAAACCGACGATTTTTATTCACCCCCTTTATAACATAATTATATTATTGTATTTTCCATTAAGGTAAATAGTAGACGATTTTTAAAGACCATAGTTACAAAAAATTTTAAAACAAAATTATATTCATACTGTGGTGTATGATGTAAAACCTCTATGCTAAGTTTTATGTTCGAATAATTTCGATACTCTTTTGTTTAGAACATGATTGTCAGTTTGCTGCTAGCTATTAAATTAATGAGTCGTATCGCGTGTTTTAATTATTAAAATATTCTTAAATATCACACATACTTACAACATTCGTATGAAGCACAACCATATACACAATGAACAACATTTTTGGGAAACTGGATAGTAAATACAAAGCGATCTGGAAAAATAAAAAAAAACTATAGCAATAAACTTATTTGGAATGCCGATGACCGTTTCTAACTCCATCGACTGATCGAATTTTCTTTGTGTAGTCTAATTTTTCTATTGTTAAGCAGAATAAAATGTGAAGTATTTAATAAACAATTATAATCTACTAGCTTCTGCCCGCGACTTCGTCCGCGTGGAATTCCTCCTTTTTTGCAGTCGGTTAAAAAGTAGCCTATGTCCGTTCTCAGGCTCCAGACTTTCTTTGTACCAAATTTCATTTAAATCGGTCCAGTAGTTTTAGCGTGAAAGCGTAACAGACAGACAGACAGAGTTACTTTCGCATTTATAATATTAGTAGGGATAAGCCAGTGTGCGTCACATGGAAGTCATGTAATGAATTTGAGTTAAGATACTGTGGTTTCAATGTCGAGATAATATGCCTACAAAACCATTATACTTTACCAGTAATTTCACGGAACCATATGTCTGTACCATAGCATCTAATAAGTTTTTATAAATATGAATGCATTTCTTGATTTTTTTCCTTTTATTAACAACGTTTTCGTCTTCAGTGATACCCTTTTCTATCCAAATTCGTAATAATTTCATTCGGTAACGGAACAATTCAAAAATAATTATTGTAGATATTTGGGCTATGTCACTGGATAAATATGCGAAACCCGTTGACATAAATGAAAATGGCGAACGTAAAAATTGTGGTTTGAACAGCTTAATCATTAAAAATGGTGTAAAACATCTAAGATAGAATACGAAAAGTGAAATTCCAGTGAATATTGTTTCTGTTTTTATATTTATTAAACCAATCGACGTATCAATAGTTTTTATTCGAGCGACAAAATCAAAGAAATAATTTTGTCCAGTGAAAATGAAAATGATTACTGAGATAAAATACTGAATTACTGTATACATAGATATAAAATATGAGATATCCCTTCTGTTTATTGTGCTTAACGTTAGAATTATAGTATTGAATACTATGCAATATAAAATTGAAAATATATCAATAAATTGATTAGAAGAAATCTTGTAATAACATCCGAAAAAAAACCTGATGAACATTACAATTTTAATGGAAAACAAAGAACACACAAAGTTGACAACACTCCTAAAATATCTTCTGAACGACATTTCCAAATCGTTGTCAACTTAATTCTGTGAGTAAACTTGAAATGTTCATATTGATTAACTTTTATTAATCACTTACATATCCTGCAATCCAATGATTAGCTACAGTAATGGAACACACGACCTGGTTATCAGAAACTAATTAGCTAAAAGGACCCAGGTTTTTTTAACGATTCTCGTCCTATCTAACCTCTTTTATAATACGTAATATATCCGAACAAGCAAAATAGTAGTATAAAAGTTACAAATCTGGAATGACTACAATCGTTGTTATAAAGGTACTGTACTTTTTCTCAAAAACGTTATAAGGCTAATTATCATGTTTTAAGTATTTTTACATTATCATTTTTTGTAAGTATTAAATAAAATGTGTTGTTGAAGTGATCCCGAAACTTTTTGCAATGTTAGAGACTTGTGCAACTCATAACCAAATATTGCAATTTCATCTCATTTTCTGTATATAGGTACCTACATCTGTCTCAAGTTGTTGTACCTATGTAATTGCCTGTGATTATGTACCTATTAAAAATAGGTTATAATAAATATTAGTTCATAATTATACCCGTTGAACTGTACCTGAAAATAGCAGAAAACAAGTGTCCTACAATAACTAAAATACCTTTCATTTCGTTTTTCAATTTCATTTATTATTATTTAAAAATAGAATTAAGAGTTTTAGGACGAGTGCTTTTTAATAATTACAATACTGTATGAACAAAGCCTAGTTTGGTTACACATAAGTCGGCATTCAGTGTACCTACCGTATTATTCAAAATGATTCTTACATCTTGTTTAAGCTTTCTTACTAGTATAAAGTGTACTATGTTAATAAGATTATTGATGGGATTCTACCATGATATAAGCGAGAAAAGACATATCAAAATCATTACGAGATCGTTTCTTATTTGTGTTAACACTCTGATCATGACGATTTGCATTTTATATCTGCCGATGGATTTCGAATATTCTAGTGTCTGCATTTTACATTTCTTCAACGTATTAGTATCGTTTATAACCAAAGATCAATATTTCTATGATTTTTTATCACGCATCAAAAGTATCGATGCATCATTGGGATTGAAGTTCAATAAAATCGAAACTGCTGTGACAAGGTTTTTCAGTATTCTATTGTATATTAGATTCTTTCTTTCTCTTAGCTTTGCTTATTCTTTTAGAAATAAATTCGGTGATAACATGTTAAGTCTCTATGCAACCACCTTCATCTATAACAGCCTCGACGCTGGTCACTTTACAAAAAATGTGATTTTTGAGTTATTGCGGAACCGTATGAAGATGCTTCGTATTACAATGAAAGAAAAATTGGAACACGCGTCGCATATTAATGTAGACGGGACGAAATTAAAAATGAAGATGATAAGAAAATATGTGCACGTTTACAAGAATTTGTTGGACAGCATTCAACAGACTTACAATCCCATCAAATTAATGGTAGGCTATTTAGACTGCTTAAACTTTTAAAGAATTGTTATATCACAAAAAATAACATTTCAAATTGGTATTGGTAAACACTACTAAAGCGTTTTTCTGATGTAACACATTTATTGTTGCTACTTTTATTAATCAGTAAACGCCTGTATTTGATAGAAGTAATCATCATTCTCATTTTTTGTTTGACATTTCTAATCACGAATACTTTGCAGATAATCATCAATTTGGGTATTTGCTTCCCCAAAATAATGTTATATTTCTACAACTTCATATTCAATTGGGTAAGTAAATAGGCGATCAACAGATCGTGATTTAATAACAATTAAAATTTTTACGGAATTATGAATAACTTACATTATTTTCAGTCCGTCGTGATATATTTGATTATGCCGGAGATAATCATTATATTTTTGTATACTATGGGTCCTTCCATACTAGCGGAGTTTGCAATGAATGAAATAGAGAAAATTAAAATTATCTTAGGCAACGAGGCTGTTACATGCACAGGTATTTTGTACCAATCCTAATCTTATCTTCATTATCTATATTATATTTGCCTAATCTGACGTCTTTTTGATATCCTAGTACTTACCCTAAAAATTGTAACTATCCAGAAATCAAAATAGAAGTACAATAGACAAACATAATAATATATTTTGACAGTTAGAAGGAAATCTTTAAGAGTCATCATATTAAACTTTATTAAAAATATTAACTACGGCAAGTATCATATTATTATCTATAAACTAAATAAACTCTCAAAATAACTTTCGAGCATATCACTTTACCTTACGAGCTATTTTGTTTTGTGTATGGTCCCCGACAAATTCTTTATGAAAAGGTATTCTTGATTTTCCGAATACCTGATTTGCCTAATTCATCAATAAAATTTTCAATAAATGTAATCCAATTTTCAGATGAAGATTTACATGATCTCATCGAAGACGTGTTGACGTACATGCGCGTGCGCCCGTTCAAGTGCGTGGTGTGGCGCGCGGTGCCTATCGACATCACCACGCCGCTCGCCTTCCTAGCGCTCCTCACCAATTACCTCATCGTCATGTTCCAATTTAGTATCAATCAAAATTGAAGAGTTTTTTAGTATAAGATATTGCGTAGATCACCTCTTAGTTACTAAGTTCACTCTATCAGCACTAAGGCTTAAAGCTGGTCCGGACCGGGCCTATAAAATGTCAAAAAAAGTTTCTTCAATATTTGTGTAAATAACGACCCGTTGTCGTGATCAGTACCTGGGGGACGGTCCGAAGTGACGACAACGTGTCGTGATTAGCGCTGAATGAACTACCCATACTCGAATCAGTACACTCCATGATACTTCGTATTTTCTTCTACACTTAAATATGATATACACTGAAAACACGCGTTTCATAACATTTGGATGAGCTGAATCACAAATTTTGTATTCATTAGAAATAGTTATATATGGCGCAAATAGTTATTATTTCATGTTGGCAGTACTAAAAAAATCTCTCAGATTAGGCGTAAATTCACATCGTACGGTATTAACCCGTGTTCGATCTTACCAGAACTCACCCTAGAATTTTCCTTATGACCTGCTTAATAATTATTTTATTTATTTGCTGACTGTAAAATTTTTGAGACGTCAGCAATTAGAATCGAATGCGCGAGCTAAATTAGTTGCAATTGTTTCATTTCGACGTGTAATAACCGTGAAAGCACCAGCAATTATTATAATGTATTTGTTACGTAATAGTATAAGTTGTTTAGTAATAGTACTTAAATGTTGAATTAGAAACATTTATAGATTTGCTCTATTATTGTGTGAAACAAGAATTATTGTATCTTGAACACGTATCACGCTTCTGCAAAAATAAAATCAAAATGATTACTATAATTAGGTACTTTTTTTGGACTTTGTAGTAAATTATATATAGGCAAAGCTATAACCATCTTAAATTCCTTATTATTATGGCAATATGTACGATCTTAAATAAATGCTTAAGCAAAAGTGTTTTGTTGTTTACTTTAATACCTTATTTAAACATTAGAGAGTTCGTTTTTAATCAAAGAGTTTAAAAACAGGTTTTATTAATGCTTATTTTTAACTTTAGATTTGAATTATTTGTATGTAAAGTAACCTAGCAATCTGTCAATATTAAAAAAAAGGAAATCGATAAGTAGGTATATGTAGTAGGTATATTTAATTATTATGTATGTATTCATCAAGTTATATTCAGTTCATAATTATACGCCTGGAACTGTATCTGAAAATAGAAAATAAGATCGATGATAAAACATAATTATACACATTTATTCCGTTTTCAATTTAATTTATTATTGTTTAAAAATAAAATTAAGTATTTTAGTTCAAGTGGGTTTTATTGATTATAATACTGTATGTACAAAACCAAGTTGGTTGAACATAAGCCAACATTCGGTGTATCCACATTATTCAAAATGGTTCTTACAGATTGTTTGAGTTTTATTACCAGTGTTAAATGTTTTATGTTTATTAGATTTTTGCTCGGATTTTGCTATGATATAAGCGAGAAAACATACGTCAATGTCATTACAAGATCTTTTGTTATTTCTATTAATACTCTTGTCATAACGATTTGTATTTTAAATGTGCAAATGGACTTCGAATATGCTTACCTCTGCTTTTTACATTTCTTTGACATATTAGTGTCGTTTATAACCAAAGATCAGTATTTTTATGATTTCCTATCACGCATCAAATCCATCGATGGGTCATTGGGATTCAAATCCAAGAAAACTGAAACCGCTGTGACTAGATTTTTCTCAATTTTGTTATATCTGAGGTCGTTTTATATCTTTGCCTGTGCTTATAATTTTCAAGAACAATTAACTTATGATATATTTACAATTTATTCGACCGCCTTCATTTATAATAGCCTTGACGCCGGTCACTATACAAAGAATGTAATTTTTGAATTGTTCCGTAATCGCATGAAGATGCTTCGTATTACTATGCAAGATAATTTGGAACGTGATGTAAATATTACAACAAAAAGCACAGTTTCTAAAATTAAGATGATCAGAAAATATGTGTACATTTACAAAAACTTATTGGATAGTATTCAACAGACTTACAATCCTGTCAAATTAATGGTAAGTAAGTCAGGGGCCCTAGAAAAAGTGCCTACGTTCAGCTTTAACACTGAACGTTGGCACCAAAATATATGGGACATCCGCGAACGACGGTCACGTATGTCACAAACGTTCGCGGATGTCAAATCCCATACATTTTGGTCGTTTCGTTTAACGTTAACGTTGAACGTTGGCACCTTGTCTACGCCCACAAGTAAGTAAACAGATAGTTTACTAATTGTAAATGGTGATTGTTAATAAAGCATATTTTACAGGTAATCCTGAACTTGGGAATTTGTTTTCCCAAAATATTGTTTACCTTCTACACCTTCGTATTCCGTGAGGCAAGTAAAGGTTCAATTTGTGTTCAATAAAAAATACACGTTTTCGAAATTTTCATAAAAAAACAAATTGGAATGAAACAACTATTAACGGATTCAACTCGCGTATTTTTATTTGTTTACTGAACTGACAATATTCTAACGCTAAATATTGTCAACTCAGTCGTGCTACGATTATGGAAACTGTAAAGAATCCGAATCGTCAGCAAATAAAATAAAAATACGCGAGTTAAATCTGTTAATAGTTGTTTCATTCCAATGTGTTATAACCGCGAAGACATCACAAATTATATTTTTTTCAGTCTTCATTGTCGTGGTTGGTATTACCGGAGATCGTACTTGCATTTTCATACTCCATGATCCCTTCAATACTAGCGGAGTTTGCAACAAACGAAATTGACAAAATAAAGATAATCTTAAGCAACCAGACTCTAATATGCAAAGGTATTTTACTTTATTATTTTTATCATTACATTTGGTTGGTATTCCGCTGCCATAGTATTGAAAGCAGTATTGTACTTTTGCCTGAATATTATTAGACCTACTTTCTGCCTAGGGGCCTAGACAAGGCGTCTACGTTAACGTTAATCAAAACGAGCAAAATGTATGGGATTTAACATCCGCGAACGTTTGTGACGTACGTGACAGTCGTTCGCGGATGTCGAATCCCCTACATTTTGGTGCCAACGTTGAATGTTGGCACCTTATCTTATGGCCCCCATTTATGCCTAAATAAAGGTAGGTTACCTCACGCGTACCTACGCCAATTGTCATTAAAGAAGCATCAATGTTAAATCATTAGGTATATACCTAGCAACGGCCTAAACGTATTAAAAAAAAACAATCATAACATTTTTTTTGACGGCCTGTTGGTCTAGTGGTTAGAGGCCCTGACTACGAAACCGGAGGTTGCGGGTTCGAATCCCGCTAGGGGCAGATGTCAATGTGATGAGCACTGGCATCTGTACCTGAGTCTTGGATGTCTTATATGTATTTATGTATATTTATCCGTTGTCTAGTACCCATAACACAAGCAAAGCTTTGCTTAAAATGGGACTAGATAATTGGTGTGAATTGTCCAAAGATATTTATTTATTTATTTATTATTCTTTTAATTTTTAAATGTACATTATTCATACTTTTTTCCTCATTGTCAACCCCACAGATGAGCGCCTGCGCGACGTGCTCGAGGACGTGTTGACTTACATGCGCGTGCGCCCGTTCAAGTGCGTGGTGTGGCGCGCGGTGCCTATCGACATATCCACCCTGTTCGCCTTCCTCGCGCTCCTCACCAATTATATCATCGTCATATTTCAATTGTGCAACACAAGCTAGAAATTCTTTTGAAATATTCACTGCTTTTCTAGAATAGTGTCACAACTCGAAATAATTAGTTACTCCATTTAAGACTGTGAACCGTCACATAGTAATTTCAATTCAGAATGGTAACACATTTCGAGTTGTGACACTATTCCAGAGAAGCAGCGAATATCATTTTGGTGTTGATAGTTACGTATTACTTCATTTGTCCTAACATTTCAAATGTGACGTCGCGGACAAAGACAAGTAGACCTAATTTTAATAATATTTTTAGTATTTATAGAACAAAAAGAGGACTTAATTGGTTCCAATTAAGTCCCGTTTTTGTTCTTTAGTATCTATGTGTCAATGTGTGAAAATTCAGTTTAAACTCATTTATATCATATAAGTAAGCACTTCATTTCATAAAAAAATTTAATGATTTAACAAGATTAGACATGTTATATTGTTTCTTTTAAAACCGGTTTTTTAAATTAATTATTAATGTGAATTAAGTTCTTTCAATATTAAGATAATAACAGAAAATAAGTAACTACCTATATTAAATATACCTGTTTGGTGATATCACCGCACAATATAGATATATACCTATATTATGTAATTAATATTGTAATGTAAAATAATTCGTTTATGGCGTGATTTTGTAAAACAATGGCGCACGAATTTATCAATACCTATTTATTAGGATTTTTGAATCTACAATAACGATATTAAAATAATGACACCGTGTTTGAAATCACTGATTTAATTATAATACATCACAAGAAATCTTATAAATAGTCCGAAGTATACACACACATTATAATAATAAATCAACTTTGTTAATTTCACTCTCTCTCATGGAAATGAAGGATGCCAGATCTCCTTCAATACTAACAATCCTGAGTCCTGTAAATGTATTATTATGTGTGGTATGAAATAAAGATGTTCTATTCTATTCTATTGTATTTTTAACCTCCCGGGTATTTTAACTCTGGCCTGTTGCGTTACTGACATGAGGTGAGGTGAAAGAGACTACGCCGATGCTTAAGGAAAGATGACAATCGGTTTCAATCTATTACTCAATATAATAAAGAGGAAATGTTTGTTTGTTTGGATTGAATAGGCTCTAAAACGACTGGAGCGATTTGAAAAATTCCTTGACTGTTGGGAAGCTACTCTATTCCCGAGTGACAGGCTATAAAAAAAGGGATCCGTGCGATGCCGGGGCGGGCAGCTAGTAGCTTATAAGATACGAGGGAACAATTCGATAGGGAGATTAAAATTTAAAAAGTTATATATTGGAAAATTCAACTACTAAGGTGATAAAAAACAAATGGATAAGTACCAACTGTTCGCTATAAGGCAAAACAATCACTGGATCAGGACAGTGCAGGCTTGATAAATTCATTTTTGTTTGTCATTCAAATTCTTACCTTTCTTAATAATCTAGTAGGTAGTTATTTATAACTCAGTTTTTTTTTTAATTACAGAAGCTAAATTTAGTTGATTCCACGCGGTTTGTTCCCAATTCTAAATAATGACTTAATTTTAATAAAATAAAATAAATAAGTATGGCAGCAGATCATAATATGTTCAAAAGTTGTCCATGAAAACCATTATGAAAATGGTATTAGTTATGGTTATTAAAAATTGGTTTCACGTAAAGATTGGTATCTAACCCACCTGCTATTGAGGCTACTTCTATTTCAACCTACCAAATAAAACACAATATTTCAAAAACGTCTAACGACGGTAGTGTTTTGAGTTTACAAACGTCATTTATACCATTATTATCATGCTCCGACAGTTTGTTCGGTTCGTAAAGAAATCTCTTTTAAACTTCTTTCATTGGCTTATCTCTATTCATTTACTAATGCACATTAAGTTCTTCTTTGGATATTATCACGATGTCAGTACAAATAGATTCATCCAAACAATTTCAATGTCACACATTTTTTTTATTAACATGGTCGTGCCCATTTTCATCCTTGGGAACGATAGAGGTTTACTCTACGATATATTCAGCGTTCTAGTTGAGCATTTTGTTTTCGTTATCGTCTGTATTGTTACTAAAGACAACTACTTCTTTGACTTTCTTGCCAGAATCCAAAGCATTGATACTATTCTTGGCAATCATAATAAAAAGCTTGATACAAATGTGACAAGAACATATGCTTTTTTGATGTATTTTAGAATCATAAGCACCTTAATGATGTGTCAGCCATTATTTTTCCTCTGTTATGTTCGTCCGTTTCTATTCCTTTCAACTGGATTCATTTACGTAAGTGGAGATGCGAGCAGTTTAACAACATGTACTATATTTGAACTATTGAGAAGTCGTATGCAAATGTTAAGGAAGATAATGGATAATGATATAATGGAATGTACAGATGCGAATTTACAAATAAGAAAGATAAAGAAATACGTACATGTCTACAAAAGATTGCTCGATGCTGTTTCTGAAACATACAGTCCTGTCAAAAGTTTGGTAAATTATACTTTACAGTCCTTTAACAGCTTTTAATGAAGAATAGATAAAATAATTAAATTACTATTTTAGATGCTTTTTAGGTACGTGGCAGTATTTTTTAAAATAATGGCCATTGCACGTGATACACTGATAGTTGTATACGCTAACATTGAAATCCAAGTACCTGTAAGTTAACGCGAATATTTTTTTACCATATTTCTAATATTTTTTTACCATATTTTTAATATACAAATTAATGTATATTTTCGATCGCATTTTCTAAGGGGCGTTGTTTGGTAATATTCATTTCCAGGTCGCAATACACGTGTTGAAGGCCACCGAACTATTTTTCGCATTATTATGGACTTGTTTACCTGCTATATTGTCAGAGTTCGTGTCAAACGAAATAGACAAAATTAAACAAATATTGAACAACCATTTCATTTCATGCAAAGGTATCAAAATAATTATTAAAGGCTTTTTTTAAAGTGTATTTGTCTTCTTAATTTACATAGTTTTTTTTTGGAAACAAAGTAGGTCCTAAAGCATTTACATATATTATGTTCCAATATACTAGGCTAATTGAATTTGATATTCTAACTAATTTATTTTTATTTCTACAATATAATTAATGAATACATGATAGACAGTATAATGTAACTGCATCTATATATTTCATCGAAAAAAAAAATAGACATAAGTAAAACATTTCAATATTGATGACTCATTTACGCGTCAAAGGCTCAGGGTGAAAGTCATGGTGACGCATATATGCGTCGGTGGCATTGAATGCTTTAATCAACTGTTAAATACAATCAGAACAGTCACTCGCGATAAGTGGAAAAAATGTTAACCTTGACGTGTTTATAGATATTGAATATTTCTTTCATTGATTCTTATTATAATAATTTCTGATGCCTTCGCGGTTATTACACATTGGAATGAAACAACTATTAACGGATTTAAAGAAGAATCCGAAACGTCAGCTAATAAAATAAAATAAAAATACGCGAGTTAAATCCGTTAATAGTTGTTTCATTCCAAATTGATTCTTATTGATTGCAGATGCTGATGTGCGCGATGTTCTCGAGGACGTATTGACGTATATAAATGTGCGCCCGTTCAAGTGCGTGGTGTGGCGCGCGCTGCCTATCGACATCACCACGCCGCTCGCCTTCCTAGCGCTCCTCACCAACTACCTCATCGTCCTTGCACAATTTTATATGAAGAAATAATGTCATCTAATAATTTCTGATGCCTTCGCGGTTATACATTGGAATGAAACAACTTTAAACGGATTTAACTCGCGTATTTTATTTTATTAGCTTACATCGGAGTGTTTACAGATTCCACAATCGTAGCACGACTGAGCTGACAATAGTCTTATGCTAAAGACTTTAGTAGTAATGTCATCAGCTTAGCAATCATTTTCATTGCCTATTATCATCGTAATCACCAATTCGTTTCCGATCTTGAGAGTGAGATTGGCTTATTGTTTTTAATTATAGTAACTTAAGTACCTATTTACTTATTCTTCTTAGACACACTTTATCAAGCTGTCGTTATTTGTTAATAATTTAGGTAGGTAAACTTATTTATTTACATGTGCAATCAACTAAATTTATTAAAATATGATAAATTTGACAAATTGTATATAATATATTTTGTAGTTTCTAAATAAAGCTATGCACAATTAACTGTATCTTTAATCTATTATATATTTTGTATATTTAACATTTCATTGCATTCTTCTAAAACCGTAACTTCAATAACTGTAACAATAAAGTGCTTGCTATTACATAGACTTTTAATTTCTTCGAAAGTGGTTATGAACCTATCTATAAATAAAAAAAATCAATACTTTTTCAATTAGAAATAATTATATTACCCTGTTTATACCATTTCTATTGGACTTGGGCTTATTATTTTGAATTTTCACCCCTAAGGGGTAAAACGGGAGTGCTTATCGTGCGCAGATGAAACCGCGGGCTGAAGCTATTATGTTATAAGAAAAGCTAGCAAGATTTAACCATTGGTATGTTCATCTGATTGATCAGATTGCAAGATTTGAATCTTGCTCTCTTTTAGTCAATTCATCTTTCATACTGCAATCTTCTCTTATCAAAATATCTCTTATTTTATTAGGTTCTTATTCGATCAATGCTCGTTCTAGTTTCTCTACAAATATAGGAAAATATTCCATTACCAAATTGGCTGTATTAATAGCATTATAATTTCCATGCCAGTTTTAGAAACATGGTCGATTTATTTGTGTTGCAATATTCGTAGCCAGATCCTTATCTAGCTTTCAAATGCCACTTCTATTTCGATCTATAACAATCTAGGTATAACATTAAACACAATATCACAAACAACCTCAAAAGACGGTGAAGTTTTTTTGTTGTATTATTCAAACCAAAATCATGTTGAGACAGATTGCTTGTTCCTTAAAGAAATCCCTTCAAAACGGCTTATATTGGCTTTTTTCTATTAAGTTGTTAATGTGCATCAAATTCTTTTTTGGATATTATCACGAAATCAGTGCACACAAAACGATCCAAAGTGTTGCGATTTCATACATCCTGATCATAAACTCATCTATTCCGGTCCTTGTATATGAAATTGATGTAGATAAAGTGTACGATACATACAGTATTTTAGTTGAGCATTACGTTTCTGTCTTAATCAGCATTTTTACAAAGGATAACTATTTCTCAGACTTTCTTGCTAGAATCGAGAGCATTGACGGTTCCCTGGGAAAAACAAATGAACGGCTAGAGACAATTGCAACATACTCGTTCGCAATTTTGATGTATTTACGAATTACGAGCAAACTATTTATATGTTATATATTTTCCTTTATATGTTATGAGCATACTTTTCTTTTCTTTTCAACTGCATTTCTTTACATAAGCGGCGATGCAAACAGTGTAATAATATGTATTATATTTGAACTGTTGCGAAGTCGGATGAGAATGCTCAGAGAAACAATAGAAAATAAATTGCAGGATGAAATAATGGAGTCTACAGATGTAAACTTTCAAATAAGACAAATAAAGAAATATGTATATGTTTATAAGAATTTGCTCGATGCTATCTGTCAAACGTACAAACCTGTGAAATTTTTGGTAATTCAATTGTATTGTTAGTCTTGATCTATTTCATGGAAAAATATAATATGATGATTTATTTTCAACACATATTGCTTTTATAGATGCTTTTCAGGTTTATAACATTGTTTTTGAAGGTAATAACTGTTGCGAATGACACAATAAGATACAAATTCGAAGGTGATGATTCCGATGTTCCTGTGAGTATCAAATTAATTATTACACTATCAAAAATTGTATGCTTACCTATTTTATACGGAGTGGTGTTATTTTTTTTTTTACAAAACATAGTTTTACTGATATTGTTCTTGGAATATTTCACTACTTAATTGCACAACTTTAAACAGCAGTAAGTACCTAGATATACCTATAGTATTATGTAATTATGTTAACTAAGACGTGAAATCTGTAATAATAATTTTAACCCATTTTGCTTTAGGTCTAAAGCTAGAAACACCGGGTTCTGTCATACAAAATTACCCTTTACAATAAAATGTCAAAAATAGTTTATTCGAAATATTAAGGATTTACATATTTGGCGAGTTACATAACAAAAAGTAATTAACGACACGTTGTTGTGATCGGGACCTGGAGAACATTCCAAAGTCACGACAACGTGTCGTGATTAGCGCTTAATAGGTTAAATGATGTATTAATGTATATTTCAGATTTCATTATATAAGTTAAAGACCACCGAGCTTTGTTTCGCATTGTTTTGGACTATCTTACCTGCAATTTTGTCAGAGCTCACTGCAAATGAAGTGGACAAAATTAAAAAAATCTTGACCGACTTTCGATTGAGATGCAAAGGTATGAAATACTTCTCTCAAAAGTATGTTAATGCTTATGCATAGGATTAAAAAAAGTTTCATATTCGTAGCTGACTGTGTTGACGATAATTTAATACCTACTAAAGTTTTTTTCTGCTTAAACTATTAACCCATTCATTGCTATGGCCTAAAGCTAGAAATATCCACCGGGTACCTTCCATACAATATTTAACTTTACTATAAAGTTACAAAGCAAAAAGTAATTAACGACACGTTGTCGTCATCTGGGGCATTTTCCAAGATCACAACAACGTGTCGTAATTAGCTTTGAATGGGTTTAAGTAGGAACTACCTATAATTTTGAGAAGGAATTTATTCAAAATAACATGTGATGCCTTCGCGGTTATTAAACATTGGAATGAAAAAACTTTAAACGGATTTCACTCGCGTATTTTATTTTATTGCCTGACGTTTACAACTTCCATAATCATAGCACGACTGAGCTGACAATAGTCTTATGCTAAAGCAATACTCTGTAAAGGCTCCGAAACGTCAGCCAATTAAATAAAATACGCGAGTTAAGTCCGTAATCTTAGTTATTTCATTCCAAGGAATGTATTCTTTAAATTATAGCTGTTACTGATAATATGATAAAATATGATTTCAGATGTTGCCTTGCGCGACGTTTTGGAAGACGTGTTGTTGTACATGCGCGTGCGCCCGTTCAAGTGCGTGGTGTGGCGCGCGCTGCCTATCGACATCACCACGCCGCTCGCCTTCCTTGCGCTCCTCACTAATTTTATCATTGTCGTTATACAGTATTATTATAATCTTAGAAATTAGATAAGGGGCTGCGCTCATGCTAGGTCTTACCTTTTTTTTTTTATCGCTGGAAAATGCATTACGCATACCACCCTAGCCCGGGGGAGCATCGGGTGGTTATGTGGGACTCCTGAGATGATACCCAGACTACCCACTAAAAACCAGCGTCTACCCTCACCGTCGTTTTGAGACACCACAGGATAACTTGCGCATTCGACTGTGGTGTCCCGACGGATAGCCTGTATGTACAGGCCGTCAGATATTATGGGTGCCCGGATGAAGTGGCACCCTCCGTCTAGTAGGCCTCTTGCGGATGAAGGGTCCCCCGATCCTTCATCGAGGCACTACTACGGTGGGGATGCTAGGTCTTACCTGGTGCAGCAGGTCCTGCAGGTCTCAATAGCGATACAGAAAGGAAACGCGGCCAGCATTATGGGCACTTTCTGGGCGCGGGCAGTATAGGTTTTTGTTGGTTTTTGTTTGTGTATGTTTTAAGACGAAGCTAGACGCAGATTATTTTTTTGTTTTGAATCTCCCTTAACTTGAAAATATACTGAAATAATCTTAGAAATTGATCTTGCATCTGTTTTGTAGTTTTCACCACCGTCGTTATAGTATCACAGCTTAACTTTTCACTATAAATTTTTGCTTCTATTTCATCCTACGAGTGCTTGTGTAATTTACTGTCGCAATAACTATTGTTTCATTCCAATGAAAAATAACTATTGATTTACTTGATATCTGAAATACAAATATGAATATATTATAATACCAAGCTAATTCTGTTTGCACTAAAAACATTATTCTGCTTATAGTATTGATTGAAAAAATAAATGTTTGATGTACTTAAATAAGGATATAATTATGTATATGCCACTTCCACATTCATTTGATTGACGTTGATTGTAATAATCTAAAACTTGTAGACAAAATTATGTATGTTAATAAAATCATAAAAAATATGCATGTCGTTTACTTTGTTTTTAAATATAGTGTGTACTATTGAGTGGCAGTGTGTAAATCGAAGTAACCATCAATTATCATAGATTTTATTATAAATTTAAACAGCTGATTCCCTTATTTTTTTATAACCAAAAATCGACTAATACCTATAGGTAATAATCTATTGGAAGCACCGCAACAAAATCCGTTGCGTATTTTTAAAGTGCTAAACATAGACAGGTAAGTATATAAAGACAGATAGCGGAAAGCGACTTTGTTTTACACTAGGTGATGTTATAAATACAAGATTGATGAACAAATTTAAGCGCAAGATAATAAAAACGACCTTTTTGAATGTAAGCATTTTATTGATAGGCAAAAAGCTTATAACTATACCTACTGTAACAACAATGAGTAATTAAAACTAATTACCTAATAAACAAATACTGAAGACAATTCACACGCTATTTCTAAATTTAGCAACGCCCTAAATTCTTTTATACACATGACAATCTACTTTTCGTTTAATTAATACTAAATTTATATTGACAAAAGAAAATCAAAGCTAAGTGTCTACTGCATTACACGTAAAAAAGCAAGAATAGATTTTTGAATATTTTTCAAGACTTTTTTCAATTTGAAACGTACTTTTAACTAACACATAATTATAAATATTATAACACTACGTACTGTTAAGGGTAAGGATTCATTTGTTGTTAAATTGTATGATGATGAAGAAATAGGTGATGACGAGACCGAGGAAGGAGAACAGCAAGGTGCTGTCGACGGGGATGATGCGCCATATGTTGTACTTGAACGGACGCATTTGCATGTACTTGAGCCCACAACTGATAGCTTTGTACAAATTCTGGTCTAAAAATAAATCTTTATTATCGTTTTAATCAAACTGGGTCGATCTTCGAGCGTTAGAAATGCCGTCATAATCATCTAACCGAATCAATAAGTAAAAAAGAACTTAATTGAATATATTTATAAATACTGCTTCAATAGGGATATATAAAATGAAATTCCATTTAATCAGTCAGCTAGATTTAAAAAAAAATATTGGAAAAGTATTTTTTCTTTTCATAAACAAACTAAAAATGACAAAAATAAGTGCTCCTAAAGTTTGGGAGTAGGGGTTCGTGACGTCATGTTATAATACCATTTATGGCATACCTAGCTATAAACTAAAGTAAATTAAGTACCTATACTTTTTAAAACTACTGGAGTAATACTAGTTCAGCCACATCTTTCGATTGAATAATGATGATAAAAGAAAAATTGTATTGTAAGATTAAAAAGACGTACCATTGCAAAAGCATCGATTCCTTATCAGTATGGAACGTATATTTTCAACTTCAGATGACGCTAGTTCCACAAACAATGCTGGCGAACAGACCAGTAGTGCTGCGTGCCCAGATTCCATCATAAATATTATAAAAGGATTAACCCATGTCTAAAAACAAAACAGATATTATATGAGTAACTAAAAATGATAATACAAAAAACAACAAATTAAAACAAACTTTTTAATGCTATTCAAATTTAAACTTACCACAACGTTGCCAGTTTTTTGCACAGAATATAATAATGACAACAACTTGAAAAAGTTTAACACCAGTGACGTAAATAGCTGGAAGCAAGTTCATATAATATATTTAATTACAAATTACTGAGCTCGAATACATAATCTTTCAATCATGTTTTATAAACGCACCTGGTACTGTACCACTTTATTCACGTGGCGTAAACTATCGAGCAATTTCTTGTATATTTTCAAATTATGTTGAACCTCAATTTTTCTAGAGTCATCAATAACAGAAGAGAAAACGTTCTCAAAAGCAACCCTCAGTAACTTTATCCTTTGATACAACATATCAAAGATAATGATTCTAAGCAAATGCTCGAAGTCTGTTGAAAATTGTAATAGGTTATTTCCATTATAAAATATGAATAATACCGCAAGCTCACCATGGACAACGCGGATAATAAACTTGCTGATGACTAAAGTAAAGAAAATAATGTAAAGATTATCACTCTCGATACTAGTAGTTCTCAAATCCATGACTTGATCAATTTTAATGATAGACGAGCAGAACTTGAAGAAATAACGTTGCTCTGTAACAAGTGATGTGATGATACCCAAAGTAAATTCAATCAGTAAAGGGTATCGTATGCGGTCTTCGGATATTGTTATACTAAAATACATTGATATGACAATGAAAATGAAACTGATACAGTATATTCTCCAGAAAAATGACAAAGCCCAGTGACAGTTAAGACTGTAGTAATGACCAAATAATAAACGGATGAACATTATCTTCCTGAGCGGTAAGTGATTTTTGAGAAAAACATTTAGTTTTACGGACATTGGAGCCATGTTTTTAATGTAAATGTAACTTGGATGAAGTCTCCTATCAAAGTAGGTAATAAAGTGGTCTGAGTTTTAAGTTTAGATACTCATATTGATTTTTACGAAAATAGCCGGTATATTTAAGTAGGTACGTAATAATTATGTTTTATCAACCATCCACCTAAATGGTTAAAGTGACCTTCACAAATATTATATGTTTCGGTAAAATAATGAAATGGAGGAGACTATTTTTATTTATTCGAAGAATGAAACAACTTTAAATGGATTTAACTCGCATAGTTAATGTAATAAAGTAATAAATCTGACTTCATTAACCTGAAGTCGGGCTACATAGGTACGTGATATGTAGGTATATAAATATATGCTTGGAAATGGTGTGACTTGAAAAAAAGACAAGTTCTTTATAAGTAAGCAGTTTTATTGTTTCTAAAAAGTGTACTAATAATAATATTGCCAACACACAGATAATTAATAATTATTTTTGTATAAGTAGTCCTAAAGTAACAAATCAAAGTATATGCAGTTCTATGTGACTTACTTACGAACATATTTTTAAAAACTTATTTTATAAATAATAAGCATCATGATTTGTTTTTTCTAACATCATAGTTTAATATTTTCGACGGACAATATTTCCATTAATACTTACACTCAGATATTTTCCAAAATGTATATGATTATAATTTCTGATGCCTTCGCGGTTATTACACATTGGAATGAAACAAATATTAACGGATTTAACTCGCGTATTTTGTATACGATTACTTATTTGTTTGTTCTTAGAGATATTTGTAAATACCTAACACCATCTTAAATTATTACATCATCTAGGTTCGAAAACATATCTTATACCCAAATCGAAATTCAGAAAGTAAAAACGCCTCGTCCTTATATGTATTGTTCTTAACCTAGATTTAGGTATTTTATTATATTAATTTAAGTGCAGCGTCAAAAGATGAACACTCTCATTTATTAATAGATCACATAAATAATATTCACCGTTAGTGCTTTATGTTACATTTTCACGATCACAAAATAAAACATCTGCACAACTAACTACTACTATTAACTAGCTATTAACCGTACTGTAGCAGTAAAAATATGTAAAGCAAACACTAAAAAATTAACTATTAGCGTTAAATTGTATGATGATGAAGAAGTAAGTGATGATGAGACCGAGGAATGAGAACAGCAAGGTGCTGTCGACGGGGATGATGCGCCATATGTTGTACTTGAACGGCCGCATTTGCAAGTACTTGAGCCCAGAACCGATTGTTTTGAACAAATCCTCATCTAAAAATTAATATTCATTATCATTTTCCTTAAAGTATTCAATTAAAAAAAAAACAGATTAAGAATGTGGAAAAGATGTAAAGAGTAGTATCATTTTAAAGACAAGGTGGTATCTACAATGAAACAAAGCTTCCTATTGGAACACTTTCCACTTACGAGCTAAAATAAAATGTTTAAGCTACCGGGTGATACAATAATAATATGCGATCACCCAGGAGAGAATCAATATGGATATTGATTTTATAACAAAACTATACTTAAGTTTAACTGACGTAGACTGAAAGAAATATATAAAATATCAAATAAAAAATATGTGAGTTAAGTCCGTCAGCTAATAAAATAAAATAAAAATAGAGTGATGGCACCAATTATGGACATGTTAAGCGCACTAAATTTGAAATTTCGTTTAAAAATGGGATGTTTTTTGGCAATACAAAAATGGTGATTTTTTGTTTGGTACTCAAATACATGAGGAACATTTAAACAACACCAAAAATCCTGTATGAATAATACATAATTAATAAAAAATACATAAATTGAAATTTACGATATCACCATTGATGGACATCGAAGATTCAGTGATGGACCCCCAGTAATGGACATGGACCCATTCATGAACATCCATTAATGGACACTTTTTTATTGCACAGATAAATAAAACAAATGTCAAAAATCTACTTTTGATTAACTCTATTTGAACTTTTAACGTGATCAGCCTTAGATTTCCAAGTTATACTATAAGGCTTTCAATCAACGATCTGGTTTTTAATCATTTATTAAACATTAATTGAGGCTTTGCCTCTTTGCCAGCAGCTGCAGCTTAGAATTGGTAACATAATAAATCAATCAACTGAGATTTATCAGAAACTGCGGTGCATATATATGCTATAGTGTAAGCATGGGAAAGCATGTCACAGTATTTCAGGCAGAGACGTATGCTGCATGTGCACAAGAAAATATAGACAGGCACCTGGACGAAAAACCATCTATATTTTGAGTGACAGCCAGGCTGCGGTGAAGGCCCTTGGAGCCCATAAAGTGCAGTTGGGGCTGGTATATAATGGCGTCCAACACCTTTAACACAGGCCTTAAGGAAAATACAATCAAGAGCCACTTCGAAGAGTGGAAGGCATGCTTAGGTCTAAGGTCCTCACGGCAATTTATACAACACCCAAATGAAAACTGGACTAAAAAACTCTGGTTTCTAAACTGAAGACAAATCCGACTTATAACAGGAGTCTTCACTGGTCACTTAGGAGTCAACGAACTCCTACACAAAATGGGACTTACAAACAGCAGCGACTGCAGAATGTGTGGAGAGGAATGTGAAACTGTGGAACACTTGTTGTGCCACTGCGATGCCCTCACCAGATGTAGAATGAAGATATTTGGCTCCGGATACCTGGAGCCTGGAGAATTTTTTGCACGCTCTCTGTTAATTTATTTCAATTTATGTGAAAGTGCTTTTAACTCATTGCGACCAACCATTTCACCAAATTGCCCTCTTCCTCTACCGTGAGAATAGTTTGTAGTCCCATAGCACAATCGACTTTTACTCAGCATTGGGTAGAATAAGGTTGAAGAAGAAGAAGATGAAACCGGAGGGCAGCTGTGATCATCATTTCTCCCATCCTCAGCAGCATCTTGCAGCATCATACAGCATCAAATGCCCTCCCTATTTGTTCCGGGGTGTAATTTTTTATTGGCGCCATATAAGATAAAACAAAGAACCCAATGATGGACGACTAAAAATAGCCATTTATGGACATTGTCCATCATTGGAAAATAAAGAGCAATCACAAAATCAACTCAACCGAAATGTTAAGTGCAACAAATTAAATAATTTAATACAATAAACTAAAAAAATATTAAAAAACTTAAGAATGGACACTTGTCCATAATTGGAATTCGTAAAAAATCGAATCCAGTGATGAACAAACCCCACAAAAAACTTATTATTGGGATTGGACATATTCAACTTAGCTCAATTTACTTGCAATATAGTATTATTTCGTAAAAATAACAAAAAATCTCATTACAACACAACACAAGATAATACCATGCACAAATATGTACTCACCTCCTTAACGATTTCACTAACAAAAACGGATTTTTATGACCACCGCGCGAAACGAGATTTAATTCCCAACCATCTTCAAATAAAACAGGCAATTTTGATGAGGTGTATCAAAATGAAAGCCCAAACGTCTATTGCTTATGTTTTAGTGTCTCCAATTGAAAAATGTTGGGCCAGTTGCTTAATAAATTCGATCAACGAAAATAATGTCCATAATTGGTGCCATGTCCATTACTGGTGCCGTCACCCTACGCGAGTTAAATCCGTCAACAGTTGTTTCATTCCAATTAAGTCCGTTAGTTATTTTATTCCATAATAATTTCTGATACCTTCGCGTTGATTACATTCAAATTCATTTCCTTTCCAATGTTTCGTTCCAATATTTTATTCCAATTTGTAATAACCACGAAAGCATCAGAAATTGACAAACCTCTTATGCTTAAACTGAAAAATTTGCTGTACTGATAGGAAATCTGTCTATTGTTCGCGTTCGAAGTTATTAACAATGTTAATCAAGAACAAACCACCAATTTTGAAGAGATTACTCGAAGTCGAATCCGATTTGATTGGGCTGCGTTCGGGAACCTTCCCGAACTTAGCGTACCTACGCGATATTGAAGAATTGGTGGTGGTGCCTAGAGTAAAAGATGACGGTCGCAAACCGAATGACAAGCGTGGACCTGACTGAAGTCGCTATTTCCCACTTTATGAGAGCTGTTCCACACCGATCATTGTTGTAGTTTCTTGAAAGAAGCCTAAATTCAGCCACGTCCTTCAACTAAGTGTGAGGAAGATGAAAAGGCAATTTGTTCAGATTTAAAAGTATTTACCGTTACAAAAGCATTGATTCCTTATCAGTATGGAACGAATATGATCAACTTCAGTTGACGCCAGTTCCACGAACAATGCTGGTGAACAGACCAGTAGTGCTGCGTGCCCAGATTCCATCATAAAAGTTGCAAATGGATTAACCCAAATCTAAAAATTAAAAAAAGCTGTCACTGCATAATTCAAAATATATTTAAGCGCACTAAGAACAATATTTTTAATCTCATTGTTAAATTTACCTCAATACTGCCTGTGTTTTGTACAGAATATAATAAGGACAACAACTTGAAAAAGTTTAACACCAGTGACGTAAATAGCTGGAAGTAAGTTAAAAAAATATATTTAAATACGAAATATTGAGCTCGAATACATAATTGTAGAATAGATCAAATAATTGATTAATAGACGTACCTGGTACTGTACCACTTTATTGACGTGGCGTAAACTATCGAGCAATTTCTTGTATATTTTCAAATTATGTTGAACCTTATTGTTTGTCGAGTCATCAACGACAGAAGAAAAAACGTTTTCAAAAGCAACCCTCAATAACTTCATCCTTTGATACAACATATCAAAGATAATGATTCTAAGTAAATGCTCGAAGTCTGTCGAAATTTGTAATAAATTGTTTCCGTTATAAAATATGAACAATACCGCAAATTCTCCATAGACGATGCAAATAGTAATCCTGGCGATAACCATAGTAAAGAAAATAATGTAAAGGTTATGACTCTCGATGCTAGTAGCTCTCAAATCCATGACTTGATCAATTTTAGTGATAGACGAGCAGAACTTGAAGAAATAACGTTGCTCTGTAACAAGTGATGTGATGATACCCAAAGTAAATTCAATCAGTAAAGGGTATCGTATACCAGCTCCTAATATTATTACACTAAAATACATTGATATAACAATGAAGATGAAGCTGATACAATATATTCTCCAGAAAAATGACAAAGCCCAGTGACAGTTAAGACTGTAGTAATGACCAAATAACAAACGGATGAACATTATCTTCCTGAGCGGTAAGTGCTTTTTGAGAAAAACATTTAGTTTCACTAAAACCATGTTTTTGATGTTCATGCAACAGAACAAACAACGTAGTAACTCGGATAAGGTCTCCCAGTAAAGTAATACATTGATATGAGTTTTTATTTTACTAATATTGATTTTTACGAAAATAACCGGTATATTTTAGTAGGTATGTAATAATTATCTTTTATCAACTATCCATTTAAAAGATTAGGGTGAACTTCACAAATATTAATTTTTGTTTTTTTCCGCCCAAGGCCAAAATTGTAAAAAGGATCAAGGTAAGGGTTTTTTAAAAATTGAATACTGGTATGTCATTGGCCGATAAACCAGTTATGTTCCGTAAAATTGTTTATTTTCTCTCCTTCTTGAAAGTCCGGAGTGAGTACACCTTATTTCTTTGTTGTATGTTTTTCAATTTATATTTATTACTTTTATTTTCGTTGTTGTATATATTTGAGCACAGTAAGTACCTACTATAATAGCCAGTATGCCGAAATTACTAATTCCATGCAGATGGAATCGCCGGCAAAAGATATTACAGGTAGGTAATAATAATTTCTGATGCCTTCGCGGTTATTACACATTGGAATGAAATAACTATTAACGGATTTAACTCGCGCATTTTTATATTTTATTTGCTGACGTTTCGGATTCTTTACAGTTTCCATAATCGTTGCATGACAGCTGACAATAGTCTAACGCTAAAGTTCATTCCAATATTACAGATAATTTTCACAACAGCTTTCTGAATACTATTGTGATGCCGTATTTCAAAAAACATCTACACAAGGTTAAATCATCTGACAATTGTGAATCATATTATTGTGAGCAGGTACCAATACAAAAAGCCATAAATAATGCATGACGTGATGACATTTGGGTGATATACGCCCGTCGCCTCCAGCTAGCAGTAATCTCTCATTCGGAAATCTTGTAAATACATGTCGATATTAAAATTTTATTTATTAATCACCTGAACATAAATGAAAATTTATTTGTAACAAAGAATCTAATAAAAACAGTTATTATTACTTGAACTTTACTTACACTTTACAAAACACAAAACAATATCATAAAAAACCTTAAACAATTACAAAAATAGAAATAGTATGCAAAAAGATTTTCTGACACTAACTAAATTTACATAAACATAAAAACCTACTTTAAAATAAAAAAAAAATACTATTTTTTTATTGAAACAAACGTAAACATTGATGTGGACGAAGCAAATCCAAAATCCAAATCGGTGCTTATTTCTTTCTACCAATTGAAATAATCTTAAAAAAAGACGACACAAAAAATGCTCCTGTGTAACATCCTGTAAATAGAATACGCTGACAAAAGAATATGCCCTCGGCATTTCCTAATATGCTAATATAGGAAATACGATATTCACGTGTTTTTAGAAGGCACTTGGTTACCTTAAAAATACGCATATATTCAGTTTACAGTTCAGTAAAATTGGAGCTGAAAAGATTTTTTTTTTAATTTAAATAATATGTTATAGTGAAGACGACTAGACAAGTGCCCAACGTTTAACGTTAACATTAAACGTTAGGACCAAAATGGGATTTGACATCCGCGAACGTTTGTGACGTACATGACAGTCGTTCGCGGATGTCAAAACGTTGGGCACTTGTCTAGCTCCCTAGGTTAAACAAAAGAAATAAATTTAGTCCATCAATCAGATTATTGAACACATCGCACACCTAGATCTAAAATGAGCTAAGTCAAAAACCTGAAGATTTGAGTTATGCACACCATCGGATTCCTTACATCAAAACCCATTTACCACTAAAACAGATTTAAACTAAGTCTGCTAGCTTCATTATAAAAACCATAAATCTATACAGAAAACTCATGCGTGCATATGGATAGGGTAACCAGTTCTTCGCCTCTCCTGAAAAAGTAACTTTTTTGAGTTAGCTCCCTTTAGATCTAGGTGTGCGACATATTTTTTGTTCTCTAAATCGATGAAGAATTGACAAAGATAAGCGCTTCAAAAGTTTGAGAGGGCAGATAGTGACGTCACGTTATGGTATAAACTGTACCATATCGTGACTTCACGAGAGCGGGAGGCAGGGAGGGTAAAAATCTTGAAAAATTGCATTACGTAACACAACGGGCCTAAGATAAATATATATCATTAATGCAATGATTAGTTATAACTTTGTATGATCCATGAAAATCCCTATCCCTACTAATATTATAAATGCGGAAGTAACTCTGTCTGTCTGTCTGTCTGTCTGTTACGCTTTCACGCTTAAACTACTGGACCGATTTAAATGAAATTTGGTACAAAGAAAGTCTGGAGCCTGAGAAAGGACATAGGCTACTTTTTAACCGACTGCAAAAAAGGAGGGTTTCCACGCGGACGAAGTCGCGGGCAGAAGCTAGTAATAAATAATCATCCATCAAGGGATAAAATACGGCAGTAAGGTTTTTATCTAAATTTAACGTCAAAAATTACTCTCTAATGAATTCTCGTCTAAAATAACTTTTTTGAAACAGAAAGAAGAGAACAGATAGTTTTTAAGGTTCCGTATCTAAAGGATAAAACGAGACTATTACTAAGACTCCGCTGTCAGTATGTCCATCCTAGGCTTGAATGCCTCCTCTCAGGAGGCTCGCCACCCGTCCGGTTTTGCAGTAAAGGCCCATTACCTGGCCAACTGCGCTTCAGTATTCACTAAAAAAAAAGGCCATTCGTCTGTTTGTCTGTTCGTCACCAGGCTGTATCTTATTAGCCATGATAGGTAGCCAGTTGAAATTTTCGCAGTTTACATATAACAAGTAATACTAAAATGAATCTATTCTATATATATTATATATCTTATTATATAAAAGAAAGTCGTGTTAGTTACCCCGTTTATAACTCAAGAACGGCTAAACCGATTTGGCTGAAAATTGGCGGGGAGGTAGCTCAGAACCAGGAAAAGGACATAGGGTACTTTTCATCCGACTGCAAAGGAGGAGTTCCACGCGGACGAAGTCGCGGGCAGAAGCTAGTAATTATATAAATAAGGAGCCTCACGTTTGTACAGTGAACGCCAGAATCTTGGTGACAAACGTGATTTTTTGCGGTTTTTATATATAACTAGCTTCTGCCCGCGACTTCGTCCGCGTGGAACTCCTTTTTTGCAGTCGGTTAAAAAGTAGCCTATGTTCTTTCTCAGGGTCCAGACTTTCTTTGTACCAAATTTCATTTAAATCCGTCCATTAATTTTAGCGTGATAGTGTAACAGACAGACAGACAGACAGAGTTACTTTCGCATTTATAATATTAGTAGGGATGGTACGGAATCCACCGCGCGAGTCCGACTCGCACTTGGCCGGCTTTAATTCATTCAGCCGTCAGAAAATGTTTGTAATTTTAATATTTTCTCGCCAGATGACTGGAGCCATTTCTCAGTGTCCAAACAGCGTCTACCGTCAGACCTGAACCTTGTTTAAATGAAAACTAATTTTAATATTAATGCTCCTTTACATATTGCTGGAGTCGGATTTTGTATAAATAGTTTGTGTGAGCGTCTTGCTATTTTTCTAGCGCGATTATTAAACTTTGCACCTTTTTGATTTTGGAATGAAACAACTTTAGCTTTTACTATTATTTTATTGGCTGACGTTAAGGAGCCTTTACAGATTTCATAATCGTAGCACGACTGAGCTGACTAGTCTTATGCTTTTTGATTTGTTATTTTTCTTGTTTATCAGGTGAAATGTAGGAACCTACTGCGGTCTCACCTTTTTGTTATTTACAAAGTGGAATGTGCTAGGGTCCCTATTTCATCAATGTGACAATTATCGGTGACAAGAGATAATTTATGTTTACACTAAGTACATACGAAGAATCAACAACGAAGGATGTCTTTATATCGATTAGGCACCTTTTCGGATTGACAACGTCATAAAATTAAATCAGTTGGTTATTTAATAGTTGTGGTGTATTCCAATTTTCTTAATTTCCAAGTGAGTCTAGAATTTGCGTTTTGAATTTTTTGTAAAATAAAGCTTAAACTACAAATCTCTTATATATAAAAATGAATCGCAAAATGTGTTGGTAAGCGCATAACTCGACAACGCCTGGACCAATTTGGCCAATTTTTTTTTAAAATGTTCGTTGAAGTCCAAGGATGGTTCTTACGGCGCGAAAAAATCGAATAATTGCCGGGAAAACCCTAAAAACAGCCGTTTTCTTTTCCCATACAAACGTTGTCTAACTAAAGTTACCTAATTTGAATTTCGAACGGGCAGGATGACGTCTGCCGGGACCGCTAGTTGATAATAATAATAATTATAATATATAAATACCTATCTATTAGAAAAGTTTACTCGACACTAACTTGAACAAGTCTGTGAAACGAGGCCATATACAAGTACCTATTTAGTTACTTAAATACCACTTTTTGTCATAAATTTGTAACAAAGAAATCGTAAAAAAATGCACCTGCGTCATCAATTTTAAATGACACTAACCGTTAGTTTTTTATATGACAGACAATTAGTCCGCATTTCCAATATTTAAAGGTAATAAACATTTGCAATAAAAACAATCATAAAAATCCTATTTGAATGTGGTCGTAAAAATTTTGAAATTTCAAAACGCTTTTCCATTCCGTTCGAGGTATTTTACGAGGTGCACTGAATCGTGTAATGTATGGATTTTCTTGTTTATTTTATGACACTTTTCCTACACTAGAAGTTCGTCCCGAACGGTAACCTCGCCCTCTATATAAAAATATATACTAGCGACATAGGTGCCATAAACTTTCTTCTTAAATCACTCTAATCTATTAAAAGAACCGCTTAAAAATCCGATGTGTAGATTTAAAGATTTAAGCATGCTTGGGGACGAACAGACAGCGACAGCGACTTTGTTTTCTATACTACAATAATATAATAAAGAGTTTGTTTGTTTGTTTGGATTAAATAGGCTCGAAACGAATGAGTTGATTTAAAACATATTTCACTGTTGGAAAGCTACGCTATTCCCGAGTGACATAGGCTATCATTTTGAAAAAAATAGGGACCCGTGTGAAGCCGGAGCGAATCGCTAGTATACTATGTAGTAATGATAATGTTCTCACTAACATATAGAAGGATGCACAGTAACCGGTAAATGCCGCTAATAGTAGAAACCCGAAGTTTGAACCTTTGTTGTAATACGAAATGCTAATTGTTAATGATTAATTATGTGATATTTCATCCCTACTAATATTATAAATGCGAATGTAACTCTGTCTGTCTGTCTGTCTGTCTGTCTGTCTGTTACGCTTTCACGCTAAAACTACTGGACCGATTTAAATGAAATTTGGTACAAAGAAAGTCTGGAGCCTGAGAAAGGACATAGGATACTTTTTAACCGACTGCAAAAAAGGAGTTCCACGCGGACGAAGTCGCGGGCAGAAGCTAGTAGGTAGCTTATAAATATGTTACTTTATTTTTAAGTAAACCAAATGTATCTACGCCTACGGTTCTTAATCGTTCATATAAATTAAACTTTGACACTTAGACAATAAGATAGTAATTAAAATTGACCTTTTTAAGATAACGTTTTAGAATACAGATATTTAATTACCTACTATACAAAATTACAGAGTGAGAAATTAAAATAATAATTGTGTGGCTGAATATAGCAATAAAATTGAGGTCGAAACAATAAGGCTTGTACGTGCATTTGTAATTATTTCAATTCCATTAATAATGATATGGGTAATAAATTCATACCTACATTTGTATATTAGGTACGAGCTACCAAATTTCACGTACAAAGCAAACTATAGTTGGACGTTAGTCACTCTTTATATTTTCAAAGACTCTCAAAACATCATAATGTTCATAACAAATTGTTTAAACTACCTTACTAGTATAAAAGCGTGTTTGTTCATAAGATTTTTATTTGGTTTCTACTTAGATTTCAGCGAGAAAAGATACATCAAAATAATAACGAGGTTGTTGTCTACTTCTCTGAACACTTTTGTAATTACTTACAACATTCTTAATGTGCCGATTACCTTTGAATACGGGAGTATTAGTCTTGTTCATTATTTGGACGTGCTGTTATCATTCCTAACCAGAGATCAGTATTTTTACGACTACTTAACACGAATCAAGATCATCGATGCATCATTGGGATTCAAATTCAAGAAATCTGACACGGCTGTAACAAGATCGTTCGCTATACTTTTTTATTTGAGATATTTATTTATCGCTACTGTTTCCTACATGTTTAGAGCACGTTTATCAGACCATCCGACTGCTTTTCTCGTGACCGGCTTTATTTATAACAGCCTCGACGCTGGTCACTATACAAAGAATGTGATTTTTGAATTATTCCGAAATCGTATAAAGATGCTACGCATTAACATACAAGATGAGTTGGAACGCAATCCGAACACAAGAAGCACTAATACTGAAATCAGAATGATTAAAAAGTATGTGTACATTTACAAGAACTTATTGGACAGTATTGAATTGACTTACAATCCCGTCAAATTTATGGTAGGAAATATTATTATATTAATTGTACTATTTCAGTGTCTATATGCTTTACTGTTTACTTACTTTCTAAAGTTTGATTTTGGTATAAATTGTTGCATTGTTGGAAAGAAAACATTCATTTTTGACGGCCTGTTGGTCTAGTAGTCAGAGGCCCTGACTACGAAACCGTAGGTTGCATCACATTGACATCCCACTAGGGGCAGATGTCAATGTGATGAGCACTGGCATCTGTACCTGAGTCTTGGATGTCTTATATGTATTTATGTATATTTATCCGTTGTCTAGTACCCATAACACAAGCTTTGCTTAAAATGGGACTAGATAATTGGTGTGAATTGTCCAAAGATGTTTATTATTTATTATTATTATTATTTAACTTAAAGATGATACAAGGCTTTTATTTCTGTTTCAGATAATCATGAATTTATGTATGTGTTTTCCTAAAATTATGTTATCTTTCTACAACTACATAATCTCTGGAGTAAGTGATCTATAAGTCTAATTGGCGTTGATTTCTAAACATGTTTGTGAAGATTTTAAGGAATCGTATTTTTTTGCAGTCTATCGTAAAGCTGATAGTTATACCAGAGATCACGTGTGCATTTGTTCTTTCTGTGCTCCCAGCGATACTAGCGGAGTTCGCAATAAATGAAATTGAGAAAATAAAAACACTTTTAGGGTACCACCTTATGGTGTGTGAAGGTAAGAACTCAGTAGATGTTACTCTATCTAAGTAATCATTAAATTTATTAATATTTAGGGTATTGAGATTTTCATTGGTAAATAAAACTACACGAGACTGTGATTGTTCCTATCTATCTGTATATGTAAAATCATCTTGAAAAAAGTTAGCTAACAACAAAATTTAATAAACACAAAAAAGCGCATTAGAAAAACACCCAGAAACTAAAAAGCTAAACATAATTTTACATTTACAAATAAAATTTGACACTAAAATTAATTTCAATATTTACAATAATCAATTATTTTTGGAGTCTGTCCAAAAATAATTGATTAGGTACTTATGTCATTGTTTTTAATAACGGATCCTGATATGATTAAATACCTATACCTATTAGGGATTTTGTAAACGACAACGTGTCACTAAGGTTTTAGAATTCTAGGACCATCTGATGCCTAGGTAGGTACCTATATATTCGGAGTAACTATTGTAAATAATAACTAGTCCGAACAATAGGGTTTGATCAGATCAGGACATCACTAAGGTACAGAATTCTAGGACCATCTGATGGTATTGTAAATAATAACGAGTCAGAACAATATGGTTTAAACAGGACATTACGAGGACTTCAGAATTCTAGGACAAACTCATTCTATACCCTGAATTTAAAGAATATTTATATTTCAGATGAGCGCTTGCGTGACGTGCTAGAGGACGTGTTGACGTACATGCGCGTGCGCCCGTTCAAGTGCGTAGTGTGGCGCGCGGTGCCAATTGACATCACCACGCCGCTCGCCTTCCTCGCGCTCCTCACCAACTATCTCATCGTCGTATTTCAATTCACTAATAAACAAGATTAAGATATAATGCATGATACTGTTTATAAAGCACGGTCGGCGCGGTCGTGGAGCACAGCGCGTAACCTTGAAGGTTACTGTGCGAGCGTGAGGGCACTATTACTACGCGCGTGCGACAGAGACAAATAGAAATAGGGCAACGTCCGTTTTTCGCTGTGCTCCGCGACTGTCCTTTAACTTGTGTAAGCCTGCACTGTAAAATTTATGGTAGTATATATTTGCATAAAGACTTTGACTTTTTTTTAGATTTTATATTTAATTTTGCTTGTATCTTTTGTTGAAGAGAAAGAAGAACATCCTACTAATATAAGCGCGAAAGTTTGTTATAATGTAGGCATAATTTCTCTAAAGACAATTTCTAGTTTTACTGCATTTAAAAGTAAGTAGGTTCTTTTTAAATAAAGGTTTACTACCTACATCTATATATTATCTTAAGTTGTTTTATGCATTTGCTTGTTGCTGTGTATTAAAATATACCTAGTTTAGGAATATCATGAACCTATTTATTTAATTATTATGCAACGCTCACAAAATTACCTACATTTTGTTCATAATTGTACCTACACGTGGAAGTGTTCCTGAAAATAGCAGAAAATAAAGTTAATAATAACACATAATATGCGGCTTTCATTTTGTTTTTCAATTTCATTTATTATTATTTAAAAATAGAATTAATGTTAGGACAAGTGGTTTTTATTGATTACTATGCTATATATATATGTAGGTATGTACCAAGTTTGTTACACATACATAAGTCAACATTCGGTGTATTATTGACAAGAAAAAATGTCTACTTACTTATTTTTGATGTCTACGCGGTTATTACACATTGCAATGAAACAACAATAGCTAACGGATTTAACTCGCTTTTATTCCATTTGCTGACGGATTTTTGATAATTCACCCCCTAATGGTACAATGGGGGTTGCTTCGTAACAAGAAAAGACACGGAGAAAAACTAGTTACACATGTACATGTATCCTTCCTAACTAATATTATATCTGCGAAAGTAACTCTGTCTGTTACGCTTTCAAGCTAAAACTACTGGACCGATTTAAATGAAATTTGTTACAAATATAGTCTGAGAGAGGACATAGGCTACTTTTTAACCGACTGAAAAAAAGGAGTCCCACGCGGACGAAGTCGCGAACAGAAGCTCGTACTTAATAATATTTAAAAGACACGCAATGAAGTACCGATATTGAAGCGATATGGCTTTCGACATTGGTTTAATAAATAATGAATTCGCGTGTGATTCCCGAATAACGTTCTGCATCTCCAACCCTTGTCATTAGTGTCCCTAATAACAACTAATAAATCAATTTTGCGACAACTAATATAAATTCAATTGATATGACATCTGTTCATACTGGCATCGATTTTTTAGGTTTCCCTATTCAAAGGGTAAAACCCTAATTTATCTAAGCTATCCATCCATCATTTGACGGCCTGTTGGTCTAGTGGTTAGAGGCCCTGACTACGAAACCGGATGTTGCGGGTTCGAATCCCGCTAGGGGCAGATGTCAATGTGATGAGCACTGGCATCTGTACCTGAGTCTTGGATGTCTTATATGTATTTATGTATATTTATCCGTTGTCTAGTACCCATAACACAAGCTTTGCTTAAAATGGGACTAGATAATTGGTGTGAATCGTCCAAAGATATTTATTATTATTTATTATTTATTTATTATTTATCATCCGTCCGTCTGTCACCAGGCTTTAACAGTCACTACAGCTTAGACCGTCGTCAGCTGTCGTGGCTACGAATATGGGTGAAGTTTTCGTAACGTCAGCAAATAAAATGAAATACGCAAGTAATATCCGTTATAGTTGGTTCATTCCAATATCACTATAGACATAGTATATCCAAGTTGCTGTCGCTGTCTGTCCGTCCCTATGTATGCTTAAATCTTTAAAACTACGCAACGGATTTTGAAGCGGTTTTAATAAACAGGTATATAATGTAATATAATATAGTATTCAAGAGGTTTATAGCACCCAAGTGAAGCCGGGGTGGATCGCTAGTTGTATCTGTCCGTCCTAATGTATGCTTAAATCTTTATAACTAACAGATTTTAAAGCGGCTTTTTTCTATACTAATATTATAAAGAGGAAAGATTTGTACCTATTTTTGTATGTTTGTAATGAATAGGCTCAAAAACTACTGGATTTTAATAATTCTTTCACTGTTGGGAAGCTACGTTCACCCTGAATAGGCTATAGAATATTTTGAAAAAAATAGGGACCCGATTTTGAAGCGGCATTTTTAATAGATAGAGTTATTAAAGCATTTATAGCCGTGTGAAGCCGGGGCGGGTCGTTAGTTAATTTTATTCAATCAATATTTCACACACATACGCATAAGCACACGCATTGTACACACATGTGTATAACATGTGTATATGTGTGCAATGTGCGAATAAAGTTGTCAATGTACGGCGACCGCGTATTAACAGTCCGGCTGCCGACGACAACCTATGGAGGCTTAGCGCGTTAGCTCAGACGCAAACTAACTTTGTTCTAAAAATAATATTATTTAATAATTTCTCATGCCTTCGCGGTTATGACACATTGGAATTAAACAACTATAACGGACTTAACTTTCGCTCGGATTTTTTACACATACATAAGTCAACATCAAATAAAATAATTATATGCAAGTGTGTTCCTAATGTTTAACAATCACACTGTTATTTAGAAAATTCCTGCTCCTTTATACCCACTAAATTAAATTCAAAATATTAATTAGGTATTCTTATTATTTGTTTCTTATTAGGTAGTCTTATGATATTCTATAGGTACTTACCATTATTTTTTTCATGTGAAGCTATTCTTTTTATAGCTATTTGCATTAATTTCTATGCTTTTCTATACTAATATATTTGATGAAGAGGTAACGTTTGTTTGTTTGATTGGATTGAATAGGCTCCTAAACGACTGGGCCAATTTGAAAAAATATTTTGAAATTAGGGACCTGTGCGAAGGTTCAATATTTTCATTTAATAAACTAGCGGCCTGCCCCGGTTTCGCAGGGAATCCTTTTTTTATAGCCTATGTCATTTGGGAATAGTGATGCTTCCCAACATTAAAAGAATTTTTCAAATCGGTCCAGTTGTTTAGAAGCCTATTCAATCTAAACAAACAAACCTTTCCTCTTTATTATATTAGTATAGATATGAAAATATTGAACAAGGATATAACACCTAGGTATATATGATACTAGCGGCCCGGCTTCGCACGGATCCCTATTTTTTTTCAAAATTTAATATGTAGCCTATGTCACTCACAAATACTGTAGCTTCTAGTCTAACGCTAACTTTAGCGTTAGACTATTGTCAGCTCAGTCGTGCTACGATTATGAAAACTGTAAAGAATCCTAAACGTCAGCAAATAAAACAATAACGCGAGTTAAATCCGTAAATAGTTGTTTCATTCCAAAATAATTTTCAGTCGCATATATGCGTAAGACCTTATCTTAATAACTTGCAACTAAGACGCTGGTCTTGCAAGTTAATATTAAATTAAACCAACACCCAAACTCATTAGAAACACGTCGAACGCATTTGTAGGGTTAAAGCAATTTTAGGTGTCAAAATCATATTGACACACATGTTGAAAAGTGATTTTGGAGTTAAGAGAAAATTTCACTGATAATTATTTAATAATTTCTGATGCCTTTGCGGTTATTATACACTAGCTGTGCCCGCGACTTCGTCCCCGTGGAATAGTAATTCTTCATAAGGCTTCATATTTTTCCCGTTTTTCACACATTTTCCACTGTTTTTTCGCTCCTATTGGTCGCAGCGTGATGTTATATAGCCTAAAGCCTTCCTCGATAAATGGTCTATCCAACAAAAAAAGATTTTTCGAATTCGAACCAGTAGTTCCTGAGATTAGTGCGTTCAAACAAACAAACAAACTCTTCAGCTTTATAATATTAGTATAGAGTATAGATTGGAATGAAACAACTTTAAGCGGATTTAACTTGCGTATTTTATTGTATTGCCTGACGCTTCGGAGCCTTCAGATTCCATAATCGTAGCACGACTGAGCTGACAATAGTCTTATGCTAAAGAAACGTCAGCCAATAAAATAAAATACGCGAGTTAAATCCGTTTAAAGTTGTTTCATTCCAATTATTTATTTGTTTTAAAAGATTAGATTATACGCAACACGCTTTGCCAAAAATAATAGTTATATAGTAGGTATATTACATATATCCGCAACAAGCTTCGTCTTAAAACATACACAAACATTTTAAAATGATTGTATGATATTACTAGCTGTCCGCCCCGGCTTCGCACGAATCCCTTTTTTTATAGCCTATGTCACTTGGGAATAGTGTAGCTTCCCAACAGTGAAAGAATTTTTAAAATTGGTCCAATTGTTTTGGAGCCTATTCAATCCAAACAAACAAACCTTTCCTCTTTATTATATAAGTATCGAAAACTTGACTAGATCGATTATTTCCTTTTCTGTGATATTAGGGTAAAATTGTCAATAGGGTAATGTCACTTTATGAATAAGCTATTGTGTATTTTAAATAACGTCTGCAAAAATACATTTATGTGACCACTTTAAATGATTAAAAAAGTAACCAAATTATCTCCGAAAACACATCTCATCGGCAGGCGGAAATGTATTTGTATTTGTCAACGTCAAGTCCCCAATGGTTCGGCATCGGAATAAATGTGGACAAAAAAATACATTTTTTTCCACAAATGATCCGTGTCGACTCCCGTTCCTCTTATTAGATTATCAGGTCGATTTGCAATTCCGTGTGTTCATACATGTTTATTTTGCGGAAATGAATAGCAATTTCGGGAGGGTCGGTATTGTTGACTCAGGCTTAATCTATATACATTTTGTACCTGACAGAAAAATTGCCGTATTTTAAATATTCTTTATTTACATTACTAATGCATGGATATGAATAATCACAATGGAACATGGAAGTAACGTTCATAATTATGTGGATGACGTCACGCTTACATCAAATTATTGTTAATATTTATGATTGCGTGCAGGCAGTGGTTCTTATGTTTTAATCATTTTTATTTCAATAGGTTTAATTAGGTACATAGTTAAGGGAAAATCACATTTAATTGTTTAACGAACCTTTCACGTCAATAATTTTTTTTTTTCATAATTATCATTTATTTTATTGCCTTTAATATTTGGAGTTTTAGTCTGATATTGTAAAATATGCTCTAAATTTAAGGTCATTATAAATAAGATGACATTTTATGTAGTTTATTGAAATACAAAAAATAATATTCTATATTTTTATTTGTGATAAGCATGCGTCTGACCCTCACAGCGGGTCACGTGTCTGTTTGATTAGTTCTCAACTTCATTGCATTTTAGAATATCCATTATAACCCCTAAACATGCAATTTTCGACCTTTCACTTATAACCTCTAAGACTAAAATTCCATCAACCTAACTTTAAAAACGTCTGTCATCGAGTTGGAATAATCACTGCAATTTTCAACTCTGATGTTTGGTGTTAGAGTTTATTTTAGGTTAATATATTTTTAAGAAACAAGGGATTCTAATCCAGCGTATGAACATTGAATTAGTTGACCGCCCGTAGTTTTTGCTACTAAACACAATAGGTGCTTTGGAAAGGAAGCGTGTGTAGGGAAAATTAACCGAACGGTTGTCTTCTGGACAAAGCGATATTGTGGAAGGATATTAGTGAATAGTAAATTTTATGTTAGAATCGTGTGTGGAGAGAAACAACCATTTAAAGATGTTTGTTAGTCTATATTACAGTATAACTGCTTATTAGAAAGGTTATTATATATTTTAGTGTTGTAATTATATTGTATGACTGAGGAATGAATGGATCTAATCTAACCTAATTTTAAAGTATCTAGCAGAACCTGTTAAAATTTAATTTAGTTTTGTTAATGTTTAGATAATAATTTCTGATGCCTTCGCGGTTATTACACATTGGAATGAAACAACTATTAACGGATTTAACTCGCGTATTTTTATTTTATTTTATTTGCTGACGTTTCGGATTCTTTACAGTTTCCATAATCGTAGCATGACTGAGCTGACAAAAGTCTAACGCTAAAGACTTTAGCGTTAGACTTTTGTCAGCTCAGTCATGCTACGATTATGGAAACTGTAAAGAATCCGAAACGTCAGCAAATAAAATAAAATAAAAATACGCGAGTTAAATCCGTTAATAGTTGTTTCATTCCAAAATGTTTAGATACTTTAAATTTAATAATAACTAGTGGTCCCGGCAGACTTCGTCCCGCCCGGCAATGTCGATTTGACAGTTGTCATTGTTGCGTTTTGTTATACTATTTTTAACAAATCAGCTTAATATTTTTTTCTTTTTTTTTTCACTGGAACGTGATAAAAAGTATCCTATGTCCTTCTCCTGGCTCTGAGCTACATCCCCAGCAATTTTCAGCCAAATCAGTTCAGCCGTTCTTGAGTTATAAACGGTGTAACTAACACGACTTTCTTTTATATAAGATAAGATAATCTATAATAATAATATTTTTTTAGCGTTGGCTTGTGATTAATCTGCGCAGGATAGATAATAATTGACACGTCATTATCTCTATGTCATAGCTATTTCGCCTATAATTAGGTATATATACTGATTTATGAGGTATGTCCATTCAGTAGTTTATATTTAAGTGCAATATACATACACACATTCATAAATACACACTTTTGACTTTTTTAGTATTAGTGAGATCAATATTATTTTTCATTATTAATACATTTTACAACTTACAAACATTTTTAATTTAATTTAAATATGAATGCTAAAAGATAATTAAGTATGCTTTATATCTAAGATATCTGTTGATTAATAATTGAATTAACCCGTTTAAATTAAAACTGAAGCGTACACAACCCTCTAACAATATCTTTTAACTAGATTTAACCCATCAATGCCTACTCGTAATCCAGCCTGCATTTTATGTGACAGTTGACAATATCTGTCAAAACCTAATACGATAAAATGTGGATTTGTAATGCGGTGACGCCATTTGACGATTGCACAAGAATAGGGTTGTCACTGTTTTTTACTTTATTTTTGGTAATATGAAAGTAATTTTATATAGTACTAGCTGTCCGCCCCGGTGTCACACGGATCCCTTTTTTATAGCCTATGTCACCATCGGGAATAGTGTAGCTACCCAAAATTGAAAGAATCTTTCAAATTCAGTCGTTTTGGAGCATATTCAATCCAAACAAACAAACCTTTCCTCTTTATTATATTAGTATAGATACCAAGTATATCGAAAATCGCTTTCGTTTGTGTATTTTTTGTTTATAAAGTAACGTTTATGTTTAAAACAATAAACATAATAAATAGTAATGTATGTAGCTATAATAAATCATGTTGCAAAACCAGTTCAGCTATAATATAATTATATCATTATGTAGAAATTATTAAATCACCAATGTTCTAGTTTTGTTGTATCTATTATAGTATTATTATAAATATACATAAATACTCAGAAGTCATTTTGTCGGTGTCAACCCTTGTTTTGCGTCACAGACCCCATCTGCTGTGAAGGGTTAAACTGTTATGTGGCTATTGCGAATAATGAGAGGTGTTTAAAAGAAATTTACTATCCCTAGGGCGTCCTCAGCAGCAAGGGGGTTAAGAATGGCCTGTCTTGCCGCAAATGGGAAGCGAAAAATTAAATTCTTTTTTTTACTTAATTTCCAGGTCATTTGGAGGGTTAAAAGGCTTGAATGTTCCAGTGAATTGGATATTTAGGATGAAAATGACAACAACCGTTTTAAAATAAGTCGAGTTTTAGATTAGAGTTTGTGGTTAATTAAATTTTAGACAAACAATTTATTTAATTGAAATAAATGATAAATGAGGACATGTAGTTATTTTTTGTTTCAAGAAATATGCGACGTCAATTTTAATTTTTTAATGACCGACATGAGTTTTTTTTTTACCTTTTTGAATCCAAAACATAAATATTAAAAATAAGTTTTGACTAAAATTTTATGAATATTACTTTTAGTTAACCATGTTTTTAAAACATGCTATGGCTACTGTAGGCATTGAACATTTATATTATTATCTTGTAAGCACAATTATAATACCTACTTACTTTCACTAATGTTAGGTAAATTTTAATGAGTATAATGACATTAAGAGCTTGGTTATGGAACACTAGCTTCTGCCCGCGACTTTGTCCGCGTGAAACTCCTCCTTTTTTGCAGTCGGTTAAAAAGTAGCCTATGTCCTTTCTCAGGCTGCAGACTTTCTTTGTACCTTTTAAATAAGCGTAACAGACAGACAGACAGAGTTACTTTCGCATTTTAGTAGGGATAATAACAGACCCACCAAATCGAAAATTATATTACCTACACAACGATAAGCTATAATTAAATCGTATATAATAAATTCAGCGTACGCTGTCAACTGATCTAGTTATTAACTTATGTCGTAAAATGAACCACTAACCAGGAATTTAGGGATTTACTAATAAACTAAAGACGTACAAGTAATAATGTCTCATTTGGCTGAAGCAATAACTGAGTTATAATAAACTTTATTGTTTGTTTTACGGCATTCGGGGATTAGTATTCTAGGTTTGCGAGGGTATTATAAGCGTTACTTACAAGAAATTTATCGAAATGTACCAAAAAAATGTCGTATTTTGAAATTTTATTCCTTAAGGCCCATGTGTTGGTGAAGTTGGCCCAGTGTGCACACATTACGCCCTGTTGACTGCCTTGACATAAAAATTCTTTTTTCTCGTATTTTTTATATTTTTCGTATTTTTAAATTTTATTACTTAAGGCTCATGTGCTGGTGAAGTTGGCCCAGTGTGCAAATACTACACTCTGTTTGTACTGTTGACTGCCTTAACAAAAACTTACTTACTTTAAGTTTTTTTTTTGTGTTTTTGTTTAATTTCCTCCCCATATACCTTCCATTGACATTTACATATATTTCAAAATTTATTTATTACGTTAATTTATTACTTAGTAGGAGTGGTTTAATAAGATTTATAAGCATATAACCTTTTATTGAAAACGAATGTCTTAATCAAATATTCTGTTACAAGTTACTTCATGTTCATAAGGAAAAATATATAATTAACATTAGGTACATTTTAAAAACTCAAAACAATAAAAATCTTAATAGCCAGACTGATATTAAAACGATTCTAAAACTCAGCAAAAATGAAAAAATCAGCAAACAATTTCAGTTCCCAAAACATTAAAAGAAATGCTAGCCATAACGATTGAAAAACCATTAGGAATAAAGATGCAAATACTTGATTTTAAACTGCGACTTTTATGCTATTTTGGATCTAGAAAGCCATTACCTTCCGCGTTTAAGACTATTATCAGGTATGTGCGATTGCAGATTTCTAGAAATGGTGCATTTTATCGAATTTATTTGGTACATTACAGATATCAGGTTTGCTACTGTTATTTTATTGAACTATCTTTATAAATAATTTCTGATGCCTTCGCGGTTATTACACATTGGAATGAAACAACTATTAACGGATTAACTCGCGTATTTTTATTTTATTTTATTTACAGTTTCCATAATCGTAGCACGACTGAGCTGACAATAGTCTAACGCTAAAGTTACCACTGTGCCCTGCGCTTACACTTTAGCGTTAGACTATTGTCAGCTCAGTCGTGCTACGATTATGGAAACTGTAAATAATCCGAAACGTCAGCAAATAAAATAAAATAAAAATACGCCATTACCTTCCGCGTTTAGGACTATTATCAGGTGGTATGTGCGATTGCAGATTTCTAGAAATGGTGCATTTTATCGAATTTATTTTGGTACATTACAGATATCAGGTTGGCTATGACTGTTATTTTATTGAACGGTCCTTCTAAAGTTCAATGATTGAGTTTATCTTTGTAACTTGTCATTTTCTTTATTATTCATCATTATATTTACCACATATTTTATGTTCAATTCTGGACATAGATCGCCTGCATCATCTGGATTCCAATAAGCAAAGTAGTCTTATAAAGAAAATTATAAGTCTGGGATTACTAACAACTATCTTGTGCTTCTTGAAGTACGTTATAATGCTTACTAACATGAACAAGTAGTTTATAATAATTGGTCCTATAACTGCGCCGAAATCCTTCTTTATAGCACGTTACAAGTTTCGTACAAGGTAAAATAAAGTAGTCTTAAGAACGGTGTAAGTACTGATTTTGCTTGTCATTCTATTCTTTAATTTCTTTAGCATTTCAGAATAGTTATTTTACTTTTCAAAGCGAATTTAGGTAATTGTTATTAATACTTAATGACTGGGCACAGTGGTAACATCATCGGACAAAATTAAAATTTTCAATCCGATTTTATTTACATTTTCATTAATACTTAATGATGGCACAGTGGTTTCCGCATCGGACAAAATTGTACATAATTTAATTACACAGCCCCTGCATGTGTGTGTATTGTATAATTCTCTGTATTAATCCAAAGCCAACAAGATTGTTAGCACTTAGTAAATTATCGCCGGCGGCTGCAGATCTTGTTTGCTGAAGGTGCTCGCTGTGTACTTTGATGCTAGTACGCTAAGGTAACACTGGACTTTCAATATCTGCACGTTGGTTATGGTCTTCATTTATTAGTCAGTCGTTTTAAATTATAATGACTTGGATGTTTGAGTGGGTCAAACGCTGTGAGAATGTTATGTTTTATTATTAAGTATTAGTATTTAGCATGAACGAACTTATTCTTTCAATATGTGGATAACTTTTTTGGTACGTAGTAAATTCTACATTTAAAACTTGGCTTTGGATTATTTTAATGTTCTTGCTCTATTCATACATTAGGTATAATAAATGTTTAAAAAAAAACAAATAGTAATATTTAGTTACTCTTATATTTCATTTTTAGTCATAGACAAATGTCTCTATGTAAATAATGAAAGTGTTCGATAAACTTTGCAATTTCATCTTTATCTTTTATCGAAATTACGAATCTATTGTATAGATCATAAGGTTTATTTTCTATTTGAACTATGGAATGCACTGTGGCGCGAAGAGAGGGCAGTTGGACAAATGACAATCGATCAGTGTCAAAATTATTTATCGAGTTTGTTGAACCATAATATTATCAATGTGAGTATTATTAGATTTCTAAACAACAAAACAAGTTATTAATAGAAGTAAACAAAATAACATAATCACAATATAAAGCGATTTGCTAAGCTGGACTGAAGGTTACCAAATGTGAGATTTAAGTACTACATACCTAAATAAGTGCTTAAGTTGTGGTCTTCGAGATTTAATATATGATTGCATTCCATTGAATGGTGATCTCGGATTGAATATTTATAATTTATTTTACATATGAAAAGATCAATAGGCATATTGAAATAACCAATCATAACACCGATCTTCGCATCAGAAGGTAGCTAAAAACCGTTACATCAAAGAGAATTATTCAATGCCTTTCCAGCCTAAATTGACTGACAGTTCCTATCTTATAACATGGTAATAAAGTTCATTATTGATTGACAATCGGATCAGCTTATACTGGTTATGCATTTGTGCTGAGTATAGAGCACGTATTGAGCAAATATGAATATTGAATAGTGGTTGGTAAACAAGATTACAGTCAAAGAGATGAGTGAAGCTGATAAATTTCGTATTTAGATATCGTTGCTATTGAATTAGCTTTTTGCCCGGAGGTTGAACCAGTGGGAATTTTGCTGGTAATGTATGTGCTTAACATGTGTTACAAGAGTTAAATAGTCTCATAATGTATGAAGCGATCAAAGTGGACCTTTTGAGGTTCCATTATGTAACAATTATATGTGCCTTAATAGGAATAAAACAACTTTAACAGATTTAATTCGCGCACATTTTATTGGCTGACGTTTCGGAGCCTTTATAAATTCCATAATCGTGAATGAGCTGACATTATTCTTATGCTAAAGTCATTTTGAGAAGCTGCGTTCACCCTGAGTCACATAGGCTATAGAATATTTTGATAAAAAATTGGGGATCCATGCGAAGCCGGGCGAACCGCTAGCTACTTATAAATAAGTACCTACATTACTTAAACTTAGTACCTTGACTTAAAATTATAAATTGTATAACATAGGTATTTTACCTTTGGGAGAATAGACAAAAATGACAGAATAACCTAGAACAGTTTAAAAATAAATAAAATAATGCGGAAATTAATTGAATACATGAAATTAAATGGGTATTATACAAACATACCACGTATATGTAAAATACTGTTCGAGCAGACCAGTAATACTCACACCAACTCCAAAACTAGGTGGTAAACCGCCACAACTCAGGAATCCCAAAAACTCGCATCAAATTTTAACGTTGAACGGTTAGTGGCACTAACGTGGGTTAAGTTAGACACAGCTTTATGACGTCATAACTGTTTAACACGTTCGGTTTATACGTCGTTACGTGCATGTGAATAAATTTAATCGGTTCATGTTAAATATCGACTTTTTTATGAGTTGCGTACCGGTCAGATTTAACGATAGTTTGGTTTTTATTCAGAAAAAGCTTAGGGTGTGTATGATAACGTAAGCTATAAAAATACAACGTATTTTATAAACGCTATAAAGTCTAGTTAATGAAGTGTAGGTAGTCGGTTGTATTAATAAACATTTTAAAAGTTTAGATTCACGTAATATTTTAATGCTTACCTAATATTATGACAATATTGTATACTTACCTATAACTAAATTTTAACAATAATCTTTTCTGTCTTCCGGCCGGAAAGCGCCAACTTTCTGGCCGCTGCGCTAAATGAAATTGCCGCTTTCTGGCTTCGTCGAACAGAAAAATAGTATACTGACCTCGGCCAGTAAATAAATAAACCTCAGATCACATTTTTGTCAAACTCGGCTTCGCCTCGGACGACAATTACATGACGTGATCTGAAACATTTTTTATTTTACCGGTCTAGGTGCGTAATGTACTGCATAATTATAGGCCGTAATAATTGTTATTATTATTATTATTTTTGACACTTTTGCGTATGGACAGTGGAATAAACTTAAATGACAATCTGCTATGCATATGAAAACTGTAAAGCTTTCAAAATGTCACAACAAAATGAATACATGCAAGTTAAATCCGTTATAATTATTAAATTTTAATAAAATTATTTTGCAAGACTCCTAGACGGTGACATATGAAATTCCACATAATATATAATTCATGATATGATATGAAATGTCAGCGTTACCTGCATCGTGCATTTGCAGCCCAAAGTGCATAAATCATATGCATTCAGATGCAGTCGCAGTTCATCGAATTGATCCTTGATATACGAATATTCGTACTTTGCCAACTTTCCAAGACAACTTACTGTGAGGTGGGAATAATGGAGTTGGTATATAAGTGGAAAATATAATGAGATGTATTTTTATACAAATATAGTCTATATAAAAAAAATAACTTCCAATTGTATAACATAACCTGAACCTACACCTAAATTAGATACCTATAATTCTTTTTTTTTCCTGCGAAAAAAAAACAAATGACCATACAAAGTTCACCGGGTCAGCTCTAAAAACACATCTCTTATTTTACTTGTTGTTCCTGTTTATTTATAAAAGAAATATTTTTATAATTTGTCCGTCGGTTAATTTATTTTTAATTGTTTTATTATTTATTCACAAAACCAATTATCATAAATTTGTATTAAGCCTAAAACGAGTGTTTTAACGGTTTCTCTATATTAGCTAATATATATACAAAAATTACGTTATAAAAAAATGTTGTATAAGTACGATTTTTTCATTGTGCGCAAGTCCGACCCGCACTTGGTAGGTTTTTAATTGGTACCTAATCTAAGATTATAATTATAAATAAAAATTATAACAGTATATTATATAATGGCGGGGCTGCTGTGCCCTCCGATATACGCTTAATAAAGATGGGTTTGATTTTTATTAAGCACTAGCTGTCTGCCCCGGCTTCGCACGGATCCCTTTTTTTTATAGCCTATGTCACTCGGGAATAGTGTAGCTTCCCAACAGTGAACGAATTTGGAGCCTATTCAATCCAAACAAACAAACCTTTCCTCTTTATAATATTAGTATAGAAGTAAAGATAAATTATTTTTAATTTTAATTTGTACCTCCACGGTAGCATAGCGCAATGAAATGCAAAAGTCGGGTTCCGTAAGTCGAATGAAACTTACGACGCTAATATTAGACTAGTTTGGAACTTTCCGAATTTAATATTGCTTTTGACACGTTTGCTTTACGTCTGTTTATTCGGAGTTCGTGAAAGCATCATAAATATGTTTTTACATATTTGCGTATTCATGCATTGATAATATATGTATTTTTGGTATGATATCTGTACTAATATTATAAAGCTGAAGAGTTTGTTTGTTTGTTTGTTTGATCGCGCTAATCTCAGGAACTACTGGTTCGAATCGAAATAAATCTTCTTTTGTTGGATAGACCATTTATCGAGGAAGACTTTAGGCTAAATAACATCACGCTGCAACCATTAGGAGCGAAGAAACAGTCTAAAATGTGTAAAAAACTGGGAAAATATGAAGCCTAAATAAAGAATAACTATTCCACGGGGACGAAGTCGCGGGCACAGCTAGTAATTTATATTTGGCATTTAGTGTATTGTTTTTTTTTTTCAATTTAAAAATAATTTATATCCTATATCTACCTCAATATAATAATATGATTACTAAGAAATATACTTGACATTTATCGAAATAACATTTTTTATAATGATGCCTTTGTTTATTATCACACACTAATTTTATTTAAATTTTTTGAGTGTTTTGCTTGACTAAAATACCAAAGTCTTGCCTAAAACTGTTGCAAACATTATTTGCTTGTGGTACAGTTATCACAATCTTAAAGTCAAGTGATTTATACGATACTGTCCGGATGCACAGCATCCCTCGCTACATGTCGTAACACATCATTAATCTCTGATCTATGTGACATTTAATTACCTAAAACACCATTATATTAGGCATTCTTCCGTCCCAAGCCCTTTGGGATACAACACACTTACAACATTACCTCAAAAACGTTTTACTAAAGTAAACCATCCTACAACGAAATAGGGTATATCTGACTGCATGTAAACTTGGTCGTGTTGACGTAATTAATATTGTCTTAGTTATTGCTTCACGCCTAAGATTTTATTGTTTCTTGTAAGCATTCGAATTGCAATCAAAATGGTCCTTTTTCTTATTGACGTAAGGTTGATTGTTGGTTTGAAGAAATGTAATGAAGAGATAATAGAAATTCCTGCTACGAATTGTAGCTTCGTAGTCGATAAAAGCTCTACGACAGCTACGCCGTAGCGCTACGGAAAAAGTTTTCCTACCTTTAGGTACATACATTATTGAAATGAGAGTGCTATGCCGGTATTTGAGAGGAAACATTCCTAATAATAATGTGTAATATTAATACAAGATAATTTCTGATGCCTTCGCGGTTATTATACATTGGAATAAAAAAACTTTAAACGGATTTAACTCACGTATTTTATTTTAATGGCTGACGTTTCGGAGCCCTTACAGATTCCATAATCGTAGCACGACTGAGCTGACAATAGTCTTATGCTGAAGTGATTAATATAATGTAAAGGCTCCGAAACGGCAGCCAATAAAATAAAGTACGCGAGTTAAATTAGTTTAAAGTTGTTTCGTTCCTCTGGATGGACCTCTTTACTTTTTATTTAACGGGGGCTTTTGTATGTAACTTAATTCAAAAGGTACAATAATGAATGGAAATTAATTGAATACATGAAATTAAATGGGTATTATACAAATACACCACGTATGTAAAATACTTTGTTCGTGCAGACCAGTTGACAAATACTAGGACATTTCACAGTCTGGTTAACTCTAGCGATAAAAGCATGCACTATTTCAAATGTTTAGCACTAAATAGGGCTAATATTTTAAACCTTGGAAATGTAACGTTTAAAATATACGAAAATTTAACTATACCTACTAATTTAATAAAGAGGAAAAGTTTGTTTGTTTGTATTGAATGGGCTCCAGAACGGCTGGAACGATTTCAATAATTCTTTCCCTGTTGGGAAGCTACACTATTCCTGAGTGACAAAGGCTATAATAGTGACGAAGCCGTGGCTGGCAGCTAGTATTTTATGAAAAAAAAAAATCTAAATTACATTTATTAGTACATTTCTTAACTCTTACTTCGACTGTGGTAAAAAAATGATATTTTTTAATGCGTTTGCGGTTATTAAACATTGGATTATTAGAACTAAAGAAGATTTAATTCGAGTATAATAATTATAATTTTTAAGGTGACATTTCGAATATTTCAAAATTGTAATACTTAATCATAACTGCAGCTTATTTAATGTATTTTTTCTTTTCTTAATCAATAAATGGACAGCTAACTGCTTCAAAAGTTCGGTAGTGCTATAATTTTACCATAACGTGACGTCACAAGCCCCTACTCACAAACTTTAGAATCATTGACTTTTTTGATTTTTTTACTAAAAAAAAACCTAAGTATCCAATATTTTTGGTAATCTACTTGATGGACATAGAAAAAAAAATCCCATTGATTTATATAAAAGTACACCTTTTCATAACATTCTTACCGGTTTAACGGTGTCTACCGATAATCTACGAATCATAGCACACGGGTACAAGCCTGGTATCTCGTACATTGAAAAATGTCCCAGCATCGGACATTTATTTGATGTCTGCGACGGTAGTGATAAATGATGGCGCTGCACACAGCTGACTGCTGTGGATTTATGTTCTAATGTTTTGGTTTTGTTTTCTATTATTGGGGTTTTAACTTTTAATAGGGATGTGTGTGTGAGATATAGCGTGCGTTTAGCTGTTGCACGGAAGAAACTTTAGCAAGCGATTTAATGTTTTTCTATAAATAGGGATCATCATCATCATCATCATCAGCCCGTCGCAGTCCACTGCTGGACATAGGCCTCTCCAATTGCACGCCACTTTGCTCTATTTTGGGCTGCTTGCATCCAGCTCCTGCCAGCCATCTTACGCAAATCGTCACTCCACCTTGCCTGAGGACGTCCTACACTACGCTTGCCGAGACGCGGTCTCCACTCCAGAACACGTTTACTCCAACGGTTATCGGTTCTTCGGCTAATATGGATATCATTTTAAATTTGCTCGGATTCCAATTTAAAAAAAATACCAATCATGGAATAATCATCGCCGTGGTAAAGTTAATCTTAATAATTTCTGATATCTTCACGGTTATTAGGTACACATAGAAATGAAACTATTTGCCGACGACGCAACAAATGAACATAAAATACAATTAATACTAAATAATTTTATTTACTTCAGTAGATATTAGATATTTTAATAATAATTTCTGATGCCTTCACGGTTAGGTATTATACATTGGAATTAAACAACTTTAAACGGATTTTACTCGCGTAGGTATTTCATTTTATTGGCTCACGTTTCGGAGCATTTACAGATTCCATAATCGCAGCACGACTGAGCTGAAAGTTTTATGCCAAAGTCAGCTAATAAATATTTTTCTTATAAAGAAACATATTGGTCGTCGAAACGTTGTACTACGTCAAGAAAATAAATAAATATACTTAAAACCAAACCACTTGACCCAACCCTTTTCACGTACAATTCCGTTGCCAATCGTAAATTTATCTCACAAGCTATTAGTTCGATAAAATTCAACTCGAACGATAAATAAAGAAGACTTTGACGGATGGTCAGTTTCCCCCGCAATGTATAGAAAAACCAACATAACTTTACAACCTTTGATTCTCAATTAAAATTCACCTTACTCTTACTCCCGCGGCCTACGGTTCAATTTTATGAAAAGGGGAGTTTGCGATTGGTATTGTTTCGTTTGTAATATATCGTATCTGTGTCACTTGGGAACATTTTGTCCGAAACTAAACTTATTTAGTGTCGTTCTCTGAATAAAACATTAGTCGAAGAAAGATGTTCGCGAATCGAATTTGGACTGAATTATATTCATATTGTGCTCTTCTCTGGTTGATAAAAATGAGGCCTTTTCTTTGGTGTAAAATTCATTTTATATTATACCTACCAATTGCTAGTAATATGTTGTGCTTATTACTAACCAGCTGTCCGCCCCGGCTTCGCACGGATCCCTTTTTTTATAGCCTATGTCACTCGGGAATAGTGTAGCTTCCCAAAAGTGAAAGAATTTTTCAAATCGGTCCAGTCGTTTAGGAGCCCATTCAACCCAAACAACCAAACAAACAAACCTTTCCTCTTTATAATATAAATACAGATTAACTACGTAACATTTTATTTATGTAGGTACCTATTAATGTAGCAAAATATAATAATATATTATTATTATGATAAACGATTTCAATTACTATTTTTAAATAAGTGAGGTATCTTTTCATGCTTACCTACTTGAAATTACTATCTTATGTTGGTGGGAATGAACTGACAAAAAAGTCTTAGTTATTTTAATAATTATAATTCAATAGTCGTTCCATTAAAAACGTACGAGAATAATAATGTTGTAAATAATATACTTCTTTTTTATGTCTCTTAGATGTCATGTTGAAATACAGGGACATGAAATTTTTTCGCGCCCGGCAAAACGATAATCAGTTTCTCGCACAAATATAATGAATATAAATCCAAATATTATTTAATTATTAAAGTATCATAATAAACTGTAATTTCGTTTTGTAATTAAAATGAGTATTATACGCACAGTTATTATTATCTACGATAGTTTTACACGGGTTCCCCCATAAACCTGTAATGGCGGGGTTATTAAACCTGTGCGAATGTTCTGATTTCATTTACTGAAACTAGAGTTTATTATGACTGGATGCATTAAGTCAGTGTTATAATTGTCATTCTGATGCGGTTATTACACAATGGAATAAAACATTTAGCAATTATAATTTTACCTGACGTGTTATCTGGTTTTGAGAGTCATACGATAAATTAAATAGATTTTATTGGTGAGCGCAAATATATAAGGCGACTGAAAAAAAAAAATACAAAACGTAATTTTTTTAATAACTATGAAGAAACGAATCTATAGAAAAGTATTTAATACGTAGGTATATTTATGTTATGCTAAAGTTTCGAAAACATATTCGTAGTAAACTCAGCTGACAATAGGCTTTTTGACAATGCGAAAAATAAAGTGTAAATTACTGTTAACAGTATAAATTAAGAGTTAAAAAATGATTATTCATTAACGTAAGTTGAAAATAATGATTGATTTATTTAAAAATCCTTAAATAAAAATTACATTTTTTAAACGTTTGTCACGTGACACAAAACGCTCCTGATTGGCCGAGTTTTTCGTGACGTCACATGCCCGTAAACTTTGTTTACCTAGTTGTGTTGCGCCTAGTTGTGGTAGATTGTCAAACAGGCATGTGACGTCACCGACCTCATTGCGGCGCCATATTGTCAAAGTAGCGTTTTGGCACACTATTTAAATATTGAATTTTTAATTCGATGTTTTTCAGCTAATACATACCAGATTTAAAAAAAACAACTTTTGCTGGGTTCCTTAGACTCTACTACATAATATAAAATGGATTTTAAAAACATGTAAATTCCCCTATTGTCGAACACTGCTGTTATATACGCCAATTTGATTATTTTCCAGTTGATTAATATTTTACATGTGACACATTCTAGGGCAAAACTTTACCTTACTTTGAACTTTAAGACTAAGTAAAATGAACAAATGTTTACATATTTATGGAGTTTGCTGGAGGTATCTACCTTAAGATTTTTTTTCATTCATACACGAAAACTTAAACCAATCAAAGTATTTGAACTGTTAATAATGTTTATTTGCATAGGCTTCCCCCATTTTAGCGGAAATGCCGCCATCGCCGGAACCGGATGTGACCGGAAGTAGGTGCAATAATTATTAATTGTCGTCTTAGAAGTTACTCAAGACGTCTTCGCGGCGGGGTGTCCAGAGATACTAAATATTTATGGATTTAATTGCATTGTAGTGTTACAATTGATTTAAGATGAATTTAATTGCGTGTATTTGATTAAGTGTTCGAAAACGCGCCCCTTGGAGAAAATAAAGTTTTTTTTTAGTGATTAATGTGATTTGTTTAAGGTTACTGATTTCATTGTCAAATTTAATTAATGGTTGCAATTTATCACTGTCAATTTCTGAAAAAAGGTACCCAAAATAAAACGAACTATTGACTTCTCATAGATTTTTTGATTTACCTATTTATAATTTTTTTTGTAAATAGGTAACTATTTTTGTATCTTGTTGTTAAGTACTTTTACTAAGTGTGTAAACTTACATAGGTTACTGAATAATTTATAAAATGAAATAAAGATATAAATAAATAATAAAAAAAAAACCAGACGCTACGTGTAGACACAAGTCACACAGACTTAATATCAAACCAGAATCAAAAGTATACAGTTGTCTACAACTTAAAGATATTTTCATAGTTAATACACATCAATAGCAGTGCTATTCGGGGACACACAGTCATACAAGATCCATATGACTCCGAATAGCACCCAAAACATTCTCGTAAGTAAACCAGTCTCACAAACAAGCAATTCTCCCATTCATTTGTTAAATCTTACAATACTATAGTTTACGCGCTAAGCAACCCCAAAACAACTGTAAAACAAAACCCTTAATTTATTCTTTCATCGCGTCTTATTATTTGCAAATGGACTATTTGTAGCGACTTAACCCTTGCAATGCAGCTGGGGTCCCATCGGCCCCGGATTACTTGCGTCGCCTCAAAGCGTCAAACGACCACTTTGGCGTTAAACGCACCAAATTTATTGATAACGACATTGACAGATATTACTTGAGGACTCGTAAAAACCGTAAAATGCACCAGATTAAGGGTTGACGAGAATTTGCAAATGCGACCACGGTATATCGAAGTTTGAGGCTTTGTTTGTTCTCTCTTTCACTCGGTGTCAGGTGTAGGAAGAGTGAGCGAGACGGTTTTTGGGTTTCGGTTTGGGTTTTATGCCTTGCAAGTGATTTGGCCCCATTTGGTTCAGGTATTGTTATGGTGATTTTGAATATTGTGCGTTTTACGCGTTTGTATTAATTTGGAGCGATTTGGATATTGTATGCATTTTGGATTTGGTATTACTGTGTTCCGGATTTTACCGCAATGATATAGGTACTTACCTACTTATAATAATATTTTACAGTAACATTTTATACGGAAAATGATCATTCACTCTAGTCCTCAAATGGAAATTATTATTAACTTGTATTGCCTATTACATTATTTCTCGCTTATTATAGAGTCTTTACAATTAGGTAAAGGATTTTTTACTTACGTACTTTTCAAAATGGCGCCCTAATGAGTAGTGAAGTTGTGAAAACTGTCAGCGGAACATATTAATTACCTTCTAGCTCTAAGGCATGTCGAGGTGATTAATCTTCTAAAATATCTAAAGATCTAACTGCAGCAAGCACTGAATCTTAGTATCCGGAAAGTGTCACCGTACTATCACAAAGTGTATATCGCATACCTAGATCTAAAGGGAGCTAACTCAAAAAACTGAAAATTTGATTTATGCACACGATCGGATACCTACCACTAAAACGGATTTAAGCTAACTCTGCTAGCTTCATTATAAAAAGCATAAATCTATACAGAAAACTCATGCGTGCATGTGGACATAATTAATCAGTTTCTCGTCTCTCCTGAAAAAGTAACTTTTTTGGGTTAGCTCCCTATAGATCTAGGTGTGAGATATATCAACGAGTAATATTGTACGTACTTGGAGCAGGGTCAAAATAACTATTATATGTAAAAATACTATTCAGAAGAATTGCCTAAAAGAAAAAGGGTTTGACCCCTTTAATTTATCAAGTATATCACAAGTTATTCGTAATTTTTATAAAAGACGCCTGTCCACGAAAGCTAATGTAGCTTAAAAGGCGATTTATTGATATTATTTAAAGACATAATAAATAACTGAAGGGGTCAAAATGCCTTTTTACCATAACACGTGAAATACGCACTTTTACCCTAAGGGTAGGGTTGCCAACCGTACTCTAAAATAGACTATTATTATATTGTACTCTGTATGTCATGTAGGTGTATTCTATAATCTAAAACTCATATAGATTATGCTAAAAGCGTCGTGTCACTCAACGGTAACTGGACATTAATTTGCTGAGTGGAGTCTTTTTTTGCAAAAAATGACTAGTTATAAGCTACATAGTTTTAAATGCCTTTAATGTTATTTTAATTAAGCATGTGAAAATTTGCAAAATAAATTTATCTTCTTTCTTTCTTTCAATATTATGAAAATCCATTATCAGAACAGGGCATCATTCAATATAATAAAAAATGAGCTCGTGGTTTTTTTTTAAAGTTAGATTTAGGATGCTTAGATTCATATAATTGCTTTATAAAACCACAAGAAGTACAAAAAATACGTTTTTAAAAATGTAAAATAAGAAATACTCTTTTTTATAAGTCTGTACTTTTTATTTACCTCCTTTGAAACCAGGTATACTTTACTAGCTTCTGCCCGCGACTTCGCGTGGAACTTCTCCTTTTTTGCAGTCGGTTAAAAAGTAGCCTATTAGATGTCCTTTATCAGCTCCAGACTATCTTTGTACCAAATTTCATTTTAATCCAGTAGTTTTAGCGTGAAAGCGTAACAGACAGAGTTACTTTCGCATTTATAATATTAGTAGGGATTTCTTGTAATAGAAGTTGGCAACCCTACTAAGGGTAAGACTAGGGTGCAAGTGCCCACGTTAGGGCAAACGTACCATTTAAAGACCGGTCATTGAATGATTCTGTGGCGGACGTTACGACGTTTTGTCGCTATTGTGTTTCCTATGCACTGATTTTCTTATGAATGGTGAAAGGGTGAGAGCGATTTAAGTTTGAAGTTTCAAGCGTTTATTGTGCGCAAAAAAGAAGCCTTGAAGTGTTGTACAGTAAGTTTTACGTAAGCGACTGTTTTTTTTTAATAAATAAACTTCAAAAGAAAAGACAACCTACCTATATTGAGACAATAATTCAGAATCCAACAGTAAAAATATTTAAATAAAACGAAATATCTTATAAGTACTAGATTATTTTAATATACCACTATCAATGAAACATTGATGGTAAGCTTAAAGTAAAAATGTCTATTCTATAGTTTTTTATTATATAATTGAAAAATATCGCAAACGATTGTAACTTAAACAATTGAGAGTGCTAGTATTGATCGCGAGGTCTTTTTTACCCATTTTCCATACAATAAAATCGCACAGAGTATTTATTATTTTGTTCCCGATACGCATTGCAAGGGTTAACAAAAAATATTTGACTATTAAGTACTTACATATTTTGCAAAATAAAATACGATTTGGTTAAAAAAAAGTATGATTTGACTCGTATTTCAGTATAATAATATAATAATCAATTATTTTGCCTGTTATTTGTATTTGTAACTGAATTTCAAATATTTAATTATGTATATTAAAATGGACTTTACTTAAAACCATTTCCAAATAACGTTAGGGTAAGTACCCCAGGATTGTTCCTAATCAAATAAACACTTCAATTATCTTAACTCGTACTCTATTAAATTATTCATTCCATTAATTGTCACTTCAAATGGACAGCGAGTGACCAACAATAGGTGGTTCTACCCTACTGACCGTTTGAAAAGACGTCTATTTAGTATGCAAATTGAGTTTGTCTAAAAGCTTATGACTACACAGAATGATGTAAGTGACTTGACTGGTTGACCCCCATAGTGAACAAAATATGTTACTGTAAGTGCCTACCAAGTTAGGCGCTTACGCTATTTTAATAAAAACTCTTTCAATTGTTTTGTAGTGTTAAGGGATGTATTGTTAAAAGATTGGATGGTGATTTTGATTGTTTTGCAATGTTAGATTTTGTTAAGTCCATTCTTTAAGCTTGATTTAAGATGCATACTTACATGTAATGTAATAAAATATATCAAGTATGTATGAGATGTAATTTACATATATCTATATTACTTGTATTATACGTAAGTATATGAATGATTGTCTAATTAAACGGTCTTAGATAGCTTTTTTATTTTAGCATAATTAGTATCAAATCTAAATTAATACAACATGCAAATTAATTACTAAGCTAAATATAACAATCTGATAATTTTAAAGTCACTTACAGTAAACATCAAATAACCTTAAGTCCATCAACTGTCAATAAGGTAATTATACCATTAATTGACACTATAAATCAACAGTAACGCTGGCAGGCTAATCATGTGACAGATAATGCGTTGTCAATACGGTTCTGATTGGCGCTTCATTATATTTGGATTATAGCCAGTAATTAGGGTTTGTTGTTTGCAGAATGTAGTTGGCTGACAGGTTGTATAGTAGTTTCAATGTCACCTGTCATGTTCAGTTTATTAGAAGAAGTATTACAAACTCAAAATGCAATAAAATTAATCAGACATAACAAAAAGTCATTAGGGGCTGTTCAAGTATTACGTAAGGTAATTTTTGAAAATTTTTGACTCTCCGATTTTAATTCATTAGTGTTTTGTTTTTAAAAATCTATATTACGTAATACGTTGTTTAATTTTCCTTAACCAGGGGGTTATAGAGTTATAGGGATAACTCATAGTAATGTTTTAAAAGACCCCCCTCCCCCAAATTGCGTTACGTAATACTTGAACACTCATATTAGGTGACTCAAACATTCTTTTAATTTCTTAAAAGAGGAAAGTGAAGAATTTTTAAATCGCAATAAAACTAATTAATTGGGGATTTCTTTCTCTTCAATATTTTTTCAAAACAATCGTGTAGGTACCTACATGATAAAAATTAAACAACAACACGACGTATTTCTGTTAGTATGTTCCCGTAGACCGCCATTACCAAAAGTTTATGGTTTCACTTCGATAAAAACTCCTAGTCACGCGTTTTTCGCATTTACAATACCTAGTAGATTATACCCAGCGGGGAACTGTGTTTTTATGTGATGTGGGATGAACCGCATTTAGTACAAATACTAAATTAGGCAGTTACTATCCACCTTTGCTACAAATCTTCACTTTTTATATTTTAACAAAACTATGTAATAGTTTATTTATGATGATACTAGCTTCTGCCCGCGACTTCGTCCGCGTGGAACTCCTCCTTTTTTGCAGTCGGTTAAAAAGTAGCCTATGTCCTTTCTCAGGCTCCAGACTTTCTTTGTACCAAATTTCATTTAAATCGGTCCAGTAGTTTTAGCGTGCAAGCGTAACAGACAGACAGACAGACAGAGTTACTTTAGCATTTATAATATTAGTAGGGATTCATATTAGAATGAAACAACTGTCAGCTCGGTCGTGCTACGGTTATGGAATCTGTAAAGGCGTCGAGTCAGCTAATAAAATAAAATACGCGAGTTAAATCCGTCTACATTTGTTTAATTCCAATGTATAATAATCGCGAAATTATTATGATATTCGTAATATTTCGAAAAAATCATGGCATTTACAGTATTATTTTAAACTGGGTTACTTGATAGATTATACCTATTTAAATATATAATTTGACATGTCAATTTTTGTTTTGAATGTCAGAATTAGGATTATTTTCCCTATAAGCCAACAACTTTAGGGTGAGTTCTTATTGTCGTTATGCTGAACAATTATTCGTAAGGTACAGTGATACAGTTTCACACACCATTTATCCTACACGTCACTTGTTTTTGTGTGCCATTTGTCAAAAACTCGGATGTCACTACTCTCTCTGATTTATGAGCACGCTGGAATGCAATCCCTATAATGGATAAATATTGTATTACTTTTTTTCGCTGTAAGGGACACTGAATATTACAGAAATCCGTAAATGATGTATGGCTCATAAATAATAGTTTGTACTAATGTTTTTTAAGAAAATTCACGTACCTACAAGTTAATTTAGTTGAAATATATGGATTATGAAAATGAAAATCTTTATTACCAAAATTGGACCCAATATAGTAATTTAACAAAGTACTAAACCGGTAGTTCAGTACTGTTACTTAAGACAAAACTAGACTAAGAATATAATATAATTTGCTTAGATACATTATTTAATGACTGCACATTTTTAGGTACCACTATTTTTAATATGACAGTTCGTTTTGTATTTTTTCTTATCTGGTACTTATAATGTAAAAGAATTCCATTTTGTTTTTATTATTAAACAAAATTAAATACGTTTCAAGCCTTTTTTTCATCCGAATTTAAAAGAAAAATCCAATAAAGTAATTGGATAGTTAAATATGAATTACTCAATCCAATTTTCTCACTGAACACACCCAAATAGATTGACACTGTTCGGTTGTCACCAAATTGAACTGTCAGTGCACATCATTTGTCATCGTGTAATGATGCAATGCAAATCTCTGTCGATATTACTACGAGTAGCTCGCTCATATCTTCAAGTGATGACGATAAAGTGGAATTGGTATAAGTACTTTATAAAATTACTTTATCTATTCGCTCCGTCGTTAAAATATATATTGTTTTTTAATGTAGTAGGCAATTGTTTTTAAAATTTATTTTCTCCATTTTTTTAATTTGACGGTATGTGCTTTAATAAAAATCTGCTAAAAGTGTATATGTGCAGCCCCGTAGTAATACCTTCTACAAATCTTTCAAAATTAACTGATTGGCGTAGCCGTTCTCGAATTTTAACGTAGATTACCGTAAATTACAAAAAAAATGTAAGTGACACATTGACTTTATATATATATATTTTCATAATAAGTCTCGAGTTTAAAAGAAACAGTATCTTCGATTCGAAACATAACTTAACCTTTACCCTATTCTATTTTTGCAGAAACAATTCATTAATTTAACGTCAGAATCACGCCCTAACCTGCCTTAATGGTCTAGATATACGGCACCTAGTTTAAGTGTTATATCGGATACCTAGCTCGCTCGCTAGACGCCGACGGTGATTAACGACTCTCCGGCGATGACAGGGCGAGGTGAGCGATATATCCTGCTACAGGGTGCACATGTTAATGAGTTATTTATATAAGTGTGATTAAGAAATACGTATTTATTATTTAGATAGTAATTTCTAATGATTTTATGGTTATTACACTTTGCCGCGAATCCGTCCGCGTGGAATTTCATACAAAATTTTATTTCCCCATTTTAACCCTTGTTTCGCAATTCAAAGTAGCCTATGACCTTTCTGAAGTTCTAGACTATCTGTGTACCTAATTGATTTTAAATCGGTTCAGTAGTTTTAGCATGAAAGTCAGAAAGTTACTTTTGCATTTATAATAATATTAGTTAGGAGATTAGGATTGGTATGAAACAAGGGAAACAACTATATCAGATTTACTTTAAGTATTTTATTTATATATAATCAGTGTTTTACACAGTCGTGTACCCGGATCCCACTTGTCCCACCATAATACTTATTTGAATAATAACAATTTCACTTGAATTCAATTTTAAATCAGCCTGTATCCTCAAGGTATATCTAAGATGAGTCGGCATGTCTCGCTCGCCACTTGAGCTGTCAATTATTGCATGACTGACGATCGCTTGCGATCAGTTAACCTGGTGTATACCTAGTTTAATATTACTGTAAGCCACATTGCGAATGTAACGTAAGTGCCTATGAAATATATGCTATGTTGCTTACAGTACTTTTTAATAGAGTTTGTTGACGCTGGTGATTAGTTACTATCGGCGAATGTTTTTGTTTATGATATTCTGTCTTATCTAAGAAAATGATCAATGAAAAGACTGTTTATGTTATAATATAAAAGAGTCGGCAATATTTAAACGATATTAGATTAGTAAATTACATATTTCATTTGGCCTATGAAAACAGAGTAGTGTAATTATATTTATCTATATGAAATAAAAAACACCACATGAACTTATTATGACGATTCAATATTAGATAGACAAAAAATATTTTATTTAAGTTTTCCAAATTTGCTTTAAACTTGCTATAATTTTCTTATCATAACAATATGAAATCTAATGTCACTAAGATTTTTTTTTATTATATAAATCAGTACATGTGAAAATAATAGTTTAATATTATAGGTAAATAACTATTAATAACTATTTTAAAGTACCTACATACTTGAAAATATCTAAGTACCTAGGTATAGTACGTTGCTTATGAATTCTAGTAATGTTATAATAATATATCTTTACCAGTGAAGCCACTGGCTGGATTACTGTATGATTGTAAAGAAATACAATCAATTATACTTAAAGCAAAATAAATGACTTCAACTCTTAAGATACAAAAGTTAATAAGGTTTGTGACTTCACTTTATAATAGCTCTAGCGACGCGCCCCGGCTTCACACGGGTGCTACAAATCTTCCTCTTGAATCACTCTATCTATTAAAATAAATAGCGTAGTTTTTAAGATTTAAGCATACACAGGGACGGACAGACAGCGACAGCGACTTTGTATTATACTATGTAGTGATGAAGTGTCAGATTACAAACCTTACAGACCTTTTGATTTCTATATATAAGTAAATGACTATATAAATAAATGTTCTCAAGACTTTTTCATTTTAAGAAGCTTGCAACGTGCTTTAAACAAGGATTTGGAAGCCATTATAGGATCAATTATCCTATATCTTTCTAAGAAATCATTTGTACAGGTTAATAAACCTTACAACGTACTTGAGGAAGCGTAAAAACGTTATTAGTAAATCCAGACTTATAATTTCTGATGCCTTCGCGGTTATTACACATTGGAATGAAACAACTATTAACGGATTTAACTCGCGTATTTTTATTTTATTTTATTTGCTGACGTTTCGGATTCTTTACAGTTTCCATAATCGTAGCATGACTGAGCTGACAAAAGTCTAACGCTAAAGTGATTTATACAGTTATGCAAACTACCTTATATTTAAGACTACAAAACTACCTTATATTCCAGACTTATGTTTTTTTATACTTTGCTTATTGGAAGGTCACTGAATTGTCAATAGCAAATAAAACACAGTCCACCCCTAAATGAATTTTACGACCGAATTCATAAATCCACTTGACAATCAGAAACCGCGTACAAACCGATACAAATCGCAATAGAGGCGTAAATAACAATTGTGCAAGAAATATGGCCGCTGCTGCAATAAGCTGCGCCGATGATTAACAGATCGACGGTTAATAACTTGTAGTTAGGGTTGTCAAAAATGAAATAGAATATATTTTGTGTGAGAATGAAAATTAAAGCAGTGTGCTAGGGACTTTTTAAATGATTTGATAGGTACCGAACCAGAAAAAAAATCTTATGAACCTTTATATTATTATTTAAAACACCTAAATAACTCTAGGTGGATGTCAGGTAGAACCGGTATGTTTGTTTTCTACAATTTTGTTAGATTTTTTTTGAGTTTTTAAATCGTAATTAAAAATGAAATAAAAATGTAGGTACACTATTTTGACAGCATAAGGTCAAGTTAAGCTAATGTATATATTTATTATAATTTATATACTAGATAGTTACCTACTTATCACCCAGTACTATTGCCATAATATTCTTGGTAATATGGTAGTTACGTTAAAACGTTCTTAAATAAATGTACCAAAATACCATAAATGTTTTGACGTAAGTCACATAGTATCAAAAACTGTGACAACCCTATAAGTAATCAAATTGTATTTTGAATATTGGCGCTTTACGGTCGTTAAGGCGTTTAATCACGCGGCCAGTGCTGCTATTCTAATGAAGTGCACATACATCAAAAGATCGGAAAAGGCAATGATGTAAGCGACAGATTAAAAATCTGATGCACATGTTACGTTTTGGAGTGATCGTTTTATGGATGATATTTTGTTTCTTTATTGTTTAAAATCTATCAGCTATGAAAATACAAACAAAATAGAATGTGCAAAAAGTACTCATTATCTTATTGGTAAACTGTACCGATAAAATTAATAAAGTAGGGGAAATGTTGCATATAAAAATAATTATTAATTTTTAATGCTGCTGTATATAATAATTATCATTAACTGAGTGTGCTTTGAATATGGGCACTGTAAAGTTCTGGAACAGTCAGTATAAAATTAATAACAATAACTAAATCAGTTGTAATTGTTTTATTCCAAAATTGCACACAATTGTTGAAAAAAATAAACCAAAATTTACTTACCTACGCCTACAGTAATCCAAAAATTTGACAATAATAAATTCCATCAATGTACTACTCGACCTCAATTTTGTACGTGAAATATTCTACCTGTTTGTCGTGTTATTGGTTTATTTATGAGTGTAATTTTGTTTTCATTTACATCGGGTTCAATTTGTGACAATGTGAAATATCTTTTATACAAATACATATATTAATTTCTACAATCATATTTAGGTAGATTTATTCATTTTAGTTAACTAATATGTAACCAAACAAATGTAATTTGCTTTCAAAAAGTAAGTAGGTAGTTTAATTAATTTTCTTTTTTTTATCATGTAAAAAAATTGCCAAATTTTAAGGTTAAGTACTCGTAAGTACTATTTTCATCACAAAATTTAATAATGAAATACTATTACAAAATAGTAGCAATCACATCAAAGTGAAAAAAATCCATTAATTACAGTCGCTCTAACGGGTTAAATCTCTTAACCCTATCTTTGATTGTAAAAACGCTTCGGGCTATAAAAGTAGGAAAACGATTAATGTAAGCAACTCAAACCAGCGTAAGTGCCAACGGTCCATAGCACAGTTACGTCTTTATTCGACTAGGTGCGTACTCGAAGTCTTTTAGATGTATTGTTTTCTTTTGAAAAAGAGACTTTGAAATATTGCAATTATTAGCGTTTGATGCCAAGCATTTGCAGAGGTATTAAACCTTTTTTTAACGACAAAGGTTTTTGAAGTGTTGCCAATAAAGGGTTTGACAGGAAATTTGTTGGCGCCATTTTGCTTCGTCGATATTAAAATTTCTTTGAAAGGAACTTCAGAGAGTAATTAATAATAACTTTCGACTGTATTACTGTTGAGGAGAAATAATTTTTTTAATTTATTTTTTTAAAGTGAAGTATATTATTCATAACACGAATATTTCTTCACTTATTAGTAACTAACTTCGTACCGTATTTTCTTCACCGTATAAATCTTCCTAAAATATTTCAAAATCTGAATTAGAGAAATCGGTCCAGACGTTCTCGAGTTTTAGAAAAACTCACGAACAGCAATTAAATTTATATAACATAATATAAAGATAGATAGAAGATAAGTAACCTAGGTAAGAAATATTTTATTTATGCTTTTTAGGTTATGAAGTGAAATCTACCATCTACCATGTAAGCATAAAGGCTTGTAAAATATTCAACACTTACTTTCCATTACATTACATGTTACAAAAGAATGAATATCAGACAAGGATCACAACTAATTGACACATAATACAAAGCTACCAACCTTAATGAAAAAATCTAATCCAACCTCCACACCAATACATTTTCTTTTTCTTTTTCAACCGGCCATTGCCAACGGTCGCGGATCGCCGCATTCCATTTTCGAACGGATACCCGTTGACGGAACACTTCTTTGTTCTTCCTTCGTTCTATTTTCAAATTGAAATTTAAATTTCGCACGTGCAGACTCCATTTGGAGCTTGGCTTGTAATGAATTTATATTTTTGTTTTTTTTTTTTTTTATTAGAATGACTTAGATACAGTGTTATACGGTATTGTGTATTGTCCGAGTTTTTAATAATTAGCAGGAAATCAAACTATGCTTGGGAACAAATATATGTTATCTAATTATTGAAAGAAAGTTATGCGTTTGCTTTAAATTTTGACGAACTAAGAAAATAATGTTGACCGGTTATAATCTTACACAGAAAATAGTTTCAGCGACATTTTGTACTAAACTATTTGTCAATTTTAGTGAATGTTATTGTCAATATTGTGTCTTACTTGAGATTAATCATAATCTGACACTCATTGTCATAAAAAATAATTATCCCTACTAATATTATAAATGCGAAAGCTCTGTCTGTCTGTCTGTTACGCTTTCACGCTAAAACTACTGGACCGATTTAAATAAAATTTGGTACTAAGAAAGTCTGGAGCCTGAAAAAGGACTTAAGCTACTTTTTAACCGACTGCAAAAAAGGAGGAGTTCCACGCGGACGAAGTCGCGGGCAGAAGCTAGTTTCTGATATTTGTATTGGGATCTTAGTTTCTTGTTCCGTTTTGGATATCTTACTTTATTTAAAAAAATAAGTACCTAAATAACTTCTTATTTTTATAATAGGTTCAAACATTCTTTATATTGAAAATAAACAATTTCACTCAATGCATCTTTTTAAGTAAATTGACATTATATTCCTTTCATATTTTCCTACAAGGGGAAAAGGGTGAATAGAAATCAAAGGCTATTTGGCATGTTGACAAATACGATTCTTTTAATAAAGTTCTGTTCGAAATGCAACTTTAACTTCATTAAAATAAGGTTTACAGTAGTCGTTGATATTTAAAGGTTTTATAATATCAAGGGATTTAGAAAGATTTGTATAAAAGTAGCCATCGGTTGTAGGTTTTTGTAAGGAAGGGTTTTTAAGCGGCTTATTTGGCTAGTAGAGTATTATTTTGATTGGTTTTGTTATATTTCGATTTGAAGATAACAAAGTTATTTGGTTTGAAAATAAAAAATGTTTTCTATGAGGCCGATTTTTAATACACCGTTTTTTTGCAACTATAATACATATATAAATAATAACATACTAGTATAAGATAGTAAGTTGTATATTATTATGGTAATTGATAAATAAAATAGGTAAACAATTTTTTGCAAGTATAATTAATATAATGGGTGATTCCACGGGCGTTTCAACCGCCGTCAGTCCGTTGTCCTGAATATTGAAGAAATGAGCTACAACAAGAATTACGTTTTGATGCGACGACATACTGCGCTCGCACTTGTCGTCAAAATTAATAGAGTTTAAATCTTATTGTAGCTTAATTCTTCAATATTTATGGCAAAGGACTGACGGCGGTTGAAACGCCCGTGGAATCATCCTATTAATATATAATTATACCATACCTACAAAACAGTTATAATTTAAGTAACTTTACAAACAACCACAGATGAAGACAAAAGCAGGTACTTACCTACAGATAGAAAACGCTGTAAGACACATTTGCAGTCGTAATATTAAAAAAAAAACTAGAAATATAAAAAAATAGAAAACAATATTCCCCATAGTGTTTCCAACCGTTTACAAAAACATTATTCCGATGCAGAAAAAATCGCGGCAATCCATCATGTTGCCATGTAATAAAACATCCGATATGTTTAAAACATCGGTGTTGCCAGCGTTAGGGGTATTTTCCGAGTTGGGGGTATTTTTCCCGGGTGTGGGGTATTTTTCTGGGGAGTTCGATACAATGTACGGTGAGCGGTTTTGTGACGGATGGGTGAATTTTGTAGACTTTTCAATATACGAGTAAGTCCCTGTGAAATAATGAGGTGAGATTTTGTGAGGTTTCGCTGGTTCTTTGTTAAATGATACATTTATGTACCTATGTACTTCGTCGGCGTACGATGAGAATCTTAGAAATGTCTTTATAAAATGTAGCCTATATTATGTTATTCTGAAAGGGAAATAAACATTAATTTAGACATCCATATTGTAGCCATACTTTCTTATAAACTTTATGATATTAAAAGGATTGTAGACAAATAAAGAGAAAAACCTATAATATTTTTAATGACATAATAATTATTTTATGTTGTTTGCTTTAAAGATTCTGATATGAGTGCATGTAATTTGATAAAATGAAGTAATTTATATTAAGGTACAAATCAATTCTGCATAAAAGTACAAAATTGGTTAGGTACTAGTTTATTTTACGTAGGTAATGATAAGTTTCATCGCATATTTATGGAAGTGAAATGGACAGATTTTTTTTTAAATTTGTTTATAACCAATAATGTTTGCTTTTTAATTGCGAAGCCTTAGATACGTAATTAAACAAAATGCTTTAAGTATTTAAAATACAAGATTATAAACATTGCACATGGAATTTACAATCAATTATAAAATAATATATCGTAATCAAAATGACGTCATATTTGTCTATTTATTACATAGTGGCAGGTGCTAATACAATATTACCGCTAATTGGCTAACTCTAATGATGCAAATCACTCGATCGGAATCTATTAACGATCTCATTATTGTGTTTGCATAATGTATTGAATTGCATTATTGACTAGATTATATTGTCTATGTATATATTTATATAAGGTGTGTATAACTGGGAGATGTGGCTGTAAATGAATGTGATTTTGTGGTAGTGGATTCAAATCCTATCCATGATAATTGTATGCTACGAACGCGTTGCTACGAAAGTTTTCGAGAAATGCTACGAGCGTAGCATTTCGTAGGCATGTGATGGACAAGAAATAATAATAATAATTATATTGCGCTTTGGACAAAAATACTTACAACCGATTTAATTAGCGTACTTTATTTTGTTTGCTGACGTTTCGGAAACTTAACAGTTCCCATATTCGTAGCACTAATGAGCTGACGATATTCTAACGCTAAAGTAAAAGAAAAAAGTGTAGTAAAGATTACAAAAAGTGAACAAACAAAAAAAAAATACGCGAATTAAGTCCGTTGTAGTATTTATACAATGCATAATAATGTATCTCGTTCACAGCATACATTCTAACTAAAATCCAACTTAAATAGATATATTATCATAATTTCTGATGCCTTCGCGGTTATCTATATCTCGCGTATTTTTATTTTATCCGAAACGTCAGCTAATAAAATAAAATAAAAATACGCGAGTTAAATCCGTTAACAGTTGTTTCATTCCAATAGATATATTATCGTTATAATTACGTATAGGTATGTATATGTGGTAAAAATGATTTATCTAATAATTACTGATGCCTTCGCGGTTATTACACTTTAAATTATTAAATTATTGGAATAAAACGATATTAACAGATTTAACTCGCGTATTTTTGTTTTATTTCATTTGTTGACGTTTCGGATTATTTACAGTTTCCATAGTCCAACGCTAAAGTCGTTAGACAATAATAGTTGTTTTATCCAATGATTTATCTACTTACTTAAAAGTACAAATAATGTCATCATCATCATCATCATCATCAGCCCGTCGCAGTCCACTGCTGGACATAGGCCTCTCCAATTGCACGCCACTGTGCTCTATCTTCGGCTGCTTGCATCCAGCTCCTGCCAGCCATCCTACGCAAATCGTCACTCCACCTTGCCTGAGGACGTCCTACACTACGCTTGCCGAGACGCGGTCTCCACTCTAATACAAATAATGTCATTGTTGCATATTAATTCCAAATGGTAATAAGAGAATACTGAATACTGTAACGAACTTCAAACAAATTGAATGCAACTGAAATGCATACAAGAAATAGAAAACTCTTTCAATATTCTTTGTAGCGGGACAATTGAATATCCCGTTTGTTTTGTAAACAGTATGTAAACGATTCTGTCTGTCTGTTTGCTTTTGGCAATGGACTTTTATGATACACACGAGCAACAAGGATAAGGAATTTTTCTTGTTTTTTCGTGTTAAACAAGGAATAGGTAGGTATTAATTTTCTATGCCAATGTTGCATTTTATATACTCGTATTATAGTTTTTTTTTAAATAGGTACCTACTTTGTAAAGACAATTATTTTAACTGAAGTGATATTTTGCATCTTATTTGGTTTATTAAATCAAATCAAATTTATTTATTCGTATCTTATTGTATGATAATAACGTATCTAATATTATAATGTATGAATCTTGAGTGATAATTAAAACTATTATCAATTATTTTGATCCTAAATTGTTATGCCATTTTTTAAGAAAGAATAGAAAGATCCTATTGTTATAGTAATAATATATATGATAATATTGTTAATGTGAAATAAATAAATAAATATAAATTACATTCATTGGAATCTAACAAATATAAGTAGATGATTATTTTATTTGCTGATATTTTGAGAAATTTACAGTTCCCATATTCGTAGCCAATTGTGATAGTGACACTAAAGTGATTTTACATTACGCTAACTACCTTTGTTTCACTCCAATGTATAATAACCGCGAAATATAAGAAATTATTAAGTTTTCCATACTTTCTATCGATGTGTATCAAACACCAGATTCATCTGTATTCAGTATAGTTTTTTCCGTAACTTCCTCTCGTCGATTGGGGTGAAGCCAGCAGCTACAATTGTTTCGTACCCCCGATTTTGTATTTCATTTAGTGCCCATATTGTACCTAGACGTTTCATTTACATTTGCTATTGTCTTTATTACAGTTGTCGACAACGCTTTTAGGATAATTTAAAATTATGAATAATAATATTATAACTTCTTTGAGAGTCACACTAATATTATGCTAAAGTTTTGTGAGTGTGTATGTTTGTTAATCCTTCACGCAAAAACTACTGAATGGATTTTGATGAAAGAAACAATTATAACGGATTTACTGCTGCCGACGATAGTCCGCTACAGTCAGCTCAGTCGTGCTACGAATATGCGAACTGTAAAGTTTTCGAAACGTCACCAAATAAAATAACATATGCGAGTATAATATTATCCCAATCCACAGGTTTAAAAATCGTGAAGGCATTGGAAATTATTCAGTACCTACACATTAAATTGTCTACAATACGTCTATTCTTAAAGCTGAGACATGGGCCGCTATTCGGGATCGAACAGTCGTATGGGTCTTGTATAATATGACTGTTTGCACCCTTAGATTCATATTGCTTAAGGCACACAAGATCCATAAATAATGACATTGAATCATACAGTCGAACAAGATTCATACGACTCTTTGCTTCTGATGTTTGGTCATAAATATCAAAGGCTCAGACAGTAGGTACTATTTAACCTTTATACCAAACACCATAGACTTGCCATTTCAGCTACAATAGCCAAGGATTAATAACCTAAAAGTTGCTGTATCAGGCTATTACTGGATTCACAATACATCGTCTAGACCAGACTGATGGTTCCTAGGCTATTAATCATGCTTTTTGTACTAGCACTTTGCATAATTACCGGGTGTTTTAGTTAAATAGGGAAACTGATAGGATTTTAATATGTATATGTTTTTATATATCGCACACTTAGGTCTTAAGGGCTTACTTAAATGCCTGAAGATTAAAGTTTTATTACATTTAAGTCCGTACAGCAAAGCTTCATTATCTATATTAATATAATAAAGAGGAAAGGTTTGTTTGTTTGTTTGATTAAATAGGCTCCTAAACGACTGGACGGATTTGAAAAATTCTTTCACTGTTGAAAGCTACACTATTCCTGTGTGACATAGGCCAAGAAAATGGATCGGGCGAAGCCTGGGGCGGACAGCTAGTTATACATATAGATCATTTATTTAATTACAATCATATTTCAATGGATTCATATTTTGGTTTGAGTCACATTCAAAGCAACTAGTAGGTATGATCAAAACTTTTATCTAAAACAACATTATTAAGGAAAATTGTATTATTAAAGGGAAGTACACTTTTATTTCAGTAATATCCGGACTGTAGTTTCATTACGTAGTTTTCTTATCTTCGTACTTTCTTTTCATTGCGATATAAGGACTTCGGAACTGCTATACTCCTTTTGTTTTCTTTTAATAACGTTTTTAATTTTTATTTCTTTTTTTATTTGTTTACTGAAAAATAAAAAGTGCGATTGCTGTCGCTGGTCTATCTTAAACCTAATTAGGTACATATAGAACGATACAAATAGGAATGAAGGCTCTTTTTTTCTTTGTCCCCAGAAATTATTGGATACCTACGTATATTTTTTATTTCAGTGTAGTCTATACTTATATAATAAAGAGGAAAGGTTTGTTTGTTTGGATTGAATAGGCTTCAAAATGACTGGACCGATTTGGAAAAAAAAATCACTGTTGGGAAGCTACACTATTCCTGAGTGACATAGGTAGGTAATAAAAAAAACGTGCAAAACCTAGTACCTATACTAATATATAGTTGTATATTATATAACTTACCTGGTGAATAGTTGTTTTAGTTGGAACGTAAATAACGTTTTTTAAGTAGCAAGTATCTTATTGGAAACTTATTCCTAAAGTCAATAGAAATGTATTGTCATCACACGACAAGACTCGTTGCAATCCAAATATTCATGGCGACCCGATCCATTTGTAGATGAAACTTGAATTTGTTGGGTTAATTGTCACCAAGCCACTTACACCATACACACTGTAACAGAAAATATAATCAAATATAACCTCTATCACACGACAATAAGGCGGTTATGTTAACTTCGAAAGCGTAAAAGTAACTTTGCAATTGTGCAAAACCATGTTATCAACTGTCTGTAATTAAGTGAAATCCAATCTAATTTAAGACTTATGGTTTGAGAGTTAAGGTAGGACGTATATTTTGGGATATGTAAAGTTAATATTGCTTTAGTTGGCTAGTGTTGGGCCACGAAATACGAGTATTGTTCATTCCTTTGAGTGAATTGGTTTGGAAAGGGTTTTGAATCGATGTTTATGTTTCTAACTCGCTTTTATGCTTCTAATGGATACCTTGGTTTAGGCAGATGAAGGGAAATTGAGTCTTTATTACGATTAGTATTTAAGATAATTGTCTACCTTATCATAATGTCAAAATAAGCGAAATAAGATATTATTTCTAATTATCCACTTGATAATGGATAACACATAAATTCAAACAATATTTTTTATTTAAGTATTTGAATAAAATTATTTCCTATCTACTTATAACAGAAACTTTTTTTTTTCTTTTTTTGCATACTAAACCGATAATAGTCTAACACTGAATAAGGGACAGTTTCTTTATTCGTTCAGTGTTAAAAGTGTAGAAAAGTTAGCATAAAATTTATATACCTACTCTATTTAAATCCGTTATTATGTTATTCCAATTAGGTATGATTTTGTTTATAAACGAATTATGTGGCTCAACTACAACAGGGATATATTAAAGATTACATTACTAAAAGTTTAACTACTTAGATACATAAAATATTATTATACTAGCTTCTGCCCGCGAATTCATCCGCGTGAAACTTCTCTTTTTTTGCAGTCGGTTAAAAAGTAGCCTATGTCCTTTCTCAGGCTTCAGACTTTATTTGTACCAAATTTCATTTAAATCGGTCCAGTAGTTTTAGCGTGAAAGCGTAACAGACAGACAGAGTCACTTTCGCATTTATAATATTAGTAGGGATTGAACTGTGTTCAAATTAGTACTTCTCCGCCATATGTAGCTCGGTAAGTTATTTACGTACTTTGTGAACACACAACATAATTTCGCCGATTAATCGAGAAATACAAAATAAAAACCTATTCCATCTAAAGCCTATACAGGCGATAAATAAAAAATACAAAATTAAACTAATGACGGGTCAAAGGGACATTCTCTTTGACAACGTCACGCCTCAACGCGACGCCATTTTGACAATCCTGTTACGATTTTAATATTTTCCATTCCGTTGCGAAATGAGAATGCTGTAATTTGCAATCACGCTTCGTTTTTGAAATGATTTTTAATGACGTCAAATGACTAAGATGACAGATGTAATTTTATAATGATTTTTATTTAAAGTTTTAAGTAAGTACCTAATCAGTTTTATAATAAGGCAGTTTGCATGAAGAAAATCAAAATATGACTATCCTAAGCTCAGTCGGGTATGAATATGGGGACTACAAAGTTTTCGAAACATCAACAAATACGCGAGTTAAATCCATTGTAATTGTTTCAATCCATATTGCTGAAATACGATTATTAAAGTTAAAAATTATCAGCAAAACTTCAGTTAAAATTGTAAAAGTAAATATTCCTTTCTTAACGTCTCATACCTAATAATTAATATTTGATCCACCACGTACTGATTATGCAAATAGGTTTAAAATAAAAAAAATAATGATTGTAAAAACTTAAATATTTAGCCAGTGTTTTACAAGTTAACACTATTGGTGGCATCCAATTAGTCAAAAATACAAAAAAGTCAGTAAAACATACACGACGCAAAATCCACACAAAACCTAACCGTAACCATATCACAAACAAAACGAAGCTAATATTAAAAAATAGGGGATCGAATTACATCAAAGCTTATTTTTTGTATCGTCCAATATGTTTTGGATTTCACTCAATGGACTGTCCTGGGAAAATTAAATTGCTATCATATCCCATAGGGGACCATTTTAAAGGTCTTCTTATGTCCATTTTTTTCTTTTAAAATATCACGTTTCTTGTCCGGGGTTTGTTTGGTCTTGTTATGTTTTATTGCTTTCGTGTAATAGGGAAACCTTAGAATGTTAACGGAATCTCAAGTTTTTTTTTGTAAATAAAATGGGTGATATTTTTTCCTAATAATAGTTGTTACCTAATAGTTTTTTTTTGACTTTGCAATAAAAAACTTGGCCTCATTACTTATTCATTCCTTAACTGATAGAAAATAAAATAAAGGCGTTTTGTACTAAATGTTTAAATTCTGGAGTCAAAAAATATTTTATTGTACAAAAATTCTGCTGGGTTTCTTGCGGCGTTTATTTGCAGCAATGTAGGTCTTTCCGAAGCGCATTTGCAGTAAATATTGCACAATTTTTATTAAATAGGGTAGTTCATCATCATCATCAGCCCGTCGCAGTCCACTGCTGGACATAGGCCTCTTCAATTTCACGCCACTTTGCTCTATCTTGGGCTGCTTGCATCCAGCTCCTGCCAGCCATCTTACGCAAATCGTCACTCCACCTTGCCTGAGGACGTCCTACACTACGCTTGTCGAGACGCGGTCTCCACTCTAGAACACGTTTACTCCAACGGTTATCGGTTCTTCGGCTAATAAATAGGGTAGTTAGAAGTTTTTTTTTAATAAGGTAGTTTGCATAATGTTAAATCTGTTATGTTAGACTATCGTTAGCTCATTTATCTAAACGTCAACAAATATAATAAAACAAGCGAGTTCAATCCGTTGCAGTTGTTTTATTCCAGTACTAGCTTCTGCCCGCGACTTCGTCCGCGTGGAACTCCTCCTTTTTTGCAGTCGGTTAAAAAGTAGCCTATGTCCTTTCTCAGTCTCCAGACTTTCTTTGTACCAAATTTCATTTAAATCGGTCCAGTAGTTTTAGCGTGAAAGCGTAACAGACAGACAGACAGACAGACAGAGTTACTTTCGCATTAATAATATTAGTAGGGATGAATATCATACTGTTTCTACCCCGTGTTGTAAAATATCTAAGTAGATACATTATGAATCCTTACAGTTGTGTGTCATAAAATTTCAACGACTTACAAAATGTAAACTAAACAAGCGTAATGTCAAGAAGCGTTGTAACGATCCACCCTCATACCCCATTATTTTTTCTGCCTACCTAACAGTCTACTTATTATCTACCCTCATTCTCTACATAATTCTACTTTACTACCCTAGTTTGTAAATTCCAAAAGTCATCTACATTCAATTTAAAATTCGAAACGTACCTATTGACCTAAAACTTGCCTACATACTATTTAGATATACCTAAGACCCCTATCCTATTATATAACCTAATTCTGTTTTGTCTGTCTTAATAAGTTAATTATAAACGAAATCATTTGGCCAATGATCAGTCTAGCAGCTCTGAACCCACGCTGTGAAGTAAGCAACCCAAATTCTTTTGATACGACGTTTGATACTCAAGTAATACGCATAAAATACTATACCTAACCAATAAAGCTAAGATCCCTACATTACACATTAAGTCCTAAATACATTATAACCCTACAATAAGATATTCCGTTATTACCGATATTTTGTCTAAACTTTATGCAATCCAAAACGTAGTTATAATTTTAGCTACCTACCTAAAATATTCTATCCTTTCAGATACCTACTTATTGTATACTACTCTACGCTGTGAGTATATTGTGCCCTAGACCTGTCCTACCTTACAGTTAGTAAATCCTAGTCCTAACTTTATATAGTGTCCCTACCCTACACGGTACAGATTATAAGTCCTAGCCCTAACCTTATATTGTGTCCGAGACCTGTCCTACCTTACAGTTAGTAAATCCTAGTCCTAACTTTATATAGTATTCCTACCCTACATGGTACAGATCATAAGTCCTAGCCTTAACCTTATATTGTGTCCGAGACCTGTCCTACCTTACAGTTAGTAAATCCTAGTCCTAACTTTATATAGTGTCCCTACCCTACACGGTACAGATCGTAAGTCCTAACCCTAACCTTATATAGTGTCCCTACCCTACACGGTACAGATAGGGCCCCTCCACCGCCCTATCCTGTGACTGACGACTTCCAGACTGTACAGCCTCCATTTATTTAGTACCGTCTACAAGACTAATGTGATTATTTTATGTTGTATCGCACACAGAAGGCAAAGAATGCTTCTAGCTTAGACGTGTGGATGATTAAACTACATTGCACTTAATCGCAAGCTATACTAAATAATGTTAGATTAATAATCCGTAAATACTTAGGTATTCGTTCACCTAATTTCAATGCAGATCACTATACTTAGGTATTTGTTCACCTAATTTCAATACAGATCACGTTGACTTGGTTTAGACGAACTGATATCAGTCTGTGCTTGTATAAGTGAATATCCCCTTGGGTTGGTAGATAATTCACGGCTGCCTTTGGCTCACCTTAGCACAACCAGAGATCAAGTTTAACGATTATTAAACAATAATACATTATTATAATATTGAAATCAGGTCAACTTTGGTACCTATTATAAACTGCAATACTATCTTACAACCACGCATGCGGACATCCTGCATTTTCGTACGTTAATAAATTATATTGGAAGTATTTTGTTTTATTAAGTATTTAGAGTGATTTAATGCTTTGCATATATTTAAGATGATATTTAAAATATTAATTGAATTTAATGGTTTTTAGCGTAGGTAGATTACATTTTGAAGCCCTACCTAACCATGTGTCTAAAATTAGATTTCCTATTCTTCTTAGGTGTGTATATATAAAAGACTAGAGGCTTGCCTCACATTTAAAGTTAAACTCGTGTGTACAAGGTGAAACTTACCAAAACCACCTTTCTAACTACTCTCAGAATAATCGTTGGAGCCGACAACTCCAGATGTGTACCTAACACCCTACGTCGCCTACGTGCTCCTTCTACAAGGCCGAAACCTTGGATGTAGAATTTGCGGTCCCTATTCCATAAGGTGCGAATATATAGATATATATAAGATAGATTGCTCTGAACCTTCCTCTCCCAGGCCTATCATGGCGCTGAATCCAGCATGGTCACACTTCGACGAGACCCCAGAGATCCGAGAGAGGCTGACAATCCAGAACAAGGACTATTAACTGTTTATTGAATGATATATCCAACTTCACAGTCCGTGGGTCGTCCAAACCACACGACTTCCACTAGGGAATTGAAGAGGTACCCATGTCTTATTCAATACGAACAAAACGCAGGCACCTCCCACGATTGGGAGATCGTGTTTGTACCTTTCAAAGAGAAATCAAAAGAATAAATTAGTAAAGTGTTATTAAAATACACAAAGACACAAATAAACAGTAGAAAATTAAAGTATTTTAAAAAGGACTTACTTCTCTAATGCCGAAAATAACCTAACAAAACACAATTATGGACATAATAGATAATAGTGAAGAACAAAAAGATAAAATAAATGCAACTCACGTATATCTTCTACTGAAAAGTAATCTCGACCTAAGAACCAACAAATACACAAAAATATCCAACAAGTAAAAGAGAAGTACATGTAAAATAGAAATAGTGATAATTTGTAAATGTCTCACCCAACCTGCCTCGACGAATGCCTCCAAGGAACAGAAGTCCCTACTACAATTTTCCCGTCCTTTTATACCCCTTAGTTTGAGCTTCATTTGCTTCAATAGATTCTTTAGCGTCTTAAGCTTCAGACTCATTTGCTTCATTTGCTTTATTAGCTTCTTTAGCGTCTAAAACTTCAGTCTTCATTAGCTTCATTAGCTTCATTAGCTTCATTCGATTCATTGGCTTCTCAAGCTTCAGGCTTCATTTGCTTCAATAGATTCATTGGCTTCTAAAGCTTCAGGCTTCATTTGCTTCAATAGATTCATTGGCTTCTAAAGCTTCAGACAAGATCAAAGTCCACATACCTAATGACCTACTTAACACAATACAGCGAGTACAAGCAAAAGTAAACTTAGCTTATATTAAAATAAGGTTTCGTTTGAAATACCTAATTCAGAAATGGGCGGGGCTTAGCATCACGCCATCCTGACACCACATTACGTAACTAACAGTTTGTGTAGTGGGGCGATAAGCAAATCATCTCACTTTTCGGCGGACGCTTCACGGTGTCGGACGTGTCATTGTGACAATTTGCGTCCCCGATTCAACGGTTAGTTTTCCTTTATTATTTTAGAAATTAATTTCTTAAGTTTTATATCATTCTATCGTAATTTATTTAAGTAATTAAATTAGGCAGTAAATAGACAGCAATATTTGTGAATGTAACGGCTCCCACATCCAGACGGACCGTTACAGCCACCCCCTGAAGTTTATAAAGGTAAACGAAGTGATAAACCGAAGTAAACTTCAAAACCGAATTAAAAGAAACATTCACACATATTGCCTGCATTCCATCCAATTACCTACTTGTTATTTAATCTCTCGCCCCATTAAAAAGAATAAATTTGTCGGTGTTTTAATTCAAAGATTTTATGTAGTGTGTATTTAAACCAGGCTTTTGGTAAACATGAACAATAGTCATCATCCCGAAGTTATCATTGCAACCATGGACAAATGTTACTTTTCACAAGGCCATCGTAATCTTTTCCAAGGAACAAGGGCGTGACTCCTTGTCAACCCTAGTGGAAATATATCGGCGGTACTGACCCAATCAAGTTGCTTTTTGCTCGCCCGATTGTCAATTTACATCCACTGGTCGGTAGTAAATAGAACCAGTTCCTCCAATACATCCCTTCCCAAGAATATTATGGTGTTTATAGCTACAAGCAACAAATGTACAATGATCGAAACAACCTCCGCAACCACTTCCACCATCCATAGTCACAAAAATTCTGGAGAATGTCTGACATTCCCCTTAAAAGAGTCAATCAGGTGTGTGCTTGTGTTGTTGAACTTCTGTCTTCGAGTTTCTTTTTACTCAAGACATTGTATAGTATGGAAAAAACAGTAATTTGCTTCTGCTGAGGAATACACATAACCTATCGTACATGTATTAAATTAACCTAACACCAAATCCTCATCACTGTTAATTCAATTATGTGTGCCTTTGAAGAAAACACCGACAAACCCCCACATATCTATCAGAAACGCCAAAATGCAAAAGCCACTAATGTTTAAAACTTAATAGTTTTCAAAACTTACATCATACATTCATTGGGCCCTTCCCTTCATTCTTATCACATCATTTATATTGTCACAAATTCCTTTTTATTCATCTTAGCATTTCATTCTCTTTTCTCACCACTTGAACATTTCAGCGCTTCAACAAAATATGAAAGGTAATTATTTTATTATTATTTCAAATTCCGGCTAATTTAATATACAAAAATTCGCAATTTTTGATTGAATATTTGAAAATAACCGATATAATAGAATTTTCCATTTATTAAGTTGACAACACCACAAGGCGTGCTTTAATTTTTTTTTTTTATAACGAATTATGAAGGTAGTATTTCAACCCGAAGAAGTCATGTGACTCTTTTGCATCATTTCATTTCAAAATGTCTTCCCACGAGATCGCGTTTGATAAATTAATCAAGCAGTTCCCTAGCCTATGGGACCGTGACAATATTTATTACAGGGATAGGACATACAATAAATCTGTCCTAATTAATTTGTGTTCCAAATATAGGGAATATGACCCAGATGCAAATCTCAGCGACATTAGGAGAAGATTGAAAGTATATCAACAAAAATTAAGACGCCAACGCAAACGGACTCAAGTAAGTTACGTTAATTATAATAATATATTTATGAAAATGTTAGATTAAACGAAGTTTAAATGAATAAACATACACGTACATGTACATGTGAACTGCTTTTAAATTGATTACTAATGCCAAAATCATTGTAATTAGCAATTGATTACCCATGTGTGCTAAACACCTATCTATCACAAGTATTATAATAAATCTTGGTTAACCAATTTTAAAATAATTACAGAACATGGTGACCACAAATAGTTGTTCAGATGTTGCTGTCCAAACTTTAAATGTAAGTAATCTTTGCAGTCTAATTTGAAATAAAATTTGTATCTAAATGTGTATTTAATTTTTCAGATCGAATCTATTGAGGTTGCTACTGTGACTAATATCCCAGGTCCTTCACATTTAAATAATTTTCCCCAACTGGTAATTATAACATATATTTATTAGTTGTATGTATAGGTACCTATAGTAATTATTATTTATATTATCTCTTTTTTTTTCTTTTAGCCAATAGAAGATTGCTTCCAAAATCAACCACATACATTTATGGATGAATCGGATAACATGTATTTGGTAAGTATTAAAGTCTTCCATTGTTATTCTTACACAAAACTTTGATGTTTAATTCTATGTTTATTATTATTATTATTTTTTTTTGATCAAAGTACGGGACAGGATTCTCAACAGTCTCCATCTGTTAGTATTTTCCTTAATAATATTCCTAACAGTTTATTTTTAAAATATAATTTTCTATGATAGGTAATTTCAAATTGTCTCATAATTCGAATAAATTTTACTACTTACTATAATTTAAATAGATTTTAGTTTGTGTTTAAATATTACTTTCTCATTACTTAATTAAGCCAAAGCTGAATATAATATTTTATTTTCTTTCAGATAGCTGAGCTCGTGAGGTTACTGAACCCTGAATGGAATAATTAGTTTACCAATCACATTAAATAATTACGTTGTTTTTTTTTTTTTTTTTTTTTGTTTAGTTTTTTTTTTTATATTTAATAAATTTAATAAAGGGTGTTCTTTATTTGATCTATTTTCCTTCCGAATATATGTTTATCTATTAGCAATTTTCCTATACTTAATTAAATTAATTTGTGTTGTGTGTAGATACGCGTATATCTTAAATAAAATTTAGACCTTACTTAAAAACTAATATCCTAACCACCATTACCTAGTTCGTATAAAAATAAAAATATAATATATATATTTGTATATTATATTACCGCTCATATATATATATATAAAACATTATTTCTAAATTTTAGCTAGATGGCGTTGACTGCCAATCACATTTCGTTATTGTTTGTTAGGCACAGTACCGCATGGTTAATACGAAATTGAAATACTAAAAGTAATCACTGTCGTGGATTTATGCTTATTATACTTAAATCTAACAAAGAAAAGGCCACCATTTCACCCCTACCTGTGCAATCACTATACTATATATTATGTTGTAAATCCATACTTATTCGATTATTTTTAATTCCCTCATCAAATGATAATTTAGTACTAATACCATACATAATTTCGCACGGAGTAAATCCAGTTCTGGCATGAAATGTATTGTTATATAGAATTTCAAATTTGGGTAATGCCGTTACCTAACTTTTATGATTGTTATGACAATAAATACGAAACATTTGACCTAACACCTTATTAGTTCTTTCGCACTGATTTGGTTGAGGATGTCTAACAGTAGTATAAACTACTTTTATACTTAAACTATTCATCTCATCCTTCCATTTCTTACAAGCAAACTGAGAACCATTATCTGACATAATCGCTTTAGGTTTGATAATTTCAGAAAATTGTTTAATACATTTAATTGCCGCCAAAGAAGTAGCTTTTCTTAGTGCAAAAAAAAAATTTCAACAAATTTACTGAACGCATCTTGCACGACAAGTATGTACCTATGTTATTCCGAACACCCCCGATGGTAATTATAACATGTATTTATCTCTTTTGTAATTATTGAAGCGCATTGCTGAACCTTTAATGGAGTTTCTTCAAATATACTACTATTTCTTTCTCTAGTATAAGACGCTTTATTACTGGAATTTCCTATTGTTTGTTTAGTTACTTCTCTAGTTTGTTTATCTGTCTGTGTCATATTTTGTTCTATATCAACCTCCGACCGTATTGTCGTAGTTTGTGGTTGTGTAATGACTGGTATTTGTAAGCTATTATTTTCTGATTGTACACCGATGGAAGATCTTTGAGTTACTTCTGAATTAGCTATAGTATCTTCAGCAATCAATCGGACAGGCGCCTTGCGCTTTCTCTTTATTCTATTATGCGACATTGTAACCTTTCCTTTTTTTTTTCTCATTCCTAAGCAAACAAACGTAAGTATTAAGTAATAGCAAAATCAGAAATAAAAGAATTTCTGAATCTACCTACTTTCAGTAATTGTTGACCAAAATGAAGCTCATCTGTGATTCAATCTTTATATTGAGTAGTCAATAACATTACTGTTCCTACATCAATAGTCTTCTTCCTATTTTATTATCAAATCGATACCTTTACAACAGTTTGAACTTAACTCAAATTGAAATTCCTAACCAAGCCTACTAATTCCTAAGTAACTAAATAATCTACTATTATGCCTACTGGAAACACCCCCTAATGGATAAGACTATAGACACCGTTAAACTCTTAAACCAATAAAAACTTTCACTAGAATCCCAGATTCTGAAACAACTCTAAACTTGCTACAGAACATGGATCAGAGAGAGATAGATCAGAAGACTATTTAAACACCTTTTAACTCCTAAATTAATACACACTTCTCCAGAATCCTATCTTTCGAACATCTCCAGACTTATTACAATAACACTACCTATTTCCTTAAAGAGAAAACCATAATCAACTATCTACTACTTTTTATTACCTACCCGTTTATAATAATTATTACCTACCAACACGAATTCGGTTATCTAATAATACGCAATATAATATCAGTACCTACCTAATGTATAGGTAAACGTAGAACAAGAAATTTAAAATGAAAATTTATGACTATCTATAGATACATACTTGTAATGTAGACTGTTTACAAACACTATAGTATTAAGTAATTTAGTACTAAGCGCCATCTGTTATCCACACTGGGAAACGTCGAAGTGGCAGAGGAAGCGAGTCCTCGAGGTCGCCAGGCGCGCCATCTCGCGCTCCTCACAAGAACAATTGAGCATCGTCCGATACATACACTCAAAAATGAGTAGACGTGAGCAGCGAAAGAGTAAGCAAGATGAGCGAGCGAGACCGAAAAAGAACGCGGCGGAGCGGTCCCGATACCCGAGTCGAGTGACCGCAGCGGTAGCGCAAGGAGGTGTATTTGGTTATCTAGGTGGTTGAAGCCCTTCGCGTACGAGCCGGTACGAGCTCCGTGTATGAAGCCCGAGAGTGTACAGAGAGGTGCACGGAACGTGACGCGGTCGAGGCCTACACGGTGGTCGGCGCTTTGGATCACGGAGTATCAATGAGTGGAGCCCTAGCTATCGTGTTTGCCGCTTGCCTGTTCGTTATATGTGCGTCCGATTGGTTTCGGTTATTCAGACTATACTTAATAAACGTGCTTATATTCACTAACTTAATAATCTATGTTTTATTTTCATTCCTCCTAAGGGTAGTGTGAACCCCAAAATGTGTAAGGTGTCCCTGATATAAGAACAGCAGTACGTAAGTAGAGAAATATACCTTAAAACACATACCTATATACAAATCGAATATTAAGGCCCTATACCTACTACTAAAACCTACTACCTACCTATATAAGCCTAACCTATTAACCTACTATGATGAAATAGTCACCTATTCCTATTATGGCTATATTTTTTTTTCTATAATTAGTTTAAAATCGCGAAAGCAAAACCTACCTACCTATCCTACATAAATACCTACAGACCTACCTAATGTAAAATCGCAACAATATACTCGTTAATTTAGTACTACTTCCTATTAATTTACGTTTTTATTATAACCTCGATAAATCCTAACAATAAGTAGGTAAGTACCTTTTAACGAACCCTACACTACTGGTGATAAAATATTAAACTTTATAATATGTACCTACTTACTACTACACTACTATTAATATTGCTACTAGGTACCTACTACTACTAATTGACTGCTTCATTTAGATAATAAAAGAATTATTTCTAACCTAAATCTACGGGCCTGGTAGTTCGGGTACATATGTACATACCTACGCTATAACCTAACTATGAGTTACCTACCTAATTATAATAAAACTAATTTTTATGTATTTAAAAGAACAACCTAACGTAAAAGTATCTATTTCCTAACAGAACTAAGTATCAAACGTCAGTAACATCCATTTCACGAGCAACACTTTGGTGTTTTAACCAAAAATAGATAAAACACCTTTATTACGTAAAGTACGACAGGACAAAACAGAAAGATAAACCTACAACTTAAACAACTAAATACTACTACTATCCTGGTCACGGCACCACTTTGTAACGATCCACCCTCATACCCCATTATTTTTTCTGCCTACCTAACAGTCTACTTATTATCTACCCTCATTCTCTACATAATTCTACTTTACTACCCTAGTTTGTAAATTCCAAAAGTCATCTACATTCAATTTAAAATTCGAAACGTACCTATTGACCTAAAACTTGCCTACATACTATTTAGATATACCTAAGACCCCTATCCTATTATATAACCTAATTCTGTTTTGTCTGTCTTAATAAGTTAATTATAAACGAAATCATTTGGCCAATGATCAGTCTAGCAGCTCTGAACCCACGCTGTGAAGTAAGCAACCCAAATTCTTTTGATACGACGTTTGATACTCAAGTAATACGCATAAAATACTATACCTAACCAATAAAGCTAAGATCCCTACATTACACATTAAGTCCTAAATACATTATAACCCTACAATAAGATATTCCGTTATTACCGATATTTTGTCTAAACTTTATGCAATCCAAAACGTAGTTATAATTTTAGCTACCTACCTAAAATATTCTATCCTTTCAGATACCTACTTATTGTATACTACTCTACGCTGTGAGTATATTGTGCCCTAGACCTGTCCTACCTTACAGTTAGTAAATCCTAGTCCTAACTTTATATAGTGTCCCTACCCTACACGGTACAGATTATAAGTCCTAGCCCTAACCTTATATTGTGTCCGAGACCTGTCCTACCTTACAGTTAGTAAATCCTAGTCCTAACTTTATATAGTATTCCTACCCTACATGGTACAGATCATAAGTCCTAGCCTTAACCTTATATTGTGTCCGAGACCTGTCCTACCTTACAGTTAGTAAATCCTAGTCCTAACTTTATATAGTGTCCCTACCCTACACGGTACAGATCGTAAGTCCTAACCCTAACCTTATATAGTGTCCCTACCCTACACGGTACAGATAGGGCCCCTCCACCGCCCTATCCTGTGACTGACGACTTCCAGACTGTACAGCCTCCATTTATTTAGTACCGTCTACAAGACTAATGTGATTATTTTATGTTGTATCGCACACAGAAGGCAAAGAATGCTTCTAGCTTAGACGTGTGGATGATTAAACTACATTGCACTTAATCGCAAGCTATACTAAATAATGTTAGATTAATAATCCGTAAATACTTAGGTATTCGTTCACCTAATTTCAATGCAGATCACTATACTTAGGTATTTGTTCACCTAATTTCAATACAGATCACGTTGACTTGGTTTAGACGAACTGATATCAGTCTGTGCTTGTATAAGTGAATATCCCCTTGGGTTGGTAGATAATTCACGGCTGCCTTTGGCTCACCTTAGCACAACCAGAGATCAAGTTTAACGATTATTAAACAATAATACATTATTATAATATTGAAATCAGGTCAACTTTGGTACCTATTATAAACTGCAATACTATCTTACAACCACGCATGCGGACATCCTGCATTTTCGTACGTTAATAAATTATATTGGAAGTATTTTGTTTTATTAAGTATTTAGAGTGATTTAATGCTTTGCATATATTTAAGATGATATTTAAAATATTAATTGAATTTAATGGTTTTTAGCGTAGGTAGATTACATTTTGAAGCCCTACCTAACCATGTGTCTAAAATTAGATTTCCTATTCTTCTTAGGTGTGTATATATAAAAGACTAGAGGCTTGCCTCACATTTAAAGTTAAACTCGTGTGTACAAGGTGAAACTTACCAAAACCACCTTTCTAACTACTCTCAGAATAATCGTTGGAGCCGACAACTCCAGATGTGTACCTAACACCCTACGTCGCCTACGTGCTCCTTCTACAAGGCCGAAACCTTGGATGTAGAATTTGCGGTCCCTATTCCATAAGGTGCGAATATATAGATATATATAAGATAGATTGCTCTGAACCTTCCTCTCCCAGGCCTATCATGGCGCTGAATCCAGCATGGTCACACTTCGACGAGACCCCAGAGATCCGAGAGAGGCTGACAATCCAGAACAAGGACTATTAACTGTTTATTGAATGATATATCCAACTTCACAGTCCGTGGGTCGTCCAAACCACACGACTTCCACTAGGGAATTGAAGAGGTACCCATGTCTTATTCAATACGAACAAAACGCAGGCACCTCCCACGATTGGGAGATCGTGTTTGTACCTTTCAAAGAGAAATCAAAAGAATAAATTAGTAAAGTGTTATTAAAATACACAAAGACACAAATAAACAGTAGAAAATTAAAGTATTTTAAAAAGGACTTACTTCTCTAATGCCGAAAATAACCTAACAAAACACAATTATGGACATAATAGATAATAGTGAAGAACAAAAAGATAAAATAAATGCAACTCACGTATATCTTCTACTGAAAAGTAATCTCGACCTAAGAACCAACAAATACACAAAAATATCCAACAAGTAAAAGAGAAGTACATGTAAAATAGAAATAGTGATAATTTGTAAATGTCTCACCCAACCTGCCTCGACGAATGCCTCCAAGGAACAGAAGTCCCTACTACAATTTTCCCGTCCTTTTATACCCCTTAGTTTGAGCTTCATTTGCTTCAATAGATTCTTTAGCGTCTTAAGCTTCAGACTCATTTGCTTCATTTGCTTTATTAGCTTCTTTAGCGTCTAAAACTTCAGTCTTCATTAGCTTCATTAGCTTCATTAGCTTCATTCGATTCATTGGCTTCTCAAGCTTCAGGCTTCATTTGCTTCAATAGATTCATTGGCTTCTAAAGCTTCAGGCTTCATTTGCTTCAATAGATTCATTGGCTTCTAAAGCTTCAGACAAGATCAAAGTCCACATACCTAATGACCTACTTAACACAATACAGCGAGTACAAGCAAAAGTAAACTTAGCTTATATTAAAATAAGGTTTCGTTTGAAATACCTAATTCAGAAATGGGCGGGGCTTAGCATCACGCCATCCTGACACCACATTACGTAACTAACAGTTTGTGTAGTGGGGCGATAAGCAAATCATCTCACTTTTCGGCGGACGCTTCACGGTGTCGGACGTGTCATTGTGACAATTTGCGTCCCCGATTCAACGGTTAGTTTTCCTTTATTATTTTAGAAATTAATTTCTTAAGTTTTATATCATTCTATCGTAATTTATTTAAGTAATTAAATTAGGCAGTAAATAGACAGCAATATTTGTGAATGTAACGGCTCCCACATCCAGACGGACCGTTACAGCCACCCCCTGAAGTTTATAAAGGTAAACGAAGTGATAAACCGAAGTAAACTTCAAAACCGAATTAAAAGAAACATTCACACATATTGCCTGCATTCCATCCAATTACCTACTTGTTATTTAATCTCTCGCCCCATTAAAAAGAATAAATTTGTCGGTGTTTTAATTCAAAGATTTTATGTAGTGTGTATTTAAACCAGGCTTTTGGTAAACATGAACAATAGTCATCATCCCGAAGTTATCATTGCAACCATGGACAAATGTTACTTTTCACAAGGCCATCGTAATCTTTTCCAAGGAACAAGGGCGTGACTCCTTGTCAACCCTAGTGGAAATATATCGGCGGTACTGACCCAATCAAGTTGCTTTTTTGCTCGCCCGATTGTCAATTTACATCCACTGGTCGGTAGTAAATAGAACCAGTTCCTCCAATACATCCCTTCCCAAGAATATTATGGTGTTTATAGCTACAAGCAACAAATGTACAATGATCGAAACAACCTCCGCAACCACTTCCACCATCCATAGTCACAAAAATTCTGGAGAATGTCTGACATTCCCCTTAAAAGAGTCAATCAGGTGTGTGCTTGTGTTGTTGAACTTCTGTCTTCGAGTTTCTTTTTACTCAAGACATTGTATAGTATGGAAAAAACAGTAATTTGCTTCTGCTGAGGAATACACATAACCTATCGTACATGTATTAAATTAACCTAACACCAAATCCTCATCACTGTTAATTCAATTATGTGTGCCTTTGAAGAAAACACCGACAAACCCCCACATATCTATCAGAAACGCCAAAATGCAAAAGCCACTAATGTTTAAAACTTAATAGTTTTCAAAACTTACATCATACATTCATTGGGCCCTTCCCTTCATTCTTATCACATCATTTATATTGTCACAAATTCCTTTTTATTCATCTTAGCATTTCATTCTCTTTTCTCACCACTTGAACATTTCAGCGCTTCAACAAAATATGAAAGGTAATTATTTTATTATTATTTCAAATTCCGGCTAATTTAATATACAAAAATTCGCAATTTTTGATTGAATATTTGAAAATAACCGATATAATAGAATTTTCCATTTATTAAGTTGACAACACCACAAGGCGTGCTTTAATTTTTTTTTTTATAACGAATTATGAAGGTAGTATTTCAACCCGAAGAAGTCATGTGACTCTTTTGCATCATTTCATTTCAAAATGTCTTCCCACGAGATCGCGTTTGATAAATTAATCAAGCAGTTCCCTAGCCTATGGGACCGTGACAATATTTATTACAGGGATAGGACATACAATAAATCTGTCCTAATTAATTTGTGTTCCAAATATAGGGAATATGACCCAGATGCAAATCTCAGCGACATTAGGAGAAGATTGAAAGTATATCAACAAAAATTAAGACGCCAACGCAAACGGACTCAAGTAAGTTACGTTAATTATAATAATATATTTATGAAAATGTTAGATTAAACGAAGTTTAAATGAATAAACATACACGTACATGTACATGTGAACTGCTTTTAAATTGATTACTAATGCCAAAATCATTGTAATTAGCAATTGATTACCCATGTGTGCTAAACACCTATCTATCACAAGTATTATAATAAATCTTGGTTAACCAATTTTAAAATAATTACAGAACATGGTGACCACAAATAGTTGTTCAGATGTTGCTGTCCAAACTTTAAATGTAAGTAATCTTTGCAGTCTAATTTGAAATAAAATTTGTATCTAAATGTGTATTTAATTTTTCAGATCGAATCTATTGAGGTTGCTACTGTGACTAATATCCCAGGTCCTTCACATTTAAATAATTTTCCCCAACTGGTAATTATAACATATATTTATTAGTTGTATGTATAGGTACCTATAGTAATTATTATTTATATTATCTCTTTTTTTTTCTTTTAGCCAATAGAAGATTGCTTCCAAAATCAACCACATACATTTATGGATGAATCGGATAACATGTATTTGGTAAGTATTAAAGTCTTCCATTGTTATTCTTACACAAAACTTTGATGTTTAATTCTATGTTTATTATTATTATTATTTTTTTTTGATCAAAGTACGGGACAGGATTCTCAACAGTCTCCATCTGTTAGTATTTTCCTTAATAATATTCCTAACAGTTTATTTTTAAAATATAATTTTCTATGATAGGTAATTTCAAATTGTCTCATAATTCGAATAAATTTTACTACTTACTATAATTTAAATAGATTTTAGTTTGTGTTTAAATATTACTTTCTCATTACTTAATTAAGCCAAAGCTGAATATAATATTTTATTTTCTTTCAGATAGCTGAGCTCGTGAGGTTACTGAACCCTGAATGGAATAATTAGTTTACCAATCACATTAAATAATTACGTTGTTTTTTTTTTTTTTTTTTGTTTAGTTTTTTTTTTTTTATATTTAATAAATTTAATAAAGGGTGTTCTTTATTTGATCTATTTTCCTTCCGAATATATGTTTATCTATTAGCAATTTTCCTATACTTAATTAAATTAATTTGTGTTGTGTGTAGATACGCGTATATCTTAAATAAAATTTAGACCTTACTTAAAAACTAATATCCTAACCACCATTACCTAGTTCGTATAAAAATAAAAATATAATATATATATTTGTATATTATATTACCGCTCATATATATATATATAAAACATTATTTCTAAATTTTAGCTAGATGGCGTTGACTGCCAATCACATTTCGTTATTGTTTGTTAGGCACAGTACCGCATGGTTAATACGAAATTGAAATACTAAAAGTAATCACTGTCGTGGATTTATGCTTATTATACTTAAATCTAACAAAGAAAAGGCCACCATTTCACCCCTACCTGTGCAATCACTATACTATATATTATGTTGTAAATCCATACTTATTCGATTATTTTTAATTCCCTCATCAAATGATAATTTAGTACTAATACCATACATAATTTCGCACGGAGTAAATCCAGTTCTGGCATGAAATGTATTGTTATATAGAATTTCAAATTTGGGTAATGCCGTTACCTAACTTTTATGATTGTTATGACAATAAATACGAAACATTTGACCTAACACCTTATTAGTTCTTTCGCACTGATTTGGTTGAGGATGTCTAACAGTAGTATAAACTACTTTTATACTTAAACTATTCATCTCATCCTTCCATTTCTTACAAGCAAACTGAGAACCATTATCTGACATAATCGCTTTAGGTTTGATAATTTCAGAAAATTGTTTAATACATTTAATTGCCGCCAAAGAAGTAGCTTTTCTTAGTGCAAAAAAAAAATTTCAACAAATTTACTGAACGCATCTTGCACGACAAGTATGTACCTATGTTATTCCGAACACCCCGCTGGTAATTATAACATGTATTTATCTCTTTTGTAATTATTGAAGCGCATTGCTGAACCTTTAATGGAGTTTCTTCAAATATACTACTATTTCTTTCTCTAGTATAAGACGCTTTATTACTGGAATTTCCTATTGTTTGTTTAGTTACTTCTCTAGTTTGTTTATCTGTCTGTGTCATATTTTGTTCTATATCAACCTCCGACCGTATTGTCGTAGTTTGTGGTTGTGTAATGACTGGTATTTGTAAGCTATTATTTTCTGATTGTACACCGATGGAAGATCTTTGAGTTACTTCTGAATTAGCTATAGTATCTTCAGCAATCAATCGGACAGGCGCCTTGCGCTTTCTCTTTATTCTATTATGCGACATTGTAACCTTTCCTTTTTTTTTTCTCATTCCTAAGCAAACAAACGTAAGTATTAAGTAATAGCAAAATCAGAAATAAAAGAATTTCTGAATCTACCTACTTTCAGTAATTGTTGACCAAAATGAAGCTCATCTGTGATTCAATCTTTATATTGAGTAGTCAATAACATTACTGTTCCTACATCAATAGTCTTCTTCCTATTTTATTATCAAATCGATACCTTTACAACAGTTTGAACTTAACTCAAATTGAAATTCCTAACCAAGCCTACTAATTCCTAAGTAACTAAATAATCTACTATTATGCCTACTGGAAACACCCCCTAATGGATAAGACTATAGACACCGTTAAACTCTTAAACCAATAAAAACTTTCACTAGAATCCCAGATTCTGAAACAACTCTAAACTTGCTACAGAACATGGATCAGAGAGAGATAGATCAGAAGACTATTTAAACACCTTTTAACTCCTAAATTAATACACACTTCTCCAGAATCCTATCTTTCGAACATCTCCAGACTTATTACAATAACACTACCTATTTCCTTAAAGAGAAAACCATAATCAACTATCTACTACTTTTTATTACCTACCCGTTTATAATAATTATTACCTACCAACACGAATTCGGTTATCTAATAATACGCAATATAATATCAGTACCTACCTAATGTATAGGTAAACGTAGAACAAGAAATTTAAAATGAAAATTTATGACTATCTATAGATACATACTTGTAATGTAGACTGTTTACAAACACTATAGTATTAAGTAATTTAGTACTAAGCGCCATCTGTTATCCACACTGGGAAACGTCGAAGTGGCAGAGGAAGCGAGTCCTCGAGGTCGCCAGGCGCGCCATCTCGCGCTCCTCACAAGAACAATTGAGCATCGTCCGATACATACACTCAAAAATGAGTAGACGTGAGCAGCGAAAGAGTAAGCAAGATGAGCGAGCGAGACCGAAAAAGAACGCGGCGGAGCGGTCCCGATACCCGAGTCGAGTGACCGCAGCGGTAGCGCAAGGAGGTGTATTTGGTTATCTAGGTGGTTGAAGCCCTTCGCGTACGAGCCGGTACGAGCTCCGTGTATGAAGCCCGAGAGTGTACAGAGAGGTGCACGGAACGTGACGCGGTCGAGGCCTACACGGTGGTCGGCGCTTTGGATCACGGAGTATCAATGAGTGGAGCCCTAGCTATCGTGTTTGCCGCTTGCCTGTTCGTTATATGTGCGTCCGATTGGTTTCGGTTATTCAGACTATACTTAATAAACGTGCTTATATTCACTAACTTAATAATCTATGTTTTATTTTCATTCCTCCTAAGGGTAGTGTGAACCCCAAAATGTGTAAGGTGTCCCTGATATAAGAACAGCAGTACGTAAGTAGAGAAATATACCTTAAAACACATACCTATATACAAATCGAATATTAAGGCCCTATACCTACTACTAAAACCTACTACCTACCTATATAAGCCTAACCTATTAACCTACTATGATGAAATAGTCACCTATTCCTATTATGGCTATATTTTTTTTTCTATAATTAGTTTAAAATCGCGAAAGCAAAACCTACCTACCTATCCTACATAAATACCTACAGACCTACCTAATGTAAAATCGCAACAATATACTCGTTAATTTAGTACTACTTCCTATTAATTTACGTTTTTATTATAACCTCGATAAATCCTAACAATAAGTAGGTAAGTACCTTTTAACGAACCCTACACTACTGGTGATAAAATATTAAACTTTATAATATGTACCTACTTACTACTACACTACTATTAATATTGCTACTAGGTACCTACTACTACTAATTGACTGCTTCATTTAGATAATAAAAGAATTATTTCTAACCTAAATCTACGGGCCTGGTAGTTCGGGTACATATGTACATACCTACGCTATAACCTAACTATGAGTTACCTACCTAATTATAATAAAACTAATTTTTATGTATTTAAAAGAACAACCTAACGTAAAAGTATCTATTTCCTAACAGAACTAAGTATCAAACGTCAGTAACATCCATTTCACGAGCAACACTTTGGTGTTTTAACCAAAAATAGATAAAACACCTTTATTACGTAAAGTACGACAGGACAAAACAGAAAGATAAACCTACAACTTAAACAACTAAATACTACTACTATCCTGGTCACGGCACCACTTTGTAACGATCCACCCTCATACCCCATTATTTTTTCTGCCTACCTAACAGTCTACTTATTATCTACCCTCATTCTCTACATAATTCTACTTTACTACCCTAGTTTGTAAATTCCAAAAGTCATCTACATTCAATTTAAAATTCGAAACGTACCTATTGACCTAAAACTTGCCTACATACTATTTAGATATACCTAAGACCCCTATCCTATTATATAACCTAATTCTGTTTTGTCTGTCTTAATAAGTTAATTATAAACGAAATCATTTGGCCAATGATCAGTCTAGCAGCTCTGAACCCACGCTGTGAAGTAAGCAACCCAAATTCTTTTGATACGACGTTTGATACTCAAGTAATACGCATAAAATACTATACCTAACCAATAAAGCTAAGATCCCTACATTACACATTAAGTCCTAAATACATTATAACCCTACAATAAGATATTCCGTTATTACCGATATTTTGTCTAAACTTTATGCAATCCAAAACGTAGTTATAATTTTAGCTACCTACCTAAAATATTCTATCCTTTCAGATACCTACTTATTGTATACTACTCTACGCTGTGAGTATATTGTGCCCTAGACCTGTCCTACCTTACAGTTAGTAAATCCTAGTCCTAACTTTATATAGTGTCCCTACCCTACACGGTACAGATTATAAGTCCTAGCCCTAACCTTATATTGTGTCCGAGACCTGTCCTACCTTACAGTTAGTAAATCCTAGTCCTAACTTTATATAGTATTCCTACCCTACATGGTACAGATCATAAGTCCTAGCCTTAACCTTATATTGTGTCCGAGACCTGTCCTACCTTACAGTTAGTAAATCCTAGTCCTAACTTTATATAGTGTCCCTACCCTACACGGTACAGATCGTAAGTCCTAACCCTAACCTTATATAGTGTCCCTACCCTACACGGTACAGATAGGGCCCCTCCACCGCCCTATCCTGTGACTGACGACTTCCAGACTGTACAGCCTCCATTTATTTAGTACCGTCTACAAGACTAATGTGATTATTTTATGTTGTATCGCACACAGAAGGCAAAGAATGCTTCTAGCTTAGACGTGTGGATGATTAAACTACATTGCACTTAATCGCAAGCTATACTAAATAATGTTAGATTAATAATCCGTAAATACTTAGGTATTCGTTCACCTAATTTCAATGCAGATCACTATACTTAGGTATTTGTTCACCTAATTTCAATACAGATCACGTTGACTTGGTTTAGACGAACTGATATCAGTCTGTGCTTGTATAAGTGAATATCCCCTTGGGTTGGTAGATAATTCACGGCTGCCTTTGGCTCACCTTAGCACAACCAGAGATCAAGTTTAACGATTATTAAACAATAATACATTATTATAATATTGAAATCAGGTCAACTTTGGTACCTATTATAAACTGCAATACTATCTTACAACCACGCATGCGGACATCCTGCATTTTCGTACGTTAATAAATTATATTGGAAGTATTTTGTTTTATTAAGTATTTAGAGTGATTTAATGCTTTGCATATATTTAAGATGATATTTAAAATATTAATTGAATTTAATGGTTTTTAGCGTAGGTAGATTACATTTTGAAGCCCTACCTAACCATGTGTCTAAAATTAGATTTCCTATTCTTCTTAGGTGTGTATATATAAAAGACTAGAGGCTTGCCTCACATTTAAAGTTAAACTCGTGTGTACAAGGTGAAACTTACCAAAACCACCTTTCTAACTACTCTCAGAATAATCGTTGGAGCCGACAACTCCAGATGTGTACCTAACACCCTACGTCGCCTACGTGCTCCTTCTACAAGGCCGAAACCTTGGATGTAGAATTTGCGGTCCCTATTCCATAAGGTGCGAATATATAGATATATATAAGATAGATTGCTCTGAACCTTCCTCTCCCAGGCCTATCATGGCGCTGAATCCAGCATGGTCACACTTCGACGAGACCCCAGAGATCCGAGAGAGGCTGACAATCCAGAACAAGGACTATTAACTGTTTATTGAATGATATATCCAACTTCACAGTCCGTGGGTCGTCCAAACCACACGACTTCCACTAGGGAATTGAAGAGGTACCCATGTCTTATTCAATACGAACAAAACGCAGGCACCTCCCACGATTGGGAGATCGTGTTTGTACCTTTCAAAGAGAAATCAAAAGAATAAATTAGTAAAGTGTTATTAAAATACACAAAGACACAAATAAACAGTAGAAAATTAAAGTATTTTAAAAAGGACTTACTTCTCTAATGCCGAAAATAACCTAACAAAACACAATTATGGACATAATAGATAATAGTGAAGAACAAAAAGATAAAATAAATGCAACTCACGTATATCTTCTACTGAAAAGTAATCTCGACCTAAGAACCAACAAATACACAAAAATATCCAACAAGTAAAAGAGAAGTACATGTAAAATAGAAATAGTGATAATTTGTAAATGTCTCACCCAACCTGCCTCGACGAATGCCTCCAAGGAACAGAAGTCCCTACTACAATTTTCCCGTCCTTTTATACCCCTTAGTTTGAGCTTCATTTGCTTCAATAGATTCTTTAGCGTCTTAAGCTTCAGACTCATTTGCTTCATTTGCTTTATTAGCTTCTTTAGCGTCTAAAACTTCAGTCTTCATTAGCTTCATTAGCTTCATTAGCTTCATTCGATTCATTGGCTTCTCAAGCTTCAGGCTTCATTTGCTTCAATAGATTCATTGGCTTCTAAAGCTTCAGGCTTCATTTGCTTCAATAGATTCATTGGCTTCTAAAGCTTCAGACAAGATCAAAGTCCACATACCTAATGACCTACTTAACACAATACAGCGAGTACAAGCAAAAGTAAACTTAGCTTATATTAAAATAAGGTTTCGTTTGAAATACCTAATTCAGAAATGGGCGGGGCTTAGCATCACGCCATCCTGACACCACATTACGTAACTAACAGTTTGTGTAGTGGGGCGATAAGCAAATCATCTCACTTTTCGGCGGACGCTTCACGGTGTCGGACGTGTCATTGTGACAATTTGCGTCCCCGATTCAACGGTTAGTTTTCCTTTATTATTTTAGAAATTAATTTCTTAAGTTTTATATCATTCTATCGTAATTTATTTAAGTAATTAAATTAGGCAGTAAATAGACAGCAATATTTGTGAATGTAACGGCTCCCACATCCAGACGGACCGTTACAGCGTAACAATTAACAATTTCGTTATCGGTTGCTTTACTGTGCGTATTCAAATGTTTATGTCACCACCGTTCCTACTGATAAGGGTTACGTTTTACACCTAATGCTGTAATTATCTCACTGCACGTAGCAGGCGCGTGCAGTGGCCCACCGGGGTAGGCATTCCGTATATTTGAAATTGTGCCTATATAATAATATAATATTATGCATAAGAAATATTTCATAAAAATAAAGCCTTATTATTGTAGTGTAATTTTTTTGTTCTTTATATTAAATACCTACCTAATGCAAATTAATTGTACTTAAATCTTTTATGAATGAAATGTTTTTACCAACCAACTCCTTGCTTGTCTTTGACCTACTGATCCAGTAACAGATTTTAAAGTTGTAAAAATATTAATAATTAACATTAATAAAGCAAAAAGCTGTACCCAAAGTATATTTTGTATTCAACACAATTTGGCTTTGACTATATAGCATGCACGCCCTTGGTATATGAGGTAATGACGCAGTACTTACGTCTTAGGATTAGCGAGTATCGCTTACGAGTTTAATGTTTTGGTAAGTGCTAATGACTTTCGCTTTTATGTCGAGTATATTAGAGGCTGCTTGCTTGCTTTGTTTTTGATAAAATAGAATATTTATTTCGTACCAAATTTTGGAATCTTTCGTCAATGAGGGCTACCGCGTGTCAGAAATCCGCTAGATGCGCTAGTGTAGAATGAGGTCCAGCTGTCATGTTCCACCAATGAGAGTCAAGCTAATGGCCTGTGATTGGTGGTACATGACAGCTGGACCTCATTCTACACTAGCGCATCTAGCGGATTTCTGACACGCGGTGGCGCTCATTATTATCAATTGATCGAGTTCTAAACTAAGCAAAGCTTGTACTATAACGATGAATAAGACACCCAAGGCTCATATTATTAGGTCCATATTCTTATTGCGTCACACTGACATCTGTCACTAGCGGGATTCGAACTCTCAACATTAGGTTCCATAGACTGGGGCTCTAATCTATATCTATATCTATACTTCTATATCTATACTAATATTATAAAGAGGAAAGATTTGTACCTATTTTTGTACGTTTGTAATGAATAGGCTCAAAAACTACTGGACCGATTTTAATAATTATTTCACTGTTGGGAAGCTACGTTCACCCTGACTAACATAGGGTATAGAATATTTTGAAAAAAATAGGGATCGGTGCGAAGTTGGGGCGAACCGCTAGTTACTAGATAAACAGGCCGTCACATAAACATAACATAAGCAAGGTATCTTTTTTTAAAATTTTACCTATTTTATAAGAAAATAATATTATAAATAGGAATATTTATCAATAAGATAGTGTTAGATACGTAATTTCATAAATACACTGATTTACTTTTCGTTTTATATCACTGACAACAACAACCAACAAGGCTCATGTAATTTCCTTCAAAAAATAATTAATCCAAGTAATTACTCATAAACAACGTATACAACTGTTATCCCCCGACGTTTCTCATTAACGTAAGATTTAATTCGGCGATGAGTTGTAAACTCTGAGGTAATGTAATGGGTGACGTGCGTTTTATCTTTTGGGGGGTTAAACCCCCTTTTTGGTTATTCAAAGGGTTAGATTCGGCATTTTGCTGTATTGCATATTGGTAAGATATTGTTATCTATGGTACTATTATAATTTGCGGCAAGATTTTATTTTTATCAGATAACTTATAAACCGCCTTGGAATTGGAACTTATTCTTCAAGTACATATTTCTAGTGTCTGTTCCAGTAGTTAGACGATTATACATCAAATAGTTATTATTTATTTATTAGCATGGAATTATTAAAAAAATAAGAAATCTACTAATGTAATTATACGAGTCAGAATTCAATAGAATCCTAATGTTCTAAAATAATAATAAATCAATTGAATATTTTTTTGTTGTGTTCGTTCATATAGGGACGATGTTTCTTTAATGTCACCGAGCAACGCCGGTGCGAACAGCTAGTAAAATTTAAATTTGAATAAAACAATTACAGTACAACAGATTTAACTCACGCACTTTTTTTTTCTCAAAAAACATTTCCCATAATTATTCTTACAAAATTAAATTGTAAGTAACGAATCTGAAATTCTATTAATCTACTAAAGGCCTAATATTTTACCAGTTAAACGAGTGTCTGTAGATCGTGATAGACAGCCATCTTGCTTGATGACGTAGTTATTGTTTATGTTAGTTTTGATGATCTTCAGACTTCAGAGCAATCGGGGTGATGAGAAAGTTTTGATGCCGTTTTAAATGTGGAATGGAAGCTTTGTTTAATAGAATAGAGAGACAACTCGAATTGTGCTAACATGTAAATTCAAATTTAAATGTAACGTCTTAAAGTCTTAAATGGTGTAACAGAATATTTTGCTTTCTGACAGTGTTAAAGTATAATTATTAGCAGTGATATTATTAATGTTGGTTTGTAATGATGCAGTATCTCTTACGTAATGACTGCATGGTTTATAATATATTTTAAGGTAGAAAGGCTCTTTAAGATATGAAGAAAGAATGGTTGGGGGGCATAGTAAATATAAAACCAGAGGTGGGACATGTAACTGTCTAGATTTATCTGGAATAATTAAAAAAAAAATGGTAAGAGTAGTGAATATTTGTACAATTTTTTTTTGTGTGTTTAGCCAAGTATTTGAACCTGAGTCTTGTATGTCTTATATTATGTAGATTAGTTTAGGACTAATCTATACTAATATTATGAATAGGAAAGATTTGTATTTTTGTATGTAGGTAACGAATAAACTCAAAATGTACTGGACCGATTTCAAAATTTCTTTCACTGTTAAGAAACTACGTTCACCCTGAGTAACATAGGCCATAGAATATTTTGAAAATATTAGGGATCCGAGCAAAGCCGGGGCGAACCGCTAGTTGTTAATATATCTACACTAGATTGCATAAAAGCGTCCAATTATTACCTAAATAGTGACTTGAAAATGCTGCTTACTAAAATGAATAGTTTGAGAAGTAAAATAAATTTTGAGAAATGGTAACCCCGTAGGTAAAGATTTCGTATTAGCGAGAACCTGACTGGGTTACCAACATAAATCATCATTTCTGGCAACACTAGGCAAAAGGAAGTCTAGAACGAGCGAGACACCATTTGTCATAGTGGGACCGATATAGCTTATAACAAACTTATATGTTTTTAGAAAACCGCTAAGTAGATTGAAACATTTTCTATGTAAGTAAATTGCTAATGTCTTAGGTTACAAGCATGTCTGTGATAATACATTCCGTTATTTTTGTTAAAAAATAGTGGCGATCCAAATGTTGATTCCCACATGATGTTCAAGAAAGTTGTAATTATTTTCAAAAGTCACAGTTTTCCTACTAAAATATTGCCTTAAAAACCAATGATTATATAAAACAAAAAATATTTACATTAAATTAATAAATAATAAAAACAGAAGTGTACCTACATTATATTACATCGGGGTACGCACCCCTTTGTGCCTGCATCCAATGCACGCCCATGCATAATATTATGTTATCTCGGACAAAGTTTATCTAAACTCGGGGTAAATTACTAGTAATCTCAAAACATACAATTGTACATTACGCACCAAGGCCAGTAAAATAAAAAATGTCTCAGATCACATGTAATTGTCGTCCGAGGCCAAGCCGAGGTTGACAAAAATGTGATCTGACTCTTTTTTGTTTTACTGGCCGAGGTCAGTATACTATTTTTCTGTTCGACGAAGCCAGAAAGCGGAAAATTTATTTAGCGCAGCGGCCACAAAGTTGGCGCTTTCTGGCCGGAGGACGGAAAACATAATTATTATAATTATAATACATAAAGTTAAATCCGTTAACGTTGTTTTATTCCAATATATAATAACCGCGAAGGTATCAGAAATTATCAGTTATAGTTGTTTTATTCCAAATTGTGATGTTCTTCGTATTATTTGTCTGTGCTCTGTGAACCAAACACGTGCGCGGTAGTGATTACACGAACACGTCTCGGTTTTGTGGATTTTTCAACGGAACCTTATGAGATTCCTCTTTTATAGAAATAGCGAAGAAAATGCTTGAATAGGATACGTGTAGGTTATGTTAGATACGTGGACGATGAAATGACAGACTGGAGCCGTGAAATCTTTGACAGACAGACAAACAATTTTGTTGATGATATATATTATGAAAATCTAACTAATTATCATGCTTATTAAACAATGAAATGAAATGACTCATGCAGGTACTTTATGCTCACGTTGAAAACTTCTCAGCTCCCATATCCGTAGCAGACCCGTGGAATATGGGAACTATAAAGTTTTCGAAACGTCAGTATAAAATTGATATAAGCATATATAATTATATATAAGCACACATCATACAATTCAATCATAGGTACAAATAAAATCTATAAACAATATTAGTCTACACACAAAAAAAGTATAGTAGTACCTAACTAGCTTCTGCCCGCGACTTCGTCTGCGTATGATTAGTATTTTACACTATATCGTTATAAAATATAGCCTATATGTTATTCTGATGTATAAGCTATATTGTGGTAAAGTTTCATTCAAATCCATTCAGTAGTTTTTACGTGAAAGAGTAACAAACATCCATACATCCATACTTACAAACTTTCGCCTTTATAATAGTAGTAGGATAGGATTAAAAATATTAACAAACAAAATAAAATATTATTATGCATAATAAAAAAATATGACGTAAGACATTATATGCGATATCAAAATATTTAAGCTCTGAGCAATATTCAAATCACTTTAATTATTGATTATACCTTAAACTATATACCTAAGTAAATCCAGGGCAAGTGGCACATTAAACTAATCCCACCTTCAGTTTGCACACAATAGCATCCACATGGAAATCTTTAAGCCGACAATAGAATGCTTGAAACAAACGACCTCCTCGATCCGGCCATAAACTGCCCGATTCACTATTTAAACGTGGTTTAATGCGCGTCGTTAACTCGCTTCAATCTGCTTAATTGAGAATGGTTTTACTGGGCCTTTATGGACGATATGTTAGTGGTCATTAATTTATTTAATTAAAATATGGTTGTGTTGTGATGTGTCTGCTAACTAGAAATGTGGTAAGTGTATATGAAAGTCATATGTATTTAGTGCGTTTATTAGCATGGTATGTGTGTATGAGTGGGGTAATTACGCCTATGGGGTAGTTTCGGACTGTTGTCAGTAACTTTGAAGCGTCTTAGTTTCAGTATTTATTCAATTTTAAAGAAAAAGGTTTTTTTTTGTGTCATAAGAAAAAAATACAGTAAGTAGTAAATTTCATTTCAAAAATAATAAAAAAATCTCAACATTCACGATTAAGATATTTTATCATTTTTGTTTATTTAATAATAATATAGTAAATTAAAATCATTTGATAAATATTTTTTGAAATTGTATCCGCAAACTGTCCAGTTATAATTTAATAATGTAAAACTTTATTTCCTATATTATATTTAAATGCAATATTTAATTTACGGCCCTTATTTTTAAATAAAAACGCTAAAAGAAATGCGAACTAGCATTTTATAAACTATCATAACAAAGACACTGTCAAAATTTAAATAACTACAAACAATGAAGTTTAACCATGAAATTCCATATAACAACTTGTAAGACGAATAAACCAAAACACCCAAAATTGCCTAACGAACCAAAAAAGTCTCGCGTGTGTAAGAATAGTAAGGATATTTTATATTATTTCTATAGTCCGGTGCAATTTAGTGCCCCACGGAATCCCATGCTTTGATATGCCTCGTGTGGTCTGCAGTTATTATGGGGGCTGTAAACGTCCGAATTTGTCTACTTTAGCCAATCTATACTAATATTATAAAGAGGAAAGGTTTGCTTGTTTGTTTGTTTGGATTGAATAGGCTCCCAAACGGCCATTTGAAATATTCTTTTACTGTTGGGAAGCTACACTATTCCCGAGGTTATAAAAAAACGGGATCCGTGCGATGCCGGAGCGAACTGCTAGTAGAATATAACAGAATTAAGTGACAGTTCTTTTTACGTTTAATCACCGCGAAAGTCTGTTTTCTTAGAAATATTCAAAAAGGAGGGCTACTTATCTTGGGATAATTAAAAGTATCGAAGTACATATTGAATTCCGTGAGGGTAAAACTGTATATTACGGACTGCCAGTCCTCATAGGGGTAAAGTCGTCTTAAAAAATAAAAATACTAATAGGATGCATATTTATTATGTACCTCTATTTATTTATTGACATATTACAGTAAAGTGATCTTATATATTATTCAAAAAATATGTAATTTTTTGCCGTTTTTGTAATAATTGGTGCGACTAGCGTTTAATCGGTTTTTATAAAAAAAAAACGTACTTACGCCATAGCGTCTGTCATTTCCTTTTTTTTTAATTTCTTTACAATATTTTTTTATAATAACAAGTATCACATTATGAACACGGAATCTTGAAAGCAGGTTGCCATGCGACTATTCTGTCCATTATAATGTAATCCGATATTATTGGGGCTCAAATTGAATTGTCATAGTGTAGGTTGCGTGGTGCCCTCGCACGACTGCCTGGCAACCGCGGGGGCCGGGGTTCATACGGATTTGATAACACAACTTATTTTGGGATTCGTTGTTGAATTTTAGAATTGGGGCTTCGTCGCATTTTAGTGCCATGATAATATTAAGAAGTTCTGATAAAAGCAGTTTATAAATAAATAGGTATATAATAATACCAATATTAATTTTAATAAGATACAAAACAAAATATTCTTCATTGGAATGAAACAACTGTTAACGGATTTAACTCGCGTATTTTTATTCTATTTTTTAAATCCGTTAACAGTTGTTTCATTCCAATGTGTAATAACCGCGAAGGCATCAGAAATTAAAATATTCTTCATTGAATACCTCATGGTAATGTAATGTAATGTTATATGTGAGATAATATTATGTTGAAACTAATAATTTCTGATGCTTCCGCGGTTATTACGCACTGGAATAAAACGAATAGGTACTTACCTACCTAAAACGGATTTATTGGTACCGAATAAGGGATTTGTAAAGTTTTTAAAACGTGAGTATATAAATGAAATCGAATTAAATTTGTTATTTTATTCCCAAGTATATTTCATTTTTTTTTGTTACTTACTAAGGTAAGGTCAAGGCTTCTAATTCCGTCTATGGGGCTATTCCGTCACGTACACGTTTCTGGCGAATCTAAGCACAGTTCGCCGCTGCCGGCTCAGTTGGTAAAGCAGTAGGGTTTTCTAATGCAAACTAAAAAACACCCATGACGCTGTGCAATGAAGTAAGAAAAATATCTGCTTTCAAAGTTCAGTTGCGTTTCGAAGTCGAAGTGCGAGTATAGTACTATGCAGTTTGATCGAAGATAAATATGAAACAGTTAGACTTCTAGGCTTGTTTGTATGATTATTTCAACGTCTATGATATGTATAAACGTGTCTGCCTGTTCGTGATGCGTAAAATCCCGATAGTTTTTAGTAATTCACCATTAAAAATTAACAACTTCAAAATAGTCAAGTGGGGAATTCCGTCTATTTTTTAAGGGGCAAAGCTGTCATATGCCGGTATTTCCCGATTCCAGACATTGTCAACATTTTTTTAGTGTATTACATTTAAAATTAGGTACACTTGTTAATCTGGCCATAATGAGCTTAGCTGTGACGAAATATATGAGTAAGTAATTCGATAGAACGTAGTACGAAAATACTCCGGACTGCAAAATGCATAAATCCTTATTTTATGAAATAATATATATAAAATATATATATATTAGTAAAATTTTAAAAGGTTGAGCTCATCTGTTTGGCAAAATATGCCGGAATAGCCCCAAAAAATTGTGTTTGCGGATAACTCCTATTGTAAATCTTATATCTAAGGTCTTATAAGACATATTTGATTGAAATCGACGTGTGTTCATTTTCAGCTAGCTAAGACTTCAAAAAACTGCGTAATTCTAGGGAAACTCCTTGCATAACGGAATAGCCCCACTCAGGCGGGAAACTCCGTCTAGCTGACATTTTTTTATAAAAAATATATAATAAATTAAGCAACCTAGATACATGGAATATCATACTTTTACTTGATAGCCAAGTAAATTATTAGTCTAGTACATGCGCGCAATGGGTAAATAGTTAAAAATAAACGTCTCAAATTTTTAACCAAAGTTGATCTAGCTCAAAAGTATGCCGGAATTAGAAGCCTTGACCTTACATATATTTTGCAGTTTACTACAGATATTATAAATGTGGCAGAAATTCTGTGTATCTGTTACATTTTCCACGTGTAAACAAAACACACTAAACCGATTTTGATAAAATATAATTTAAAACGGGTGCAGTAATCCAAAGTACTAATTATACGAAGTCGTGTTCTAAAACTAGTCATAAATTAAAATAATTTATGATATCATATGATAATATATTCACTCGTCATCTGCAAGAGCTAGTCATATAAATATGTATTTGCAAACCTTTCGAAGTATAATGCAAAGAGGTTCCCAAAATAAAACATCACTGCACTCAAGAGCTCTCAGATATATTGCAACAGAACTGCAGTAGACTCCTGCGAGACGCCAACTCAAACAATCCTGTATGTAAACTGTATTGTGATTTTATCGAACAAATTTTAATATAGGAAACCCTTACTATTGTATTTGGTAACGTTTCCATTGATTTGCTTGAGATTATTCTTTAAAGAAAGTTATAAGTGGAAAGGTTTGTTTGTTTGGAATGAATAGGCTCCAGCACGGCTGGACCGATTTGAAAAATTCTTTCACTGTTGGGAAGCTACACTATTCCTGAGTGACATAGGCTATAAAAAAGATCCGTGCGAAGTCGGGGCGGAAAGCTTGTTATAATGCCACTTAGTTCTAGCTTTCCAAAAAAAGTCATAAAGGATCTTGCTTTCTGGGCTCATTGGCTATTTATGTTATACTTGATTTATTTAAAAATTAACAACTTCAAAATAGTCAAGTGGGGAATTCCGTCTATTTTTTAAGGGGCAAAGCTGTCATATGCCGGTATTTCCCGATTCCAGACATTGTCAACATTTTTTTAGTGTATTACATTTAAAATTAGGTACACTTGTTAATCTGGCCATAATGAGCTTAGCTGTGACGAAATATATGAGTAAGTAATTCGATAGAACGTAGTACGAAAATACTCCGGACTGCAAAATGCATAAATCCTTATTTTATGAAATAATATATATAAAATATATATATATTAGTAAAATTTTAAAAGGTTGAGCTCATCTGTTTGGCAAAATATGCCGGAATAGCCCCAAAAAATTGTGTTTGCGGATAACTCCTATTGTAAATCTTATATCTAAGGTCTTATAAGACATATTTGATTGAAATCGACGTGTGTTCATTTTCAGCTAGCTAAGACTTCAAAAAACTGCGTAATTCTAGGGAAACTCCTTGCATAACGGAATAGCCCCACTCAGGCGGGAAACTCCGTCTAGCTGACATTTTTTTATAAAAAATATATAATAAATTAAGCAACCTAGATACATGGAATATCATACTTTTACTTGATAGCCAAGTAAATTATTAGTCTAGTACATGCGCGCAATGGGTAAATAGTTAAAAATAAACGTCTCAAATTTTTAACCAAAGTTGATCTAGCTCAAAAGTATGCCGGAATTAGAAGCCTTGACCTTACATATATTTTGCAGTTTACTACAGATATTATAAATGTGGCAGAAATTCTGTGTATCTGTTACATTTTCCACGTGTAAACAAAACACACTAAACCGATTTTGATAAAATATAATTTAAAACGGGTGCAGTAATCCAAAGTACTAATTATACGAAGTCATGTTCTAAAACTAGTCATAAATTAAAATAATTTCTGATATCATATGATATTTCCTAAGTCATCTGCAAAAGCTAGTCATATAAATATTTGCAAACCTTTCGAAGTATAATGCAAAGAGGTTCCCAAAATAAAACAGCGCTGCACTCAAGAGCTCTCAGATATATTGCAACAGAACTGCAGTAGACTCCTGCGAGACGCCAACTCAAACAATCCAGTATGTAAACTGTATTGTGATTTTATCGAACAAATTTTAATATAGGAAACCCTTACTATTGTATTTGGTAACGTTTCCATTGATTTGCTTGAGATTATTCTTTAAAGAAAGTTATAAGTGGAAAGGTTTGTTTGTCTGGATTGAATAGGCTCCAGAACGGCTTGACCGGTTTGAAAAATTATTTCACTGTTGGGAAGGTACACTATTCCTGAGTGACATAGGCTATAAAAAAGATCCGTGCGAAGTCGGGGCGGAAAGCTTGTTATAATGCCACTTAGTTCTAAATAGTTTAAAAAAAGCCATAAAGGATCTTGCTTTCTGGCCTCATCGGCTATAAGTTAAAGTTAATTTATTTAATAAAATATCTAAATATTTACTACGATAAATCAATCAATCAAAATTTCTTCAATATCTATTGATTAATTAGCCCAGTGGCTTAATTTTTTTCAACTGTTGCTTATCGTGCGTAGACGAAATCGCGTGTAAAAACTAGTTAAATATAATTTTTTTTCCCAAAATTGGAACTTTGACTGACAATTACCTTATAATATTTTCTTGATTTATTTTATGGATTTATCATTTAGCCAAATAATAAAACACCTTGCCAAGAAAATACTTTTTCTGTCATCCGGCCAGAAAGCGCCAACTTTCGGGCCGCTGCGCTAAATGAAGTTGCCGCTTTCTGGATTCGTCGAACAGAAAAATAGCATACTGACCGCGGCCAGTAAAATAAAAAAGCCTCAGATCACATTTTTGTCAACCTCGGCTTCGCCTCGGACGACAATTAGATGTGATCTGAGACATTTTTTATTTTACTGGCCTTGGTGCGTAATGTAGGTACTATTTTGGAGACTGTAACTAGTTGGTGGTAAAATAAGAAAAAGAATAATAAATCGACAGCCAGTAGTACCGATATTTCAATATGCACGAACCGAACACAAACTTCTCAATATTTTACAGACGTCGGAAAGTTCCTGAGCGACGTCTCACCTGCATTAAGTGATTAGTCCCATTTGCGAGAAACACACCGAATGGATGCAGTTTGCAAAGTTTAGTGCATTCAGTTGCATCAGAATTGTATAAATTAATGACGATTTTATTGTTATTGATTGAATACTAAATGAGTTATGTGATTTGTTGTTCCTTACTAATATTATAAAATATATGGATATATAGATGAAAGGATGAATGTCTGGATGTATGTTTGTTCCACTTTTACGCGAAAACTACTGAATGAATTTTAATGAAACTTTATAATTATATAGCTTATACATCAGAATAACTATATACTGAAACGATATTGGGTAAAGTACTGATCGTGTGCAGACGAAGTCGCTTGTAAAAGCTAGTATAGTAGGTTTTTATGACGGAAATAATAATGAAATGACACATACGTATATAAATTAAATTTATGTCTCTGGAAAGTTTGTAACAATTGATTTAGTTGCAAACTAAACAAAAGTTACGGATATTAAACAAAGTAAACTATTTAATATATTAAAAAACATTTTTTTTACAGGGTCATAGGACTCAGATAGAAATCCTCGTGCTCATTATAATACGTTCCCGAGATACTTAATCTTAAGTGCTACGAGTACATAATTTTATAGGCATACCTACCTACAATGTAAAAAAAAAATTTTTTTTTATAAATTACATAATTTACCTAAGTAAACTTTTAATATCGATATACAAATATAAACGCAGGCTTTATTATGAAAAAAAGGTACTTAATATTTATCTCGATGATGATTTTAAGAACGTGTCAACAAAAATCATTAGCGTATAACCGACACATTAGCACCCTACAGAGACGAACAAACAGTAACAAAGACCGACTAATGATGGTTTAAGAAAGCGTCACTTTAATGGATGCCTCGATGGGGTGTGATGTGTGTACGTAAGTATTAGTACAATATTAAGGTTTATTTAAATATTTAAAATGCTCAATTTTATTCAATGACTGAAAATGTCTATGTCTAATAACACAAGTTCGACAATATAAGATTTTTTAAATTTTAACTACCGGTTTTTTTTAATTCTTACTATTTATTACTAGCTTCTGCCCGCGACTTCGTCCGCGTGGAACTCCTCCTTTTTTGCAGTCGGTTAAAAAGTAGCCTATGTCCTTTCTCAGACTCCAGACTTTCTTTTTACCAAATTTCATTTAAATCGGTTCAGTAGTTTTAGCGTGAAAGCGTAACAGACAGACAGACAGACAGAGCTACTTTCGCATTTATAATATTAGTAGGGATGCTCAAATTTATTCTATGACTGAAAATGTCTATGTCTAATAACACAAGTTCGACAATATAAGATTTTTTTAAATTTTAACTACCGGTTTTTTTTTAATTCTTACTATTTATTATTATAAACGCGAAAGTTTCTATGAATAGATATAATTATGGATGAAGGGATGGATGTATATAGGCACCTATATGATGTCTGTTTGTTACTATAAATTACTAAATGTATATTGATAAAACTTTGAGATATTATAGCTTATACATCAGAATAGCATAAGGCTATATTTTATAACGATATTGTGTAAAGTACCAACTCATCATGGGCAGATGAAGTCGCGGGCAGGACCTAGTAAGTATATAAAATAACTATTCTCTTATGTTAGGAAGCTAGCGTAGCAACTCTGAGTGCTACGAATCACGTATCTACTACGTTAACTCAAATATGCTACGCAAGAAGTGCTACGACGTAGCACACGTAGATATCGATAGCTGCTAAATATCGTTATTTTCACTCAAAATTTCGAGTGAAAATAGTAAAAATAGTTTTTACCTGATTTTACGACTATAAAAAATACGTAAAACTGCAAAATGACGTCACACATTTTGTTATTTGGTAGACAGCGACGTCAAAAAAGCTCATCTCTGTACAAGCACATCCGTTTCCTGTGTCTTCGCGACGAATGGGCCAAATGAGCTTTGCAGGCGATTTATTTTAAGATCTTTGAAATACTACTGTATGTAAAATTATAGTATACAATCTTCAGTTCAAAATTTACTAAAGGTTTTCTATTTAGAAACTTTTTATTAAGGTATTATTTGAGAATATTAATTAAGTACATAAACAAATGAAAAAAACTTTTTATGATAGATTTATAATTTTACTAGCTGGGCTAACAAACACCGTTTTACCTTAGTATGAAATATACCTTCCTATAGGTACCCATCAAAAAAAGATAAAAAAAATGATGAAAATCGGTTCAGCCGTTTTGAAGATACGAGAATTTTATACATTTTAAATTGTATAAGCACCCCTTTTTATCCATTTCAGGAGTGAATTTAAAAAAATGCTTTCTTAGTGCTCCCCTACGTTATAAAAGAAAATCCTATGCAAATTTCTAACCCTTATAGTTTAGGCGTTGATATCTCAGTCATTAAGTCAACTTCTCTTTTTATTATTATAATATAGATTTAAATTTCATTTTCAGTATTGAAAACCATTACTTCCCATATTGAGAGACATCACCGTAAAACCCATATTCCTTGAATAACGATATTATAAAAGCTCTAGACATAAAATATCAGGTGGAACAAATTATAGTCATCGTAAAGAATCTCGAAGGTTCCGTAGAATTACGACTTGTTTACCGCCGGTTATGGTGGAAAAAATTACTTTGCATTATGAGATAGGTTTATGGTAGACAGAACCTTAGGTGATATTTATAACTAGATCCATATTCAGAAATCCTTACTAATATTATAAATGCGAAGGTAAACCTGTCTGTCTTGTTTTAATGCTAAAACTACTGCACGATTTTAATGAAATTTGGCACACGCCTGAGAATGAACATAGGCTACTTTTAATAGCGAAAAAAGGGTATAGAATAATTTCTGATGCCTTCGCGGTTGTTATCATTCCAGGGGTATAGAAGCCTAAAACTCAGGATGCCGTAATTACTAATGCCACGCGGACGGAGTCGCGGGCAGAAGTATAACAAAATATTCAGAACTATTTTTAAAGTATTAGGAATAATTTATGTTCCTGGTTTTTACACATTGGAATGAAAGAAATAGAAGGGAATAATAATTTCTGATGCCTTCGCGGTTATTACACATTGGAATGAAACAACTTTAAACGGATTTAACTCGCGTATTTTATTGGCTGACGTTTTGGAGCCTTTACAAATTGTGTAATCGTAGCACGACAGAGCTGACAATTGTCTTAAGCTAACTAATAAAATAAAATACGAGAGTTAAATCCGTCTGTAGTTTTTTCAATCTATTTCTATTAATATCAATAAAAATATTTACCTGGTATGGTCAGAACTATGTCGAAAAGTATTTAACTGTTAGTTAAGATAATCATTTCTTATGCCTTCCCGGTTATTACACATTGGAATGAAATAACTATAAAATACGCGAGTTAAATTAAAGTTGCTCAATTGACTATTAATGGAATTCTACGTTAGGTAGTATTTGTTTTATTTGAAATCAATTTTATAAATTCGATTTAGTAAGTTACCCTTCCTTTGAAGTTTTTTATTTGTTAAGTCGATGTTCACTCGATACGTCAAACCGCCCTTTAAAGTGACATTATTGAGTGTTTTTTATATCAAAGAGTTTTTTTGTTTTACAGCAAATAATAATCTTGGGTATTTACAAAAACACAAATCTTATAAGTGCGGTATAGGAGATTAGAATCGGATATTTTTTTTTATTAGCGTATATCATTTTATTGGCTGACGTTGCGGAGCCTTTACAGATTTCATAATCGTAGCACGACTGAGCTGACAATAGTCTTATGCTAAAAAGTAGGTAACTGTTTTACAGTTAACCATATAAATGGGTGAAGTTGATCAACACGATGACGTAAGCAGTGCACAGGTTGATTAGTTCCAGTGGTAACGCAACGTTTACTGGAACTACCCGCCATATGCGGTAACGGAACGGACGGAGCTCTGAGTAACGCAGGAACAGGTCGATTTCTTCTTTTGTCAGTGGATCTGAAAGAACATGATAATAAGTAATTTTTCTGTCCTCCGGCCAGAAAGGGCCAACTTTCTCGGCCGCTGCGCTAAATGAAATTGCCGCTTTCTGGCTTCGTCGAACAGAAATATAGTATACTGACCTCGGCCAGTAAAATAAAAAAGCCTCAGATCACATTTTTGTCAACCTCGGCTTCGCCTCGGACGACAATTGCATGTGATCTGAGACATTTTTTATTTTACTGGCCTCGGTGCGTAATGTACTATTAAATTACATCGCCTTGTGCCCTTTTTAAATACTGCTTGTTGGACAGTGACAGATTCTCTTACTCCCGGTATTAACGCATCTAACTGTACTGGGTTTTTTTCTATAAAATATTGAATTTATTGTCAGTGAAGTAAGCTAGATAACATATTATTATTGTAAGATATAGGAATACTTATAGTTTGAACGGGTTATTATTTCTATAAGCAGCTAAATTTAAAAGATAGTAAGTTTAATAACTTCTCGAAACAGTAATTTAAATAAAATTATGTTTGCAAGTTTTAAGTACAATAAATCTAGTATCTACCGGGTTCATCCATCAATTTGTGTATTAAGAAAAGCCTCATTTTCTCCACCTCCACAGAGAACAGTTCTACCACAACACAGGGCGCGAATATGAACAGAGTCACTTGACACACGTGCATCACAGCGAACCCAAGCGACGCCACCGGCTCCTGAAAAAAAAAAAAAATTGACTGTTGGTAGCACTGAGAAATATTGACGGTTGGTAACACTGAGAAATATTGACGGTTGGTGACACTGATTGATCATTTTAGACTTGCGGCCAATTTCAAGATGTAAAGTGTATACTGGGAATTCTTTAAAAAATAATAGTTACTATTGTTTGTTAACACTGATTGATGATTATTTTTGACTTAATATGGCTTCATTGACAGAAGGTATAAATAATTTGTTTCTACATCATAATAAAACAAACGTCATAAAATAAAATAAAATACACAAGTATTTTATTTTATGACGTTTCGAAAACTTTACAGTTGCCATATTTGTAACTGACTGTGCGGTGAATTTATAGCACAAGTAAGTGTACAAAAAGCGAACTTAATGCCTTGAGGCATTTTCTAACAGTTAACCTTAGAGTCATCCAGAAAAAAACAGATGGTTTACTTTAATATCACGAATTTATTACCATTTCCTCGATGACCAGAAGTACGTGGTATGCATTTAATATAAACTTAGGCAAAGTGCAAACCAAGCTTATAAACAGCTGAAACAAAAACAAAATTTAGTCAAAAACATTTTCAACGTTACAGTAACAAGTGTGGAATTCAGCAAATTTATAAACTGAAGCACATAATCTCACCTTTACTAGAACAGTGTGACATATTTTATATCATATCTCTAAATATTTTGTTACTCCATTTAAGACTCTAAGTCTGCACATTTAAAATTAGAATTCGCGTGGTGTCGCATTTTGAGATGTCACACTATTCTAGTAAAGGTGTGATATATATTAAGGTAAGTAGGCATTATTTTTAACTTACAGATGCATGCAACTCTGGTATTATAAGATCCATAGCGTCAGCCAAACTTTTATACAAATGCAAACTAAACGTGACGCGCGATTGTTTTAAAGTTTTATTATTAGTCACGTATAGAAAAAAGGTAGGGTCCCTAACTTCTTCCATGTGTTTTCTTAATAATTTCAAGCGATACAATGTCATATCAACCAGAATAAACCTCCATACCCTATTTAAATCGAGAGCTATTAATGAAAACTGTGACATCAAAAACCATACGAAATTATCGTAAAAAGGATACCATATGCAGTATAGAATTGTATAAATTACCCTCACAACCCATAAAACAAAAGTATAGAAGAACATTCTATTTTTAACATGATAGTAGTATTTAGTTTTAATTTTTAAATACGAGTCTATATCGGTGAGACGTTGAAAAAAATCTGTAATTTTATTTTCAAGAATCAAGGTAACTGAGACGGAACCAGTGTATTCAATAAGTGACCAAATTGTAGATATTTCTTGGCCTTTACAACACTCTGTGGTCGCTATAATATTTAAAAAAACAAGCGACACGCAATAACTTTTTAATAAAACTTTGTAAAGCACTTTACACTTCCAATAATTAAAATCGAAACCGCACATCAGCAATATTAAAAATATTGGCTTGAATATTTGCAGTAGAGTTTTTTTTGTTGGAAAAGGTTTAGTGTTATTTGAAAATGTTTTCATTGTTATGCCAATCGATTTCCTTAATAGAGAAATTTGACTAAGTTTGGGATGAAAAATTCTGTAAATGGATTTAACTCGCGTATTTTATTTTATTGGCCGCAAAGGCATCAGAAATTATTATGTTTTAGTAATGTTGGAATGACGGTGTATTGGATCAGGCGTTGTGGTATGTTTGGCGATAACAATTTCAACCGGACATGGTCAAAGTTTGTAAGTGTTGAAATACCTATTGATGTCTTTAGATTTGATATTTATTGGTGAAATTGATTTGAGTTTTTCTTTAGCGACTAAGGCTTCGATGTCTTTGGATAAATGTTTTCTTGAAGAAGTATTTTAATGATTAGTTCTATAAACGCTCGTTTGTTTTCTTTTTCGTTTCTTAAGATAAAAATGACTTATATATTTTACTTCTATAAATTGAATAGTGCTTTAATTTGTTAAGTTATTATCTATACTAGACTAATAAATGTGCTTGCAATTATAAAAAAGAGACAATGAAAAAAAAAAACATACTGTTATACTTCCACTAAGATTTGGAAGTTTGTGTAAATATTTCTAACCCTTTACGACCCTTATGGTCGTTAAGCGTTTAAAATACACGGATAATATAATGTCAATTTTCTAAAACATTATAATAGTTTATTCAAAAAGGTAATCATATAAAAAAAAAATTAAATATGTAAGTATAAGTACTAAAGTGTCCAATACCGTAACACTAACGTAAATACCGCAAAATATTCAAAGCTTGTTCAAAATCACGATTAAATGACGTTTGACCATTCACAAAGCCTTTGACACCGTGTCACTTTTCTATTGTTCTAAAATCAACCTTATATGTAAGCATTAGAGTGTATTTTAGACCTAGTCATTTAGAACAAAAGGCAGGTTAACAATCACTTTGTTGCGTTGTATTGATGGTTTAGTTTGATAGTTCACAAAAGGTTTGTATTTTCTTTAAGGTCAAGAACATACTTTGTTATCGCGTTATATTTCGCTTTTATTATATTTTCAAAAGGTGATATAAAATTAATATAAAATTTGTTTTCCAAAGATTATCAGCTGTGAAATATGTTATTATTTGCGTGGTAATTTGACACTTCAACAAACGGATTTAGGTACTAATTTAATCAATTCACTTTTGCAGTTTATTAAAAGTTAAAAAAGTAGCATTTTAGATAAAATTATGCTAGACTAGATTGATAAGCGGAGATAGTTAAAAGCATCTGAAACTGAGGCTTTGATGAACCTATATATAATTTTATTTTTGTATGTTTATTCGTGTTTTAACGTGTTCTAGAGTGGAGACTGCGTCTCGGCAAGCGTAGTGTAGGACGTCCTCAGGCAAGGTGGAGTGACGATTTGCGTAAGATGGCTGGCAGGAGCTGGATGCAAGCAGCCCAAGATAGAGCAAAGTGGCGTGCAATTGGAGAGGCCTATGTCAGCAGTGGACTGCGATGGGCTGATGATGATGTTTATTAGTGATCTAGAACCCATAGTACAATCTTTTCTTAATTTGGGATATAATCTATTTTTATAAAATATATACTAATTTGACTAAACTAAAAATTGGTTAAACAAAATGAGCAAAATCAAAGGAAATTTTATTTCCCAACTTAACTATTAACTACCAATGCTTAAGCCATTAGTAAAACAACAGGGAAAACCTGTCAACAAACGAAGCAAACTACCTAAATAGTAAATAGTTCAGCAAGCTACTAATGGCGTGCAAAGAGACAATTGCCCGCTCTGTTATATTATTAAGCTGTATGTTTGAAAATCTGTAAGTTACAACCGTAAAAAAATATTTGGAACTGGCATAATATTTTTTTTAACCCATGAACAGATGTTTCGAAAACTTTACAGTTCTCGTATTCGCTGTCGACTGAGCTGATAATATGTAGTTAGGTAAAGTAGTGTAAGACACAGTGGGCTAAATAAAATTCGCGAATTAAACTAGTTACTCATAATTATTTCATTACAGAGAATTTTTTGTGGTCAATTATTGAAGCAAAAAGACATATAAGATCTTAGGTCTTAAAAGTAAATCTAATTAATTGGAATGAAATTGCTATGAACGGATTTAACTCATGAGAAATTATAATTTCTGATGCCTTCGCGGTTATTATACATTGGAGTGAAATAACTTAAACGGATTTAACTCATGAGAAATTATTAAACCTAATTCTGTTTTGCCCATTTAGGTACTTACATGTACAAATATAATTACCGTTAATGTAAAGACACTCAGTAAAATATGTATATTTCGATGCTTTCTACAATAGTGACACAACTCGAAATGTGTCACCATTTGAATTGAAATTTAGATGTGACGGTTTACAATCTAAAATGGAGTAACAAGTTATTTTGGTTTGTGTCACTATTTAAGTAAAGCAACGATTTGTACCGCATCTTAACAGAGCCTTTTTCTTCCTTCGCTCTAAGTACTCGGCCCCTCTCCGAGTGTCGTTATCTTGAATGATTGAGAAGTTACGGTTTCAACTTCATTGCTTCCAATTTGTAGGCCTAAGTATACTGAATAAAAGGTAGGTGACTAATAACAATTGCCGTTCTCTTACCCTTTTGTTTATAACATTTTGACTATGTTTCAAAAATCCTTTCTGAGCTGACAATAATCTAATGCTTACTCGCGTAGAGCATTAGATTATTGTCAGCTCGGTCGTGCTACGATTATGGAAACTGTAAAATAAAATACGCGAGTTAAATCCGTTTGTAGTTTCATTCCAATTCAGTCATTATGTTAGCTTCTCTTTTTATATATAACTACATACATATTATTATAATAATATACAGGCATTCCACGCAAATACAAAAATGACCGATTTTAGTAGGTAATATTGCAATATTCATTTCTGATGCCATCGCAATTATTATACATTAATATTGTTATCTATATGTCCCTATAGATAAACGACTACAATATAAACCATATTGTGTTTTATATTTTGTTTACTTATACCCATTACAAACACATATTACCAACGACCATTGATTGCGAGTGAAAAATGAATCTGTTAAGGGTAGATCTCTGCGATTCGGGATCATTTCCGTTTCCTCAGCATCCATCACGGTCGGATGTTACTCGACACCCTTTTAAATAGTCGATGACGTCGATGGTAATGACTAATGAACGTGATTTAAGAATTATTACAACACTATATTATCACTATGTATTGGTCTGCGTAGTATTAGTACTTCAGGTAGCTTGGTAGATTCGACTGCGTAGTATACTGATTACTGATACTACTTAAGGTAGATTAGTATATTCGTCCGTATAGTACTTCAGGTAGCTTAGTAAATTTGTCTGCCTAGTATAGTACTTCAGGTAGTTTGGTGGCTTCGACTGCGTAGTATTACCTAGTACTTAGGTAGCTTGGTAAGTACGACTGCGTAGTTCTTATTAGTATTTCAGGTAGCGTAGCATATTCGTCTGCTTAGATTTAGTATTTCCGGTTGCTTAGTAGAGTTCTCTGCGTAGGTATTATTAGGACTTCAGGTAGCGTAGTAGATTCGACTGCGTAGAATTATTACTTCAGGTAGCTTAACAGAATTGTCTGCGTAGTATTAGTACTTTAAGTAGCTTAGCAAAATCTTCTACGCAGATGAATTAGTGCTTTAGGTAGCTTAGTAAATTTGTCTGCGTAGTAGTAGTACTTCAGGTAGCTTAGTAGATTCGTCTGTGTAGGATAAGTATTTTAGGTTGTTAAGTAGATTCATCTACTTAGAATTAGTACTCCAGGTAGCTATTAGAATCATCTGGCGTAGGTACACGTCTAATAGCGTTTTTTCTACTAACTATTTTTTATTTGTATTTTTTTCTATAATTCCGCTTATAAGCCTGAAATTACTATATTCAGTTAACCCCCTAATGCCTAAACCTCTTGTTACCAATCAAAGGGCATCTCAAGTACAGTCGAGCACAATACCAGATACAATGGCGATCGCAAGTGCTCTAGTGGATAATAGCGATCATTATATGGACATCCTTTTGTCTGTCCGTATGTCCCTAATTGACCGGCCATGGCAACATAATTGGAAGTTTTTGGGGAAAATGATGGGTAGCAAATAATTGGGAAAAAATATTATAAAGGTATCAACGAATTTGTATCATTTAGGTACCTACTTAGATATATCTAAATGGATTTTATTTGGGAAAAGATTTTCGTTTGTTAATATTTGATTATGTTAATCATTACTATTTAAAATACTTTTTAACATTTTATGTTAATCAATACAACCTTACAGATCAACATGCATAGTTTACAAATTTATATTCCTTACTTACCAACTTCTTCTAACATACTTACCAAAAACAATAATAATAAGAATACAATAAATTATATATATAGCTATATCTAGATATAGCACAAATAATAAAAATATAATACCTACTAGTCCTAAACATCAGATTAACTTAAATACTTAGTCACTCAAATATAAAAATCTGTAACAAAAGAACTATATTACAATAGGTACGTTATTTTCATCCACATCCACCTGCTCGCGAAAACAAAATAAAAAAGCAATTTTAGGCTATTCACTTTAAAACGGAAGACAAAGTGAACTTTCCGTCAAAAGGATTACCGTAGAGATTACCGTTTTTCTTGTTTTTCCTTTTTTGTGTAATTCGCTTTGTGGTATAAAGTTTAGTCCTTAGTGGAGTATGCGATGCCGATGCTTGGTGAGGCATCGTGGTAAAAAACGTGATATAAAGCTTTTGGAAGTGACATTATAATTTAACCGTTGCTAGATAACTACATCATAAATGTTCCATTGTTTTTTCTGATGCCTTCGCTGTTATTACACACTAGCAGCCCGCCCCGGCTTCGCCCAAATCCCTTTTTTTATAGCCTATAGATGTTACTCGGGAATAGTGTAGCTTTCCAACAGTACCTAACAGTCGTTTAGGAGCCTATTTAATCCAAACAAACAAATTTTTACTGTTTATCATATTAGTATAAAGATTGGAATGGAACTCCATATGATTTAACTGGCGTATTTTATTTTATTTACTAACGCTTTAAAAAATTTACAGTTTCCATATTCATAGCACGACTGACCTGATTAACTTTAGCGAGACTATCGTGAGCTAACACAGCAAATAAAATTAAATACGCGAGTTAAAGCCGTTATGGTGTTTAATTCCAATATGTTCCATAAAGTGACAGCTTCCTTTTTTCATTTTTCTTCTTTTTTTACTTTCTTTTTGTTTATAATCATCGATGGTAATGATGCACACTTTCATTCTTTAAAGTTCTTATAATATATCCCTTACATTATTTATAATACATTGGAATGAAATTATTCAAAAAAAAAATATCTATAATACTTTCACCTATCACAGATTATATAATTCTTTTCATTTGAAATTTACCGTCTTGAATTTAACATTATCATTTTAGGTTAATTTATACGTAAAATTCTTTGTGCATTATCTCAACGTCATTAACCAAGGCTCTAATATTGTTGATAAATTTATGAATGATACACTTTTATATAGGTACAATCAGGTACATGATACGTTTTTATATACATGCTTAGTTTTAAAGTCTCTTCCACAATACCTAATTCTACGACATAGTCGTAATCCTGCACTTCTTCTTCGAGTATAAAATTGTACCGACTAGCGTCCTTTGTCCGTTGACCACTCGGTGCACTATTAAATTCACTGACGTTTCTATGCAGTAATTCCGGTGCAATTTCAAGCTTTTCACGGATCGGTAGGCAAAAATGTAAGTGCTTGTAATTTGATACTTTTGAACTTTGCAAAATTATAATTTCTGATGCCTTTGCGGTTTATACATTGGAATGAAACTTTAACGGATTATACTCGCTTACTTTATTGTGTTGTGTGACGTTTCGGAGCCTTTACAGATTCCATAATCGTAGCATGACTGAGCTGACAATAGTCTTATGCTAAGTTGTCAATTTGCAGGATGATTTTTATATTCCGTGTGTTCGAATTATTGTAAAACGGAATAGTTTGTTTTTTTGGTTCACTGCTAGTTATATAATATTAAACAAAAGCTAGTTGGTAATTTACACATTGGAATGATTGCAATTTGTAATGATCGGTAAGGCATCAGAAACTATAAGATAATTTACAATTAAAGACATTCATATTACTTATTTACATATTATATTTAATTTTCTCTTAATTCAATTTTGGTCATTATATTTGGTTGAGTAAAATTTGTTATTTTTAACTCCAAAAACTTTATAGCTATAAGTTCGTATTCTATACTACAATAATGAATTCTATACTCATTAATAACGCCAGTAGGCTGGTGCCAAAATCATTATTTTAAAGCTAACCTACCGACAAAAAAATATTTAAAAAATCGAAATATAGGGCAAGTTTCCATAAAAACAAACTAGACAACCGAAAGATACAAATGCAAAATTGCGACATACGCGAGCGAAACGTCACGTGGTCAGTTTCCATTGCAAGGTAAAGTCATAGCAATTCAACGATAGCAAACCAGGGGGCCTAGACAAGTGCCCAACGTTCAACGTTAACGTTAAACGAAACGACCAAAATGTATGGGATTTGACATCCGCGGACGTTTGTGACGTACGTGACAGTCGTTCGGATGTCAAATCCCATACATTTTGGTGCCAAGGTTCAGCGTTAACGTTGAACGTTGGCACCTTGTCTAGACCCCCAGCTTAGATTCCTAAACTCTTTTCAAAATATGCACAACAATCGCTGCTTATAGCTATTTCCGTCATTACCATCCTCATCTTATCAAGTACACACCTCTCCACAGCTGGGAGGAGCGGAGTGGCACAATGATTTACGCCCTCTTGTTCATGCTAATCGAGTGCTAAGTAGCTGTCTCTTGATTTATGACCGGGATTAAAGTATAATTATTTACCTTCAACACATTTATCAGGGGGTTTGGATCTCTTATCTTTTTGTCGTTGGTGTGTGGATGTTGGTTACTTAGCTGTTTTGTTAAGGTTTGGTTTTAATTTGCGGAATCACAAGGTTTAGTATATCTATCTATCTATCTATATATATATAAGAAAGTTGTGTTAGTTACCCCGTTTATAACTCGAGAACGATTGAACTGATTTGGCTGAAAATTGGCGGGGAGGTAGCTTAGAGTCAGGAAAAGGACATAGGATACTTTTCATCCCGATCCAGTAAAAAAAATATTTAGCTCATTTGTTAAAAATAGTATAACAAAACGCAACAATGACAGCTGTCAAATCGATTGATTAATGCCGCTACATTGCTTCTTTGCCGGGCGGGACGAAGTCTGCCGGGACCACTAGTTTATTATAATATTAATTGTTATGACAAGATAATAAATTATTAAAATTTATTTTTAGCGAATTGGCCTAAAAAGTACTTTTATATATCAGGTGAGTATACTAGTACGCTCTAAGAATTTTAGCAGAAAGTCTTTTAAAGACATACAATTTAATTACATTCTCATAGAATATAGTTTATAATTATATATTCAATGCTTTTATTAAATATTAACAAAAAAACTCAAAGAGTGTAACATAAGACACATTGATGCTTTTAATTGGATTCTCTCAAAGTAAATATGTCTCTAACTACTATTCCTTACATATATATTTTACTAAATTAATATTTTTTTGAATGCATTACACAAACTTATGAATGATCGGATGCCTAAACAAAGTCTTATAAGTACTTAATAATGTCTTTTTTAGGTTTAACACTATGTACCTATTGTAACAATAGAATTCAGACGTAAAATGTAACTTAACTATTTACGTTACACTATTGTCATTATTTTTCCTATGAACAGGTTTATGGTGGGTACACAAATTCTATTATACTTTTCTATTTTATTCAATTCGCTACTTATTGAAAGGCAGCCAAGTCCCAGGTCAGTTCCGGTCTCGCCTCATTTCTCCCGTCGCGTCATTACCCTCGTCTGAGTGAGATCTTCTGTTTACTGCATTCATTGTTGATTTCATTTTGTTAACTATTTTAGAGCCATGTCTGGAGTAACCTTTTTTAGGTAGTTGCAATATTTTTGTTAAAGTGTTGATATTAGGTAAATTATGGTATTGACTTTAAATGATCTTGATTATATAGCATTGCAAGTGTTAACCAATTAGTCAGACGTATTGTTATTTTATGGGCACTAGTAATTTACATACATTAAAATAAAACGAATGCAATTAATCAATTTAGATCGCCTACCTACATTAAATTTATGTTACTTTGAAGTTGTTCCTAGTTACATTATATTTTGAACCAAAAATATTAGAAATTAATAGATAATATAAAATTACGACAATTTAAAACTCTAAGATATTTTTTATATCACGTTTATAAATAACATTGACGAGTAAAACGTATCGAAAAGAGTTTAGATGTAATTTTACTGTAAAAATGGTAATGATTTTCTCGCTAGTTTTTTCAGTTAGTACATTTAACTGCGGTCGCAGTGTCGCGAGCAATCAACCGTTTTACTGCCCTTTGTCTTCTTAAATCGCCGCAGCGACAGAGGATTCCTGTTGAGGCACTTACTTTAAACACTATGGGAATGACGAATTCGTCATTCATCGTTTTATAATCATTTCATAAAATTATTCTTCGCTTTCATATTAATAGAATTGCTTTTAGTGTGTTGTTTACTTTACTTATTGGTTCGTTTTTATATAACTACTCGCACACGTAGATTTTAGTTTTAATAATATGATTAATTTATAACATGTTGAATCATTACCAACTAAACCTATTCAAGAAATAAAACTTTATAGGTATAACAAATTTTATTTCCGTAACAAAAAATATATCATAGTGCTTAATTACCTGCGTTACTTTAAACAAAATAAAATATACTTAATCAGTATATATCGTTAAATCTAATTCCTCAGGAATGAAATAATTGATATTTTGAGAACTTTACTCCCATATTCACAAAATGAACTGACGACGTGATTTTTACATTAAGTATGCAAACTACCTTACCCAGTTTTCGAAACATCAACATATAAAATAAAATACGTCAGTTAAATCCTTTATAGTTCATTTCTATTTATATCAGTTGTCAAGAAAATTATTTACAACACAAGTCCATAGCAAACTAGGCTACCTTAACGCAAGATCGGCTCGCTAGTTCATTCCAATTTATAAATTAAGTGATATATCACTTGTCAAGAAAATTATTTACAACACAAGTCCATAGCAAACTAGGCTACCTTAACGCAAATTCGGCTCGCTAGGTGGACAGCGTCCGTATCAGATTTTTGCGCAAGTCGTAAAGCGTCGCAAACAGTCGTAACGTCGTATCGTGTGTAATGGCGCAGAAGCGTAAACTAGCGCAATTTCACCTAACTTAGCGCAATTTCACGTAACTTAGCGCAGCTATTATCGAATGGGCATTTGTGTTTTTTAGACTATTGATTAAATACATTTGATATTACCATAATATTTTTATTATTATAATACAAATTATAATATACCTAATATGAAATTAATATATTGGTTCGATAGTTCACAAGTACAAAGCTTTTAACTCTTATAGTATAGACCCTGCATTGGTGTGACAGTCATTTAGTCAGCTTCTTCTTTTATTCTTCTATATACCTACTATGTAGATAAAGGTTACGTAAAATTTCTGATGCCTTCGCGGTTATTAAAAATTGTATTGAAATAAGTTTAAACGGATTTAACTCGCGTACAATATAAAATACGCGAGTTAAATACGTTTAAAGTTGTTTCATTCCAATTCTAAAAATTGTGTTTAAAATTAAAATTAGAAAAATTGCTCTGATCGAGATCACATGAGTCACTTATTACAATCTTAGTGCAGGCAATAACTTTTTTTTCTCGCTCTCTATATTACATAGAACAAGTAACAGTATAAAATACCAGTCCTTTACGTGACAAATTAATTTGCCTTTCCTTTATGTACACGGGGTTCGGTATCGGCGTCGGCAATTGTTTTCAACTCGACCGTGTTCGGTGCTTCACCGCTGCGAACAATGTATTGGGGAGGGATTATGCGGTATATTTTGATTTTTTTTATTAATATTATTATTTATTATAATAATTATAAATCTTTATTTATTACCTTATTTAAGTGAGTAGTTATATATTGGGCATTCTGGCACACCTATGTGTGCCAGAATGCCCAATAATTTTTTGCGACGCAAAATGTTGTGTGCTAGAATGCCCAATAGGTTTTTTGATGTGAACTGTATATAATGCGAAAATTTTAACGCATCCTGCAGCGAGGATCTCAACGCGAACGGTACAACTCACGCAAACGTTCTATTATCATGTGGAAGCGTTAGTCGGTTACGCTACCCGGGAACTTGATTAGGAATGATCTGTCCGTATTATGCTCATTTTGTATGAGTGCTTCATCCTTGTAAGACGCGTGCATTGAAATCAACCTAAATTCATGTTGAAGGAGTATGAAGTTTGTGAAACAAACTCAGTCCTTACAGTTTGATGTTCTTTGTCCTGATACCAAGAAACGTAGTTTTCGTCATGGTGAACTTTTACCTGATTCAATTCGCTGTATAATTTGTGGTCCTTCTAACTGTGGAAAAACTAATTTGATTGTTGGTCTTTTACTTCATGAGCAAGGGCTACGCTTCCAAAATGTTTATATATATTCAAAAACACTCTTCCAACCAATGTATCAGTTTTTAGAAAAGATATTAATGATGGTTCAGTCAGTGAAACTTCAAACATATCGGGAAAATGATGAAATAATTAGCCCCCATGAAGCCAGGAATAATTCAATTTTCATATTTGATGATGTTGCATGCGAAAATCAAAACAATATAAGAGATTACTTCGCAATGGGGAGACATAAAAATATTGATAGCTTCTACTTGAATCAAACTTACAGTAAAATACCTAAACAATTAATAAGGGACAACGCTAATTTAATAATTATTTTTAAACAAGACGATGTCAATTTACGTCATGTTTATGACGAGCATGTTGGTACCGATATGTCTTGGTCTCAGTTTCGAGAAATGTGTGCAAAAATATGGGCTGTACCATACAGTTACTTGGTTATAAACAAGGATTGTGTCAAAAATTCAGGATGTTATAGAATGGGATTCGATACATTTATCACTCTAGATTAATTATGATACTTAATGAGTTTCTTATTCTTAAACCTTTTATTTCTGTATGTGAAACCATCTAGGTAGGACATGGATCTGAAAATAAACGAAGAGAAAACTTTGAAAGATAAAGTGCTCCAGTCTGTTGCAGCAGTCAAAAAGAAAGTTAAACTCCTTCGTGACATGAAAACTAACAATGAAATGATGTTAGAATCTGTATTGAAACCAATAACAGAACCACTTAATGAAATCGCTAAAAATAACGACAGTGGTAATCACAATTATTTTAACGCTAACGATACCAATTTTGATGACGATGAATTTAAATGGAAAAAGACATTAAAATTTAGTCCTAGTGATGAGAAGAGAAATAGTTATAATAACATGACAGTTGTACAAAAATCTCCTGGATCTACTAATAAGGACGATCAAGAGATGGTTGATGGTAGCGACTATGTTGAAGATGATGATAGCATATCATGCGATAGCGATGACGAGACTAGTTTAGTCACTGCAGATGATACTTCATTAAATACCTCTGAATCTTTTACGTCTCCTCGCGATGACCCCGCTTTGCAAAAGCAATATGATGTCAACTTGAATGTTCCTTTTGGCATACGAACAGAGCGCGACAAACTAATGCTAGGTTCCTGTTCAGTTTCTGTTAGCGGCAAAAAGTTTAAAGTAAATAGACGTACGTACAATTTAACACCGGGTTTACATGAATTGTTATTTAAAAAAATACCAGATTTAGATAAAGTAACTGTAGAAGATAAACGTTATTATAAAATGTTACTATTAGAAACTAATGCGCATAGACGAGATTTTAATCCCAATAAACCAATAAAAAGTAACAAAGGTATGAAATATTTATACATTATCAAACCACTTTTTAAATTAAGCAAAACACGTTCAATTAGCGATGATATATTTACTTGTGGTAAAGGATTACCAACAATGAAAAACGTTAAAAGAGATGTTTCATATGTATATTGGGATAATGCAAACGAATTAGTTGAAAGATTAAAATTGCTCATAGCTTCCCGTGATGCTGGTAACACAGGATTAGATAATGAAATCATATCAATTATTGAAGAGCTGCGCGAAGCTGGTGTAGTCAATACATAAGATATAAAGCCGAAATTTTACTTTTGTAATCAGTCGAAGTTGGACTTCTGACTGCTTACTAATAATTAACCACTAAATAATAAAAATGAACATAGACAAATTTGGTCATCATGTTCATAAACGTTTGCGTGTATGGGAAGTTACTGAACTTAAGAACAAAGCTTTGATACGTTTAGATAATGGACATTTCGATTTAAAATCATCAAGATTAAAGGGGGTGCTGGATCCTTCATCACCTGATGAAGCAGTTAACAAGCAGTATGTAGATCAGCTCGTTCAAAATAACGTTTATGACAAGAAGTATTTAGATTCTTTGTTTGAAACTATAAATTCTCAAATCCATCAGCTTGCAAATCAGTTGAAAATAAACTTTTATACTAAAAAGGACATAGATAATATTTTACATAATTTCAATAATGGCAAAAGAACAAGTCGTGAATGAAATTCATAGATTAGCAAGGAAAAATTTCCAACGTCGCTCCGTCATATTAAAAGGAATTGATGATTTGTGGCAAGCAGATTTGATTGATTTACAGAGTTTAAAAACGATTAATAAGGGATATAGTTATATTCTAGTTGTTATTGATACTTTTTCAAAGTACGCTTGGTGTATTCCTACAAAATCTAAAAGTAAGACCGAAATAAAAAACGGATTTCAATACATTGTAAAATCATCAAGGCGTACACCTAGAAACTTACAGACAGACCTTGGGAAAGAGTTTTACAATAATGAATTCAGCTGTTTTGTAAAATCCTTAAAAATAAATCATTATTCCACTTATTCAATTAAAAAGGCAGCTATTGTTGAAAGGTTAATAAAGACGCTTAAGAACAAACTTTACAAATATTTTAGTTTGATAGGCAATTATAAATGGGTTGGAAAACCTTTAGATGACATCGTTCAAACTTATAATCAAACAGTGCACAGCACAACAAAATTTAGACCAAAGGATGTAAATTTGTATAATGAGGTTGAAGTTAAGAAAAACATAGAAAAAAAACAATCCAAGTTATGTCACCAATTTCATAAATTTAATGTTGGAGATCGTGTGCGTATAAGCAAGTATAAAAGCGTCTTTCGTAAAGGTTATTTGCCTAATTGGTCAACAGAGCTATTTACTATTAAACAAGTGAATAACACTCGTCCTATTACTTATCATATTGAAGACCAACGGCAAAACAGTATACTTGGTACATTTTACGAACAAGAACTTCAGAAAACCAAGTATCCTGACGTTTATCTCATAGAAAAGGTAATAAAGAAAAGGGGGGATAAATTATACGTTAAGTGGTTAGGACTTAATGATAGCGAGAATAGCTGGATTGATAGAAATGCTGTAGTATAAATATATTTCAAAACTTACTTGTATGCAGCCATTAACATTTAGGATATGAAAGGAGAAGGACTTCTAAACAGTGTTATTAATAACTTACCATTTGAGTTACATTTACCTGGTTACAATTATTGTGGTCCAGGCACAAAATTGCATAAACGATTACAAAGAGGTGATAAAGGAGTTAATGATTTAGACAACGCGTGTATGCTACATGATATAGCTTACGATAAATATTCTAACCTAGCAGATCGACACCGAGCAGATTTAGAACTTTATAAAATGGCTAAACAAAGATTGAACTCAAAAGCTGCAGGAAAAGGTGAAAAACTTGCTTCATGGTTAGTTAGCAAAGTAATGAAATCTAAAATAAAAGCTGGTGCAGGAATAAAAACATTTAAGCATTTTGTTTCTAAGATACGCAGCGAATTGAAAAGAAACAAATCGAAGAATAAAGGTGGTATAATCAGTAAAGCTTTTGCCGCTGCAAATAAAATATTCCTTAAAAACAAAACAAGTAAAATAAAGGTTCCGCGCTTAATACCAATCCCGAAAACTGGAGGTATATTACCACTGATACCAATTTTCGCTGGACTCTCTGCGTTAGGATCTTTGGCTGGTGGAGCTGCTGGGATCGCAAAAGCTGTTGGTGATTACAAAGCTGCAAAAAAAAACTTATCGGAAACAGAACGCCATAATAAGATGATGGAATCTATCGCATTAGGTAAAGGGTTACACATTAAACCATACAGAAATGGAAAGGGCTTGTGTTTACATCACCCAAAAACTAGTTAAAAGGCTACCCAGACGTGCTCTTACAAATGTTGATATTTTAAGACACTCCTCAGATATTCCACATTTTCGAGGAGTTTATATGAGAGATAGTTTGCCAAAGCATCCAAAAAAACAGAATGTGCAATCATAAATTTAGATAGTTCTAAGAACAGAGGGACTCACTGGGTGGCCTATGCTAAAGATAATAATTACTGTGAATATTTTAACAGTTATGGTGATCTTCAACCACCGCTAGAATTATTAAGGTATTTAAAAAATCATGAAATATCATACAATTATAACACATATCAAAAATTTAACACCGTTAATTGTGGACATTTATGTTTGAAGTATTTAAAAAGATTTTGGAAAAATCGTTTAAGTATATAAAATTATCTGAATAATAAAAACCTTTTCATTCTCACGATGTCTTTCACTCTGTCTATAACTGGAACCTCATCTACCCTGATAGCGAATCATTCGCCAGCTCTTCAATTTGATGGCGAATATGAATGCGGACTGCTATACATGTCAACTTTTAACTCTATACCTAATATAGACTACCGAAATAATATGTTTTACTATGGTGAAAACGAAGTCGTAGAAATTCCTGAAGGATCATATGAACTTCAAGATCTTGATGATTATCTTAAAAGTCATCTTCAGGGATGTACATTTACATTGCTATGCAATAACAATACTTTAAAGACATCTATATTGTGTTCTAAAAATATCTATTTTAATAAGCCAAACTCGATTGGTAAATTACTCGGATTCGGTGAAGAAACTGTGCAGGCTGGTATATTAACAGAATCCCCTTTTCCTGTATCCATTCTGTCTACAACTATAGTACGAATTGAATGTGATTTCGTGCGCGGATCATTTGTAAACGGAAAACCTAGCCATATAATTCATGAGTTTGTTCCTAATGTGCCTCCTGGTTATAGGATTATAGAGACACCGAAAAACGTTATCTATTTTCCTGTTACTCAAACAAGCTTAAACTCACTTAAAATAAAGATACTAGACATAAACGATAATTTGATCAATTTGCGTGGTGAAGAGATTCAAATATATTTACATCTCAGAAAAAAATGATAGACTTCAATAAAAGTATAATCTCACGCATCAAAAGCATTAGTGATCATTCTGCTATCAAGAAAAGAAGACCTAAAGTGCACCTTACAAAGGAAAATAAATTATTTTTGAAAACCATAGGTTTATTAAAATGAGCATACTAAACTTATCAGATCCTATTAACTTTGATACCTCCATTGAAAGTTATGAATATCATTCTTATAAACCATACGTAACAAGTTTTAACTTAAACGATGAAATCCGTATTCCTATAAACCAACAAGATCTTTACGTATTACCATCAGCGAGTGCTTTATACATAGAGGGTACTATTGCAGTATTCAACAGAGAAACAAAAGCAATGGTGAACAGTGTTCATTTTACAAATAACCCTATACTTCATTTATTTCAAGATATTCGTTATGAATTAAATGGGATCGAAATAGATAAAATTAAAAACGCAGGAGTCACAACAACAATGAAATCTCTCATATCGATGAATGAACATGAATCGATGATGTCAAAGTTATGGGGTTGGGATCTTAATGGCACTAAAGTTACTAATGGATCGTTTTCTGTATCTATTCCTTTAAACAAGATTCTCGGTTTTGCGGAAGATTACAACAAAATTATCATCAACTGCAAGCATGAACTTATTCTCTTACGATCGAATACTAATTTAAATAGCGTAAAGCTGAATACAAACGAGTACATAGATAATATTACTATATCCAAAATAGTATGGCGGATGCCTCACATTAAAGTTTGCGATCGAGAAAGATTAAGTTTACTTAAATATTTAGAGAAAGATCGAGCTATTCAGTTAGCATTTAGAAACTGGGATCTGTATGAGTACCCGCTTTTACCAAAAACATCAAAGCATTCCTGGGCCATCAAAACTTCATCTCAAGTTGAAAAACCGCGATATGTTATAATTGGTTTAAAAACAGGTAGAAAAAATGTTGCTGACAAAGATGTATCGTGTTTTGATCATTGTAATTTGCGAGAAGTCAAAGTTTTTTTAAATTCTAACTATTTTCCATATGAAAATTTGAATGTTAGTTTTTTAGCTGAAAAGTTTGCTATATTATATGAACAGTATGCTAAATTTCAACAGTCATATTATAACCGCCGTCAAGCACCTTTGTTAGATCCTTTAAAATATAAAGAAAATGCACCTCTTTTTGTTATCGACTGTTCTCGTCAAAACGAAGCCTTAAAAACGGGTGCAATAGATGTGCGGGTTGAATTTGAGTGTGAAACAGATATACCAAACAATACTGCGGCTTATTGTCTTATTTTGAATGATAGTATTGTAGAATATAAACCGTTGAGCAATATCACGAAAAAGATATCATAATGTCTGAACAACTATTTGTAGATCTACAGGGATTTCAATTATCAAACAGTAAATTTATTGTCAAAGAATTTGTATATAGTACAAATGAACATACGCAAATATTTTCAATAAAACCTCCATTCTTATTTTATACATTATCAGAAAAAGAAAAAAGACAAGTTCGATGGATAGAGAAAAACCATGGTATCATATGGCGTGAAGGTTATATTGACTATAGGGAATTTAAAAGAATTATTCATCGTTACTTGGAAAACAAAATAATATATGTAAAAGGTTTAGAAAAAATTCAGTGGGTTAAAGATTTGTGTAATAATTGTACTGTAATAGACTTGGGTGAGAAAGGCGCACCTAATTTTCAAATCATGTATCAAAAGTATTGTAAAGATGACAGCTTGTGTTGTTTAATCCATAATAGATCTTGTGCTTTGAAAAATGTTTTGTGTATCAAGAAATGGTATTTCGAAAATAATTTACAATTTTATCCTCATCAATTATTTATTTAATAAAAATATATTAATTGTAACACCTTTTTATTTTTACCCAATCTATAACTGAGTTAATAAAACATTATTTTAATATTTGAATTGCACATTTATTAAATAATTCATAAAATATTACATTAATCTTCTTAAAAACTTAAACTGTAACCACACATTTTTTTAGACATTTTGTCAATCACACTTTCCGTGCTGTCTACAATTTCATCATAGCCGTCATCTGCCACATACTGCGCGCTTAAGAGAACACTCTCACCATCGTCGCTGTCTTGATCATAGCAGGAGACATTGTTTAAATTTATAATTTTTATTTTTACAAGCCTACTCCCCTTGGTAGGCTTATTGTTGATAACGAATGATGGTGGTTGACCCGGAATAGTTTTCTTTGTAATTTTGTTTTGTACCTTTTGGTTCTTTTTGATATTTTTAGTTTTTTGAGATGCCTTTCTTATCTTCTTGTATAAAGCGCTATTATCTTCTTCCTCTTCTTCTTGAAAACCCTCTAACGGGTCTTGAGCATATTGAGAAAATAGCCTCGGAGAAATTTCGTTGATTTGGTCCATTTTCTGTGACAAATAAAAATACAACAATGATAAACAAATTGAGAATATCGAACATGGTCAGTGCAATCGAAAATGATAGGAATCAAATAAAGTAAAATAGTAAATGTTCAACTCACCGAACGTATGTAATCAGATTATTTGTTTCGTGTTGTCGAGAGACTAATAACAATTATCTAATTAAAGACTTGATTTTATACATAGTAAATCCTATGTATCAGCAATAATCAAGCAACAATCAGTGTTATGTTACGAGTTGATGTGCAACGTATTTAATGTTTTGCTAAGTATTTGTCACGTGGCAAGCAGGTTAAGACTTGTTCAATTATGCAATTAGCAAACCTTAATTAAATTGAAACACTTTTAAAACTTAAGTATGTATGTGGCATTATCAAGTTACAATTATGTGATTATGTTATGAGTGTGTCGACAATGCAAAGTTATTTGTCACAACAATAGCTGAACTCGATCAATTAGACATTTATTACAAACCGTAATTAAAATTAGGTACTCAGCGAATTCTATATTGGGTTCTGTTAGACCCAACGCACACTAGTAGAACTATACAGTAAAGAGTTTTTAGGTTGAGAATCATAAGTGTAAGCGTTCATTATTAAATTTAATTATCTATGAATCGAATCATTCATTAGTAAATACTTAATTTAAGTGTTATTCTACCAGTGTGCGTTGAACCTTAGCTCTTAGCTTGGGATTAAAAGTAAACAAATAACGTTATTCTCATTCATATTTATTTTATAAAAATAACATAGGTACAGAAATTATAGATATATTGTTTTTGGAAACAGGTTTTTCTATGTTAAAAATAATTTCTAAACGAAGTAAACACAAATAAACTTAGCCTCTACCTTAATCTAAACCTAAAAATCATTAAAGTATACATTTTAACATTATAATGTTATTAAATACAATATAGACACAGTCGATAGAAAAGTTTATCCTTAGAAATATGTTAAAAGTATGAATACATTCATCATAAAAACAGACCAAACTAGCATTTTAAAAATTAAGTATCGAGGTATGACCCCACGCTTTAGTTGATATTTTATCGATAGAAATCATGCGTTTATCATCATTAGAGGATAGAGCGACTTTATTAACACTTTGTGTAAATATTTCATGTTTAATCGATTTAAATAAAATATTCTTCTTTTTAATTATTTCACCACGAAACAATGTTTTCTCATAATCAGAAACATTTAGTTCACGTATAACTGATGATTTTACTCCTTTAGCCTTTTTTATAACATCAGCACTGGTTTTAATACAATAAAGTTTGGATCGAAGGCCAACAAATTCTATAATGATATCCCCTCCCATTTCATCCTTAAAAAGACCCGGTACCTTTTTGTTTTGAATAGGTAACAGATACTTATTGTTAATAGGATAGTTACTAGTATCAAAATAAGGTAAAAAAGTTGTTTTTAAATCTGTATAATAATTTTCGGTCTGTATATGATAAACGAAACTGTCTGTATCCGTGTAGCACATCTGTAAACGATTGTCATATATGGGTTTAAATATTGAGTAGTGAAAGTCATACATATGACTTTTTGACAACTCTAGTACCGTGAAACCGATATATATCGGTTTGTCTAAATATAAGCAGTCTGGCTTCAACTGTACCGCAACCAAATTTTCACTAAATACTGTGGCACTATGGAAATTGGGGCGGGCAATCAATTTGTCTGCTGTAGTTTTTTTTTTAGTTATGTTTTTACTATCACACCAGTTATTAACTAAATGAACATTTATTTTTTTCGAATTATTTTCTAAAGTTTTTCCAAATAAAGAGTTAATGATAACCTTGAAAAAGTCTTGTTCAAAAGTTGAAGTAGCTTTTTGACGCAACTTTGTATTAAGATCAATATATTGTTTCAAATAAGAGTCTTGCAAAAACGTGATCACTCTGTGTATCTTTTTCAATTGTAATCCATGTTTAAGACAAGTTTTGAGATGAACATAATGTATTACATAAAAGTATTTGTCATGCAAATTGGGTACAAGTTTGTGATCTTTACCCCCAGGTGGTATACATTTTTCAGGACAAAAGGGTAAGTCATTGTGATAATTGTGCAGATTTTTAGGGTAAATCAAATCAACTTCGAGTATGAAACCATACTTAGCATCGTTATGTATCTGTGTTATATCTAATGCATCAATTTCATATTGTTCTAAAAACCTAAAATTTGATAACGGCAAAGACTGGTACATGCTGTACCCATATAAGTTGTTGCAATCTATGTAAATTATGAAGGAATCTGATTGTGAGGGGTCATATTCTGGTATATACTTGTTATTGGCTTTAGCATATCTGTGCGAACACAAACAGACACCACCTCTAATGCCGCTCTGAATCATTGTTAACATATTAACGTCGTTAATGAGCTCTAATTCTATACCCGTTTTTAATAACATGGCGTCAAATGATAAGCTAGGTGCAGTTAAATAGAAAGCTGGATCCAAGTTATAGTTCTTCTTACAAGTGGCTCTAAATTTTTCGAAAATATCTGCTAATAGAAGAACATCTGTTTTGAGATACAAATCTGTATAATCTCCCAAATTAACGATATTAAATTCTTTCCATACTAAACATGCATGATCATAGTCTTCTTTAGAAATATTTTCGTTTGTAAGAGAACTGTAAAAAAAATCTTTGTCAGGAAGAGATTCCTCTTCAAAACGTTCCCAGGTATCCATGTACTCATATGGGAAAACACCTTTACGAGTAAGTAATTGAAATTTAAATGAATTTGAGAAATAACGTCGCAGGTGATTAAAATCATCTTTTTGCATTGTCTTCGCCAATTTATCTAAGCTAGTTCCTAAAAATTTAAACGAATCTACAAACCGAAGCTGAAAAAATTCGTTCTCGATTGGAATAAATTTTGTGAAAGAAACATAGTTTTCCTTAGTTTTTGGAATTATTTTCAGTGTGCCAGGAGCCTCACCTAACTTTTTTATAAATAAATGACTATCGTACCCTGATAAATTATGAAAAAATATTGGTACAAAAGATGGACGTTTCAATTGTAAATTGCAAATACTATGAGACGCGCCTCGGTAGCGACCGGTTATATGGCAGTGGTCTCTAACTCTATCGGAATAAAGGAAATTATCACAAATATAACACCGTGAAGCAGTAGCAAAATTTATTTTATCATTGTCAGTGAATATAATAGGGGTGTTGACATTCAAAACTTTTTTTATTTTGCCTACCTCTTTATAAATAGAATCTACAAACTTATCTATACAATCAATACCACGATATGAAACATAGTGATTATAACTTGGATCAGCGGAACAAACAACGTAATACGCGAAAGCAGCAGGTGTGTGGTATTGTAAGATTGCTGTATCGGGTGTTCTGTGATCGGTACAGTCGACGTCGCAATTGCAAACATCAGCTTGTTGTAATAAGGATTCGAAATCCGCGTAAATCACAAACGGCATATTTTGCTTGCGCTCATAATTTTTGAATTTAATTACTGAACCCTTTTCCGGTAATATAGTAACTAAACCGTTGCACATATGATTTTCTAGTTGTTCTTCTTTGTGGAAAAATATCAAACAAGTTTCACAAAAGTATAACTTATCATGGTGAGCGGTTATTTGACTCCTAACCAATCGACACAAATCTTTGATCAAGCAAAAATGTGACTTACTACCATTTTCTAACATTAATAGGTGTATACTTTTTTTTTTAATTTGATTATTATTTTCTGATTTGTAAAGCGGACCAACTATTCTATTATTTTTTAAACCAAAAATAATGAAGGCAAGTGAAGAATTATAGTTTTCAAAGGTTTTAACATCGCATATTGTAACTGGGAAAGACATGTCCTCAGGAATATTTAACACATCTTTAAAATTTGGATACGATGTTACTCTCTGAGGATTTTTTGAGCAGGATACAAAGCTGCTGTCACGCACCATAGAAAACAGTAAAGGTCTTTGTTATGGATATTAATGCAAGCTTTTTTATTACGAATAACTTTTGGTAATTCGATAAAGCTTGCACCGCGTAACGGTTTAAATTTATTTATATTAATTTCCAAATGAGAATTATTTAAAAGAGTCCACCCACTATCACGTTCTTGAAACTCTTCGACTTTTTTTTTTAAACTTATTAAAAGTTCACTATACAATCGATCAAAATCATAATTTTGATACAAAATCTTATTTTTGGTGCCAAACGATTTAATGGATTGACTGCTGTTTTTGAACAATAAAAAAATTCCATACAATTCAAAATTTACTTTTACACAGATATGTTTTCGAACAGATTTATTTAATAATAACTTTATTTTGTCACGAATAGAATTCATAAATATATCCACTGAACTCGATAAGATATCATTAGAGGCTGTAATCCTATACGAAGCGATACGATTACGAAACGCCGACTGAATCATTTCAACACCATTACCGATTACATAAATAGACTCATTTTTTGACTTATGGTCGATACTTCTGAGATGTCCTACCCATGACTTTTTATCTACAGACAATCTACAGGATACACAAAAAGGCATTATAAACTAAGACTAAAAAATAAAAAAAGAAACTCACACACAAAACAAAATTAAAATCTAAAAACCTATCCCACAGGTCAGACAAATGTCAATCTTATATCAGAAAAACTATATGTGCGATAATCGACAACGAAAAAATAAGTGGACTGTATTAAAATTAATTTCCTACTAGAATTTTCTGTGAGGTTACGATAAAACTTTTTTATGATGTTATTTCGGGGAAATATGGATTGCGCACTCGCTTACCTTTGATCTCCGAGGCGATGCTCAGTGTCTCCGGCGAGGCAATTCCTCCAGGCCGGTCTCAGAGCTGAATCCAGGTGAAAACCATGTGCTGGGTTCTTACCCACCGTGACACTCCTGTACTTAGACCAACAAGCCAATCCGCAATTCCTTTTTCCCGGGAAGTAATGTAGGGAACTTGTTTCGTGCCTTGGCTCACACGCGACGACAACTAATTATTTAACGACAAATTACGAAAAGTGTCCATTCAAGTAACGGACTCGACAACGACGACAGACGAACTACTACTCTGTTGCTATAACAATTAATACGAAAACGAGAAATTTCAATGTTGCTATTCGAAAAAACTAATTCGATATTTATCTATTCTGAACATTCCGCCCACCTAAATGCGAATGTATTTACTTACTTATTAAAACTACGAGAGAATACGATAATTATAAGTACTATACTTATACATACGAAAGATTTATTTAAAACGAATCTACATAGGCAATGGGTGCTTTGCTTCAAAGCTTATGTACGTAGGTATAAGCCAAACGACCGCCCACCCTGATGAGACCCGCTTCATCAACGAAAGGTGAGAGTTTACGGAAACTCTTTGGAAGGGAATTTGACGAACCTTTCCTCAAGAGTTCCAACTCCGACGAAAACGCGCTCTCTTGCACAAATCTAACTAATAACACGAGAGCTTTACGAATTTCTAATGGTTGTAAAAACCCGAAAATACGATAATTGACAAATGTTTGTTTACAATTGTCCGACAACCTAAAGCAATATACTAAGACACGTTGAAATGTCTTTAACGACGAGAACTTTGCTAAAAGATTGTCAACGAGATTACTACTATTAGTAGCTACGAGAACGATAATTTTTTGTTCTTTGTGAAGAACATCCTGACATTCCTTATCCACCGATAATGAAGACTTTGGCCAACGGTCACTAGGTTGTTCGAGCCACGAAGGACCGTTCCACCAAAGTTTTCGAGTGACTAAATCATTTGGTAATAAGCCACGTGACCCACAATCCGCGGGGTTATCTGCGGTTCCGACATGATGCCAAGAGTCAGGCGGTAGAATCTCCTGGATATGGCTTACCCGATTAGCCACGAATGTTTGCCACTTGGAAGGACAGGATTTTATCCACGCTAAAGCCACACTCGAATCCGACCACGCGAAAATTTTATGAATCGAGTGAAAGGGCTTTAACGCTTCTACGAGAGACGCGATTAAGTCCGATAGTAGGACCGCTGCTAACAATTCTAAGCGCGGTATCGACAATTTTTGAAGGGGAGCTACTTTGGATTTAGCACAAACCAGTTGGACGGAAATGTCTCCATTTCTAGCTACTGTTCGACAAAAAACGATAGCACAGTAGCCACGTTCCGACGCATCGCAAAACCCGTGCAGATGTAACACTTCAAAATCTCCTACTATACGACGAGGAATAACCACCGAGCTTAGCGACGAAAGTTGAGCTTTAAATTCCTGCCACTCGTTCCGAATGTTATCCGGGGCATCATCATCCCATGATACTCCGGAAACCCAGAGTAACTGCATTAGGTACTTAGCGAGAAAAGTCACAGGCGAAAGGAAGCCTAATGGGTCGAATATCCTGGCTATCTCCGAGAGGATCGTGCGCTTTGTACACCTACCCTCTTGAACTGTGACACGAAAACGAAAGGAATCTGAATTAGGTTGCCACCGTAGCCCTAATATTTTAAGAGAGATATCCGACATTTCTTCGAAGTTTTTAAATTCCTGTGAATACAAATCTGACGATGGAATATTTTCTAGGAAGGCATTACTATTGGAGGTCCACTTTCTCAGATGGAACCCACCCGAGGATAATATTTTTGACAATTCTACTTGAAGTAAGCGAGCCTGCTCGACAGAATCCGCTCCCGTGACGACGTCATCGATATATATATCGCGAGCTAGCACAGCGGCGCCAGCGGTATGTTCCGGAGGCATCGATGGATAATTGAGCCATTGTACGAAGAGCTTGATAAGGAGCGGCGGAAACACCGTACGTTACTGTTTTTAAACGATAATCACGTACAGGGCTACCAGCTGTGGGACGCCACAAGATACGCTGAAATTCAGCATCTTCTTCCGAAACCAGAATTTGCCTATACATTTGTCTGACGTCCCCAGTGAAGACGACAGTATGCCAACGAAAGCGTACAAGCAAATCGAAAATATTAGTTTGTAATTTAGGCCCAGCGAGAAGAGTACTATTCAGGGACACGCCGTTTGCGTCCTTAGCGCTTGCGTCGAACACAACGCGAAGAGGTGTAGTGACAGAGTCACGCAGTATCCCGTGATGTGGTATGTAATAGAATTTGCCTTCGTTTGTAGACGGAGGGTCGACTTTTTCTAAATGCCCGCAAGACTCATAATCTTCCATAAAATCGACATAAGACCTTTTGAACTCAGGACTGGAATTTAACTTGCGCTCCAACGAAAAGAATCGCTTGAGAGCGATTTCACGAGAATTCACAAATGTAGGTTTAAACGTAGGATCGACGAAAGGTAAAGGTACCACGTAGCGGCCTTCATTTGTGCGATAAAATTTATTAACGAAAAGATCTTCGCATAGTTGGTCGTCTTTCGACAGTAGAGGTTTATTAGGAGGAGACACGCTTTCTAATTCCCAAAATCTTCGAAGGGACACGTCCAGCGACAAATTAGAATCGGAAGAGTTCGATACGAAAAGGCAATCATTCCGATAATTTTTATGAACGTACCCTTGATATTCCCCCATTAGAATCCAGCCAAAACTCGTTTCTAAGGCTTTTGGTTGGCCTGGTCTCCCATACCTACGACCACGACGAAGAGTGGATGCGAAAATATCTGCATTGAGTAGCAGATCTACTGGTCCTGGATCAGCGAAATCAGGATCAGCAAGCGACAAATTATTAATGTGTGACCAGCGAGACGAATCGACAGGTTGAGTAGGTTGATCAGCACATATCGAAGATAGAACGAGAGCTTCGAATTTAATATCCGACGAAATATTATTATGGACCGGCTTAATTTCACACGATAGCGAACCAAGCGGTTGAGCGACAGAATGACCAATACCGGACACAGTATGATCACCACGATTTATTTTAAATCCTAACCTTAGTACGCAGGATTCCGAAATGAAGTTACATGCGCTAGCACAATCTAAAACTGCACGCACTGGTTGAAATTTGTTAGAACTATTTTTAATTAAAACCTTTACAGTCGAAAATAGAACATTGCCTAATCCAGCTACCGAAGTCAAAGCAGTTTTACTATCACTGGACGACGCATTATCCACCTTTGTGGGTACGGATTGGGTTTCACTATTTATTGTAAAATGTAACAAAGTGTGATGTGAACGATTACACATAGTACAACGAGAGGCACGACAGGTTTTCACACGATGGTTACTCGAAAAACACAATATACATAAACCCTTTTCCTTCACGAAACTAAAACGCGCTTGACAGTTAAGTTCTAGAAAACCATTACAATTGGTAAGACTATGCTGACCAGTACAAAAAATACAGCTAGGATTCGACACGACAAGAGAAGCTTTATTTTTTATAAAAGGTCTGGCATTCGAATGTGTAGGTTTAGTATCCAAAACGACAGGTTTACTATTAGAGTTCTCTAAAGCTTTACTTCGCTTTTCAATAAAACTTTTCAAATTATCAAAATTTGGAATATCACTATTTGTATCAAGTTGTAATTCAAATGCTTCACGAGTTGCAATATCTAATTTGGACCACAATAAATAATACAACATGAAATTCCTATCAGGAAGCTTATATTTCAACAAAATATTTAAATTTTCATTAAATATCCTAACTATTTTACTCAAATCATTTTTATTTTTAACACTATCGCAATTCAATATTTTCTCATAGTATATGACCGCAATTTGTCTCTTTCTATCAAAATGGTTTGACAAGGTTTCATAAGCATTGACATAATTGTCACCAGACAAGGGAAAACTCTTTATTAAATCATAGGCGGAACCCTCTACACTCGACAAAAGATAGTGCAATTTCTCAACATCACTAATGGTGCTCCGATTATGAATCAAAGAATCGAAAAGTTCCTTGAATGACACCCAATTCTCTAGCTTTCCATCAAACGATTTAATCGAAATTTTAGGGAGTTTAGCAACATTACTCTCAACTATGCTAGGTTTCGATTCACTATTACTAATCTGATAAACCTGCCTTAACCTACTTTTAATAGATTTCACTAGTGTTTCGAATTCTCTCGTAATTTCATATTCGTGTTTGCGTAAAAACGGGGCAAGCGGTCGCAAAATTCTGAGTTGCGCTTGATGAAAGTCTTTCTCAATATCTCTAATATCCATTTCACTATATCCTAACAAGTCAGAATTCGCGATATGTTCCATCCGCATTACACAATAATCCCGTTCGACACGGTACGCATCTATGATTGCTGGCTCTGTATCACTATCACCGTGAGCTGACATTTCGTTTAAATATATTTACCGTAATACAAAAAATAAATATCATACAAACAAAACAGCAACGCATAAATCATACAACACGATAATAACAATACAGAGAGGTTATCTGTCAGTCAAACAGATTTGACATTTACGATTCCATAGACTATGATACTACGTTCCGATATTGCGTTAAGTAAACTACTAATCACTAAACTATCCAACTATTTGACGTTTAGTATTGACGTAAAACTTTGATCGAAAATATGTGAATCTGTGGTAGGAAATAGTACTGCCAACATAAAACCAACGAAAGGAAATCGAAAAAAATGCGACAAAAGATGGCGTACAACTAACACAGTAAAACACAAAGCCAAGGCAGTTTCACAAGTACCTACGTATTTGAAAAATATGACGAAAATATGTAAAATCACAGAAAATACCATAGGAAATTTACGACAAAAGGCACTTTTCAACTAAATCCGAATCGTAGGACCAAAAATGTGCGATAATCGACAACGAAAAAATAAGTGGACTGTATTAAAATTAATTTCCTACTAGAATTTTCTGTGAGGTTACGATAAAACTTTTTTATGATGTTATTTCGGGGAAATATGGATTGCGCACTCGCTTACCTTTGATCTCCGAGGCGATGCTCAGTGTCTCCGGCGAGGCAATTCCTCCAGGCCGGTCTCAGAGCTGAATCCAGGTGAAAACCATGTGCTGGGTTCTTACCCACCGTGACACTCCTGTACTTAGACCAACAAGCCAATCCGCAATTCCTTTTTCCCGGGAAGTAATGTAGGGAACTTGTTTCGTGCCTTGGCTCACACGCGACGACAACTAATTATTTAACGACAAATTACGAAAAGTGTCCATTCAAGTAACGGACTCGACAACGACGACAGACGAACTACTACTCTGTTGCTATAACAATTAATACGAAAACGAGAAATTTCAATGTTGCTATTCGAAAAAACTAATTCGATATTTATCTATTCTGAACACTATACTATACCCAATTATTGATATTTTTTAGTATTGGAAAAGAAAGTGGGCTCAGAGTCCTTAAAAAGTTTAAAAGCTATACTCATAAACTTTTGAATCTGTTCCCACTCATCAGATTTTTCCTCACACTGCAATTTAGTTACAGCTAACGCCTTTTTGTAACGTTCGAGACCATCTGATATCTGATAATCTTCTATCTTATAAATTTTGAGGTCAATCAAGAAGTCACCTGTTCTGGTTATATTACGCCTCGTGGTGCCCGCGGACACGCGGCTGCTAAACGATGATACTGTTTGTGATGGCTTCTGTTTTTGAGGATTGGAAACGCCTTTTTCTTCTTCTCTAATGATTTGAAAAATGTCCGTATTCTTTTTCACAACCCTGAAAATAATTATTTTATAAATTAATTAAACCAACACCTTTACCTATAATAGCATTTTTTAGGTAAAATAAGACTAGGAAAATACTATGAAGTGCATACCTTGAGTTGGCTTTCTTTTTAGAGGAAGGCTCGTTAGATTTTCTCTTTTTCTCTGCTAGTGCAGGTGAGCAGCTACGGTCAGAGTCTTCATACCTGAATCAAATATAAACATAACAATTATAAATTGCTAATTAAGGTATTACATACATACACTAATTTAATTGTAAATTCGAAAATTACCTTGAAGTATGGAGACTGGTTTTGCGTGGTTTTTTCTTCTGTTCTGACACCGGAGTTGGGCTGCGTGAATGGATTGAAAATTCAGAGTCCGACCTGAAAAACACACTAAGACTTAATATTTGAATTACTGGTTAAAATTACAGGTAAACTATGTTTAACAATTAAGTTTTTACTTACATTTTAAAATAATATAACTTCACAGCACTTCAATGGAAATAGCACAAGATAGCAGCTTGACTGAGCCTAGTGTATGCACGTAGAGTACAGAACACCAAATCCGCATTACAATGGCTATTTAACCACAAAATAATAGCGAGTAATCAATTTTCGCTAATCATTGTTTAAGTTATAACTGCTAAATTATGATATGCAATTATACTCCATAGTTACTTATATCATACACATAATTTACTTATGTATGATAAAGATTAATATTATACTTATTACGTTTTGAAATGATGAGTAGGCGGCGTCTTTGTAAATATATTATGCATTGAGTTTTTTAAAACAACAAGTATCAAATGAAATATTATGTTAATTTGGTGTAAATTTAATGATTGCTAATTATGCATTTAAAAGTAGGTCGCTCGTTTTCCATCGCATTTTGATGACACCGCACGGTGGGTCTAGCATAGGGTCGCCATACGTCTCGGTACGCCGAGACATGTCTCGGTTTGAAGCATGGTGTGCAGGCGTGATAATTTTAGTTTGTTAGTAAGATTTTTGATTACATAGTGTGCTAATTAAAAAATGATGACATATAGGGACTTAGTTTAGTTAATGTTGATTTCGTAAAAATATTTTTTTTATCAATATTCTGTAAAATTATTAGAACTATTGAATTGGCGTTGAAAAAATTTTGTTAAAAGTTGTTCTGTGTTTACCTATTGTTGTAATAGCAATAAAATATGTAAGTTCAGTTTTTTCTACATTTAGGTACCTACTAGTTTTTCTTGAAATGTCCCGGTCTGAGTTCTCGCACTTATGGTAACCCTAGTCTAGCCGGTTTGCTTACGAAGCCAACGGTCCTAGGTTCGAATCCCACTAAGGACAAACATTTATATGAGTATATCTGAATCATGATCATTTATAGATTTAAGTATATATTTATAAACATATAGAAGTAAATAAGTATGTATATCGTTGTCCAACACCAATAACACAAGCCTTATTGGGCTTACTTTGTGGGTAGAACAATTTGTGTTTAAACGTCTACAATCAGATTCTGAAGTCATAGAAATGTAAATTAGATAAATACAAATTAGTAAAAACGTGATATTAAAACATAATCAAATAATAATATGTAGGGATTTTTGATAATATTTTTTTGCTTTTCACAATTTTCTATTTAATTTAAAGTACTTCAAACTATGAATTGAAAAAAACACCACCTATAAGGTATGAGAGTAATTAAAACAATAATCATATTCGTATGTGATAATTAGTCACATACGTGACTAATTCATACACACGTTTACTAACAGGTGTCGCGATCATCAACGATTTCTTGAATTATAGCAGATTTTTTTTAAATTGTCTATTACAGTATTGTTACCGAAATAATACTTTTTATTTAGACAAATGATTAAATGTTCTATAAAAATACTATATCATAACTTGGGATAATTTACATCGTTTTTTATTTAACTTAAACCTAACCTTACGAAGTGTTTAGATTTATTGATATGCACATTCATGCACGCGTTTACTAATAGATGTCGCGAGCGTCGACGATTTCTTGAAATAAAGCAGATTTTTTTAATTATCTTGGTTCTATTACTGTAATAATATATTTGATTTAGACAAACGAAGTAACGATTAATTTTAGTATTTTACATAACTTCGGTTAAGATAAAATCGTTTTTATCTAAACTTAATTTTACCTAAACCTAAATCACGCTTACGAAGTTTTTAAGATTCGTTGATATATATAGAAACGTCAATGTTTAAACAGTCGGAAATCTCGTGGCTATCACAACCGCTAGTCATGAATTTCTTACCAAATCATAATTCCTTACGGACTGATCACCCGGGATATGGATTTGGTAACGCGGTGGCGTATTACGGTTTCGCTTGGCTTGGTTTTAATAAATCTATGATGATCGGGGCCTGAGACCGTATGACACAAATCCACTCTCAACTTGGGATCATCTCAATACTGTAGCGGTTGACGGTACATGAGTCCCATCCTCACGTCCCGAGCTTTGCCAACTCTGCGGATGTGTCAAACACCTTGTGCACCCATGACCCGTGGCTGGGGATTGGGTGCTGATGTATCATACACGGTACTGATCACACCATTGATACGTTGTGTTAAGCTTTTGTTTTTCTAAACAATAAACCTTGTACATTAATTATGATATGAAATATTTCGAGTTAACAACATAATATCAGTTGCACGACGTATTCAAATCAAACTTGCTAACGTAGAAATCATGCACGTTATGCGATCACAATCGGTTTGGCGCAACCCAAAGATAATTAACGCGATACCAAAGCGACTTGTACCATTTTTGTTGTGTTGTTGTATGATTTGAATCCGAAAACGAACTGAATACAGAAGTGATTTCTGCTATGAGTCGCGTAACAGAGTAACGCTTCCACATGATAATAGAACGTCGGCGTGAGTTGTATCGTTCGCGTTGAGATGCTCGCTGCAGGATGCGTTTGGTATACTTAATTGCACATAACAACATAATATCAGTTGCACGACGTATTCAAATCAAACTTGCTAACGTAGAAATCATGAACGTTATACGATCACAGTCGGTTTGGCGCAACCCAAAGAAAATTAACGCGATACCAAAGCAACTTGTACCATTTTTGTTGTGTTGTTGTATGATTCGAATCCGAAAACCCATGATTTGAATCCGAAAACGAACTGAATACAGAAGTGATTTCTGCTATGAGTCGCGTAACAGAGTAACGCTTCCACATGATAATAGAACGTTTGCGTGAGTTGTACCGTTCGCGTTGAGATGCTCGCTGCAGGATGCGTTAAAATTTTCGCATTATATACAGTTCACATCAAAAAACCTATTGGGCATTCTGGCACACAACATTTTGCATCGCAAAAAACTATTGGGCATTCTAGCACACAACATTTTGCATCGCAAAAAATTATTGGGCATTCTGGCACACATAGGTGTGCCAGAATGCCCAATATATAACTACTTAAGTGAGACACTAAATTACGTAAGTAGCAATTTGAGTTACAATATAAAAAATGATAATATTACAGATCGATTAAAATGGTTTAAGTAATAAAGACAAAAAAATACATAAAAGTTATATAATTTTTGGGCTATTCACTCCAATTGATCAAGTTTTAAAGTTTAAGTCAAGATTGTACTGTATGGGTAGGTACTAGACAACGGATAACCATACATAAATAATAACAAGTTAATAATAATGATATTGACACTTACACCCACCCACAGGTATAAGACTAAATCTTCAGAAACTCCAGAGCTTTTAAAACTAGATCTATCAAAGTGCAACCTATTTGAAAGCACTAAATATCACAAACAAATATTATTATTTACACAGATTATGTAAAATGCACTTTCGCATAACGCCACCCAGCAGAGCCAGCTAAATGCAAATCACGGATAATCCATTAGTACGCGTATTGCACAACACTAGTGTATTGTGCACAACACTAGTGTGCACAACACTAGTGTATTGTGCACAACACTAGTGTGTGCACTATTATATTGTGCACAACTAGTGTGTACACTGCAACATTGTGATCCACTCATGACCGTGCACTTTGGGTGCAATTAAAAAGTTAATTGAAAAGTGACCTGTCAAAATATTTCGCTGGTAAGGATTTTCTTGGCGCGTGAAAACATCTGGCAGTGTTATGCTTGGGTGATGATTGAAAGAGATACAGAAATTTACAAGAAAATGCTTTTATGATTATTGAAAAGTTTATATATCTACTAGAATGCGTGAACGCGAAAACAAGTAGTTATTACAAAATTACGAAATAATAATTGAATACCTACATGAATTTTATAATAAATAGCTTTGACCCGCGACTTTGTCTACGCACGATAAGCACCCCCGTTTCACCCCGTCGGGTTAAATTTTCAAAAATCCTTTTTTAATGCTAACCTAACCCTCTAACCCTTATAGTATACGCCTTGCCTTTTATACAGACTCAGTTAAGAATTTTTTCTTTGAAATGAAACAACTATTAACGGATTTAACTCGCGTATTTTTATTATTATTTTTTGTATTTGCTTATTTTTTGTATTTTTATTTTTAATACGCGCGTTAAATCCGTTAATAGTTGTTTCATTCCAATGTGTAATAACCGCAAAGGCATCAGAAATTATTTTTTTCTTTGTTATTATAATATTTTTCTACGGAATCAAGTAACACCTCGAAAGAAAAATCATTAACAAGACTTTAATTCACCTAATTATGTAGTACAGCTATACTACGTAACTTGTAAAAAACACCTGTGCGTAAAAATTAACAATTAAAAAACAAATGAAACGACGTTCATATTCCACGTTCCAATCACGCTTATCAGTTTAAAATCTACTGACGTATAAAAATGGCGGATGACGTTCCATTACGTTTCAAACTATTCGTTTAATTAAAACTATTAAGAGCAGACGCGTGTAAAACGGAACAAATTAGATCGAGCCAGCGCCGGTTGGCTGTTTAAAAAATTGCATTATTTTACTCGATAGTGGCTTGATGTCGCTTGGCCCGTTGCAGCGCTGGGTTTTTGTACCGAATTGAATTGTGAAGTTTTTGTTTGGGAAAAAAGTTTTAATACGGAAAAATAATATGCTTTTTTCTTAGTTGAACTTATGTTGATGTAGTAACAATATTAATGGCATATAAATGAGGTAGGTGTCAACATAATGTTTAAAAAAAATTTATAAAAACGGAGTACCTACTTAGCTGAAATAGCGTAGGTTAATGTGCTAAAATTTGAACATTCAGTAGGTTATCTTTATTCTAGTTATGGGACTCAAGGGTAACTTCTAAATTTTATAATACAGGTAAACCACACACAAAACTTGAAACTTGAAATTTCGTTTTTTTTTTGTAGCGTTGCTAAGGCTCTAACAGATTTGCATATTTATAACTTATAAATTCCAATATATTTTAATATTTTTCAAATAATCATTTTGCTTTAAAGCGATGCAATCGCTGATATACCAAACACCCGATAGCTACTAGTTTAACTACTTTCAATTAAGAGCGGGCAACAATGGAGGGGGATGATGGAATTGTAATCTGGTTAGGCAGTCATCAGGGAATGATTGGACGGTGATGACGCAGTCGTAATCTTTTTAGACTAAGCTTGATGATTCGTTGATTGTCATTGGGATTTTAATTAGAAGTTCTATTAAATGTATATTTAGACTGTCTATTCTAAAACCAAACTGTGATAATAATATATGTCCATATAGTGCATTTCATCATCAATTCATTGATAAAAGGAGGTATTTAGTACGGCTACTAGTTTATTTTTTTCCATTCCAATTATATTATATTAACGTTTTGACAAAACAAAATCACATAATTATACCTATTATTATATAAAAAAAAGCACAATAAGTAGGTACCTTATTTTAATAATATTAATTTCCGTTTTTTTTTTCAAAGTATTTAGGTAGACAATAAAATTTACATGCTTCGTCTATAACACACTTAAAAAATAAATAAATAACAGAAAGACAGACGGACACAAGTAATTCTCAAATCGACATTCTCTCGAACAGAAAGAAGTTCTATTGCCTAAATTAATACATATTGATGGTAATGACTTTAAAATTGCTGTTAGTAACGAACCAATAACTTTACAACGCATCACACCTGTAATTTCACACGAGCGATTTTCATAATTATGATATAACAGGGTAATGTCAACCTTAGGTCTTTGAAATAAGCGTCAATATTTTTACTGGCATGGATAGTGAAGATGGTTTTGATTATAGAGTGTACGGTAATGACTTTATTCCGTGCTCTAAGTTTTATTAACATTAGTAATATTTTTTGGTAATGACTTCGTTATTATACGTTTTGAGTTAATTTGTACTGATGACACTACACTTTTTTTACGATTAAGCGCGATTGATTCATAGGAATGTGAAAAAATTAATAATTTTAAAATAAAAATCTATTTTAAAACGTGATTTTTTTAAAATTAATAATCGATTAATAATCGATTTTTTATAATCATGAAATAAATGCTCCCCGAACAGTTTAGTTGATTCATTTTTAATAAAACATTCACTAGATGGAGTTAGACGATGAACTGTACTACTTTACCGACATTCGTTTGATATGATTATTCCTTAACGTCCCACTTGCCATATTGATTATTCATCCTAATCCTATTCGGTTTTGGCGCTTCGCCGGCCGCTACCGCGGCAAGCTCGCTTCGCTCGCTCGGCTTTCGCGCTGTACGGTCGCAGTTCAATTAATTAGTATACTGACAAAACCTGGTTTGTTAACGTTATGTCGCAAATATACTTTCATTAAAAGTACCGATTCTGACGCTTCGCCGGCCGCTGTCGCGGCTCGCATGCTCGTTTTGCTCACTTGGATCGCAAGCTGGACGGTCTCAGTTCTACCTAACACTCCTCCTCGCTTCGCTCGTCGTCGTACCTAAAGGAGAATTCCATTTGCCGTTGCCGCGGGACGCTCGCTTCGCTCGCTCGGCTCTCGCGCTGTAGGGTCGCAGTTCAATTAATTAGTATACTGACAAAACCTGGTTCGTTGATGTTATGTCGTAAATATACTTTTATTAAAAGTACCGATTCTGACGTTCTACGACTAAAAGAACGACAAGTAGTTAGCGTCAATATTTTCATGTTGACAATTAATCTGGCAATGCTAAATGTAAATATTGCCCTAATTGTAGATAAAAATCGATTTTTAATTAATCGATTATTTTCTGAAGAAAAATCGATTATTTACGAATCGATTTTTCATACGTAGAAAAAAAAACGATTAATTAAAAATCGATTTTTATCTACAATGTCACATCCCTATAATGATTCATCAAAATGACGAGGTTTTAAATTAAACATTTCCCTCGTTTGCCTCATTGCCTATAATGAGATACCAGTGTCCAGTATATCCAGTTCCGCATCCACGAACTCGCGCAAAACATACTCCTTATAAGCTCACTCGGTCTTGAGGATATGTTCAGGGTCATTTTCACAGGAGCTCGCGCGAGCTTGCTTTACCTCCGTCTCGTCCCATTCCGCCACCTCTGTTATCACGGCTTTTTGTCAGCTTTGGTCGCGAAGAACATTTCTATTTCTCTACGTAATGACACCAGTTTCCCCTCGCAAGTTAAACGGGGTCTGCTTACCCAGGAACAGTATTAAATAGTCCTCATAACACAATCCACGGGATATTACATAATAATGCCATTTTCGTTAACACTGAAGAAATCATACACGTAACAGTTTGGGTATTTATTTAATGTCAGGAATGACATTAGCAACCGTTGCTATGCATAACTACATACTTTTTAAATATGTGTCAAAATCAAAAGCACTAAGTAGTATTCATATCAATTTGGAAGAAAATCTCCCTTTTAACCCCATTAGGGGGTGAATTTCAATAAAATACGAAACACGTACTCCATCAATTTTGTTAAAGAATGTTTATGCAAAATTTGAAATAGATCAGACCAAGGAATCACGTTGTTGCATACAAACTTTGCACCCCAATTTCAACCCCTTAGGGATAGAATTTTGGAATAAAATATAGCCTATGTCCATTTCTAGGTTATCATCTATTACCATACCAAATTTCATCAAAATCCGTTCAGCCGTTTAGGCGTGAAAGAGCAACAGACAGACAGACAGACAGACAGACAGACAGACAGACAGAGTTACTAACGCATTTATAATATTAGTAGGGATTACGCACCTAGCCCAATAAAATAAAAAATGTCTCAGATCACATGTAATTGACGTCCGAGGCGAAGTCGAGGTTGACAAAAATGTGATCTGAGGTTTTCTTATTTAACTGGCCGAGGTCAGTATACTATTTTTCTGTTCGACGAAGCCAGAAAGCGGCAATTTCATTTAGCGCAGCGGCCAGAAAGTTGGCGCTTTCCGGTCGGAGAACAGAAAAATAATTTTCCATAATATTGTGCATGTTTTACAAGTTGTATGACAATATTTAAGATAAAAGAAAATACCTTCCTTTTTTCATTTTCGCTCAACTTGTCATTACCGTCTCCCGAAATAGCGATGTCACTACCGTTGTCAGTCTTATAGTAATGTATCCGTCCACTTAACGAATTCCGCTTGGGCCCGAAAAATCTTACCCCAAATAATAAATTCTGTAAGGAGGCGACAAGTGTAAGGGACAAGCGGCGCTGTTATTGAGGCAAATTGCGAACAAGCTACCGGATTATTGTTGAATTCGGGGGTAAGAAAAAACGATTGTTGCATTCCTATTTTGGTAAGGTGTTGCCTTTTTAAGTGTCTGTTTCTGTTAGCTCGTGCGTTGTAATTTATTTTTAAAAAAGGCTGTTATAATTTCTGAGGTGACGAAAATATTGTACGTTAGACTATCATTAACTCAGGCTACGAATTTGGGAAGTTTGAAGCGTTAGAAATGTCAGCAATTTACATTATAATACGCAGGTAAAATTCGCTATAACATAATGGTTTTGTTTCAACTAAGTTGCTAGAAGGTAAAAAATACGATATAAAGAAATTAATTTCTAATGAATTACTTCAGCAATTTGTCGATCACTTTAATATTCAAAATGCTTGCTAAATATTTGTCTTTTCTAGTTTTCATAGTATATCAGTTTGATTTTTAACTATTTTCAAAATTCCCAGAAGAAGTCATAGAAATATTTACTATATCTGTACACAGCACCGTATCATTAAAATTTCACAATTGATCATTTGAGAACCATAATCCCAATCTCAAAAACTGTCCCAAAAGCCATCATTATCTACTTCAATGACAACTAGCATCTTAAGAAATGTCACGTCTGAAATGTCACGTTCTGATGTCCCCTTAGAATTCATTAGGTCGTTGCCCACTCCACCACACTCGACGTTTGATTGAGGAAATAAAGAGGCAGGGATGCCTCGATTGGCTTTATTGTTTAGGCGGAGGTTTCGACAAGTGATTCCATTGTGGAGTGCTTTTGTACCTATATTATATTTTTAGTTTATTTTTATAGCTTACCTGGCGAAGTATGTACAGAGTTTTTTGAGAAAAAACATCTCCTATTTTTTTTATTGACTCTACGTATTTCTTCTCCAGACTTCCACAAACATTTCGAAACCAAATATGGCCATATATGTTTTAACGTTTTCTATACTAGTCGGCCTTCCTATTGATGTGAATTGCTGCAATTATTTTTTAGGTAAGTAATAAGTTAGAGTTTTTTAGTTTATTATGAAAATATTTTCATACTTTCATAATAAACTAAATAAGTCCTAAATCGACGTAATTTACTTTCATACAATCCAAAATATCAAAAAATCAGCGAACCCGCAGACCGAGCACACTAACCTTCGCACCGTAGTTCACCAATAATTACAAAAAAAATCTCTCTGAATACTAAACCATAGAAAATTCCATGCATTGTCCCATAATCTATCAAACTGAATTTACATTTACGGCCACCCATCCGCTGCTATAAAATGTTTATAGCTATCGTTGCTCGGTGCTTCTGTGATCCCATACGTTATGGCGTACTGTGCTTTCCAGCTATGACGTGTGTAAAGTTTTAAGTCTCTTGAAAGTTGGTTTATGAAAATCTTTTATATCATCTTCATTGCATTCGACATTTACACCATTACTTTAGATATATTATTATTTTACGAAATATATAAACATACTGTATAATAATTATATAATAGCGACCCCAGGTTTCACACGAATTCCTTACCTTTTGTAAATATGTTATGGCCTTTTTTTTTTTTTTTTTTTTGTCGCTGGAAAATGCTTTTACGCATACCACCCAAGCTCGGGGGAGCATTGAGTGGTTATGTGGGACTCCTGAACAAGATGCCCAGACTACCCACTAAAAACCAGCGTCTGCCCGCACCGTCATATTGAGGCGACACAGGATTACTTACGTATTCTACTATGTCGCCTCGACGGAAGACCCGCTTTCGCAGGCCCCTTCATATTTCGGATGCCCGGTTCTTCGGACACCCTCCGTCCAGTAGGCCTCTTATTGATGAAGGGTCCCCCGACCCTCCATCGAGGCTCTACTACGGTGGGGGCAGAAGATGCGCGTAGCGCCTTCTCCTTCGGCCCAGTCTTTTTTTTCTGATTGGGTCAGTTGAGCTTTCCTCTCTTGCCCTCTCAGCGGCCTCCTTATGCAAAATATGTTATGGCCTATGTTAATCTAGAGTAATTTAGAATTAAAATGGTGAAAGAAAGGTTTGAATTGGCCCAGTTGTCTTTGAGTTTGTTTGTTACATACATACATACCTACATAACTTTTCTCTTTAAGTATTAGTATACATTATCTATATTAATGTTGTTTTTAATTGTTAGGTCATGTAAAAAATACAGCACATTTAAAATTATCATCATTCTTCCTCAGCCCATCGCAGTCCACTGCTGGACACAGGCCTCTCTAATTGCACGCCACTTTGCTCGATCTTGGGCTGCTTGCATCCAGCTCCTGCCAGCCATCTTACGCAAACTACGCTTGCCGAGACGCGGTCTCCACTCCAGAACACGTTTACTCCAACGGTTATCGGTTCTTCGGCTAATCATCATTATGACTTTTGTTCTTGTTTTATATCACACCTTCTTTTAAATATTATTATAACGTCTCTTTTATGCATATAGAGATTTCAGGAAAATTTAACAGAAAAACATAATTAGTACTTTAACGTTAGGCTATATACAGCTCAGTCATGCTACGAATACGGGAAATATATTAAGTTTTCGAATCGTCAACAAACAAAATAAAATACTTGAGTAAAAGCCGTTATGATGTTTGATTGCAAAAACTATCACTACATAATAATATTATATTATTACCAGTTTAAACACAACATTTAAAGGCGAGTGTATTCTTTACAGTGACAGCATTTTTTTCAGCTTTTCTAGAATAGTCCCAAAGTCGAATTTCAGACACAGTGCGACACACATCCTCACGCGAACAAGGATTTACTTTACGAGTCATGTCCTGAGGATCGATCGTTTATTCAAAGCAGGTAATTTCGTGCTAAGACGCTTTATGCACGTTTCCAGCTTGCTCCGTGCGAGAGTATATTTTACTGTCAATTGAAAATACATTATGAACAAGCGGTAATCGTAAGAGACTAGTATCGTAGTGATTGGAAAAGGTACCTACATCAGGTATTTGTAATCATGTTGAGACAGTTTTTAATAACGTGCTGTAAGTATGAAGTCCTCCGGAACTGATAGGTAATAATTTCTGATGCCTTCGCGGTTATTATTAGGATGAAACCACTATCAACGGATTTAACTCGCGTATTTTTTTTTATTTACTGACGTTTCTGAATCTTTATAGTTTCCATAATAGTAGCTAGTAAGTATATCTACATATTACGTAAAAAAGCAATACATAGTAGCTTATATTTTGTCTCGTAATGTTTTAATTTTAATTACTATTTAGATTATTAAAAAATATTGGATACGTATTTTTTTCTTTTCTCACTCGAACAATAAATGGTAAAAATAAGTGCTTCTAAAGTTGGGGAGTGGGGGCTTGTGACGTCACGAACTTCCGAACTTTTGAACGATTATCTTTGCCATTTATTGTTCGATTGAGAATAGAAAAAATAAGTGTCCATAATTTAGTAATCTACTTGATGAACAAAGAAAAAAACTTGCTTATTGATCTAGTCCTAAACCAAGTTAATATATCGCACACCTAGATCTAAAGAGAGCTAACTCAAAAAAGGTACTTTTTCAGGAGAGGCGAGATACTGATTAACATGTCCATATGCACGCATAAGTTTTACTGTATAAATTTATACTTTTTATAATAAAGCTAGCAGAGTTATATTAGCTGAAATCAGTTTTAGTGTAGGTGAATTTTGCTGGAATCCGATGGTGCGCATAACTTAAATCTTCCGGTTTTTGAGTTAGATCCCTTAGATCTAGTTGTGCGATATATTTTTTTATGGAATTGTGAATATGCTTACACGTCATTTCTAAATAAAAATATTCAAAGGCATGTGTTCCTTCAAACAAATCTACATAGCCATCGGCATTTCATTGCCGATTCACAAACACTTCAAACACAATAGACCTAAATTCTAACCACCGATCTATTTTTTATCATCTCACAACTAAAACTCAACTTTAAAGTCGCGGTGTTAAAATCCAAATTCCACTACGCGTGTTAGCACTTGTAAATATTCCTCAAATTGTTTCAGTTTTCAAATGGAGCTCTATTAGTTCTTGTATAGAGTACAATTTTGCTTGAATTGTTTTAGGGTGAAGTCATAAATATTGACCAGCTAAAGGGTGCCTTAAGGTCCATTTGAGTGGTCGCCTGACTGACCATCGAGTTTAGGGTACACGTGTTTTGGACGTGCATTATTCAAGTGGTCTTGGAAAAGGAAGTTGCGTTTTTTAGATCTTTTCCGTTTTATGCAAAATGACGAAACTTCCTGTCCGTTAGTTTTAACGAATGTGAAATCTGGGGTCCGAGTGAAAAAAGGATATAAGTCCTTGCATGAAGAGTTACCGTTACACCCTTTATACCCCTTTTTTATTAGGACCGTATAACACACATATTATTAATTTGTTGCCTTCAATAAACATAGACTGTATACCTAACTATAGATATGGAATAGTTTAATTGCCATAAAAAAATAAAGTACCTATTTAAAATTGCAGAATAGGTTTGTCCGGTGTCCAGTGGACACATATGCGCAAGAGTTCATGACGCGGTGGCTGCAGCCGAAGTCAACACGAAGAAAGCCGATGTTTGCCGATGTCATCGGAGCGACGTCGTCGCATCGCCCACGCATATATCTACGTGAATCAATCCGGATTTACGGTTTACAATGAAGGCTTTCAGAAGGCTGAAAAAAAAATCACTCTGTGCGTATAATGTAGAAGGTTTCGACATTTGGATTAAATAAGTGAAAATGGTCATCGAAAATCATATAAAAACAGTTATAATGTATGCTTAAAACTTTTAAATTACTCAACGGATTTTGAAGCGGTGTTTTTTAATTGATAGAGTAATTTAGGATGAAGGTTTATAGCACCCGTGTAAAGCCGGGGCAAGTCGCTAGTACTCTATATAATAATGTGACCAGGAAAATGAAAGCGGTTGTAACTTTGGTAGTGTTACTAGGGTGAATAAACCTTAAGCCCGGCAATTATTAAGTCACGAGATATTTTAATTACTTTTTCTTTAGTCTTGATAAGAAAATGAAACATTGTAAGTTATTTAATATTAATTAGCTTTACAATTTAATTACCGAGACGCTCTCTAGAGATGCTGACGGAAAATAATTATTTTCTCTTAGAAGTGTAAACGCGGAAGTTTATTTTCAACAATCCGTTAGCCTAGTGGATGTATGCGAAACTGAAGGTTGTTGGTTCAAATCTCGCGAGAGCATAAATTTATATGTTAGGTACTATATTTGTTTACGCGTTATCTGGTAGTTGCCTATAGGTAGGTATATTGAATGTACCTAGGTTTTGTTTAGTATGGGACTATATCAAGTGGTGTTACTTGTGTCAAATTCCTAAAAAAATATATTAATTTAGAATTGATTCTTTTAAAAATAAAAATATGGACTGTAATTTTTATTAAACGTAAACTTTTATAGTCATACTAGCTTTTGCCCGCGACTTCGTCCGCGTGGAACTCCTCCTTTTTTACAGTCGGTTAAAAAGTAACCTATGTCCTTTCTCAGGCTCCAGACTTTCTATGTACCAAATTTCATTTAAATCGGTCCAGTAGTTTTAGCGTGAAAGCGTAACAGACAGACAGACAGACAGACAGACAGAGTTACTTTCGCATTTATAATATTAGTAGGGAAGTAGGGATGAATATAGTCATATGAATGATACATAAATGAAGTACTTTAGGTACCAACCTAAGTATGTTGTTGGTTTAAATAAAAAGAAACCTAAGCGATATACAAAACCTATTAAATAATTAGCATTTTAGCAAGAAAGCGGTCGGTCTCAAAGTCGGTTAAAAGAAAAAGAGGACAGCGGGGGCAAAGAGTAATGGCCCTGAACTGTTTCGATGCATGTTTTATTTCAGTAATAATTATATAGAGCAGTTAAAACGAGTGTTGATATTTTTTTTACTTGACAATAAATCCGGAAATTCTATCAAAATCCATACCTAGATCTAACTGAAAAACCTGAAGTTTTGAGTTATTCAGAAATTAAGAATTTTAATAACAAACCTACCAATAAAATAGATTTAAGCTAACTCTTCTAGCATCATATAAAAAACATAAAATCTAAACAGAAAACGCGTGCAAGCATAATTATGGACATATTAATCAATTTTCCGCTTCTCCTTAAAAAAAAACTTAATTGAGTTAGCTCCCTTTAGATCTAGGTGTGTGGAATATATTATATTGTGTTGTATAATTACATTAGTAAATTAATAAATGATACTTAATTATCACCAAAGTAAATTTTACCAACTGCAACCGTAGATTTTTGTGAAAAATACAATCTCTATAAACTTACTTCGTTTTCGTGTGAAAATACAAAATAAATATTATCTGTGGCCGCAGGCACTTTATAATATTTATAATAATCTATACCATTATATAAAATAAATTCTAATTTCGATACTCACAGCTCTATAACATTTCTCACTTGTCCAAATCGATCCAATCTGATGACTCTAGATAAGGTACAGGCGGGATTGGCCCAACCTCCTCTTATTTATCGCACCGACAGACAGACAAATGTGGCCGACTGTACAAATGTGACAGGAGTTTTTTCCTGTGACGTCATTACGCTTGATTAAAACGGAGACGTTTTGTCACCGTAATTGGTTGTTTTTCTGTGTTCTATAATATATGTTTGTTGTTTGAAAATAAATAGTGAGAAATAACATTGTCTTGTTTTTTACTTTTGTGGTTGATTTTGGAGTTTGATTTTTCATTAAAAGTGTAGAGATTGCCGAAATTTTTATTAATAGCACTTTTATATCATTTTTCACACTGTATCCAGACAATAACGACTAAATATAATATTATTTTCCTATTAAACACTTTCAGAAAAACATCTAAAAATTTTAACCGGTTCATCAAAAATTTAAAATATGATTAAGTAAAAAAATAATGATCCATACCTACAAATATTACAAAGAGAAAGGTTTGTTTGTTTGGATTGAATAGGCTGCTAAACGACTGGACGATTCGAAAAATTCTTTCACTGTTGGGAAGCTACACTATTCCCGAGTGACATAGCCGGGGCGGACAGCTAGTATGTATATCAATTCGGCAGAATATTATTATATAACATAGTTAACATTATCAAAATAGGTATATATACATATGTATACGTACCTACCTAATAAAGGGGTGTTAATATCATAATACTAGGTACTATCCTAAATCAAATTTATGTCAAAATCAAGGAACCGTTATCAAAGACTCTTCAGACGCTCGATTCCAAATTAAACCAAATAAAAGAATCACCAGCTTATAAAATCGTAAAAGCGTATATTCACAATAAAAGGAATAAAAATAAGGCATTGCATAACAAAGGACACACCTCCGTTTCAATGGTACGCCGTAAAAACCTCCTAATGAAACTCGAACAATGCAAAACCGTCAAAAGTTTCCTACGGGATTCGCGAGACAAGTTTTTTACGGTTCCATATAAAGCAACGAAAACAGTTTTTCATTTACACGACTTTAGTAGTGATAAAATATAATTAAAATATTACTTTTACGCTGGCCGTATCTCCTCGCGTTAGGTTTATGACTGTTGCTTCTAAAGGAGTTTTTTAAGATGGGATTACATTGGGATTATTATTTTTATTTTGAGGTGTTTTGAGTCATTGTGGTTCTTAAATAAGGGAGCGTAGACAAGGTGCCAACGTTCAACGTTAACGTTAAACGAACCGACCAAAATGTATGGAATTTAACATCTGCGAACGTTTGTGACGTGCGTGACAATCGTTCACGGATGTCAAATCCCATACATTTTGGTCGTTTCGTTTAACGTTAATGTTGAACGTTGGCACCTTGTCTACGCCCCAAGGTCTGTAAGTATTAAAAAATAATATGCTCGTTTAAGTCAGAGGTCACTATGGATTGACTTAATTTGAAATAAATAACTTAGGTAGGTATATAATAATTAGATTAAAGTTATGAGAGAGGTCGTATATTGTTTTTAGTTTATTGAAATTAATTTGATTAAATCTATGAAAGACAAGAGAAGATGAAGAAGAAAGTGATTATGATTAATAATACCTAGGTACATAACGCGTTTTTTGAGATATTTTATTGAAAACTAGCGGTCCCGGCAGACTTCGTCCCGCCCGGCAAAGTCGATTTGACGCTGTCATTGTTGCGTTTTGTTAAACTATTTTTAAAATTTGAGCTGATTTTTTTTTCTTCTGGAACGTAATACAAAGTATCCTATGTCCTTCTCCTGGCTCTGAGCTACATCCCCGCAAATTTTCAGCCAAATCAGTATATCTGTTCTGGAGTTATAAACGGAGTAACTAACACTACTTTCTTTTATATAATAAGATTAGGGGTTTATGGTAGAAGAGTGAACATTTAGGGTTATATGTGTTTTTAAATGCCGAATGAAAAAAAAAAACAAACTTAGGACAATCTTTAACATTTATTGTCATGACAAATAGATGTTGTCCGATTCTCACTCCTACCCGATATGCAACAAAATGTCATAAAAATCGAGACGTTTCGATAATTTTACATATTACATAGTAAAATCTAGGTCTTAATGTGCCTCAACTTAAACACTAGATATAATCAAAAACGCTCAGTTTCATGAAATTAACAATTCACCGAGCGTGTTTTATATTTAGACTGGACAGTAAAACGGCACGTACATACAGATAATTAAAAAATTTAAACACTTTTTGTTGAAATTATTGCGGGAGTTTTTTTAATGATACTTTAGTGTTTGTAGGCGGGTTTTTTTAAAATGCATGGCGTGTTTAAAAAGTTATAGTGCTTTAGTGGAAATAAAATTGATGTTTCTTAACTGTGTTACGAAAAATATGTACCTTTTTATTGGCGTACGTTTCGGAGCCTCTATACAGATTCCAATAATCGTAGCAAGACTGAGCTGAAGAGTTTGTTTGTTTGTTTGTTTGAACGCGCTAATCTCAGGAACTACTGGTTCGAATTAAAAAAATCTTTTTTTCTTGGATAGACCATTCATTGAGGAAGGCTTTAGGCTATATAACATCACGCTGCTACCAATAGGATCGAATAAACAGTGGAAAATGTGTAAAAAACGGGGGAAATATGAAGCATTATGAAGAATTACTATTCCACGGGGACGAAGTCGCGGGCACAGCTAGTATAGTATACCTATAATTATATGTAACTTTAGTATTTCTTAATAATTTCTGATGCTTTCGCGGTTATTATACATTGGAATGAAACAACTTGAACGGATTAAACGTCAGCCAATAAAATAAACTTCGCGAGTTAATTATTTATATATGTAGGTAGTTAGTTTTTATACCATTCTGATTAGATATTTCTTACAGCAAACCATAATCAAGAAACCTATTTGGATACAATAATAAATATTCACAAATGAATGAAAATTAGGTACCACTTAGTTACAGGTTTTGAATTTTGATATTTAACGTTAGGCTTAGAAAAAAAAGAAGTAAAAACAAACATGACTTTTTCACAAAGAACTATGGTTCCGTAGGTCCCTTGAGAGGACATGATCATCCGTCATCCACGACGGAACCCTAATTGAAGACGTCTTGTTTCCAATTTAAATTCAAATTGAGAGACAATTTCATTACAGACAATTTATCGTCGAGTGAGCAAATTAAAATGTAGTAAATTAGTTTGAAAAACGATATTCAAATTGACATCAAAAAAATGCAGTCTACTTTTCAAAAAAATATACTGTAGCGTAATTTCTGATGCTTCCACGGTTATTATACACTAGCTCTTGCCCACGTATTCGTTCACGAGGAATTAGGTAGTAATTACGGTCAGTAAAAGTACCCTACGTCCTTTCTCAGGCTTTAGACTATCTGTGTACCAAATTTCATTTAAATCGGTTCAGTAGTTTTAGCGCGAAAGTGAGACAGAGTTGTTATCGCATTTATAATATTAGTTAGGAAAGATTAGGCTTGGCATGAAACAATAAAAAATAAATTATAAAATACATTAAGTATATTCATTTAATTTAATATCTTTTTCTGTCCTCCGGCCAGAAAGCGCCAACTTTGTGGCCGCTGCGCTAAATGAAATTAATAGTATACTGACCTCGGCCAGTAAATAAAACAGCCTCAGATCACATTTTTGTCAACCTCGGCTTCGCCTCGGACGACAATTACATGTGATCTGAGACATTTTTTATTTTACTGGCCTTGGTGCGTAATGTACTATTGTCGAAAAGTTGACTATTTACATATTCACGCTGACAATAGTTGCATATTTTTTTATTAACAGAAAGCATATCATTTATTTCCCTTTTTTTCTAAAACACCTAACAACTTAGTGCCATACATTTGCAAAATAAGCGACTAGTATAAGTGTATATTTCAAAGCGCTCGCTCCACCGCTCCTGGCCATCAGTGCCAGTACATTTATTCAGCGAACATGCAACGACAGTACTAACTTACTTCGCTTTATCCAGGATATTCCAGCTTTTTGTATTTATCATTATTGCACAAAACTTTATATAACCTAACAAACAAAAGAAAGCTTAGACCGTCCTAAAAACTGGGTACTTTTATTTAATGATGATTTGGGCGTAGTCATAAAGGCATTTATTCCTATATCTCAATTATAACATAATAATTTCTGATTCCTTCGCGGTTATTACCTACATATTGTAATGAAAAAACTATAACGAATTTAACTCGCGTATTTTATTTTATTTGCTGACGTTTCGAAAACTTTACCAAATAAATAAATAAATAAATTATGACGGGCTTATGCCAATAATAAAATCCGTTAATTCTTCTATACCAACTTATAACACGTTAATAAGCCTTATAACATACTTAACAAAGAAGTTTAGGTACTACATTACCTTTACAAGAATATTATTAGTCATTCTTGACTTACAGTTTTATTTATTTATATACCTACTTAAAATTAATAGATGCGTACATTGGGCGTTTTAATTCAAGCTAACATAAAATAGGTATTAAGAAAATACTTACCTACTTAAATAATAGAAAAACATCTTTATCTACGTTAAGATATAACAGCGGAAAAGTATTAAGATACATTAACACATAATTCTTTAAGAGATTCACTTTCTGCATATTAACCACTTTTAAAACAGCCAACGAACCGTCTTCAAAGGTAACAAATCCGCGTCTCAACCAAACTGCATTAATTCCATAATTAGACCTGGCAAATGCAGACACTTAGCTAATTTCACACCTGACTTAGCCCTTTCAAAGTAAAGGGTGAAGTGAGACACTTAACAGATTTAAATATGGAATTCTTAATGAGTTTTTACGAAGATATCTTGGGGCTGTGGCTTATTAGGTTTCAGTAGTCTTGGTATAATTGATATTTTAATACAGTAGCAAAACAAAAACCCGTTTTACCCCTTAAGGGGTTGAATTTTCAAAAATCCTTTCTTAGCTCCCCTACGTTATAAAAGTAACCCATGTGCAAAATTTGAAGTTAAGATCCCTTTTATTTATTGTAAGTTTTTACTGTAAGTTTATATCAAGTGTAAATGCAACCGTAAGTAAATTGCGTAAATAATACGTCAGTAGGTAACTTACAGGTGTAAGAGCGGCCTAATGTTAATTATGTAAGTACAGTTAGGTCTTGAAAAACATTTTTGAAAATATTTAATAACATGAATAAGTATAAATATTTTAGTGAATAGCTTGCTAGAATCCTTAACATGTCTAAAGACAAATCGCAATTTAAAACTAAACAATGTGATGCCGCTGCAAGGTGCAGGCATAATAATGCACATCAGTTGCATGTCACTAAACCTGCATTTGTGAAATGGTGCACTCAGCGGATTTAGCGAAAACGTTGCAGTCGGACTATTTTGTGAATAAATTTTGATATTAGTACCTACATAGGTACCAACGTAATATTAGGTAGGTACCTACTTACTTATTTACATAATAATATGTATAAAATTGATGTATGTATGTATAGGTAGCTATTTATTAATTTCTCATTATTTCATATAGCGGCCCGCCCCGGCTTCGCCTGGATCCCTTTATTATAGCCTATGTCACTTGGGGATAGTGTAGCTTTCCAACAGTAAAGGATTTTTTAAAATCGGTCCAGTCGCTTAGGAGCCTATGCAATCCAAACAAACAAACTTTTCGTCTTTATTATATTAGCGTAGATATTATCATTAAATATATGTACCTATGTCTCATTATATTATAGGCATATCGTCAAAATATATATAAATTTTGTTATATTATATTATAATAATTTCTGATGCCTTATTTTTATATTATTAGCTGACGTTTCGGATTCTTTACAGTTTCCATAATCGTAGCACGACTGAGCTGACAATAGTCTAACGCTAAAGTCTAATAAAATAAAATAAAAATACGCGAGTTAAATCCGTTAATAGTTTTATTCCAATAGGTTTTTTTAGTTCCTAATTTTCTAATAGTGCAGCGATGCAACCGCTGCATTAGTGCACCGGATGCAGCGCACCTCGACGTGGCGATTGCATTCATCATCTTGATGTTCGTGCTTTTGCATCAGGGTGACCAAACTGAAAAAACATTTGAGACATTTTAGTTTATAAAAATGTCAATTTGTTTGGATGTTGCAGAATCTGTTAACAATTGAAATTATTCGTTGTTTTCACTAGTCATGATAATTTGCTATTTTCTATTTAAAATTGGACTATATTTTGTACGGTACTTGTAATGAAAATGTAATTAGTGAACACTTCTTTCGATATATAATTTAGAAATGTTTGATCTATAATAAATATTAAATGACGATTTCTTCTGAAACAAGTTTCAAAACGTCAACATAATTATTATATTATAATTTATAAACCCGAGTTGAATCCGTTATCATTATTTATATTCACATGTGTAACCGCTAAAACATAAAGTAGATTTATTACACTAATCAATGCGTGTGGTTTAAAAAAGTAAAGATTTTGTAATAGTTCCCAAACTTTTCTTAAGCGCAGTTACCCCACTCGTCACAGTTGCGATACTAACGCGCTGTTTATTACGAGTGACGTGGCTGCATTACTTACGCTGTGACGGTTAATACAGTTTAGGGTGTGGTAAGACACACCCGTTTAGCAAACAGTTCATTACTTTACATCAATTTAAATTATAGGGTGAGTTCTGGTAAGATCGGACACGGTTAACACCGTACGATGTGAATTTATGCCTAATCTGGGAGATTTTTTAGTGCTGGCAACATGACATGCGGTAGCACCATTTCATAGTGCCATGATAATGACATGTTGCCAGCACTAAAAAAAATCTTCAATAAAAGAATTATTAAGAAATGAATTTGTAATTTAAATATAACTACAAGTCTGCAGATTTAGGTTCCACATAAATCTTTATAAATGTACGTGCTTTATCATTGCATAACACTATTAAAACAAACACCTGTATTTAAAAATAAATGTATTTCATTATTTTGCATTAATCGCCTTTATCGCACAATAATGTTTCTTGTGCAAAACGTTGTTATTATTTAAAAAGCAGCATCGTAAAAAACATAAATTCAAAAGTTAATCCATACCATATAATTTAAAGGTGATTCAAATTAAAATAAACTTCAGCGTTAGACTATCGTCAGCTCAGTCGTGCTACCAATATGGAAACGCATAGTTTTCGAAACATCAGCAATTAAAATAAAATAAGCGAGTTAAACCCGTTGTTTTATTCCAAAAAGTAAATAAGAAACTTAAAGTCAATCCAAATACATAGGTCAATCCAAAAACATGTATATAATTTTATAATTGTATACATGTTCTTCCCTTTAATTCATTTTGTCTAGTTTATAAGTAAATCAGTTTGTCTAGTATAAATTTTATGTTCCTACCTATCATTGTAAAGAACGTTGTTTTGTTTTTAATTCGTAGGCCCCAAGATATAGGCTCAGCCTAGTTTGGGGACAACCAGATATCAGTATGTTATATAAGAAAAAAAAATGTACCTAATTGTAAAGATGTAATGTTATAGCTTTTTAAACACTGTGTCTTAATAAAGTCATTATTATTATTATTATTAGGTAACTTAAAGATAATTCAAATCAAAAAGGTAACATAAACCTACCCATACTCCATAACTCGTTACCAGTCCACAATTCTATCGATATCACAAAAAGGTAATAATTCTTAAACATTACGAGCACTTTGCAACCGAATGCCCCATTAAAGAGATTCAATCAAGATAGCATCGATTCATACAGACATCACCGCAGTTATATTAAATTTGTTACTATGCACTACAAGCTTCTGTAGGCTCGAGAGATTATGAATTTGTACAGACGTGGCACTGAATAGTTGGAAATGTTAGTAAAAAAATAGTAGGTACCTACTTAACTATGTAGTGGGATTTTTATCTATAGATACTAACTTTTTTTATTAATAATTTATGCAATTTACAAGAATTTAATTTCAAGTTTTTATTTCTCGTAAAATTAGGCATGACTACAGTTTTTTTTTGTCTATCAAGGAATTTAGGTAGCTACTAAAAATGATTGGACACGAATTTTTTTATTTTATCAAACGGATAAAAAAAACAAAGGTAAAGTCTAACGCTAAAATAATTAAAAAGGTGCTTCTAAACTTCAGCTCGCATGTCACGTTAAGGCAAAATTAATACTATAACGGAACGTCACAAGCCGATTTTAAGCCGATTATCATTTATAGCGGCCCCGGCAGACGTCGTCCTGCCCGTCCGATTGTTTCGTCAAAGTCTTCTAACTGTCACTTCTTCATAAGGCTTCATATTATCCCCGTTTTTTACACATTTTCCACTGTTTCTTCGCTCCTATTGGTCGCAGCGTGATGTTATATAGCCTAAAGCCTTCTTCGATAAATGGTCTATCCAACAAAAAAAGAATTTTTGAATTCGAACCAGTAGTTCCTGAGATTAGCGCGTTCAAACAAACAAACAAACAAACTCTTCAGCTTTATAATTAGTCATTTATATTTTATATTTAGTGTTTGATTGAGAAAAGAAAAAACACCGACATATATTTTTTAATAATCTAACTGACAGACTAAATGGTATTTTTTTTTTACTCAGTCGTCATACCTATTCACATTTCACTTATAGGTACGAGAAAAGTATTTTAAATTTAAAAAACATGAAAAAAAGTATCGATTCGACCACTCGAGCTTGGCTTGTCCAGCGGTCGAATCGATACTTTTTTTGAGTTAAATTTTATTCGTCAAATTGTTTTATTTCCTCTTTCGAGTAGATACCCACTAAACAATTCGTTGTTTAACTTTATTATTTACTAGCTGTCCGCCCCGGCTTCGCCCTGATCCCTTTTTTTATAGCCTATGTCACTCGTCAATAGTGTAGCTTCGCAACAGGGAAAGATTTTTTTAAATCGTTTTGGAGCCTATTCAATCAAAACAAATAAACAAACAAACCTTTCCTCTTTATAATATTAGTATAGATTCGTTTGTTTCTTTCATTCGTTATTCTTTGCCGTGAGTCGTGTCACAGTAGGGCAGTATTGCCGTGATCGCGTCGGATGCGCTCGTAAAACTTTACGAACTGGCGCCCTCTACACTATCGACGGCAATCATCTTGGATAGCAGAGTAATGACACGCAGAGCAAAAAAAATATATTTTTCCGTCCTCCAGCCAGAAAGCGCCAACTTTCCGGCCGCTGCGCTAAATGAAGTTGCCGCTTTCTGGCTTCGTACTGAAAAATAGTATACTGACCTCGGCCAATATAAGAAAGCCTCAGATCACATTTTTGTCAACCTCGGCTTCCCCTCGGACGACAATTACATGTGATCTAAGACATTTTTTATTTTACCGGCCTAGGTGCGTAATGTACTATTAACAATCATGAGATACCTACAAATCATTGATGAAATCTTTACTTACCTATATTATAGAAGTGAAGAGTTTGTTTGTTTGTTTGAAGAGTTTATTTCTTTAACCTAAGTTTGACAAATAAATGATTCTGATTTGATTTGATGTGACCTGCTTTGTTTGGAACTAGATCAATTGGTATTACTTGTCCAAATATATCTAATTATGTGTGTAGTAGCCAAACCAACATCTATTTTAATACCCAACCCTAAATGTTAAGTATGGTGCGCAAATTTTTGGCATTGTCATCTACCTCTTTTTTTTAATAAAAAATAACTCAAAAAATGGAATACGAAGTTCTCTACGTCAGCTAATACTTTATAATAAATCAAAAACAATTTTATAAGTACTGCCTGACGTTCGGTACTCTGTACAAAGGGCTGAGATTTCAATAAACGGTATCGACTCCTTGATTGCGCAACACTATCGATGTTAATCGTGACAGACAGACGACATGTCACTCATTTTACGATCGTAGGTATAAAAGATAAAATGGGGAAGCTTGTCCTCTTCTGTAGTTTGGGGTTAAATCTGTGGGATTAGATGCTTGGAGATGCATGTCCTCATAGTTGTATGATTTGGGGAGTGAGAAAACGCGATGAATAAATAGTAGTTGGAATAGGTATAGCGGATTTGAATCGCGTATTTTTTTTGCTGATGTCTTAAAACTAGTTTCTGTATTCATGTTAGGTCGGCTACTGTATATAGGTTACCTGAGATTTTCGAAACGTTAACCTGGTTTATGAATTAAACCAAATACACCTTAACTATTTGAGTTCGTTCTAGAGAATCACAACTTCCAAGATGTTACTATAATAAATTAATTACTTAACAACTTCTTATTATCAATAGGAGCAGCTTATTAATTCTGAACAGGCCGTGGACCTCAATAGAAACAAAACAAATTAATTTAAAATAAGTATTTGTGCAAAGAACAGGTTTTCTTGTCCCGTTCCCGCGTCTTCTCCTATGACAGCCAGAGGCGCGCCGCTGATTGACCACTCTCGCTTGTCCGCAATTGGTCAAAATATACAATAACCAAACATGCGCAAATGTTGCCATTCTTAACTTAAGTTTACCAGTACAAAAAATAAACAAATTACATTTTTTTTTAAATCATGACACACATGTGTTTAAGCGCATGCACTTAAGTTATTTGTCATCCGATAAAGCATCTGTCTCTCTCAGTCTCTCACTCATTGCAAAACATAACAGTGACAGATCTCGCGAGAAAAAATTCCGCGCCGTGCTGTTAATTTATTATTAATGTCAAAAAAAGTCAAGGCAAATTAAATCCGGCATTTAAAAAAGGGTTTTGAACGATCTCTATAATGCAATACTTTATGAATATTCCGGTTAATGAGGCACGAACTTCATCAAAGGACGCCATGTTTCAAAACGTAACAGCTCGTGAAAGGGTAAGATTAATTACCGCCATTTTTGTTTTTGACGTGGTCTTTAAAAATATTTTTAGCAAAGGACTGTAATTAAACTATGATAATATATAATAGGTATGGAGGAATAGTACATTACGCACCAAGGCCAGTAAAATAAAAAAGTCTCAGATCACATGTAATTGTCGTCCGAGGCGAAGCCGAGGTTGATAAAAATGTGATCTGAGGCTTTTTTATTTTACTGGCCGAGGTCAGTATACTATTTTTCTGTTCGACGAAGCCAGAAAGCGGAAATTTCATTAAGCGAAGCGGCCACAAAGTAGGCGCTTTCTGGCCGGAGGACGGAAAATTATATTATGTAAACGAACAGTCACTATGCGACACATTTAAAAACCAAATGACAATTAATAAAAATAGAATACCTATTGCGTAAAATGTCAATAAACAATAAAAAGTGCGCGCAAGGAGTACGCAACAATTACTTATCATGCAAATGTCTTTTGTGCCTTTAGGTATGGCGTGCAGGTAGATTCTTAATCTGATAATTTTCGTACAAAATATAGAGGTACACTTTTTAAACTTTAATTTCACGTAGGTACTATAGCAAGAAATGTACTTTATTTATACACACTTTTATCATTGACTGTATCCGCTACAAGTAGTGTATTCAGTATTCGGTTCCACAATATTCACGTGAATTTAAAATCCTTATACTTATAATACTCGTACAAATACACACGTTACACTTATGGAACTTTAATTTCAGGTAGAAAATACTAAATTATGTTACCTAATACTAACATACCTAATGCATTTTTTATAAGTATGTATTATTATAGTCGGTTAAAAAAATTAAAGATTTTCACAAAAACAAAATTGACGTAAGTCAGAAATGCACTTCCTAGAAAAAGAAGTGGAAAATAAAGGTTCTTTGAAAGAGAACGTATAATTTTCACATTTTCGATCCACCCGACGCTAATAAACTGTGATTCGAGATTTATATTAAAATTCAAAGGGAACTGTTCTGAATGAAGATTTTCATAGGACGCATTAAAATCTGTTTCCACGACTCTCACTGGAAAATGATATACAAGTATAAAGAGAATAGCGTTGCAAATATCAATAAAATTATTTCTTTGTTGTAGGCTCAGAGATGATTTAGGGATTTTCTGTTTTTTATTTCTATCTGTTTTCTCAAAACTGATAATTTCCTACGACCATTGCAGCTGATCGGGAGAAAACTACCATTTGTTTTGAAAAAAAAGTGTTTTTGATCAATGACACAATGGTAAGTACATAATAGTAATGATTTGGCTCGAGTTTAAAGATGATTTAGGGATTTTCTGATTATTATTTCATCCCATTATCTGTTTTCTCAAAACTGATAATTTCATACGGCCAATGCATCTGATCGGGAGGTAACAACCAATTATTTTTTTTGAGAAAATAAAAATATTTTGACCAATGACAGAATGATAAGTAGGTAGGTAGGTAGGTGTAGGAATGATTTTTGTTATGTTTGCACCTAGAACGATTTTTAGTCAGGGTTCTACATCTTATGTATAAACTGAGACAGTATCAAAGTACTTAGTGCAAATTTAAAAATTATAAGTACCTACCTATACAAAAATATTTTTGCTTGGCAAAATAAAAAAAAAGTAGTTAACAATATTTAATTTTTTTTTATTTGAAATTACCAATGTTTTATTAAACAGTGCATTATAAAATATGTTTCTTAATAAAAACAGTCGCCAAATTTACATGCACAATAGTGTTACAGCCAAATAAAAAAATAAATCCGTAAAACGCCATTAGCTTTTCCTTTGCCCCATATCCTTAGTCCGTCCGTACGGCAATAACAAGCCCATAAACCGTTTTTACTGCCTTTGTTCAAATATCTATGTACGTTTGACTTTTTAAACAATGACCATATTTTTCTTAAGAATATCTGATGATTTTATAAAAACCTATTTACTATTTTTGTAATCAAAATTACCAATTAAGCTGAAACATAGTTAAATATAAACCCTTATGTAAATGGTAAGGTAAAGGTTAAGTAAGTAAAACCCATACAACACACAACAATGTATTCAAGTTTTGCAATGTATATATATATCAAAGTGTTGTATATATATGTGTATGTAAGTATATATATGCATTATATATAACCTACTTTAAAAGGACAGCCAGCAATGTATTTTTGGATTAAAATTAATACAGTGACTTAAAGAAAATTATCAACTTTTATTCTATGTTTATCAATTAAGTACTTACCTAGTTAGTCATTAAGGTAACCTAATTTAGGTATTTTTCCTTATTAAATTAAATTGTCTTTGTATTTTTTTTATATTTCAACTAATAACGATAATAATATTATGTTTTTCCGTCCTCCGGCCAGAAAGCGCCAACTTTGTGGCTGCTGCGCTAAATGAAATTGCCGCTTTCTGGCTTCGTCGAACAGAAAAATAGTATACTGACCTCGGCCAGTAAATAAAAAAGCCTCAGATCACATTTTTGTCAACCTCAGCTTCGCCTCGGACGACAATTACATGTGATCTGAGACATTTATTATTTTACTGGCCTTGGTGCGTAATGTACTATTACTATACATCATCTCATATAGGTACTCTATTATTGGCAATAATTATTTTAGACTATAATTACAATTTATGATTACTCCCAGGTGCGGATTTACCGCGCCGGGGTAGGCACAGCTTATCACTTTGTGCCTACATCGAAAGCAAGCCCTTGGGTACTACGATGGGTACAAATGATACCGGGAAGTGGTCATTTGAGGGTCATTCCTCTTGCAAATGAAGTTATCCTGTGAACTGTGTCATCGTCATTATCATCTCGTTACGTAGAATTATGCGCCTACGCAGATAATTTGATAACGTGGCAAAGAGGAGTTAGGAATGTACAAGAAGTGAACGATTTAAAATTACATTATAAGTAGTAATTTTGTAAAAAAAAATATTTTAGTTAAAAGTATAATAATAATAATATAATATGTATTACATATTATATTTCTATTTATAAGACTTTTATTAAAACTATAACACATACAAGATTAATCTGCAACACGCTTCGTCAAATGAATAGGTACTATGTACTGAATATGTCTTAAAATATACATAAACAAAAACCTCTCAAACAAATAAATAATACTTATACTTCACATTTTACGAAAATATTTCGTGTTGTGTTTCGTGTAAGCTGAAAAAACAAAATGAACATTATAATATATAGTGTCAGTTTAAGAATAAAAACGTTTATTTAGTGCCATAAATATTTATTTACAGATTACACAATATTTAAATGTATAACAAATATCTTATAATATGATCTGCTCTACGTAATGTTAATGCTATAGCAGTCCTAGAACAACGACTTGGCACATCAGTCTAAAGAACGAAGCCAGTTGATATAACCCTTAAAATGTTGCGAATAATACTTCTTCTAACTATCGCCTTTAATTATATACAAGCAGGTGATACTACAACCTGCAGTAACTTTCAAGCTAATTTTGATATAAATAAAGTAAAAGGTACTTGGTATGTAGTCGCTATAGTGCCTGAAGCTCAATTTCCTGATAAACAGAAGGTGCCGTGCTATAAAGTGGATTTTACGGAGGCTGAAGAAGTAAGTAATTTAAATAAACCTTCATGTTTGAATCAAATTATGCGATAAGATGGTTTTCTTGTATCATATCATACGATAAAATCAAACTATCTTATCACACTGGAAAAAGTTAATAAAAAAACTTTGGTATATTTTAATGAAACAACAAGATTTAACATTGGAATAAATAACAACTATAATAGACTAAACTCGCCTATTTTGTTGTATTTACTGACGTTTTGTTAAAATACGTGAATTAAATCCTCTGTAGTGGTTTTGATTCACTTATAAATTATTAAGTGTATCGGCCAATAACTGTACTAGATTGGTATACCTACACACCGGAAAAAAAATGTTTAATAATTACGAACATGGAAATAGGTACCTATCTATTTCTATAAATTAAAACATATTTTCTAGAATGGTCTCCGTTGGTTGTTGAACAAGACTCTCGCCGCACCGCCATTGGCACATGCAATAGATCTACTTGACCAATCAAAGGGAATGGTGATCCGGCAACGATATAACTCCGACCACGCTTTTGACGTCTGGTCAAAATCTATCCAGGGTTTCAAAGGATGCTTCCAACAAGTTTTCTCTTTGAACACGGATCTGACTGACATAAGTAAGTTTCAATATATCGTCTCTTCAACTACGCTGTATTTTCGGTCACTTACTCAAAGTTACTAGTTACCACAAATAAAGAGGTCATCCACGTAGACGGAAAACTTTTGTTAGTTTGCTTTATGCTAAAGGCTTGCACGTTGTCAAATTTCCAAGATCCTTATTTTACTTAAGTCATAAGACATGCATGCTAAGTTGAAACAGGACCAGTGTAATTTGATATCCAGAATTCCGGCCTGTCAGATAGTCTGTAGGTATTTGATGATACGCTATCATATTTCTTAATTGATTTACTGAGATCCTTAAAACTAGAATTTGTCTCCTATTTACTTCAACATACTATCCTTACTAGGTATATCTTTTAGTAGCAAAACGCTGCACTACCTAGTTTTTACATTTGATTAGATTGCACCAATAATTTAATATGACATAATTATTTAAAGAAAACGATATTAAACCAAATAAAACTACAATGATGCCTTTAGGGTTGTAAAACATTAGAATAAAACAAGTATTACTAAAAGTATACTTAAAGGTGCAAGATAGTGAAATGTAAAGATTAAAATTGCTTAATTTCTGCAGCCGATCGCCCTTCTGAATTTGCGATACCTCCGCGACACCGGCCAGGTGACTGGCCTCCGAAACGACTAAACATACCAGTCTCTGTAAGCGTCAGTAAGTATTAAAGTACAAACTAAAAATTTACTATTTTTTCATAAACGGAATGAATACTTGGTTATGTAAAAATAAAAACGTTCGGAGAGGTTCAATGACATCTAACACAAATGTCCGAACCAATTTTTTTGAATTCGTTTAACTGTTTTTAGGGATTTATGCTTTTTTAGGGTCCTTAATATTTATAAATGTTCGTGCCCGAGATTCGGACAAGCTCTTAGAAATATTGTTATTTTTGTCCAGTGAGATCCTCAATAAAGAATATTTCTACTGTACTTATCGAATTGACTTGTTCATTTAAAGACAATTCCTGGTATGCTTAAAATGCTCCATAAAAATCTATTTTTTTTTCAAACCTTTTCCTGTATTTCTCTTCTTTTATAAGACGTCAAAAAAATATTATAATATTAGGACATTATTAGTTTCGCCAAGTGCAAATTAATTCATCTTTACAGAACGCGCTCTCTCCACTGACACGAGGATGCAGCTGCATTTGATCGACACTGAGTCTGGACCGTTCCTGCTGCAGATGCTTTGGGGACATCTGATTACTGGCGTCATTTACAGAAAAGAGCAAGTTAGTAAATATTAAAAAAAAAATGACATACAAGGGGCCATAGATAAGTCCCAAATGAAAACTAGCCCAACAAGCAAAGTAGTCCTACATAATAATATAAGCATAGAATTACTTATAACATTCTTATAAGATATATATTGAGATAAATTTCTTTGTCAAGTACGTTATAAGGCTAATTGACATGTTGTAAGTTGATAAGTTTGATAAAGAAAGAAATGCTCTTATAACAGCGTCCAAATACTTTTTTAATGAGGAAAATAAAAATAGTTTTGAAAACGCTACCACGCTGTTGACCACTTAACGTTTGTCGCGTATGTCAATTAAATATAACACTACATTTATTTCGTACAGTTGCTTTTATGGAGATTGGTACTTGTCTTGGCAAGGTCTGATAAAATACTAATACAAATATTTTTAAATTTTTATTACAGAGTATAGTACCAGAAAAACTGAAGCCAGTATCGGAACTCCTTGTGAAGCTGCGTGGACCACAACGTGCTCCCAAACTCTGCGACAAAAGACTGAAAGACTAATTTGAACCATAACACTCACCTAAAAATAATTCCGTGTTTATTCTCAAATCATTAAAATCTTTGAATTTTATACCAAAATACAGATTTTATAATAGTTAATATTATTATTATGTGCATATTTCAATTTTTTTGTCAATTTCGACTAATAAAATAATAACAATAAAGCAAGATATCTTGGAATTGTGCGTTGATACTTACGAAAAAGTATTGATATATTATTATTCCTAACTGAATAATCCAAAAAATGACGACTCCAAAAAAATTGATAATGTTACAAAGATGTACCTATCCCTAGAAATTTTAGAATAAAAACCTGTAAAGATAGGTGGTTATTTAATGTATACTTCCGAACCTTATTTTCTTATTTGAAATGTGCATCATTTTAAAAAGCAATGCATCTTCATTGTAAACGTTATTTGCGATCGCTCTTTCGGTGTCCAGTTTGTAACAAATTGTATAGTATCACGCCACCATACCAGCGATACATTATTGTGTGGAACACTAATAAAGCAAAAAGTACATGGTTAGTCCAAAGAATAGTACAAAACCTAGACATGGCGCTTTTTTAAAAAAAGTGATTTTGACCACATGTTACATAATATGATTTAGGAAAGTTGATTAAAAACCTAAAGAAGTAAACTTTAGGGTGTTGTTGCAAAAAACAATAAACAAAGGTTTAAACAGTTATAAATGTTTATCACAAAATATTAATAACAATTACAAAGAATAATATCATCAATTCTACTAATGAGACTAAAGATCAGGATAAAACGAATCATCTCAAAAATCCCTAATAGTTATTTATACTTATATAATAAAGAGAAAAGTTTGTTTCGATTGATTAGGCTTCTAAACGACTGAACCGATTTGAATAATCTTTTGGTGTTGGAAAGCCACACTATTCCCGAGTGACATAGGCTACAAAAAAAGGGACCCCAGCAAAGACGGAACGGGCCGCTAGTTATCTATATAGAAAAGTAATAATTTCTGATGCCTTCGCGGTTATTACACATTGGAATGAAACAACTGTTAACGGATTTAACTCGCGTATTTTTATTTTATTTTATTAGCTGACGTTTCGGATTTTTTACAGTTTCCATAATCGTAGCACGACTGAGCTGACAATAGTGTAACGCTAAAGAAACGAAACGTCAGCTAATAAAATAAAATAAAAATACGCGAGTTAAATCTGTTAACAGTTGTTTCATTCCAATATATAGAAAATTATTAAGTTACATTTAAACTCCTTTACACGATGTCAAGACAATGATGCATGTTACCTTTAATTCCAGCTTTTCATTAAACCGAAACTTTCCCACTTTTATATTTCTATTCTAGGAAAAGATTGCTAACGTGACAAAGTCTTATTAACTATTTTCTTTATGGTTAACTCTTGGACTATAATTTGGTTCCTTCTGGTCACGCTAACGGCATTTACGAAAATGTCATTAAGTTGACTACTACGAACAAATCATCCATATATACAACATGAGCGTTTGATTATTCTCACGTATCTATTTATTGGAAAATTTCTTAATTTGTTAACACGATCTGGTATCTAGGATCTCATGGACTGAGGAGATGGTAAAAAAGGATGAATAGAAATAGTAAACAATGTATATTCTTTACTAATTGTATAATTAATGACAGATCTTAAGTCGATGATATCATGCTTTCATAATGTCGTGGCATTTGTTTAACGACAGGACGCGACAAGACGCTTTTCCTATATCTAATAAATATGTCTAAATAAGAGAAAAGTGCGTCTCAATTCACAACACATCATCATCATCATCATCATCATCAGCCAATCGCAGTCCACTGCTGGACATAGGCCTCTCCAATTGCACGCCACTTTGCTCTATTTTCATAATATTAATCAGTAATCAGTAATCAGTCATTTATTGCTTTCATAGGTACATATAGGTGGTATACATAATAGAAGTTCACTATGAAACCCTGTAGGGCACCGCAACATTGTGGATAAACTTAATTGAATAAAATTATGCCTTGATTAAATTAATTAGTTATTAGATACAACTTTAGAATATAAGTATAACACATGGATAAATATTATTATTATTAAATTAAAATTAGAATAAATGTTTTTACAATTACAATTATTAACTGAAGTAGTACAACAACATTATAATTATATTATTTGCCTAACACTCAAATAAAATTCAACATTATAACAAACATCACTTAGGACTATTGAGGCGTTCAACATAGGTAACATTTCTTAAATAATTAACTACTAAAAAAATCTTCTAGAGAGTAAAAACAGTTATCTACTAGGTAATTGCGAATTTTTTTATTAAATGTAGTTTCTTTCTCTTCATTCCTTATGACTATTGGGAGTTTATTGTATACCTTTATGCACATTACATTATACAACCTTCAAAATAAAGGAACTGACTCAAGACCAATGTATTATTTCTTTGAATCACAAAATTGCGGCAGTCTTACGTATTTATATGTTTTCAATAGAAGTAAATTTCCGATAAATGTAGCACAGGTCTTTTTTCAAATGCCATTTGCCGAATGGGCAGAGACAGATGGCTCAGGTGCCGGAAAGAGATGTCATTGATTGATTTCGTGTTGGACATGTACATGTGTACAAACTGTTTTCTGATACAGCATGATTCATTGGAAATGTTTAGTCTTCACTATTGTAAAAGAAAGTTTGTGGATTTTGAACTATACATTTAGAGACTTTTATTTTGGTCTATGTTTAGCATTCTTATCGCAACTTTGTTACCCACATCTGAGATATTTATCTGTAACAAGTAATAATCAAAGTATAATAATATATCTACATAGTTTAAGATGCTTTAGCGGATATATTACATATTATAACTGACTGAGATACGAACATGGGAACAGAAAAATATAAAAAAATATATATACGCGCATTAAAACCCATACTTTGTTTAATTTCTGCCTAAAAATTTCATCTTTATCAAATATACTTACGATGTTAATGAAAAAGCTAAAGGCAAATTACCGGCGATTCGCAATCAATACAACTATAAGACAAGACCTTGATTTCTATGTAGTAAGCTACATGCAAACATTTCAATAAAGGAAATGACTCCATTCCAGTGTAAGGCAGGTAAATCAAAAATTTAAAAACCGCTCTCTTGAATTCTTGCACTCAATTCCCCTGTATCGATGACAAGCATGACATGGGTGCTGACTCCGCGGTCCTAAAGGGGTGTTCCACTTCGCTCGTTTAATATCTATTGTTTATGCGACGAGGGATGATGGAATAGTTATACTTATTGACGTATTTGGTGTATTCCATTTGTATTTTACGGTCGAGGATGTTACACTTGAAGATGGAGAAGAATGGAATTTAAAACAATATGTATTTATATCTAATCAAAGAAGAAAACTCATGACTTGAATAATAAAGAGAAAACGTCAGATATCAATGATGGATGGATGGATGATGCTAAAGTATGTAGTGGTCATTTTGGAAGAATTTTAATATGTTTCAAATATGCAGAATGGGAAGTTTCATAATCATGATTCTATTTTACTGCTGATAATAAAGCAGCTAATCCTAATAATTCGGTCAACCTTAAAGGTGTCCGAAATATCTCAATCCACTTTAAACTTTTAATGGCTCCTTAACTCTTGGAATCTCATCTTTACCCTCACTCCATGACGAAATTACGTAAAGTCTTTTAGCAATAAAATTGCTCATAAAGACCATTTTATAATAGGATCGTAAAGCTTGACTTCTCTAGTGGGATAAGGGCGAACAGCTATCCTTGGGGAGAAATTTTCTAATTTTATGACTTTCTTTCTTGTATCGTTATCCAAACACTATGAATCTTAATTCGAAACACCTGATTCCTTTTAAGGCGATTAAAAGGGTCGTGATTTTTTTATTATACTCAATTTACGTCCACAACTTTACGAATGCAAAAAATACAGAGCATTGGTAAAGTAATTCGTGAAGTACATTAATTGATAGATAAATTTTAAATATATGATGCAAAATAGATACCACAAATTAATTAACAGCCTTTGAAATCTCTTCTGGGTCGTCCCTGTTAGGGCGCCAAATGTACCATATTAATTTCACCTGCAGAACAAAAGCTAGTCCTCAGACAAAACAAATTCCTACCGTCCACCTCCAGTCACCCATGCCCAATTAACACGGTCAGCTGATTGCTTTTGGACACAGATTCTTCCCAGTTTCCGGGCGATTTTTCATTAACCCAACCGCACGGGCGATTATTGAAAATCGCTCGTGCGATTAATTAGTCGCCGGATCGCCACAAGCGTGGGGTGTTTTTGATTACACTGATAATTGTTTTTGGTATTTGGCATATGCGTGTGGGGTAAGTCTTTTATTGACTTTGTCTGTGTCTTTATCCGGAATTGATTATGTTAATGACATTCGCAGGATCTGCTGACATTGAGATTGTTGACATCAAAGATTGGAAGTTAAAAAAAAAAACAAAAAAAAAAGATTGGAAGTTAGTGGTTAATTAAACAATGTGAATGATAAGAAACGAATCATCATTCAGTTGTTACACGGTAGCTATTATTAGCTAAATATTGTCATCCGTGATATTTACTTCAAAATTTGCGATTTTTTTTATAAATTACTCAAACTAGAATCCGAAACGTCAGCTAATAAAATAAAATAAAAAATACGCGAGTTAAATCCGTTAACAGTTGTTTCATTCCAATGTGTAATAACCGCGAAGGCATCAGAAATTATTACTCAAACTATTTAAAAACATGTATTTTAAATTCAGTAGTGGACTCAAACGGAAACCTATAAAAATAATCCGAAAGGATTTTTATTTAATTTCATAGCGTTATTAGTAGAAATAAAAACTAAGGGTAGTTCAATTTTTATTCCTTTTTACAGTTTTAACTAGATTGTTATTTTTACTGCCGCGTTACCGGCACGAATAAAATAAATAGTTAAAATAGTACTTAAACATCTTTGTCCAAGCCAATTTAGAGCAATGGTCCAATGAAGCAGAATCGTTAAATTTAATGTATACTAACCTGGTGCTATAAAACCGAGTTAATCTCAATACACCGATAGCCTTTATTTACCTTAGTGATGTTTGTTTTATTACAATTCAACAGTAGATACATAACGATAATAAAAAAAACAAAATGCGTACAGTGTTATATGAAATGGGGTGGGGCGTATTTTTAAATACCTATGCATTTATCGATAAGTAAACTTTTTAATTTTTTGTTTCTTTTATTTGCTTGTGTCATTCATTTTTTTTTTGTTTATTAGAGACTTCCCGTCTTGATAAAATTTATATTTTGACTCATCATTATTTTCACAGTAATCGACATACAGTATAGGAATTAAGTGAAAATACAATAAAGTAGTAATATCTTCTTTATTTTGTATCAAAATATTATTATAGACGGTTAGTTTATCACTAGCTCAGTCGTGATATGAAAATTGTAAAATATTTGAAGGTCTGCAAATAAAATAGGTAAGCAAGTTAAATCCGTTATAGTTATAATGATATTTTTTGTACAAAGACAAGAGTAGAAAAATATCATTATAATTAAAAAACTAATGGTATTGAACCAAAAATATTAATCGAATTTCGATTGATAGATTGTAGTTAATATCCGTTATAGTTGTTTAATTCCAATGTGTAATAAGTAGTAATAACTGCGAAGGCATCAAAAATTATTATGAGAAAAAATCTAAGGTACGTACCTATTTCTTAAGACCTACCCACTACCCTAAGCCCTGTTATAAGAAAGCGTACCTAAATAAATATTGCATGAAAAAGCTCTTAAAAAATTATTAAATCTGAGAACGATAAATTTACCACGTCTTTAGTAACAAAAGATACGTTACTATACTGTTACATATTATAATGGTAATACTAGGAAATAAAATCGTAAATGAAGCCATTTCAGTCCAGAGGCGGTACCGAAACGGAATTAACTGCGTTTTTGTACCACGTTTACTGTCCTTTTATTTCAGGTAGGTATTTATTTATGAAGGGTCTCTTGAGGTCAATGACTTACGTGACCAATTTTTATTGCGCTCAGTTGATTACACGTGTATGTAGGTAGTTAGAATTAATTATATTTTTTTTTAAGTTTGTAGTAGTTAGTAGCTACATGAAGCTTATTTTTTTCCTCTAAATATAATATATATATTTTTTTAATTACAAGTCAAGTAGTTTTCTGCGATTAAAAAAATCGAGAGGTTATATAAAATCATCTATAGGTACACAAAATATTTTTTTTTGCTTAGTGTTTTTTTTTATATTTTTTATTAACAACCCTCTCTTAATAAAAAGGTTACGTTCAAGTAAAAATTGCATTACGTCTCCTAAACCGTCGTGAAAACTGAATCAGACCACATTTCCCCAACTGACCCTAACTTATGAGACGAAATTGAATAAAGGAAGTGCTGAGAGGAAATTGGGGCAATATGGTTTGCAAGGGTTGGACGGTGAATGAGGTTTCCCAACCATTAAGTTGTTTTTATAGAATGTCAAGATTTTGTATACAATTTAGCATTTAAAAAAAATATTTGCACCTTTTCTGGTCAATCAAAAAATCGAATCTTAGAAAAAAACTAAATCGCTGTCCCTGTCTGTCCGTCTCTATGTATGCTTAAATCTTTAAAAATACGCAACGGATTTTGAAGCGGTTTTTTTTTAATATAAAGCCGGGGCGCGTTGCTAGGTAGACTTCTTTTTTCTAGATAAAAAAAATATTTTTAGGAAAATATTCTGATATTGCATAAATAATTATTTCGATTGCACAAAAACAACATCAGCAAATTCTTTGATTTTCCAATAAAATGCTCGTCAAAGTCTAAAAGTACAACGGAAAAGCATCTCATTAATTCATCTTTTGAAATCTTCTGAAACCGACTGATCTTTTTGCAACAATGGTTATTCCTCTGGGAGGTAAAGCTTTCAGTTTGCTTGTAATTGTTTATGCGGTGCGTCAAAGAGATGTAGAAGGGCCAAGTTGACTACTGTTTTTAGGATAAAACCTTACAAAATTTAATGACACATTATAAAAAAACTTTAATAATTGAATTAGGTTCTTTATTTGTACACTGGCTTTTCCTGGTGACTTCGTCAGTGTAGAAGTCGAAAATAAATGATTCTTATATTTTACTACTTGCGACCCGAATCTTGAATCACTCTTTCTATAAAAATAACCGCATCAAAAGCCGTTGCGTAGTTTTAAAGATTTAAGCGTACATAGGGATATAGGGACAGAAAAAGCGACTTTGTATATACTACCTATATAGATATAAAGGTGCAAACCCTTCATTAAACCATGAAACACATATTCAATGCAATATTTTTAAGAGCAATTTCAAGTTTTATCAAAATCGTTGCTAATTTAAAGATTTTTATTCCTTTACTCCTTTGTGTGCGTCCACATTTTTTATTAAAACAATTGTCTAAATTTCACCGTTCTCTATAGATGATTATCAGTGTTAGTGGGAACTTTTTTACCTTATTATATAGGTATGATGAGTTAAACGTCAACGTCAAAGGAATTTGAACAAATGACAAACAGCAAGACGCAAAGTATTTGAAACTTCAGTTCCAAATTCAAAAAAGAAACCCTACCCAAAGAAGTGTTTCCGAAAAAACAAAAGCCAACCACATCAAAACAAGCTCTTCAAAACCATCACCATTTTCCGCGTGCCGTCACAGATGATAGTCATCCTACCGCTCCATTGATCTCGCCGCCAAAGCTTTCCGCCGGCGACTGTTTCCGCCTGTACGCACCTTTAATGAACTAAAAAAATGTGACGTCACTTCATCATATAAAACAGAAGGCTGATTAGTCTGAAAAATTCGGTTAGTTTTGTTGGGTTCCGTATCCAAATAATAAAACGGGACTCTAAAAAGACCTTAGACTCTTTTACAGAGACTCCTTAGTTTTTATTGGGTTCTATACCCAAATACTAAAACGGGACTCTAAAAAAACCCTAGACTCTTTTAGTGAGACTCCGCTGTCCGTCGATCTGTTTGTTACTTGGTTGTATCTCAAGAACCATGATAGATAGGCAGTTGAAATTTTAACAAACAGAATAAAATAAATATTAAAGGAGGCTCCCATAAAACAGACATTATTGTTTTTGCCATTTTGATAGCACTTAGTCGGTTTTTTGTAATGAGCATTACCAACGAATTTAAAAGACATCTAATAATCTTACCAACTATTTTTTTAAAGTTTTGCTATGTTTTTTGCACGAGAGCTAAACAAAATTTCTAAACACTTAAGAGTATTTTGACATAATATTAGTGGTGAAAAGTTTAGTTAAGTATGTTTGCCTGGTTTCCTCTTTAAGATTGATTTTATGTTTTAAAAAATACCATGTTTAGTAAGTAACCCTAAAACTTTTTGAAGATATCATTTGCCCGTTATTACTCGGAAGTAAGGGTGAGAATGCTCGAATGATGTGGGTACAGAATTCTTTTGTTTTCTCTCCAGACAAATTGATGAATATGGAATTTTGATGGTGATGTGTTTTTGTTTTACTGAACGCTGCCAGTGAGATAAGAAATAGTGAGGCTTTAGATTATAATATTATTATATCTGAAAAATTCGTCTTTCAAAAAAAAAAAAAAAGAATCAAAATCGGTTCATGCGTTAGGGAGCTATTTATAATGCCACAGACAGACACACACAAACACACACACACAGAGACAGACACGTCAAACTTATAATACCTCGTCGTTTTTTCGTCCGGGGCAAAAATGACGATGTGTTAAAAGTTTTGGATTCGTAATACGTAGGTACCTACTAATTATATAAATGACGTGGACTCTGTAACGTCAAGCCAAATCAAATCTAAAATCTCGATTTTGATGGTTGGTGAAATATTTCAATTTCAAAATCTTTATTCCTACTAATATTATAAATGCGAAAGTAACTATGTCTGTCTGTCTGTCTGTCTGTTACGCTTTCACGCTAAAACTACCGGACCGATTTAAATGAAATTTGGTACAAAGAAAGTCTGGAGCCTGAGAAAGGACATAGGCTACTTTTTAACCGACTGCAAAAAAGGAGGAGTTCCACGCGGACGAAGTCGCGGGCAGAAGCTAGTATTCTATAAGTACATAGGCAGACAGTGACAATTAGAATCATTACAGATCCTGATGGGCACAACAAACTAAAAGCAAAATGCCTACTTTTTTTCTTTACATAATCAATAATACAACGTCTTCATCTTACGCATTAGTGATGTACCTATCAATTTCTTAAACAACTCAATTGAGTTAGTAACCGTAACTCCCGAAGTCGGTTAACCGAAAACTGATTAATCCGCAAGCTTCGCTACTCAAAACCGAGTTATAACTGAAATTCTGAACCGAGAGGTTTCCAAATGAACGCGCCAGTACCCTTTTGAGGAGTGCGGGAAAAATTGTGTTAAGGACTTTATAATTTGGATGAAAGGGAAAATAGTATTTTTTATTATTAATCGGTTTTTATAGCATATAAGGGTTTACAGGACAAAATTGAAACTGATTAAAAGTCACCCAATGATAGGTTTGTTTTGAGAAATCATTATTGTTTCACCGGAATTGCTGAATTTAATTTAAAATTGGAATAAAACAACTGTCACGGATTTAACTCGCGTATAATAATTATCAGTTCCCATATTCGTAGCCGACTAAGTGTGTGTTCTCACTAAGTTCTCATCAGAACTGTAATGTTTTCGAATGTCAACATAAAAATAATTACACGCGAGTTAAATCTATTATATATAATAATTTCTGATGCCTTCGCGGTTATTACACATTGGAATAAAACAACTATTAACGGATTTAACTCGCGTATTTTTAAAAATAAAAATAAAAATACGCGAGTTAAATCCGTTAATAGTTGTTTCATTCCAATCTGTTATATATTTTTTATTCCAATTTTCAATAATCGCAAAAGCATCATAACTTATTAATTTAATATTTTTATTACTTACCTACATGTGCCAATTGTTGAACCAGTTTCCGTTTTACACACGTTTAAAACTAGTCCATTTGAATCACAATTTTCTTTGATTACCTCTGTCTCAGGTGTGGTTTCACCGAAACGCCATCTACGACGCGATTGCCTTCAGAAACGTCCACAGATATAATGAAACGAGACAATTTGGTCTCATCTGGCTTTAAATTTTAAAGCCCTGTTACTACAGCAATCATTATGATCTTAATTGGGCATAATTTTCAATGGATTTGACACCCTTGTCGTGAAAATTGCATTGTTCCGTATCACATGCGATCGAGTCAAATTAAAATATTGTCTAGTACTTTTTCCAAATTTTATGTTTCAAAATTGTCAGTAGGATTATGGTTTTACAATTTTTTGTCATAAATTTTTCATTTGATTCGTTAAAGATTAACACATCATTAGCTGTTATGCCCTTAGGGTGGAAATCGAACCTTTTTATACCATGTTAATTAAGCAGATTAAAGCCCATGTCCGCATGACCTATTTTTACCCCCTTTTTTACTCATACGCATGTTATTTAACCCCCCCTATGAGGGATTAGAGGCATCGCTGAATGATTTAAAAGAATAAATGTTAATTAATTAGGAAAATATTGCGTTGGTAACCCTATATTAGATGGACTTTATTACGCGCAATGCGTAATATTTTTAATTGGAGCTCATATTACGACAATAAACATGAAATTAGATTTTTTATTTCAAAATGGGTAGTTATAACAGTTCCTAACAACAATTAAAGTTCCGAAAATTACGTTACTTACGAGTTAAGTGAAATCAAATCTTTTGTCAGTACAAAATAAAATCGGAACCAATTAATAAACGCGCCAATGAACATTGGTTATTTCGCGTAAGAAATTTCAAAGAAAATATCAAAGCCAGTTGCATCTTTGATGAAATTCGTGGGACAACAAATACAATTACGGTCCGCTGATTACTTAAATTTCTAAAGGTAATAAATATTACGAAAACATGAACAAACACGATTACCAAAAATAACCCAAACTTGGTAAAGAGAAAAGAGCGACACTTGGCGAAATGTGATAATTTGTAGAAGCCATTACATTTACGCTTTCATAGCAAAAAAATATCAATATAAATTTATCTTCATCATCATTTACCGCGTATGCCCATCACCGGAGAAAAAAACTAAGTGGATCATAATATTCGATTATCCCTCTATCCCTGTATCCCGTGATTTGATTAAAGCTCCCTTTTACTCCAATTTAGCAGAAATAGTTGCTTTCAACCGCATTTTGGGGAGAAACTACGGATTAGTAAATTTTAGGGTGAATATTTTTCTCTTACAAATTTCATTATCATAATATCGTTTGGTGTTATTGTATCATCTTTTTTTGATCGGGATTTGAGATGGTGCAAGTGATACAGCTGTTGATATCCCACTAAATAATTGAAATCGGTTTCATTAATATTTACAAGTATTACATTCCTACAAATTAGAGGGTATGAAATATATCGCTGATAATCACAATATCTCTACACTCTTGATTTTTCTTATAAAATATATAATATAAATAGCTACTTCTATTAAAATAATACGTATAACAAACATGGATTTCATGTTGATAATATATTTTCTTCATTAGTTATTTGAAAAGCGATAGCATGCGATAACCCAATTACCTCATAATAGCTTCCTCTACGTTCAATCTCTAAGTTTCAGGTATTACTTCTTCCTCTTCTAATTCCATCATCATTACCACTTCCAATTACATTTCATTGCAACGCAAATGATCATTTCATTTGAAAGTTTCATAGCAATCAAATACACTGGGCTGGTCACACGTGTGGTCCCTAATACCGGCGCCATGCTGCCAGCTGCCCCTCTATAACTCTTGTTAGGCTCCAATAGAAACAAAGATAATTCTTTTGTAGAGGTATTCGGAGAAATCCACTTGCTATAACACTGTATAGGGTGTTGTTGGATAAGGTTTGGTAATTCGACACACCAAGAGCGAATATTTCTTTTTATTATGTGCTTTTAAGTTTTTTCTGTGTTCTGATCCATTTCATAATAATGATGATCCTAAAACTCATATTATTACAACAAGTATGTAAACGTCCACGTAAATTTACATTTCTAGATTTTGTATTTTGCAGCTAGTCTACAATCTTATTTTTACAATCTCCAGCTTTAACAATAGAAAGTCCTCCGCCATCTTCCACACATACACGTACATTTTGAAATGGTTCATCTTCAAAGTCGGTATCATCCTGTTTCTTCCAATAATTCCCATGAATGTTGCATGACGTTTTCTCGCGTTGATATTATTTACCGCACCCCAACTATAAACCTGTCTGCAATGAAGACAGACTGCGCCGGACATCTTGCCAGTCGCCTCTGTTTTTTGCTTGACCCTCCTCGGCCTCATAATTTGTCCGGAATTATTGGTGCTTCTTTTGGGGAATGAAATAAAAGAAATCATCTTGAGCACATGTGAGCATATTCCGCTACAATGACTAGCATTGGCATTTTGATTAGTTTCTTCTCATATAGGTAGGTATTGTGGTTTTACTATTATACTATTTTTAATAAGGACCCAAGAAAAACGAATTTAAAATGATAATATGGAATTGACATATCATTGAACTCATCACGTGACGTTTCATTTCCATAAAATTTTGAATTCGTTTAGTTCGGTTGTTATTATCGACTGTAACTTTTCTAGGGGTCAACAAGGTGAGTTTTGAATAAGAGGAATTATTAATAGTCAAATTTAATGAGATATACCTTTAAATAAAATTGCATATCCAATAGATAAATGGTATTTGGAAACGTTTACTTTTCAATACCAAATATTTTCATGATGTGATTCCGGAAATTCCCTAATGATCTTCAAACCCTTTCATAACTCAACCATACCGAAATAAAAGTAGCAAAATTCTATTTGCAAGTCATAAATCACATATTACCTGGCAAGATTACGGAACGTAAGGGTTAGGTTGGCAGACAATTTGTCATATGACCAGCCAACCGTGGTGGAAGACGATTCTGATTCACGGATTTCAAATTTGTTATTGTTACGGTTGTGTGGTTTTGGGCGATTGTTGTTTAGGTGAAGAATTGTGTGGTTCATTTTTTTGCGTTAGGGTGACATTTTAATATTCGAATGTAAAAAATATTATCATCAATACTTACAACATATATACTTACAATAATATCATCATCTAAAACCAAAGGTTATGAAAGGTATAAAAATTAAAATAAACGATTATTTTTCATCTGATCATCATCAAAAAATTTCTACAATTGCAATCCTACTCACGCCACAATACAATTTTGTATGTTTAATGTTTATGTCAACCATGAAATGCCATTATGCACAATCAGAACTCCACTAGTGGACAAAGTCTGCTATACCAATACAATTAAAGATCACTATTAGTTATAGCGTTTAATTAGCTTTAATATGTCTATAGGCTTATTTTTTAGTTCAGATAATATATTAAGGGAATTCTCAATACACGCCATTCATAAAAGTAACAGCAATCCCATATTATTTTTCAAATACCCTCAATAACATCTCAAACTGATTATTCAAATACCAAAAAGTATACATTCAAATGGGTGACTTTAATCAACATGGAAGATTGAAAATAAATGTAATCCCCGTGTCGCTTGAGCAGTCACGTGCCGTAATATCACATGCAATATGCAAATAAAGACGTCAGATAAATCTGCATCCATAATGCTTTGTGACTTTTAAGCTTTATTGAAATTAAGAATTTTTAGCCAAAACTCATTTCAATACAATATATTATTTAGATTTTTTAGCCAAAACTCTTTTCAATACGTACGTATTCTTAATACACATTAACTTAACAGTTTTCTGTAAGTAGAGAAAATTTCCTGTAGACATTTTTGGAGTCTGATGGCTAGTAGTGCGTCCAGAATACTGATCAGATTTTCATTTGAAAATTAATAGCTGAGATAAGAGATTAGATAAAGTTTGGTCCTCTTTTCATATTACTAAGTCTTCAGTTAGTATCAATTATACCAAAAATTATAGCAAAATTATGTTAATACGAAAATAAGTCCAAAATATTGGAGAATCCCCTCTCGAGAGCCCTTGATCAACGCCATCTGTCTTAATTCGGAGACAACTTTGAGTACCGATGTACTTGAACGGCCCGATCTCCCTTATTGAATACTAGCGGCCCGTCCCGGCTTCGCACGGGGGGACTTAAGATTTTTTTCATAGTTTTACGTTTTACTCAGAAACGATACTTTTCCCCCGTTTTTGAAATATTTTCGGTTACTGCTCCGCAACTATAAGACCTAGCGTGATATTATATAGCCTATGTTACTCGGGGATAATGTAGCTTTCCAAAGGTGAAAGAATTTTTGAAATCGGTCCAGTAGTTTCGGAGCCTATTCATTACAAACATACAAAAATACAAAAATACAAAAATACAAATCTTTCCTCTTTATAATATTAGTATAGATATAGATTTATAAGAAAATGTGGGGTGTTATTTACTAGTTCGGGAAACTGTGGCAAATCTGGAGTTGTATGAAAATGGCAGGCGGATGAATGATCACTTTCATGGAGTGAATTTGTAAATTGAGTGCTTTTAAGTGGAATTACTTTTCTAATTGGTATCTTTGAATGAGAGGAATCTAGGTGGGAATATGAAGGTTAAAATTTTCGAATTGGAAAGTTTATTTGACAAAAAAATATTCGTTTTTCGTTGACATTCAGTCAAAAATGTTAAAGTATCATACTTACCTATGCTTTAGAAATTTAAGACCTATAAATAGTTTGTGGATCGATTTTAATTCATAAATTGAAAATTAGTTAGTTGGAGTTATCGTGTTTGAGATATAAGTGTAACTTAACATGGACATAACATATCATATTATCCTTGTAAACAAACATTACAATGAAAAACAAAACATTGCATAAGCTATTTTCCTTATTCTATTAAATATCAGCTTGCAAAATAAAACGATACGATACCTCGCTTTTAAAACAAGGCACTCGGGTGAATTTTTCATAACATAATTGCTAATTTGCCTCATCTCCCTTCTTGTATCCCATTTGCGTATAAAATTCTCTTGTTTCCTATTGTTAAATTTTTTGGATTATCTTCCTTTACCTGATGAATTATTATTGCATTTTTTTCCTTCCGCCTCCTCATTCGAATCGTCTCTAATTATATCCTCTTCAATAAACAAAGGGACTTTTGAAAATATTTTGACATTGTTGTTATTTAGGTGTGTTTTATTAATTAAATTTATACTTACATTCAAGGAGCCAAGGCCTGCAGAGTTCTATGGAATCAACCAACGCGAACGAAAACTGACCACATAACGGTTCGATCGCTTATGTCAATTTCATACAATTTAGCATTTGTTTCGATTGATTGTTTACTATTAACAATTGGCTAATGCTTAGTAAATCAAATATTTTATATGTAATTTTAATAACTAAAAACCAGCTGGAATAGGCAACTCATGCAGAAAGGTTCCAAAAATATATTTTATAGGCAATTTGTACATAATAAGTACTTGGACATTTGGACAGCATGTTGTCACAAACCATCAATTTAAAACAAGCATGACCTCGACATTTCGAAGACATCACGACACTGATGTATCACTTATCGCGGAGCCGTCCCTTGGTGCCAAGGGTCCGTAATCCGAAGCCAACATCTTCACAATTACTTGCCCTTACATTCACACTCCATATTGCTCTGAGCACAATAGAAATAAAAGAGTGAGGGAAACTAGAAGAGATACCTTTTTTATTTCTGTAATTTTTAGTAAGTAATGTTTCGTCGGTTTTGTTTTGTTCAGAATCTTTTAAACAAGATCAAGGATATATTATTATTTATGAAATCACAATTTAGGATTCAATAGGTATTAGAGTGTATTCTTCTATTTCTTAATAGTCATACAATATAACTACATTGTTATGTCGAATTACTTGCACTCATGCTGATATCGTCAAACTAAAAGGAAAACATATTAATATAGATTATATTCGTCCTTATCCGAGACAGTTTACTATGTAGTAATGCAATTCTCTCCCGCTTGTCACAGTCATTTCAAAGATCTAAAAAAAAAAAGAAACAAAAAACCGGAACCAATCTATACATGTTACAACCCTATGCAACAACTTCATTATGTTTTCTGTGCCCGCGCTGTCACTTTACGCGTCCCGGAATTAAATTGCATTAATTCGGTTTTTTGTCAATAATTGACGAAATATCGAGTGTAAGATGTCTGATGATGGTGTTTTAATGTGTAAACATGTGATAAATGTGTTATTTCAGTGTTATCTAGTGAATGAAAGTGAAAATCACATCGTGGTTATACTTTTTTTGCCGGCTAGGCATAGGTTAGTTTGTGAGTAAACAAACATATTTTCCACAAGTGTTACCTATAAATATGTAATTCGCCGAGTTGTGTAAGTACTCAAAGCTTTAATTTATTGTGTTTTGTCATCGGACATAACCTATATCTATGAAATAACTTATATGTATTTTAAGTTCTGTTTTTTTTTTTTTTTGACGTTCTGTTGGCTATCCTGATTAGGCCTAGAGTACATTTCTATTTAGAAACCATAGCTAAAAATCGTAATCGCTCTTGCTAGCCTTAAAATTTTTAAATTGACTTCTCTATGTTGGCAATTTTGTCCTACTTTAAAAACTTTTTCATAACCGTTTCCTTTTCTCTCGAATCCTCTTGCGCGTCGGTTGATTTTTCTTTTCTCCTGTGAAAGAAAGTGGTTAACGACGGCTTAAAATGGTTAAACGTAAGAGTAAAGAAATGGATGAAGAAGAAATAAGGATCAAAATAAAGAAATGGAAGGAGAAGCTTACCAAGTTCCATCAAGATTCCGATGAGTCCTGCGTATCAGTCCAAGATGTTCCTACTGCGGGTCCCTCAAAAGAAGCACATGTAGAAACGGTTCTATCAGCGGCTGAACCTCGAAAAGAATCTAGTACAGGTGCGTTTGATAACTGGGATTTCTTAATATCTGTTTATCTGTTTTACAATTTAGCGCTACCACACTGCGGGTAGACATGTTGTATTCTAAGACAAGGCGCTAACACATGCTTAATGCTTTGCGGTTAGACAAATGTCCTAATTATGTTATATTGTTAGAAAATTATGCTGTAAAGCATCAAAATCACTGTATAATATTAATACAAAAAATTCTTTTGTTGACCTTAGATGATGATACGGTGCTTAAACTGTCCGAAGAGCTCTTGGCTGCCTTGGGTGAAGAAGGGTTGGATATAGAAAATGAAGGCATTCCTATCAGTGGTGAATTAGTCTCAAGATGGACGAAAATCATAATCTATGGCTTGAATAGAGATGCTCGCCAATCACTATTAAAAAAGTACCCTTTACCAAAGAACTTTCAAAGAGCTGCAGGCCCAAAATTGAACCCAGAGATGGCAGCAGCCCTATCGGAGCTGTCTTTGAAAAGAGATAAACGCATTTTGTACCGGCAAGACAGTCTTGGGAAGATATTGTCTTGTTTGGGAGGTGTCCTTACCGATTTACTTAAGGGAAATATAAACAGTGTTAGTTTTATAGAACATATCAGTGATGCAGCAAAACTGACAGCTGATATTTTCTTCCATGACACCCAGTCCAGAAAATTCTTTGCCTTGTCCGGAGCAAACAAAGATGTGCAGATGGCTGCCAAAAACGCTGTTACTGATGATCTTTTATTTGGAAAAGACCTCATCGAGAAAATAAAATCCGTACATACTGTACAACTCAACAGCCAAAAAATTAGGAAACCTGAAAAGCATGATATGAACCAGAAGTCCCCACCGCCACAGAAGACTCCTCAACAAGGGCCTCGTGGTGGGCAGTGGCCAACCAATCAACCAACTCGGTACCGCAGGGAACGAGCGTCTACTCCACGGAGACCCAGTTATCGCCGACAATAGACAAGGTATATACATGCTGGTAGACTCAAATATTTTAAACATGATTGGGCTCAAATTACAAATGATGCCATCATATTAAATTGGTTGGATGGCTACAATATTAATTTTAATATAAAACCAAAATTAGAAGCTCTTCAGTGCAAAAAATGATCAGAATTGGAATCTGAGAATATATAATTAGAAATAAATAAACTTCTGCACTTAAGAGCTATCTTAGAATGCACATACCAATCGGATTTATTCTTCTCATCAATCTTTTTTCTCAACCTTAAGAAACTTAATCAATATATTGATAATGAACATTTTAAATTAGAGGACATAAGAACTGCCACTAAATTAATATCCAAAAACTGTTACATGGCCACTATTGATTTTAAAGAAGCCTACTTTGTCTTACCTATGAGTAAAAATAGTCAGAAATATTTGTGTTTTTCCTTTAATGGTAAAATATATTAATTTAAAATGTGACCTTTTGGCTTATGTACGGCACCACTCATTTTCTCAAAATGATTGAAACCTGTTGTTACATACTTACTTAAGAGAACAAGGTATTATAGTATCAATCTATCGCGATGACATCATTCTCTTCGCAGATAACTATAGCAAATGTATCCAAAATATAGAATTTTCCTATAAATTATTGTCAGATTTAGCTTTATTATTAATCTAGATAAGAATGTACTTATATCTACTCAAAGCTGCAAATATTTAGGATGGGTAAATTTCATAGAATTAAAAGCTGCTTTTTTAGTATTAAAATGTTTTACTAAGCACATCTATAATGCTGAAATTTTGATGAGAATTGATAATATCACTGCAGTTGCATATATATATCAGACAGCTCAATAATGTTTGCTAAATTTTACACCCGACCACTGAGTGATCCTATGGCCTTTGGTAGATCTATAATTGATACTTTTAATAAATAATTGTTTTTAGTATAGATTATATTAAGTGTTTTTTCCTTTTATTTTACTGATCTCATACAGATATTTTTAATTTGTTAAAAATGTAACCTTAATTATTATTATTTTTTTAAATGCTTATTAGTCGATAAGTATATTTCTAATATTAATACATAATAGATTTCTACTTAGATTAAAATGTTTCATAAAACTGTAGAACTTGTGCCTTAAATTTAAATAAAACTCTATATTTTAAATTAAAGAGTTAGTCTCATTTATATATTATTCACAACCCTTTCTTTAAACATCTACATAGTAAACTGTCTCGGATAAGGACGAATATAATTGGTGATTAAATGAACTTACCAAGTGAAATTCTATCACAATTATATGAAGTCCTTATCCGAGACAGGACTCCCACCCACCCTTTACCCTTATATTGGGTTGTTCATAATAAGCTTTTAACGAAATGAAGTTGTTGCATAGGGTTGTAACATGTATAGATTGGTTCCGGTTTTTTGTTTCTTTTTTTTTTTAGATCTTTGAAATGACTGTGACAAGCGGGAGAGAATTGCATTACTACATAGTAAACTGTCTCGGATAAGGACTTCATATAATTGTGATAGAATTTCACTTGGTAAGTTCATTTAATCACCAATTATTATCTTCTTTTAGCTTTCATGATAAACCATTTCTTATTAAAAACTGAATACCTACTCTTTTATATAATATCGCAACCAAAAATTTTACTTAGTTTTAGATCACGTATTTGTATAAATTGAGGTGTTTCACAAGGACATTATTTATGCCCGTTCCATAAACATTTTGATCGTTGTACCAAAATATAATGGGGACCCCTTAAAAGAACCCCGATTTATCGCGTGTTGATTCAATCATAGATTCCTTTTTTAAAGTTCGCTGTTTGGAAACCAATTTTGGATTATGATGACAGGTTCAATTTATTCTAAGTTTATTGATGGGGTTTTGTTATTTAAACATTTGTGCCAATTCCTTTCTATATAAAAGCACTTTAAAAAGACTTTCAAAATGACAATAGTCTTCGATTTTGTACTATCGAGCACATAGCTTCTAAAACTTTATTATTTACCATCGAGCCGGATAACCAAAACAGAAACCTGAAACTAAAGCAGATTGACCTTTTAGAACAAAACGATTGTCGCAAATCATCCTAGCGTAGCGCAATTTGTGTGAAGCTATCAAAGGAACTCGAATCTGGGAAGCGCGGTTTTGCGCTGACTTCAAGTTAATGTATTCCGAGGTATTGTTCGCGACAGACAGACAGATTATTGCAGTGGATATCAAATTGCATGGGATGGTAGTGGTTACAAAATTGTCGACAGCTGTAATTTTTCTGAAGTATGTTTTTATGAAGAATACATACATTTTTAATATTGGTTCAGTACCTATATAAGTAAACTTGACTTGGCAATTAAGTAAATCAGGAGAAAAGAATAGAATAGCCTTAATTTTTTTGAATTATAACTGAAATTATATTTTTGAATTCTTCTGTAGATGTAATATTTATCGTATAATATGCTGCATGAAATGTATATATTGTACATCCGTCATAACTTCTCAATTACCAAACAACTCATTACCATTACCATCCAAACACCTTTTAGCATTCCAACCCTCCGTTAACATCTTAACAAGAATTCCAAGTCACTGTAACAAAACACTACCGACATTTTCGACAAATTAATAGCCATCGACAACTTGGCTCTTAGAGAAATTGCAAACCCTACTAGCAATATGGTCAAAAGGACAAATGTCTTCAGTTTGCGAGACGGTAAATAATTAATTTGACTAATGGAACTGTTTGTTTCTAACGTTTTGATATTTGTCACAATGAATTGATGAGACAGTTTGAATAGTGCTTCCAGATTGGTAGTTTAGATAACAACTTCGGATTTTCAAGCTGATAATTATTCTCAATATTATTTGAATTCTTCTTAATTACGGAAAAGATGTTAGTGAACATTCAATTCAGAACATTGCCAAAATAGTTGAACCAAATGGTTGCCTTGAAACAAAAGAGACAGTTTCGCTGAATAATTGTAATATAAATAATCCTTCCGTAGTGTTTTATTTCACAGTCATTTAATAATTTCTTATGCCTCTTCATTTTGAGTTGAATTGTGCGATAAAATGAAAGTCACTCCAAAATCACTTCAATAAATCGGATCGGTTGTCGACGTACAAACAGCCTGTTTTGAATTTCGTGAACATTTTGATATCGGGATCCGTAGCACTTAGATACGCTTTGGTGTGTTAATACACACAGAATTGCAAGATTTAAAGTATAATATTTTGCTTTGTAACATTAAACAGTAGTTAAACTTAATTCCGTATAATGTTTTAAGCAAGTAAGTTGATTGTAACCTAATTCTTCAATCAAAAAAAATGTATCCTGATAAACAATCTGATATTATAATACACTAGGAAATCATTGTTACCATTACAAAATCAACTATTGCAATAACAACAGGTATATTATGATTAAATAATATGTCATTTTGTAATGATTATAAATCGATTTGATTATGGTTTTACATCATTTAAACCGCGTCTTCATTTTGAATATATAATACACATTCTGCAATGAGAGTTACCTCCATCATCAAATTTTCATCTTCCAATGCAGAATTGTTAAAACTATTTCTTGAATTGCTATTTTATTTTACCAGCACTGTGTCGCAAGCGTCTTAACATCCTATCAAGAGACGTTTTAAGGGTACGCCATAACAATAAACCAAAGCAACGAGGGGTACATTTACATACTGCCAACTTGTGACTTGTTCTAAATGTTTGACAGCTCAAGTACTTCTATTGTTTCCGTTTGATGAATAGTAATCTTATAGTTTGATAGATTTATGGGGAATAATGTATGGGATTGCTAAGTAAGTAATATCGGGTTTCAGGTGGGCAGTGGAGTAATTTATGTGGTAAGTTATGTTATCCTAATAGTGGTTAAGAAATTGTAAAATGTATGAATATATACATTTTGTAATATTGTCGATATCATTGTCGATACAAAATAGGTAGGTAGGTAAGACAATTTTGTTAAGGTTAGAACTCAACTCTATTGTTAAGTTGGAGTAAAATATAATTCTCAAGCTTCATATTTAAGCTTAGCGTGAAACGAATGATCGATCATTCTTTTACACAAAAACGTTCTCAAAATTCCAATTTGCTAAGAAAACTTGACGGACACGTGTCTCATTCGCTCATCGTTCTCCCATTCACTGATTCAGTTTCAATTCGGATACATCATCGAATTATCATTCATTCGTTGCATCATCGGAAGTGATCAGTTTTGACGCGTGTTAGCTATCCATCAAAAGAAAAATTTATCGCAGTGAATTCGAGCGATGACTATTCGATTTCAGTTATTCTTTTTACTGAATTGCGTTCTCGACTGCAGTAAATTTCCATTTACATTCAGAACAATTCGTTATTTTACACTGCACTTACACCCCCTAATTAAATGAAATTTAATTTTGATAGACGTGCAAAAGCTTGGGCTTGTAATGCGCCATAGATCACAATACCCTAGACACGATAATATTTTCCCAATATTTTCTACATTATTCTTCTCTTCTTTTAAATTTACCTAATCTGCGTCAAAATCCAAAATTGTATTTTTGTTATCTCAGCATTATTATCTCAGCAAAATTATATTGGGCGTAATTTAATTTAGCTTCTAAAGTTTAATTTTGTCTTTGTTAATAATTAATCTTTAGCGTTAGACTATCTACTGCTCAGTCATGCTACGAATATGGGAACTGTAATGTTTTCGAAACGTCAGAAAATAGGTAAAACAAATTACGCGTTTCATTCCAAAGCTATATAAAATTTCGCCTAAGACAATTTTGCAGACTACTGTCGATTGGTAATTGAAAGGCTTGAGTCATTTTCGCTTGTTGCGAAATTGGACTCATAAATCCAATTTCGCAACAAGCGAAAATGACTCAAGCCTTTACCTTGGTGTTTAAGATCAAATTCTAGGTTATTCCGCATTTCCCCCTGACATTTCCCACAATTCAACATCCGTAGCAATCCACGTCGGATTTGTTTGTCGCGAAGCCGAAACGCGGATCAACTCAGCTTTGTCTGGCGCAGGACGTTTACACTAATTGCGATACGATGTGGATCGTCGATTCAGGATTTGCATTCGCGAGATAAGTCCGGATTGCTTGTCATGTCTGTTCGGGTATTTGCTTGGTAATTGTTGTTTACTTGGTTTGTTAGTTGTTTTGGATTTGGACGCTGATTGGGTGACGTTACAACTGTGTTAGAAATAAATTGACAAATTTGTACAAATATACAAAGCTGTAGAGTTTGTTTGCTTGGACGCGGTAACCTCAGGAAATACTGAAAAATGATTTCAGTGTTAGTTGGCCTATTAATCTAGGAATATAATCACCAATAGGAGTGGAGCAGTAACTATTTCGTACGGACGAAGTCACGGGCATAAATTGTAACTTGGATGGTTATGGGTACTAGATAACGGATAAATGTAAGTAAATAAATAATATAAAATCAGATAAGATTTTTCTTAAATCAGATAAGTCTTGCTTGGCTCGTCCATACCACATCGATCTTAGCCTGTAACAGAATCCAAACCAGTTACAGGCAATTAAGAACATTCATAATAGTTAAAACTTCTGTTGTAGTAGAATATAAAATATTATTATTTACCATATCACTTTTAATTTTTTGTATCTGTGAATGAACTTCTCTAATGGACCTTTTATAATAAAACATGTTCTACCTTTTGTTTGAAAAATCTGTATTTACAGCAATAGTAATAACCATTGCTTATATCCTTAACACAAATACATACTAGCTCACTCCAAACAATTAATTAACACTCACAAAACCACTCCGTCCCGTGACAACCGGTATTTGTCCACTAAACAATCCCGGGGGAAGAAAAACATCCAATTCGCCAGCGTCACGTAGAGAACGTTTAACTTTCGTATCGTCTGTCCGGGAATTAGCGCGGACGTTGATCGATGAGACTGACCCGGACTAATAGACCAGGCAAAAGTTTCGATAGATTTTTGGTCCTCTACGATGTTAGACTAACTTTGACTTGAGTGATGAGGATTCTCCTAATTGTGGAATGAATAAATTTTAGGATCGTCAATTGTTGTTTTTGGTTTTAGACTATTGTCCCATCATTGGGCTAACAATATTTTCCGAAATGTAAACTAAATAAAATATCTGAGTTAAAACCTTTATAGTGGTTTCATTGCAATCTCTGTACATGCATCAGATGTACAACAGATGGCTGCAAAATATTTTAAAAATAATCAACAATAATTAATTTATGGTTAGTGTTTTTTTTTCCTCATACTTATTTTTCCACTAAGTGCCTACTAACACCATATACTATTATAAATGTATAAATTATAACTTAATGCGCACAAGCTTGCCAACTTCAGTTTCCCATGCTTTTAAAATATTATATTGCATTTATTTTCATATTATACTTGTGATTCAATCCGTGATCAATTGCGTGTTATAAAAACCATTAAACAACTCTAAACAGAAGCGTCGACATCACGCCCTTAAGTTTACATTTCAATTTGATTTAAATAATGTCCTTTCCTATCAACTATAGCCAGTAATACATTGTCTTTAGAGTTCAAAATAGCTTAAATGTTAGTTGTGATTTTTTCATTGTCAGAATTTACTACACACGCGTCTTCACACATGAGTGGATTAGAGTCGTTTGTCATGTTTATAAGTTTTTCTTTGTAATTATTTGCTAATGTTTGTATCGTGAGAATATTTCGTAAATATTTTGCCCTCTTCTAACTGACCTAAGTATTGTTAAATGGCTGTCACCAAATTTAATTCGCTATTTTAAATTGAAATAAATGACTTTAAATTTGATAAATACGTTTGTAAATGGATGCAATTGAGAAGTTGAGATCTTGTGTTAAGATTTGTAATGCTGTGCCGCCAATCTTAACAGAGTAAAATTAAGTTCATACCATAGACCTTTCAAAACGTAAATTCTTTAACACGTTAGATGAGTCTACTAGAGCTTTGGCAAGACTATCGTCGCTGAAAAGAAATGCTGCTAGAATCTATGTAGAAAACTTTTTTCAAAAACAATTATACAACTTAAACTTACAAATATAATACAAGTACCTACTAACTATGTACATGCATAAGCATATTATTATATATTTTGCTAGACCACTAATGCCAGCATGTTTCTATGATTCAAAGGCAGAAATGCAATGAACTTTAATAACTAAGTAACAATGCATACCTACGTGACTCCTATGACCATGTCGTCCAAATAGGCTGTCTTCCACATCAAAGGCGCAGTCCAGTCATACCGACCATACCTTACTTCTCTAATTGGATTACCAACTGGTATATTAGCCCAATATCCTTTGGACAGTATCTGCGGCAAAGAGAGTTAATGATAAGAAAACCCTTTGTGAAATAGACGAGCGTTTGTGAGATGTTGCAAGATAATTTCTTATGCCTTCGCGGGTATTTTTTTTTGATGACGTCTCGAAAACATTACAGTTTCTACAATCGTAGACACTGAGCTGACTTTAGCTTTAGACCATTGTTGCAAAGTTGAATGTGGAAGGATGTTTTGAGGTACTTTAATGATTTAATTTGATTTGGTGGCAATGTTAGCTTTTTTATTATTTAGTCATTGATAATGCTAAGGCTTAGAAATTAAACAGTATTCCTAATATTTATCTGGAATTTACAAAAATATCTTTATATCGTAACGTGAAAAAATATAAAGGTCTTTAAAAGAGAAAAGTTTACACAGATAACAAAAATTAAAATTTTCAAAATTCCTAATCAATTGATCGCAAATCTGTTAATAAAAGTATTACACATCAACAATAAACAAGTCCTAGTTCTGTTTATACAACCGCTGTACCCATGTCAAAGTACAGTGACCCTAGCGCCTTACAATCGATGGAGGGCTTGAGGCATTGTATCTGTTACCGCGGGGTGACGAGGGTGAAGCTACCGGGTGACATTACCATCATTATTGGTGAGGGCAAGCCAATGTCGACCTTATTGATGGATTAAGAATTGACGTATCCATTATTATTATTTTAAATATTGTATAGAAGTTCGTGTAAGATGACCTGGTCAACGTTTAAAAGTATGTTGATAGTAAAAACACTGTCAAGTTTTTTGATGTTTCTACTTAAGTAGATAGAGGTCGGTTGTTAATAATTTTATCAATAAGTTTTGGGAGAAAAGTACATATTTTTGGGATATTTCATGGCATCTATTAATTTGTATCAATTCCCGTTAAAAATGTGATACATAAAAATATTAACTTTAGACGAATGCTTTTTTTATTAAGTAAGTCACTTAACACAAACTAGGTGCTATATTACTTTGGTTGCAAGATCTGCGAACCTTAACAAAACTTAATCCATTACCATACATGCACAGATTCTCAGTGAGACCATTAATCTTCTGGATGTATGTAAATTTGGTCTGATAAATCGTTGGTCAAGCAGCCGTGTTTGTCGAGGTCCCCATCAGTTATTTTAGATACATGGTCATCATTCACTTGTTGTAAAGGTTTTGTAGATAAAAAGGGGAATGAAGAATACATTAATCTTAATGGTACCGCAAATGAAGGAGTTTGTAATGATCTAAAATGACACGTAGACTCCGAATGAGCTTTTAAACCGGTTCGTTATTGAACATGTCAGCAGAATTCGTACGAAAATAACAGAAGTAAGTGTACGAACACGAACTTAATGCCTAAAGGCATTCTCTACCAGTTAATCTTAATCATAAAGAAAAAACATTCAGAAGATGCAAAAAATTACTAGAAATAACCAAAGAAGTACTATAAAGACACTGCACTACATAAATATGAAATACACACACACACATAAATAGTTTATCATTGAAATTAAAAGTGCTTTTGCGACATGATTGAACGCTGATTTACTCAGAGCCAGAGGTGGACAAAGAATTATAAAATTATAACATACTTAAGTAACACTTTCTGTATAGAACTTTAACTTGACAGAAAAACCTCATTTATCTCGCCGCAAGATTGCTTTCCAGCTATTATTTTATCGTAAATCCTGGCGATTTAAAACTCAACGACCAACGTCCGATTTCCAATTCTACAAAATGCTTGTCCGTCCTGATAGATGCCCACTGAAGTCGTTGAAAATGCTCAAGGAAATCTCTTTGAACAATCAAAACAAGAAATTTGAACTTTAGGATGAAGATAAAGAGTTCAATTTTGATTGCGATGGAGATGCTTGGTCAGATTTAAAGTTAAACGGTGACGTTGAAGAAAAATCAGATAACGCTAAAAAACGAGAGCAATTACGTTTGGTTTATTTATAGCGATTTAAGTGCCCGGACGTCAAGTTTTAAATTCCTGTTCGGAATTGCTAAAAAGTGTCAGATGTCAGAGTAATCTGCCAATTAAAATGAAACTGGAAACCGTTCGTATTTAAATTTTAAAAAAAGTCCTGTTAATTTAGACAAAATAAATGCAAATATTTTGATTTATATTCTATTAAAATTACTTATGGAAATTCTAATAATAATAATAATAGTTGTCATTATAGCAGTAGCTAGTAAATATCTTTTCTTTAAAATAAGTATCTTGCCTTAAATCATTTCTAAACTCAAAATCATCCTATAAATTCAAATTAAACGCGCAATTACGTGAAACAAAAGAAGTTTCCAATCCCCTAACAATTAAATTAAAACTTGAACATGGGTAAATGTACTTAGGTGCACCAACAAGTGAATCTTGGACTCATTTGCATCGAAGAGCAGTTAGTGAGGCCATTATTGAAATTTTATGTGCCTCTGATTATTATTCAGTAGACCGCTATTAGAGAGTGGACAAGGATTAGTGTGAAGCTGGGATAGTGTGGAAGTTGTTAATACTTTTAGAAAATTTGAACATTTTTTTCATAAAAATTATAATTTATTGGAATGAAACAACTGTTAACGGATTTAACTCGCGTATTTTTATTTTATTTTATTAGCTGACGTTTCGGATTCTTTACAGTTTCCATAATCGTAGCACGACTGAGCTGACAATAGTCTAACGCTAAAGTGATTTAAACAGTTATGCAAACTACCTATATTTAAATTAAAAATTTTGAAAAACTACCCTATTCTGAATTATGAAATACTAATGTTACATTTTACGCAAAAAATTTATTACTATTATACATTACAATTATTAAAACGTAATAGGGGGCGTTACTAGCGCTTCGGAAAGACCATCATTACTGAGAAGAAAATTATAATTTACTTAATGCACTTTTTTTTCGATAAAGAAACTTCTTACTTTGGAGTTATTCATTTGCGTGTCCTGGTGATTTATTAGGTATGTAATATGATTCATCTATACTAATATAATAAAGAGGAAAGGCTTGTTGTTTGGATTAACTAGGCTCCAAAACAAATGGGCCGATTTGAAAAAATATTTCACTGTTGGGAAGCTACACTATTCCCGAGTGATATAGTTTATAGAAAATTTTGAAAAAAAATAGAGATCCGTCCGAGGCCGGGATGAACCACATAGTAAATAATACATTTATAAAACAATGTTGCCAGTTCTTAAATTGGCCTTAGCCCATGCCTAACTTGTTTTTTTTCTGTGTCTAAAAGTAATCCTAACTAATATTATAAATTCGAAACTGCGTAACTCTGTCTGTCTGTCTGTCTGTCTGTCTGTTACGCTTTCACGCTAAAACTACTGAACCGATTTATATGAAATTTGGTACAAAGAAAGTCTGGAGCCTGAGAAAGAACAGAGGCTACTTTTTAACCGACTGCAAAAAAGGAGGAGGTCTACGTGGACGAAGTCGCGGGCAGAAGCTAGTTTCTAATACATGTATTAGTAATGAATGGTTGATTACTCAAGCTGTCATTTTTTTCAAATTACTGCCAATTATTTTAGACATTTGTTATAAAAGATTTTATTATTTCCTAATTTTCAGTATCTACTGCCACACTAACCTACCCCCACCTTGAGTGAGAGAACATCGCTAAGTTATGTAATGGAAACCTGGTAATTGCTTCCAAAGTGCCAACATACATAATTTACACCCCGTAACTTATGTAGCGTATGACATATAGTCATTTCGCATATTGTACGCTCCAATGCCTCTATTTACTTTGACACCATCATTATTGTTATCATCAACTAGCTTCTGCCCGCGACTTCGTCCGCGTGAAACTCCTCCTTTTTTGCAGTCGGTTAAAAAGTAGCCTATGTTCTTTCTCAGGCTCCAAACTTTCATTGTACCAAATTTTATTTAAATCGGTCCAGTAGTTTTAGCGTGAAAGCGTAACAGACAGACAGACAGAGTTACTTTCGCATTTATAATATTAGTATGGATTAGTATGGATGATGTTGACCTTATTTATGCTATTTTTTGTATGTACATTTTGAAAATTTAAAAATGAAGGCTATCCACTACTAGCTACTTAATACTTTGATCGTATATAAAAATGTTGGAATGAAACAACTATTAACGGATTTAACTAGCGTATTTTTTCGCGTAGTTTCAAATTCTTTACAGTTTCCATAATCGTAGCACGACTGAGCTAACAATAGTCTAACGTTTAATTTCCAATGTGTAGTAACTGCGAAGGCATCAGAAATCTATATATATATATATATATAATAATATAACCCTTTCCACCCGACTTGAGCTAATCGTGCATATTCCTTTTCAAAAATCTGGATGATACTAGAATTCGTTTTGCGGCACGCAACCGAGGCCGATCCCGCGTGCGGGACCTCTTGTGATATAACAAAAATAGCACGCGATGCAGCGACACTTTGGTTGTTCGGGAGTCGTCTTCAAAGATGGCCGCGTTTTTTGGCGGGAGAGGCGCGTCGCGGACGTAATTATTTTTAGATAATCAAGTGGTAAATTAATCATGAAATAGCGTTTTTATGTAAATATAATAATACTTTTATCATATGCAATATAATAAATATTTATATCTTTGTATATTTTTCTGGAACCTTGATTGAAAATTAATGTTGCACGATCGTGGGCTTTCGGTGTTAAGCAGTGAAGTGAATTTGTATCTAAAGTCTTGGACTTTCAGTTTTATTTGCTACATTTTCTGTCATTTCGACCAATATCAAGCTGATGATGCTCTAGAGGTTGTTTTTGAGTCCATGGGAGATGGAATTGAGCCCAATATTGAACAATTTCGTGACTTTGAATATAATTTCAATCCTTAATTTTACGATAAATTGCTGTCGGATAGTACAAACAAGATTGTAAATAAGGAAAACGAGGAAGATACACCAGACAAAGAGATAGAAGAATTCCAGGAAAGCCCAGTATTTGAGCAAGAACAACGTTATCCATCTCTATTGACTGTAAGACCTGTACTTGCGTCTGTTGAATCTTCTCAGGTGCGCCCAGCAGCCACTCGTTCACGGTTTCCTGTACAGTCTCATTCACTAAGAGTGACTCCAGATGTGAGAGTAGGGACCGCCCTGTTAAAATACGTGATATCCCTGATGATACTGCTGATGATATTCCTGTTCAACACACGACTACCCCCGAATATTGTGTTTCAACGATACAAATCCAATTCTCAAGTGCGCGCCATTTACTCTAGAAGGAAACGTCTTTCGAAGACAAATTACTCAATTGCTCTTCGTGCTATAGGTAGACTTGTTCGAACAATTTAGTATCGACTAGGTACTACGATGGATACTTTGATGATGAATTCTTTGAACAAGTAAGGAGGGTCGTCACTCATAATTACTACATGCGCAAACATGGCACAGAGTTAAAACAACTAGAGTTGATTTTATGAAGTTTATTGGTAAGTTTTCATATCTATAATAACGTACGTACATATTTATTATAATATAGATACGGATCTTTTCAAAATCTTAGAGTTCCAAGGTACTAGTCTTTAGAAAAAAAATCTAGCAAACCATCCCGAGACCTCTTTTTAACTCTTCGAAATGCACGGCATGTTGTCGATACGGACTTTCAACCGCCAGGAGTGGATCCATCCCTGGTGTTTGGACCAGCTTTGGAAGGTCTAACTGATACTCCTTCCATGATTTGACGATATTCAGCCACCAAGAGCTGGTGCCGGCGAAAATTGCAAGAATTGTACAAAAGTACGTTGCATTTTGATGCAATTCAACGTCTACCTTTACATATCATGTGGCCAACACTGCTTTTAAGACTCCCATTAATTAATAAAAGAGTTACCTGTGTTCTGATAGAAGCAAAATTATATTTAGTTGTTTATAAAAGTTAAATCGTGGAAAATTTAAAGAAAATTTTAAATTAATTCATTTTAATCTTTTACGGTGACAATGCTTTGATCCTGTGAGGTTTATTTAATTAAGACATCATTTCAATTGATTTAGTATTGTTATAATTTTTATAAATGTTCATTTTCTCAACAATTTACGTATAAGTTGCTTAGATATACCAAAGTTGCACGGACGTGCACATGTCAAGTTATTCCTGAGACGCACGATCGTGCACGCGATTTTCCGGGAAACGGAGGTTTTCCGATTTTTTTTACTATTTTTCCTAGAAACCTTGGATCATTACTATTAGTGTACGTAAAGTCATTTTTCAAATTTCGTTACTTTATGTTCCCGGTTGTAAAGGGATAATAATATATATATAAATCAATTGCTGTTCGTTAGTCTCGCTAAAACTCGAGAACGGCTGAACCGATTTGGCTGATTTTATTTTTAAAATGTTTGTGGAACTCCAGGGAATGTTTAAAAGGTGAGAAAACTTGGAAAAAAAAAACTGTAAGTATACGCGGAACGACGTTCGCTGGGTCAGCTAGTTATTAAATAAAATGTACTAAGTGCAAGTCGGACTTGCGCTGGAACGGTTCCGTGCTTGTTGTATGGGAATCCCCTTACATGTTTATTTCATTGTAATTTTCAGTATTTGTTTGTTATCGCTGCAGCAGAAATACATCAATCGGTGAAAATTGGAACTGGATAACTATTACGATTCATGAGATACATAAAAGCATAGTGACAGAGGGACAGTGGAATTATAGTACCTAAAAGGGTCCTATTTTACCATTTGGGCACGAAACCAAAAAACGAAATTCTCAAAATTATTTCGTTAAGTATATACATAATCATCTACAAAATACATCACACAACAAAAACCCATTAAAAACAATACAATTTAATAAATCCACGTCCTTAAAAACCCTTCTCAAATTTTAATAAAGGTTTTATAAATAAACAATGGCGACTCTAGGATGCTTGGAACGGATTTACCCTTAAATCTGTCTGTATATATGAAGCCTTATCCGTCCGTCTGTGCAAAACAAAGATGGCCTTAACAGCCTTTCAGAATTCCACCGACCATTGTCCATTTGGCTTGAGGCTAATACACCTCAACCAATCTACCCAGATCCCTAATTCATCTAGCATTTCCCCTTTATAGCTCCGAATTAGTTTGTGTTCAGAGGGGTGTAAAAGGTCAGTTGAAACTGGTTTTAAAGCAGTTTGAACCGGTTGTAAGGGGAATATGCCGGAATATTACTCGGTATAGGAACAGGACGTGGTTTCCGTATATGAGATGGTGACATCTGATAGGCGAAGTGTATAGGCGTGTATTATCGTTTGATAGTGATGGTTTGTGTGTCGATATCGATAAATTTAGGAATTAAGTGTTAGTGCTGGGGTTTAGTTGCATAATAATTTATCGAAGGTGATCGTGTTAAACTATCATCAGCTTAGCTACAAATTTGAGAACTTAAAGTTTACGAAACGTCAACAAATAATATAAAATACGCAAATTAAATCCAAATCTTCAGCAATAGACTATAATCAGCTCAGTCGTGCTACAAATATGGGAACTGTAATGTTTTCCAAAAGTCATCAAATAAAATATGCTAGTTAAATCCGCTATCGTTGTTTCATTCCAATGTGTTATAACAGCGAAGGCATCAGAAATCAAGAAGTTTTCTTTAAACGTATTGTTGTAAATTGAAACCCCACTTTTCACATCGTCATTTTTGCTATAGGAAAAGCCTCTTGTCGTCTCAATTGTTAAGTAGTTACGTCAAGTCTAGATTCTAAGGTCCCAGTGGCCAGCCCGTTGTCAGTTGGCCGCGTCTACGAAGGAGGTCCAACGCCACGTATAAGTACTACACTATTAGATCAAACTTGTTTATCGATACGAGCGCAACGACACGTACCTATCAGCAGGCGCGTGCAGTGGGGCGAGCGTAAGTATGGCGCTAGGGTAGGCACTTCATACATTAGTAAAACTGTGCCTGAATGGAATGCACGCCCTTGCTACAATTTACAGTTCATATAGATCAAACTTATTATCGATACAAACGCAACGACACGTATAAGCAGGCGCGTGCAGTGGGGCGAGCGTGAGTAATGCCAGGGTAGGCACTTCATACATTAGTAAAACTGTGCCTGAATGGAATGCACGCCCTTGCTACAATTTACAGTTCATATATCGATAAAAGATTAAGTTATATCGATAGCACTTATCGATATGAGCAATTTCCCATCCCTACCTAGACTGTCCATTTGGAGGTTTATTAAGCACTGAATGGTTTCATACGACATCGTATTAGACTACATTAGTGAGTAAATGCTCCGATTGAGCAGGTATCCGAACGGACATGCCTTTGTTTTGGAATTGGTACTTGTAATATCAAATGTCGTGAATTGTCCTTTAATAAGGACAATTTGATTCGATGCCACAGATTATTAAGTCTAGAATGAGATAAATTATACAGTTTGTATATAGGTAATACTTCGTCATTAAATTGTATCGTAATTATTTGGAATAAAACAACCAGAACGACTGGACGATTTGAAAAATTCTTTCACCGTTGTAAAGCTACACTATTCCCGAGTGACATAGGCTATAAAAAAGGGATCCGTGCGAAGCCGGGGCGGACAGCTACTATGTTACAAGTCTAGCATAAGATAAATTATAAAGTTTATACGTATATATTACGTATTCATCATTAAATTGTATCGTAATAATTTGTGATGCTTTTATTTGTCTTTCTAAAGCATACTCATAATAATCAATTTATTCATCGCTCTCTTATTGCATTCTTACACCAAAAAAGAAGACTTTTTTTATGTTAATTTTATTGCAAAAACAATCTAATTTTAACATTTATTCCTAAGTGTTATCTAGACTATCGTCAGCTCAGTCAGCTTCAAATGCGGTAACTGTAAAGTTTTTCAAACGTCACAAAATAAAACAAAACACGCGAGTTAAATCCGCAATTGTCTTCTTTCCATTTTACCCACAAAGATCAAAGAGGAATACTATATACCGTTATAGAAGATAGTTAAGGGGTATATGGCATAAAATCTATACATCGATCCATTGCAATTGTCTCCTTTCCATTTTACCCACAAAGATCAAAGCAGAATACTATATACCGTTATAGAAGCTAGTTAAGGGGTATATGGCATAAAATCTATACATCGGCACGTGCACTGAACGCGTCAAGCGCTTCAGGCAACTGTTCTAATTAAATGCCTAAGTCCATTCAGTGCCTATATCGGTTGGATCACGCGTGATCAGACCTAAATGTGGTTTAGTGGTTACATTGTATTGTTCTATATTAAGGACTAGCATTTGAAATTTACAGTTATTGACTAATATATGAGTTAAGTCTGCAGAAACCAAATCAAATCACTTATGAATAAATTGTCTTTAAAAATGTATTAAATATATCTGCAGAAACTATTTCAAATCAATAATGAATATTCCTTTAAAAAGTAATTTTATAACTTAGATGAGTATACTAGCGCTCCGGAAAGATTGTATTGTTCTATAATAAGACTAGATATTATTTGAAATTTATAGATATCTTAGATATATCTGCAGAAACCAAATCAAAGCAATTATGAATAGTCCTTTAAAACGTACTTTTATACGTCAGATGAGTCTACTAGCGCTACGGAAAGATCGTGATTACTAAGAAGAAACGCTGCAAAAATCTCAGCAGAAAGTATTATTCAAAACCAATTAATACGAGTACTAATTGAATTGCCATTTTAAAAAAGAAGTCTTATACTTCTATCTTATGTTACAATGGATATATCGCACCTTTACTATAAAAGTGTAACAACTCGAAATGTGACCACATGAATTCAAATTTAATTGTGCAGACTTAGAGACTTAAATGGAGTAACAAAACATTTCTAGATGTCACACTTATCTAAGATCTTTCAAGGATGCTTAAGATGATCACATTTCTAATATTTGAAACGAATTTATGTTCATACTAGCTTCTGCCCGCGACTTTGTCCGCGTGGAACTCCTCCTTTTTTGCAGTCGGTTAAAAAGTAGCCTATGTCCTTTCTCAGACTCCAGACTTTCTTTGTACCTACCAAATTTCATTTAAATCGGTCCAGTAGTTTTAGCGTGAAAGCGTAACAGACAGACAGACAGACAGACAGAGTTACTTTCGTATTTATAATATTAGTTAGGATTAGGATGATACTTACTTTTAAAAAACTTTTCTCTTCAAAATAATTTCTGATGCCTTCGCGGTTATTATACATTGGAATAAAACAACTTTAAACGGATTTAACTCGCGTATTTTATTTTATTGGCTGACTTTTCTGAGCCTTTACAGATTCCATAATCGCACAACTGAGCTGACAATAGTATTATAGTCCTATGCTATTTTCTCTTCAAATTAAAAATCTCTACAAAAAAAATCAGTTCTTTCAAACAGCATTTATTAATTTCACAAATCCTCTATAAAACTGGATTACAGTACACTCGGACAAATTGTGTATTAATATTTTATGGGCAGTGCTCTCGGACGCCGTAAAACTGTCATCGTGGGAGACAAACGGCCTTCTTGTGATTTACCCGGGATTAGGTAGTAGGCTTGATTATGTGCGGTGTTATAATGCGTCCTATGATTTATGTGTAAACGTTGCGAAAAGTTGTATAACGTCGTGTAATCGATTAGTAGTAAGGTAGGTGTGATGTTGGCAGATTATTATACATGCAGGTTGTATGTAATAATTGCAAGATACATACTATAAAAGTAGCTATTGCCTACTCAATTGATTTAAGCTAAACCTATCCGCGACAGTTTGTTAGTTTGTATATGTCGTTTAATCTCGAAACAGTTTATAAGTTTATTATATATGTAATACCTCATTAGGTATTAGAAAGGGTATCTCCTTTTGCTTTAACAACAAAAAGTTTAACTTGATAACTGTTAACTTATCTTAAATACAATAATTTCTGATGCCTTCGCGGTTATTACACATTGGAATGAAACAACTATTAACGGATTTAACTCGCGTATTTTTATTTTATTTTATTAGCTGACGTTTCGGATTCTTTACGGTTTCCATAATCGTAGCACGACTGAGCTGACAATAGTCTAACGCTAATAAAATAAAATAAAAATACGCGAGTTAAATCCGTTAATAGTTGTTTCATTCCAATTATCTTATATACTTTCTTAAAATAGTATTTTTTTTATTAATAAGTCTATATAAATATTTTTTTAACTTTGCAATACATATAATTTCTGACCCTGCCTATGTTTAGATATAGTAATAACCCTAACCCTTGACATGCACTGCACTAATGCAATGAAATGCAACGAACGCTGCATCGATCGGAATGGCGTCACTCGCACGCAATTAGATGACGCATCTGCGGCCGCCACGCGTCACTGCGTCACGCGTGTAATTAGTTGCGCTCATTTGTAATTATAGATAGGTACATGTTGACTTATTCATTGCAGATATAAGATGGTCATATCTATACAAATATTATAAAGAGGAAAGGTTTGTTTGTTTGGATTGAATAGGCTCCAAAACGGCTGGACCAATTTTAAAAATTCTTTCACTGTTGGGAAGCTACGTTCACCTTGGGTGACATAGGCTAAGTATATAATATTTTGAAAAAAATAGGGATCCGTCGAAGCCGAGGCGTACCGCTAGTATAGAATAATCAGGGTAAGTACCTAATTTAACTTTATCAAAAGACATATGAATTTATATCTAATATTATTAAACGTTTATTTACTAACTAGCTTCTGTCCGCGACTTCGTTTGTGCTCGTAAGGCGGGGTAAAATATGAAATTACCTACATAGGTAACTTTGTTATCATCATGAAAATTACTTAAAATTTGTAACACTTTTACATCATAAAGTTAAATTTAGTACGAATTTTAATTAACAAAACCACTCATGCGCTACTCATTTAAATTTTGATCTATTAACTAAATGACATTTCTATCAAATTTCGGACTAATTTCGTTTGGCCGAAACATTAACCTAATTCTCCAATATCGCGTGCAGAGTAATCTAATATCGCGTAAATCAACATTATTGGCAAAGGTTAGTTCATAAAATATTACAAAGTATTTATTAAAATATTATTATCAAACTTTAACAACCTTTATATCTTAGAACAGGGTAGTACTTAAAATTTTGTAATTTAATAAATAAGATATAGCTGCATTAATCACTTTAGCATAAGACTATTGTCAGCTCAGTTGTACTACTATTATGGACTTATGGAGGCTGTTTAGGCTCCAAAACGTCAGTCAATAAAATAAAATACACGAGTTAAATCCGTTAAAAGTTGTTTCATTCCAAACCTTAATAGCGTATACCTAATATAATTTCTGAAACAAATTTAAAACTGATGTTCGCAATTCCGTGTATTTAAAACAAAAATGATCACAACTGTAATATAATCGAAGTATGACACAAATAAACTCATGTAAAAGTCGTTCTTGTCACGAATTTTTTTAACTACCTACAGGATTTTACGAAATAATTCTCAAAATAAATGCAATTTCAAAATAACTTGTGATATTTAAATATATTAGTTTTTTAATCCATTTCAAACTCGCTTAATTAATCATCGTAATTGTTGTGAACTCTTTATTTACAACATTTTTATTTATAAGTAGGTACGTGTTTTTTATAATGATTGATAATTATATTGTTACCTATTCCGTTGTTTTCTTGTCACAGTATCTAATTTCTACTTAACAAAATATATAATATATAGATTCGTACATCAATCAAAACAATTATACAATATAATATTCTCAATTTTAGTCAAACTAGAGTCACTCGATCACGCCTTTACCAATAATTTACAAGTTAACTCCACCATGTAACCACCGTTTGGGAGGTTTAGGTGATAAATACATGGCACTTAGCGCGATTAAAATCGATACAGACATCAATGTCCACGTTTGCAACATACACGTAACTTTGACTCCTTTTGGAGCCTTTGGCGTTACGGAATAGCTGGTGTTTAGTGCTTGGATTTATTTTATAGTTAGCTTTAGTTTATGGTGTACTGAATTGTTTCTAGTTAGCTTAGCTTGTGGGTTTGATTGGGTTTGGGATTCATTGGCCAATAGAGTGCGTTGTTCGGTTTGATCAAGTTTATGCGAAGTGGTTTCAATTGGTAGAATTGATTTGAGATGTTTAGTAAGCATGGTGATTGGCTTTTTTCTTTCTCTATCAAGGACACGTATTTCTTTACCCAATTGAACACTTCATGACGAAGATATGCGCTTCAAAAATTCGGGAGTTGGGGCTTTCAGGTTATGATACAAATTGTACCGTAACGTGACGTCACAAGCCTCCACCCCGAACTACAAAAATTAGTGCTTCTAAAGCACTAATTTTTGTCTTTTTTATTTGTTTGTGATTAGAAAAAATACTTGTTCATTTTGGAACCGCGAAGGTATCAGAAATTATTAAATACTTGTTCAATAATTTTTAGATTAAAAAATATTCTACAGGTATTTACTGACGGACTAAATAAAATGTCGTTTTCTATACCCAGTCGTCATCCCTTGTTGTGGTAGATACCTAACTATATCATGATTTTGGAATGAAACAACTATTAACGGATTTAACTCGCGTATTTTTTATTTTTTTTATTTTTTTTTATTTGCTGACGTTTCGGATTCTTTACAGTTTCCATAATCGTAGCACGACTGAGCTGACAATAGTCTAACGCTACGCTACGCACTTTAGCGTTAGACTATTGTCAGCTCAGTCGTGCTACGATTATGGAAACTGTAAAGAATACAGCAAATAAAATAAAATAAAAATACGCGAGTTAAATCCGTTAATAGTTGTTTCATTCCAATGTGTAATAACCGCGAAGGCATCAGAAATTATTATATTATTATCATGATTTGTAATTACCACGACTCTGGTACCGGCAGAGAGACTGTAGGTGGAATGTAATTAATCTTTTCAATTATATTAGCAAAACTTTCATCACGTTTCCCAATAAAAGTTTACGAGCAATGAGCATAATCAGTACCAAATAAACAGTACACGTAAACAAAACGATAAAAACTAAAATGCAGTTATAAACAGTTTTATAGTAAAACCCACTTAAAGTTAAGACAGCTATCAAAAGTTAACGCTGATGGTATTACTATGGATGATGGTTTGTCATTATCAAAGTACTGAAGTTTAGTATTGTATCATGAAATTATAATTAAAGCTTGAGGGGAGTATTTCGAAGAAGCTGGAAAGACTTAAGTCATCATTCAATTGAAACGAAATGTTGAAATATGCCTAGTATTGGGCAAAGGCTTCCATAAAGGACAGTGTTCTTCGGGAATAGTGTAGCTTCCAAACAGTGAAAGATTTTTTCAAATCGGTCTAGTCGTTTTGGAGCCTATTCAATCCAAACAAACCTTTCCTCTGTATTATATGTATTTGTATTGAAAATTAGAGCTCACTTTAAGTAAATTCAAGTTGTAACTATTTATGTTAGTCTTAAGTAAGCTTCTCCATATTTAATAGCAGGTAAAGACATCTCTTGGGCTCCAAAAAGTCTTCTAATTTAATAAATTATTAGTCGACATAGATTTACATGTAAATTTATTTTCATAAAGAACGTTTAAAAATATAATGTAGGTAGGTAAATATAATATACCTACCTATGTATCTTTATTACGCATGACGTCACCTGTAAAGTACCTAAGCACCTACACTTCATAAACAAAATACCGAATTCCAAACTTTGCATTTACAGGCACTACGTCTTGTCACAGCGGCGCGGATGTAGCAAGTGCACTTGTGTGAAATTTACAATGCTTTTAGTCACGCACCGGCGCACGGGCACGTTAGTGCGCGATCTGTTTCGACGATGGCTGTGGATGGCGATTTGAAAAAATTTGGATGCGGTGAACGAGAAAGGTTACAAAAATAGTAGGTGTAGGTAGGTACGTCTTGTTCTTCTAGTGCCTTTCTTACGGTAGGGGTTGGAGATATTTGATCCCTCCCTAATATCTAGTACTTACTAGTAGTAGTAGGTTCTCTACCTATGAGATTTAAAAAAAACACCTATAAAGAAGTAAATTAAGTACCTACAAAAAAGAAAATACATTAGTATAAACAATTAAAGCTACGCAACTAAGACTTAACTATATTTTTAGTGTTAGACTATCGTCAGCTCAGTCGGCGAGAATATGGGAACTGTGATGCTTTCAATAAGTCAGGTAATACGCGAAAGAGGAAAAATTTGTTTGGATTGAATAGGCTCCTAAAAGGCTGGACCCATTTGAAAAATTATTTCACTGTTGGGAAGCTACGTTCACCCTGAGTGACATAGGCTATAGAATATTTTGAAAAAAATAGGGATCTGTGCGAAGCCGGGGCGAACCACTAGTCCGTTATATCCACTAGTCCGTTATATTTAATGGTTTATTTCAAAGTATTTATTTATTATTATTATAATGTCATATCCATCCCAAGAAAGTTTCTCAGTTGCTTGTAAATATAAGAGGTCGCGAAAAGGGGATGTAGATTTTCCTTACACCATTAACATGTATATTGCCTTTAATTTATTGGGCAAAGCTTTTTGATAGCGTGACAAACGTTTTATACGCAATTTGTTCCAGATATTTCGCTTTCGAGACTCATTGGAATTTAATCGGTTTCGATAAATTATGGTAATTTTAGTGAAAACGTTTGTAATTGAAATGTACAAAACGATAGCTTAAATTTCATAGAAGTACAATGGAATGCTAACGTATACCTACCTGCTACCTATATAGGTTGCTTTTAAAAACAAAAAGTAATAATTGAAATTGTACTTTTATTTTGGTGTCAACGTATTATTTGGCAGTAGGTAATGACAATGCAATGTGATGGTATAGATAGTACCTAGTAAAAATAAGAAAATGAAAATTACATCATTAAACCTACGATAAAACTATTTTGACTTGATTTTGTTAAAGACACAGTCACTTACTTTTACCCGTAATATTATCTACAAATATAAATTAAACATCACATACAGAAATTTCTCCAGAGACTACACTTCACACCATAATTTTAAAAGGATGTCTAAAATCTTTGAATAAACAACAACACGTTTAAAAGCAATATGCAATATGCAAATGAAGGATTACCAAACTTTTCAGCAATCAGTTTTCATTTATACCATATTACCTTCAATTTGAAAATGGCGCCGTCTCGGAGCAATCAGAGAAAATACGAAATAAACCTTCATTGTGAAATTCCAAGTCTTTATCCAGCCTAACTTGGTCTATCACCTCCTTTAAATCTTGAAAACTTGCATTGCTTTCCTGAAAGTCAATAAAGTTGGCGAGGTCTATGTAATTTGGTCAGGTTTTACATAAAATAGGGAACAGTTCGCAGCATATTTGCGAGGAAATCTCGGATATCACTTAGTGAACGAGAAGTTATAACAATAAATTCGGGAGAACATTTGCATACGGGCTTTTGAGCCGCGAGGGTGATTTTGTATCGGGTCGCTTAACACGGTAATGTTGGCTCGAATTTGGGTGTTTTTTCCTGTTTATTGAGAAGAGGTTTTTTAAGTTGAGCCGTAAATATCGGGCAGTGAAGTGCTTGTCAAGTGCGTACGTGTTCGTCACCGAATTAAAATTGAAAAACTGTTTTTTGTAACTTAATTCATTCAATTTATGTGTTTACAGATACTTTAAATTATTCCGGTAAGATGAATCTTAGAAAAAATGTATATTGCCTCAAGTTAAACTTTTTTTGGAAGAACAATAAACGCAGGTATAGGACAATAATCCATGTTCACCCAGGATTTGTTTTTCATCAGTCCTATGATAAACTTGTTAAGAATGAAAAAGAGTATATATAGGTGGTGATCCTTTTTCGTTATAATCCCAGATCTATACTAATATTATAAAGAGGAAAGATTTGTACCTATTTTAGTATGTTTGTAATGAATAGGCTCAAAAACTACTGGACCGATTTTAATAATTCTTTCACTGTTGGGAAGCTACGTTCACCCTGAGTAACATAGGCTATAGAATATTTTGAAAAAAATAGGGATCCGTGCGAAGCCGGGGCGAACCGCTAGTATTTATATAAGCCCACTTACTTCAAGAACAAATCCATTATTCAAAAACCATTGATTATCCAGATAACGTTGATTAAGTCAACTCTAAAAGAAAAAGCCAAAAGGTTTTAAAAATCCGCATCCGTAACATAATTTACTCCCAAATTAGTATGCACCATGTTGCTTCTAACCAACGAACAAAATGGAAAAGAAATGCATATAAACATTGACAATGCAAGCACAAATGAAACGGAATGGTTACAGAGGAAAAATCTAATTTGCAAGGACGGAGTTTGCTGCGTTAATGAAAATTCGATATAGACTCTGTAGACTGTGGGTAATGATGATTCGATTGATGTTACGGAAATGAGGAAAATTTTGGGTTTTTGAAATTTTGTAATATCAATTTCTGAATTTATGACTTTGGTGGATTAGATTAGATAAATTTATTTCTCTTTTTTTTAAACCATACAACACAACATAGTCATATTAAGAGTTCGTCAAAAGTATAAAACAAGGAACACATTAAATTAAAGCGTTTAATCGAAATTTAGAAATATCATTATAAAATATTTTTCGCTTTAAGCTTTAAACAATATATTTACAACTTAGGTATTCAAAATGTCACAATCTAGTCCGATTTTGTAATATACAAATGTTAACTAGAAATATACAAATATTGAAATATAGAAGCGTCGACTACCTATTAGAAATGTTCAACTAAAAGAAATGTAATGGATACTTTAAAAATGTTGAGACCCCAAAATATGAAATCGGTCACCGCAACAGGCACACATGTTTATTCTTTAAATATAAATAATTTAAATGTTTCTTTCAGATTTTGGTCAAAGACGGAAGTAGAAGAAAAAGGATCAATGGAATACGTTCATTAATTGTGAAGACGCGAGATAAAATTTAAATACCGCAATTTCGGGATTGTCTTTCTAACTCAAAACCTAGTTTTAGCAGATCACACACCAAAACAAAACTCAATCATTGTCAACGCGCCCTTTTAATCACGCGCGAACAATCTTCCGACTCCACAAAAGCATCTCAATGAATACAAATGATATGAACGTCCGACTTTGCGCCGCAAAACGGAAATGACTGGGAATTTGTCAATGTCAAATTTGAATACGGGAATGGGAGAAAAACGAACGTCATCTGTTTCGCGACTTGTGCGATTTAGTTGATTGTCGCGGCTGCTTTTGTGTCTAGTTTTATTTCCTGGATTAATTAAGGATTCAGTTTTGACCGTAATATAGTTGAAGTCTTTACAATGGATGGTCTTTAATGATAAATCGTGTTTTTTTTTCAATCATTGTAATTATGAAATGAAGCTTTAATTGTAAAGATCGTTCAAGGATTTAAGGTGTTGTACTAAATAAATAGGGTGGGTGTTCCAGAACCATGTGGCGTCATTGCTGGTTATTGATAAGGTGATTATTACAACTAGCGGTTCGTCCCGGCTTCGCATGGTTTTTTTTTTATTTTCTTTATAAAATTTAGCCTATGCTATTTGAGAATAATGTAGCTTCCCAACAGTAAAATAATTCAAATCGGCCCAGTCATTTTGGAGCTTATTCAATCCAAAAAAACCTTTCCTCTTTGTTATATTAGTATAAATCAAATATCATACCTATCAATTCCTTTTAGAATAAAAAGCCTTTTAAACCTAATGTGCTTTAAACACAGACTATAAAAGATAAAACAGGAACAAATGCAAAACGCAGGTGCAAAAAAACTACAAAAGAACAAATGACAAAACACTCGATATATTCTCGGGAATCTGTAAATCTAATGCGGAAATAAATAACGAATGAGATTTTCAAAAATCCTGCAGGAATTATGAGGACGTGCCATTATTCATATCGCATGAAATACTATGTGTTTTGTACGGAGAAGAATAATGAGACGACGAATTTAAATTTTTGGAGGGTAATAAAGATCGATATCAGAGGCTAAGGGAAGGTAGAATTTTATTTTCTTCTAGTAGGTACTTACCTGCCTTGTTTACTTAAACGTCATCTAAGAATTTTATTTTGATTAATTATCGTATAAGCAGATTATCTTCGATGGTCTTGAGGCTTCTTCTTGACCGCTTCCTTCCTGATCCCGTGAAATAATGATTCGTTTCAAGGCTCCAAATCATGTCCATCAAGTCTCCCTACCTAATTAAAGTTCCGTAGTGTTGCCACTTAATCGTTATAATTGAAGTATGAGGTAAAATATATGAGTTTATATATTTTTCTAATTTAAATAGCTCCTTCAGAAAAATCATCACAATCGTTACATAATCAAAAGGTAACAATTGGACGTAGAATTATGTCCTTATCCGGATATGTGATTTGCACGAAACGAGAGAAATATACTTTGATAGATCTTTGACGAAACAATCAAACGGACAGCAGAACGACTGACGCGACCGCTAGTTTAGCTTTTGCACGCGACTCCGTCCGCGTGGAACTATTAATTACGGCAAGTAAAATTAGCCTAGACTCAGGCTCTAGACTAGGTATCTGTGTATCAAATTTCAATTAAATCGGTCCAGTAGTTTTAACATAAAAGCGAGATAGATAGACATACAGAGCTACTTTCGCATTTATAATATTAGTTAGGATATTTTACTAAGTCCATCAAAGTTTAAGTGACAAAGAATCAAGTCTTAAACATGGAGTTTAAATTCAAAAGTATAATAAATTAACTATGTCCTACTTCCTTTGTGAATTGTGTTTGGTCTCCATTGGTCACGGCATCAGCATCACACATGTGCATTAATCATCAGTTTATGCAAATTCAGTAAGTGCCACTGATAAATGATGGTCAAGTTTGCATAGTGGACTTATGTGAGTACAGAGCTAGGAAATAGGTATTTGATTTTTTTTTTCGACCTTGTAAACCTAACTTACATATTTTCTATACTATCTATACTAATATAATAAAGAGGTTTGTTTGTTTGTTTGGATTGAATAGGCTCCAAAATGACTGGACCGAAATGAAAAATTCTATCACTGTTGGGAAGCTACACTATTCTCGAGTGACATAGGCTATAAAAAAGGTATCCGTGCGAAGCCGGGGCAGTATATAAGTAATACTATATTTTTATACTACGATTTATCAATGGATATTCGATAGATATCTATGGTTGCCATTGACCCAAACTGTGACGTCCATAGTGTAGATGGAAGCACGGTGCCGCGTGTAAAGGCATAGGTGGTGGGTTCAAATCTCACTGGGGGTTTTGATTTTTTCTGTCTTGGTTCAATATCATTAAACAAATGTATATAACATGTCATTGTCTTTAGTGTACCTAATGAGTTTGCTTTAATTAAGTCGAAAAAAGACAAAACAGCTTAAGCGTTAGACTATTATCAGCTCAATCGTGCTACCATTATGTGTGATGTATGTGACAGGTAATGTCACTCTTTTGTTCAGTTGTAAAATAAAGGCTTTGCAATAACGTCTTGCGTTTCTTCATACATATCAATTGGCGACGATTTCGTCAGCAAATAAAATAAAATAAATTAAGCGAGTTAAATCTGTTCATAGTTCTTTCACTGCAGTGTGTAATAACCGCGAAGGCATCAGAAATTGTTAAAAACAAGACATTGTGTTCTGCTTATAACCAAGAATACTTGAATGCCTTATTACAGATGTACTGAAGGTTGATTGGTAGAAATGCTGTATGGCATTATGTCTGCTTTTTGTGTTTGGTATTTTGAATTCCTTTAATGCAAAAATGAGTAAATAAACAAATAAATATTGACCAATCCTTTTATCTCCTAATTTAATTTATTTTTACCCACGTCTACAGTTTCCTAACCCTTGACCAGTGTCCACTTCATTTCATTTTTCATTCTTATACCGTTTTGTTTTGTTGACAGGGGTTTCCATTGAAAGAGTTTGTTCCGGATCCCCCTCAATCAGGAATATGGGTGATGGTGTAACGATCATTAACTTGAATTAAAGGTTTTAGGAAGAGGAATTGTTTTTGTAACCTGTTTATGGGTTTTGTTTACTTTATGTTAACATAGAGATTTTAATAATTTCTGATGCCTTCGCGGTTATTACACATTGGAATGAAACAACTATTAACGGATTTAACTCGCGTATTTTTATTTTATTTTATTAGATTATGGAAACTGTAAAGAATCCGAAACGTCAGCTAATAAAATAAAATAAAAATACGCGAGTTAAATCCGTTAATAGTTGTTTCATTCCAATAGAGATTTTAATTATAATGATATTTTTGTACAAAGACAAGAGTAGAAAAAATCTTAGACCCCCAGTGGGATAAATGATCTAAGATTTTTTCTACTCTTGTCTTTGTACAAAAATATCATTATAATTAAAAACTAATGGTATTGAACCAAAATATTAATCGAATTTCGATTAATAGATTGTAGTTAATATAGAGATTTTATTTGTAATAGAAAGTTTGTGATTTTAAATGTATATTCACTAGCTTTGTAACGGTGACGTTAAAATGCATCATACATATAGTCAGTTTTAATAATATAAGCGTGACAATTGTTTTATGCATTGATAATTTTGTTCGGAATAATAATATAATCTCTCTAATAATATTCCCACTGCTGCCCTCTTTAGCAATCCTAATCCTAACTAATATTATAAATGCAAAAGTAACTCTGTCCGCCTCGCATTCACGCTTAAACTACTGAACCGATTTAAATAAAATTCGGTACACAGATAGTCTAGAGCCTATGAAAGGACAAACGCTACTTTAATTGCGAAAAAATGGTTGTAAGAGATGAATTTTTGTATGAAATACCACGCGAACGGAGTCGCGGGAAGAAGCTAGTATTATATGCCTACTCGCTACCATTTTTTTATGTTACTCCATCTAACTAGGATACCTAAGAAGAATTAGGTCAATTGGTACACCTATTCAAAATGAATACTTATTTCGAGGCACTTTGCTATTAGTAACAAATGAACATCGTCAAATTAAGCAAAATACTTCCACCCATAAAATAAAGCTTTATCATATTAATACCTGCTATATTTCACTGACCAATACAAATGCTTGCACTATTCCCAAATGACTGCGATTTGTCCGAATGAGCACATCTCAATCATAACTGCGTTATGTGATTTCGTATATTTGTCAAAAACTATAAATAGTTTGATGTTGCACTTTATTTGTATTGTGTTTGAGTTGGTTTTTGTATGATTTAATGTGTTAAGGGTATGTTAGGTCATTGGTTAAGATAGGGTTGGTCTTTGGAGTCAAGAGATGTTTTGTATTTATGTAAATTGTTGTATTCCATCTAGGGTGCTTTTTGGAGTAAATGTATTGAAAAAGATACTGAAAACTAAATATAATAAAAGTAAATATTTCCAGTGTTTTATTTTATCTTTAGTAGGTATACTTATATATAAAAAAACTTTAATATTTTTTTCACTTAGATAATAATAATATAATTGTTAAGCATAAGACTATTGTCAGCTCAGTCGTGCTACGGTTAAAAATCTGTAAAGGCTCCGAAACATCAGCCAATAAAATAAAATACACGAGTTAAATCCATTAAAGTTGTTTAATTCCAATGTATAATAACCGCGAAGGCATCAGAAATTATAATATAATTGTTACCTACATAGTTATATTCTGCTTTTAAAGTTTTGTTTCAAATTATTATTTCCCATCTCGCACCTTGATAATCAAAACGTCACTATACGAAAAACGCACATTTTAAACTAACATTGCCATCTAGTTGGGCTAACAGTAAACTACATAATACAGAGACACTGGTGGCTCTAACTCCACTTACAGCGCCTGGAGGCGCTAGTGTCGTTTTGTCATTTAGTGGGGATGAGACCTCGACTCATCGGAATAGTGGCGTTTTATCATTAGCAACGCGTGAATTGACAGTGATAGAGGTTTCTCGACGAAGAAGCTCGTCATTTTTGGTTTAATGTCGTTACGTCTTAAAATTATTATGAAAGTGCTGTCTTTTTTAACGGAATAATGATCCTATACGAAAAATGACACTTTTACATAACGTATTTTTTTAAATTTTGCATATTAAAATTTAAAGTAATAACGTCACTTTAGTCTTAATGACAGTATTCTTTTTATAATTCGACTTAACTAAGACAGGGTTATTGTATTATTTTGTATAGTGTCACTTTTACCAGTTTTTTGGCCATCACGGAAAATAAATTTTAATCAAAGGAGAGAGTCACTTCAGGTATAGTGACGGTAATCTATTTAGGGGATAATTAAATTAGGTACCTACTTAACTTGAAACGAAACTTTTTCTGTTCTAATAATGATACAATTTGTGTTTGTAGTTTTATTATAATGAAAGAATACTACTATTTACTTATCCTGCTCATCTAAAACTGTTGCCAGACCACGAAAACCAATAAAAATACTAGAAGCAAATTTCCTAATGCCAAAAACCTCCTAATCTGTCGAGCAGTTCTAGCATTTCTTCATCATCTAGCTCTGTCAATTCTTATACTAGCTTTTAGTAGTTAAATAAAGGGTCAAAGTAATGTAATCATTAATTGTCATGTTATGTGTTATGTACCTATTGCCATGCACTTCAGGTTCTGTCACGGAAACTTGTAGTGCATGTTCTGCAACGCCTGCAAAAATGTCTGACTTCTACCAAATAACTGTTTGAATATTAGGTGATTGTTAACTGAAATTCGGTTTAACTCATTCTTTTGCTGCTCTGCATAATGCGGCACTTATTTACCCTTCTCCATCTTCAGAGGATACAGAAACTATGAGATCTGAAAATGCCCGAAACGAATTACAGTTTTTCATCAGTTTTTTCACTGTCACTTCGAATGCAAGCGAATCTCTGAATGTAATTCTAAGATTTTACATTACGTAATTATTGGACAAAACGTTATTAAGATTTAAGAAAGCTTTTCAAGTTGAAATGTGTCGAAAACTTCAAAAATTGAATTTGGTGATGGTTTTATTTTAACAATTCTAAAACATGCATGAAATAGGCTTTTTAAGTAAAAATTTCAATCATATTAACAAACTAAACAATCTGAAGTGAAAACCCCTTACTTATAAAGTTGTTTAAATACTTTTAAACTGTGTTTTAAATAAATGCAAACATTTTAAAAGGTATGATGTCATTATTGCCCATAAAATATAAAAAATGTAGAAACAAAAATATGGAAAACTGACACTATGTAAAAATTTGTGGAATATTGACACTAAAAAATTACATAAACCTTAATAATGAAGCCGTTTATGAATAAAAAAAATATTTGGATACCTGAGATAATAAAAGGTATCTTGTAGTTAGTAAAACCGTACTTAAACATACGAATTTATTAAAAAAGTATATGTTTGTCACATTTTTTCTGATTGTAAACTTCAAACCCTCGTAGCCAAAAATCGACTTTTTTGTATAATGACGTTTTGATTATCAAGGTGCGATCTGTCTTAATAAACATTTCTTAATTACTGTTTGGCATAAGCCATTACGGATTAAGAAATTAATTGGAAATATTTTATTATTTTGGATGCCGACAAATTACCCAGCGCTTGTATAAAATTATTTATTTAAATTAAAGTCTGTTAATACCCGACCTCCCCGATAATTAAGGCGCTAAGACACGATGTTGATAATTTGGCATAATCTCCCCTTCAAGTTTCAAGTTTAATTTGTACTGTAATCCTGTATGTTTAAAGTTTAAATTCGATAGTCATCTTTTCGACGTGTAACAATATCGGTGATATTTTTTTGATGGATTTGTAAACTTGTGTATTTGGCAATTAGGTTGAGATTCGCCTGTGGATGGACCGTATAGTACAGTCGGTGACAAATGGCGTTAATAAGAAACCTGTCGCGGTGGGATTAAGGTTTGTTAATTTTAGTTATTATCGTCACGGGGTGTTTTGGCTCTTTGACTATTTGCCAACTAGTGATGTACAAAATATTTATCTTGTGAACTAAATAAAAAAAATATACTATAACAGAAATTTAAACGTTGTCAATGAGGATAAAATAGTATTTTGCGGTTATTAATTATTGAATAACGGATTTTATAGAAACGTTGATGTTTCGTAAACTTTAGAGTTCCCATATTCGTAGCCAACTAAGCTGACTATAAAAGAGAGCTAATCTTTATTATTAGGCTATGTTTAACTCAGTCGGCTACGAATATGGGAACTGTAAAGTTTTCGAATATTAGCGAGTTAGTTCCGATATAATTGATTTATCTAATTTTTCTATGTTTGTATATTCAAGTTATATATTTTTGAAATGTCCCACCCCTATCTATAAGATTTAAAAACCGCAATAACACCGCGCAGTGTAAGAGGATTATTTTAAAATACAAAATGGCGACAGCTATAGTAATTAAAATGTGTCAAAAAATCTGTGGGGCAATCTGTCTGTACATTAAGCTTATTTTATTATTCAAGAAGAAATATTTTTATAATGTAAAAAACTTTATTTGGCGTTTAGTTTGTACTGTAATATTATTATCTCTGTATCAAAATTAATTAAAAACAGTGCTGTAAGAAGACGTGAAACCGTAACCTACAAACATAAAAAAATAAAAAAATGGTTCATCTAAATTTCATGAAAATAATACCTACTTTCATATTATAATGGAAATAAAAGACTTTATACTCAAAAATACGCACAAACCTAACTATTAATTTACTTGCCTAATTATTGACTAAAAAAACATAAACATTTAAAATAGTGACCCTATTGATTACCTATTGTTCGATTTCAAGATGGCTACTTACGACCGCCATGTGCCGGAACTTTTTTTGATTCGCAAACAGAAGCACAGATTATAACCAGCCAGTTGTCAAAAGCGATAATGTTTTTTTTTTAATTTATTTTCAAACGTGGCTGGCATTCCAGCCAGTTATAATAATATAGGTACCTACTTAAATGATTTTAAAATTGCTTGGTTAAATAAACTTAAATACCTACAATGACTCACTCTATCTATATAACTTTAACCAAGGGTTAAAACAGATTTGAACCCTATTTTAAGCCTGGGTATTTAGCTGGATTGAAATTTCTACCCCGCTAAGCAATTATGGGATTAATATTTTAATTGTAATATTGAAACGTACCTACCCAGATTCCATCCCTACTAATATTATAAATGCGAAAGTAACTCTGTCTGTCTGTTTGTCTGTTACGCTTTCACGCTAAAACTACTGGACCGATTTAAATGAAATTTGGTACAAAGAAAGTTTGGAGCCTGAGAAAGGACATAGGCTACTTTTTAACCGACTGCAAAAAAGGAGGAGTTCCACGCGGACGAAGTCGCGGGCAAAAGCTAGTACTTATATAGGTTTCTGTAAGTGGACCATGTTTTATGTACCTGAGTATGCAGGTAGGTTATTTTACTAACGCGACTAATTTTTGAATGATAATTCAATTTTGTTTCACAATGGTTGATTCAATTACTTTTATCATAAAGATATTTAAATTATGTTGTATTTTAAACACTATTATTTTTTATCAGAAACGCTAGTAACTATTAACTATTAACTATCATTGATCCTATTTACCTACTTTAAAAAATCACTTATTTATTTGAATATTGTAAATCTTCTTTTACTAGGTACACTTAAGCATGACACTTCAAGTTGCGATTTAATCATAATAACAGACAGAAACGAAAATTATTCAAGTAAGTCCATTACTTAGATAATAAATCTGACTTTTTATGTCACACAAAAGTCATATTTATAACGCCAACTAGTTACAAACTTCTACCGGACAGTATCTTAAAATCGCATTTAATCATTTCATTCACACAAAACACGTTGACAATTCTAATATTGTTGAACAATGTAAAATAAATGACGATCATTTATAATAAGTACATTCACTTGTTTGTTTGGGACTTTGTCATTGTGTATTTAGTGTAAGGAGAGGTTGTTATAAGGGGGGGTTTTGTTTTAGTGTATTTTGACAAGGTTTTAAAGTTAGTTGTTCAAAGTTGTGTCTAAAAATGGCCACTGTTTGTTTTCTATAGCGCATAGTTATTTTTTGTACTGTATTATAATACTTACCTAAATAGCAAATTTTAATCTTATTTCAGTAACTACAATATCAATTTAGATTTTAATATAAATGGCACTAGAATATCAATACGTCGGTATTAGTGAATTTACTGTACATTGTAACGCCTATGAAAAATAAATAGCAAATCGCCTCGTTGCGATCGAATGATGTATTACTGCGCAGGAGAAAGAAATCGATATTTTTTATTAGTTATTAAAAAATCATAATATATAAGAATGTTTTTAATAATCTTTAGTATTTTTGTACCTACACACTTAACGAATTGATCAGATAAAAAATTTCCTTTTTATTTAGATATTTTAATCATTTAGATATAGCGTTAGACTATTGTCAGCTCAGTCGTTGCTACGATTATGGAAACTGTAAAGAATCCGAAACGTCAGCTAATAAAATAAAATAAAAATACGCGAGTTAAATCCGTTAATAGTTGTTTCATTCCAATGTGTAATAACCGCGAAGGCATCAGAAATTATCACTTAGATATACTTACAGCATATTTTATCATTAAGTATCTACGTAAGTATCTATACTTAGTAAATTACCTTTTTGTCAAATTATCTTATCTTAATTTAATTATAAAAAATATTAAGTGAACACTAAAGTTGGTAGGTAGGTACCTACGTTTACCCTTCATAAAGACCTAAGTATTTTTAATTTTGGTTATATTTGAATTATTGATCACAGTTATCAAGTGACGTCACCAATGACTAAAGCAGCATAACATTCGTACCCCACGTTAATTAACTCACTGTACCGATTTAATCAAACTCCCAAATCACAAACCCTTGTTAAGGCGAGATATTAAGATACGGCTAATCCTCACATAACTTAGGCTCAAGACCGTTAAACGCGGTTTAGGCGCCACTGACCATTGTCCTGCGTTTAATTTAAACGGGAGACCGGAGTTAAACTGTAATGATTTTACTAGCCCTCCGGCGTGCAAAAGCATTGCGTTCTATCAAAACATCTTTGGACTTTATTTGGTTTAGTTAAAGTTGAAATTTGTGTGTGTTTTATTTTAGTAATAGCAGAATTAAGTTTGGTTTTAGGTGTCGTAAGATTTTATGCGTACACTCTTTATGCAAACAGGTCCTTTGGGTGGTGTTTTTGGTTTCAAGTCTATTGAATATGGACGTATATGTTTTATAGTTATTAGGTATAGGGTTGGCAATTTAGTTAAATGTGTTACGACTGTGATATACTATGTTTGTTATGCGTCGTGGTTATAATGATATAATGGTTATTGTAACCCTAGCCAAGATATAATCACCGTTAGGTATGGAGTAGTACAGGATTTGCTTAGTTTGGGACTGTTGATATTCGACAGTACCTACCTTTATTTTTTAAGTAAAGTTTTTTAAGTACCTAAGTAAGTAAATAACTGTTTTTTCTTACTTACTTAGGTACCTATATGTTATTAGTTATGTAAATAAATGTACGAAAGAATTGGAATGAAACACTATAACGGATTTAATTGGCGTAGGTACTTACCTATTTTAATTTATTTGCTGATGTTTCGCAAACTTTACAGTTCCCATATTGCTAGTCTGAGGTGACGATAGTCTAATGCTAAAAAATATTTTATATTTAGATACCTATCCAAGAAGTTGTTTACCTACTTAATTAGAGTTTTAAGTTTTAAATCTTCCATATTGAGTTGACATAATAGAAAAGAATCACAATCAATCGTAACTAAAGTTTTTATTATCTGTGTCATTAATTTTCATCATTTGTGATAAAAAGCTCTTGGAAAAATGATTTTAATTAATGACAGTAATGACAGAAGACGTGTGCAGCGACGCGGAAAGAAGGGTAGCTCGAGAAATTGTTAATGAAAAGGGGCTTTGATTGAAATAATTATGTTGATGAATAGTTTCTTTTTTTTTTAATGAAATAAAGAGCTTTACTTATAGCTGTTTTGAGACTCAGACAATGAAAAAGTTTGTCACATTTTTTATAAAAAATACTTTTTTTAATTAAAAAAATATATATTTTGTACTATTTAATACTTATAAAATACTAAAAAATATATATTTTTTTTAGTATTTAATAAGTGGTGATTCTCCTTTTTTGTAACAAAAAAAAATTATTTCCTTGAAAAAAAAAAGAAATATTCTCTGTCATGTCGTAACAGTGTAGGTAGGTAAGTACTTACTTACCCAAAATCATTGCATTAACGTGGATTAAAAAATAATCAGTAAAAAAAATAGTTTTTTATGCGTAACTCTCATTTTTGTAACAAAGAAAAAAACATTAAAATGTTATTTATTTAAGAAAAAAAAAAAATATGCTCCGCCGTAACAGTGTATAGACACTGCCGTGACCAGGATTCGAACCTGGGTTACTACGGCCACAACGTAGGGTCCTAACCACTAGACGATCACGGCTATCGGAGCGGTGAGAGAGCGGGCGAAAATAACGAGCCGTTGCCAAGAGCGCCGAGTACGCGTGACGTCATCGCTTCGTGATAAAGCTGAGGTGATACTGTGGTTTATTTTTAAAAGTGTCTTTTAGATAATTAATTAAATGTAACGTAAAATTATAAAAATATTTTTAGTCATTCTGGTGGATAGTTAGTAATAAATAAGTACCTACCTAATTGATTACTTAATCGTAATTTTGGAACTTAAAATAATGAAACAAAAACATTTCTTCACGACAACAAACCAAATAAAGCCGAAATTAAATAAACAAGAAAATGATCAATTACTCGGTGGACTGACCAAATCGTTTGAAATACACGGAAAAATTAACAAAAACATTGTTAAGCAAATTTGTACTTTATGCAAAGTGAATAGGGTCTTCAAAAATGTTTTGTCGCTGTGTAAGTATTTACGAAAATTGGTACCAAATTGGTATCAAGCAATTTGTGTTATTTCGGTCACGTGTCGTTTGAATAAAATGTTTTCGATGAGGGTGGAAAAAATCTGGTTTCCAAAATAATTAACGAATCATGTATGGATGAGCGGACGCGGAAATTGAGTTTCAATGTTTTTCTTTACGGGTTTGTCTCTTTATATTATTTCAATATCATTAGCATAATTTATTATCTTGGTATTTAACTTAATTGATTACCTATAATTTTTGTCACTTTTGTCGTACTAACTACCTACTTACTTAAATTTATTTTTAACCGACTTCAAAAAAAAGGAGGAGGTTCTCTATTCATCGGGATTTTTTTTATGTTCCTACTTATATTCCCCGATTTTTTTTTTTCATATTGAAGGTAAGCATGTCGACTCAGATACTTAATAATTTACGTAATACTACCTACTTAGATAGGTAGTATCTGTGCGTGCTTTCGTTATAGGTAGGTACATTATTTTGACATAGAAATACTAATTAGACCTAGGGGCCTAGACAAGGTCTGTCACATACGTCACAAACGTTCGCGGATGTCAAATCCCATACATTTTAGTCGTTTTGTTTACCTAACGTAAACGTTGAACGTTGGCACCTTGTCTAGGCCCTCTTGTAGGTAGGTAACTCTATAGTACTGTAGGTACTTCATTTGTAGCATAGGTATATTATTATAATAACAGTAATTTCAATAATTGACATGTCCTTACTTTAATAGGAAAAAATCATATACCTACCTACGTAGGTAAGCATATAATTTTTTCTACTCAAAGTCAAAAAGTCGAACAAAATGGTGACTGCATACCTTACCCTGAATAACAGACAAAATAATTTATTTACAAACCATTCATTATAAAAAAACGGTCCCTACTTACTATGTCAAACAAATTTGGAATAATGACTACGTAATTGGCGATTTGATTATGTTGGAAAAACAATATAAAATGACAAGTCATGAGTTTGACGAATCGTCTGAACTTATTTAATATTTATTAATAAAAAAAACATCGGTAAACACATTTCACTTTGTCCATTTACACCGACCTTTACATAATCTTACTTACCTAGGTACCTACTTGTAATTTTTTCTTTGTGATTGCTAATTTTGCTGTTGCTATCGCCAACGTCCATACCACGTTGAAAACACCGGTTCTCGTCCGATCACCGAAGTTAAGCAACGTCGGGCGATGTCAGTACTTGGATGGGTGACCGCCTGGGAACACATCGTGTCGTTGGCTTTTTGTTATTTTTGTCATAATATATTACGTATATTATTTACTGACGATACAAATGCGGTCGTCAGCGTAATCATGTGAGACGACGCCACCCGCAAACTATGCGAATAAATAAAGCGACAGAATTTATCGACGACCATTGCTTCTCTTTACGTTTCACAGCGGGATGGTTATGGGCCAAAGTTGAGAAGCCCTGACGTGCAACTTACAAAGATAACTTTACGTCCCAATTCAAAATGCTACCGACCCTCTTTTCAAGTGATAGGGGTCATTTTCTAAAAACATACAACAGAAGTGACTGTAGATGCAGTTAGTTTTTGATATAATGTGAACCATTTATAACGTATTGTGTTTTGATTGCGCATGTCAGTTCGCAGACTAGTTTCTGTCGGAGGATGATCCTTGTATGAGAATAGGAAATGGTTATGTCTTGAGATTCGGAGGCAAGTTTGAATAGTCCAAATGGTTTGGTGTTATGGACGCTCCGTTTGCTTAAGTTTATTGTCTTCAAGAATGCTTTCAAGCGAGAAATCGGTTATGGAGACAAAAGTGCGCTGGGAATATTGAAGATAGACTTTATTGTCAGGGAAACGATTTTCCTGGAGGACGTAATAAAATTATAGATTTAGTTCCGTACTTGTCTTCACATCATACTTTCACGTAAAGAAGACGAAATAAAATATCAAATTCGCAAGGATATTTATCAAATCTTGTTACATAGATATAACGAATTAGGTGTAAATTACAGCACGACAGTTCTCATTACAAAAATAATTTGTTTTAAAGATAATGCTACATTCGTATTCTCTTTGTCAACTACACACACAAATATAAAATAATCGCGACCTTTTCACCAATATCTGTTTGGCAAGTGATAGTTCTATTAGAAATTCAAGTGCGCCACTGAAAAGAAAGATAAATAAGACCTGTCACGGCTAACGCCTTAGAAATTTCCCCTTCACATTTTTTTCAAAGCCTTTTATCAATCGCCAACTTGATGGACATGGTATTATAAAACCACCGACACAATACCAAACGGAGACCCCGGGATTATCAACCTTATTTATTCCATAAAGCTCGATTCTAATACTGATATCGGTTAAAATTTTGGTGAGTTACCAGAGTCTATAGAAAACACTCCCCTCGCCAAAGTGCATGCCGTACGAAGTATCATTTTAGATCAAACACGTGATAATGGCCATAAGAGCGCCCCTATTATTTGATACAATAAAAGTGAAGTGCCGACATATTCCGCATTCTACTGCGAAATGAGAGTCAAGCGTAAACTGACCAAACTGAGGATGATAAAGAAATTAATCCTGAACCTAAACAATCAGTCGATAAGGTTGATTTTGCAAATTTATTTGATGATTTCGGTGAAAGATTTTAGGGTGACAAGACTAGAATGCATGGTGATATGGGACGCAGTGAAACGGTCGGTAGGCGCGCAGATACGAACTAATGGTGATTGAGAAAAATATTGCTCCTGTACCAGTCGAACAATAATTCGTGGTTATGTCTTCATGAATATTGAAGATACGGCTGATACCTATTTTTATTTTGATTATTCTTTCACTGTTACAATGCTCCGTCGTTAATGGAAGTCATAAATATATTGATGCCGTTTGAATGTCTGTTTTATTTTCGAGAGCGAGATACGATTGTATTAAATCTTACCAATTTGATATTTTGCTTTATGAAGTTATGGTATTAATATTTTTAGATGGAACGAGGAAGTGCTAATAAATTTTACCAATTTAAACATTTTGCTTGTGTAACTTTTTTTTATTACGGATGTTAAATGGAAGATAAGAATCTTTAATCTTCATGTTATTAATATCCAGTTGCCAACAGGCCGCGGTAGCTTTATTCCAAAAACGCTAAAAAGCAGCGTTTGACCTCTAATAATTATTATTCTCATGTAGTTCTAGAAAAGTCAAGTCTTGTCAAGAATTTAACGATTAACTAAAATTCAATAATGACTTGATGTTCATAAACTTTCCCTCATACTTAATATCTCCTAGTAATGAAGTTCTATTAAAAGTCACAACCTAATTTTCAATAGACATAGCACTTGCACCAAAATTCATAATCATCAACACCCTAACCTCACTAATTGCTTTCAAAAGATTTTAGTATTACGTTGAGTCAGGCCCTATTTTTAATAAGTCTTCGATACTTAGACCCCTCATCAGACCTCTTAGAAGTATGAAACCCTGGTTATTTGCAAAATGTAATTCAGGGTATTAATTACCGAATTGTGTACGCGTTACTGGTTCCGACGCGACACTTTGTCGTCGTATTAAATTTATTCACCCCTTTCGTTTTCGACTAGTTGACTGTATATTAATAATTTCTGGAAGGGTAATCTGTAAAGATTAATATTTTAAATTCTAAATATGCTCCGTTGCTATTTTGGTTGTCTTTGAGTTATGGAAATCATCACCTCTGGATTAATTTGTAGGATTCAAGCTTTAGGTACCATGACATACGTATATTATGTCACTTAATTCACCTACAGTTTTATTATGATTAATTTTGGTCTTTACAAAAAGTACTATTTCATTTTCATTAATACTTTTATCACGTACACAATTATTTTAAACTAAATTATCGTTCTCGAAAGCAAACCATCCATCATTCGACACTTCAATTAGAAATGTCATATTGTACCACTTTGGACTAATCATTTCAAATAGATCGTCCCCAAAGTGGTATCTTTTTTCTAATCCCCATTTTGAAATTTGAGGTATCAGTTTTATCTAAAATCTGTCGTGTGCAAACAGTGCCAGATGCACTTGTATGTATACACGAGACTATTGCATTGACGTAGGAAGTAATATGTTGTACGATTGTACAGTTTATTCTAAGTGCGGGTGCATTTAATTTTAAAAGTAGGCATATTTAGGTAAAATTATGAACATTAAATTTTAAGAGGACACTCAATGATTTTAACTATTTTAATAGTTTTACTATTTCTAAATAGCCTACCACTTCTCCAGCCTATAAAATATTATAATATTATAATATAAAATATTAAAATATTATTATATCCAAACAGAAAAAAAAAATAAGACTTATTCGTCTGTAAGTAAAGTAGCAAATAGCTTCCTTGGAATTTTGACATATTAAAATATTTTATAGATAAGTTTTTTAATGTAAATTAAACGTATTTTTTGGGTTCACCTACTTAAGGTTTGGTTAAATACAAATTTAAATACCTAGAATACATAGACATCCCTACTAATATTATAAATGCGAAAGTAACTCTGTCTGTCTGTCTGTCTGTTACGCTTTCACGCTAAAACTACTGGACCGATTTTAATGAAATTTGGTACAAAGAAAGTTTGGAGCCTGAGAAAGGACATAGGCTACTTTTTAACCGACTGCAAAAAAGGAGGAGTTCCACGCGGACGAAGTCGCGGGCAGAAGCTAGTCACAATATATCGCCCCAAATTGGTAGCGATCAAATCAGAACAAAATAAACATAAGTCCTTATGAGGTCCCACCTCATACGGACATTCTAACCCCCATTTAACTTGACACCCCGACACACGGGGTGAATATATTACAGATTCCAATTCGAAAATTGTCAACCCCAATATCGGGTGAGGTTTCGACAATCGAATTTGTCCATAATGGCATTACTCTGTGATTATTTCCTATTAGTCATATGATAAACAATTTGACTGTAAGGGATTTTGGCCACTGTTGGTTTAATTGATTGTTCGCGTAGTGTTTAGTAGTTACAGTCGAATTTTGACCAGTGCTGGTTGGTAAATTGTTTGTTGTGTTTTAGGTAGTTTTGTAATAATGCTTTCTCGGTTATAACACGTTGAAATGAACTATATCGGATTTAACTCGTGTTTTATTTTAGTTTCGAAAACTTTACAAATCGTAGTCAACTTAGCTGACGATAGTCTAACACTAAAGTGCAAAAATGATAATTTTATTTACGTTACTTTATTTACTATGGTATTGAGGGGAATCGCTTTTTGTAATTTTATTTCTCCACTTCCATTAGAAATCGTTCCAAAAATCTTATTTCTCATAAGAATCTAAAATTATGACCTTTTTAAACCATAGTTACCAATTTCTATAATAATTAAACCGTCTCAGTGGTACTTGAGTACACAAAATTTGTTTTAATTATAGTATAAATAATTTATTCAAAATACCCACATTTAAGTTAACTAACACGAGTATAAACTTGCGCTAATTAATTTGATACAACGTCCCATCCATTAAAACGATAATGTTCACAAATTACTGTTAAACATCACATCTATCTTTTTACTAATTATTTTGACAGGATTTTATTAAATTTGTGATAAAAAGTATGATAAGAGACATGCAAGGTACTATTGTGTTGGTATTATCAATCTTACTAGAATTTTGTCATGTACCTAAGCTACCTAGCATGTAGGTAGCTGCCAGTTTTTACTTTAACACTTTTTTAATTATTTGTTTTAGGTAAGTAGGTAATAGAAAAGGGAATTAACTTCTAAAATGGGCGTACTATTATTGCTTAGCCCGATTTAGCTATATCGTACGTTTCTTCTCCTTTCTTCGATGTACGTTTTACTTTTTGGTTTGTTCTACTTATCTTTTCTACTATTTTTTTATGCATTCATTGTTCTCAGTACAGAAAATACTACATAGTAACAATAGTAGTAGTAGATAAAAAAGTAGTAATTTGTATGTTGTACAATTAGGTCATAGGTACCTACTGTATAATATTATCGGTAGTTTGAAATGTACCTAGGTACTAACTTAATAAAATGTATTAGAATTTCAAATTTACAGCACTGGTTAATGGTTGTGTTATGGTCAACAACTTATGCTCATCCTATATTGTGATCCTAAAACAAGGTACTTACCTACCTACCTAATAAATAATACACCTTTACAAGCAGGTGTGTTAAAAATTTTATCCCTACTAATATTATAAATGCGAAAGTAACTCTGTCTGTCTGTCACGCTTTCACGCTAAAACTACTGGCCCGATTTAAATGAAATTTAGTACAAAGAAAGTCTGGACCCTGAGAAAGAACATAGGCTACTTTTTAACCGACTGCAAAAAAGGAGGAGTTCCACGCTTACGAAGTCGCGGGCAGAAGCTAGTCTTATAATAAAAAGGTCTTCAGCAACCAAGTATCGTTGTTCTATACTCGTATCTCCTCTCTTTGTGTGCGTTCAATTCCAAGACAGTGCAGATAAGCCATTCTTTATCTAATTAGTGTTCTATCAGGATTATTAACTGTTAATTGCTCTAATTATCTCCCGATCTAATCTGCTCATTAAGCGTTACATTGCCCTGTAATGTGTTACGATCTCAAGTGCACTATGAATTTGTATTGTTAATTGAATATCTCGCAAATTGTCTGTTTTGCGTGGTGATGCATTGCTAATTGGTTTGGAGGTGTTGTTAGGTGAATATGTTAGGTAATAAGTTAATATTATGCTCCTTGGAATGAAACAACTATTAACGGATTTAACTCGCGTATTTTTATTTTATTTTATTAGCTGACGTTTCGGATTCTTTACAGTTTCCATAATCGTAGCACGACTGAGCTGACAATAGTCTAACGCTAAAGTGATTTTTACCCAAAATTTAAACGTCCGCTAATAAAATAAAATAAAAATACGCGAGTAAATTCGTTGATAGTTGTTTCATTCCAATGTGTAATAACCGCGAAGGCATCAGAAATTATTATGATGCTCCTTGTTTGTTTAAATATTGTATTACCTACCTATATAAATCTTATAAAGTAGGTACTTACCTAATCCTAAAAAGTTCAGGTAACCAACCTTTATTGTTTTTCTTTTTAAGTTAGGTAAGTATTTATAAAAATTGGAAATTTATAGTTCCACTAACGGTAGGTAGGTATGACGAACTTTACTTATTCGCGTGCTATAATAATATAATTGTGGGACGAAAAGCTTATTGAAAGCCATTATCAAAAATAATTAGTTATTGGAATGAAACAACTATTAACGGATTTAACTCGCGTATATAAGTTAACGAAGTTAACTGTATAAATCACTTTAGCGTTCTAACGGTTAGACTATTGTCAGCTCAGTCGTGCTACGATTATGGAAACTGTAAAGAATCCGAAACGTCAGCAAATAAAATAAAATAAAAATACGCGAGTTAAATCCGTTAATATTTGTTTCATTCCAATGTGTAATAACCGCGAAGGCATCAGAAATTATAATAATTACTTATCCCAAAACACACCACGACATATTCATATGAAATAGGTACAGGATAGCAGTAACGTAAAATACAAAAAAGATTGAAACTTATTCATTTGTAATACGTACATGCAAAAACTTTGTCAATAAATCATCATTCAATCAATAAAATTTCACCATGAATGATGAATGATTTCTAACATAGGAAATGCTAATCGTGGACAAATGATGTAAATTCGACGCGGATGCTTTGGCATTTCTATCATGCAATTGTTGTCAATCTATTTGAAAAATATTATTTCGTAATGGAAGGGTTGTTAGCGGCCATCTTTTTAGTATAATTTCCAACTGTAAGGTTTTTTTAATATTAATATTTGTTATAAAATAAAATAAAAATACGCGAGTTAAATCTGTTAATAGGTGTTTCATTGTAATGTGTAATAACCGCGAAGGCATCAGAAATTATTATTAAGATTTGTGTTTAGGTAGGTATAATATACGACGGCCTGTTGGTCTAGTGGTCAGAGGCCCTGACTACGAAACCGGAGGTGGCGGGTTCGAATCCCACTAGGGGCAAATGTCAATGTGATGAGCACTGGCATCTGTACCTGAGTCTTGGATGTCTTATATGTATTTATGTATATTTATCCTTTGTCTAGTACCCATAACACAAGCAAAGCTTTGCTTAAAATGGGACTAGATAATTGGTGTGAATTGTCCAAAGATATTTATTATTTTAAAAAGCATACCTACGCCGTCAAAAAGCATACCTACACACAAATTCAAATCGGTCCAGCCAGAGGAATTCAGTGACATACCCACACACGTACTATCGGATGCTTTCGGGGTACGCCATTTTTGAAAAAAATTGCTTGCACTTGTTGCTTCACACACAGCCGCCAGGTACCAGGGTCGTTCAAGCGATTATTGCCTTAAAGGTGTAACATCGCCAGCACAGTTGATAGTACGTACATAGGTACATAATTATAATTACAAATTTATTTTGTATTTTTCTGATTTAAGACAATAGTGACACAAACCAAAATGTGCATTTAGGTAGGTACTTAATTTAATATTCAAAGTAGTCGTATTCCAATTTAAATTCACGTGATGACGGTGACATATTCAAGCGGTGTCAATTTTTTATTAAACTAGCGGCCCCGGCTGACGTCGTCCTGCCCGTCCGATTGTTTCGTCAAAGATCTGTCAAAGTCTTCTGTCACTTCTTCATAAGGCTTCATATTTCCCCCGTTTTTTACACATTTTCCACTGTTTCTTCGCTCCTATTGGTCGCAGCGTGATGTTATATAGCCTAAAGACTTCCTCGATAAATGGTCTACCCAACAAAAAAAAGAATTTTTGAATTCGAACCAGTAGTTCCTGAGATTAGCGCGTTCAAACAAACAAACAAACAAACAAACTCTTCAGCTGTATAATATTAGTACCTATAGATTTTGTTAATAGTACGGCACCGTGCAATAATCTTTTTTCAAACTGTCACGGTAGCTTATTTCGTGTATAAATGTGTCAAAATAATTCTTTTAAATTCTGAACATCTCAACATGGACTAAACTTTAAAAAACGCAACGGCGCTCTCTCATGTCCAATTTGAAAATTCTCTCTCAATTTAAAGACACCTAACACTTATTTGAACAATGCGGGTGCATTGTAAGAAACTCGTCTAATCGATCAACTTCAACTAATTTGGTTCATCTGCATATTAATTCCCTGTGCCTTTAATTAGAAGGGCTTATGCATATTTTATACAGCGTGTTCTAAATTTGAGGTTTATTTTTCACAATTTTTTTTTATTGTAAGTAGACTTACCTATGTTATAAGTTTATTTTACAATATTTACAGGTTGTTTTATACATCCTCTTTAATATAATAATATGTAGGTACCTATTTCTTAATAATCTAATTGTAAACTAGCTTACTATCTTACAAATGAAGATAGTTCCGTCTACACGAAGCTAGAGGTACCTATTAGATTACTAACACAAGCTTGCTATCCTAGCTTGAAATACTAGCCTCGTGTAGCCCGGACATTATAGCTTTTTCTAGATTTAAGGTTATCGATTTACGTGATGATTTCTGATGTCTTTGGGGTCCGTACATATTTTATACCTATTGTTGTAGGTAGGTACTTAATTGTTTTACTCCATTTTTTTGCAGTTTTGTGATTGTAGTCTCAATCTTGCTTTAGGATTTTACTAAAGCTAGACTTTCCTATACCTAGGAGTTGTTGATAGATAGAAGCTAAGTATACCATAACAACATAATAATATAAAACCCTTTTTTACAATAGGCCACCGTTTTTTTCATTTAAAAATGATCATACCGTATGCAGTAACCTAACCGGTCATTATATTAGCTATGCGGGCAATTACTCTCGTTAGAGGTCATTTGCGTGCGAAAAATAATCATTAGGCATTTTGAAAATAGATTAAGATAAAGTAAATAGTACCCATAGATCTTATATCATCTTAACCATCTTTTCTTATATGGGGTTAGCATTTGTTTTCGTATTATCAAGACTTTTGACACCGTCTTTAGACAAGTGACAATCGACAATTGAAACCGAACGAAACAAATTTAAAATTATAATAATACTAGCGGTCCCGGCAGACGTCATCCTGCCCGTTCGAAATTCAAATTAGGTAACTTTAGTTAGACAACGTTTGTATGGGAAAAGAAAAGGGCTGTTTTTAGGGTTTTCCCGGCAATTATTCGATTTTTTCTCGCCGTAAGAACTACTAAGAACCATCCTTGGACTTCAACGAACATTTAAAAAAAAAAATTGGCCAAATTGGTCCAGGCGTTGTCGAGTTATGCGCTTACCAACACATTTTGCGATTCATTTTTATATAGGTATAAGAGATGGAATTGACATACGCGAACGTCACGTGATTGGTGTTCTTTTGTTTATGTCATTCATGCATTTGTTTTCTTTAGATTGCTATTTTGGATTGAAAATTCTTGTACTTATCAGATAACTAAGATTTTACTAAAATTGATATTAGATAAATTCTTGCATAATCATGTCATGTGGATTGTCGTCACCAGGTCCTATGGAGTGTATAAGAAAAAATAACGTAGGTACTTAATGTTAATTTATAGTCTCTCCTTATAATTTCTTACGATTTTCATGGGTAAAAACGGATTCAATAAATAACATAAAAATGTACTACTTTCATGATATTCTATAAGAATGAATTAGCTTGTTTTATAAACTTTTGTAAAGATTTTGTTAATACTTTTAATGCTGCGACGCAATATTGCTATTACAAAAAGTCTAGGCGCCTTGGAGTTATAATTTCATAATTGGGTAGGTACGAGTTTAATAGGTATACATAGTTATTTATCTACTTAATAATGTTTTCTTAATGTAAGAGTTTCCTAGACTGACATTTCATAAACTTTAAGTAAGTACTTATCTTAATGCTTGTCAAAATATTTAAAAGTCCAATTTATCTTTCACCAAAAATACCAATTATCATCCCTCTAATTACAATCCAAAAGTAATCATTAATCCGTAGGATTTCACGCAAAAATCACGCTCATCAGTCAAGAAGACCGAGCGATACATTCTAAATTAAATATGCATAGGAAAGGGTTAAAATTATTCGCACATACTATAACTGTAACCAACGCAAACAAAAAACGACTTTAGACATTCCACATAAAGTTTCCTTTACTTCAACGCTGATACAATCATATCCCATTTTAATATCAACCGTAAATATATGACGGTAAAGTTGATATTGGGTTTGAAAAGAATTCTAACACTACAAATGACTACGGTGGGTCAAATTCGCCACGCTTTCGGTATTAATATCTTGATCCATCAACAGTTGACGGGTTAAGATGAATCAGCGGCAGAAGGGTTAGAGGGCAGTTTTGTCTGCTAGTCGTGTGTGTGATTTTAGGGTCGGCAGATTTAGATAGCTATCTTTTTTGACTTTAATTAATGAATGCTAGTAAAGGCGAGAATTTGACTGTTAAAATCGTTTTTTTTAATTAGATTGGCAATGAAATAAAAAAAAAACAGACTAGGTACAAATATTTTTTCAATTAACAATGCACTATAGCATAAGACTATTGTCTCAGTCGTGCTACGATTATGGAATCTGTAAAGGCTCCAAAACCTCAACCAATAAAATAAAATTCGCGAGTTCAATTCGTTTAAAGTTGCTTTATGTATGTATAATAACCGCGAAGGCATCAGAAATTAAAAATACAGTTGGTTTTATTAAGTTTTTTTTAATACCTACGATTTGCAATTATAAGCGACTAGCTTCTGCCCGCGACTTCGACAGACAGACAGAGTTACTTTCGCATTTATAATAAATAATAAATAATAAATAATAAATAATAAATAATAAATAATAAATAATAAATAATAAATAATAAATAATAAATAATAAATAATAAATAATAAATAATAAATAATAAATAATAAATAATAAATAATAAATAATAAATAATAAATAATAAATAATAAATAATAAATAATAAATAATAAATAATAAATAATAAATAATAAATAATAAATAATAAATAATAAATAATAAATAATAAATAATAAATAATAAATAATAAATAATAAGTAATAAATAATAAATAATAAATAATAAATAATAAATAATAAATAATAAATAATAAATAATAAATAATAAATAATAAATAATAAATAATAAATAATAAATAATAAATAATAAATAATAAATAATAAATAATAAATAATAAATAATAAATAATAAATAATAAATAATAAATAATAATATTATATTATATAAATATAGTTAGGATGAAGCTGGTGATAGTGTGAAGTAGGTACCTACCTAGGTATTTTAATTTTACATACTTACCTATGCTTTAAATAGATCAAATTTAATTTATTGGGTAAGTAAGTACCTATTTATAATCCGACATTTTTGCGACAGGCATCATTTAATACGCACTGAAAGAACACTAAAGAACAGTTTAAATAAAAAAAAACTAAGCAAAATAAAAACTAATTAAAACGATCATTAACAAAAAAGTATCAGATATCAAATCCGTGACGTCACAACTAGATTAATGACGTCACGACAATGGGAGCCTGATCCGTTTTACCCTTTTCGATTTAACAGCAATTAAAAACTTGTACAAAGCAGCGAAAGGGTTAACTTCATTTGCGTATAATTGGTTGGATTTTGAAGAATTGGAGATGGGTTTTATTGATATCACGAGACGGTAACGATACGACTGTTAACTTGTAGGTCCGTTAACTAAACTAAACGTTTTTGTGAAGCAAAATAATAACTTTTTTATTGATTGAACATAAAAATCGACATGCTCATTGTCGGAGCGGGGTGGCAAGTGTTGCCAGTACAAAAATATTTAATTAAGTCGATAGACAAATATTTTGTTGTCTCAAACAACGACATAAAAATATTGTTTAGACCTATGGTATAGCTGAAAATAACGTAGACCATTTTGAATCTTGAAAATAACGTTTAAATAAGATCGATTTCTGTACCCACACTGTACTTACTTAAATGTGCTGTAGAGATAAAAAAAAATAACTACTCACTTAAATTAATTTGAATGAAAATACGTAGGTCTGTACAACAAATATTTACTATGTTTTACCAATCGATATTCAATCTATATCTATATAATATAATTTAATTTAAAAAAATCTACATTTTTATATTAGTCTACCAGCTATATTTTACCTAGACTAGGTTAAATGTAATTTTATTTTTGTCCTACTGGGGTTATCGACTTTATCTTCCAATACCTACTCTAATAATTGAAATTATTACCTATAGATACCTATTTTGACTCCAAAGCTTTCTATTCTGTTCCATTTGTGCCTTGTGGAACTTTAATATTTTAATGGCAACATAAGGCGACAATAAAAATAAACTTTTAAAAATCGTCAATTGAAAAGAGACCTCGTATAATTCAAAACAGATATTTGTTAAAAAGGAACGTATCCCCAGACGTTCTTTAAAACTTTTTTCAAATTAATTTGTATTTGGAACGAAGACATCCCGCAATCGAATAATTGATTCAACACGCTACTCGGTTCCTTAATGGTTTGCGGTGCGTTCAAATCTCATTGTGCTGTTCCAAAATTGAATTTGAACTAATTCGATTGCAGGTTCGTTCGGAATGTTTTCTAACTTTTTAAAAAGGTTTTGTGAAAAGGTTGAAAGGATTTTGTGGAATTTCTTTTTAATTGAGTCCTGTTTGACTGTGGTTCGTTTTGTAACTGGCCAGGCGTAAATTGCTTTATATTTATTGATTAATTTAGAATGTAATAATGTAAAGAAATAAATGTAGGTACGTACCCACATGCTTAGTTACGTAAGTTACGTACCTACATATTGCTGATAACGTAAAATAGTAGATAACATTTATAAAAATAAATGAAAAGAATTGATAAGGTATTATTATCTGAACAAATGGTTACATAGGTACAATCTTCCTAAACGAATGATCTAAATGTACCGTTAAAAGACTGTAATTATAATTATGTATTGTATTATTATTAGGATAATAACGTTTTATTATTAAGGTACTTACACAATATTTTAATTAGTAATAAAATTGCTTCAGAGAAAAATAAAAGAAACAATAAAACATTATGCACCTACTACTACTACCTACCTATAAGTATTTGTATAACAGTGAACAAAAAATTAAAAAAACATTACAAAAAATTCCTTCGAGCCGGATTTGAACCAGCGACCTATGGATTACCAATTTCTTACAACTACAGTCCACCGCTCTACCAACTGAGCTATCGAAGGTATACAAAAGTGGCCGAAATTTTAGACTGCTTTCCTGCCGTTCGACTAATGGTCCAGGGGTGGGGGGAGAGAAAGGTAATGCAGTGTTGCGACTGTTACTTGCAATGTAATTTTAACAATTTGTTATAGACTTTATTGTCGAGTAGATTAAGTCTAAATTTAATCGATGTTGATGTGTCGGTTATGTAACAGTTGTCGCGCGAGATGTTTTAAAAATAGTGTAATATGACGCATTTTGATGTTTTGAATAATTATGAGGCAACGATAAGTAGGTCATCTTAGTCCGTATAAGATTATAATTACCTGCCTACCATAATTACTATTTCGTAATAAACACATTTTAAAGTGTCTAAGATTAAGGATAAAAATTATACCGCCATTGTTTTAATAATAATCGTATTATTATATAGAAAATATTTATGTTATTAAAATTAATATTTACAGGTTAGTACCTAAGTATAAATAATTGAATACCTAATTGATGTTTTCGTGGTTATTACTCACTGCTGACGTGAATAAAATAAGAACGCGAGTTAGTTAGTTGTTTCATTCCAATATAAGTATTTTTTTTTTTTTTTTTCACTTGCCAAGTATTTAAAGGACAAAGCGAAGAAAACAAATTTCTATCATAAAGTTAGAACCCTAAAAATCTGAAATGGTTGTTGTCACGCAAAAAGGTATCTCCTAAGATCGTCAGTATCACCTCGAATATTTCATCGCGAACGGTTCAGTAAATTATCTCAAATGAAGATCACTCCCCAATCAGAGGGGTTCTGGCAGTTGACAAAAAATCTAGAAGTGAAAGTAAAAAATAAGTTATTTTTTAGTAAGGTCTCTAATTAAATGTATTTTTGTTTTTTTGTACACAATATTATTCAGTAAACATTTTTTATAACTGTACCTACTTAACTAATTAAATTTTTAATAAAAAATAAAAATACTTTAATTATTATGTGAAATATTGTGTGTACAACATTTATTTTTTCATTGAAATTAATCGCGCGAAATGAAGGAATCAGAAATTATGTTTTATTTTTTGATTGATCAATTTTCTAATAAAATGGGAACTGGTAAAGTTTTCTAAACGTTCGCATAAAAAAAATCTCGAATTGAATTCTTTATATAAATGTTTTATTACAATGTGTAATAACCGCGAAAATATCAGTCATAATATTATTATTATCTTATTCCCTTTGCATTAATATTATTATGTAGTTAAGCATTTTTAAAGCCATTTAAACCTAATAACCTATTTAAAAAAACTGTAGAGAACAATATTAGTACCTATATTTTTAGTTAAAAATATCTTATATCAATCCTAAAAAAACACTTCTAGTAAAAAACAAACGAAAATCAGACTCCCAAAGATGGCGGGCGGAAATACGTCGCGCCTACTGTCATGGCTGCCGGAAGTACCCTCGCCATTTGATAAATAGTTGTTCTTGAACAGTTTTTCTCATGCAAATGAGGGGACAAAATGACGAATTGCATTGTCACAATTTCCCTTGGATTTAATTTAAGGGCTAATCTTTGGGATGGTTGCCATTCGGGGAAACTGCTGATTGCTGGTTTTGCATTTGAGGGAAGTGACGTCGCACAGGACTTTTACGGTATACCTATGTTAGCTTCAAACATTAGACAAAAAATAATTAGGTATAACGGCTTTAAATCGCGTATTATAATTAACTAGCTTCTGCCCGCGACTTCGTCCGCGTGGAACTCCTCCTTTTTTGCAGTCGGTTAAAAAGTAGCCTATGTCCTTTCTCAGGCTCCAGACTTTCTTTGTACCAAATTTCATTTAAATCGGTCCAGTAGTTTTAGCGTGAAAGGGTAACAGACAGACAGACAGACAGAGTTACTTTCGCATTTATAATATTAAGTAGGGATAGTGGCCGGCGTTACAGTTCCCATATTCGTAGCGCGACTGAGCTTAACGATATCTAATTTTTATGTTTTTTTTTTCTATCCTTGGGTAGTAAGGTGAGAAACATGTACATTTTTTGTATGGAGGTTGAATTGAGTTGCAAATTTAATCGACATTTTTTTTTATTTGAGAAACTACAATAAATCCGGCGAGTGCAATTTAACCCATTCTGATCAAAAATATTGACAATTCATTTTTTAATTACTTTTTTGAGGATCAAAAATTGCGTCTACGCAATTTGATATTCTTATATTCAATTTTATTATTCTGATATTCTTCAAAGGTTTCATTTTTTACAACACTAACCCATCTTTATTATTTCGTAAAAAAAAGAAAAGAGGCTTGGACTTCATAATATCAATTACAATTAATGATTAATAATTTCTAATCATTTTATATACTACTAAAACAATTAACTTTGCACAAAATGACTCCACCTTAATTACTAGGGTGACCATCTAAACAATGAATACGGGATAGTTTAAAACTTCCGTAATTACCGGGTACAGTTGACCGCATAAATCGCAAGTCACTACCCATCTGCTGTATGTTTGTTGGTTTAATTAACTGGTTGAGTTTACTTTAGTTTTTGCAGTAAACGTATGACTGGAAGAAACATTTGTATTTTTTTTGCAACAAATGAAAAAAACTGATGAAAATGAAACTGAAGACGGTTTAACTTGTTGGCTTATAAATTACCGGACATATTGTTGGTTATAAAAAAAGATTTCTTGATTCTATCTTTACTAAAGAAAAAAAATCTTAACCTTGGGGCCTAAACAAGGTGCCAACGTTCAACGTTAACGTTAAACAAAACTACCGAAATGTATGGGATTGTCAGCTCAGTCGTGCTACGATTATGGAAACTGTAAAGAATCCGAAACGTCAGCTAATAAAATAAAATAAAAATACGCGAGTTAAATCCTTTAATAGTTGTTTTATTCCAATGTGTAATTTGTCATGTGGATATCGTTGTTACATTGACGTTTAATAGTCGACATAACGTTAATCGACAAGTTTTGTCGCGTTACAAAAGTTGTCATTAAGTTGCTACTTAAATTGGAAAAATTCTCAACTAAGATTTGATTTCTTTTTTGCTTATAATACAGTTTTTATAACTTGTTTATGTTTTTTTACTTATGGTTTTTTTTTACAAAGTCATTTTATAGTTTGAAATAGCCGACCAAATTTGTCTACAATAGTAAAACTTACCACTTTCAATTATCCTTGTTGAGTATTAAAACTTAACATTTAATTATCATTTTATATGAATATTTGTATTTACTACATTCTAATGTCATTTCGTTTACACGTTGATTATTTTACGCCCCCACGTGTGCCATGACCATTTGTAATCCTGCCCACCCTTCAACTGTTCTAAGATATTTATATGCAAGGTGTGGTATTTGCAAAAAAAAAAACATATTATGGCTAATAATGTGGTACTGTATCGTCACGTGGCTAATTAATCAAAGATTAATTCACAAATGGTTTTTTAATTGTACATTTTTAATTATTAATAGGTATTAAATTAAAGTGGGTATTGGGTGGGGTTAGTTTAGATGTCATTACATTAAAAAAAAAATTAAAAATTGTTTCTTAAAATATTCTAGATATTCAATTCTTGTTGAACCGTCAACCTTTTGTACTAGTATTAAGTTAGTTTAATTTACATGTGGTTCAATAGATGTCGCTGTTCTATCTGTAGAACGCGCTAACGAGATGTTCTCTCAGTTTATTGAGGCTTCGGCTTGATTTTGGTTTTGTTGAGCAAAGTATTATTCTGTTAATTATAGTGTGTTGTGTTAAGAAAATACATTGTTTCATTTTTGGGATCCTTTGTACATGGTCCTAACGAGTCGGATTCGGCTAGTCAGGATTGTACGACAGAGGTCGCTGGTAACACCGCAGTGGATCGCTGCAGTAAGGTGTTCCGAGACGTGAAGAGTCTGCATTGAAGAGTTTGGACGTCGGCGGATCAAAAAGGTGACGTCATCAAATGTACCAGCCAGCGACGAGGCAACAACAAAACTGTGACGTAAGCGAATTGTGAAGTGTAAAACTGTGAGTACTCTTTGAATATTATTGTAGTGAAAACTCTATGAAGAGCTGTCAAATAGTGACTTAGAAAATTTCATCAAAAATTTGGACTTAGAAAATTCAGAAATAAGTAGCTTAGGACTTAGAATAGTTTCGGAAAAAGTGAAACTACGGGGAACTTATGCCCGATTTTGGTCAGAAGTTCTAAACACTTAGAAAATTTCCGAGATGGATTCTAAGATCAAGGTTCTACAGGACTTAGCAGATAGAATAAAAAAGACTTTGGTAAATATTAAGAAAGCGCCTTTGGAACGACGCGCTTCGCTCGAATATCTTAATGCTAGAATAGAAGTGTTAGATGGATTATGGGCTCAGTTCTTATTGAAACATACGCAACTAGTACAGGAGACCGATAGTGCAGAATTATCTGAATCGTGTTATGTCACTGGTGAAGTATATGACATTACGGAAGAACTGTTTATAGAAGCCAAGTCATTGATTCAAGCGGCGTTTAATAAGCTAAAATTGCTGTCTTCGAATAGTAACGCAGAGTCAGCGAGTGATAACGCTACACCAGGTTCGAGTTCATCTAATAATGATATTGTTAAGTTACCAAAGATCTCTATACCAATATTTTCTGGATTATATTCCGAGTGGGTTACTTTCAGAGATTTATTTACATCACTAATCCATGAAAACAAGTCCTTAGATAACGTTCAAAAGCTACATTATTTGAAAACTCATTTGACGGGGGAAGCGGAAAAGTTGTTGCGGCATGTTCAAATCACGCAAGAGAACTATTCAGTGTGTTGGAAGAAATTAGAGTCGAGATATAATAACAAGAAATATCTGTCAAATTGCATTCTGAAAAAGTTGTTTAGTCAGAAGAATTTAGTAACGGAATCTGCAAGCGCTCTTAAGGAAATGTTAGATACAACAAATGAGTGTTTGTTTGCTTTGAAGAATTTGGATGTAGATGTCAGTTCTTGGGACATTATAATAATTCATATTATTTGTCTTAAATTAGATAGTGAGACTAGGAAAGAGTGGGAATTAGAGTCTAGTAGCTCGGCTATAGAGTTACCTAAATATAAAGATTTTGAAAAGTTTTTAGAGAAGAGATATCGCGCTCTAGAATTTATTGAACCCAAAGCTTTTAAGTCTAACTATCTAAATAAGAATTCAAATGTTCAGTCTAATCCAAAGGTACATCATGTAGCTAATTTATCTTGCGCTTATTGTTCTGATAATCACAGGTTATGCAATTGTAAAGGTTTTTCAAAAATTGAGATTAACACACGTCGTGATTTTGTTCAATCCAATAACTTATGCTTCAATTGTTTAGGTTTTAATCACTCAGCTTTTGCCTGTCGTCAGCCTACTAGATGCCGAATATGTAAGAAGAAGCATCATTCTTTGCTCCATCCCAAAAATGTCACAAATCCCAATGATGGTGAAGGGCAGTTACCTGCTCCAGTAAGTACTCCAGTCGCATCATCATCATCTCAAGAAGAAACTACTGAAATAAAGAATCATTTTTCGACGGTTCAAGGTCAAGTATTGTTAGCAACTGCATTGGTTAATGCAGAATCGAAAAATGGTTCACTAGTAACACTCAGGTGTTTACTCGATCAGGGATCACAGGCATCGTTGATTACGGAGTCTGCAGTCCAGCTGCTAGGACTGAAGAAAATATCACACAAAAGTACCATATCAGGATTAGGAAGTGACGAGTGCGGTCCTATCGCCTCTAGGTTTATGGTTAATTTGAAGATTCAATCACTTCTTGATTCAACGGTTGAGTTTAGAGTCAGTGCTTTTGTGTTAAGTAAACTCACTTCGGTGCTCCCTGAAAAGAAAATTGTTGTACAATTATGGTCGGAGTTCGCTAACCTTGAATTGGCCGATCCATCCTTTGACACACCAGGCAAGATTGATTTGCTTCTGGGAGCAGATATCTATGGTCAGATATTGCTAGAAGGAGTCATCAAAGGATCGTTAGGAGTACCAACAGCGCAACAAACTGCGCTTGGTTGGATTTTGTCAGGACCTATGCCAGGACCTGAGTCAGCAAGCCGTAAGTCAATTTCGGTTAATCACGTTCATGTAGATGATAATGAGATTCTCAAGAAATTTTGGGAGCTTGAATCTGATAACGTGACTGGATCTGCTGGTGATACTTACACTGAAGAAGAAAAACGATGTGAAGAAATTTATACTGCAACTACTAGAAGAAATAGCACTGGTAGGTACATCGTTAAACTTCCGTTCAGAGATGAAGATCCACGTTGCAAGAAAGGAGATTCCAAACTTGTAGCTGCCAAACGTTTTTGTTATCTGGAGAAGAGGTTTGAGAAGGATGCTCACCTGAAATCACGCTACACGGATGTCATTAAGGAGTATCTGGATTTAGGTCATATGAAGGTCGTTGAAGAAAAAGATAAAAATAAATCAGATGTAGTGTACTTACCACATCACGCAGTTATTCGCGAGGACAGAACAACAACAAAGGTGCGGGTAGTGTTTGATGCCTCGTGTCCTGGAACTAATGGTGTTTCGTTAAATCAAGATTTACTGATAGGTCCAAGACTTCAAGCTGACTTGCGTCATATTATTATGAGATGGCGTAGTCATCCTATCTGTTTAGTAGCAGATATAGTGAAGATGTATCGGCAAGTGGAGATCGATGAAAAGGATACAGATTGTCAGCGTATATTATGGCGTGATGATCCTCAGAAGCCTATGGAGCACTACAGACTTCTGACTGTTACGTTCGGTACAGCATCTGCTCCATATCTTGCGGTCCGCACACTGCATCAAGTAGCCTATGATGAAGGGCACAAGTTTCCAACAGCTGCAGAGAAGGTTATCAAGGATTTCTATATGGATGATCTGTTAACGGGCTGTGAAGATGCAGAAGAAGGAGAACAGCTATTTAAAGATTTTAATGAGTTGTTACTATGTGGAGGGTTTGAATTACAGAAATGGAGTACTAATGATGAAAAATTGTTGCAAAAATTTAATGGAAATGAAAAAGATTTACAAGAAAACTTACCTTTGAATCAGGATACTGTAACTAAAATACTTGGACTTACCTGGAACAGAAGAAGCGATGAGTTCGAGTATTCAGTGCAGCTACCTCCCATGAAGACACCTGTAACAAAAAGAAGTGTAATATCTGATATTTCACGATTGTTTGATCCGCTTGGTTGGTTAGCACCAGTAATCATTTCAGCCAAGATTTTTATACAAAAATTATGGCTTTCAGGAATTGAATGGGACGAGGAGGTTCCATCACAACTTCTGAAGGACTGGTTATGCTACAGAGATAATTTGAATCAATTAACCAAGTTCAGAGTCCCTAGATGGATTCACAGTAGTCGAAGTGATCAGTTGTTAGAACTTCACGGGTTTTCTGATGCATCTAACGATGCATACGCCGCGGTGGTGTATGCCAGAGTTGTAGATAAACAGGGTGAAGTTCATGTATCATTAATAACCTCAAAGACTAAGGTCGCACCGATCAAACAGGTTTCGATTCCTAGATTGGAACTCTGCGGGGCGGTACTACTGACTAAATTGTTAGTGGAGGTTGCGAAGGTTATGAGTATTGATAAGAATAATTTACATGCATGGACGGACTCTACTATAGTGTTGTCGTGGCTGAATAGTCGCCCAAACAGATGGAAGACCTTTGTGGCTAACCGCGTATCTGAAATATTGACGTCATTGGAACCTCATCAGTGGGCTCATGTTTCTTCAAAGGAGAACCCTGCTGATTGCGCCTCCAGAGGTGTTTGTCAGTCGGTTGATGAATCACTCTGGAAGGAAGGACCGCCATGGCTGAAACAGAAAAACATTAATTATCAAAAAATAGAATTAAAAGGAACAAATTTAGAAGAAAAAACAAATAAACTTTGTCTTACCTGTAACGTTGAGCAATGCGTCGGATCATTGGAGAAAGATATTATAACTAAGTTTTCTAAATTGAGAAAACTCATCCGAGTGGTGGCGTTCTGTAAAAGATGGGTCAAGAAATTCAGAAAGGAAGAAGTTAATGACTGGATAACTGGAACAGAAATTCAGGAAGGTTTAAAGACATGTGTAAAGATAGTTCAACAAGAGTACTTTAAAGATGAAATAAAAAACCTGAAAGAAAATAAATTAATAAATAAGAAAAGCAAACTTACCTCGTTGAATCCATTTCTCGATCAAGATGACGTGTTGAGAGTAGGTGGGAGACTGCAGCACGCGCATATTAGTGATGATATGAAGCATCCTATTATCTTACCTCATAAATCACACTTCACTGATTTGCTAGTGAGGGAAGCACATGAAAGGACTTTGCATGGAGGTCCGCAACTGATGCTTAATTATTTAAGGTCCAGATATTGGGTAGTTGGTGCCAAACAATTAGTAAAATTGTTTTATAGAAATTGTGTCACCTGCACACGTTACTCAGCATCAAGTAATAATCCATTGATGGGTCAGTTGCCTTCAGCAAGAGGTACAGTTAATAGGCCGTTTTATCAAAGTGGTGTTGATTACGCAGGTCCTATTAACATAAGGACTTCGAAAGGTCGAGGTAATAAATCATATAAGGGATATATATGTCTGTTCGTATGTATGGCGACCAGAGCAATACATCTGGAGTTGGTCAGCGATCTAACTACTCAAGGATTTCTAGCTGCATTCAAACGTTTTGTGGCTCGTCGTGGTCATTGTGCAGATATATGGAGTGACAATGGCACTAATTTTGTGGGAGCAGCTCGCGAGTTGAAGAAGCTTTTCCTAGACGAGAAGTCGAATATGTTAGCTGAGATAGCTAGTAGTCTTGCTACGAATGGCACTGTCTGGCACTTCATTCCTGCGCATGCGTCCAACTTCGGAGGCCTTTGGGAGGCTGGAATAAAGTCGTGCAAGAATCATTTAAAAAAGATAATAGGCAATTCAACATTGACATTTGAAGAATTGATAACTGTGTTATCACAAATAGAGGCATGTTTGAATTCAAGACCAATTTCAAGAATAAATGACAACAGTGAAGATCAGATTCCTCTGACTCCTGGACATTTTCTTGTTGGAGAGCCACTAGTTGTGGCACCGGATTTTAATTATGAGTCTGGTAATATTACTAGTTTAAGGAGATGGCAACTTACTCAGAGGATGGTACAGGATTTTTGGCGTCGTTGGTCGCGTGAATACCTGACTCAGTTTTATCATAGATATAAATGGGCTTATCAAACTCCAGAGCCAGCTGTGGGTGATGTGGTTTTGGTAAAGGAGGATGACGTTCCGCCTGCAAGGTGGTTGTATGGTATTGTTGTGGACAAGCATACTGGGTTGGACGGAATCACGCGTGTTGTTAGTTTACGTTGTAGGAATAGTATTATAAAACGGTCTGTAAATAAGTTATGTTTTCTTCCCATTGCTGATTGAGTCAGTAATTTGTTGAGTGTGTATAGAGTATATTATTATTAGGTCATGTTATCTGTTAAGTCTGAATATTTTGTTTGTTGTTGTTATGTGTACATTTGTTAAGTTATGTAGTTGCTTACAATATTCAGAATTTGTTCATTTGTGAGATAGTTTAAATGTATATTGTTAGTTAAATGTATGAAGTTTTATTATCAACTGCCACGGTGGGCGGTATTAAGGACATTGTCGTCAGTCTGTCCTTGGTGGGCGGAATGTTGAACCGTCAACCTTTTGTACTAGTATTAAGTTAGTTTAATTTACATGTGGTTCAATAGATGTCGCTGTTCTATCTGTAGAACGCGCTAACGAGATGTTCTCTCAGTTTATTGAGGCTTCGGCTTGATTTTGGTTTTGTTGAGCAAAGTATTATCCTGTTAATTATAGTGTGTTGTGTTAAGAAAATACATTGTTTCATTTTTGGGATCCTTTGTACATAAATGAAGTTTAAAAAAGTGCTTAAATTAATAAATCATAGTAAAGTTGTACGATATTGTTTTGCTTCTTCTGCAGTAATAGCTAAATGACAGATGTTTGCAGTAAGGCAACGCAATGTCCGTTAAATTAGAATAGGTTACCTAGTTTTTATTGTCTTAATTTAACTACAACCATCTGTATTTTTTTAATTACGTAATTGCTAACTAGCGGTTCTTCAGTGCAATAGTAAATACGCCATATTTTTTTTTATCGCAACTTAAGAATTTTGTCATCAATAAAAAAAAAACTTTTTTTTATTAGGTACCTACTTACTTATAAAAAAAAAAAACATATTATTATAATGTATTTGATTTGCACTACTGAGTATGCTTAGTAAAATTATTTTTCTGAAGCAATCAATTTTACTATCTAAGAAACTACTCACGACAAGATAAAAAAAATGTTCGCGTGTCAATAATTAAATAAAAAGGTGACAAAAACTGACCACGTGTCGATTGACCTTAACATGACTCATAAACGAATCTACCCCCATGTGTCTTACCGACCATAACCACACCTGGTCACCCTACACTTTCTTACAAATGACATCACAGAACTTTTAACTTTAATCTAAACACCATAAAGTCCAATTTCAAATAAAGACTTCTAGCACATCAAATGAATGAACGTTACGGAATTGCGAACGGTTCATTTTTTATTTGCAATAGGTATTAATTATATTGGAATTTATGCATTTTGCAATTAAAAAAAGGCACGCGCTTGACCTTTTACGGATGACTCATAAGTGAATGCACCCTCATGTGTCTTACCGACCATGAAGACACCTGGTCACCCTACACTTTCTTAAGATCAGTGCTATTTCAATTTGAACTTTAACTGTATTGCTGAAAAGTGCAAATTGCGTGACATATTTTTTATGGTGGACAGGTGTGGTCAGAACATGAATGAACGTTAGGAATGTAAGAAATAAATTTATAAAACGTTACACTTTATTGTCTTTCAATTGTTTAATGGTATGGCCAACTTTTTGTAGACGCTTTAACATAATAATTTCTGATGGCTTCGCGGTTATTATACATTGGAATGAAACAACTATTAACGGATTTAACTCACGTATTTTTATTCTATTTTATTTGTTGACGTTTCTGATTCTTTACAGTTTCCATAATCATAGCACGACTGAGCTGACAATAGTCTAACGCTAAAGTTTAATTCCAACGCTTTAATATAGTCCAAAATTAGGGTGACCAAACATTCTCATCATAAATAAAAAAACCGGACATCATTCATAAAAAACTCGAAACAAACCACCCACATCGTACCATTAAAACTAAAAAACCCAAACAACGCAAAACGATTCTATGGCTATCACACCCTTTTAGCAAAACGGAAGCTATCAATATTTAACCCGAAAACAATAAAATACAATTATAACAATTCATATTTAACAACCTCTACTGCCATTAAGATAAGGTTCCAAATACAAACAAAAATGAAACATAAAAAATGGCAATGCACTATTCAGTGGTCGAAATTCAAATTTCGACTTAAGCTAAACTCAACTCTATTCTTAAGACTTTAAGATTGGATTTTCAATGTCATCCTCACGTGTCCAGTGAGAGGTTATACCGTCAATACGCTAATCTACATAATAAAAGGAATATTTAAAATATGTGGAGCGAGCGTGTCGCTTTAATTGCTTATGCTGGCTATCAATTGCGAAACGGGAAAAACTGTCCACTCGAATGGACAAAAGTTGGACCATTGAGTTTTAGGAATTTTAAAATGGACGCCAATGGAGTAGACTTTTTGTATAAATACGAATATCGTAATTTTAGGGTTTTTTTTTTATTATTGCAACAATTGCATCGTGTATAATTTTTTTTTTAAGTTAAATTAACTACTTAGTGGTCCCGGCAGATGTCGTTCTGCCTGGCAAAGCAGAGTTGCATTAATCAATCGATTGTCATTACTTTGGTACAACATTTTTTTCTGATTTTCCGTCCAACTTTTTTCCTACATAAAAACCTCTTGATCATAAAAATAGCAAAAAAAAAGAATTAGTGAAAGCCGTGACCAAGATAAATATATTGTACTCGTTTATATAGGTATATATATATATGTTCTAACTTTATGATTTTGTCGCAACATAATAACACCAACAGGTACACCTTGTTAATTTTAACACGTCAAAACATCAGAATAACTTAAAAAATAAAACATTTTTATTCAAACCTCTCCATACCGTCCAAATCCACCAATAAAGGGGTGTGACTCCCGTCTTTTGTCCACAAATGACCCCAAATCTATTCACAGCCGATCCACTTTCCCATAGTGAAGATACGGGCTCTCTGATTTGCGACCAAATTTGAATACGGTCATTTGAATTATGCTTAATTAAACTAGATATTGAAGTCCTCTCATTAAACGCCCTTGGGCCCTTAGGGAGGCAATTTTCATTATTATAATTATTATTATACATGGACGTGAATGTCTTAGCCGTAGGTGTCCTTTGATTAAATTTTCATTTCAAGTCTGTGGTCAGTATTGTGATTTAATTTGGTCTTTTACAATCAGCTATGTTGAAGCTACACATAATTATTATGATTGAAAATGTATGTTTAGATCAATTCAAAATAATTATAAGTTAGAACGTAATATTGCAAATTTGGTTTAGTGTTAGACTATCTTCAGCTCGGCTACAAACAAGGGACTGTAAAGTTTTCGAAACATCAGCAAATAAAATTAAATAGGTACTCGTATTAAAGCCGTTACAATTGTTTCATTCTAATGTGTAATTGTCGCTAAGGCATCGGAATTTATTATTATTTTTGGAATTATAATCCATACTAATATTATAAAGGGGAAAGGTTTATATGTTTGTTTGTTTGGATTGAATAAGTTCCAAAACCACTGGTTCGACTTGAAAAATTCTTTCACTGTTGGAAAGCTACACTATTCCCGAGTCACATAGGCTATATAAAAAAAGGGATCCGGGCGAAGCCGGGGCGGGCCGCTAGTCCATTATAATTTGCTTTCAAGCAATACATACTTATTGCTGATAAATAGCGAATGACTTATGGGTGAAAATAGACAAATCCATACCGACCGATAGAAATAAACCAATTTGGCAAATTTGGATTTTATTTTTTTTTCTTTCTTTTTCGAACTGAATACTGAAGCGCAGTTGGCCAGCTAATGGGCCTTCACTGCAAAACCGGACGGGTTGCGAGACTCCTGAAAGGAGACTCTTAAGCCTTTTGGGTTGGGTTTAGGGTTTTTAGCCCTGACCGACCCGAGGGCCCCCCAAGGTGGGGGTCGCACCTCGGCTCGGGCCGTCAGGAGGTGTGTTGACACGACTATGGAATTTTTGCTATAATTTACCTAGTTGGATTAATTGTTCCACCAAAACGTCCAAATTCGCCAAATTAACTACATATTCACATAATAAAGGCTAAACACGATCACATTAATAAACCGGACTCGTAAACCTTTTACGACGGCACGGTGCATCCGTAAAAATATTTCGGAAACGGTCTTAGCGTGACGTCATTATCCGGACACACGTTTATGGAGTCCGAGTTTTACGTTATCCGATAATCGTAACTTACGCGGGAGTCGTCGCCAATGTGTTTATTAATGGCAGACTGACTTTGATTGTAACAAATGATCCGTATATTACTGATCTTAACAATATAGAATGCTATTTAAAAAAATAGTACATTACGCACCAAGGCCAGTAAAATAAAAAATGTCTCAGATCACTTGTAATTGTCGTCCGAGGCGAAGCCGAGGTTGACAAAAATGTGATCTGAGGCTTTTATATTTTACTGGCCGAGGTCAGTATACTATTTTTCTGTTCGAAGAAGCCAGAAAGCGGAAATTTCATTTAGCGAAGCGGTCACAAAGTTGGCGCTTTCTGGCCGGAGGACGGAAAAGGTTATTTAATTAATACCTACTTCAACTGTCAGTCAATAGGATTTACCCGATTAAACTGATATCAAAACGTAATCATTTCCTAAATATTCAGAACTGTGGACTAACATAAAAAATAAATTGAGACAATAAGAAAGATTCGAACACACTACATCTTGGTTTGTTTTAAACCTAGCTCACAGGTCGTCAATAATAAAAGCTTTATAGGTTTTGAAAATATTTCTATAATAATTTTTGATGCCTTCGTGGTTATTATACCTACATTGGGATGAAACAACTTTAAACGGCTTAACTCGCGTATGTTATTTTATTGGTTGACGTTTCGGAGCCTATACAAATTCCATAATCGTAGCACGACTAAGCTGACAATAGTCTTATGTTTTAGCAATAATAAAACGAAGTAATCGTAAATAAAATATTTTCTTCATCTTGTACTAACCAAACACATTACCAAACATTGAAAGCAATCACAATTAAAACAAAAGCAGCGTCAATAAACAAAATGTCCAAACCACAATAACAGTAACACTAACTTAAAAAAAAATCGTCAATTGCAATCACCCTACCGATTTGCGTCATAACATCCCGATTCTCATATCCCGGACAATAAATGTCTGGACACTCGGAATTTACGACGTTTCCCGGACACTTTATGATTATGTCCCGAGTTGATTGAATGGTCATGGTCACCCTACTGTTCGTTTAATTGGCGCGAGGATGGGAATATTTAAGTGACAGTTATGTTTGTGACAAAGTGTGTGCATTTAATATTATAATATTGCACACATTATAGACTTAATGATTATGAGACCGGAGGTTGCGGGTTCGAAACCTTTTAGAAGCCCAGCGCTGTTGTCCTATATGCATCATTGACACCTACATCGCTGTATGAAATGCACGCCAATGCATTTATTATACTTATAGGTACTTACTTAGGTACCTGTAAGATTTTTAATAATATTCTAGATCATTAATTTATGTACAAAATTTTCAAGTCAAATCATAGAAATGAATGAGCTTAAAGTTCTGAGTCCAATAAATCGAGGAAAGCAATCGGCAGATTTGTAAAAAATAGGTAACAAACTACAAATTTTATATTTTTCTAGGCTTATTAAATATGCTGCAGTTAATCTGTTTTATAATTACTTAAGTGAAAGGAAATACTACTTTAGAGAGTTTCGGTTCGATTTCCATGATAAGTCCTAATTTCCGATTAATCAGATTGGACACGAACCAAAATAAATATTCCTAAAGGTAGGTAACTACCTAAAATGGTGCTTACTTTAAAAACATTAAAAATTCCAGACACTTTTTAAAAGTAAAATCTTTTACATTTCTAATAAAAACGCGTCTTCCCTGTACTTATCTAAATAACGCCAAGGATTCAGAACATGCAATCCTTTTAAATTCTTTTTCTTTGGACGTAGGAAATACTCTAGTTTACACAAATGTGCTGAAATGACAAACGGCAAAGCGTTTGTTGTCCGGGACATATGATAATAGCTTGCATTTGAGACCCCTACTATAACGTCACAATCGAATGCGAGAAAAAAATAGTTTTAAAATTTATAACTCGTATAAGATAGGTAGGTACCTGGTCCTGTTATGTTAGTTTTATTGCCTATTTGTCCATAACTAAATCGGGGTGATTGTACCGTAATAATATATTATTGTGTACCTATATTATATAAGTATTGTAATAGTACAATTGTAACGGATTTAACTCGCGTATTTTTACGCTGAAGTTTTGAAAATTTTACACTTCCTATAAGTATATAAAACTGCTAAGTATTAAACAATCGTCAGCTCGGTTGGCTTTAAATATGGGAACTGTACAATTTTCATAATGTCTTATAATGCAGAGCCATGTCTGTTTTATTTCTATATATATAATAACTAGCGGTTCCGGCAGACTTCATCCCGCCCGGCAAAGAATCGATTTAACAGCTGTGTCATTTTTTTTTTTTACTGGAACGTGATAAAAAGTATCCTATGTCCTTTTCCTGGCTCTAAGCATGCCAATTTTTAAATCCCTGCTAAATCTGTTCAGCCGTTCTTGAGTTATAAACGGACTAACTAACACGACTTTCTTTTATATAATAAGATAAGAAGATATACCTAATAACCGCGAAAGCAACATTAATTGTTTCATAGCTACAAGTAACATTTCAGAATAAAGCGATGCTTAGAATAGATTTCATCGTGTAGGTAACGAAGAAAATTTTATTATAAGTGTAATCGTGACAAACCGCATAAAACCGTCGAGGAAAAATGAGATGCAATTGTCATATTGATTATTACCTACCTAAAAATGTACCTATCTATAATTATTATAGTTTACCGAATAAATTAAATAATTGTTAAGAAAAACGTACTAGCAAATGTTACGGGCCGCCCATATTTTCTACAGCGAGTCTTGTCCCAGGAGTATATTTGCAGCACAAACTTTGTTTCTTGCTGCTAATGTACTGACATGAGACCTGGTACAGACTAACTTATACTGAGTTTAGACGCTTCTGTGTTTACTTACACAGAGGTACTTTGTACGTTTGTTTATTAACTTTTTTAGTAAGGGGCAATACAGGACCCTGTTTTAAGTAAGTAGCTATTATTATGGAATCTGTAGAGGCTCCGAAACGTCAGCCAATAAAATAAAATACGCGAGTTAAATCCGTTTAAAGTTGTTTCAATTCAATGTAGGTACCTATTCATCGAAATATTTAATAGTAGTTTTCATAGGCCTGCGGGTCTAGTGGTCAGAGCCCCTGACTATGAAACGGGAGGTTGCGGAATCCTGCTAGGGGCAGATGTCAGTGTGATGAACACTGGCATCTGTACCTGAGTCTTGGATGTCTTATATGTATTTATGTATGTTTATCCGTTGTCTAGTACCCATAGTACAAGCTTTGCTTAGTTTGGGACTAGATCAATTGGTGTGAATTGTCCAAAGATATTATTATTATTATAGGATATAACAGTTACCTACCTTACCTTAAGGTCTTTAAAAGGTAATCTGTATGGTATTCTAGTAATTTTATTGAGTTAATCACTTCAGGGCATTGGATCAGTTTGACGTCTTTGTCTTTATTTCCAATAAAATATAGAGTCCGAAAATAGAAAGTCTTTTTCTACCTAATATTATATAATTGGAATGAAACAACTATTAACGGATAGTCTAACGCTAAAGTGAATTATAGCGTTAGACTATTGTCAGCTCAGTCGTTGCTACGATTATGGAAACTGTAAAGAATCCGAAACGTCAGCTAATAAAATAAAATAAAAATACGCGAGTTAAATCCGTTAATAGTTGTTTCATTCCAATGTGTAATAACCGCGAAGGCATCAGAAATTATTAATATTATATAATTCAAGTTAGAATACCTACATGAAAAAACTTACCTGTCCAAGTCTTTTTTTATAAAAGAGCAAACTATAAGATGAATAGCGAATAATTTATATGGTTTGAAAATACGGGGAATCAGTTAGAGAATAGAGAATAGTTTTTTGGGTGGAGTTTTCTTCGTCAGATCCGATTTCCATTATCATGAATTTATCTAATTTTCTCTCGTAGGCGTGTCACTTGACATAATGCTTTTCAGAAACACCAATAACTTACAAATTAAATACTTTCCTACAAAATAATACAGGTCATTTATAAACTTTATTACCTTATCTTTTGTGTGTCGACTACACTACTTACTATGTCCTTTTTTTCTCGAGTTACTGCTGATTGTGATAGAAATATGTTTTTGTTCGCAACAACGTTATTTTATAAGGTAGTAAACGTCATTCTTATTTAGGTAGTCCAGTTAGCTCTTAGTCAAGTAAACTCGTAGTCAGGTAGTTAAGTAAATTAGAAGTCAGGCAGTCAAGTAAACCCGTAGTCAGGCAGTCAAGTAAACCCGTAGTCAGGGAGTCAAGTGAAACTTTAGTCAGGTAGTCAAGTAAACCCGTAGTCAGGGAGTCAAGTGAAACTTTAGTCAGGTAGTCAAGTAAACCCGTAGTCAGGTAGTCAAGTGTTCGAAATCAAATTTCAAATTACTACCAATACAAAACATACGAATAGTAATTTATATAGTTACTTACATGTCCTTACTCATCCGAGGTACAATTAATCGCCGCCACGAAAAGGGTTCCCCATAATCTCTTACAGTCACCGCGTCACCGAAAACATAAACAACTTTAACAACTCGTATTAAAGTCTAATCTCCCTTGAACATAACGGAATAGTTTGAGGCTTGGGTATGTAATAATTTTGATAGAGATTTTACCAAGGATTTCCCGGGTCTATTAGAATTACACGTGTTTTAATTAGTTTCGGATTACGTATGGCGATGATTAATGAACTGAGAAGTTTTGAGACAGCTGGCTTTGAGTTAATAATGAGATTCCTTGGCTACTGCCAAAATTGCTTACAAAATGTTCTATAGATATACCTTCAACATACTTCTCCTGTACTTATACAGGAGAAGTATGTTGAAGATCTGTACGATGCCTCTTTGGCACTTCATGTACCTACTTTGGATAATACGTTGGGGGTCGATTTCTTACCGAAGAGATGATAATAATAACATGATTGATATCTGGGAGTGATCTGTATAAGGAATTACAATTGATTTTATTATTTTGACACAGGTTGACTTTTTTGAAACGCCACATTGTCTGGAACCAATATAATAGTATTATTAAATAAAGTTTTTATTAAAAAAAGCTATATTTTTATATATATATTTTAAATAATAATAATTTATGGAAACGATAAGAGATATAAAATTAATCTGCACCACGCTTTATAAATCCATCATATTTTTATAATGTGTAGTAATGATTAAAACATAAAAAAATATTTCAAACTAGCTTCTGCCCGCGACTTCGTCCGCGTGGAACTCCTCCTTTTTTGAAGTCGGTTAAAAAGTAGGCTATGTTCTTTCTCGGGCTCCAGACTTTCTTTGTACCAAATTTCATTTAAATCGGTCCAGTAGCGTGAAAGCGTAACAGACAGACAGACAGACAGACAGAGTTACTTTCGCATTTATAATATTAGTTAGGATAAGATGTATTTCACTAAATTATTCCTTATTTTCAGGTTGCTCCCACTTCGCAGTCGGCCGATTCGCATCATTAAACATCCTTTTTGGTAAAAAGTGACCAACAGCACTTCAAAAGGCGCGACCCAGAACGCGGGCCACAAGTGCGGGTAGATTGGTTTTGACGCACCGACGCTTACCCTGATGCTTATTTGGAGGGCTTTTGTATGGCATTGAGGTTAGGTTTCAGAATGTTATGTTAGAAATTCGTTTGGTTACGAATTGAGATTTTAAAATTTGGTATTACAAGATCGTGTGTGTTTTGTTTATATCTTGAGTCATATAGTTGTATGCTTAAATCAATTATAATAATGTATAAGTGCCTAGGTAATACCTTTGAAAAGTTATCTTATTGTGTACTTACCTAATTTGTAATTAGCTCACTTTGTTATTACTATTTTTTTAACCAGTTGTTAAATTTTGTGAACATTTTTTTAAATTAAATAAATTAATTATTAAGTTACATCCATAAGCTTCACTTTAAATCCGTTTCATAAACGTATCTTGATTATTAGAATACGAAGCTGTCAACTTTAATACTATCTGTGAAATGGTAAATCTTATATAGACCTATTAGGCTATTATACATAATATATGTGAACACACACTTTTGAGCGTCTAGTAAGCCAACTAATTATTTTTTTAGCGTTGAGACTTGAATTATGACATTTTAAGAGTACCTAATCTCATTATTTTGACACTAGTTCAAAATGCCCAATCGCCTTTAACATACGGGAACAATACTTATACAAGGTTGAGTGTTCATACACTGACATGGGTACTGAAGCTTTGTGAATCAGTAATGTATGCATAAGTGGGCTTGGATTGTTTTGTCAGTCTGTTTTCAAGTCAAATTGATGTCCCCGAGTACAAAATGGCGACAATGACGTCATTGTTTTGATAATCAAATATTTTCGAAAATAGTGTTAGTGTGTTCATGTTATTCAAAACGGAGTCGGTTTTATGTCGTTTTATGATATACCTGAAGCAAAAAAATATACTTACTAGGACTTTATTTTAGTTAGGCATGTTCCATTTTAAAATGCAGTTTTCAAATTGTATAACTCGGTAATTAATAAATATTTTCTTAGATATTTATAAATAATACTAACTACACAGGTGTGTCACTATCGCTGCTTTATAATATAATGGTGACACAACTCGAAATGTAAATTCAAGTTTATATCTAAGAAGGCTTAAAAACGGTGTGACAACATAATATATATTATTTCGATTTGTGTCAGTGTATAAAACAAATGCAGCAATTTTCATTAAATTAATTTTTTTCTCTTATTTATTATGTACGAAATTATTTATGTCGATTCGTCATTTTATATTCGACAATAAGGAGCGAATTATACAGTTGTCAATAATAATTGTTTCTGTAAAAAATGACTGTCGCATTTCAAATCAACTAACTTTTAGCCTCTTTTTAACCGACTTCAAATAAAGAAAAAGGTTCTCAATTCGACGGGATCTTTTTTATGTGTATTCCTCTGTTTAAACATTTTAAACGACACTTAATAAAACAGTAATAGAGTCATAACACACTTCCCAATATAACACGCTCAATAAATTCAATAATTGAAAACAAATGAACCGTAAACATTCTGAACACCTTGAGTTGTCCCCTATACATCTTGTAGCTTACAATTGTATGCAAATCGTATATTCCCATACGTTTGAAGTGGTACTTAGTGTGAATACGAACTTGAAGAACTGGTAGTTCGCCCCGAACGTACGTGATCGAACTTAAAAATATAAAGGTTTGTCATAATGATTGGATCAACGATAGTCAAGTTACCGTTAAACCGACATACAACGCTCAGTCATACTGTCAAATAAAAAAAAAAAAATAAAAAAAAAATATTCTTGCAAGAAAGCTGTTAATATTAATACACGAATTGGAATGAAACAACTGTTAACGGATTTAACTCGCGTATTTTTATTTTATTTTATTTGCTAACGTTTCGGATTCTTTACAGTTTCCATAATCGTAGCACGACTGAGCTGACAATAGTCTAACGCTAAAGTAAGACTTTAGACGTCAGCTAATAAAATAAAATAAAAATACGCGAGTTAAATCCGTTAACAGTTGTTTCATTCCAATGTGTAATAACCGCGAAGGCATCAGAAATTATTATATTAATACACGAAATTCTTCTTCGTAAAAAAAAGGTAAAATGTTTGTGGGCCATTCTATTTTTACTAGAGGATGTTTTTTAGAATATATATACCTTAGTAGCAGCAGTAGTTAATAATTTTGAGAAATATTAACTAAACTATTAACGGATTAAACTCGTGTATTGTTATTTTATTTTATTTGCTAACGTTTCGGATTCTTTACATTTTCCATAATCGTAGCACGACTGAGCTGACAATAGTCTAATGTTAAAGCGAAGTTAATAATTTCTGATTATTTCGCATGGTATTTTTTTTTGTTCAATACCTATCTATATAAGTATATAACATAAATATATACCTATACAGTTTTATAATTACGCAAATCTATTTTCAACCCTATTGATAATACAAATTAAAATCCATTTTCCATTAACCGTTAATCCTTCTAATTAACAAGTAACCCGACGGCAATTAGCCGCGCCGGATCTGTAATCCTAATAACCGTAATTAATTTCTGATAATTGATACTAAAGTGGACTAAATCGGATTAGATGGCTAAATATTAGATGAAGTTTACTATAATGAATTAAATATTATAAGCAAGTGTTAGACAATCGGCAGCTACGAATATGGAGACTGTAAAGTTATTGGAATATCGAAAATCGTTGCGCGAGTTACGTCTAATTTCTTCTATACTAATATAATAAAGAGGAATTTGGATTGAATAGGCTCCTAAACGACAGGGCCGATTTGAAAAATTATTTCACTGTTTGTAAGCTACACTATTCCCGAGTGACATAGGCTATAAGAAAAAGGGATCCGGGCGAAGCCGGGGCGGGCCGCTAGTTTACCTATAAAATAATTGAATACTGACGACATAACATTATTAATACCTATTTTATCTTAAAAAATGGTTCATAGCATTGGACCAATACAAGCACGCAAAAATTATCCAAAAAAAACCTATCATTTGAAAATTCTCTTTCAATACAAATTAAGTTCTCCATTTTTATACAGGGTGAATTTTTATGACCATATCACCGTCACAACACAAACATAAAATCTAGGGCACCCCCTATACATCACATCAACTCGTGAATCTTAAGAGTGTACTTACGTCATAGACAACCCGCATGTTTCTCTCCACTCAAATCTTGAGGAGTTTAATGCATCTCGAAGACTATGCAAATTTATAGTCAGTCGCTATTTTTGTGAAGTGTCCATTGTGACTTCAATTATACAGGTTAGGAATTTGATTTTTAGGGGACAGAAAGTACTCGAACGATCTTCTGGAAAATACTGTAGCAAGGTTTAGTAAGTCACGAGTTTAACTTAATTTGATGATTGTGGTGGCGTTACTTGATGATTAGATTAGATTTATTTATTTCTCAATATTCATCTATACTCAAACTCAAACTCAAATGACATAGGCTATAAAAAAAGATGATCTGTGCGAAGCCGGGGCGAACAGCTAGTAGGTACCTACAGTATATTTACACCACTACTATGATGAAAAGTGACTTAATTACAATGAAACGACTATAACGGATTTAACTCGCGTGTTTTATTTGATTTGCTGACGTTCGATATAAAATTAAATGCGCGGTTCACCTTATTCCATTATTGTGGACAAATGTTATTCCAGTCATAAATGACTTCCTTAATAAAGGTACCTTTTGACACACTTGCTCGTAAAGGGCATTCTATTACAGCACTAGTGATTTTATTGTTGTTGAAAAACGTTGTAAGAAACTCGTGTGGATTGATAATTAGGTACGTACTCGGCTTTTAAATCAATGATTTCAGTATATTTCTACAGAATCTTAAATTCAACATTTTTTTTCTTTATAAGTAAGTAATTCTAATTTAATATATCCGCTGCTTAGCATAGCCAAATGAAGACGAAATTAGTAATAGATTGAAATGAAACAAGTTTAACGGATTTAACTCGCGTATTTTATTTTTATTGGCTGATGTTTCGGAGCCTTTACAGATTCCATAATCGTAGCACGACTGAGCTGACAATGGTCTTATGCTAAAGTAGTAATAGATTTTCTTTAATCAAAATGGCCGTCCAGAACACAATTCAGCATCAATGACATTGTATTTGCTTTTCATATAGGTAAGTTGTGTAATAAATTCCCATATTATTTATTATGAGATGTCGTATCGTTGCGTATTTTCCTTCGATTTCCCTCTAATGCTTTCTTGTTTGTTTCCAATAAACGAAAGAGCGAGTGGGTTTCTGTTGTCGTTAGAAATTGCTGTTTCTACCTCTTGAGTAATATTTAATAATAACTCGTTTGTTTTCACAACTTAGGTAGATATAAAAATCTTTACAGGGTTATAAATTAGTAGGTACAGTAGTATACATGTAGTAAATTGTTTTAAATATTCATGTATTTGTTAACATAAACGTTGTTGCGTACTCCTTGCTGTGTGTATATAGTTTTATAGTTTTACTTTTATTGGCTATTGCCCATTTTTATATATCGATTGTTTTTATAATTGTCAGTTTGTTAGTTTGATTTGGTTGAGTCGTGTTGTGATATTGTGTTCATTTGTAAAGTTACCTATTAAATTCCTATATTTCTCCTCATAAACCTATTGCATTTAATTACAGTCCATTCCTCACCTACAAACGTAATAATCAAATCATTACATCGGCAATAGATTTTTTTAATTATTTAAACGAAATATTGATTGACTCCTAGGAGCATAATGATGACAGTTGTTTAACATTGTCATTTTAAAACAGATCATTGAAATCAATAATCGATTTAGCGTCCAAAGAACAATGAACGTCAAATAAATTTCAAAATTAACACACACTACATAGATTTAAAAATATACGACTACAGAGAAACAAATCTAAGCATTGTGTTCATTCAATTTGTAACATAAAGCGGTAGCATGAAATTTTAAAAGGGGTAGACACAACACGTATTTGGCAACCCTATCGACATATTGTCAATACGTAACAAAAGAATCGACATTAATTTGACATACCATTAAAAATATTGCTTTTAAAAATCATAGAAGAAAGTAGTCACGCGGAAGATATAGCAACTAATGCCGGGTGGCAACCCTAAGTTATGTGACGTAATAAAATTACTATTTATGATCGATTTATTTTTTTTATGATTCAGAATTTGCATAAGCAAACGTCACTGACTGATCGGTGTCGTAAAACATAATCCGTTGAAAGAAAAAAAGTTTTACAAAATGTTTATGGCTCACTGACAACTTTGCGATGACACGCGTTTTTTTAATATGCTAATGACGGTAAACAATAATTTGTAACGGTTGATTTGTTAATGCGAATCATTAGCATAATCATCGTAATAAAAAGTAAGCGTTAATGATAAAAAGGATGACTTTTACTAGTAATTTGACGGATCGATCGTAAAATTAATATCTGTGCATTAAAATGTTAAAAATAACAATGTCTCTATTTGGCGAAAAAGTCAAGCTGCGGTCTTAAATTTAAATACCTTAATTAAATTTAAATCCCTGGCAATAAAACTAAGTTTTTAATAATCATTCGGTGTTTTTTTTTTTAAATTCAATATTGCCAGCTTTCCCACGATGATGGATTACAGTTCTCAAAGGGTTGACAAAAGTGACATTTTTAAACCTGTCAAGATTGGTCACGGTTGGTGGAAGAAAGAACTTTCAAATTGCGCCAACCCTGATTGACAAACTGTCATTTTGAAGTGTGTGTAAAATTGGAACTCGTGCAATTTTTAATTCCCGGTTTGTGCAATTGAATTCAATTAATATGCGTGGTGTGACTAATTATTATATTTTCCATTAATTGATAGTGTGAGAATGTAGTACGTACGTACACTTATGTTGTACATGTAGGTGCTAATATTTTAAGTATTGTACTGTAGGTACATATTTCAAATTTGAAACAAATATTGCGTAACGATAATTTGCTTTCAGGTAAGTACTTAGTTATTAATTGAAAAATATACTTAAGTAAATATAGTGAGCTTATATTGAAATAGTAATATTAATTTGATTAATCCAAGTTAATCACATTTATTGGTCTATCAGCACTAAGTTAAATTAAATAACTGTTCTATGTTTTATCTCTTCTGAAGCAAACATTTCTTCAGTCGTTAAACTTAGTCATAAAATTATAAAACTCATTGTCTCATAAAGACAATCTAAGGAAGGGTTTTATAACTTCTGAACGATTAAATATTTTATAATTTACTTAACTTCTGTTTATTTGAAATTTGTGCTTTTAGATTTAATTCATTAAGAATTTCAACTTAACTTTTTTCTTAATTTATACTTAAATGATACCTAATAATAAAATTTGATTAAGTACACTTTTTACAGGAATCGGCATCTCGACCATAGAACCATAGGTATGCTGGAGAAAAATCCTCTAAGCACGAGATTAATAGCAATTAAAGAAAGTAAACATAATTTCCTACCGACCCACTACCTAGCAACCCCTGCCTCCTGTCATTCCCGTACAACATTAGGTAAACAAGTATTAACCAGCCAGATGCTGCTACTGGCCGGGTCGTAACTTTTTATTTAGCTTTATTTTGCTTTATTGCGGGAAACTGAACGTTTTACGTCTGTCCCTGAGGGATTGCGCTGTAATTAAATAATTTTATTTCCTGGTTTCGGGATTATTTCGGGTGGATTTATGGTAATTTTGTTACAGGTAAATAAAAAAGTGTACGTAGATTATGCTAAATCAATTGAAACAATTAAATAAATATGCAGAATGGAACATACTAAAATTATAAATGTACCTACATAATTTCTAGTTAACTATTATTGACGTTGAGTTCAAAATATTTTTTTTTTCAAACAAATTACGTCTTTTGGATAATCACATACTTACGGACATTCCCTGTCACTCCATTAATTCAACACAGTCGTATCAATCTGTCAATATCCACAGATAAACACATCTAATTACATTCTTAACAAGGAATGTCTAATAACCCTCAAAACCGTGACGTCAGCGTTTACAGGAGTATCGTAAATTAGACACCCCTTGATTAGAAAAGTGACGTCACAGAAGGGACAAAGAAAGTACATTAAATAAAAGAAAAGAATGTTGAAACACCAATGACTGTTTATTTATTTTCTTATGTTCACTAAACAACATTTTATTTCTACCATAAGAATCTTAATAAAGTATTTTTTTAATTAAATCTTTGGCACAAAAATGGAAAAAGGAAAAATTAACAAAATAAAGTCAGAATGAACTCTTCAATTAAATGTTAATGAATCTATTATAATCATAATTTTGTATCCTGAAATTTTTTGAAAAGATTTTTTAAACAAAAATGTATACCTCGCAATTACTTCATCAAAAATTTCCCCATTCCAATTAGACCAATTTTGTACAATAAACACGAAACATCAAAGATGTAAAATAGATAAAAAATAATCTAATCAATTATGTTTTGTCAAACTGTCACATTGACACTTAAATTATTTGATTGGCGGATAATTTTACCCCAAAATTACGCCCTATCTTTGGAATCAAGGAAAATTGTAATTACAACAATTTGTCGCCCCTGAGCTTTTTTGGGCAATATTTTGGGGTCCTTTTTTTGTGGTTATCCAATCTAATTAAAGATTTTGGTTTACTTTTTACAAATAAACTGGAGCCTTATTGTGGTCACTTTAATTACGCGATAAAATTAATATTAATTGTCGAAAATTTGACACCGTCAATCGTCGAACGATATATTTGTCAACATATTATCCACTTTTGACTAAATAAGACAATGTGATAAGATGTAGGTATAATATAAGTCCATTTGACATATTATAAGATAAATTTTAATCATGATGAAAAGAACTAATTTCTGATACCAACTTTCGCGGTTATTACATATTAAGCTGACGATAGCCTAACATTCAGCTCAGTCGGTTACGAATATGAGAACTGTTAACTTTAGAAACGTCAGCAAATAAAATTAAATACGCGAGTTAAACCTATTATATATTTCTTCATTCCAATACTAACTAGGTGTAGTACCTAACATCTGAAATTATTAAAACCGAAGTTCTTATTCAGTAACTCATTTCAAAAATCGATCCTACTAAACAAAATATCTTTATTGGTCATACAAATCGGTCGCGTGTCTCACTGCGACATATGGGGCTAATGCTATGACACTTGACAGGTACGCAGTGACACGAAGTTATCGGGTAATTATAGGTCAAAAATCAAAATGATAAAATATATGGAAATAATTTTATAAGGTTATTATTATGATATATTTAACAGGTTGGGCTAGCTAGCGAGGTTATTAGGAACTATGTATTAGCGTTTGTAAAAATATATTAAAAATATATAGGTACTTACACGTTATATTATTTATTTCAAATTAAACTTTGTGGCTGTTTGGCTGTTTGATCTTAGTCGTATGAAATGTAAGGAAAATTTAAAAAAGATAACTTTATGCGCCCTCTTTGGTTTACGGGAAGTAACTACGATTTTGGAAAAAGAGGAAAAAAGAGTCAATTTAAAAAAATATACTTTTTTAAATATTTATAATAAGTAATTACCTTAAAATGTTTGATTGAATATTACCAGCCTTATTAAATATAATAAATAATAATAATAGTAAGTGTATTGGGTAGGCCGTTACAGGTACTACCTCCTTTTATTTCTTTAGCTGCTAATATGGCTATATCAATAACATTAAGCCATTATAGTATGTTGGTTTAGATATAAATGTGCGTTTTACGGCAATGAGTAGGTACGTAATTCAATTACAGTGACCACTTAAGTACGGACTGCAATCTCAATATTAGGATTCAAGAATGAATTTGCGAAAATACATTGGTATAGAGATATTTTATTTTCTGGCATATTTAAAGGACATTTTTGATTTTCATGTAGGTATATATTTTAAATATTTGAATATCTCATGATATAATATAATATATTTAACTGTGAACACAAAAAAAATTGTTTCTCTCCAAAATAATTATTATGAACAAATATTAAACGTATAACAAATCACTATAACTTCTAATTCCGGAAACACGAAAACTTTTTCCTTGCTGTGTGCTGAAAAACTTTGAAACTCGTGCGGATTGATAATTACATACTCGTCTCACGCGCCTGCAACTCACACTTATAATACAACTCGTTTGCAATGTCAACTTACTACACTTCCATCACAATAATCAAATAACAACTAAACGAATCCGCTCACCGTACCAACTTAACCCATTAGGCGGCGCATGGTTCAATTTGCAACACTGCTCAATTGAATCAGTCTTTGACTGTCGTGTGGGAAGAGTGTGGGTTCGAATCTGGAATAGGGCTATTATACATTTAATGTAAGTTAGGTATTTAGCAAAATTTGATTGGAAGCACAATGCCTGAAGGCATAGGTGTAGGTTCAAGTCTAGAAGGGATCTAGATTTTTTTGCTGTTGTTTTGATAAAAATATTATTATAATTTAATTTATAGGATTTAACCATAGGTATCTATAATTTCGTTACATCGTAATAATATTATCATTGTAAATATTTCTCAATGTTTGTTAAAATTAAATTAGATAGTAACATTCTAAATTCGTTAACGATTGTAGAATTTGTTATTAAAATAAATCTTACTTATCTTTTATTTGGCGAAATTCTCACAATTATCTATCAAAATGGAATCTATTCATTACTTACACTCGTAAGTATAGTAATTTAATGTGTGTGAAAGAGACCAATAATATTTATTACCTATAAACCGCACACGCGCGCTATAGCACCCATCGATGAAATAATGCATAATGCAGGGAAAAAATAATTATTATAGGCAAAGAGAAATAATGAATTAGTTACGCTAATATATCATACACCTAGATCTAAAAGGAGCTAACTCAAAAACCTGAAGTTTTGAGAGAGTTACATTCAGCAACGAATATCTTACAGCATAACCTACCTACCACTAAAACAGATTTAAGCTAATATAACTCTGCTAGCTTCATTATAAAAAACATAAATCTATACATAAAAGTCATGCGTGCATATGGACATATTAATCGGTTTTTCGCCTCTCCTGAAAAAGTAACTTTTTTGAGTTAGCTCCCTTTAGATCTAGGTGTGCGATATCATACACCTAGATCTAAAGGAAGCTAATTAGAAAACCTGAAGTTTTGAGAGATATACCTATACAGCATTGAATTCCTTATAGCAACATAAATACCTACCACTATAACAGACTGAAACTAACAGAAATATTATATAACCATACCGAAAATTTCTTCATTTCCCAAGGACAATATCGCATCCCTAGATCTAAAGGGAGCTAACTCAAAAAAAGTAACTTTTTCGGGAGAGGCGAAATTGTTGTAAGGAATCGGAACCTTTTTTTAGCGTGTGTTTAATTAAAATCATCAGATTTTTGAGTTAGCTCCCTTTAGATCTAGGTGTGCGATATATTAATTTGTTTTTCGCCTTTCTTGAAAAAAATAACTTTTTCGAGTTAACTCCTTTTAGATCTAGTTGTGCGATATATAATTTGAGTAGTATACTCATTCGTTCATTTTGTAACGGTTCATAAGATACAGCCTAGACAGAAGGACAGACGGATAGCAGTCTTAGTAATAGGGTTCTTTTTCCCCTTTAGGCACAAAACTCTCAAGACGAAAGTTTCAATATAATTGGAATGACACTTTAAACAGATTTAACTCGCGCATTTCATTTTATTGGCTGACGTTTCGGAGCCTTTAAAGATTTCTTAATCGTAGCACTCATAATCATAGTTTGCATAGCTGTATTAATCACTATTAGCGTAAAACTATTGTCAGCGCAGTGGTACTTCTTGTTTCATTTCAATGTATAATAACAGCGAAGGCATCAGAAATTATACAATAGAACTCACAACCACCAACTTATATCATGTAAAAAAAATGGTCAAAACAAATCAGACAATGCGTCATAAAACCGTCATAATGTCGTCAGAGGGCCGTCCGCTATGACGTCACACGTGCGCCCAAACTGTGACGTAGTCGTTAAATTTTACGACACTACAAGATCACTGCGACCGCTTCCTGAGTTTTCAATTGTTCACAAATCGCGGATATTATTATGTTATTGTGCATTTGTTTTTATTGTTATTATGGGAAGATGCGAAATCTATACTAATATTATAAAGCTAAAGAGTTTGTTTGAACGCGCTAATTTCAGGAACTACTGGTTCGAATTGAAAAAAACATTTTTTGTTGGATAGACCATTTATTGAGGAAGGCTTTAGGCTATAAAACATCACGCTACGACCAATAGGAGCGAAGAAACAGTGGAAAATGTGTAAAAAACGGGGAAAATATAAAGCCTTATAAAGAATTACTATTCCACGGGGACGAAGTCGCGGGCACAGCTAGTGGTATATAACGCTTTTGCCAATTTCATTTAGAGAATAGGAAATTGTCGATATCTAATAGGTAATGAGATTTGTAGGATATATAAACGATTACAACGAGTTAACCTCGCGTACTTTATTTAAACTAAAGTCAGCTCTATTGGCTACGAATATGGGAATTGTAAAGAATCCGAAACGTCAGCAAATAAAATAAAATAAAAATACGCGAGTTAATTCTAATGAAATTTATTATAATACCTTTCGTGTATAATTTTGTATAACGGGATTGTTAATCCCTACTAATATTATAAATGCGAAAGTAACTCTGTCTGTCTGTCTGTTACGCTTTCACGCTAAAACTACTGGATCGATTTAAATGAAATTTGGTACAAAGAAAGTCTGGTGCCTGAGAAAGGACATAGGCTACTTTTTAACCGACTGCAAAAAAGGAGGAGTTCCACGCGTACGAAGTCGCGGGCAGAAGCTAGTATAAAATAATCCTAACTAATATTATAAATGCGAAAGTAACTCTATCTGTCTGTCTGTTACGCTTTCACGCTAAAACTACTGGACCGATTTAAATGAAATTTGGTACAATGAAAGTCTGGAGCCTGAGAAAGGACAAAGGCTACTTTTTAACCGACTACAAAAAAGGAGGAGTTCCACGCGGACGAAGTCGCTGGCAGAAGCTAGTATAAAATAAAAATACGCAAGTTAAATCCGTTAACAGTTGTTTCATTCCAATGTGTAATAACCGCGAAGGCATCAGAAATTATAATACCTTTCGTGTATAATTTTGTATAACAGGATTGTTAATATAAAATAATCCTAACTAATATTATAAATGCGAAAGTAGCACTGTCTGTCTGTCTGTCTGTCTGTTACGCTTTCACGCTAAAACTACTGGACCGATTTAAATGAAATTTGGTACAAAGAAAGTCTGGAGCCTGAGAAAGGACATAGGCTAATTTTAACCGACTGCAAAAAAGGAGGAGTTCCACGCGGACGAAGTCGCAGGCAGAAGCTAGTATTTAATATATCATCATACGTTTCCACGTAGTGCACTCCCTCTCTCCCTCTCGTGAGTGTTTATCCGGCGACAGGACTCTTAAATAATCCGCCGGTATTCGTCGGTATCTCTAACAATAACTGTTGGAGATAAACGCAAGGTGGAAACAAGGGTGCCGAAAGAATATTGAAGATATACTTACCTACTTAATCTATCTATACTAATATTATAAAGCTGAAGAGTTTGTTTGTTTGTACGCGCTAATCTCAGGAACTACAGGTTCGAATTCAAAAATTCTTTTTGTGTTGGATAGACCATTTATCGAGGAAGGCTTTAGGCTATATAACATCACGCTGCGACCAATAGGAGCGAAGAAACAGTGGAAAATGTGTAAAAAACGGGAAAAATATGAAGCCTTATGAAGAATAACTATTCCACGGGGACGAAGTCGCGGGCACAGCTAGTAATAATATAAAGTACTAACTTTGCATTACACTTTTATTCGTGTAGTCTTTGAACCCTTTGGAGGTGATCAAAAGTGGAAACTTTTGTTGACGTAAAAGTCTATTTTTTAACCCTAGGAAGTGAAGAATATTAAAGATAATATTATACTTAAGTACTTAATATAAACTACTAGTTTTTGCTCGCACTTTTGTTCGCGTAGAAGTCAATTTGCACCCTTAGGGGGTGAATTTTACCTATATCATAATAATATTTACTTAACTTTCATATTTTTCATAACTTTCATAATTTTCATACCTGTCAATTTATTAGTATAGGTAAATTTTGTATGATAAAAACAAGTATTTCTTTTACTTCTAAAACTATTTTGGGTTCGCTTAGTAGTATAGCAAACATTCATCAGTCTGGGAAAAAATATTATATTGATAGAATTATACCGAATTATATAACAACTAGTTACCAACGCTTTTATGTCAAAGTAAAGAAAATACTTTATTACAGTTTTTATTGATTTTTCTTAAGGAATATCCACATTGGAATGAAACAACTATGAACGGATTTAACTCGCGTATTTTTATTTTATTTTCTTTGCTGACGTTTCGGATTCTTTACAGTTTTCATAATCGTAGCACGACTGTGCTGACAATAGTCTAACGCTAAAGTGATATCCATATTAATCCAACCATATTCCGTAAAAGGAAAACCTTCACAAAACGCTAAGAAAATATTGAACAGAGATTAGGCCATATACTTTTATTGGGTTTTCACTATATTTATTTAATGTTTTTCCTTGATTGTACGTAAAGAACTTATCTGCCGTGTATAAATCTTTTTGTTTGTTAACACACTTTTTGGGGTTCTTTTCAAGTTATTGGACAAATAACTGTCGAGTACTTTTTCGTGATAACGTCTGCGGTGAGCCTTATTTATTGTTGTCTTTTGAGTGGTTTTTTCAGGAAATGTTTGGAAATATTGCGTGTTTAGGTTAAAAGGATATTGTTATGATTTTGCTGTGATGTATTTTGGAAGGGAAGTAAGTAGTTGAAGACGATTTGCTACTAATTGTCTCTTGTTTTAAAAAGTCATAGAAAACTAGCTTCTGCCCGCGACTTCGTCCGCGTGGAACTCCTCCTTTTTTGCAGTCGGTTAAAAAGTAGCCTATGTCCTTTCTCAGGCTCCAGACTTTCTTTGTACCAAATTTCATTTAAATCGGTCCAGTAGTTTTAGCGTGAAAGCGTTACAGACAGACAGACAGAGTATGAGTCAGACAGAGTACTTTCGCATTTATAATATTAGTAGGGATAAAATAGTTTTGTAGTTACTTATATTATTTAAAAAATATATTTACAAAGTTCAAAGACAAAGGGCTTTTTTTAATTACTACGTAATTGAAACATGAGCTACAGGTAGGCCATTTTAATGAGTATTTAAAATTTTAATAGTAACCTAAAATCCTATAAAACTCACAACATTCGAATGGCCTGAGCCCTTGACTACGAAAGCTTGCAGGTTCGAATCCTGCTAGGGGCAGATGTATAGGTCCCTAAGTCTTGGATGTCATGCACTAGCTTTGCTTAGTTTCAGATAAAATTTGGTGTGAAAAATAAAAGATCTAATTAAATTTTGTCACTTTGCAAACTCCATCATAGTTCCCACGCTCCATAATCCGGTACAATTCACAAATAGACACGTAAACAAGCCATTCAGAACCCTTTGTGGCAAAACCTCACAACTGACCAATGCCTATAATCGGATCAAGCGGTCAGCGTGAATTCATATTTGCTATGGGAATTTGTAATGTACTTGTAGTGAATTGTCATTGCTAAATGGGTTCCATGCTCAAATGGCGTTAGTCAATAGTTAGAGCTATATATCATACTTGCTTCTGCCCGCGACTTCGTCCGCGTGTAACTCCTCCTTTTTTGCAGTCGGTTAAAAAGTAGCCTATGTCCTTTCACAGGCTCCAGATTATCTTTGTACCAAATTTCATTTAAATCGGTCCAATAGTTTTAGCGTGAAAGCGTAACAGACAGACAGACAGACAAAGTTACTTTCGCATTTATAATATTAGTAGGGATAATAGTACATTACGCACCTAGGCCAGTAAAATAAAAAATGTCTCAGATCACATGTAATTGTCGTCCGAGGCGAAGCCGAGGTTGACAAAAATGTGATCAGAGGCTTTTTTATTTACTGGCCGAGGTCAGTATACTATTTTTCTGTTCGACGAAGCCAGAAAGCGGCAATTTTATTTAGCGCAGCGGCCAGCAAGTTAGGCAGGAGGATAGAAAAGTATTATTATTGAAATTTAAGATGCATCATAAAATGCACGTAACATTATACAAAAGTTCAAATAGCTGTAGCATTTTTCTTTATAGTACCTATGTTATTCTGTTACATTTTGTAAAATGAAGTGAACACCACAAAACTAACACTCCTGAGAGAAACGGCACAACTGAATTCTCACCGATTCCCGGGTAACCTCGTTATCCATACAGATAGCGGTAACGAAATCCGATTACTGACCACTGGTCACTCGATTTCTAATAAAATGGGATTTAACAGCTGATGGACGCCCGTGAAATTATAGGATTTCATAGTCATTTCATTTATCGTTTACTAAAAGCATCATTGTGTCAGTCATCAGTGAGACATTTTTTATTTTATTGGCCTCGGTGCGTAATGTACTATTCTATTTCGCCTTCAAATATTTATTTTTACGATTACCTATGGAATCTGTAAATGCTCCGAAACGTCAGCCAAAAAAATAAAATACGCGAGTTGAATCCGTTTAAAGTTGTTTCCTTTTAAGATATTCTTATTATTAATTGGACAAGTTTCGTTCATTGAAAGCCATAAAACGTAGAAAAACATTTCCTCCCAATAATACTTTAACAAACAGACGGAGATAGGTACATATATTTTTAATAAAACCTAGAAATACCGTTAATCCCCGTTGGGTCGTAAATGTTTATGACTCGCGGTGTGAACGCGTCCTTATGACGCCGCTGATAGTGACAACCGAACCTAAAGTCTGGGTCACAATGGGGTCAGATTTTTTTTAAAAAACTTTCTTAGTGAAAAATATAATTATATAATGTAAAATTGTAAGCTGCTTTTACCTACTGTGTCATTAATCTTTGACTATTTAAAACACTAGTTTGTGTCGTACATAATAATATATGAACTGAAATAATTATAATACTTTGAAAGTAAAAATGAATCGAATCTAGATATATTATAGGTACCTATTAACTTATTCCCGGACTTCGTTCTTGATATACCTAGGTGTGTATGCGCAATGCAAAAAAAATGATCTAAATTATACACGGGACATAATAAAATAACTAAAGAAAATATGCAGACAAGAACCCAGATTTTGCTAAGTTTTTTGGCTCGAATAATAATATGAAAGTAAAATGTTCTAAGTATATTCAAAATCGTCTGACGTTTCGGATTCTTTACAGTTTCCATAATTGTACCAATAAAAAGCAAATCTAAGCTGCCAATAAGTATAACGCTAATTTTTTGACTTATTAAAATAATTATATTCTTAAATACAGCCTGAAACCTCAATAACGGCGTTTCTCTCGCAGATCGCGACACGTTTTCCGCGAATCAAGTGTACCTCCTACATTAACACACAGACTCTTCAATACCGCCACTTATTGTATTTTGTATTATTTACCCAATTTTACGATCTGTATCTTTCATATTTTTGAGTGAGTCCAAACCACTTAAAGTTTTACGAGACAGTTTTCCACGTCAATAATGATGGTAGGTTTTATGGGAGGTTGTAAAATATCTCACTTTTTTACATTTAATTAATCAAAATGGACCATTATTGAAAACTTGGGTTTATATTTTGAGCTTTTATGCTGATATTATAAATACAAATAATAATTATAATATTGTAATTTCTGATGCTTTCGCTGTTATTACAGTTTGTCTTCTATCAATGTCATACATTGGATATGAGTGAAAGAGAGACAGTGACAGATATGCAGCAATTTTGGCGCGACAAAAATCTTTTTTTTTGGCTTACCAAATGTTTTTTAAAAGATTTTTTTTTGGCGAAATATGTCAGTCCCGTATCATTAAAAAGGCGAAGTATTAAATAAAAACTAATTTTATAAAGGTGAAACCGCTAGACGCAGCTAATTTAACTTCAAACGTGGTTTTCGTAGCAAGGCTCTACAAGACTTTTCGTAGCACTTCTTGCTACAAAAGATAAGAAGGTCGTAGCATGTTCTTTTTATAAGAAATCACTATTATTTATACAGTAATATTGATAATAATATAGAGAACAGGTGAAAGAGTTTAATTCATTTGACCATAAAACTAATATAAGTAAACTATTTGATTTCGTAAATGCATTTTTTTTAATAAACATCACTAATAAGATATTTAGTTTTTGTTCAATATTTTGATGAATAAGTAATACAACCCCTTGTTATATCCCTCAAACATTTTTGCTTACAAAATTAATCTCAAAATTCTTAAAATCAATGAACATCAAAGTCATGAGAAATGTCAAAAATACTCATCACATCATCTATCAAGTTATCTCAATAAAATGATACAATTCAATGTCATTACGAGATAATGTTTTGACAAACCATTAAGCATGTATTTGACAAAAGGCATTTTGACATTTCCACAATCGACGGATTGACTGTTATTGACAGTTGCATTTTACAGTTGATGTCATTTTTATAATGTTTAGTTTTAATAGACTTTTTTTACTGTCGCTAATGGTTTAAAAAATATAATTATTATGAAGTGTCTAATGTATTTTTTTCTTTTGATGTAAATAAAAAGTAATTAATTCTTTTTTTTTGTAATTTTCGGTTGTAATTTTTATCATTGTTAAAGAAAAAAAAGATAACATATTAAAACCCTCATCATGTCAAATGTCATGTAACTGTCATTTTAGTGAAAATGATATCGCGATTCGGATGCATATTAATTAATTGCTCTTAATTACTTTCAACCCTTTCTATTTTACTATTATAAGGGTTCTTTCATACAACACTGCAAATAATAAAACATTTTTAATATTTTTTTAGTGCAACCATTTTTTGAATTGTGATGTCCCTTGCTATATATAAAAAAAAAAGTTTAAAATTATATAGATTTTAAACTTTCTTATTTTATTATTCAATGATATTAATATAACAAAATTTTTATAACAGCTGTAATTGTGACAATTTTGTTTCATTTATTTTTTGTATTTATTTATTAATAAAAAACAACCTGCAGACTTACAGACTCATTTCAAATATAAACGCCTAATGTTTGAGCAAAAAAAAGAAAAACAGTCTGGCAATATGAATCAGGTTAATTTTGTGCAGCCGATAATCATTTTATTTTAAAAATTATGGACATTATTAAAGCCTTTTTTGAGAACTTATTTATATATAAAAGACGTAAATGATATTTGTATTTTAATATAATATAATATTTATAAACGATTCACGTTCATTCGTTCAATACCTACTAGAGCTAGTACAAAAATGCTGCAGTTAACCCGTTCAATAGCTAGGGCATATTAAGACCACACGCACTTTAATTATAATTAATTAATTTAGATCTTTAAAACAGATATCCATGCTAATTTAATTATACCATCACATTAGCATCTATTATACTAAAACTAAGATTATTGACCGAAACAATGTTGCTGAGTAAACTGTTTTAAAACACGTGAATTATTCAAAATTATGACAGTTTAATGTCATGAATATGAAAAAGCTTTTTAATTTTGTCTCTTACCTTGATTATTCTGGTTTACGATGTTTTACTAAGTATACAATAATATCGCACACCTAGATCTAAAGGGACCTAATTCAAAAACCGGAAGATTTGAGTTATGCACATCATCGGATTCCAGCAAAACCCACCTACACTAAAACAGATTTCAGCTAATTATACAGAAAACTCATGCGTGCATATATATTATATGGACATATTAATCAGTTTCTCGCCTCTCCTGAAAAAGTACCTCTTTTGAGTTAGCTCTCTTTAGGTCTAGGCGTGCGATATTGTGAAAGTACAGTACAGTATTTATATTGAGTTAATACGTTAATATTTTGGTACCTATTTTTTTATTAACTATTTTTTTTATTTCTTTAAATATGAATCATAACAAAACTCCTGATCGTAACAATCACACGTAGGTCTGTATGTATAAGAAATATTGAAATCGGTCCAGCCAAGAGAAACGGATTCATTTATATATTAACTAGTGGTTCGCCCCGGCTTTGCACGGATCCCTATTTTTTTTTCAAAATATTCTATAGCCTATGTCATTGAGGGTGAACGTAGCTTCTCAACAGTGAAAGAATTTTTCAAATCGGTCCAGCCGTTTTGCAGTCTATTCAATCCAAACAAACAAACCTCTTTATAATATTAGTATAGATAATATTATTATTATTATAGTATAGACTATTTAGTGAGATATTGACTTAACACCCTAGATGCAGCGGTGGTCAATTTGTGGACAAGTGACCGTGTCCACGAAACGACCACACGTGGTCAGTGACAATGTAACTAGACCTAATGCGAGCGTGACGACATCTAGTGGACAAGCAATTAAACAATAATTGCTATATTTCTTCTTTGAACATTATGTCATTTAAATGTAAAAGTGTGTTATTATTTTTCTTATAATTATATTTTTGTACTGAGACAAGAGTAGAAAAAAATTTACATTTATTTTAGAAATATTTTTCTTTACAAACTGTTTATGAATGTAAAATCTGTATTGGTATTAAAGATTCTGACACTGTATTATTGAAAATTGAACAGAAAAGGCTAGAAAATTATTTATTTATTTTGAATGCCAGAGAATTATAGAACAATAAAATATGTATGCACTTTTATAATAAATTCACAGATGATTATGATTTTTAAAGATTTAGTTGCTAATAACACTACCTACAGATTTTTTTAATAAATAAATGGCAGATTTATGACAAATCCATAATATCTGAAGAGTGTAAATTCATTGATTTGTAACACTTTAAGTTAACACTAAAATTAGGTGTGACTGGACAAAATGACCCTTGAATTCACGGACAATGTATTTTTAAGGACATTCCAAATGTAACTGCTATAAAATTAGTTCCGGAATCCTCAACAAGGGGTCAAATTTAGAAAGTGGCCAAAAATTTTTTTTTGGACACTAAACATTGACATATTTATGTGTTTTTGCTAATAAGCGTTTAGATGTGGGTGCACAGATTTTGTGCTAAAATTATTTTTATTATGAGATACTGTACGACGCAATTCCGTGTACTTTCAAATATGGTGAGGTGAAAAATGATGTTTTTTTTAAATATTTATTTTTAATAATAATTAATAGTTCTCAACAATAAATTGAAAGGGTGTGGCATGATAAATACAAAATGCATCCAACAATAGAAACAACCCAAGCATCACCATCTTACCACAAACAATCGATTAAGAAAATAATAAAGGAACTATACAAAAAAACGATTTAGTACATAACAATTGGACGAAAAAGATAAATGTGATTTCGATGTTATTTCAGATGCAGTAAGGGGTTAAGTCAGTGGCAATGACGCTAATGTGTTCTTCGCTTCACCGATTACGTATAGGGGAGAGAAAAAAAACTATTTTTTACTCAAATCGAATTTTGACGCAAGGATATTACCAAAATTGGAGTGACCGGAGGGAAATAAGAAAATTATTGGGCGCGGAACCGTCGAAAGTGTTTTGGATTAAATTGAGTGGGTTTCCTTGTATATGATTGAATTACGTCTTGTTAAATGTTAATAAAAATAATGAAGATTTTTTTTTGACATTAAGTTAATAATGGAATGAAACAACGGATTTAACTTGTGTATTTTACTTTATTTGCTGACGTTTCGAAAACTCTACAGTTTCCATATTCGTAGCCCGACTGAGCTGACAATAGTCGAACGCTAAACCGCTAAGTCTTAGCTCTCTAGCTGACGATAACGCTGACGCTAACGGGGTAAGAAGTACCTACGTGAACAGTGATATAAACCTTCCTTTTGCAACACTCTATCTATTAAAAAAAGCGCTTCAAAATCGCACATAGGGATCGACAGACAGCGATAGAGACTTTGTTTTATACTAGGTACTTACCTACCTATGTATTACTCATCACTTCTTTTAAAGAATTTGTGATAGAAAAATAAGTAACTGCAGAAACCTTTGAATAAAACTAGTAAAGAAATTATCAAAATACAGAGGGAACAGGAGGCATTACTAACAAATCTGATAGGTAACAATTCAACGGATAACCTCGTGATGTTAAATGGACTGAAATCAGACCCCGAACATGTGTACTTGCGTCCTAATGGATTTAAAATTTATTACATCAACGCCCACTTTACACTAACAACCATTTTATTAATTCTGTTAGAATATAAAGAGAGTGCTTTATGTTTAAGTAGTAGAGTGCAGTTTCGAATGACGGGATGGCAATGTTATTATTTTTTAAAGTGGTTTATTGTTATTATGTTTGGCCTATGAATTTACTACTGTAGCTGTTTAAGCTTGTAGGTTTTTATATAAAGAAATTCTTATTACTTTTCTTAACAATACCTACATAAACTTGATCACATTTAAATATTATTTATAAAAAAAAATAGGGTCCACTGAAATACGTCGTTTAAATGCTGGACTATAAAGAATTTGGCATCAACATAATCAGTCGATTGGTACATTTACCATTTCGTTAAAAATGTACCAGACTAGCGGTCCGCCTCGGCTTTGTACGGATCCCTAATTTTTACAAAAAAAAATCAAAATATTTTATAGCCTATGGATAATGCAGCTTTCGAGTGGTGAAAGATTTTTTAAAACGGTCTAGTAGTTTTAAGCCTATTCATTACAACCAATCAAACAAAGTTTTCTTCTTTATAATATTAGTACAGTCAGCATCAGATATATATACACGGGCGAGGTGCTCAAATACATCTGAACAACATTACATTTCAATAAATTCGTTACGGTAAATAAGGCCAATAATATATGAACGTCCAATTCGTCACAAATATAAGAGCAGCAATTTTTCAATATAATCTGGACACATAACCACGCAAAAATATCTAAACAGTACAAGTGTTCATAAATATCTGAACACTTAAGGAAAATATACCTTATGTCACTGCCATACAGTTTAAATTCTTTTGTACAGATGTAGTGAATATTCTGTCTCATGGTATCATTATTAGGTAAGCAAAGCAAACGAGAATTGCGACGTTGTCATACTTACTATTGTTTCCTGTTGCCAAACTTCAACTGTCACTGTTCAGTTCGTATCCTATTTAATTATGAAAGAATCTCATAATATATAATTATTATGGTCGTTGACAAGTCGTTGTCAACATTGGTAATTAATTTTCGTCAATCTGATAATTGATTGCTTAGCCTCGTGGTTTAAGTCAGATACGCGGTCATAGAACGCAGCTGGTTTAAGTTCGAGACCAGGAAGAATTGTGTTTTTTTTTTAATTTTATTCCTTTTGTATTTTTATTCAGACCTTATTTTATATTGAAGACGTCGCTGAGACACTTCCAAGACTAACCTTAGTTAAATTGTGTATTTTCTAGTTATAGTTTATTTAGTGTTCGTGTGTAAAGTATAAATTATTATGGTAACCAGATGATGAAATGATGAGACATGATGGAGCTTAATTAATTACATACTTTGTCGTTTAATTAGGTACGCAACAACTTCATCAATTGTAAAAGTCCGTAGGTAATAAACGAACTGCAAATACTAATACGAGTTTCGATTCTACGTACCTATGTCCGATCTCCGAATGTCCTGCCACCGTATTATAGACTAAAATAAATGTAGAAAAAATCTTGCGAGAAATAAAATTTTAATATAGCAGGTAACCTAATTTATTATAGAAATTATTAAGATCATTATTTTGTACAAAATAATGATCTTAATAAAATTCCAAAATAAATAAAATGAAAAAAAAAATACACTAATATGTCCTAGTCACGAACTCGAACCAGCCGCGTTCTATAAACGCGTATCCGACACATTAACCACAATGCCAATTTATCAATGATACAGCAGACGAAAATCCGCTACCAATGTCGACATCACTTGTCTTGTCATCGATGATCATTGTCATTGTACTAATGGCGGAAAAAAATACCCCCTTCTCGAAATTAAATTCTGAATCGAATGCAACAATCCCCATATTTTTAAGACAACTGATAAATTTTTCGCAGAGAACTCCTCGACCAGACTATAATACATAATTATTATAAAGAGGAAAACTTTGTTTGGTTGTAGGTAATGAATAGGCTCAAAAACTACTGGGTTTTTAAAAAAATCTTTCACCACTCGAAAGCTACATTATCCACGAGTAACATAGGCTATAGAATATTTAAAAAAAAAAAATTAGTAATCATGTTGAAGAGTCGGATTCGATCCATGACTCTCGGTTTACTAAGCAACATCTTACGCATCAAGCTGAAACAGTCTTACTTAACCGGTTGAAATTTATAGGTATATTATGCGTTTCATTACAACTTAGTGTGTACGATGAGACAGGCATATTCGCTACATCTGTACAAAAGAATTTAAACTGTATGGCAGTGACTTAAGGTATATTTTCCTTAAGTGTTCAGATATTTATGAACGCGTGTACTGTTTACATATTATTGAAAAGTTGATGCTCATATATTTGTGACGAATTGAATGTTGAGATATCATTGGCCATATTTACCGTAACGAATTTATTGAAATGTAATGTTGTTCAGATGTATTTGAGCACCTCGCCCGTGTATATATATCTGATGGTGACTGTACATATAGATATACTTGAGAGAGTTTTTTTCCTTACAAATAAAGGACTTTTTAATATTATAAGTGCATGCAAGAGTAAGAAATCCCTTAACTGATTTAAAGTATTTCAGAAATAACACAACTCGTTCGATTCTCATTTCGATTCGAGTTGCAATAGTACCGCCAAATAACTATAACATTTTTTTTAATGCGTGGGGTCTTGTTAAAATATCGACAAAGTAGGGAGTAAAATGTTGCCACTTTTTCAATATTAAACAGAATTATTTATTTGAATGCTGCCACGTGCTGTTTTGACACAGTTTTGTGGGGTCACATTTTTTTTTGGAAAAAAATCGCTATTGTCCTTTAATAACCATTGTAATGCTTTATTCTTACTTAATTTTATACTATTATATATATAAGTATTTTGTGTTCAATCTATCTATAATTAACTCTGAAAAATAAATACTAATACTTGCCTACTTAATATTACTATTGTTATACTTTTTTGGGAAGTTCAATTGGCTTAGGTATAGGTACTTAATATTTCTTTGTCTCTCTTTCACATTTACGTTGTTTCTGCTAAGTTTTTAAACGCTTCTTCTAAGTAAAGGATTGGGTGAATTGCACGCGCGATTAGCGGTAGCGGTGAGCGGTGAGCGGAGCTGTGGATGGAGCGGCGAGCGGAGCGGTGAGCGTTAAGTGGCAGGCATGGTTTGTACGTTGCTATAATTATTATTCGAAGCCAAACGACGTATAAGGACTTACTATCTATTATAACTTGCCTGAACAAATCTTACATACCAAACTATAACTAAACGAAGTTGCGAAGCTAGTAGTAATAATGTGCACAGAAATAATAGTGCACTTAAATCACATAACTACTCAGCGACATGTCTGTCTGTCCGACATTAATTTGCAGGAACTTAGTCGTAAAGTTTTACGATATTGGCGAATCACTTCCGACGTACGTTTGCGAAAAAGGGTTCCCCAGTTATGCCACAAGGCGGTACTAGTCACATGTCAACTTAAATTATTCTGCTTAATATAGTATAGGTAATAAAATAAATAGTTATTATCACTAGCTTAACTATATCATGTGTAACTAGCTTCTGCCCGCGATTTCGTCCGCGAGGAACTCCTCCTTTTTTGCAGTCGGTTAAAAAGTAGCCTATGTCCTTTCTCAGGCTCCAGACTTTCTTTGTACCAAATTTCATTTAAATCGGCCAGTAGTTTTAGCGTGAAATCGTAACAGACAGACAGATAGACAGAGTTATTTTCGCATTCATAATATTAGTAGGGATGATATTTTATACCAAGACAAGAGTAAAAAAATTGAGACCCCCAGTCGCCTACTTAATCTTGTGTGCTAAATGCTGCAAAGGATTTCACAGAGATGGCGCTGAAGCGAAATATCGCATGTAAACAATTCAGGTACAAGATCGAATTGAAGGAGTAGAGAATTTCGACGACTCATCAGTGGTCCCTATGGTGTAATGGTCAGCACGCTGCCGCTAGTAAAGGCATAGGCGTGGGTTCAAATCCCACTGAGGGTCACATTTTTTCTACTCTTGTCTTGGTACTAAATATCATTATAATTAAAAACTTATAGTGTTGAACCAAAAACATCGATCGAATTTCAATTGATAGATCGTTGTTAATACCTATTTGTATATTAACAACGATATATCAAGGTGTGAAGGTATTATTGTACATAAAACACAACATTTTGTTAAAAAAAAGTACTCTTTTGTTTAACCCTACCAATGCATACCGTAAATTGAAACACGTCGCTGCAAAATCTCGCGGTAACAAAATGACAGTAAAAATGTCAATGTTGTTCGGGTCTCGTTAAAAAGTGCATTAGTCGCGTTTATCGAGTCGATGTCGTTAGCTTAAACTGTTTCAGCTCGCCGTCAGCGATTCTCAATATTCTGCGGTTTTCTTTTTAGTACGTAACAAATAAGTTTATTTGATTTAAATTTGTTTGAATGCGCTAAGTAATGTATTGTTTTACAAGTTATATTAATTTTAGGTAGGCAAGCCAATAGTAATTTTCGTTGCATTACAATATATATGTATTATGTGTTTTATAAAATAACTAATGGTCCCGGCAGACTTCGTCCCGCTCTTAAAAACATAGCTACATTAAATTTAATCAATCAGCTGTTGTCATTTTCGCATCATTTTTTATATCATTTTTAATTTTTAAAAATGGACGGCTAAACTAACATGTTTTTCTTTTTTTTTCACTGGAACGTGATAAAAAGAAAAAAATATTATCCTATAATATATTATCCTATGTCCTTCTCCTGGCTCTGATCTACATCCCCAGCAATTTTCAGCCAAATCGGTTCAGCCGTTCTCGAGTTATAAACGGTGTAACTAACACGACTTTCTTTTATATATATAGATAGATAAGATAGTGATACTTAGCGGCTGACGTCGTCTCGACAGGCAACACAGCGTCACATTAAATTTAATCAATCGATTTGACAGTTGTCATTATTGTGTTTTGTTATACTATTTTTAACAAATGAATGACTACAATGATGATTGATGTTTTACATGTATTTTTATCACCTACTAGTTCTGGTTAAAAATTAGTCTGTCTGTCCATCTTCTGAGTCTAAGGTACAACCCCAACAATTTTCAGCCAAATCTTTGTTTTATACATAGTTTTTTTTTTCTTGGTCAAGTTGAGGATTATGATTTGCTCATAAATAGTCTAAAATACATTTTATTAACATCTTAAATAAAAAACAATAACACAGCAGTTAAATAATAGTCAAGCACTTTGAGAACACAAATCTGTCAACCGAACGTGTATCAGCATGACAATGCCGCCACGGAAGCGACGCCGTAAATTTTTACAACGCGTGATCGCATTGGAAGGGTTGACTCTTCAGTTTGCGCTTTGTAAATGACGCGGAATAATTTGTGTAAGGTTACGATAAATATCGAATAAGAAGTGTTTACATGCTTTGATGTATTTCGTAGAAAAGGTTTTTACAGAATAAAAAATGATAGGTACCTACCTATAATCTACAATATGCAATTGATTTTGACGAAGTTTGTGACCTAATTTTATTAAGAAATAAATTAATATAATTATGCAGATAATTATTAAGTAACTAATTGTATTTAATGATTATGTAACTTGTAAATTATTAAATTTATTGGAATGAAACAACTATTTATTTTATTTTATTTGCTAACGTTTCGGATTCTTTACAGTTTCCATAATCGTAGCACGACTGAGCTGACAATAGTCTAACGCTAAAGTCAAATAAAATAAAATAAAAATACGCGGGTTAAATCCGTTAATAGTTGTTTCATTCCAATGTGTAATAACCGAGAAGGCATCAGAAATTATTATTAAATTTAGTATAATTGTTTTATTTATTTACTACATATATATAGGTCTATATGTTGTTATCTGTTTTTGTTATTGAGACAATAGGTAATATCTTAGAAATGAAAATCGATGATTAACTAAGTTAATCTCATTAGAAGTTGCGGGCAAAAGCTAGTATAGATATACAACCTTAGTCGACGTTTTTCGCCTAACTGTATATAGTATTAAGGTGAATTAACATTTGAACTGTACCATTTCTGAAACCTCATTTACCTTCCATTCATTATTCAGACATCGGATCGGTTGTGCGACTAATCCGACGATATTAGAGATAGAGCGCTCAGGAATTGACCTGAGCTTCCGTTTTGGTATCTTACAATGAAATAACTAGGGCTGGATTAGACATAATAGTATTTATTTATTGCGTATGGTAGTTTACAGGTGTACACTGTGGTCAGTTTCACATATAGTCATTTCAGGGCATTGCAATAGTTAAATAGTACATTACGCACCGAGGCCTGTAAAATAAAAAATGTCTCAGATCACATGTAATTGTCGTCCGAGGCGAAGCCGAGGTTGACAAAAATGTGATCTGAGGCTTTTTTATTTTACTGGCCGAGGTCAGTATACTATTTTTCTGTTCGACGAAGCCAGAAAGCGGAAATTTCATTTAGCGCAGCGGCCACAAAGCTGGCGCTTCCTGGCCCGAGGACAGAAAAATAATTTATGTACCTACCTGCCTATTAAATAATAATATTATGCATTGTGTGAGCTGCAGATATAGAAAATAGGTCAATCAGTCAGTCAATCAGTCAGTGAATAAGTCAGTCGATCAGTCGATCGGTCAGTCGATCAGTCGATCGGTCAGTCGGTCAGTCGATCAGTCGATCGGTCAGTCGGTCAGTCGATCAGTCGATCGGTCAGTCGATCAGTCGATCGGTCAGTCGATCAGTCAGTCGATCAGTCGATCGGTCAGTCGATCCAATACTAATATAATAAAGAGAAAAAGTTTGTTTCGATTGAATAGGCTCCTAAACGACGGGGCGGATTTGAAAAAATCTTTTTCTGTTGGAAAGCTACACTATTCCTGAGTGACATAGGCTATAAAAAAAAGCGAAGCCGGGGCGGGCCGCTAGTCTGTTATATAATACGAGTATATCTGCATAAACTACAGCCACTTCCAATTTTTATAAATCCATCTACACATTAACATACGCGTCTGTCTGGATTAGAATCCGCTGCCCGCGGCTATTGGTGTCTGTGTGCGTACACCCAAAGTGTTACCGTGTCTTGACGCTGAGATTTGTATTTGCTTGATTGATGTATTTAGTAATTTGATTGGACACGATGTAGGTAGCTGGAAAACGAAGATGCTCAACCACAAATAAAAGATTGCAATGAAACAACTGTGACGGACTTAACTCGTGCATTTTTAGTTCTGAGGTGACGATAACGTTAGACTATCCTCAGCTCAGTCGTGCTACGGATATGGTAACTGTAAGTTTTCGAATGTAAGTCAGAAAATTAAATAAAATACGCGATTTAAATCCGTTACAGTTGTTTTATTCCAATATGAAATAAGCTTGAAGGCATCAGAAATTATCTCAAATAAAATGTTACCTCTATTACGAATTATAATACTACTGAACCTTAAAACAAAACCTATACAATTATTTTATTGCAATTTACGGCGTAGATTTTTTTTTCTTTTTTATAATAATGCATTGTTAATTTTGTTATAAGTATTTATAATTTTAGCATTTTGTGTAAGATGTTCCGAAGAGATATTAGGTAGGTTCCTAAATTGTATATTTACCTAATTGATCATCATTTCTGACTAACCAAGCCTTCCTCATCATTTCTGTTTTCATTCATAAATAAATGAAAGAAAGGAATCATTTGATGATGAAATTGAATCCTAACGAATCTGAACCCCAGACCCTGGACAATGCAAACACTCCGACACGCGACCACCGACAAATTGTCGGCAAAGTACGAAATATGTCAATTATAATTAATAGGGAGAGATTTGTCCGTCTGTATTATCGAGATGGACTAACTATTGTGGGATTTGGTTGTAATGATGGTATTATTTGGTATTTATTTGTCGAGTGCTTGTAATTGAACGGAAAGTGGGTACAAGTTGGTGGTTGGGATTTTTGAAGATGAAGTAGTTATTTGGATATTTTGATGTGGCATCAAAGTGAGTACGAGTATAATATTATAAAGATGAGGTAGCATACAAAAGTACTTTATTTAATTCAATATATTTAAGTCTAACTAAATAAATATTTCATACTAGCTCAGACAATGAAAAACATTAAATGAAAAAAAAAATGATACCTACCTAAAGTTAATTTTAGGTTCCAACTGTCTCTCGCTATATGAAAATTTAGCTCAATCGGTTTAACAATTTAGACTTCAATGGGTAACTAATGAAAAAAAATATATCTCAATTTTACATTTACAATAAAAAACTAACTTATTAGAAATAATTTCACTATAATAATTTCTGATGCCTTCGCGGTTATCACACATTGGAATGAAACAACTATTCACGGATTTAACTCGCGTATTTTAATTTTATTTTATTTGCTGACGTTTCGGATTCTTTACAGTTTCCATGATTGTAGCACGACTGAGCTGACAATAGTCTAACGCTAAAGTGATTTATAATTTTACTGATAATTTTTGCATTGATCATCGTCACAATCAGTCGAAATACCCTCATAACATCAAACCATCTTATATTCTGTCTACCGCAACTGCCTTACGATTATCGGTGCAGATAGCCAAATATTTATTGAAATCCTTTTCTTATACCTAGTGCTAGAAGTGTGGTAACTTGATAATTCACTCGTGTCAGTATTATAAGTACGAATGCACACGAGCGCGTTAAAGACCCGATACTATAATCATCATTTCACACGAGTTTAAGATTTCTTTGTTTAATTTAAATAATTTATCGTGACGAATTGTTCAACAACTTCCCATTTCCCGTCGCCATTTCCATTTCAACAAACTGTCACTTAGCTGTCAAGTAGGGTGTCTCAGAGACAATATTTGTTAAGGACACGCCCTTTACCTCTTTAAGTACCATCGTATACACGTGGCTAAACGTGGGAATGTCCTGCCATAATATATGGACACTCGAATTTGTGAATTGTGAATTTGATCATTGTTAAATGTGATTTCGGTTAAGTGGAATGAATATGAATAGTTCGAGAAAAAAAAAATGTTTATGGTTAAGTTATGTAACCATAGTTTACATTGATTTTTTTATTTATTATTGTAACAGTTGCCTATTTTTAATATAGAAAATATTATTGTGTAATTTTATTGTAACAAAATAATTCATTTTGATTAAAAATATTTGTTCTTTAATGAACTGTTGACCTAAAAAATATTTATTTGAATACTTAAATATTCCTGCTATTCAAATAATTGAGTTTCCGGACGAATTGAGAACCTGCTCCTTTTCCTGAAGTCGGTTAAAAAGAGAAAATTTAATTATAATTGACATATTTCGTACTTGATCGAGAATATGTCGAAGGGTCGCGTGGCCGAGTGTTTGTTTTGATGTCCAAGGGTCACATATTCCCTGGATACCTTTAATGAATCTGCGAACTATTGTAATGCATTTACGAAATAATAGTAATTTTATGTAAAAATATACAGGTATTTTAGTCTGATGATTGGTGGGGAGGTAGCTTAGTACATACTTTGAGACGAACATAGGATACTTTTAATTCCGATTCGGTGGAAAAAAAAAAAAATTCTACCTTTAATATTTTCTCTGTAAATCAACCCCGCTTTCAGGTCTGCGAGTATCCATTCTTTCTAAATTTATTTTATACTACCATTCTTAAATAAAACATCGATCCTTAAATTACGTAGGTACCTAAGTCATGAGTCACTAGAATATGTAGTAGTCTATCATTTTCTATGTAGTTTTATTCAAAATCAAAAATACATTTATTCAGTTTAAGCTTTTACAAGTTCTTATGACGGTCAGAAGAAGATGCCGTTTCCGAAAAAACCTCACTATTCACATATTGGTGTCGTTATATATACTTTTGTACATATATTAAACTAGCGGCCCCGGCAGACGTCGTCCTGCCCGTCCGATTGTTTCGTCAAAGATCTGTCAAAGTCTTCTGTCACTTCTTCATAAGGCTTCATATTTTCCCCGTTTTTTACACATTTTCCACTGTTTCTTCGCTCCTATTGGTCTAAAGCCTTCCTCGATAAATGGTCTATCCAACAAAAAAATAATTTTTCAAATCGAATCAGAAGTTCCTGATATTAGCTCGTTCAAACAAACAAATAAACAAACAAACAAACTCTTCAGCTTTATAATATTAGTATAGATACACTAAGTATATCTATATAAAATAATTCCCACCAAATCCATTGATAACCCTTGACTACGCTAATTGCTAAATATTCACAGTGTTTTGTTAAACACGCGGCCACGTGATCGCCGCGGGCGCACGTATATGAAAGAAACTTTAAACTAAATGAAACATTGTTAAATTAGTTTAAATAATTCAATTATAGTTTTTCTATTGGAGAACGTTTTATATTGCTACAATTTATAATACCTTTTTGGATTTAAATAAATATAACGAATTTAACTTATATTTTATTTTATTTACTGCGTTTCGAAAACTTTTTAATTTCCATATTCGTACCACGACTGAGCTGATAGTCTAGCGCTAAAGTTACTTTTGTTCCAAAGTCCAAATCTACCTTAGGTACCTTACCTTTGCTTTGATTTGGAGATAGAATTCGTGACAGCATAACATAAACTTAGAAAGGAATGGATGCTGAAAGCGAGGACGTTTTACAGGTAGCAGGTATCAAAGGTGAAAAAAAACATTGTTAATTTTTGTACCACGGCAACGGGATAAAAAGTATCACATGTCCATATTTTTACCCCACCAATTTTCAGCCAAAACTATTTAGTTCCAATACTAAAAACATCAAACCTATCCCACTGAGGGTCTAAAATTTTTCTACTCTTGTCTTTTTACAAAAATATCATTATACTTAATTAAAAACTAATGGTATTGAACCAAGAATATCAATCGAATTTCGATTTATAGATCTTAATATCAAACCTTAAATCACGTAAGTCTGGAATGACTGGGGTCCCACTCTTTATCTTTTTAAAAAGTTATCCAAAAACAATTTTTGACAACAAAAGATTATAATTTCTGATGCCTTCGCGGTTATTACACATTGGAATGAAACAACTATTAACGGATTTAACTCGCGTATTTTTATTTTATTTTATTTGCTGACGTTTCGGATTCTTTACAGTTTCCTACCTAGTACCGTTACCGTTCTTTAGCGTTAGACTTTTGTCAGCTCAGTCATGCTACGATTATGAAAACTGTAAAGAATCCGAAACGTCAGCAAATAAAATAAAATAAAAATACGCGAGTTAAATCCGTTAATAACAAAAGATTATTTGAACATTGTACTCGTATTAGTTATGGGAGAGTGATGTGGGATACAACCTGAGGCGATACGTGACTGTTTGCGGAAATGTTTGCTATTGTAACAATAAAATAAAAAAACACGCAAGGGTTGTGCGAAAGAATATTGTGGTATCTTTGGTTTTTTGTCTGATTATATTTTGTTTTTGTAGTAATTATTTCGCTTATTATTGACACATAAGACTTTTTAGAAGTATTGAATTGGACGCAACGTTAGTTTAATGCGGGTTAGAGGATTACACTGTTTAATTTTAGTTAATAAAATAAATACCCATTAAAAAAAAGAAAACTAAGAAATCGAATTACCGTATGGTATCCATAATTATTTGAAATGAACTAAAAATAATTAGCCTATAAATATTCGAAACAACTATACCTACTGGATTTAGCTTGCCTATATTATTTTTTTAACTGCCGTTTCGAACACTTTGCAGTTCCCATACTCGTATCCGACGTCGGCTACGAAACGTCATCATTTATATTAATATTCGCGAGTTAAATTTGTTACATTTTTCTTTCATTCTTACGAATAACAACGGCAAAAGTAAAAAAAAAAACTATTAATAATGTAATAATTTCTAATAATTTCACGGATATTATGTATTAAACTATTTAATTGTCAGCTCATTCCGCTACGAATACGTGTGCTATAAAGCTTTCAAACTTCAGCAAAGTAAAAGCAAATGCACGACTTAATTCCGTTATATTTGTTTCAATCCAAAATAAATAATACTATGTTAAAAATAAGGAAGCGGCTGTTTATTTGTTACATTTGTTACGTTTGTCCTAAGGGCATTTATTCATGGACAATTGTAGTTTGTTGTTACAATAACGCCCCGCTAACCGGCGTGTGGTCGCTTTGGGCGGTTTTTGTACTTATTTATTTATTCTATTGTCGAATTAGTTTCATTTGATATTCATGATTGAATTAACAGTGTGAGAACAATATATAAATCAGATATTGAAAGACTTGTATTTTTTTAGTTACCGAATTACATATTTTTTAATCACTTGGTGGATGGTTTATTGGAGTAGTATTTACAAATTATCTATACTAATCTATAGTAATATAATAAAGAGGATAGGCTTGTTTGTTTGCATTGAATACGCTCCAAAACGACCGGACCGATTTGAAAAAATCTTTCACTGTTGGGAAGTTACACTATTCTCGAGTGACATAGGTTATAGAAAATTAAAAAAAAATGGGGATCCGTGCGAAGCCAGGGCGAACCGCCAGTTTATAATGATATAAGAAATTTGAATGTGAGTTTGATACTTTTTTAAGATAAAAACACCAACATTGCTAAATGAGTTTTGATAAATGGATAAATAGGACTTGAAATAATGAGGTACTTTTTATCCCACGTAAGTAGGTAGGTACCTATCTAATAATGAATATTCAAATAATGGCACAGTTAATAAACGAAAAAATATTACAGTAGGTACATAAGTTATACCTATATCAAATAACTAAAAAGTTTTTGCTACAATAATCCAAAACAAAGGCTTCACCACATGCTACGAAACGCTACGCCGTAGCACATCGTAGCATCTCCAGATCTACGTAGTCTAAAATAAAAACAAAAGAATCCACATTTTAAAAGACTTTCCACAAACCCGCGGACCCCATACTTGAAGAACAAAAGCGGGTGCAGTAGCCGCAAGGGGGTGAACACAAGGGACGGCGGGGGTAAGAGGGACGCGGAGGGACGCGGAGGGACGCGACACGTGACCGACACGTGACGAGAGCGTGATGGGCACCGGGAAATTGATGTACGTCTGACGTCCCAGGGATGTGGAGTAGCAATTAGTATTTTTTTTTTGTTGGACATCGTAGAATTAATGGAACAGAGATTAGTAAAGAGTTTTTTTAGCTCGAGAAGTCTAGATCGATAATGCTCAAAACATGAATTGACTATTTAGCTTATTATCTATACTAATATAATAAAAAAGAAAGGTTTGTTTGTTTGTTAGGATTGAATAGGCTCCTAAACTACTGGACCGATTTGAAAAAGTCTTTCACAAGCCTACTCGATATGTACACAAAATTTCATTAAAAACAGTCCAGCCGTCGCGGAGTTTGGCAACAATCACCGCGACACGAAAATCTTACTACTATTATAATGGCGAAAGTTTGTAAGTATGGATGTATGGATGTATGGATGTATGGATGTATGGATGTATGGATGTTTGTTACTCTTTCACGTAAAAACTACTGAATGGATTTGAATGAAACTTTACCACAATATAGCTTATACATCAGAATAACATATAGGCTATATTTTATAACGATATTGTGTGAAGTACTCATCGTGCGCAGACGAAGTCGCGGGCAGAAGCTAGTATTATGTAATTATAAGATTATGTAAAGAATTGTGCAGAAGAACTCCGATAAACTACCTAGTATATTTTTTAAAAAAATACTTCCAAGCAATATCACTCACAAACCAATCTACTCCATACCATTCCTGTCCAAACCTCATTCACGTCCGATTCGTTTCTGATTTTGTCAAAGCATCGTAAAACAGCGCGTGCAATTGTTTTTATTCCATTCACTCTTCGCACACTTTCATTCACTCATTTCCATTCCTTCATATCCCTCCGTGTGTGTCCGGCTTTATTTAACTTGATTTGTGAATGACATGTTTTTTTATGTTATGTTTTGTTGTGATTGTCAAGTTATCTTTTTCTATGTTTTCGGTGTTGGAGCGTGGCATCATTTCGATTGTGTCAAATTTACATTATAATGATTTGACGGGATTTTGATGTCGTGAGAATGTTTTTTTATCGGTTTTGACAGTATTAATGCGATAGTTTTTGGGTGTCAATAATCGTGATCATGTTTTTTTTAATTTTATCTTACACTTTGTGATTGTAAAAGGTGATACAATACGAAAAGTGTCGGTTGGTGTATGTATACCTAATAGAAATTAACATATTGTTTTTAACTTGTGCGTAATAATATTTGGTATCTACCTAATACTTATGTACAATATAAGGCTCTTTTTTATGCATGTTTTATAATATACAAAAACAACCATTAGCTTCAAAATAATTCATCTCATAAACTATTTACTGTTTAAGCGATTCATTACTAATACCTACATATTTGGAAGTTTAATAATATCTTTATCGAATTGGAAAATAAATACTAATATGTACCTTAATTTTAAGACTTACCTACGTCGCTTACATTGTGACATAAGCTCTTATTACTTTAATAATATACCTCTTACCTAAATAAAGTGCGTTTGATTTCTTACACCAATCAAGCAATGTTTTTTCATTTCACCTCACACCAACTCTTAACGCTTGGTTTATTCCATACTCACCCCTGACTAAAATAATTGCATACGTTTTTACCGATATCCATCCATCGTATTTGAATATGGTCTCATTTCAATTGACTTCACAAAAAAGGGGTCAACTGTAACAACCCTAATTTTTAACCAAGTGAATTTCAATCTTAATTACAAGGTAATAGAGTTTGATTTTGCTCTTTTGATTTGTGAAAATAGGGTTGCCATTCGTAAACTTTTGCACCAATTTACAAATGAATTTAGTAAGTAATTTTTATTTGTTAAATTGTCACCGCCACTTTGGAGGCCACATGTCGCCTTGAGGGCTTTCAATTTTATTGTTCTACGATTTTAAATGCGTCGCGACTTTGTGTTTCTGTTTGACTTTGACTTTGTCGCGTGCCTTTTGTTTCCGAGGTCTGTTTGAGGTATTTGAAGTGTTAATTAAAAATGGAAAATTCGGTTTTAACCGGATTGTGTATCCGAAATATACTGTTAAAAATATGCACAGTTAGGTATTTAAAATTTATAATTGATTTCATTTTTGTCTTTATTTATGTAAACGAAACAAATCAAAATGTATGGAATTGACGTAAGCTCGTAAAACGTGTTCGCTTCTGTCATTTAAAACATTTTTTGTTTAATTCTCATACTCTAGTATCAAATGGAATTTATCGGAAAATACATGCTTATAATAGACTAGCTGTCTGCCCCGGCTTCGCACGGATCCTTTTTTTTATAGCCTATGTCACTCGGAAATAATGTAGTTTTCAGTGAAAGAATTTTTCAAATCGGTCGAGTCGTTTAGGAGTTTATTCAATCCAAACAAACAAATTCTACCTCTTTATAATATTAGTATAGATAAGATTAAATTAGATTAATTTATTTCTCAAGATTAATGCAGTATAATAACACTATTACCTATTAGATGTGAAATTATTTGCACTCACATTGAGATCGTCAAAACAAAAATAAAAAATGTGAACAAATTACATTATTACATTATAAAAAAATTACATTATTATGTCAAATTATATTTAGGTACTCATATTGTGATAGTCAATATATAGTGTGGTAGAACAAAATTTTCTCTTTCCTACATGTATATACGTGTCTATATCTACGTGTAGAGTTAATTTAATTTTCCTAACCTTTACAATCATTACCGATTTATTACCTAAAAAACATAAATCCAAGAACCGCAATTACTTCGCTAAACACCAAATAATTTATTTAAAAGCAATTTGAATCCCAAATAAGATTGTCCGTTTAAATTATTTGCATCGTGCCGTGAAAACCGCGAAAAGTGGACACGGAACCAAACTTAAAATAATTGTTTCGCGGTACCCTTCTGGTTGTTACGTTTTTGAGGACCAAGTGGTTTAGATATTTGGTAGGTTTTAGTGGTTTTTAAACTTACAAAATCATGTTTTATTACGGAAACTAGCGGTCCCGGCAGACGTCAACCTGCCCGTTCGAAATTCAAATTAGGTAACTTTAGTTAGACAACGTTTGTATGGGAAAAGAAAAGGGCTGTTTTTAGGGTTTTCCCGGCAATTATTCGATTTTTTCTCGCCGTAAGAACCATCCTTGGACTTCAGCGAACATTTAAAAAAAAAATTGGCCAAATTGGTCCAAGCGTTGTTGAGTTATGCGCTTACCAACACATTTTGCGATTCATTTTTATATATAAGAAGATAATATCTAATGGATTCAGAAAGAGTGTTCTAAAGTTATCTTAGAAAGTTCATAATAATTAATCACTTTAGCATAAGACTATTGTCAGCTCAGTCGTGCTACGATTATGGAATCTATAAAGGCTATGAAACGTCAGCCAATAAAATAAAATACGCGAGTTAAATCCGTTAATAGTTGTTTTATTCCAATGTGTAATAACCACGAAAGCATCGAAATTCTGAATAATGCTGTTTATTAGTAAGTAATTAAATTACAATATAATTGATTTAATTACTTTTTAAAAAAATAACTGCAAGTATCAAAAACCGTTACTCCTTTGATATAAACCAGGCGAAAGAGTTATACGGTCGGTCTGTAGACGTGTATAAGTCATTAACTAATACAAATAAATTAGATTTACGGCAAAAAATGGCGGATTCGATGGACGGTAATACCTCCCGGGGGAACGAGACACAGGATGCTCTGAAAATTTACCATTAACTAATTATATGAGTAACCAGCTGCCCGCCCCGGCTTCGCACTGATTCCTTTTTTATAGCCTATGTCACTCGGGAATAGTGTAGCTTTCCAACAGTGAAAGAATTTTTCAAATCGGTCCTGTTGTTTTGGAGCCTATTCAATCCAAACAAACAAACCTTTCCTCTTTATAATATTAGTATAGATAATTTCTGAACAAAAAACTTTTACGTACCTAACTAAAGATTTTTCGCAATAAGTAGGTAATATTGTTTTTTCCTTTCTAAAAAACTTACTTGAGACTTTCTATGTCATCAATCAACAGACAAAATTATACAAAACAAATTTCAAACCGATTTTAAAATTAATTTGGCAACTAAAATAAAACCCAATTTCAAAACTCCATTCCCATACAAACATTCAATTATTTAATTCAGCAAGTGTACGTGAACAAAATAAACGGAAGCCTCTGGACTGGCATTTAATTAGCCGGTTATACGAGAATGTTCGCAATTTTCAGTTAGTTTTCACGTGGGCTAAATCTAAATTTGTATTTAACTTGTTTTGGTAACTGACAGATACGGAAGTTAGTAGAATTGGTACCTAATTCTATAATTCTAATATACCTAATTTTATAATTCTATTATTCCTAAATCGTTAGTCCTCTTAACTAGACGATCTTAATCTATTACAAACAAATTGACAATACCAAATTATGTGAACTAAATTAATCTAATCTATTATTAATAATTTCCGATGCGTTCGCGGTTATTATACATTGGACTTACTTTAGCATATTAAGACTATTGTCAGCTCTATCGTGCTACGATTATAGAATCTATAAAGGCTTCGAAACGTCAGCCAATATAAATAAAATACGCGAGTTAAATCCGTTAGAGTTGTTTCATTCCAATATACCTATAATAACTGCGAAGGCATCAGAAATTATTATAATAATAGATTAGATTAATTTAGTTCTCATAATTTGGTATTGTCAATTTGTTTGTAATAGATTAAGATCGACTAGTTACGAGAACTAACGATTTATTGTAATATACTCCTAGGTCTATCAAGAGAAATAAATCTAATCTAATCTATTACTAACAGTGTAATGTCACGTGATTAATAATATAATTTCAATCACCCTGTAGTTAGTACAGTGGCATAGTCCAAGCGTTTTCCGCAATCTAATTACTTGAAGTGCTTTTCTCTCTCCGACTATACTATAAACATTAATTTGGTGACCTAAGTCAAGAGAGATTATAGATTTTTCACTCGGTAATCTTTTACTACAAAAAAAAATGATATATAATAAGAACTAATTTTGTAATATATTTTTAATTTACTAATAGTATTTGCAAATTGGGGAGCGGTGAAGAGGACACTGGTTGGCAAAATCTGGATTTCTGAAATGAAGAATTCGGTCCAGTAAATATTTTACAATATTTATTAAATACCTTGCCAATTGAACTTAACATAATAATTATATATGTTAGGAATGGAGAAAACGTCACCCGCAGAAATGTCTTAAACTTTTGTTGTTTACCAATAAATTAATAGTTACATAACTATAATTAATAAACATTGAAGCGCAAAATCAGTGAACATTCTTATAAAAGGTCTTGAAGGGAAATCAGAAAAAAACGCAAAAGTATTTTCTTTAAACCGTACGAGCTCGGGTTAGGTTAAGCACTCCTGGCCGAGGTTATATAATTTGCACCAGTTCGGTGGTGGACAGGGGTCGGCAACATTAGGTGGCACTGTTAATTAATTATAATTTGTCCACGTCAGACTGTCAAGATAGGGAGAAAATAGTTCTATAAAGAGTTTATACAAACTTAATATACATATTAAACAAATAAGAGTTAACAAGATTTTTTTTTGTCTTTTTTTTAATGTCTGATGCATTTGCAGTTATTACACATAAGAATGTTAATAATACAAAGGATTTATTTTGCTCATTTTAATTCTTTATTTAGGTAATACAATAAAATCCTAACTCGTTCATTTTCATTTTTTATTTGGTACAATAAAATCCCAAATACATTAAAATTTTACATAAATTAATTAACCATTTAATTTCCCCGAAACCATCATATTACGATCATAACAGTAATGACATAGAAATGCACTGTAACTGCAGGTATCTATTACGTTTTAATTAAGTGCAGTAGTATTGCGTGACTGCAGCATGATGCACAAATGGATAAATAACAAGCTTGCATTTATATTAATTGGTGTTTTGTGGACAGAGGGAATTTTGCAATAAAAATGCATTTTTATAAAATAAATCGTGCAAAGTTATAGGTAAAAAAAAAAAAATTAAATAGGTGTTTGGACTACTTAACTATTTTAAGTACAAATATTTTGTAGGTAAATAGGGTTATATAAGGTTTAAAAAGTGTTATAATACTTTTTAATACTATTATTAATGAATAAATTACTCCAATCTCAGGTACAGCTCGTGCTCACGAACATCTGCTCCAAGCAGGATTCGAATCCGCAACATATGGTTTCATGTTACTTATATTATTCGTATTACTTGTCGACACGGAATTTAGAAACAAAGTAAAAGTAAAGGAAACCAATTTAGACCAATTCAGACAAAACAAATAAGAAACAAAACCTTTCCAATGTTTTCCTGAAATAATATTTTTTCAGCAAACCCACGTATCTCTAAGCTCTACTCAATCAAAAAACAACCTTAAAACCAAACACATAAACGTTCTTATAAATTGCATATTGCATGTGTGAATACAAATTAAACAATGCGGTTAAGTCAAGCGGTGAACAACCTTATAGTAATCGAAATAAGAGTTAGTATGATGATGTATAAGAAATTAAACAGAGTAAAGATCACGCAGTGTTTGTACAAATAGATAGAGAACGATTATCGGATAGACAAGCGGTTGATTGGGTTTGCTTTGTAAATATGCGGAATGAAATGAACTGTCATACGTAACGTTATGGTCGAAATTACAATAATAATAATTACTTACTTACGTCAATGCTACCATCAATTGAAAAAACACAGTCTTGTCTTAAGTACTTTTTTTTTAATTATAAAAAAATACGTACAATTTGTAGTACCTATTTGCAGTCTCTCTGGTTAGATAGCTAAAGACTTTTTTTACATTTAAATAGGTACTTACTTACTAAAAATATTTTATCATTTAATTCTACCTAAAGTAGGTTTGAGGGAAAAATATAATAACTAGGTATATTAACAACTATAAAAATAACTTTCATATTAGATACCTTACTTATTTAAAAACCCTAATAACAAGAACATAATTACTATTATCTGTTACAATCAAATAAACAAAACAGTAGCGCCAAACGATTTCAATATAAAAACCATCACAAACCTTTTGAGACAAATACATTTTTAATTCAATAATTGCACTCGACAATTCTAGTAATGGCGTCATATTAAATGTGATCACGTGACAAATGTCAAAGTGACAGATGCTGGGCCACCAAAGTTGAAATTACGTCAAAACCAAAATCTAAAGGAGACTGATAATATAGCTTGTTACTTTATCACAAAGAGATAAGGTTGAAATTTGATAAATTTTTAGGAATTCTACGGAAAATATTAAGGGGATTTTGGAAGGTAGGGTCAGATGTTGTCATTAATTTATTAGCTGATTGTTTTAAAATTAGCTTCTAGTTATAATTATATAGGATGCCCTATTTATGCTGTTATTACATAAATGGGGATGCATTTTTATTTTGATTGATGGCCCTCAGTGTAGTATTATAATTGTTAATTTACGTGTACGTTTAGTTAATTTGTTATGACAACATTACTAGAATCTTAGAAGTCAAAATAATTTAGACTATGATTGAAGTTTTCTATGCTATTTGAATAATTTGCACTTTGGGTAGGGACCAGCTGAAAGATATTGATTTTCATTTTTAAAAAATAGTAGTGCTCAATTTTGCTACAAATAACAAGATATAGGTACCTAACAATTTTAATGGATACCTAACTGAAAAAATAATAAAAATAATTCTACCCACATTCCTACCGAAGTTTATTTTGTATAGGTACTCGTACCTACCGAAAATTAATACCCAAGCGAAGTGTACGTTGTCGTATATTTTTTATGTTTATTTAAAAATAAGTACTTGTCTGCTACAATGTCAAACGTACCCTAATTGAACAGATGTCATGACGTGGGTATTAGGAAAATTAATCCAAAATAGTGTAGTGACGATTATCCCTCTTAAATTCACTTGTCAACGGCACTCATGCGCAAGTAAAATGGCGGACAGTTAGCGCTTACATCGCTTCAGAGTTGTGCTCGAGATTTGTAGTTGAGACTTGTATTTGGAATCTAAGAAACTGAGTAGGTACTTAGGTAGGTGTACTTACTTATATATTTTTTACAGCTAATATCTAATTATTTAAACTATATAGGTACCTACGTACTGTTAAGTACAGCCAAGTTAATTATACAGTCATCGGACGACTGCGACTTAACAGTTCCAACGTGCGGGTCTGCGGGACGGAGGCAATAGCCCGAACTATATATAAAGATAATAATAATATGTAATCAGTTCGGAACACTCTAAACTATTTTATTCAATAGCTCGTAGCTGAAACAATCTTTTTTATTCACTGTAAAATTTGCAACATAACTTATTCGGGGCTTAGTTGTAAAACTACTTTACACTTTATTAAAATATAAGCCTATGTTTGTTCTCAAGTTATATAAAAAAAATATCAGCACAGAAATTACCTAATAGCTCAGCGCTTAAAGCGAAAAAACCAACTTGCACTCAATAGAAGTGCAATAAATGATATTCTCGCTCCGCGACACTTTGACAATGCAATTGGATTGACAAGTGCACAAGTGTCAAATTGGTGGTGGATTAAAAAAAATCCCTCGGTGTCGTTGACGTTTAATTTTGATTCCAATTCTTTTGTACCGTAAATTGTCACTTTGGACGCACTTGTTAAGTGGCTGTTTGGTGTTTTGAAGTATTTTGTTGGTGTAAATAAGTTTTTTTTGTGATTTATTTTGGTAACGTCTTTGTTTATCTTATAGACTATGGGCCCATGTTAAAAAAATGATGGGTCATTTGAACCACCAGATGACCTATGTAGAACGATATAAGAGCATAAAATAATAAGATTTAGCATTGTGCCGTCACTTGTAAGCTGTCCAACTGAGTGCAGGTGAGAAGTCAAAAGTACAGGTAGAGTGAGTACATTTTGGTCATATATTTTTGAACGGCATTGTTACCATCGATAGATCCATGAAAAATAATACTAAAACGCGTAGTGCCGTAAAAAAATGGTGATCCAAAAAGTCGGAATTTTTTTTTGATTTTCCGACAATTTCCAGGGTGAATTTGGTCATTTGATACTGTACGGCATCAGTTTCATACTATTTCAATACTGCTTCTAATCCATCATTCCACAACGCCGTAAAAAAATCAAGCGACAAGGGGAAAAAACTGAAGGTTGCAGCCCCCTCTCTTTCCGTGGTCCAGGGGGTGATTTGATAAAGTACGGCTTCGGTTCCAAAACATTATCTAGCACTTAAAAGTACTATTAAAAATAATGCCGTCAAGAAATGATTGTTCATTTGAATGTATATCAATAATTATCTTAATTTCATCGTATTCTTGATTTATAAAGCTGTAAAATCATTTGATCCTGTACGGGAACTATTTTTCTAACATAATATTGTAAAATACAATTGTTATAATATAGTATTGCTGTTCAAAAGAAACTGTTCTGAAAAAAAATATGGAGAAATACAAAAACTGAAATTTTGCAAATTATTGCAGTAATTTAAATATCATATATTAATGAAATATAGCAGTTTTCTACATTGTATCCCATGTTTTAAATAGTATTAACATAAATAAATTAGGAAAAAATGATGCCGTAAGTACATTTTAATGCAGACCATATCTTTTAGGTTCATGAAAATGACGCTACCATTTTAAGGGTACTTTATGGCCATCTGATACAGTACGGCATTAACATATTTTTGAAGAGAACAATTGATAATATGATAAAATCACTATGACGTCTAACTGAAGTGAAACGGTTCCTCATCCGGTGCCGTTATGTCACAGACTTTTTGAACCAACGAAAATGTACGGCATATGAAAAAATATTATCTATGCATAAAATACTTTCGAAATAAATTAATTTGACGTTGTGTCAAATCACCCCCTGGACCACGGAAAGAGAGGGGGTTGCAACCCTCGGTTTTTTCCCCTTGTCGCATGATTTTTGTACGGCGTTGCGGAATAATGGATTAGAAGCAGTATTGAAATAGTATGAAACTGATGCCGTACAGTATCAAATGACCAAATTCACCCTGGAAATTGTCGGAAAATCAAAAAAAAATTCCGACTTTTTGGATCACCATTTTTTTACGGCACTACGCGTTTTAGTATTATTTTTCATGGATCTATCGATGGTAACAATGCCGTTCAAAAATATATGACCAAAATGTACTCACTCTACCTGTACTTTTGAATTCTCACCTGCACTCAGTTGGACAGCTTACAAGTGACGGCACAATGCTAAATCTTATTATTTTATGCTCTTATATCGTTCTACATAGGTCATCTGGTGGTTCAAATGACCTATCATTTTTTTAACATGGGCCCATAGTCTATTAGGTAGGTGAATCCAAACTAGAGTAAGTAAAATATAAGTAGGTGTTTACTCAAATATTTAGGACTTTTATATTTGAAGGGGCATAAGTTGATGTTTACTTCGGGTCTTTAATAATTAAAATGATAATGAATCAATAGAACATAAATAATTATACAATAATATAATAGATTATTTTTAAACAGAAAGGAAACAATGCAAAATGCATACGTGTCATAATATTATATAAATTATAACAAATATATCGTATATTTAATCTAAAATTATCTAGTATTAAAGGAGATTGAGTGGACATGCTTTAATTAAAAAAAAACTAATGCAAACCACAAAAGTATTCGTCGCTCAATAAAATTTAAACTTGTATTTTGTATCTATTACCTATCAAGTGAACCTCGATATATCAATTATTTATAATAATATAATATGTAAGAAGACACAAAAATCATACATTAAAGCATAACACACTTAATAAAATACGTACAATTTTAATAACATCCATTAAAAACTCATAAAAACTCATAGTTTATTTAAGCTTAAGAAACTATAATAAAGAAATAGTAACATAAATGTACTATACCCTGTAGGAGATGTGGTACGATTTCACTGATATAGTAACTTCTATCAGAATAATTTCTGATGCCTTCGCGGTTATTACACATTGGAGTGAAACAACTATGAACGGATTTAACTCGCATATTTTTATTTTATTTTATTTGCTGACGTTTCAGATTCTTTACATTTTCCATAATCGTAGCACGACTGAGCTGACAATATTCTAACGCGATAAGTCGAGGGTTAGAACGTCAGCAAATAAAATAAAATAAAAATACGCCAGTTATATTCGTTAAATAGTAATTGTTTAATTCCAACTTCCATCACTTTTGACAAACCGCTATCTAAATTCCCTTTGTAATAATCATCATGTCATTGTGTTGAATGTAGACATTTCCAAATCATTACTGTTCCTTTACGACTGGTTCCTGTGAATCAATGGACAGATTTACGACTTATGAGAAATTGTTTTAAGCGAATGTGTGGTACAAATACAAGATACTTAACATTTCTATATCTTTTGTTTTTAACCAAGTTTTGCAAATAAAAAATAACGGAAAACGTACATGTACAATTTAAAATTACATACGGCGATGCTCTGTATATTCATTTAATATTAACAAATATAAAATAATAATAATTATGTACCTACCTAAGTACAAGGAAAGTAAAAGTATGTGGTTACTTAATTAACTTATTATACTTAAACTAGGTAATACTTATAAGTTGTAATTTATACAAAAGAAAAAACACAATTATATTTGCTAGCCATCGTAGATTTATTAATATGTAACTAAAAAAAAGTTTCTTACGTCTAATTTGGACCCTTAAGCAATACGTAGGTATAGGTACCTACATGACGTCACGTCTCTTGCTTGTTACTGCTATTGAACTACTTTGGGTAAAGTCGGTCAAGTACCTACGTATTAAGTAAGAAATTCGGGATTCATTACCTATATTATATGAAATGTTAAAAATGGATTAATTGAAATGAAATAATAATAACGGATTTCAATTGCGTATTTTATTTTATTTGCTGATGTTTAAAATTTTTTTGGTTACAAAATTATTAAAAGGAAGAACAATATTAACGACTGTTTCTTATAACTTAATCCACAGTTATAGCGAGTCCAAACGTTAACTGGAAGCTTCTCAGGTTATGACTCAACTGGGCAATGCATGTCGTTATGTCAAAACAAGATTAAAATTAACAGACTGGACTGTCCATTGTATAGCCATTAATACCTACCTTGGTAGGTAGTCTTAATTCTGCGAGGTGAATAAGCTCTGATAATTGAGCATGGTATGGTATGACTAGAAGAAATAATATGCAATATATAGAATGCAATTTTTTTTTGCAATATAAAATTAGAAAAAAAATCTGGTGAGACTTCTATACTTAGATACCTATAGTCTACACAGCCTCGCAAAAAAATAAAATAATCCGACAAATTAAAAAGAAATCTACGTGGTGAAAACTGTAGCAGTGTCACGCAGAAATTTGAGCGGAAAAAATCTTCATATTTTTTTTTTCTTTAATTCGCTGACCTTTTAAAAAATTTACAGCTCCCATATTCGTAGATAACTGTTAATACTCACTGTGCTGCAGTGCTACAGACAAGGACGTGCATGCCATACAGTGTGACTAATATATTATGCAGTGCCTATCCTGGCGCCATACTTACACTTCCATCACTGCACGCGCCTGGTTTCATTACAATGTATAGTAACCGCGCGTTCATCAGTATTTATTACATCATCAAATAGTCCATTTCAAAATCGAAATTTCCTCAAGACGTTTTGATCTTTGTCTTATAAGAAATAAACTTATAATTGAATTCTGTTAACTACTCCCCGCTGGCTGTTAAGACTGGCGTAACTTGCATCTTGGTGCAATATGCACGACATTGTATGCTATGCACTCAACTCAATGAAGATGAAATGCGTAAAGTTGCATTCGATAGTAAAATGCATTGTAAACAGAAAACAAAGATAGGTTTCCAAAAAGAAAACGCGAAAGTATTTGTAAGAATCCAGTTAGACTTTTTTAAATCTTCCCCAGTATAAAAGATCTCGTGAATAGGTACCTTAAGATTTAATCAAAACTGTTATTTTTATATTTTACTAGTTTCTGCCCGCGTCTTCGTCCACATAGAATAGTTACTGCTCCGCTCCTATTGGTTTAAACGTGATTTTTTATATAAGCTCAAGCCTTTTTCGATAAATAAGCTATCTAACACTGAAAGAATTTTCAAATCAAACCAGTCTTTCCTTAGATTAGCGCGTTCAAGCAAACAAACAAACTCTTTAGCTTTATAATTATACTAGCGGCCCGCCCCGGCTTCGCCCGGATCCCTTTTTTTATAGCCTATGTCACTCGGGAATAGTGTAGCTTCCCAACAGTGAAGTTTTCAAATCGGTCTAGTCGTTTTGTAGCCTATTCAATCCAAACAAACAAACCTTTCCTCTTTATAATATTAGTATAGATGTACCTATAGATTTGATATCATGATGTATCTGTAAGATATAGCTAGGTAGCATATATATGTATATCTCTTAGTGCATACTGACTCGTGTTTTGCCTAACCTGCATGATTAATGTGCATTCCACTTGCAGTCAGTGTGCACCGATAGTGTTAAGACCAGGTTATTGATGGGCTTTATTCCACTTAGCTTCTAACCAGACTAACTTGTATATAAGTTGTATAGGATTTATAATAAGACTTGTTGTAAGGATAAAAAATATTATTAATCGGTCGGTTATATTACCAAAATAATGTTGAACACTGTTTTTTTCTCTTGTCAATCAAATTGTGTAGAATACTTAAAAAGAGGCACCAGCACAGCAATTAAAAATTAACCAATTTTTTTTTTTTTCATTTTCATGTTCGTAAGTGGGGGTTCCTTACGTCACTTTATGGTGAAAATTGTGGAACTTCATTAGGCTATATCTATACTAATATTATAAATGCGAAAGTAACTCTGTCTGTCTGTCTGTCTGTTAAGCTTTCACGCTAAAACTCTTGGACCGATTTAAATGAAATTTGGTACAGAGAGAGTCTGGAGCCTGAGAAAGGACATAGATAGGCCACTTTTTAACCGACTGCAAAAAAGGAGGAGTTCCACGCAGACGAAGTCGCGGGCAGAAGCTAGTCTATAATAATATCTTAAATCTTTTTTGTTTATTGATACCAGAAAAAAAGTGTCCGTCTTTTGTTAATATTAGCGGTCCCGGCAAACTTCGTCCCGCCCGGCAAAGAAGCGCTGCATTAATCGATCGATTTAACAGTTGTCATTATTGCGTTTTGTTATACTATTTTTAACAAATGAGCTTGGTATTTGTTTTTCCTTTTTTTACTGGAATGTGATAAAAAGTATCCTATGTCCTTCTCCTGGCTCTAAGTTACCTCCCCGCTAATTTTTAGCCAAATCATTTTAGCCGTTCTTTAGTTATAAATGCGTATTAATTATACTTCACTATACTTATTAATATAAAAATTAGATCCTGAATCATAATAACGTTATACGACTTACAACACAATGGAACAAGTTGCATTTCTGCACTTTAATATTTATGCAGTTTTTACGACTTCAAACAATACCGACTCGATTGTGACATTAAACTTTTATACTGAAATTAATAAACGCTGATGAAATCACGCTAAAAGCCTTATTTATCAAACAGCTACTAAAAATAAGTAGTGACTAATTTTATAGCCAATTCTTCAAAAACGTTGCTTTTAGGGTTCCATAAAAAATAAATGAAAACGGAAGCTTATTCAGTCTGTCCAAATCTTAACATTGTCTTAAAGAGAAAATATATAAACTTAATTCGTACGGCAACGTTTAAGACCATTATTATACTAATCCGGTCATTTTAGCTTATATTAGATAAGAATCACGGAATTCGAGATACCCGGCTGTAATTTTGTAAATAGTTGTATATTGACATCCTTAAAGTTGTCTCAAAACCTACATATGGTAGGGTGTGAGCGTCCATTAAATTTCAAGGTCAAAGTGTCAAAAAATCGTTATTTTTGTAAATTTCTCATTTCCTATGGGTTTTAGCTTTTTGTCTTTGTTGGCAATATTGTAGAATACAAAATTCTCTACAAATTTTGTTTAAAAAAATTTTTTATACGGTGAACCGTTTTTGAGGTAAAGGCCGTTAAGCGCGCCGTCACAGCCAACAGGTGCCACGGTCGAAATCACGCCATATACAGTTGATGAACTACAAATATTATTAATTGTTGATGTTTACGCATGCTACTGTGTAATGCTTATACTTATATAGTTATATGGAAGTTTTTCACTATATATAAAATGAGAACATAATCATACTTACGTAATATTATAAAATCAAAAGCAAATGATCAATGTGCATAAAAAATGTTAATTTCTTTAATTAGTGCTGTGCAATTAACCTTATTAAAGAAATTAACATTTTTTATGCACATTGATCATTTGCTTTTGATTTTATAATATTACGTAAGTATGATTATGTTCTCATTTTATATATAGTGAAAAACTTCCATATAACTATATAAGTATAAGCATTACACAGTAGCATGCGTAAACATCAACAATTAATAATATTTGTAGTTCATCAACTGTATATGGCGTGATTTCGACCGTGGCACCTGTTGGCTGTGACGGCGCGCTTAACGGCCTTTACCTCAAAAACGGTTCACCGTATAAAAAAATTTTTTAAACAAAATTTGTAGAGAATTTTGTATTCTACAATATTGCCAACAAAGACAAAAAGCTAAAACCCATAGGAAATGAGAAATTTACAAAAATAACGATTTTTTGACACTTTGACCTTGAAATTTAATGGACGCTCACACCCTACCATATGTAGGTTTTGAGACAACTTTAAGGATGTCAATATACAACTATTTACAAAATTACAGCCGGGTATCTCGAATTCCGAGGTGAATTCCTAATTTGACCGGTCTATACTTGTAAGTAGGTATGGTGGATTATTTCTTGTCCAAAAGAATATATCAAAACTAAATCTAATAAGAAACTTGGAATGAAATAACTATGACGGATTTAACTCGAGTATTTTATTTTATTGGCTGACGTTTCGAACCTTCACAGACTCCATAATCGTAGCACGACTGAACTGACAATAGTCTTATGCTAAATAACCACGTAGTCATAAATTATCTAGCTTTTCTTGTTTTGAAAAAATTGAGTTTCTTGCCCCTTCTTCTCAAGTGAGGTTTTTTTCGGAAACGACATCTTCTTTTTCTGACCTAAGAGCTTGGAAAAGCCTTAATTGAATTAATGTATTTTTGATTTTATAATACTAAAATTAAAAAGGTACAGAACAATATAATATGTGTTGGCAAAAAGTAGCGCGCCTTACATTCATGATTTACCGAAAACACAAAAAAATATGGACAAACAAACCGAAGGGAGCGATAAGAAATATTTATTTACTTCCTATTCTTCTAGGCAAGTGCGTTATTTTTATTGAGATAATCCATTTGATTTATTGTTTAAACGTTTATGATTTATTTGGTAAGTTTGTGATTAGAATTTGCTATTGATATTGAGGGAACAATGCGGGCAGTGAAACTACGAGAATGTAAAATTTATTTTGGACTGTCGTAATGTTACTGGACTAGAATGGTAGTTAATAGTACATTACGCACCTTGGCCAGTAAAATAAAAAATGTCTCTGATCATAATATGTAATTGTCGTCCGAGGCGAAGCCGAGGTTGACAAAAATGTGATCTGAGGCTTTTTTATTTACTGGCCGAGATAAGTATACTATTTTTCTGTTCGACGAAGCCAGAAAGCGGCAATTTCATTTAGCGCAGCGGCCAGAAAGTTGGCGCTTTCTGGCCGGAGAACAGATAAAATATTTTATTGAGCGCGTTGACTTATTTCTGCTGCTAAGTAAATGTTTACAGTATATCCAAGAATTTTATGAGGTGAGTTCAGTTGTCCATCGAATGTCAAAAATAGTAGTTTTTTTTTTATTTTAAATGCGTATTCTTTTTTAATTTATTTTCCGTTTTCATATTATAAATCAAAATACTATGATATAACTTATACCTATACAAGAAGAAGGCTTATATCTGAATTTTATTCGAAATGGTCAATTATATTTCGAAGAATACAATAAAGTGTATGCTTGTATTTACTAACCGCACAAACTATGTAGGTACCTACATATAAACTATAAAGACTTACAATAAATTGATCTTTTGGGATTTGAACCTACAATTTAACTATTTAACTCCGGGTCTGATTAACAGGTTTTCCCAACTATTAAAAAGCAAACTAGAAAATCTCATTAACATTTTATTAGTAAAAACATTTCTATTTTTCAACTGTAACAATGCAAAAAGTGCTAAAACATGCAATTACCACGCCCTTTACGATGTAACGATAGACAACAAACAATAATAAATGTACGTAACACCTTATTGACAGTAATGACTGATAATTATAAGTTTGCGTAGAAGAAAAACGTTCCCTCGGGTCGGTCAGGGCTAAAAACCCTAAACCAAACCCAAAAGGCTTAAAAGTCTCCTTTCAGGAGTCTCGCCACCCGTCCGGTTTTGCAGTGAAGGCCCATTAGCTGGCCAACTGCGCTTCAGTATTCAGTTCGAAAAAAAAAAAAAAAAAAAAAAGAAGAAAAATGTTTTTCTAATTTTCCATATGAGTTCTGAGAAATCGATGTTCTGATATCTTGAATGCAGAATGGTATCTAAATTCTTATTGGTTTTATTTTAATCATATTATTCAAAGGCGGCTCGTTGGTCTAGTGGTTAGAACCCCTGACTACGAAACTGGAGGTTGCGGGTTCAAATCCTGCTAAGGGCAGATATCATACTGTTATAAGTAGGTAAGTAGATAAAAGGTGTCATATATAGCATATACAACATATACCTAATGTTTCTTAAAACATTTTGTTTAATAGGTTCCTATAATATGTTCCAGTGAAGTGAAATCACTTTTTCGTTAGACTATCGTTAGCTCAGTAGAGGTACTAATATGGGAACTGTGAGTTTTCATCTATACTTATACTTAATATTATAAAGTGGAAAGATTTGTATTTTTGTATGTTTGTAATGAATAGGATCCGAAACTACTGGACCGATTTCAAAAATTCTTTCACCTTTGGAAAGCTACATTATCCCCGAGTAACATAGGCTATATAATATCACGCTAGGTCTTATAGTTGCGGAGCAGTAACCGAAAATGTTTCAAAAACGGGGGAAAAGTATCGTTTCTGAGGCCTTCCGTGGCGTGCGCTGAGCATATAGTTAAAGTTATACAAAAATGCTTTATGGGTGAATTGTTCATCTTAACATTATCTTTAAAAAGGTTCGCGAGAGCATATGTCTATCTTTTATAGTTTACCCATAACAATCGTTTTTATGATTTAGATGTTTGCTCCAAAGTAATGTCATTTTGGCGACGGGATTTCGAAGTAAATGGTTTAATCCTTATAAAAGTTTGCTCTAGATAACTTTTGAATTGTTTAATCGGTTACCTTTAACGTAAAACTATGAAAAAAATCTTAAGTCCCCCCGTGCGAAGCCGGGACGGGCCGCTAGTGTGTAATAACTGCGAAGGCATCAGAAATTATTAGGTAGGTACCTATATAGGTATATGATTTTATCGATAGAATGCAAGTTAGACAAAGGGGTGACCGTTAGAACGTGTCGCCGCGGCAAGCGTAGGCGTGGTGCTTATAGGGTTGGCAAATTAGGATTAGAGCAATTGTTAGTAATAATATTACACATTGGAATGAAACAACTGTTAAGTAAATGATTTAGAAACTCGCGTATTTTTATTTTATTTTATTGGCTGACGTTTAGGAGCCTTTACAGATTCCATAATCGTAGCACGACTGAGCTGACAATAGTTTAACGCTTTATATTAGATTCCGAAACGGCAGAAAATAAAGGAAAAATACGCGAGTTAAATCCGTTAATAGTTGTTTCATTCCAATGCGTAATAACCTCGAATGCATCAGAAATTAATAACATTACAGTTAAAAATCTTCTCGTAGTTTATAATACCGAAACTGTTTGGAAAAATTGTTTTTGTTTTCATAAGTACCTAAGTATTGTTATTTAACAGTCAGAATAGCATTAGTTAAACCTAATATTTTTTTAATGTAAGACTTAAAAGTTTTGACAACCCTAAAAAAAGCAATAGGTACAAAGGGGGCAAATCATTTGCTGGACAACCCTATTGCTCGTCATATCGATACATCACTAATATCGATGGAAATGTTAATGATGGACAACACGTATAATTCACAACTATTATCATTTGCAAGCCAATAGTAATAGAAAAATTGACGTATATTTTTTAATGAAGACAGCACAGAATGAATTATATAGGTACAATTGCCAGATGACGACGTTTTGACAGGTCAATCGGGCGGGGGCTGTGGAGCGAGACGGGGGAGACTACAGCCCGAACTATATACAAAGATTTTTTAGAAGTTCGGGACAAGCGTTGATATATTACACCGAGTCACGTGATTTCGATATTTTTGCAAATACCGAGGGCGTATTTATTTCACTGCCACCGCTCATTGAATTATAAAATTAGGTAGATTTTTGAAATATTTGCTGGCCTTTAATAACATTATATTTTTTTTTTATAATAATTAGTTAAAGAAATTTTACATTTAAATGAATCCATTTAAGGTCTAAAATGTTTTCGGGCGATTAATTAGATTATTAAATTATTTTTTATGTTTTTAAGATTCATATTATATATATAGAAATTTCGCGTTTTAGTCAACCCATGGAAGGTGTAAAGTTATTTTGGTACTTCAATTTCCCCTTCATTTTAAAATATTAATGGGTTTCCATAACCACCAGTTTATTCCGTAAATAATAAAAGAGCACACCGAATTCCCTTTATAGGTATTACTTAATTGACATGTTAAATTGTGGATGTAGCTTTTCTTAGAAATTTTGCAACAAAATTTAGGGTAAAAATCAAAAACCCATAATTTGATGTCAATTCCCTAACAGTCTTCCAAGTAACCTGGTACAGTCAAATAGGTATTTTTATTTCCGAGAATTAAGTTACCAATACAATAATAATTTCTGATGGCATCGCGTTTATTACTCACTAGCGGTATGCCCCGGCTTCGCACGGATCCCTAATTTTTTTCAAAATATTCTATAGCCTATGTTACTCAGGGTGAACGTAGCTTCCCAATAGTGAAAGAATTATTAAAATCGGTCCAGTAGTTTTTGAGCCTATTCATTACAAACATACAAAAATAGGTACAAATCTTACCTCTTTATAATATTAGTATAGATTGTAATGAAAAAAATATAACCAATATAACTCGCGTATTTTATTTTATTTGTTGACGTTTTGAAAACTTTACAATTCCCATATTATTATTCGTAACAGACTGAGCAGATTTTAGTCTAACACATAATAGTATAATACCTATAAATAAAATAGTGAAATCCGTTATATTTATTTCATTCCAATACTAACTCAGTCTTAAAATTTTGAAATGCCAACCTGTTTTGAACGAATAACGGTTTTTGTGTTTATCTTTCTCAAATAAATAAAAAATATTTTGACACAAATTACAAAAAATATGGGTTCAAAAATCTGATTAAGCTTTCACAAGATGTCAAAGTTCAAAATGGGGTTCCAAATTAGAGTTCTCTATAAACACGCAAGTTTTTGACAATGCATTGTTAAAAATCATTTTCAATTGTCCTTGTATCATGGTTGGGTAAATTTTATATTTTAGTTTTTATCTGATGTTTTATATAGTTATCGTGTGTTAATTAAAATTCATATTAAGATACGGAGCAATCTGCTACAAAGTTATTTTTTATATATTTTTTATTTAAGGAGATTAACATTCGACGAAGAACGTAAGACAATGACCTGGTCCTTGTTTCACCAAAGTGACAATTGTCAGTGAAAAGTGATAATTATGTTTAAAACACTGTACTTAAGACAAGAATCTGCTCTTGTTGGTGACATATTAAAATTAATAAGATAAACATTGTATAATGTATACCTATATCGATTGTCACTTGTTTTATACATTTACATTTATCGTACCTACATACCTATTTATTAATCTACCGAGAGCTAAACATTTTTTTTAAAACTCTGACTCGATAAATAATAAATAAACAAAAAGAAACCGTTGATAACGTAATAAAATATTAAGAGACAAAAAGAAACAACGCAAGAAGTTGAAAAAAAACACAATTGCTAAACAACAACCTTATAATGTAACTTACAAATTAAAAATAGAGATTTCAACCTAACAATAAAATTGTAATAATTTAACATGACAATAGTAAAGTATTTACTGGATAAAAATACTGCCCATTTTGATAACAAATTGTGTCTAAGAATAGACAAAAATCTATTCACTGACCCCCTTTTACCAAAAGGGGTTTATGAACATGTATTAGTTATTTATGGTCAATTATGTCCTGAACACGGACATTGTGAATACAATTATGAATGGTTATTTGTGTTATTTCCATCATACACGGACTTACATTGGATTTAGTTGTTTCGTCATGTCTTCAAAACTCCTGGTTTAATAGAGTCGACTGATTTTATTTTTTTAATTTGATATTTTTTTTTAATATATTTGAGACACTCTATTACTGCCCATATAAGTATGTTCATCATCATCATGACATAAGTTGTGTTTTAAAACAAGCAGGTGAAAATAATCATCTAAAAGAGATCAGGTCTCTTATTAAGTTTAATTAAGTGTTCAATAACAACATCAGTACCTATGTAGATACTGATGATGACAACAACATTGAACAAAAATTGTGCCAAGACACTTAATTAAGGTTTCCTTAAAATACAACTTACCAAAATCAAGTAACAAATGCAACTCCATACAATTTGTCTCCAATAACTCAACAACATTGTCAAAAACGTGTCTCAAAAGAAAACCGTGTCGCATTTTATAGAACTAGCTTCGAGACCATAAATTCGCTACTTTATGATCTAGAATTAATGCCTACAGCTCATTACTGGCTATTCTTGGCGTATTTGTTTATGGGTCAAGAAAGAATTATTGTGTGAATGTAAGAGTTGAAAGGGTGAAACGATCTTCTTTGTACCTTTTGTAATTGTTCGGAGACTAAATGCTTAGGGTAAGTTGGGACAAGATAAATAACAAATGAGTAACGATTTTGAAAAAACAAAAGCAGAAGAAACAAAGTTACATGAAGAGACTGATAACTAAGATTTTACTTCAAGCAATGATTTTATGAATAGTCACAAGGATATCTAGTCAGTTGAATGAAACTATGACATAAAAACCAGTTACTACCTAGTATAGAGTACCTGGTCATTAACATTTACAAGACGGCAAACATAATGCTTAAATTTAATGACCATCTCCAATTGAATAGAAAGATATGGATCAAAAACATTTGAAATAGTCCGAAACTGGTTGCGCCGAAACGACGAACAAAACTTCTATAGAAGTCCACACGCTTATTACCTTGTTTAATAAACATTGCAACATTGTTGATTATTGCGAAACCGGTTTAAAAAACGATTAAACTACAACGCAGAAGGAAAGGGTCAGAAATACCCTTCAAGATACACAGGTGACAATAAGTGCAAAAAATCAACCGACAATGGTAACAACCAGAAGTACATTTTAATACCCTTGTCTTAATAATAGAATTCAATGCTTAAGCAGTTACATTTTTAATGGTCTATAAAGAGTTTAATATTTAAAGTTTCGATGAGAATGTAAGTCATTAATTTGGACAAATTTTTATTTGGAACACGATTGTAAAAGAAAGTTAAAACTCAAGGAACAAGTTGTAGTTTTATGACTATGGGAAATTTGCAGTTCGAGAGGTCATTAAAATGTAACCGAAATTATCTTTTTAAGCGAAGAAAAGCACTTTCAAGAAACACGAACGAAAGTACCTAATACTTATCCTCTTATAAATTTAAAATTGATCTCTATCATTATACTATAATATTATGGACACTGGTTTAAGATTAATAACATTCATTACTATAATAATCGTCATGAAATGACACTTAACATTATATCAAACGGTGAAAGATGAGTCCTATTCAAATGGCCGTTTAGTTTTTTTCTCAAATACTTTAATAGCTCTAGGGTCAATTGCTTTACAAAAGGCATCCGTAACATCATTTGATATCCTATTTCACACCTATCCAAACATTTAACGATCGCACATTAACACAGAAGAACAATGATAGCACATCATTAGTTTAGAAATGGTCAAATAATGACCATGAATAAATAATAAACTGAGATAAGGAAGTGAATAAGGGTTTCATCTAAATAGTACAATGGGAACTAGGGGTCGCTCAAGGAGACGTTTTGGGGCCACTATTAATTGTATGTGACAAAATTGTAACAAAAGTGACATTTGATGAGTGAGACAGATATTGTTTTGAAGTGTGTGATTGAAGCCATTGTATAGAAGAAAGCGCAGTTTATTATAATTAATGATGCGTAATGTGATGGGAACTGTATTAACGTACTTTTATAATGACTCTTTGAAGACTGCTGATACAGTATAATTTGAAGATGATTAAGAAGTACCGCCCTTTTGAAACCTTGGGGCCTAGACAAGGTGCCAAAATGTATGGGATTTGACATCCGCGAACGACTGTCACGTACGTCACACACGCTAGCGGATGTCAAATCCCATACATTTTGGTTGTTTCGTTTAACGTTAACGTTGAACGTTGGTACCTTGGGGGCTAGACAAGTGCCCAACGTTCAACGTTAACGTTAAACGTTAGCACTAAAATGTATGGGATTTGACATTTGTGACGTACGTGACAGTCGTTCATGGATGTCAAATCCCATACATTTTGGTCCTAACGTTTAACGTTAACGTTGAATGTTGGGCACTTGTCTAGGGCCCCTTGTCTACGCCCCCTTAATGGTTAACCAAAAGCAAACCCGGATTTGGAATCTAAGAATTCTAAGATTGCTAGTTACGAATCGTTCTGTAGGTACAGAAATGCATTCTCGGTAATCACTTACGCGTTCTACATTCCTTGACATGACTCACATCAATTCTTTATTCTTACACATCTGATCTTTAAGGTGCATGACCTTTCGAATAATACGCCCTGGCATTTGAGACAGGACCAAACGCCACTAGTTCACATAATGTATTCAAAATATTCATTGTGTGTGGTGCCTTTTTATTGAGTTGGGGTTAAACAATGACATTCAGATGAATTCGACCTCTTGTACCACTTGAGATTTAATTCGGTAAAAAATAGACAAAAGATGGTCCTTCGATGACAAAGGTCTCCGTGTACGGACAATATTTTATACATGCATCATTAAGATTGATAAGATCTGAGTTTGATGAAGTTTTGGAATGTTCACAGGATCGTAAAGTGTTGTAATTAATTTACAGTGACAGTCGTTAAAAGAAAAATAACATGGTGTTAATCTAGGTTATTACTGTACTTGTGTTTCGCGAACTTATTTGAATTTGCACTTTTTTAAGTAATTCGTTTTAAATTAGGTGAATGACGTTCAGATAGTTTTAGTTCATTGTAATTTGTACCTATATATCATATTATTCTATATGTCATTTTAGTATGAACATTAAAAAGAAAAATCCTTTTTTTTTGTTTTCCGCTACGTTATTGTATTTAAAATATTTAATAGTTACAAAATCATGAAAGTGAGTAAAAGTATAAAAATAGTATACACTTAAAGTAGATAGCTTGTCAAACATTTAATCCTACTACTATTATAAAGGCGAAAGTTTGTTTGGATGTATGGATGTTTGTTACTCTTTCACGTAAAAACTACTGAATGGATTTGAATGAAACTTTACCACAATATAGCTTATACATCAGAATAACATATAGGCTATGTTTTGTAACGACGCGTAAAGTACTCATCGTGCGCAGACGAAGTCGCGGGCAGAAGCTAGTATAAGTATATTTATTTAAGGCTTCACCTTATGTTTTCACATTCACAAGTATAATAAAATATATGATATAGTTATTTTGTCGTCTGGACAGTAATTTTACCAACAAAGCTCACCGGACAATGCACGACAAATTCCGCTTGTTTATTGCCGTGTTTTCTTACATGCATTTTGTTTCTTTCCTGAATGTTACTCGCAATAAGCTGCCTTGAAAAGAATATTATTTACGAGGGAGGCAAGAAGAGGTAATATTTAGCTAGGAAGCTGAGATAGAGTATTACTTTGCAAGATAGTTCACTTATAACAGGATATTATTATTTGTTGACGTTTCGGATTCTTTACAGTTTCCATAATCATAGCACGACTGAGCTGACAATAGTCTAACGCGTTGGATATATTGTCAGGTGTACGATTTTTTTCTTATTAAGAACGATCACATTTTTAAACCTAATATTATGCTAGGGAATGTATTTACACATGAAAGTTCTTAATGATATTCCTTAATTTATATTAGATCTCTTTTTTATATAGCCTATGTCACTCGGGAATAGTGTAGCTGTCCAACAGTGAAAGAATTTTTCAAATCGGACCAGTCGTTTTGGAGCCTATTCAATCCAAACAAACAAACAAACCTTTTCTCTTTTTTTATATTAGTATAGATAAATATTACTCAAACCTATCATCAAACTGAATCTACGTAAACTTAACGAATAGGTATTTGAAATTTAGATGATAAGTTCCTTAAAAATGTATTCGCTTATAAATATACTAGCTGTAGTATGAGTAAAAATTCGTACGTGGTGTCGTAGACGGCCCCATAAATATCCCATGTAAAAGGTCTCTAATGGTATCTGCAATTGTGTTTCCAATATTAAAGTACGAGGGAAACGTCGAGAACACATTAAAATTGGAAGCGGAAGATCCGGATTTTGTCGATTCAAGAGAAAATGTTTTTAATAAATTTGAAGAGTTTTTATTCCCTTGTTTTTCTATGTCTTCTTTTAGGTGTGTGTCTAAACATTGTAAATTATAAATAGTACATTACGCACCTAGGCCAGTAAAATAAAAAAATGTCTTAGATCACATGTAATTGTCGTCCGAGGCGAAGCCGAGGTTGACAAAAATGTGATCTGAGGCTTTTTTATTTACTGGCCGGAAAGTTGGCGCTTTATGGCCGGAAGAAAAAAAAAAATTTTCTCGCACATTTTTTTGTGTTTAAGGATTTAGAAACTGTAACGTCGATACGTCAGAAAAATCCGATCTATAGTTAATATAGGTACTTATATATAGTTATTTTATTCCAATATATGTATTTATATATGATTTTCCTTTGTCCAATACCCACAGTACAAGCTTTGGAGTTGAAGACTAGATCCATTGACGTCAAGGATATAACATATCATAATATTAATATATATTGGAATTGCTTCAATAGACAATAACCAACATAGGTACATAATGTAATAAAACCTGCTCTAATTACAATAGTTTCAATTACTAATCACATTGTCTAACACAGATTGTATACTAATTACTAGTCGCATCAAGACAAATTAATTACGGGCCTTGTTATATATAATTGCTATATAAGATATCGGTTGAATTTGCATATGTGTATAACGGTTTGAATGTTTGTTCTCACGGCTACCTATACTAACCTACAAATATTATATGTATATAAGTACTTACTTACGTCATTTTTTAAATTTGCATTGCATTGCGAGGATAAATAAAAACCGTTATTTTTTTTTTTTTTAAATACCTATGATACAATTGTTGTGTTTAACTACTTCAACTTATAACTAAGTAGTATTAAAATAAATTTATTTTAACTAATAACTTAATAATTTCTGATGCCTTATCGGTTATTACACTTTATTGTTAAGAATCGACATTCTCATAATTTATTGAGTTAAGTACTTTAAGTATACGTACCTACCTTTTGATTATTAATAAATATAAATATATTTTTTTATTATAATATGAACAATCAAAGCAATAGTAACACCAATCAAATAAGTTATTACCAACTTCATTTATGGTTTTAAGTCGTCGCATTTCAAAAGTCACTATTCAACTAAAGCGGCATTCGGCAATAACAAAATGGTCGAATACGTCATATCTACATACTAAAACACCTATTCAGCTATTTCAATTAAATCAGTAGACAAAATGTACGTCACATCTAGGTACTGTCCTAAACACCTATTCAGCTAATCATTGATGCCTTCGCGGTTATTACACATTGGAATGAAACAACTATTGTATTTTTATATTATTTGATGTAACATTAATATTTCATAATTTAGAAAAGGGTAGTTTTTCAAAATTTGTAATTTAGATATAAGGTAGTTTGCATAACTGTATAAATCACTTTAGCGATAGACTATTGTCAGCTCAGTCGTGCTACGATTATGAAAACTGTAAAGAATCCGAAACGTCAGCAAATAAAATAAAAATACGCGAGTTCCGTTAATAGTTGTTTCATTCCAACCTATGCAGCTATTTCAATTAAATCAGTAGGTGTCAAAGTAGCTAATAAGTAGAACCACACAGCGGCAACATTGTGGTGGGACAGCGCTCCCGAAAAATTAAATTAAGCACGCGTTGTGGATGTTACATTTTATATGAACTAGATCATAAACTGGCGACTGGAAGGTGTTTTAGAATATTTCATATATTTTGATCACTTTAAATAATGTATATTATTACTAACACCAAGATTATATCAGTAGTAAAATTTTTGTAGAATTTAAATAACAATTATGCCGCACAAATTGATTACTTACTTTATTAAAATCCGTTTCTTAATGATCACGGTATCTACAAATTTTTGATGTTAAGCTATATTTAGGTATTTATTTATACTTTACTGCATAAATCTTAACAGAAGCAAGTTTGTGCACAAAAGGCGAAATTAATACCTTAAGGCATTAATACTACTCTACCAGTCAATCTAAGACATATTGGAATACATTTGTTTTAGAACCTCTAAAATTTCTACGGTTCTATATGTCTTTTGAAATCGTGGACTATAGGCAAAATGGTTTCATTAACCTCAAATCTACAAAATAGATAATAATTCGTAGTTTCTTCCAGATTCTTTATAATGCACAATGGATGCAATAAAGTGCATACAGTGACCGTAAACCCGGTAACAGGTTCGTCGCCCGGCTGATGACGTTGACAAATAATAGTATAGTTCATTTACGAGGTATTTTATTTGGAGACTTTTATGATTTTTGCATTTAGTTTGTTAATGTCAGTTTTAGGGGATGTTACATAGTTATGAAAAAGTAATTCGTTAGTTGGATTTTTTTTATGTTTGCTATCTGTAGGAGCACGTTTGTTTGGTCCAGTAGTAGGTAAAACAATCATCTGACTAAAGTATTTATTTGTCATTATTTTTTTTATTTAGTTAAGTGCACCGTGTCTTAATTTAACAGTTGGTTAGCAAGCGAAAAGTATTTTTTTTAAAAACACTTGACTTTTAACTGTAACGTAAAAAAATCTCCTATCGTATGCAGACGAAGTCGCGGGAATTAGTTATGTTATATAATTCTGAAAATTGAGCTATTATCAAGGCCGAAATTATAATGGTTTCAGGCCATCCAAGTTCGGCTTCAGCATGTCAAATGGCTTTGAGAGAAAATGCATTTTCTTATTCGTAATTTAGTTTGGAATTAGATCAATTATATTTTTTACGGTTGTCAGAACAGACTCGATATCATGCACTAGAAACAAGTATTTGTTTTAAAATTATAACAAGTATCTTCTACATTGGAATAAATCACTTTTGCATAAGACTATTGTCAGCTCAGTCGTGCTACGATTATGGAATCTGTAAAGGCTCCGAAACGTTAGCCAATAAAATAAAATACGCGAGTTAAATCAGTTTAAAGTTGTATCATTCCAATGTATAACCGCGAAGGCATCAGAAAAAAAATAGTACCTATCTTCTATTTTCAAAAGCATTTAGAATAAGTTTTAACTGCCCTTAAAAATCAGTCTGCTAAATATTTATTATGTCCGAAGCTGGCAACATAGTAATGGCCGTTACATTTGACAATTTCCAAACTTTTAAACGGCCAATATGAAAAGTTGGAACCTTTACATTATTTATAGGTACCGTTTTCATAAACAACCTCGTAAAATGGTTCCAATCCTGACCTATCATACAAAACTCTATAAGGTAGTTAGGACTAGCATGATTTTTATGATTTATAAGTAAGTAGGTAAATAATTTATGTAATCATTTCTCATGCTTTCGCGGTTCTGACATAAGTGATATAGCGAGTTTATTTTGTTTTATTTGTAGTTTTGGAAACCTTATAATTATACTAGTTACTGCCCGCGACTTCGTTTGCGCTTGATGAGTACTTTCCACATCATCGTTTTAAAATATAGCCTGTACCTAATATGTTATTCTCATATATAATATTAGTAAGGATTCGTAGCTGACTGAGCTAACAAAAATCTAAGAGATATTATGGTTGTTTCATTCTAATAAGTCATTTATAAAATTAATAACTTACAAAGAATTATTTATATTAAAAGATATTTTTTTTTCGAACTGAATACTGAAGCGCATTTGGCCAGCTAATGGGCCTTTACTGCAAAACCGGACGGGTGGCGAGCCTCCTGGGAGGAGGCTTTCAAGTCTTAAGTTTAGATATTTTGAAAGTCTATTACTTGTAATATGTTCTCTACCGTGCTAGTCCCAAATCTAAAGCGTCCTGTAGCTTGGTAATAAAATGACACAAGTTGACTTTAGTCGTTACACCATTGTGACAGTTTTGATGCAGACAATGTGCTTACATAGACGTATGTTTTGACACTACTTCTGACAATCGTCTAGACATAATTTGGTATCAATTTATAGATGTGACGTTATTTCGTGCGATTGTCATTTATTTTTACCCTGGTTCCATTCACGTGAAATTGAATGATCCTGGAGTTAGTGTAAAAATTAGTGTATATTATAATTTAATATTTCTCTTCACCAAAATAAGCACATCGTATAGGTAACTTTTAAATAGTAACAAACACACAAAAGAACTTTTGCGTTTCTTAGGTATATTAAATTAGGATTAAAATCTCACCACTCTAATGCAATGAGGATTTGAATAATAAATGACGAATATAACTCACGTGCCTATTTTTTTTACTAAATACAAAACATATCTAGCAAAGGTTACTTGATTGTTGATCGTTTGCGGATGTCAAATATCATACATTTTGGTCGTTTCGTTTAACGTTAACGTTGAACGTTGGCACCTAGTCCCTTCTAGCCCCCTAGATTTAATACTGATCACAGATGATTTTCTAAAATATCGTTCGTTATAAATAAACAAGTGACAGTTACCCGAGAACACCTAGTTACCCTGATCCCAGATTTAATATCACAGATAATAAACAAGATGGAGAATGTTTTCATAACATCCACCGGACATGACAGCTAGTGTTTAAACAAGCAATTTTCCACAGAGCGTCGTCGCCTGTAAAACTTTTTAATACTTATTGGACATCTACATTGTTGGCTGTTTTGGATGCTGAATATTTTGCGTTATTTTGTGTGACGTTTTTGTTGTGGAACATTACATTGCTGATGCAAAGTTGAGTAAAAAGTGATTTCAATATCATTTTGCGATATTAGGTTTTTTTGGACCACCAATTACAAAACCTAATATCGTAAAATGATATTGAAATCACTTTTTACTCAACTTTGCATAGGATCAGAGACAATTTACTCTCTAAAAGTAATTTGCAATCATTTCAATTGTATATTTGAACATAGGTCGTTCATAAAAAACACAGAACATCATATTATTGATTCATCCTGATATTAAAAAAGACTTCCTGCTGAGTTTCTTTCGGCGTTTCTTCTCAGCAATAATTGTCTTTCCGAAGCGCTAGGCTTATTTAACATGTAAAAGTACTTTTTAATTTTTTTTTCCTATACCTATAGTCACAATCGAATATCGTAGAGGTCTAAGTGCTGAAGTAGATACCAGTATCTATTCTCAAAGAGTGTAAAGTACAGATTTTTCCGATATGTCTGACCACCTCAACTGCAATAATGTTTCACGCTGTCTATACCTAAGTCATTTCAGACTACGATAAAAAGTACATTTACATACTAACATTAATTCTAATTCTACCATCAGTTTTATCTATTTTCTGGAACGCCGCGTTTAATCATAACATAATGCTAATATGAGAATGGCGTGGCGTATTTTATTGTACCTGTCTACCCCATTTGGTCACGCCCCGTGTAAAAGGTACACTATATGAAATGTTTGTGATTATGTTGGGACAAATGTTTGATTAAATTTTTATTTGTTTATTGCACAAAATTTAATAGAAGTAATTGTATAATAAAAACAGAACTTAACATCTTGAGACCATTCGCTGCCAGTCTTAGAGTCATGCTTTGAGAAAAACAGTTGATCATTCATTAGTAACTGTAAAAATTTGTGGCTAAGAAAGATCAGACTTCAGAATGGTGTAAAGGTGCCCATAGATCAATTTTTCAAGAATTTTTCATTTATTTCATTAAGTTGATATAATCGATTGGCAGTTGTCTAGGTCAGTTAATTACATATCATCATAATAATTGTAAATAGTTACCTTACTTTTTATTTTTTATTATATTTGCCTATTATGAAGATAAACTAAGGTTATTTAGTATTTTGCATAGATGAGGTTGCCTCTATAATTCTAACCCAATATTTGATCAAACATTTCGAGTTCGTTACCAATATTGGACGATGCATTAAGCAAAGTGGTGTAGCAAATGCGTTTACTAAGCAGTTTTATTGCCTTTTTATTGTTTGCTATCAGATCAGGTATAATGTAACTTTGTTTTGATTCACTTTTACAAACCTTCGGCACTAATCTCCTATTAAAAAACGTACCAGCTTTCACTCTCTTTTTCAGATTTTTGGGGGATATAAATTTCCGTAAATCTTTTCTCAGTGTAACTTGTCTTGAATTTTTTGCTCTGTAAATTTAGCGCTGTGAATTCAAACTTCTACACGTAGCGGTTTCTGTGTTTTGCTATCAGTCAGTTAGTCATCTTAACCCTATATTTCTATACTAATATTATAAAGAAGAACGGTTTATTTGTTTGTTTGGAATGAATAGGCTCCAGAACGGCTCGATTTCAAAAATTCTTTCCCTGTTGGGAAGCATCGCTATTCCCGAGTGACATAGGCTATAAAAAAAAGATAATCCGTGCGAAGCCAGGGCGGACAGCTAGTATAAACATATATTATTCAGGTCGCAATGGAGCTTCATAAAATACACCCATGATGTTTGCAAAACTATCAAAATCACGTTGTCCCGAACTGCTAACAAATCCTTGTGGTTCGGGCTGTTGCCTCCCGGTCTTGTTCCGAAGCCCCCGCACAATTGACCATCAAAGCACCTTCTAGAAATTGCATATTATTTGAATGACTACATACATACATAATAACTCTGTTGTTATAATATATTATTATAGAGAATCACACATAATCGTAAAATAAGTACTTACCATCCAATCTTACATTAGCTCAGACAGCACATCTAATTATTCTCAAATTGATAGCAAAATATAAAAACTTGATTTAAACACACACAACAATGGGCAATAAATGTTTTACGTACATTACTTTAATTTATAACGGCGGAGGTTCTTTGACCTATTTTATGTCACGAACTGCAACTTTTAACGATCTTTTCCTCGCTTTATTTAAAAAAAAAAGCTTTGGAGTCGCCCAATTTTACGCATTTACAAACAAATTATATGGAAGGATAGGTCCTTACACAATACCTATATACCTAAGTCTCATGCTTTGCTGTTTTTGTAGTGAATAAATATAAAAAAAATCACTAAGTGAATAATCCAGCGATAAACCTAGGTATATTAGATAATACATATTAGCTAAGTATTTGGAGTTTAAACAATATTTTATTTGTTAACTGAATAACATCCACTTTATGAAACAGTTCCCTAATCTATAGGTACCTACCTACCTATTTTTCACTTTCTGATTAGGTACATACCAAACACAAATAACTGAAATGAACAAAATAATAGAAAGGTAAGTAGGTCCTATTTTTGGAAATTTCTTAAGTTTTAAATTTATTTACAATTCAACAATCTGAATTACCTTTACATTTAGTTGCATTTCCTCCTTGATAAATTTCATATTTATTTCAAAGTCAAACTCCACTGCATCCATTGTTCCCTGAGGATGACTCACCCCTGCAGTGAGTGTGTGACTCACTGCATTCCGGCTAGCTGCACCGGAGCGGCACTTGTCGGTGCAGCGGTGCAGCGGTGCAGTGAACAACTTTTGATGACGGTTTCAGGTGTCATCGTCATACCATGGTCTTAGCTACTTAATTTTCAAACTATGAAATTTAATAATTTCTGATGCCTTCGCGGTTATTATACATTGGAATGAAACAACTATTAACGGATTTAACTAGCGTATTTTATTTTATTGGCTGACGTTTTAGATTCCTTGATCGTAGCACGACTGAGCTGACAATAGTCTTATGCTAAAGTGAAATTATTAAGTGTTAAGTACCTACCTACTTTTGAAAAATTTGGTTACATAATGAGTATTGATGTGTGCAATAGGAATTCTGATCATCACACATGGAGGTTACAGGTTCGAATACATGAATGGCTGTAGGTATTTGTGGAGTCTTGATGTTTTATATATTTGTTTAAGTACCTAATATGTTAATATTACTTTTCTATACTAATACTAATAATAACAATAGTAAAGAGGAAAGGTTTGTTTGGATTGAATAGGCTAAAAAACGGCTGGAAAAAATCTTTCACTTTTGACTATAAAAAAAGGGATCCGGGCTAAGCTGCGGCGGGCTGCTAGTATTTTATAATTCTACTATCTAATGATACCGGCAGATATTTTATATTATAGGACCCGGCAAAGCAGCGTGACATTTATCAATCTATTTAACAGTTGTTTAATTAAGACGGCACTACGTTATCACTTTCTTAAACTTATCTCAATTTTTAGGATTTTAGTTCCTTAGATAAGAACCCAGTCTAATAATTACAACGAACACAACAAAAATAGAGTCCAGCTGTTCTTGTGTGATGCCGTGATCAAATATTTTTTAGTATTTTGATAAAAATATAGCCGGTGCTACAAATTATAAATGAGTATTTTTTTTATTACTTTATTAAAAAAATTACAATTTTTACATCACATTCTGGTTACGTTGGCACTGGTATACTTGTTCATGCTTGTTTCCTGAAAATAAAAAAAAACGTGTAAGACAAAAGAGGTATATGCAAAATCAAAAATTATTTCTACTGGTCATCAACAGGATTCGAACTCGTGACCTCAAGATCCCCAGTCCACTATCCCAATTGTAATTTCTACAGGCAATTATTAGTAAATAAAAAAAAAGCTATGTTAGTACCACATTGTTATTTATACATATATAAGAAAGCCGACCTATAAGGACTGATATTTTATCAACGTAGAGGCTAAACTATGAGTTGTGCTAGAAACTAGAAATTTTGCACAAGGGCTCTTTTTATAAAGCAGGGGAGCATTCAAATTTACCCCTTATGGGTTAAACTTCGGGGATGCTTATCCGTGCATAGACAAAGTCGCGGGCAGAAGCTAGCTGCGTATAAATAAATCCAACGAGACAATTGCAAAACGAAACGAGAAAAAAAAACAATCGCAACCGACGTAGCCTTTGGAACATATTCAATTGACCGCCGGCCATTGTCACCGGTCCATCCAAAACACACAATTTCTAAAAGCCCAAGAACAAAAGACTAACGATATCCGTACCTATGTAATTGACACTTTAATATGGCTTTTTTTTTGGAAAAAGAACCATACAAATGCAACGGCAGTGCGACTTCAAAGCGGCGTGAGTCACAAACGATTGAAATGTTGGGCATAAAAATATTTTAAACAAGTGACAATTTACCGACAAACCATACCACCTTTACCGTTGATGAAAACTATTCTAAACCTTAATTCAATAGCGGAAAGAACTTTCATTTATTCGATGTTAAAATTGTAAAAACTCTCTGTGGGTGGTAACGCACAGAGGCGGTACGTTTGCAAACTAAGCGATTTAGTGCAAAGAAAAAGGGCGTATAAAATAAGGAGCAGTATAGAAATGAATAGCGATAACTGACCTTTCTGCACAAAAGGCAGAAAGGAAATGTCCCGCTGCGATTGGTAAAGACTAACGTCTTCACCGTTTGACCGTGACAAACTTGAAAATCGAATAGGGTTGTCACGCTGTGAACTTAGTTACCTACATTAAAAGAATTTACTGTTCTATCACATTAAACTTAACAAGAAGTACATGTCCGTAAATGAAGTGAAATAATGATGTTATTTATGTGACAGTATTTAAAACTTCTACCAGTAATAATAATATGGTAAAACCAACACTTAGGTAACATTAAATACATTAAAAAAGAACCCAGTGTGATTATGTTGACAATATTTACTAATAATGTCGATATTCAATCAGACTTTTTAATTGCATTGAATATACGGAAGCAATGAACGTCCTCTGTCACATACCTTCCGTCAATCTCGTTTTGTATTAAATTTAAAAAATAAATCTGATCAAATCTATACCTTATTTTTATATTTTTTCTTAATATAAACAAACCTTGTCCTGCCAAAAAATATCATCCAATTTGGCGCAGTCATTCAGAAGTTATGCGCGTACGTACATTCGCCGATTCCTTTTTAAATATACAACTACCTATGAATAAGTGTCAACCCTAATTTATAAACACAATAACCAACCCATAATCTCAACTCATTTTCACTAAACAATGAGCTATTCGATTGAGAACTATTCACTCAATTTACAACCTTTTACAACGTGGCTTCTTTCTAGTAGTCGAAAATATTATGCTCTTTTAACGTTTTATGGTACTAATTAGTTCCTGTTGCTTTGTCTGGAATCGATTGTCGACAGTCTGTGGATAATTTCTTTGTATAGAATCGGTGCGGTGTGTAAATATGTAATAAGGTTGCAAGCAAAAGATTGTTTTGTTCGGCGGCGTTGGGTAGTTTTGTAAATTATTGTACAATTTTGACGGCTCGGTGGTCAAAGTCCCCGACTACGAAACCAGAGATTGTGGATTCGAATCCTGCTAGGGGTAGATGTTAGTGTGATGCACCTATATCTGTTCACGAGTATTGGATGCTTATATGTATTTATGTTTATTTATCCGCTGTCTAGTACAGTTAGTACAGTGCTTTGCTTAGTTTGGGACTAAATTAACTGGTCCCAAACTAAGATTAATTATTAGGATTGTCCAAAGATATTTATTTATTTATTATAAATTTACGTCAGCATTATTTACAGCTTTACTTACTTTTGCTGGCAAGGGATAAGAGGGGATGGGGGTAACAAATTGTAACAAAACTGCTTACGTAATACTTGAATGACCTCCAAGTATACCAACATAAATAATATTTATACAAAGCTGCCATTGTAAAACTCACTTTATGATGCACGTTTTAGGGTCCATCGACCGTAGGTAGCCGTTGAGGCTGTTTTCGCAGTTAGTGTAGGCCATGCCGAGGCCGACGCCGCCGCCGATGTACGCAGGCCACCGCTTGTAGCCTCGCAGGAAGAAGCTACCCATCATACTGCCGATGAGAAGACCAGCCACTGGAGAAGGGAAGAAGTTGTTAATGGAGAAGAAGAAGGAGAAGCGTCATATTAGTGTTTTAACGCCTAGTGGTTAACCTGGAAGAGCCACTGGAGAAGGTGGAGAAGTTGTTAATGGTGGTGGAGAAGCATCATGTTAGTGTTTTAAATTCTAGTAGTTAGAGCCCGGAAGATGCGGGCTCGAATCCTGTGAAGTGTAGAAAAGTGTGACGAACGAAAACATTTGTATCTACGCATTGGATTTCTTACTTAGGTAGGTATGTGTAATTATGTAGCTTTACTTAGTTTGAGACTAAATTGATGTGATAAGTCGCGATCGTCTAAGAATTGCATTTAGAATTGTCATATGTCACTGACAATTATCGCGTTAATAATGGGACCGACAAATGCACTGCAGTTTGTGATTATCATATAATGTGAGATCACATGGAATATTTCAAAAGTTCAACATTCTGAAAGTCTAGACTAGCTGTCATCAGAAAGACGTTTATTAGACTTACCTAACCTTAGTAAAATACGATATAAAGTAAGCAACTTCAAATTATTTAAAAGGAAAATCTTGAATTACGAAATCAATTTATTTTTTACTAGCTTCTGCCCGCGACTTCGTCCGCGTGGAACTCGTCCTTTTTTGCAGCCGGTTAAAAAGTAGCCTATGTCCTTTCTGAAGCTCCAGACTTTCTTTGTACCAAATTTCATTTAAATCGGTCCAGTAGTTTTAGCGTGAAAGCGTAACAGACAGACAGACAGACAGAGTTACTTTCGCATTTATAATATATAGAGCAATAGAGCAATAGAGCAATAGAGCAATAGAGCAAAAGTCCCAACCAAAACGACTAAAATTCACTATCTCAATTTAGTTATCTGCCTACTGCCTACCCCCTAAGAACGATGGCGTGATTATTTATAGCCTATGTCCATTTCTAGGTTATCATCTATTACCATACCAAATTTCATCAAAATCCGTTAAGCCGTTTAGACGTGAAAGAGCAAAAGTCCCAACCAAAACGACTAAAAATCACTATCTCAATTTAGTTATCTGCCTACTGCCTACCCCCTAAGAACGATGGCGTGATTATTTATAGCCTATGTCCATTTCTAGGTTATCATCTATTACCATACCAAATTTCATCAAAATCCGTTCAGCCGTTTAGACGTGAAAGAGCAACAGACAGACAGACAGACAGACAGACAGAGTTACTAACGCATTTATAATATTAGTAGGGATATATAAGTAAGTAAAAATTAGCTTTAGCACTAGATTAAGTGACCATTATAAATGGTTAAATTTACCTGTTTTAACACCAAAATCGACGAAACAAGCAGAGTACCTTTCTTCAAAGTCTCTTTTGTCAACTTTAGGCATCTCTTTCTTAGCGCTAAGTCACAAAATTTTCCTGTTTGATAAAATACATTTCCATAAAAAAATCACTTAATAACAAAATACACAACACAATACGATATTTATATATATTTTTTAAACAATTAACAAAGAAAACGTGAAATTAATTTTAAATACACTGACAGTTATTTGACAGACTGTGAAATTGTTTATTAAACGCATTTTATTTTCTGCCAGAATAATTTGAAGGAAAAGGTTTTATTAATTTAGTTTTTAAGGTTTTATGTCAACCACAGAAGATAGTCGCACACCTTTATGTGGAACTGACTGGAGTCATCCACGATGAACATAGAGTCTTCTAAACAATTAGGTATAATGAATTTAACTCGCATATTTTATTTTATTTTTTTCGTACTAAATACTGAAGCGCAATTAGCCAGCTAATGGGCCTCTACTGCAAAACCGGACGGGTGGCAAGCCTCCTGAGGAGAGGCTTTCAAGCCTTTAGGTTGGTTTAAGGTTTTTAGCCTTGACCTTACTTGTCTACTGTTCGATTTTGCAGTAAAAGCTCACCAGCTGGCCAACTGCGCTTCAGCATCCAATTAAAAAAAAGATACAATTAAAGAGTGAAGTCTTAAAAAAAAATACGCAAAGTAAATCTGTTACAATTGTTTACTTAAGAGTCAAGTGTTACACATTTCTTTCCTTTATAAAAATATTAGGAGTGCGTTTAATTTAGTCCATTTAACATGTTGTTATTGTGTTTTAATTAGACTTAATTTTATCATCATTGTCTAATTGTACTGACAATCTGCTAAGTGCATTTGACAAGGTCTACTCAGCTGGAATCATCCTAGAAGCCAGTCAAGCGGTCATGTAGATGTAACAATTATGTAATTCAACTATCAAATTAGTATAGGCTTAAGGCAGGACAACGATATCAATGTTCCTAGTGTAATATTAATTTAATTAATAAGGATATAGATAATAATAATAAAGTTCTTTGATTTTAATGTAAGTATTAGTTAATTATTCATCACAGATCTAAATAAAGGGGCACGTCTTTTCCTTATAACTGCTCATAGCCCTGCTCTTCGCCCTGCCGTGAAACTGCCCTCTCTGACCACATTGGGCTTAATTTTGCCACTTTGCCTTACCGGTCCTTCGACTTGCGCCAAAAAACTGGTAAAACGGGGAGCAGCGGGCATGACGAGGAGCATAAAGGGTAGTGTGGTCACATTAATACTCTGCCTCCTTTCCTGGCTACTTCCTATGCCTCTGCAGGAGTGTTAGAATAAAAAGTTATGCGTGGTCATACATAAAAAAAGAAATATATATACCTATACGCGTCGACTTGAGAACCTCCTCCGTTTTTTCGTCGGTCGAAAAGGTACTAAGAGGGCGACAGGACTATAAAAGTTGCAGTCAGTGTGGTTAATACCTATACACGAAAAAAACCGCCAGATTTTGCTCGCCAGAGTTTTTTAGCCTTAGTATTTTGCAATTATTATTATCAACATTGAAGTAAAAATATGCGAAACTTTATAAAATTAAATTAAAAAAAAAATCTTAAGTTATTGGAATGAAACAACTATTAACGGATTTAACTCGCGTATTTTTATTTTATTTTATTTGCTGACGTTTCGGATTCTTTACAGTTTCCATAATCGTAGCATGACTGAGCTGACAAAAGTCTAACGCTAAAGTCTTTAGCGCGAAACGTCAGCAAATAAAATAAAATAAAAATACGCGAGTTAAATCCGTTAATAGTTGTTTCATTCCAATGTGTAATAACCGCGAAGGCATCAGAAATTATAATCTTAAGTTAGTTAATTAATCCCATTGAATTAATTGTTCTCTATTTTTAAATGGCAAGAAATAAAAAAAACTTTTTATTTAATTAAACTATTAAACTTTTTTAACTGTCACACAATCTACTTGTCATCGTCGTACGTAATTATCACAATTGCGTTATAATATAAATTGAAACCACAATCGTGCGTCTAATTCTATCAAGGGATTATATCCGGATTCAGTGGTCGCATGGATTATTCTGCAGGTTTACGCGCTAATTGGCTGTCGCTGTATTATGCTTATGATTATCGATTTGATTACAAAATCATAATGCTTTGAAATATAATTAACTAGCTTCTGCCCGCGACTTCGTCTGCGCACGATGAGTACTTCACACAATATCGTTATAAAATATAGCCTATATGTTATTCTGATGTACTTATAAGCTATATTGTGGTAAAGTTTCATTCAAATCCATTCAGTAGTTTTTACGTGAAAGAGTAACAAACATCCATACATCCATACTTACAAACTTTCGCCTTTATAATAGTAGTAGGACTAGCGAGCCTATGATGAACTGGCGAGTAATATTGTGAACGTTGTCTACAAGGCTTGTCGATACGATACCGTTTCGTTGTCGACAGGAAGAAAGAAGAGACGACATCGACATGACTAGATTTCTCGTCGACAACGTTACCAATTTTTGACAGATCGTCACGAGAATAAGACGACATCGACATGACAAGATGTCGACTCGACAATTTATCATACGCTCACTGGAAACTTAGAAGATTATCAAGAAAAACAATGAAAACTTAATTTCTGATGCCTTCGCGATTATCACACATTGGAATGAAACAACTATGAACGGATTTAACTCGAGTATTTTAGTTTATTTTATTTGCTCACGTTTCGATAAAGGCTTAAGAGTCTCCTTTCAGGAGTCTCGCCACCCGTCCGGTTTTGCAGTGAAGGCCCATTAGCTGGCCAACTGCGCTTCAGTATTCAGTTCGAAAAAAAAAAAAAAAAAAACGTTTCGGATTTTTACCGTCAGACTATTGTTAGCTCAGTCGTACTACGATGGAAACTGGAATTTGAAACGTCAGCAAATAAAATAAAATACGTGAGTTAAATCCGTCTTTGTTACATTCCAAAATGAAAAGGGTAGTTAATATATTGACCAGTACGATACATATTTGATGGGATTAAAACATTTTAACGCCTATAAAAATAACTACAGTTCGAATTCGTTGCCTTGCCGTCTTATTTAGGAAAGGCGTAAAGTTAAAAGTTATAATACAGTAGAATGAAATAACTATAATGGATAAAACTCGTGTATTTTATTTAATAGCGTTTCGAAAATTTTGCATTTCTATATTCATAACCGATTGAGCTGACGATAATCTAACACTAAAATTTAGTGTCTTACGCGAGTCTACTAAAAAATTGTTATAACCGCGAAAGCATCAGAAGTTTCCTACTAATTAATATAAAAAACTTTAAAACCAATATAATATCATATGCCTATTTTATAATAACTAAATGGTAGGCTGAAGTGAGTTGGTATAATGGTGGTGGGATCGGAATAAAGTGCTTTTTCCATATTTTTATTAACCCCCGACGCAAAAACGACGGAGTGTTATAAGTTTGACGTGTCTGTCTGTCTGTATGTGTGTAGCATCATAGCTCCCTAACGCATGAACCGATTTTGATTCTGTTTTTTTTTGTTTGAAAGGCAATTTTTGTATCGTATTTCGTAAACATTGATTTAACGACTTAGATCTAAAATATAACAAATAAAAAAATAAACGCACTTAGGTACTATTAATAATATTGGTAACTAGGTAGGTATTGGTAAATTGAGCGCATTATATCGGTTGCTTCCATAACAATCTGCGCATTCGACTAGACTTAGATCATCAATAACACAACCTATAACGATAACGCAAACCAAATAGTTTACGTTAGACTAAACGCAAGCGGAACATACAGTTCGTTGTACAACGTAAACGTAATTGTTTCCGTTAACCCGAGTTCGGGGTATAAACCAATGCGGTCAATTAAGACGGAATCGTACTTAATCGATGCAGACTCAGCCGGTAATAGACAAAGGGTTTAGTGCTAAACAAGCTGCAAGCTAATCATTACCTGGGAATGATCGTTTTGTACTGGATGTGGTTTGTTGAAATGTACTTACGTAGGTATTTAAATGCCTAAACATTTTTTTGTAGTAGATCACAATATAAGTTATGAAATTCTTGGGTAATAATATTTGCCAATGCTTTCGCTTTCTGTCCGTCTCTATGTAAGATTAAATCTTTAAAAATACGCAACGGATTTTGAAGAGGTATTATTGAATAGAGTGATTCAAAAAGAAGCCGGGGCAGGTCGCTAGTAATAAAATTAAAACGCATATAACTCTTAGTCTGCTACGAATATGGAAACTAAATTTTTCTAAACGTCTGCATGAAATTAATTATATTTTGTTAAATGCACTACAATTTTATTGTTTTATTACAATCCTTGGAAAATTCACAACAATTGATCTAGTCTTAAACTAAGCAAAGCTTGTGCTATGGGTATTTACGTTATGGTATAAATTGTACCATAACGTGACACGAGCCCCATCTTTGACATTTATTATTCTATTGAGAAAAAATACGTATCTAATAATTTTTCGTAATCAACTTGGCGGACAAAGAAAAAAAAGCAGTCGTTATGCTTATATAGTCTAGTCGTATAATCTTCATTGCATAGAACTATCTCTATATATTACATTTGTCACATCTAGGAATTTATAGTCTTCGAAGTAGGGTTGTCACGCAATAATCCTATCTGCATGTCTTATCAAAGCAGTTTCTCGGTAACGAAGAGAAATTGACAACCCTATACGGAAGACTAGATGACGGACAGATGACTGAATTATTAAACACGAGGCTTAGAAGATGTGGAAATCGGATTTTGGTACAGACATAGTACTAATATAAACGTAATAATTTCTGATGCCTTCGCGGTTATTACACATTGGAATGAAACAACTATTAACGGATTTACTCGCGTATTTTTATTTTATTTTATTTGCTGTCGTTTCGGATTCTTTACAGTTTCCATAATCGTAGCACGACTGAGCTGACAATAGTTTAACGCTAAAGTGATTTATACAGTTATGCAAACTACCTTATATCTAAATTACAAATTTTGAAAAACTACCCTATTCTAAATTATGAAATATTAATGTTACATTTTACGCAAAACAATATAAACGTTTTAAGTACCTAGTTATAATACAAGTAAGCTACTAGCTACCTACGTAAATAGTTTTTTAAGTTCCTAATGATGACGTAAAATCCTTTTCAATAACCTATTGATCTAAATTATTATACTACTAGCGGCCCGCCCGGGCTTTCCCCTTTTTTTTATAGTCTATGTCACACGGGAATAGCGTAGCTTTCCAACAGTGAAAGAATTTTTCGAATCGGTTTAGTTGTTTTGGAGCCTATTCAATCCAAACAAACAAACTTTTCCTCTTTATTATATTAGTACTTATAGATAACGAGTAACCGATTTTTAGAATTACGATAGGTATTACTACTTTCTATATTTATAAATAGGTAGGTAGATACGTACATGTACCTACGTCATTTATATGTTAATGTGTGAGTTTTGACCCTTCATTAATTTCTCGATATGTAATTTTTGAAACACATTAAAAATTCCACACACGTGTATACCCTTTTTTAATGGACATAGGAATTTTTCATTGATGATTATTGCATTGAAATTTTTGCACGTTTCGTTTAATGACTGAAAAGGCTGACTGATATTAAGTCGGAAAAAAAATCACGTACCTACCTATATTACACTAACTTTTCCAAATTTATCAGCGTAGAATCCCTACTAATATTATAAATGCGAAAGTAACTCTGTCCGTCTGTTACGCTTTCACGCTAAAACTACTGGACCGATTTAAATAAAATTTGGTACAAAGAAAGTTTAGAGCCTGAGAAAGGACATAGGCTACTTTTTAACCGACTGCAAAATAGAGGAGTTCCACGCGGACGAAGTCGCGGGCAGAAGCTAATAGGTTATATATGTAATGTGCATGATTATTAAAATTTCACCCCCAATTTCACCCCTGTAAGGAATTGTTTCCAGCACTAGAATTATCCGAAATCCTCCCTCAGTACCTAACTTAAAGTATCTCTACACCAAATTTCATCCAAATTAGACCAGGGGGCGTAGACAAGGTGCCACCAAAATGTATGGGATTTGACATCCGCGAACGACTGTCAAGTACATCACAAACGTTCGCGGATGTCAAATCCCATACATTTTGGACGTTTCGTTTAACGTTAACGTTGAACGTTGGCACCTTGTCTACGCCCCCTGGTCTAATTTGGATAAAATTTGGTGTAGAGATACTTTAAGTTAGGTACTGAGGGAGGATTTCGGATAGTCTTGTCTAGGCCTCCAGCAGTTAAAACTTCAAGAAATAATAAATACGAGTCAACGATAAACGATAATGTCTAGTCTTTGAAGTTACCTGATAGATCAACAATTTACTTACAGATAAATACACAAAATGAATAAACATGAACAAAAGGGCTATTTATATTTAGAAACATAATAAGCTACGAATAAGGGTGTGATTTCCACCCCAAGTCAAAATATTGTCATTTAACATTATGCAAAATATCGCATCTGTCCCTTCAAAGTATAATTTCACTAATTGTTAATTTTGCCCTAAGCTGTTTTCAATATCTCAATGAATCAACTTTAAATAGGTAACTGCAGTGTTGGAAAAGTTGTCTTTCGCCTTATGAAAGTCGAAATAAGACTTAATATCGCTTACGTTAACTTCGTTTTTAGAATGGTTTGTACAGATATTTAGTAGCTTTTTAGTTATGGTTGTTTAGGATTAGCCTTAAGGCTGATTGTCATCAAAGAGGATCTTAAAAGGCATAATTTAAGGCGATTTAAAGGGCATTTAACTTTGCCTAAAGTAAGATACGTATTAGAAAATATTAAGGAAATGAATTGTCTTAGTAGATTATAAGGACTCTTAAGTTAATATAATATATTTATATGTTGCTAGAGGCTCTTTTTATATCCAATAGGAAAAAAATAATACTTAATACGCCTAATGAAACGCATAAGTACAGTCTCTTCATTAATTTCTTTATACTTATATATATTGTCGAATGCTAATAAGTCAATGTTTTGAAATATTAAGTATATTAATAAGGTACTATATATACTTTAGCATAGTCAGCTGAGTCGTGCTACGATTATTGAATCGGTAAAGGCTCCGAAACGTCAATATAATAAAACTAGCTGCCCGTCCCGGCTTCGCACGGGGGGACTTCAGATTTTTTTAAGGCCTTAGAAACGATACTTTTCCCCCGTTTTTGAAACATTTTCGGTTACTGCTCCGCAACTATAAGACCTAGCGTGATATTATATAGCCTATGTTACTCGGGGATAATGTAGCTTTCCAAAGGTGAAAGAATTTTTGAAATCGGTCCAGTAGTTTCGGAGCCTATTCATTACAAACATACAAAAATACAAATCTTTCCTCTTTATAATATTAGTATAGAAGTATAGAAGATACGCGAGTTAAATCCTTCTATTATTATACTAAGCTTTAAAAGTTTTTTTGGTATAAATAGAACTCTTACTTTATAAATTAGCTCTACCTCAACAATTATATGTCTCAAAGTTATTCAGTCACATTTGTTTACACAAAACACTAATTACCTTTGTCACCATACAACTCTTTCTCAGATTTCACCATACAAGCTTAACAATTTTAAATTTGCCCTTAAGACTATACTAAAATCTCCAGAAGTCAGTATAAAGAGTATACTTTTAAGACTTTGTCAAACGAAAACATAAATTTGTCGAGCAAACATGTGTTTACAATCATACGGCACATTTAATTCCACGGTTTTGGAATTGAAATAAAAGGCATCTTAATTTGGGAAATATTCGAAGACAATTTGATGAATTTATTGTCACGGAAAATTATTCACTAGGTCACTGATTTATTGCGTTCAGACGAATTAATTTAAGTTTTGTTTAATAGTTATTGTTATATTTTATTTTAAGACTTTTCCTTCATAATTAAGTGAATTTTTGATGATTTCGCGGTTATTAGGTAGACCAGGTACTACCTAGGTACACTTTATTCTTTAGGATTTAGCTCGCGTATTTTATTTTATTTACAGACGTTTCAAATACTGTACGGTTCCTACATTCGTAGACGACTGAGCTGACCGTGGTTGCTATAAAACTGAAGTAAGAATGTGGGAAATGTAAAGTTTTCGAAATGTTAGCAATAAATATTACGCGAAGTAAATCTATTAAGTATAACAGTCGTTTTATTTTAATTTCCAAGTTTAACTACTATTTCTATAATAATATTCTATCTATAAGTTTCGGCTCGGCACCATCTTGTGTTAAATTATATTTTCCAATTTCAATTCATTAATTCGGAACATTATTGTCATTGGATATAACTAAGTACTCTAAATTGATTTACCCATAAAACATTCTTATATTAAGTTGGTATTATACCAATAACATACTTTATAGTACAAAGGATTTATTACCTTTCTCCAAATATCTCTTAAGTACAAACTTCTCTCCTAAAGGACCTTTACACAGAATTACGTCAAATTTCCAAATAGACTTATTGACTTGTCATCGCATACAAATGTTCTTATTTATTTTACGATCTTTAGCAGGCTTTTGTTTTTATGGTCTTACTAATTTTATGTCCCTTGATTAGCTAGCGGGTTTGTAAGGATTTGTACAAGTATATATAGATACTTATTTGGGACTGTGCAGAATGAAAATACTTACAGTAAACTGGTGTCGCCAGTTCTAATCTGATAGTCTATCAATACTTGGCATTATAATTTCTGATGCTTTCGCGGTTATTATACATTGGAATGAAACAACTATTATCGGATTTAACTCGCGTATTTTATATTATATTATTTGCTGACGTTTCGGATTCTTTACCGTTTCTAACGCTACGCGATTTAAAAGCGTTTTTCTTTAACAGATTGAGTGATGAAAATTTTAACTTGTATTACACAAATTTTAGTCGCAGAAGAAATTTTGTTTACTATTATTTATGGACGTAAAATCCAAGACAACAAATTAAAAAAAATACATTCACATGTTCAACAAACTAGCGGTCCCGGCGAGACATCATCCTGTGCGTTCGATTGTTTTATCAAACATGTTAAACAATGTCTTCTGTCTCATACCGTCGATATGAACATAGGAAAGTGTTGTTTTTAGACTATTTTTATTTTAATTCATTTTTATATTATAGAAGACTAGTGGTCCCGGCAGACGTGGTCCCGCGCGACAAAGCAGCGCTACATTAATCTATCCATTTGACAGTTGTTTTCATTGAAATGGTATTACGTTATTATATTCGTAAAGTTTTCTTAAAGTTTCGATCTTTCCGTGCAACTCTCTTATTTTTTCCTTACATAAGAATCCTGATCATAACAAATACTAAAAAAAAATAGTAAAGTCGGTCTAGCCGTTCTAATATCCAGTACCTGGGGATTCATCCACACTAACTATATAATAAAGAGGAAAAATTTGTTTGTTTATTTGTTCTGAATAGGCTACAAAACGACGGGGTTTGAAAAAATCTTTCACTGTTGAAAAGCTATTATTCCCGAGTGGCTATAGAATATTTTGAAAAAAAAAATAGGAAGCCCGGCTGGGCCACTAGTATTTTTAGTTAAAAACTACATATATTTTAACTTAATTATATATGTATTAGTATGTGTATTAGTATTTAGGTATAATATAGATATAGTAGGTAAATATTATTTACCCAATGTACCTAATGTCATTTCATATCACCATTAAATTTTGACATGCACAGAGGTTTCATTACACGACGTAGGTAGTTTAAATTTTATTGTCCAAAATTTGCATGAAATTCATCCACTACGGGTTTACGAGTGGTTCGCCATTTTGTTTTATTGACATGTTCATACATGTTTAGCTAATGTTGTTGGATGTAATGTTTCATACATTTGTCGAAAGTTTAGGTAACAAGCGTCATTTACAAAATTCAAAAAGATCATCGTGCATTAAATGTGTTTTAGAGTTAGAAAAGTTTTCAGTGTCCCAATGATTTCAAGAAGGTAACGCAATTAAATAAATCGGTTCAGTAGTTTTTTACGAGAAACAAACTTATTTTTCCATTTTTGATATTACTATATATATAAGGATAATTATTAATGTAGGTACAATTTAAATCATCTAAGAAACTAAATAAGTAAATACCTACAAAAATAACAATGCACAAAAAAGCCCGGACAAAACATTTTTATATATTTTACTAAGTAGGTATATAAAATAATTCAACCAGTTTAATAAGCCCTTTATTACCTATTTGTGTTTAACATTATCGTGTCTGATTGTGCAAACAGATACTCAGTTGAATAAACGCAACAAAGAAACTTAACACCAATTGCAATACAAAACTGAGGTAAACAACATAAACCTCTTATCTCTAACGTGAACTACAAGATCTGCGATAAATTGGCAATTTTCTAGAAAAACCACTACAAATTATTCACCCCTTTAAACCAAAATCATTACAATATAGATCTTATATCAACGGCTTAGGTATCAATACATACCCCAGTGTCAGAAAAATAAAGTTTGTAAAAGTATACGACGTCATCCGTCGAACGCACAGTGGGCCGAAGCGGCGGGATTAGCGGACAAAATGCATCGGTAGTAAATTTTACGAGTATGCAAATGAAACGGTAAATTGGACAGTAAAAACTAAGCCGCGACGTGTAGGCTCCAAGATTAGAGCTCGCAACGAGGTTGATGATTGAAGCTGTAAAATTTGGGCTTTGATTTAATGTTACATGAAAATGTATGGGCAGAAATGACGTGTAAAATGAGAGCGTAAAGAAATTTGCATTATAATTTCTGATGTTTTTACGGTTATTACACATTGGATTGAAGTAACTATAATATCCAACGTATTTGCGTATTTTACCTATTTTTACTGATGTTTCAAAAACTGATAATATAGTATAATTTGCATTAAGTACTTATTATCTGAGCTAAAGTGAATTATACTTTTTTTTATTGTTATAAATATCGAGTTAACGATACATGTGAATAAAAAATCAACCATAATTGGCATCCTAGCCAATTTACCTACGAACACTATTATGTATTATCTAAGCAATAATTATCTAATAATTGGCTAGTCGATTACCTCATTTGAATTTCCGCAACACTTGCTAACGATCACCAAGTCAAATTCAAAATCAAAACCTGTATTTACCAACATAACCAAACGAATCGTATCATTAAGCTTTACATTACAAACACGCTGAATGACTGCACTGTCAACATTTAATTAGAATGAATTAAAAACGTACGGAATACACCGAAACCTATCATAAGTTACTTTAAAACCAAAACAATTTGGCTGTTCAGAAAATTATACTATAATCATAATGCCACTTGAAATAGGAACTATTTTTCAATAATGTCAAGAGACCATACACGCATCACGTTTGTAAATTTAGATAATACGTGCTGAAGGCAAACAAATTTATTTTTGGATTTGATTAAAATCAAATTTGCCTTATTGTGTAAAGTTTAAAGTCTAAAATTGTACAAATGCAAGTAAAAAACGTGAACTACAAAGGGGTTGATGTGCACAATACAAAAGTGTAAACGCTCAGGTGCGTAACGAACTAATTAATTCGAATGCCCGCATTTGATTACACAAATCAAATGGTGTGGGGTAAAATGAGAAATCGCTAAGAAATTTCGTTCGTCACGTTTCGGGCTTGTTTCCGGTGCTTTTTTGTCTGTGACGGCTCATTATTGGACACAATGCACTGCTAAATGTGTAGAGTTGTGACGTTTTTATAACATTTTTTTTTTATTAAATTAAGTTATTGACCATCGTTGATGCTTTTTAAGAACTTTATTATAAGTACGTAAATATTCTTGATACGTATAATAATTTCTGTATTTTTTTGTATTTATATGTATGAATTAAATTATGACAATGCATAAAAAAAGATTTCTTATTTGCAAGAAAAAGAAATGAAAAAAACATTTGTTACTTAAAAAAATAAAATAAAATAGGCATTAAATTAAGGGGGTTCTGCCTTTTCTCAGAACAATTTATTACAACCGCAACAATTATGCAAAAAATTGGTTGAAATGATGGTTGAAATATTCGTATAATTTTTATTGTAAATTTTTTAGGGAACCGAGGAAGTATATAAAATGTATGTACCTATACAAAATGCATTATTTAATTTTCGTTACATTTTATTACCATTTTTACTTCAACCATTTTACTACTACGAGACAAAAAAATTGTTATTTTTTAACTCGTATTCGAGCTCCATTCCACTAGTCCACGCAACGGCCGCCCTCGGCACAGGTGTTGCAACTTCACACGCGCAGGACGCAAGCTTTATGACGCTTCCTATTATTATACTATTTTGTTATAATAATATAGTAATACTGCTGTCGTTGGGGTTTAGTTTGTTACAATATTATGAGAGTTGAAAATACATCTACAGTCTGTATCAAAGAAGTTTTTATAAAAGTGACAACCCATTTACAAGCCCAGTGATATTTAAGATTCCTTGGATGATAAGTTTGCCTTAGTTAATAACCTTAGGTATTAATAATATTGTATTTACGTATAATGAAGTATTTATATCAGTCCTATTATATATGTTATAGGCAATGTGTATAATGCAGGCATTCTATACATTTCCTAGGTATTGTATAGAATGCCGGGGTCGTCCAGGCAATGTGTGAAATGATATTGAATGTGCAAACTATTTTACACTTTACCTAGGAAATGTATGGAATACCTAGGCATTGTATAGAATGCCGGTTGACGCATAGGTAATGTATGTAACGCGTTTTTTTAGTATACACATTGCCTGATGCGCTTCGGGCATTTTATACAATACCTAGGCAATGTATGAAATGAATCGTATTATACACATTGCCTGAACGTTTTAGGCAATGTATACAATGCCTAGGTATTCTATACAATGCCGGATTATACACATTGCCTATAACATATACATTTTATCGCTGCATTATTTTGAATCTTGATATTTTGAATTATTGGTTACTTTAATAAGTGAGGAAATTAATTAATAAAAATTTGAAGACCAATTGAGGCACAACTGTTTTTAATATTCTTTTTTATATTCAAAAACGGATTTTGTAAAACAATACTTAGTACACCAATTTTTGCACCGGCAGACATTAATTTCATTAGAAACAATGATGATAATCATCTACCCTAAATACTAGTGAATCATCAATTTTACGTTTTTTTATTTTAATTCGTGGGAATGCACGATATTGAAGGGCGAAAAACGTTTTGCGGTTATTATGGTTTTGTTAAGTTAGTTAATAATCCTTGCCTGATTTTTTTTTACTAAGTAAGCTTTTTCGTTTTGATAATTGTGCATTTAATATCCAATTTTGTCCAATTTTATTGTGAATGCACCACTGGGGTGTATAAAGGTCAAAGGTGCTTTGAATTTGATAACTACTTAACTATAATGTCTAAATAATAGTAGGTAAGTAAAATCTATATTTGAAATAATTACTATTTTGGTTCTTATTACACTTCGTATCATGTGTTTTTAAAACCATAAAAATATTTTAGATTTCTTTCAATATTTTTTGACTTTCGTTATTAAAACATTTATTACATTAAATTAATATACCAAGATGACTATAAGTAAACCATGAATTTAATATAAGCCACAAATATTTAAAAAAAAAACAACTTTAAGCACATTACATACAAAAAAAACCTGCCCGGTGAAAAAAACAAAAGCAAAAAAAATCCCCTAATTGTTATTTTCCCCAAAATTCCGTGGTCATCCACCGCCACATTAAGTTTCAGACAAAGCGGACCTGCTAAAAAATGATTACATCAAAACACGAGCCGTAACGCAAGTTTAATTAAATTAATTGTCAGCCGTTGCGATATAAATGACGAGCGATGGACGAAAAAAAAAGATTTGGAAAGATAAAAGCAATAATAAAACACTTCCCTTGCGAAGTGCGCGGTGAAAATGACGATTTTTGTTAATAAATATTTTTTTAAAATAATTAGCCACCTGGTATTGTAATTTTATTAGTATGGCGTGTTATAAATTTTCGAAAAACAAGTTAGGTAGGTACTATAATTATTATTATTAGTAACACCCTAAAAATAACATTTTTTAAAATATGTTAATTATTATGTTAAAAAAAAGGTAAAAATATTATACTGAGCAAGCGTTAAAAAATAGCTGTATTAAAAAAAAATAGTTCATAAGAATATAAAAACATATAATTAGTATTCTATAAAAGGTAAAAAAAAATTAGCAAGCTTAAAAAAAAAAACTGTATCAAAAAAGTTTTGTCCAAATTACTTTGGACATAAAAATAAAAATATTTAAAAATTCTAAGTCCTAAATAATCACTTAAATAAAGTATTTAAGATCCATTACTTTTGTACATATTATATAATAATGAAAATTTACCAGATTATACAAATTCGTCGCAGCTAACCCGCACCCAACCCGCATGGTACGATGATTCAGATATCTACTTACCACTAATGTATAGTATAGGACGTGTTATTAATTACAGTTGTTAATAAAACCCATGTTGTTTTCTATACTTACCTATTTCTAGTTTGATACCTATGTTAATTTATATATATAAATATTTTTGTCCGACTCTTAGACTCATTGTGTTCTATAAGCATTATTTGACAAGTGATATTGTATATATCACAGTTTTCTATACTTACCTATTTATCTACCTATTAATTTAGTGTGGTACTTATGTTAATTTATAATTATAAAAAATATTAAAAGCTTTTTGTCCAACCCTTAGGCCCACTGTGCCCTATAATATTCTAAACGAATATTTCACTTAAGCCTAGGAATTGGACAAAATTATTTTTTTTCAATAAATGTTAACGAAAAGTCACGGTCACTTTTCGTTAGCTTGCTATGTCAGTATTTTTCCGCTATCCTACTACTATTATAAAGGCGAAAGTTTGTAAGTATGGATGTATGGATGTTTGTTACTCTTTCACGTAAAAACTACTGAATGGATTTGAATGAAACTTTACCACAATATAGCTTATACATCAGAATAACACATAGGCTAAAATTTTTGACACTAGACTAGACGGGACGAACCTGAAGTCCACGCGAACGAAGTCGCGGGCAAAAGCTATAATAATATAAGTTAGTTACCTAACTAGTTCAACACAATCGTCAGCTCAGTCGGCTTTGAATATGGGAACTGTTAAGTTTCAAAAGATGTTTCGTAAACAAATAAAATAAAGCGAGTTAAATACATTTTTTAATACCAATGTATAACAATCACGAAAAAAAACACGTAGAAAGGAGAAACACTGTCACCTCCATTTTAAATAAACGGTGTAACAGACAAACAATATTATAAAGCGATTACACACCGTCTGCTGCAGGTCGATCAATATTTGAACAAGTCGAATTACGTCTAAACGCAGTCGAAATCCACTTAATTGCCACCCCAAAAAGAAAACCACAGAAATACAGTCTGTACCTAACATATAGGTAAGTCTGTTATATTAATATTATTAGGTAGGTACCTATATTAGTACATTACGCACCAAGGCCAGTAAAATAAAAAATGTCTCAGATCACATGTAATTGTAGTCCGAGGCGAAGCCGAGGTTGACAAAAATGTGATCTGAGGCTTTTTTATTTACTGGCCGAGGTCAGTATACTATTTTTCCGTTCGACGAAGCCAGAAAGCGGCAATTTCATTTAGCGCAGCGGCCACAAAGTTGGCGCTTTCTGGCCGGAGGACAGAAAAAATAATTATTAGGTAAGTACAGAATATAGAATTACTAGTGGCCTTGCGGTTCAACTTATCGCAAATCGCAAAATCGTTATAATTATATAACTTTACTTCTTTTTCAAGATCCTATTTCCAAACCAAAATAGGTACTTACTTACATTAAAACTGGTTCATAGTGAAATTAATAAACAAACACACAATCCAACAAACAAGTAAGTACCTAGACAAACCGATTAATATTTCACATTTATAGTAGGTACACTATTTTGGTTCAATAATAACAAATTATTTGTGGACTAAAGTAGAACCCGAGAGTTGAACTAGCCAAGTGTGAGTCGGGCTCGAGGACAATTTCCTTACTATTCTATAAAACGGCAAAAAAAAGCCTGTTTGTTTTATGGTAGCATTTATTTTGTTGTTATAGCGGCAATAATATATATAGGTAATCAGTGAAAATTTCAACTGACTAACTATCGCCAATCATAAGATACCTACTTACCTACTAACGGGTCCCGTTTTAGACTTCAGGTACGGAACCCAAAACATCAAGATTTAAACGTCATAAAAACGTACATTTCTCATCTCAGTGCACGTGTTATTCTAATCATTGTAAGAAAAATTGCACCAAATTTATCCACGTTTTTCACCACGCCTGCACTATTTACTTCCCGAAGCAGACAATTACCGTGCGTAACAATTTTTCTTCCCGTTTATACAACATTAAGAATTCCCTAATTCGACGTGGATTGATGCAAATGACACCTCCTTACACACGACATGACACTACAAACTTATATTTGCTGTTACATTCCACAACTTATTCCCAAACCTCCCTTAATAATGGTGCGTAAGGTGGTATAGGATTTCGCCGATGTAATAGATAAGTTTGTAAAAGTAAACACAGTTCAGACGGTATTGACTCAGGAGCACGTTATTTATTCAGAGGGTATTCTTTGTTGTAATGTCATGTGATGATTTTGAGCTGAATATAGAAACAATTGGGGTGATAAAATACACTAAAGATATCGCACACCTAGGTCTAAAGAGAGCTAACTCAAAAAAGGTACTTTTTCAGGAGAGGCGAGAAACTGATTAATATGTCCATATGCCCGCATGAGTTTTCTGTATAAATTTATAATTTTTATAATAAAGCTAGCAGAGTCATATTAGCTGAAATCTGTTTTATAGTAGGTGGGTTTTGCTGGAATCCGATGGTGCGCATAACTCAAATCTTCCGGTTTTTGAGTTAGATCCCTTTAGATCTAGGTGTACGATAGTGAAACATTTTAGCACTATTTTGTCTTGTCCTAAAATTAAATATCGTGTGGGTTATTTGTGATGCCTTAGTGGTTATTATCGTGTGGATACCAAAGTGTAATAAGAGTATGATACATTTAATTAATTTTTGCAAATAAACATTATTGTTTGATTGGATATTTTAATAAGAATGGATACCTACATCAAAACTATTTCAAAGCAATTAATTCACTCATAAATATTAAAAAATGGAAACAAAATATTATAGTTTCAAGTTACTAATAACGATCTAAAATATAAAGGTATTGTGGTATACTGACATGTTAGAAGTCTAAGTCTTTTGCGTTGCTACGAATATGGGAACTGTAAATTTTCCGAAACGTCAGCCAATAAATAAAATACACGAGTTAAATTGATTATTAGTTAGATATAGGAAATTCTTCTATACCTGCGCCAAATCACTTTTTCATAAAAGGCTTAAGAGTCTCCTTTCAGGAGTCTTGCCACCCGTCCGGTTTTGCAGTAAAGACCCATTAGCTGGCCAACTGCGCTTAAGTATTCAGTTCGAAAAAAAAAAAAACTGTTTCATAAGGGATAATAATAATAATTTAATATAAAAGTAGTATTTTCTCTTGTAGTCGCTATAATTACTGTATTTTCTAATTGAGATTTAAGGTAAGGTAGGTAAGTAATTGGAAACCGATCCGCACGAAAGATTTTGAAGGCCAGTGGAACGTTGTACAAAGGATGACACATTAAGGTGCCTTAATTATGACTAATTTATCACGGATTTGTTAAAAGTGAAAGTAAACTTGTTATTTGTTTGTTACCATATTAGTCTGACTGTATCTGGGACAATTAATCAGATATGACCGTTTGTTGAAACGTAATTTACATATTTTTATGTGAGAAATGTAATAATGTCACTTTCATTTTTTGAGAGAGTTCGTATCAAATTATTCATAAATTTAATTACCTATATTTTATTTTTAAATCTGAACACGTTATGTAAAGAATATAATAATATTTTTTTGGTCATACTTACAATTAAAAAAGAGTTACCTAACTTAAGTTAGCTTAGTTGACATAAGAGTTATTTTCAATGATTGGAATGAAACAACTACCTACCTATAGGTACCGAACGGATTTAAGTATGTAGCGTAGGTATTTTATTTTATTTGAACATTCCTTAGCGTTAGACTATCATCAGCTCAGTCGTGCTACAAATATGGGATCTGTAAAGTTTCCGAAACGTTCGCAAACAAAATAAAATGCATTCCAATGTGAAATAACCGCGAAGGCATGATACATTATTAATATTAATCAATATCGATAACTTTACACTGAACTCATTTATTTAAAGACTAGATTCTGCCCGCGACTTCGTTCGCGTAGAACTCCTTCTTTTTTGCAGTCGGTTAAAAAGTAGCCTATGTCCTTTCTTGGGCTTCAGACTTTCTTTGTACCAAATTTCATTTAAATCGGCCTAGTAGTTTTAGCGTCAAAGCGTAACAGACAGACAGACAGAGTTACTTTCGCATTTATAATATTAGTTAGGATTATAGCAAAAGTTAATATAATATGTAATTGTAACTAACCTAAACCACTGTAGTACAATAAGCTCAACAAATGACAGGCCAAAAATAAACTAGAAGGGTGTTTCTTCGAGCGTTTGGGATAATTTCTAATATAGGTACCTACTAAATTTATCGTAAGTGTAAAGTACCTATGTATGTGTCAAGTGTAAGTATGTTTCATTCTTATTGTAATTAATTTCAACTTAATTTAATTAATTACCTACCTACCTCATGCCTACGTAGTTACTAACTTTCTATTCCACGTAGGTAATTAAGTAATCAAATATAAATAATTACACACTATTGTTAATATTACATAAATAAGTAAGCAAATACTGTATTATAAATTATGAATAAAGATGTTTTTATTTTATTTATTATTTTATTATTCTATAACAGCTCGGTGAATGTCTATTTAGGGTCTTCAACTATAAGATCCGCCCGGAAATTCTTAACTATAAAACAAATGACAGCTGTCAACAGGACGAATGTAGAATGCCGTAATAAGTGTTGTTAACATTTTGAGGTTATTTTTGATGAATATGCATGTATTAACATCAGCTGACATAAACCACATGGTTTAACAACTTAGGTATTTCGATTTATATTTATGTTAGTTTAGCACATGTGTAACGATAAATCAACTTAAGGTAATTAATGAAAAAAATAGTCAGCTTTCTTTATTAAAATCAATTAGTAATACTGGTCATTAAATATTACCTACCTAATCCCTACTAATATTATAAATGCGAAAGTAACTCTGTCTGTCTGTTACGCTTTCACGCTAAAACTACTGGACCGAATTAAATGAAATTTGGTACAAAGAAATTCTGGAGCCTGAGAAAGGACATAAGCTACTTTTTAACTGACTGCAAAAAAGGAGGAGGCCCACGCGGACGAAGTCGCGGGCAGAAGCTAGTATGTAATATAACAGGCATTATCTTTAGTAAGTAAGTATTTATTTTTGATGTCTTTGCGGTTATTACACATTGGAATGAAACAACTATAACGGATTTCAATCGCGTCGTATTAGTGGTGGACTATTGACAGTTCAGTCAGCTACGAATATGAGAAATGTAAACTTTTCGAAAGGTTAGCAAAAAAAAAAAGCTCGAATTTAATCCGTTACAGTTTCGTTGTGAAATGAGTGAAGTAAAATAGGGTTTCTATGTAAAGAATAACTAACACAATCACTACATAGTATATAACAAAGTCGCTTTTTCTGTCCCTATATCCCTATGTACGCTTAAATCTTTAAAACTACGCAACGGATTTTGATGCGGTTTTTTTAATAGATAGAGTGATTCAAGAGGAAGGTTTATAGCACCCTTGTAAAGCCGGGGCGGGCCGCTATTATATAAAACACACATAAAAAATTAAACATCTCTTCAAACTGACATTTATTAAAACAAAACGGAAACGCCCAAACTTAAAATATTAAACAAATTTAATTCCCCTAATTAGAAAAGTGTAAACTGTAACACCTGATTTTATGGTCGTAATAAAATAACAAATTGACCGTAAAAAAGTATTTTAGTGATCATTTTTCACAAAACCGTAACATTTGTTAGTTCGGACGAAACAAGTGTTACGATACGAACGAGTGATAAAAATATGAGGTGAATAAAATTACAATATATTATATAATATTATAAAGAGGAAAGATTTGTATTTTTGTATTTTTGTATTTTTGTATGTTTGTATTGAATAGGCTCCGAAACTACTAAACCGATTTCAAAAATTCTTTCACCTTTGGAAAGCTACATTATCCCCGAGTAACATAGGCTATATAATATCACGCTAGGTCTTATAGTTGCGGAGCAGTAACCGAAAATGTTTCAAAAACGGGGGGAAAGTATCGTTTCTGAGCCTTCCGTGGCGTGCGCTGAGCATATAGTTAAAGTTATACAAAAATGCTTTATGGGTGAATTGTTCATCTTAACATTATCTTTAAAAAAGTCCGCGAGAGCATATGTCTATCTTTTATAGTTTACCCATAACAATCGTTTTAATGATTTAGATGTTTGCTCCAAAGTAATGTCATTTTGGCGACGGGATTTCGAAGTAAATGGTTTAATCCTTATAAAAGTCTATGAAAAAAATCTTAAGTCCCCCCGTGCGAAGCCGGGACGGGCCGCTAGTATATTATAAGTTTAAAGATAGTTTGGGTGACTAAGTTCAAAATTAAAAACTATTAACGGTTTTAACTCGCGTATTTTTATTTTATTTTGTTTGCTGACTTTTCGGATTCTTTAGTTTTCATAATCGTAGCACGACTGAGCTGACAATAGTCTAACGCTGCAATAGACTATTGTCAGCTCAGTCCTGCACAGTTAAATCCGTTAATAGCTGTTTCAGTCCAATGTGTAATAACCGCGAAGGCATCAGAAATTATTATTAAAAAAAAAACCTACCATTACATACGAGAAAAGACTATAATTACTGAGAAGAAACGCCGCAAAAAAAACTCAACTACCATGTAGGTACATAGTAGGTACCTACTTAAAGTGTATTCCACTAACTTTGTTTTAAATCACACACGTGCACTACAAGCTGCACATTAGCATATTATCGTAAGTATAAACAGTTTGGGTGCATTTTAGACTTTTATCTCCTAAACACATGTCCACTCGCACGGCAATTGAATATAAATTAGAATAATATAGAAGTTCAAATTGAGGGAACATTTTTTGTTACTTTATGTTTTTACGTTTCCACAATCGTGCTACGATTATGGAATCTGTAAAGAATGCTAGACGTCAACAAATAATATAATAAAAATACGCGAGTTAAATCCGTTCATAGTTGTTTCATTCCAAAGTCCCTATTTTTTTAATAATCCTCAAGGGAAAGGAATTCTTAAATACCTTATTTGTCCATTGAGCGTTGGAATAAAAAAGAAAATAAATTTTAAAAGCTCATAAAATTTATACCATTCAAAAATGGTGTTACATTATAATTTTAATCACCTCACAATTAGTAATGAAGTTATAATAATTTCTGATGCCTTCGTGGTTATTATACATTGGATCACTTTAGCGTAAGACTATTTTCAGCTCAGTCGTGCTACGATTATGGAATCTAAGGCTCCGAAACGTCAGCCAATAAAGTAAAATACGCGAGTTAAATCCGTTCAAAGTTGTTTCATTCTAATGTATTAATGAAGTTGTCAATAAGGACTATCCTCACCCACTCCATATGGCATAACAGTAAAAGTCGCGCCCGTCCGTTTAATTTATAAGGCTGTAAATTAAGGCTTTAATTTTATGACCTTAATTTAAGTCTCGGCAAACATTGTCCACACGTGGCCGGCAGGATCTTTCCATATTGATTTTAATATTAATATTATATTCTTGCTAAGATTTAATTTTATTTTTCCTATTTTAAGGAATGATTTGTATTGCCTTCTTGGTTATTTACATACTGGAAAGTAACGTAATTGTAACGGATATTTTATTATGTGGTGACGTTTCGAAAATTTTACAGTTCATCTATTCCTAGCACGTCTGAGCTCAGGGTTATTTGTAAAGTTTTCGAAAGGTTAACTAAAAGAAAGTAAACTAAATAAAATACGCTAGTTAATTCCGTTATGGTTGTATCATTCTAATATGTAATAACCGCGAAGGTATCAGAAAATATTGTGGTAATTACATACCTAAATAAAAAAATAGGTACTTACCTACCTACATCAAAAAACGTTAATTTAAAAACACAAATAATATTAGACAACATTGCCTTTATTGGAACGAAACACTTATAGAAGGATTTAACTCGCGTATTTTAATTTATTGGCTGACGTTTCGGGACCTTTACAGATTCTATAATGGTATCACGACTGAGGTGACAATTATAGCTTAACCTTTAACTACCGACCTGGTTTTTACGTAGCACTTATACCGATGTGGTGTCTGAGAGACGTACATTTTTGACTTTATTTATTATATAACAATTCACATGCTACTTTTATTTTAGTTTACTTATTGCGTAATTATTTGTTTGAGGTAAATAAATATGAATTAAAAGAAATCATTCCAGCTTTATTTTAAAAATTCACAGTCTTTATTAAAGACATCATAAAATCTTAGCACTAAATTTTAGGCACATTGATCAGCCTCCATATTTTTAAAAATTAGGTAAAATAAAAAAAAAAAACATAATAAACTCTTACTTCTTGAACTAATTAACATATTGAAAACATAAAACAACTCATAAGTTAAAACATAAAAAAAATGACAACTGTCAAACATGACACATTTAATGGCCCAATCTGCAGTCACTGCAAATCTGAGAACAGCCCGAAAGGCACATAGGAATGTTGCATTTGCAACAAGAGTATTATATACGCCTTTTTAGGCAGCTTGGACATATGGCACAAGTTTTCCGAACCCTTGGTTCGATATTATTGCCTATTTCGGCTGGAGGTTCTGGCATATCAGCGGGCCTGAAGACTCTCTCTAACACCGTACTTACGTCTCTCAGACGATGACAGCTCTGCTACTGGTCATATGCGCATTCGCCGGGCTCCCGGCGTCAACCCCGGGCTGCAGACGTGAAATGAGGAAGGTAGCGGGAGGGGAAGCACCGCGAGCCGCGTAATTTTAAAATTATGTTGAAAATAAAAGTGATGACGTCTGTGAGACGTATAGGTCGGTAGTTAAAGGTTAAGAGTCTCCTTTCAGGAGGCTCGCCATCCGTCCGGTTTTGCAGTAAAGGCCCATTAGCTGGCCAACTGCGCTTCAGTATTCAGTTCGACAAAAAAAAAACTGACAATAGTCTTATGCTAAAGTCTTTATCTTTCTTTAATAGCAATTACAAGTACATACCTACGTTATAAACAGTATTTGTTTCCTAAAAGTTGATAAAACAGAACTTAGTTTTTTTTTAGAAAATGAGGTCAAAATATTGCAGTCACTGCAGAACGCATCCTGCAACAGAGTTGCATTCACAAGTATGTCCGTTCAGTCAATAATTAAATTTACAACCGCACAGCGTTCTTTACGACTTTATTGGACATTTTGACTTTGAACAATATTAAATCTCTAGGTATTAGGTGTTTATAATGTTAATCATTCATAATAAACTTTAAGATGAGATTTTAGATATTTGTAATATTCAGATCTGTTTTTGTAACGTTTATAAGCATTAGTACCTATTCTTGGAGAAAATTAAAATTATAATTATTTATATTAAAAATTTATATATTTATATTATATACCTACTTCCTTTAGAAAGAAAAAATATAATGGAGTTAACTGGCGTACACTTATTTTATTTTTTTTGCTGACTTTTCGAAAACTTACAGTTCCCATAATGCGAAGCACTACTAAGCTGACGATAGTATAACAATAATAATAATAACATAATAACACTTAAGTAATTATTTCATCCCAAGGCGTAATAACCGCGAAGGCTTCAGAAATTATATAAGTAAGTAAATATTTCCATTTGTTTTCGCATTGTTAACGCATTGTTATTTTTATTAAAATACCTTAAATGCCTACCTACTAATCAAATTGCGTATTTTCAATATTCATATATAGATATACTATATCTACGACACAGTTTACCATAGTACTCAATATATTTTTAGCACGTATACGGTACTGCCGTTTGGTCAAATTGTTCAAAATTACCTATTCACTGCAAAATTTGCTAATTCCAAATCCTTGTGTGGTCTAAAACAGCGTATCAAATCAGCCCTGTTACAAAATAGAGGTGTTTTTGTTGACATGTTTATTGTTACTTTAGTCTTTTTTCTTGTGACCATTTGGTTCTTACGACATTTCTATTTATCTTCACGCTCCGCCCATTTCTATAATTTTGTTGTCGGCACCCAAAAGTCTTTGAATTTGGGAGGTCTGTATTTAGCATTGTTATTGGTTACCGTAATAAAAATAAAGGAAAGTGATGAAATGAAACTAATGCCTGAAGATTGATTATAGTAAAATATGTTTGGTTCATAGTAGAAATAATGTTTGAAACCCTGTGAAAGTAAATTTCAGTAATCCTGTTCTTAAATAATATTATCACAGTTTATGACGCTAATGACGACGTCTCAAACGCTCGAATATCCGCACATCTATACTCTATACTAATATTATAAAGCTGAAGAGTTTGTTTGTTTGTTTGTTTGAACGCGCTAATCTCAGGAACTACTGGTTCGAATTCAAAAAATCTTTTTTTGTTGGATAGACCATTTATCGAGGAAGGCTTTAGGCTATATAACATCACGCTGCGACCAATAGGAGCGAAGAAACAGTGGAAAATGTGTGAAAAACGGGGAAAATATGAAGCCTTATGAAGAAGTGACAGAAGACTTTGACAGATCTTTGACGAAACAATCGGACGGGCAGGACGACGTCTGCCTGGGCCGCTAGTCTATTATAAAAAGAGTATCTTTATAAATTGGGAAGCATATATAATAATTTTCATATAATCATAAATTTACCTAACATGTAATTTTTTTATATAACTGCGTTTTGAATTACAGTACTGTTTCATTTTTATTTTAAAGATTATGGTAGGTATTTGCTTTTATCGACAACCCCAATACAAGTTCAAACAATCACACTTATCCAATAACCTAACCCTAAAATGTTTACAATGAAAATCAAACGATAATCCTTACAAATCCTTTAAAAAATCCAAGATCTGGCATGTGCTCTATTTAAGCACTTAACCCTCAAAAAACCTACAATGGGTTAAAAGCAAAAGTTTAAATCTGCAAATAGAGCCCCTTCATATTTCACCCTTGGATAAATCAGTGCAGTGGTGAAATTGAAGTTTTGTGTAAAGTGAATTTATCTTCGTAATGGTGAGTAAAAAGGGCACACTGAGAGTATTATCACTATTTATATAATTATATTAATTTCAGTATGATTTTTTTTTTGTTGCTTGCTGTATTGTAGTAGGTAGAATTTAAATATATAAATATTTATAACTTACTAGCGGTTCGCCCCGGTTTCACACGGAGCCCTAATTTTTTTCAAAATATTATTATATAGCCTATCAAGGCGGAAGTAGCATCCCAACAGTGAAAGAATTATAAAAATTGGTCCAGCCTTTTTGGAGCCTATTCAATCCAAACAAACAAACCATTCCTCTTTAAAATATTAGCATAGAAAAATGGCTCAACCGATTTGTCTAAAAATTGATGGAGAGGTCGCGGTCGTTTATACCCAGGGAAGGACATAGGAAGACTATTATAATGACAAATAAAAAAAATTTGTCTTATAGAAAATTTAGGACATTTATTAAAGGAAAAAGACAATATGACATTTTTTTTTTAATTAGGTACCTAACTCAAAATAAATAATACCTGTAATATAATAAAAAATGATTACGCTCAGTACAACACAATCCGTAAATATCTGAATCCACACAATCTATTCAACTTAATACCAATGGATAGATACCAAATGTTACAGTCTAAGTCATGATGACTAGTAAAAGAGTACACTTAGGGGCAGTTGGGGGATAAGGGGCATGATACATGATTTAGTCATAAAGTAGATAATTTGGGAAATAATTCAAAATATAGCGGAACTAAACACCTACCTATTTATAAAAATTCAGATTACAATAATAAAATCGTTCAGTTATAATTATACTATTTTAAACAACAGACTAATTTAAGTAAATACCTACAATTGACTGTTTTTTTTTTTGGGAAAATAATATAGGTACTTACCTAATTATAAATTGTCATGATGACTTGAAGGTTTTATAAGTAACTTTCACCATGCGTAAGGTAATGGTACTCCATTGTGAATGATGATCATATTGGTAAAAGCCTTAAAGTTAATAACACAGTATAATGCATAGCACTATTAGAAAAATAATCCTTGGCCATGACCACATATTATTATATCTACAGACTCGCATAGCGCCATAATGGATTAGATCTCACCCTGTAGATAGGTAATTACTTCTAAAAAGACCCGTGACTCGCAATTACTGAATCAGTTAACTACTAATTATAAAATATAAAAATATTTTCTTTAATCTTGTCTAAGGATATTATTGCCCTCGCAATTCTGATGGGTATCTCGTGTAATAGAACTGAAAAATAATATACCTACATAATTTATTGAACATTTTCCACCAGTTGCAACCCAATGAATTTTATTAGCAACGTATTATAACTAATTTCATTTTTAGGGGACCAATGGAACGCGGAAGAGGAATGGTCCACACTGACTTGCTGTTATAGGCTAATGGCTTAATGCCTTAATCGAATGAGAGAGGAAAGTGAGGTTTTAGGGAACAGTCTTATATTTTTGATTAATTTTGGGGATGATTGGGCATATTAGTAGTAGTCATCTAGTCAAGTGTATCTGTGACGTTGCATTTATCTTATCTATACATACTATGTAATAAAATTGATACAATACCTAAACTGTAATTTTATGTTCACTCAATTTTCCAAAGATATACCTAAAAAAACGAAAATTAACTATTTTCTTGTTGACTTTCCTTACATAATTATTATTTTGTTATATAAAAGGTGTTTACATACACATTAGTGTTGCATATAGATTAAAAACTTTAATTCAATCAATAAAAACATATTCAATACAGAAGTAAAACACTATAGTTTATCACAGCCTCGACACATCGGCATAAAACGAATATGCGCTTAAATAATTATGAATGCATCAGAAATCACAAAAGAGCTTACAGTCAAACCAAACATCGACTCACGCGCAATGTAGATCACAAAAATCATGCACAACAAAATATGATTCATTCACTGAATGAAAATGAATGATTGTAATCGACAAGCATAAAACAACAGATGGCGCTAGTAGCAAATGACCGAATATAATCTGTAATAAGCTCACCTGTTGTGCAATATGACAGGGCAAGGTAATAAGTTCGGGGTAAAAGTTTTGGCAGGTTAATGAGTGATAATTGATTAATTTTAATACAATCTAAAGAATGATTAAGAAGCTTTCTTGTTTAGAAAATTGTATCGGTAAGTATATTTTTTTTTATTTTGAATTTCATTAACTATTTAAACGTATTTTAAAAAAGAGTTAAAAGCAAATTTACGTTTTTTTAATGGTATAAAAATACTTATAGATACTAAATACAATCTTACAATTAACCAAAAGTAATGTAAAAATTATTGTAGGTAATTTTAAAATATCATACAATACTGTTAAAGTCATAATTCTTCAAAACCTAGTCAATGTAATTTATTATTGCAAGAAAAAAATATTGAATACAATCTTACAATTGTTTTGACAACCAAAAGTAATGTAAACATTATTATAGGTAATTTTAAAAATATCTTACAATACTGTTAAAGTCATAATTCTTCATAACCTAGTCAGTGTAATTTATTATTGCAAGAAAAAATAATTTTAATAATTGAGAAACACATACGAAATAGTGATTTTATAACAAAACACATGTAAAAATATGCATCCAACAAATGTATGTAATTTACGTACAGGTAGGTACCAATAACTATAATTTAATACCTGACGACCCCATAAAAGACAAAACGCAACAGACCTTCATTATACATAAAAAGACAAACAGAAAATTACAAACCATTTGACATCTGACACCGCGAATATTCAAATTAATGCATTATCGATACGAAAGGTGCACTTGAGTACAAAGGGAACTTTTATCACACCTACTCTGCATACATACTAAAACCACCCTTAACTTCAACAATACAGAGTTAAAAAAAATTAGACCACTATAAAAGATATACTTCCAGTTCGAAATACGAATCAAACAAATTTTCTTACTCTGTGGCCCGCTTGGAGGAGGTTGGGTTAAATATGTACAGTCACGGTTATGACACGTAATTTGTGCGTAAATCAAATTTGACCAGTGGGCGTTGGTTGTCTCGCACATATGGCGTATTTTCTATGATTATTGCTCCGTTTCTGAGTGCTTTCGTGTGTCCATTGACGCTTCAGTGTGTTCGTGATTTTTGGTAATAAACGCTTCGGTTGATTTGCTTTTGTCTGTCATTATTTAGTCGATTGTGCTTAAGTTGAAGTAATAAAAAAAAACATTTTTTTTAATAAGCAAGTATATTTTTTTTTATATTAAAAATAAAATGAATGGAACCATCTTTTTACATAGAATATTGCGAGCAAAAAAAATTTAAGCTAATTTATTTCGGAAAGTAGGCAATTTGACGTCCTTTTAAGTTTATTATTAAAAAATCATGTCGTCGAAAGCGAAAAACGAAAAATTAGCTTTCATTAGAAATCAAGATAAAATCTAACTTAGGGTGAAATTGACGTGGCCTGCATTTAATTTGCATGATCTTAATATGCAGTTAATTTATTCAAAAACCTTATGTCACTTTTGATCACGACATTTTTTGATAATTATCATTGTATTCAAATATATATACGATTTTTAAAATCGCTTTTCATCCTAAGTTTAATAATAAAATGTTCAATTATTTAATTACATGAAGCATTCTAATACCCCGCTTAGTGAAATAAATTTCATTATTAGAAGTTTCAATACTACTATTTTTATAAAACATAAAGCCCCAATTAGTTTAATACCTTGGCCCAATTCAATGGCCAAAATTTTGACATCTGCATAATCTTCTTAAACGGTAGTGCCATACTTTAGCCGAATTAATCTGCACTGCAGTGTATCCGCTAAATAACCACTTATTAAGTCGACTCCTATTTTACGCTTACACTGGCGGCCACAAAAAGTCGCCACCCTAAAGTTTATTTGAACTGAGTTGAACACCTGCACGGTTCCCGGGTAACTTGTGCAATATGTGCCACTTGTTTGATTATTTATACGAAGAAATATTGTGCGTTTATTTGTATTTTGGTTTTTGAACCCACATGAAACAAGACTTTTTCCGATTTGATACGTACCTACGTTGTAAAAAGTACCTTTGTTAAGATCACACTTCTAGGATTTTTTTATGAAAGTAAAAATATATTTTTTTTACTAACTTAATGTTTTCACAATTAATTGTTAATACCAATTATTACGTGTTTACGCATAATATAAAATTCGAATAAAATACCGCTTCATAAGTACCTGATATTAAATAAATCATTTTATTATCCTAATTTAAAAAATCTGCATCAATTTAATTAACCTGTTTATTAAGAAAAATATCAGATACGAGCAAAATTGTATGTACCAGGCAAATAAAACTTTAAAGTTGCACTCTTATTTGTTGCATCCCTTCAATTTAACCCCCCAAAAGTATAATGAAGAATTATGATCGTCACACTCTAGTGTTTTGTGTGAGGATTTCCTTTTTCTAATTCTGTTTACTATTGAATCACCACGTTTGTACTTGTTATTTTTTCTTTTAGGTGATTGCCTCTACACTTGTCAAAACCTTTATAGGTATTTAAAGTAGTTTTTATTTTTTTTGTTAGTTTAAAAAAATACTTATTTAGAGATCTTTAGATCTACCTGTACCCAGTAGAAATTATTAGCATAAGCAATTAACACTACATGTATATTGCAATAGTAATAAACCTAACATTAATAAATAAAATTATTATATTCGATTACACATAATTTCACTATCATTTTAAATATAAACCATGTTGCAATATTTGAAAATATTCATAACTCTTAAATAAACGTAGTCATTGAAAATCGAAATCATTATTCTTATAAGAGGTTTACAGTAGGTACTTGTTACAAAATATAGTAAATATAATCTGTACTAATATTATAAAGAGGAAAAGTTTGTTTATTTGTTTATTTGGATTGAATAGGCTCCAGAACAAAATTCTTTCACTGTTGGGAAGTTACACTATTCCCGAGTGATACATAGGCCATAAAAAAATGGTGATCCGTGCGAAGCCGGGGCGGACAGCTGGTGCTGTATATTTGCATTCAATCATTCTTTTTCCAACATAAGGTAATACAAGAATCTTCACAAGTACTTCCACTAAGACGAGCCAAAAAAAAAATATTATATACATACATGCAAACAAAAACATGACATAACATTCTGCCAAAAAAGAAAGATGTCCGTAAAAGCCGGTGTCCGGGCATTATCTTCAATGACTAGTGACTACTTGCCCCTCGCAAAGTGGACCAACATATAAATCATTGCTAATACGATTTTCGCTTCAACATATTTTAGCACTACTTTTCCCCAGCCTCCCCCAATATCTTAAACGACAGGTTAACGTATCAGGTTTTTGTGAACTAGATAGATATTGAGTTTTTGTCTTTTCATTTTGTTTTTGGAAAAGATGTTTGAATAATAGATAGTTTTTACTAACTTTATTATAGCTTCATAAAAAAAAATGAATTATTATATAGAAAACATAAAACAATATTATTATTTTGACGTCATTTATTTCATAAATTCAATGGTCCCTATTAATCACTTTTGCCGTAAGTCCGACCTTTTTTCATAATAATTATGTTTAGTATCTAATTTAACATATAAATTGTCTATTTAGTAGGTATCTAATTAATGAGAATTTAAATTTACATCCGCTGTAAAAACATGAAAACACTTTTTAGTCATTGCATAATCCTTCAAATAAAATTGAAGTCTGTTGCATAAAGCCGGCGGCTAGATGGCGTGCATTAATTAAGTAAACACAGACCGGTTTAACTCGGGAAAGGGAAAATGATGTATATTTTCCTTAGACTAAGGTTTTTTGTATTATTACAAACGAAAGTCTAATTATCTTAAACAAAACTTAGTTCAATTTCTAATAATGATATAGGTACATAATCTACTTTACAATATTTATAAGGTAAGGTCAAGGCTTCTAATTCCGTCTACGGGGCTATTCCGTCACGTACACGTTTTTGGCGAATCTAAGCACAGTTCGCCGCTGCCGGCTCAGTTGGTAAAGCAGTAGGGTTTTCTAATTCAAACTAAAAAACACCCATGACGCTGTGCAATAAAGGAAGAAAAATATTTGCTTTCAAAGTTCAATTGCGTTTCGAAGTCGAAGTGCGAGTATAGTACTATGCAGTTTGATCGAAGATAAATATGAAATAGTTAGACTTCTAGGCTTGTTTGTATGATTATTACAACGTCTATGATATGTATAAACGTGTCTGCCTGTTCGTGATGCGTAAAACTCCGATAGTTTTTAGTAATTCACCATGAAAAATTAACAACTTCAAAATAGTCAAGTGGGAAATTCCGTCTAGTTTTTAAGGGGCAAAGCCGTCATATGCCGGTATTTCCCGATTCCAGACATCGTCAACATTTTTTTAGTGTATTACATTTGAAAATAGGTACACTTGTCAATCTGGCAATAATAAGCTTAACTGTGACGAAATATATGAGTAGGTAATTCAATAGAACGTAGTACGAAAATACTCCGAACTGCAAAATGCATAAATCCTTACTTTATGAAATAATATATATAAAAAATATATATATTAGTAAATTTTTAAAAGGTTGAGCTCATCTGATTGGCAAAACATGCCGGAATAGCCCCAAAAAATTGTGTTTGCGGATAATTCCTATTGTAAATCTTATATCTAAGGTCTAATAACACATATTTGATTGAAATCGACGTGTCTTCATTTTCCGCTAGCTAAGACATGAAAAAACTGCGTAGTTCTAGGGAAACTGCTTGCATGACGGAATAGCCCCACTCAGGCGGGAAACTCCGTCTACCTGACTATTATTTAAAAAAAATATATAATAAATTAAGCAACCTAGATACAGGGAATATCATACTATTATTTGATTGCCATGTAAATTGTTGGTCTAATACATACGCGCCATGGGTAAATAATTAAAAATAAACGTCTCAAAATTTAAACCAAACTTGATCTAGCTCAAAAAAATGCCGGAATTAGAAGCCTTGACCTTACCTATTTAATAAAAATTTGTATTGTAAAAAATTAGAATTTGTTTTATATTACCATTGGCATTCTTGAAAAGGACCAGTTCGGCTAGTTATAAAGATAAGTACAAAATCAAAAATAGCTATTTAATAACTAAGAAGAAAAAAACAATTTATTGAACCATATTATTAAGTAAAAAAACAGTAAATAAAATCGATACTCATGATATCGTTACCCAATCAAAACACAATCTTGCAGACGAAAACAATAGATCGCTATGTTTATTAACCCCGCAGCTAGATGGCGCTGCATTAGTTAAGTCAACACGAGCGTTCGCTTAATCCGTAGCCACTCGCAAACATGGTCAAACGGTATTACCTATTGAGGGACTAGGAAATTCTGAGGATCCCGTGTTTGAGGATTTGGCGTATTGATTGGTTATTGAAAGCTGTACAGAGGTATCATGGTATTCATACTTTATGATTATTCAAAGATTGTTTACATAGGTACGGATTGATATTGTGGATAGTGGCTCAATTTTGTAAAAGTATAAATTTTCATAAAGGAGAGAAAGGGTTTTTGACAAAGGAAGTAATGCGTCCTGTGAGCCTATGATGAATTATCAAGTCAATATCGACTTATTTTCGAAGCGATTTGTCAAAAATCGGTAACGTTGTAGACAACGAGAAATCTAGCCATGTCGTTGCCTCTTATTTCTCAATGTCGTCAAAACAGTATCGACACGACAAATCTCCTTGTCGACAACGTCCTCAATATTATGTCTACAAAATGTCGACTCGACAGTTCATCATAGGCTCGCTGAAGACCATTCCTCAATCCAACCAATCTATGTCAAGAAATGTAAGCATAGAAGCCGCCATATAAAAATTACCAACCTAAACCAAAAAACTAGTAGGTATATTTAAACATCGCAGACTAATTTTACCCTCAGTAATATATTCAGAACAACCAATGAGAAATATACTCGGCTTTGAATAATTTCCATTTCCCACTGGTCCTTCGAACAGCTGGAATCAAATACTGTCCCAAAAACTTTAAGCCTAGATTAAACAAACATCCGCCATAATTCCCGCTATAAAGTGACAAACAGACAGCAACTCTGAACTGTTCGTAGTTGGAGGCAGAGCAAACATATGGATCGGCGCGGGCTTCAATCGAGCGTTCTGTGGTACCTGCCTGAGGTACGGTTGGAATGTTGAGAATATTTTTGATTTGAAACGTCTTATAATTTATTTAAATTTCATTTTATTTTTATGAAACTGATTAGTCTTTTATGGCCAGAAAATCAGGTATAACAGGACATAATATGTCTTAGGTAGGTCATCGTAGTTAATAATCAGGCGACTGTAATGAAACGTATGGTTAAATTAATCAAATCAATAATATTTGTATCACTTTCTAAATTGATTGTGCTATGATTGCTATCTTCTAAATCATGAGGTGTTTTTACCATGATTCTAGAAATTGTGACTTACTATTTTGTCTGAATCAGAAACATACTAGTAAACATAAAAAACGATTTAGAGAAAGTCCAAAAAACTCTGTAAGTCTACACAGAAAATTGACACAACAAGACTATTCAACTTTTTAATACTGGAGTTATAGTGAAAAATTGTAAAGGTGACGATATAAGATCCTAGAAAAAAGGGGTTATCATAGAATAATATCTTATTCTATGGTGACCCATGATGACAGAACAAGAGTTAAATTAACGCTAGAAGTACCTTCAACTTAAATAAAAAGCAGCTTTTCTATTTCATACGCGCTTTTACCACCAGTACCGTAAGCCTGCTTAATATCCACGTGTTTACTTTGATATTTGTGCGCAGGCTTAGCATGCGTTACTGCGCTATTTGCCTTTTGCTACGGCTTGTTGGGCGGCCGCTAAAGGGGTCTATGCTAGTCTTAATTTATATATAACATTATAGTGATGCTTGAAGTACTTTGGTTTTGCTGTAAAGTATTTTGAACAATTGCTTAAAATAAGAGTTATTTAATTATAAGTTTTTTCTTCACTTCATCATTGCTTAAAACTCAATACACCGTTCTGAGTATCACTTGGAGATAATTAATAATTATTATAAACATAATAACACTATGGAACGTTTATAAGGACAAACAATATTAATGTTTTTTTATAATAATTTTGAAATATTTAAATAAATTTAAGTAAATGTAAGTAGTGCTCAAATTACTAAAATCTTTTAATATAAGCTGTATAAAGTCTGTAGAATATAAACTTTACACATTTATACACCCTTTGTATAACATAATTAGGTATATAATTAATAATATGCTGCTTTTTTTTTATGGAAACTAGACTACAGAAAATTATATGATTTATTTTTTATCAATCGTATTAAAAAAATAACCAAAATCATCAGCATAATAACAGTCCAATGACCCCAGAGTACATAGCGACAGATAATTGTTTCACTTAATGCGTGTGCATAATCAATGCGTAGAGCGCTCTGCAGTGACGCGGCTGGAGGCGTAATCTGTGGACCGGTCGCAAAGTCACGCCTCTGATATAGAGAGTGATATTTTAATAGCAATAGACTATTAATAAATTTGTTAGTCATTATAAATTCCCTTGATATATCACTATTTGTCACTACAGTGCTTTAAATAAATAACTTTTTTTACTGGGCATATTTTTCCCGAACCTCCCCAAATTTAGTGTTGATATTTATTTGTACCAATATTAAAAGGAGTCAGATAGTAAAATTAATTAAAATTTAATATACTTATAATAATATCATCTATTATGTACCTACTAATAAATGCCAAAATAAACAAAAAGATAACGTCCATCTAAGACCTCAAAATAATCTTTATCGTTTTGGTAAAATAAAAAAAAAGCTAGAATTTTTCAGGCCGTGAAATGAAAAAAGTACTACCTATAACACTAAATACAAAGGTTAAGATCTAAAACCTAACTTCAGCTCCGTTAAAAAATACAAGTGAGAACGAGGTAGAAAAAAATATTTTGTATTTCGTAACACCCTGTATTTTGAGTAGAATCAAGAACTGGGCGCGTCATTTATCATCGTACAGATTAACTGTGCACTTGTTCTATTTAAAACAACTTCCTTGTTTTCTGTTAAGCTAATTTGTTCGAAAAGCTCTTTGTAGGGGACTTTTTACAATCGTTCCACCTGTTTTTAATACTTTTAAGGGATCAATTTTTTTTATTTATTTCTTTAGAAAATATTTTGTTTATATTTTAAATTATTATTTATTATCTTTAGAAGTACAATATAACATAAAATACCTAACTTAAATTAGAGAATTATTATTCACATGGCATTTTGAAGGGACTTAAGGACACATTAATAAAAATAAGACAAATCTAAATCCACATTAAATGCATAGGCATAGGTATTAATTAAAATATTGCATACATTTTCTCATTGTCATGAAACTACACTTTGTTATTATAGCAAAATATTTTAACTAAAATATCAAGCTATATCGATTACGGAATTACCCCGATAATACCAAATCATCCACATATTCAAAAAACAAGACACAATAAAATAAAAAAAGCTATAATGCCCACTTTTACCAGCTAAATATAACAATATACTCAAGAGAATTAAATAAGTTACGCTCTGACGCGCCTAAAATGCGATTCAGGGGTTAAATAGAGGAATAAACGAATTTAGTTTTTTTTTTTATGGAACGGAATTATGGTTTTTTGGTAATCATGGCTCACGCGAGGGTAAACCGTTTGCACTATGATCTTTGAAGGTTAGAGATGATTCACATGCCATAACAAATAACAATATAACATGCCGATAGTGATACAATATTATTATTACGGATGTATACCTACAGCAATTTAGAAATGTAAAAAAAAAAATACGAAAATGTCTACTTAAATATAATACAATATTAAAATGGCAGCAATAGTGCATAATACAGGAATTATAAATCAATTAGAAAATCTGTCTTGCTAAATAAAGGTACAAAATAAGTAATAAACTACATATTTTCATTGAATGCGTTACTCTAAACCCTTATATTATGGAAGTAAGTAGGTATATTATTATGGAAGTAAGTAGGTATATATTGATATCATGTCAATTAAAACCAAAAAAATAAATAGGTACATATAAGTTTGTAAAAAGACATATTGATCAAACCATGTAAACTAGCCCTTAAACGGTAAAAATAAAAAAAATGTTTCACGCACTGCGTTTTCGCGGTTACGTTTTTACCCCATTTCCGATTTTTTGCGAAGGGTTTGAACTCGTAAATATAGTTTTTTTACCTTTTTGTGATCCATGGGTAAGTTCGTCATTACGTGTCAAAGTATTTTATGTTTTTATTGATAGGATGATTGTTGTGGACTACCTAACGTGGGAATGATTTTTTTATTGTAATGATGACGTTTGCTTTTTTATTGGCTGCTGTATTGGATGTTCGGTACTGACAGATAAAATTATTACTTTTTGGTATTGGGAAAATGATGGTTAGGTAGGTATTTTAGATTTATTTGGTTTTTGTTAGGTACTAATATTGTTTTTTTTCCATTTTACTAAATATTTTTTTTTCTATACTTATTAAAATAAACTTAAACAGAAAGAATAGATCTTATGTATAGTTAAAATTATACCACCGACTCTTTCTGTATTTTGTTAAGCCATTACATTTTTTTTATTTAATTAATAATAATAAATCATTAAGTGCGATTATAGAACGAGAAAGTATTTGTTAAAATTAGAAAAAGCTGTTTGTAGGTACCCGTAGTTTGTTATAGTTAGTTCTTAAAATAGTTATCCACGAAGTAGCAAGTAATTGATAACATTACCATATCTCCCAAACCTCCCATTCCATTATTACCATATTAACCATCCAATTACGGGACATCACAAATCAGTGATTGACACGAAAAGCTTAATCAATTCGCAAACATCATTACAATATTCATAACACTTGTATTTGGGGATGATTCCGAGGCAATTACCATTCAAATGATGGTACAAAAGGTTTTGTACATGTGTGGTAAAGACTCTCCGGTAGTGCCATGGTGAGACTTTTTGGAGAAATAAGGTGCAATTTTTTTTTGGATAAATATTTTTTTTTACCTATTTATAATTTTCAGGCAAAATAAGGTAAGTATAAGATTGGTAATATGCTGTTAAAGACTTTTGAAATCAGCGCGAAAGATTTATTTATTTATCATAATATGTACCTACTAAAATTAATATAAAACATAAGATATGTTAAAAAATCATAAATATATTTTATTATTTATTTTACACAAGCCAAATTCAACACATACAATTAGGTAAGTACTTATGTATAGGTACGTAAGCATGTACAACAAAATGATATTATTATTAGGTAATAATCAGAATTGTTTTTACTTAATGCTATAGGTAATTAGTTTTGTGTAATATTTATATTTAAAAGCACTAAAATATTTTGGGACATATTTTTTAAAAACAAATGACGGTGTGTTATCATAGTCTAGCTTATTTTTTTTTATCACACTTGAAATATTCTCTGGTTGCATCAAACATTCGTGAATGTTCCATGTTACCCCACTCACTCCGTCTAGAGTGCCCTGATTACCCTATTTATTCTATTACGCCAGTAATTGTTTACTGAATGGGTTGCGACCATTAGCTTCATTGTTCTGTTTTAGCTATCTAACAAGCTATTTTGCATAAAGCCAATTTTAAACCCTAACTCCAGGATATAGAATCGAAATTAGAATCAGCAGTTACTACAGGGCTCTGTGGTTTGGAAGTGAATTGGCTGTGATTGTTTTACTCAATTTTACATGCAGATGTGGCAGTATGTTTTGACAGATTAAATTTGACAAACGGAATAACAACTATTTTGTTAAGTAAGATATGATTTGTCTATGTAGCCTTTATTTAAAAGTGCTTGTATCTGCGGCTTTATAAAATATAATATTTATATTGAGGCTTTAAATAACTAAATGATAGCCAAAATTTTCGAAAATTTTAAAAATATGTTAGTTCTATAATAATTTCTGATGCCTTCTCGGTTATTACACATTGGAATAAAACAACTATTAACGGATTTGACTCGCGTATTTTTATTTTATTAGCTGACGTTTCGGATTCTTTACAGTTTCCATAATCGTAGCACGACTGAGCTGACAATAGTCTAACGCTAAAGTGTAACTGTATAAATCACTATGTTAGTTCCATTATTTTTCCGCTTTAAATGGGAAAAAAAATCTTGTAAAATTTTGGATATTTATCATTAGCAATAATCGAACCTGGATACTTTTAAAAGATGGGTTAAGTACTTGCAGTTGTCATAGAGTATTGTCACAAATAAAAGTGCCCATAATTATTTTATAGTCATGTCACAAAGTTCCGTGTTTACCTTTGTCACAACTATTGTCAAATCATTGACCTAAAAATAATCCTTTCAAAATAAGTTAGTCACGGTTTATTTCATTTCACGTCGCTACAATCCACCTCATTTTGAGGTGTCACATCAAAAAAGGACTCACTTAAATTTCAACCTTATCGCTGAATAATAAAAGTTGTATTTATATTGTACTTTTTTCGCAACGACGTCTTACAGCCAGTTAACCATGTCAACTGTCAAAGGGCAAAAAAAAGAAAAAAGGGGCCAAGTTCAAACATAGAATGACAAACTTTTATTTAACACCCCATCCTTCAAACCATAGATAAAGCTAAAAGCCGTTTACAAATTTTTATGTTCCAAATTTAAAACTTTATTATTTAATAAACTTCTCTTTTTAAACGGGGGTTTTAAAAGGATATTCATTAGTGGCAATAAAAAAGTAATGCTCTATTGTGTCGGATCGATGAATTTTTGAGATGATATGCGATTTTTACGATCGATTTTTGTTGCGTTTCTTCGTGAGAACGGTCCCGTTAGGCCAGGTGGGGTTTATGGCCCTAAAAGGTGTATAATTGGTACTGACATTTGATGCCAATATGTTATGTTTAGGGAAATTAAGATGAGTTTTTTTTTTCACCAATGAGAGCTACAGAATTCAGCCAGAGGTCGCAATACTTTTTTGAAGTCGATGTGTCAATTTCTACAAATCACAATGCTTCATTTAGAGTGTCATTGAATTCATTGCAAAAATTATAAGTATTGTGTAATTTTCATATTTTTAGTAACAATTAAACCGCACTCAAATGAAAATTATAATTATAAATACTTGTTAGAACTATAGATACCTACAACATCTTTTTGCGTTATCATTTTTAAGTATCTACCTAATGTAAATAGACATAATTAAATACGTATATATTATTATTCTGAAATTGAATTATTTTTTAGCAATTTATTAATCATCCAAATCTACAATTCTGAATATTTTTTTCTACAATCACACAATGTTTAAAAACTCCAAATTAATTTAACAAAATCACACCCGCAGCTCTTAAACAATTTAAAATGCTCTTTAGACATAACAGCACAAAACATTAACTTATCTATTCAATATACCGATTTGTTTTTAACTAATTTATTGTAGTTAGTCACGAACATACGCCCATACAGTGTGCTCCTCGCTTAGATCACAAGGAACTAGAAAACTAGAAGGAACAATGTGACCGTGAGTAAACAAAAAAAATAAAACTAAACTACTAACTTTAGCGTTCGACTATTGTCAGCTCAGTCGTGCTACGATTATGGAAACTAGTTCCGAAACGTCAGCCAAAAAAATAAAATACGCGAGTTAAATCCGTTCATAGTTGTTTTATTCTAATAGTCCATAATATTTTTTTTATCCAGGGAACATACCCGTCACCGTAACTTGTAAGTGATAAAGTTTGGAATAACTAAAACAAAAATTATGACATCAAAGTTAGGCTATCTTCAGCTCAATCGTGCTACAAATATGGGAACTGTAAAGTTTTCGAAACATCAGCAAATAAAATAAGAATATACGAGTTGTTTCATTCCAATGTATAGGCATCAGAAATTATTAATTTAAAATGAAATCAAGTCCACCTTTTATGTGTATTAAACTTTACCACGTTTTTTGTAGGTACCTACATTAAAGTTTCGTTGTGGATTAGAGAGTAAATATTTTTTTCTGTCCTCCGACCAGAAAGAGCCAACTTTCTGGCCGCTGCGCTAAATGAAATTGCCGCTTTCTGGCTTCGTCGAACAGAAAAATAGTATACTGACCTCGGCCAGTAAATAAAAAAGCCTGAGACATTTTTTATTTTACTGGCCTAGGTGCGTAATGTACTAATAACGGAATTATCGCGAAAGCATCAGAATTATACATAGTTAAATATTGTCTCTTCCTTTATTTCTATGCCCACACGACCCTATGCGGGTCAGTCACCTCCCACCAAGAAATGAGATTTTAACAACTAGTATTACTTGTAAATTAATTAATAACCACTATTTATGGTAATATAAGTGTGTTTAACAACACGTTAGTAGCCATTACGAGACAAATGATACTGGTTAGTTAAATGTTATATTTTTGACTGTAGTTACATAGGTACCTACAATATGAAAAAAAATCGGTCAAGTGCGAATACATCTATAGGCATTATAACTTCTGATGCCCTTGCGGTTTTTATACATTAGAATGAAACAACTATAGACGGATTTAACACGCGTATTTTATTTTATTGGCTGACGTTTCGGAGTTTTTACAGATTCCATAATAGTAGCACGACTGAGCTGACAGTCTTCTGTCTAATGGTAAAAAGTTATAGACATTGTTTAATAGAACTACTACTGTATTAGACGTGAGTGAGAAGGTTCCAAGTTTGTGATCGATTTATTGAGTTCCAATTTTATAATTTGGAGGTACGAAACTCTTAAGATATTATTGCTGGAAAGTTTTTGTATACAGTGGTTAGTTTTTAAGTGCGAAATTTTAAGCATTTTATGTGACAGGCGGAACTACAACAGATAAATATGAATGAACGTGATCTTGTCTAATTAAAATTTTTCATTTGGAAGTACGGAACCTATATTTTTTGTTTGATTCACGATTTTTGAGTTGTACTTAGTTTTCTTTTTGTTTTTGCATTAACGAAGTATAGATAGAGACTTTTTACTCCTAATTCAACATTAAAAAAAGCCTTTATGAAGATTGAAATACTACCTAACTATTATCATTATGATGTTCTCATGGATTTTTTAAGTACACTACTAAAGTAAACTATAAGACGATTTTATAATGAATAAAGATTAAATATGAAGCAGGTAGTTTTATTTATATTAGCGTCAGGTAATGAAAGGATTGTAGTTTATAATTACAATTCATTGAAACGACATCGGCGTCAAAACGGTCAGTGGACCATGAAGACTAATTGACAGTTCATTTCTGTAGATTTATTGCTTGGAAAGTAAGTAACTAATGACTAGGATTAAAAACCTAGACGTGAGAGTTTTGATTAAAATACTTATGTCAGCCAATAAAAATAAAATACGCGAGTTAAATCCGTTAAAGTTGTTTCATTCCAAAACTTAAGTCTTCTTCTTCGTCGTCACACTCTTGACAGAGCGGTCGTGGCCGTCAAATCCGGTGTGGTGGCAAGCTTCACGATGCGACGCCATTCCTCTCGTACCGTGGCTGTTCTCGTACATTCGTGGAGTGGACCGTTAAGGACAGTTTTAACTTGGTCGGTCCAACGCATTGGCGACCTGCCGCGTGCTCTTGTTCCTTCCACTCTTCCCTGCACAACAATTCGCTCCACAGATTTGTCGTCTCGACGCGTGATGTGACCAAAGAAAGTGAGAATACGACACTGAACGATGGAGGAAAGACGCTGTTTTATGCCGAGTTCTTGGAGAATAGACACATTCGTGCGGTACTGTGTCCAGCTTATGCCAAGCATTCTTCTCCAGCACCACATTTCCAAAGCATCTACCTTCTTTTTATCGCTTTCTCTTAACGTCCACGTCTCCGCGCCGTAGAGAAATATGGGAAACACTAATGCCCTGACAAGTCGCATTTTGGTGGCTTTTGTGATGTTTCGGTTTCTCCATATTTTTCTGAGCCGATCCATGGCCGATCTGGTAATAGTCATGCGCCGTTTGATCTCATCCGTGCATCCACCACTGTTTGATATTAACGCCCCGAGGTAGACGTATGACTGGACGACATCGCAATTCGCGATTCTAGTTACTTCAGGCGAATTATTGTTAGCTCGATCGACAATCATAATCTTCGTCTTGCTACGGTTTATCTTGAGACCGAAATCAAGGCTAACTTTTTCCATTTTGCTCAACAAGGATTCCATATTGTCCATGGTAGTTGCGAATAGGGTGGTATCATCCGCATATCGCAAATTGGAAATTTTATAGCCTCCTATAGTAATTCCATCTGACCAATTCTCGAGCGTTATTCTCATAATGAGTTCCGTGTAGATGTTGAAAAGAAGTGGTGATATGATGCAGCCCTGGCGTACCCCGGCGCTAGGATGAAACCGATCCGACAGTGTGTCGTCTGTCCTCACAGAAGCAGTTCCCTCTTCATATAGCTTCCTAAGAAGGTGAACAAGGTGTTTAGGAGTTCCCATAGACAGGAGCGTCTCCCAAATCACTGGCCATCTTACCGAGTCGAATGCCTTTGAAAAATCAACAAAGCATATGTATGTTGGCTTATTGAATTCCCTTGCTTTTTCAATAATTTGGCGCACGTTTAGGATCTGCTCTCGAGTACCCTTCCCTTTTACAAATCCTGCTTGTTCAGGAGCGATTTCCTTGGATAGGTAAGATTTCAACCTCTCGTTCAGAATATGCAGTAAAATTTTGCTTGCATGTGATATTAAAGCAATCAACCGGTAGTTACTACATATTTTAGTGGAGCCCTTTTTGTGTAGAGGTACAAAGACAGTCTGAGTCCATTCTTGGGGCCAGGTTCCAGTTTCCCAGATTTTGTTACACAGGGTATGAAAAATATCGACGCCGTATTCTCCCGAGATTTTTATTGTTTCGATCGGTATGGCATCCTGTCCTGTGGCTTTCCCGCTTTTAAGATGTTTAATAGCTGCCCGTACTTCGTCCTTCAATATGCATGGCTCTCTTTCTTCATCCTCAGGTTCTGTTGGGAGATAGTTGTGAGCATGGGGATCCTCAAACAAAGACTGACAGTAGCATTTCCAGGCCTCAGATATCGCGCTTATTTCGGTTAGCAGCTCCCCGTGTGAGTTTTCAATAGCCCACGTTTTGGAAGAAAGGGTTTTGGTGATAGACTTTATTTTTTGGTGTAGGTCACCCGTTTCATGTCTATCAGCGTGAACTTCAATTTCTGCACACAGATTTCGTAAGTAGGCATTCTGATCTCGTCTACACGCTTCTTGTATACGTGCGGATATTGAGTTCAGGTCTTTAATGTCGACTCCCTGATTTTTCATGTTCCTTCTTTCTTCAACTAAGGCAAGAGTTTCATCAGTCATCCAGTTTTGACGCTTACGGACCGATGTCGCAGGCTTTGACACTTCAACGGCAGTGCTGAGTAACTCCTTAGCCTGACCCCACAATTGGTCTGGGGAAGCAGAGTGGGTAACCAATTCAGACCATTGATGCCAGTTCTGTTTGATTGCCGCCACAAATTTAGGCTTGTCCGTAGGCTGGATCCGTCTTTGCTTTATAATCTTCCTAGCGGCTCTAAGCTTGAGTTGAACTTTTGCTACCAGGAGTTGGTGATCCGATCCACAGTCGGCTCCGGGAAGAGTGTGAACATTTTTAATGAAAGTTTTCCATCTCGAACCAATCATAATATAGTCTATTTGGTTTCGGTAATTGCCATCAGGTGAAGTCCATGTATACAATCTTCTAGGATGATGTTGGAATAAACTGTTTGATATGATCAGGTTGTTTTCTGCGGCAAATTGTAGTAATCTTTCACCTCTCCCATTGCGCTGCCCCAGTCCAAATTTTCCAACACACTGGCTGTAAAGGTTAGCGTGCTCTCCTATCTTTGCGTTTAGGTCACCCATTATAATTAATATTTCTCTTTTAGGAGTCTTGGCTATAGTTGATTCAAGCTCAGTGTAGAAGTTTTCTATATCTGCGTCACTTGCTGCACTAGTTGGCGCATATACCTGTATGATATTCAAATTGATCGGCTTCGCTTTTAGCTTAATACTTAGCACTCGATCACTCACAGGCTCATATCCTATCACACAGTTATTATTTATTTTCGGCAGGACGAAGGCAACTCCATTTTTGCTGTTATCTTTGTTTCCAGAAAAATAAATAGTGTGTGATTCTGTTTCAAAATGGCCGTTGCCTCTCCAATGAGTCTCACTTAGCCCACAGATATTTATTTCGCATCGCTCTAGTTCTTTCTCCAATATATCCAATTTTCCTGGTTGGAGCAGTCCGCGAACATTCCACGTGCCAATTTTTTGCACATTTCGCATTTTCAATGCAAAGATATTCAGTAGTCCTATTTCCAGATGATGCCTGGTTTCCTACACCATTCTGGCCGGTAACCCATTTCACACCGTCTGTCCCGGACGCAGGACGGCGCCGGTTGCTAAGCGGATCGCATGGCCACCTTTTTATCTTATTTTGTACCTTCATGACGACTTTCTATGGGAATATAGTGCAGTAGTTTCCCCTTGCTTTCTGCACCAGACATTTTTGAGGATATTTGGTCCTCAAGGCCGCTGTAGCCTCTTCCGACCAGTTTCCCGGTCAGGTGGATGGTTATACCGCCATGGCTCGGTCGCCAGGGCCTCGTCCGTTATCTAGCAGGAAGCACCGCGAGCAGGTGAGGTTGACATTTGGGTCGGATAAGCTGTTATTACCGTTCTCCCCTTACTCCCTTAAACTTAAGTATGTAATTATTAAACTTTGGATTGAACTATAACGAATTAAACTCTCGTATTTTTTTTATTTGCTGATGTTTCGAAAACTTTGACTTTAACGTTAGGCTATCGTTAGATCAGTCTTGCTACGAATATGGGAATCTACTTAAATCTCTTTGTCTTATTTTACAATAATAAATACCTATATATTTTATGAACAAGATCGATTATTTTAGTTAAAATCCTTACCATAAACATCTCTCAATAACATGACTTTCTGCTGAGATTTTGCGATGGTCTTTCCTAACGACTATTATTTTGGTTGTAATGTCTGTTATTTTTGAAGTTATACCCTTTCCAATAAAAAAAGAATTATCAAAATCGAACCACCCTGTAAAAAGTTATGCGTGGTCATACATAATATTTAATTTTTCTTTGTTATTACTGATTAAAAAACTAGTTGTTTTTTTGTTATCATTGTAAATCGATAAAAATTCAAAACATAAAATGATTCCTTAATCGTGGTTTAGTGAATACCACTCGTCTCTATAACGTCATACAAATCTCCGCCACATAAAATTGCAATGGACGTTAACACAAGATTTTTTATTTTTTGTTGAAAAAAACAAAATTAACCGGAGTCTGGGTCTAATTGTGGTCGTTACTCGTACTAGTGGGTAATTGCAATGTTTTTGTTAAGGTGCAGTTGCAATAAAGTTGTAGATGAGGAAAATGCACTTTTATTTTTTTATCTTTATTTTATGCTTTTTTGCTTGATGTGTTTGGATAACTGTATTGGAATCCTTGTAATTTCTTTTTTGGTACTAGTTTTGCTCAGTTTAGCTTTAAACTACAATCAAGTAGGCAGTACCTAATAATAAAAAAAAATGTATATGTAGGCAATAAATACATTTTCACATTCTAAATTGTTAGGTATCTATAGGTCTTCCTTTTTATCCATCGTGCAAGTTTTTTTTACTTCAGGTTTTAACTAAAGATTATAAGGATTACTGAACATTAAAAAAACATTTTTTAGTAAAATATATTTTTTTTTAGTTCATTATTTTTGTATTTTTGTCTTGATATACCTACTTATTGTCTCTTTGTTTTAAAGATATTTTTTTACCTTCATAAAATATGATCAATAAAAAATATAACATTAAAACTTTATAAAAAACATAAAAAATAAAATTGCAAATGAAGTTTGCCCTTAACGAAATATGCAACGTTTTCAATGCACTCTTTTGTGTTCAAAGTATAATGACAGAAAATTGTTTGAAGCGTTCTTTGTGAGAAATATTCCGATCTCCTCTGGGAATTAAAACTAGCATTTATTACCTTATGTATTACTGATGGATAAAAACTTAGATATTGTTTGCTAGAAAAAAAGGCAATATTTGCAACTGTCTTTTACTTTAAAAAACATGCTGGGAATGGTTATTTTTTATTAGGGAGGTAGACCACTATATCTAATTTGTATGATTTGGGACTTATATTTGCAACTTCATCTGGCAATGACATCTACGAACGAATACGATAAACATTAAAATAAAATAATTGTAACGGATTTATAAACAAACAGGGTGTTTAGTTCCGAATATCAATATACAGAAACTAGCGGTACGCCCCAGTTCACACGGATCCCTAATTTGTTGGATAGACCATTTATCGAGGAAGGCTTAAGGCTATATAACATCACGCTGCTGGAAAATGTGTAAAAAAACGGGGAAAATTATTATATGAAGAGGTCGCGGGCACAGCTAGTATTAAAATAAAACAGTTAAAACGGATTTATAAATAAACACAAACGAGTGTTTAGTTCAGAATATCAATAGAAAGAAATGAGATAAGTATGTACATCAAGAAATTAGTGTTGATGCAACATACTGCACTTATGTTGTCAAAATTAATCGAGTTTTATCTTATTGTAGCTTACTCCTTCAATATTAAAGGAAGGTTGAAACACCACCTAAACACAAATAATTTATTAGTAAACCTTATAAAAGTACTTTTATACTTTTAACACTTCGGAAAGGCTAATCGTTGAGAAAAAAGCCGCAAGCACACTTAGCAAAAAATATTTTTTGAAGTCAATTGTAGAATTTAAATTTACTAAAAAAATCTAATGTATTACAATAATTGTGTCACGTAAGTATATTAATTTTATATTTTTCGAAAACTTTACACTCCCATATTCGTAACACACTAAGCTAACGATACTCTCACAAATATTTAATCAAAGTTCCATACTCAAAGCAGATTGTATTACTTTTATGTGGTGTGACTGCATAAAACGCTAATATCACGTATTTTCTTATGTCAACACAAAGTAATGTTCTTTCACAGGAAATTAAGCCATATCACGAGGGTCGCAATGACGACAATCGTGTATGCTTCCTGTCTGTAAATTGAAGTTTTGTTTGTTAATAAAGTTACTTACTCTTGTTGTTTTAACGATTTTGTTGAGTTTTCTACGTTTTAAAATATTCAGGTTAGTTTGTAACTATATTAAGTGAAACTAGTTTCTGGGTCGCTATTCGGAAGCAAGCAGTCATATGAATCTTGTATGACTGTTTCATCTCTTAGAGTTACATGATATTATTACAAGCAGGTTGTTAGAAGTTTTAAAATATCCATAAAAATACGACTCAGAGCCATATATCTGTAGAAATAAGACTCTAAGTCAAAGAATAAATATGAAATATCCATAATAATATTTTCGAAATCAAAATGACTGTTTGCTCCCGAATATTATTTCTGGACTCTCTGGAACCCAGAATATGAAGCAAAACTTTATTTTTTACGTACCTAAGTATTTTTTAACTTGTACCCCCTAGACAAGTACCTATCTATCGATAATAACGAACTAACGAAATGAACAGAAAATTGTATGGAGTTGACATTTTATCGCACGAAAACTGACCACGTGACTTTTCGTTAGCTTCTGCCAATTCCATACAAATGTGCATTTTCGTATCTTTTATAGGATCGCCAAAATCCTTGTTTACAGTACCTACGTAACAAAATTTTTAAAAGGAAAATAAAGTATTCATAAGAACGATATAAGTAGGTACCTACTGATTTTGCTTATTTTGTGCTAGAGCAGCACAAAAACTGCACAAAGGTTGGTGTGTTCGCTTAAATAGACTTAGAGTCATAATAAAGATGCTTCCTACAACCAGCTCATGTTTCGTAAGTAACAAACCGCACACGCTGGGAACTGTTAATTCGTCAGTAAATCTGTAAATGTGGACGTTTGATGAAAATGGCCGCGAATCCTCTTATCTTAATCCTGCCACAGACGGGACGTGGGGCTCTGAATTTGACTTTAACGGTAGGTGACTAGTACGTGACAAGGGCGTGCATTCCATATAGGCTCATTGGTATAAATGTGTGGAGTGCCTACCCTGACGTGGTACATGCGCGACCCTCACTGCACGCGCCTGGTACTTGTCGCTTGGGGAAGCAACTGTCGCTGTCGTCCTTTCACTCATTTATTTATTTGATAAAATGAAAAAAATACATTTTACAAATCGGTACAATAGGTACCTACTGTCACGTATTATAAGATAAGATAAGATAAGTAGGATTAATACCTTTTCATTATTATGATTTTATAGTGTCTAACACGTAAGGATTTAATTAATGCATTAGTCACTCTCATTCTTTCACATTGTAAAAGTTTATGATGCTTTTTCGAAACACAAAAACCTTACGTCCATCAAACCATCCCAATTTTTTTCAAAATGTTCTATAGCCTATGTCATTCGGGACAAATGTAGCTTTCGAACAGTGAAAGAATTTTTTAAATCGGCCCAGTAATTTTAGAGCCTACTCAATCAAAACAAACAGAAGAATTTTGTCAACAAGGTTAAGGTTGAATATTGTTTTTAAATGACAGTCCGCTTATTTCATGGCTCCATACTTCCGTTTGCATTATTAAAGTAGCGCTTTTAATGTATGAGGAAATTAATGAACTTGCAAAAGTTATTTCATACAAAGTAAGGAGTTACAGCGAAATATTACTAGAATGAGTTTTAGCGGAATACGGTGTTGCGACTACTGACTAAAATATTTTACGTAAAAGTCGTATTTTGTTGTACAATGTACATATTATAATGCGAAAGTACTTAAATATATACATAATTTACACAACATGTAATTTTTAAGTATATCATGTAGGTGTTTGTTTATAGACTGAAATATTTTTTATCCTACCACAATTTCAAAAACCAATTTCCTATTATTGGAATGTAACAACAAACAACTTTAAACGGATTTAACTCACGTATTTTATTTTATTGGCTGACGTTTCGGATAATCGTAGCACGACTGAGCTGATGGCTGGCTTATGCTAAAGTAAAAAAATATATAACACAATTTTTTATTAGTTTTCTTTTGCTATACTATTTATATCGATTACAAACAAGAGATACAAATAAACAGATGTATAAATAAATCAAAGTATCAACATATTACTTAAGTATCTTTATATTTTCGTAAGAGATTGTAATGCTATATTCCCACACATACGCAAGAAACCTTACACAATACATAATATATCGCACACCTAGATCTAAAGGGAGCTTACTCAAAAATCTGAAGATTTTAATTAAGCACACGCTAAAAAAAAGGATCCGATTCCTTACAACAATTTCGCCTCTCCCGAAAAAGTTACTTTTTTTGAGTTAGCTCCCTTTAGATCTAGGGGTGCGATATATAGGTAAACACACAAATGCATTCTGAAATAACGTATTTCAAACGAACTGCCAAATATCCAATTTAATAACTTTAAAAGGGTTTAAGGGTATTTGAAGATTTTATGACCTACACATTTTCTATTGCGTCGTATTGCATTATCTGTTGACCCTACTACGTTAAAAATAAGATACAAATTTCCTTAATTTATTTTATTTACGATTGTTCTCACTAATTTCCTATCTGTTTAGTACTCAATTTAAAAGTCGTTAAACAGTATCAACTGAAGTAAAGTTGATTAAGAAATTAAATTTCAAGGAAATTAGTTTATTTTATTACTTCCTGTATTTCCTTTATTTCGATTGCTTATAAGTACTGCTTTTTTAACCAATTGTGTTGTTAATAATAATTATGATATTTAAAAGTACGTAATAAACAATTTTAAAATGCAAAAAAATCAATAAAATATTTTAATTGAGCCAGCTTCTGAGGCAGTAAAATCGGATATTTTTTTTGTACTTTTTGAAATGACTATAGAAAAAAAATCTTGGACTTCCTACGAGATAAATGAATTCATATAGGTATTTCAAAAGATACAATCCGAATACACGAACATACAACGCAGACTTAAAAACAAAATCTACTATACATCAGAAACGTTAAAACTTATTAAACTATTAAAATAATTGGAATGAAACAACTTTAACGGATTTAACTCGCGTATTTTATTTTTATTGGCTGACGTTTCGGAGCCTTTACTTAATTTATTTACAGATTATGGAATCTGTAAAGGCTCCGAAACGTCAGCCAATAAAAATAAAATACGCGAGTTAAATCCGTTAAAGTTGTTTCATTCCAATATTTTTTTTACTTATTAAAATGATCATAAAAAATCTTGGACTTCCTAATAAAATAAATGATTTCATAGATTGGAAAAGATACAATCTTGTAATACGATCATACAATGCAGACTTAAAAAAATATCTACTTAAACATCGGAACCTTTAAAACTTATTAAACTATTGAAATCATCTAAAAATAACACCTTTAACACTTTGCAAGACCTGCTAATTTTCCAGACTTGAAGATATTTTCCTTCCTTCAAATAACAAATTAGACGTCGAATGCAGTTCCAGTGTTATTGCAACTCGGTGCGGGTGCAGAATGAACGAGAATTGCAGTGTTATTTTTTTAAATAAATTCAAAGAATACTTGAGTTTAAAAGCTAAGTGATGTAAATGACATCGTTTATTAAATTGTTATGACGTTATTACTTTACTTTTGCCTGTGACTTCCTCTGCATAGAATTAGTAAGTTACATCGGGTAGAACGGGTGCATCAATTATCGCATTTTTATAGTAAATTACACCCCCCTTTTTACCCTCTTAAAGGATTATTTTTGGTATATAAACTATTGGCTGTACTTCCCCGGAAAAAAATCTCCAGACAAAATTTTATCAAAATCAGTTCAACGGTTAATCCGTTAAGAGGTATGCATAAATCACATTTATAAAATTAGCTGCTGGGATAATAATTATAAATGCAATTTTTTATAGATTATAAAAGGTAATAAGGTTAAGTATAATATTGATAAAATGTAAACAATTTTTATTTATGATAGCAAAATAATAAACAATATTATAAAGGAGAAAGAAACACCAGGGACATTTACGCGATATAGGTAGTTAAAGATATAATAAAGATACAAAAGTCACCAACAAAGGAAGAATCATTTATTTACGACCAAGACAAAAGGTGTTAATTTCAGCGGGAGAACTGTAAACTTCAATTAGAAGGAGGAAAAAGGTTTGATCTCTTTGGTACTGAAAAAAAAAATGATTTAAATTACTAAAACATGACATAGGTACGACACTTAGACTTATTTAGTATTATTTAAGGATGATAACTCATTATGTATTTGTTAACGATATCTTAAATTAATGATTTATAATAATTTCTGATGCCTTCGCGGTTATTACACATTGGAATGAAACAACTATTAACGGATTTAACTCGAAACGTCAGCAAATAAAATAAAATAAAAAATACGCGAGTTAAATCCGTTAATAGTTGTTTCATTCCAATTAATGATTTATTTTTAAATTCCTAGCAGCAAAATCCATTGAAATTTTTTCAAACAATTAAATAGGTAATGTTACGTAACCTTGAATGGCATTATTTATTGAAAAAAAAACCTTTAATATGGAAAATGAAGGACTATTTACTAGTAATATAATTTCTGATGCCTTGAGTTTTTAAAGCCATCCAATAAAATTAAATATCCGTTATTAGGTAGTAGTTTCATTAAAGGGATATTTATGTTAGATTTTAAACATTTCTACAGTCGTCAACGCTAGTAGAACGTATCTTCATCTGGTTCCAATAGGAACGTATCTCTACTAACACTCAGCGAGTGCAGACGCGGTAATTGTTTATGTTTATGGAGCGTTTATTATTTGACTTTCGGGGTACAGTTTGTTTTCCGTTTAGTTGTGGTAATTTACAGAGAAACTTGTATTAGTCCAGCTCATTATAGTATTGTTAGATATCATTATAATATTAGCGTCGTGCATAGTATAATTATGCTGTGATTAACAAATTTAAAAACCTTCCAAGTGTGAATCAAGTGCTGCTTTTTGTAGGTAAGTACTAAGTAGTAAGGTAAGGTATGGACCTTACCTTACCTTACTACTTACCTATAAAAAATATGTATCAAATATTTAAAACATAAACAATATTTCAGGCACCTATTCATTATTCTCTTCTCCTTATCTTCTCTATTTTTTTTTATATATAAAAGAAAGTCGTGTTAGTTACTCCCTTTATAACTCAAGAACGACTTAACCAATTTGGCTGAAAATTGGCGGGGAGGTAGCTCAGAACCAGGAAAAGGACATAGGTTACTTAAATCGATTCGGGCGGGACGAAGTCTGCCGGGACCGCAAGTATTTTAATAAATTCCACTTCTCTCAAGTTTAGAGAAGTGGGATTTAGTATAAAATGTCAATCACTCTAGTCCGTCTCATCTGTGAACGAAGTGAAAATGGATTCACGTCTGTATATATCATTGATTAAAATATTGTACAAGTTTTCATAGAGCTTACCTCATATTTGGCGTATATACTTAGTGCATTATATAAATGATGAAAATGAATAACTATGCAGCTCATTCATAATAAATAAAGAACGGCTGAACCGATTTGGCTGATTTTAGTTTTGAAATGTTTGTAGAACTCCAGGGAGTAAAATATAAAATGTCTCAGATCACATGTAATTGAAGTCCGAGGCGAAGCCGAGGTTGACAAAAATGTGATCTGAGGCTTTTTTATTTTACTGGCCGTGGTCAGTATACTATTTATCTGTTCGACGAAGCCAGAAAGCGGAAATTTCATTTAGCGCAGCGGCCACAAAGTTGGCGCTTTCCGGCCGGAGGACGGAAAATATTATTGAAAGATCCTTAATACAATATAAGTTTCTATAATACTACAGTCGTTATCTATACTAATATAACAAAGAGGAAAGGTTTGTTTGTTTGGATTGAATAGGCTCCGAAACGACTGAAAATTATTTCACTGTCGGAAAGCTACACTATTCCCGAGTAACATAGGCTATAAAAGAAAAGGATCCGTGCGAAGCCGGGGCGGACAGCTAGTCAATAATATATGTGCAACTACAGAGTAGGTACCTATATAGGTAGGTACAAGTAATAAATTTCATTTTCTCGTGAACCGATTAATTCGCCGGATCGATATCGGATAACGTTAGTTTAGTGACGAATCGCGGCCAGACATCATTATATTCATATTAAGGTCAGACAGTCTGTTTGTATGTAAATTGCTTCGCCATTTAACGTCTGAACAGTTTGCTGTATCGTTTATTATCGAGGTATATTTTTAAAACGTTCTTAGTAAAATAAACGTATATTTTTTATGTTTTGATGGACATAGTAATTACCTGTGTTTTGATATGAACCAGTTTGGAATGAAACAACTATTATCGGATTTAACTCGCGTATTTTTATTTTATTATGTTTGGCATAACTGTATAAATCACTTTAGCGTTACACTATTGTCAGCTACGATTATGGAAACTGTAATAATCCGAAACGTCAGCAAATAAAATAAAATAAAAAAAGGGAAGTTAAATCCATTAATAAGTAGTTGTTTCATTCCAATGTGTAATAACCGCCAAGGCATCAAATTATTATAAACCAGTTTACACACTTCACAAAACAATGAAAAGAAATACACACTACTTAAATTGTTTTATTTTTTATACGGTTGACGATATCTGATTAAGCTCTTATAAGACATAATTTTAATATAATTATTATCTTAATTTGTGCTTTGGAATGAAACAATTACACCAGAGTTAACTCAAGTATTTTATTTTATTTGTTGAAGTTTCGGAAACTTCACAGTTCCCATACTGGCAGCATTTTAGAGTACGAAATAAGCGAAATAAATCCATAATAATTAATAATTTCTGATGCCTTCGCGAGTTGAATCCGTAAATACATAGTTGTTTCATTCCAATATAAAATAACCGCGCAGGCTTTAGACATTATTAAGTCGTATTTCTTGATTAACCCTATAACTTGCACTTCCTTCAAAATAACACTCACCTACCTATTTGCAAAACTGTACATAATATAAAGTACAATAGCAGGGATTGAACCCAAATCCTTTTGTTGTCAGAACACCTGCACTGTTGAGCCTTAGGGTGCTCTTTACAATTAAAACTATAATAGCATATGTCTCAAATACTGCCAGTTGAAATTGAATTTTATGATAATAAAATGTAGTTCAAAATAGTGTTCAGCGTTTTTTTAAAAGTTATATGGCATTATGAGAAGTAGTAAATTAAGTGTTTTTGAGAAACACTTATTAAGGCTTTATAAGCGTTTTATTTTGTCTCATATAGATCATTATAGTTATCAAAAGTATGTATGTAAATTTGTTTCTGTTCTAGGTACTTCGCTAAACTCAAAATTGTATTTATTTAACATTATGTATTTAGCTTTTATGATAATCTATACTAATATAATTAAGAGGAAAAGTATGTTTGTTTGTTTGGATTGAATAGGCTCCTAAACTACTGGACCGAATTGAAAAATTCGTTACTGTTGGAAAGCTACACTATTCCCAAATGACATAGGCTATAAAAAAAGGGATCCGGGCGAAACCGGGGCAGACATAGATTAAAATACATACATAAAAGTCACAAGTGTTTCTGAACAAGCGAAATTGAATGGTTTGCTAGTATAATTATGTGATATATGTCCAAAATATTATATCAAATATGTACATCAAAATGTACAGGAACATAATAAGAGAACTCATACATTTACCTATAATGTTTTTAACCCCCGACGCAAAAACGACGGGGTGTTATAAGTTTGACGTGTCTGTGTGTGTGTGTGTGTGTGTGTGTGTGTGTGTGTGTGTGTGTGTCTGTCTGTGGCATCATAGCTCCCAAACGCATGAACCAATTTTGAGTCTGTTTTTTTTGTTTGAAAGCTGAATATGTCGGGAGTGTTCTTAGCTATGTTTGATGAAAATCGGACATGTAGTTTAATAAATAGAAGGGGGTGAAAGAGGGGATGGAAAAATAAATGTCCACAAATATACTCGAGTGGGGTATCAAATGAAAGAGGGTCACGAGTACATTACAAAATTGAAATTATAATGAAAATCGGTTGAGTCGTTCAAAAAATATAGGGAGTGAAAGTGGGGATGGACAATCAAATATTTACAAATATAACCGAGTGGGTTATCAAATGAAAGAGGATCACGTGTACATTACAAAATTGATATTATAATGAAAATCGGGTAAGTAGTTCAAAAAATATAGGGAGTGAAAGTGTGGAGATGGTTAACCAAATGACTACAAATATAAACGAGTGAGGTATCAAATGAAAGAGGATCACGTGTACATTACAGAATTTCATGTAAAATGGAAATTGGTTAAAAAAATAATAAGCTACCTACCTACTTTCAAAAAGTATGAAATAAAAAAAATAAATTAAAAATTTTAACAAACCCCCGACATAAAAACATAAAAGCCCTCTAAAAAGTATAATAATAATAATAACTTGATATTAGGTAGGTACCTAAGTATTAATAGGTATTTCTACAAAGAAAACGTCATGTCGGGGGGACCTTAGGCTTTGATACATAGTAGGTAAGTAAATATATGTAGAGTACAATTAGGTACTTAAATGATGAGCGGTCCCCCCGACGAGACGTTTTCATTGTAGAAATACCTATTAATACTTAGGTACCTACCTAATATCAAGTTATTATTATTATTATACTTTTTAGAGGGCTTTTATGTTTTTATGTCGGGGGTTTGTTAAAATTTTTTTCCTACGGATGACGATACCTTCTGATCACTCAAAAAAAAAAAAATACTGAGAAATCCTTATCACAATTTGCATACGAAAAGGGAAGTGGGAGTGGATTTTGTGAAGATATTTTATGTACATTTATGCTCTGATATGTCTTTTTAAATTTGCCGTTCATTTAAAACCAGCAATGTAAAAGAAACTACAGAGATATACGTACAAATAAGATATTATAGAGGATGGTATGGGTGCGCAAGCGCAAGCGACTCAGGTACGCGGATCGTTTCCGGTCTATCAAAACAAATAGTTCCCAATCATAAAGAAGATTAACTACCAAATTATTGACAAGCAATTTCTACTCGTATCATGAATTGGTTTAGGTTGAATTAAGCTTGGAGTGAAATTTACATGTATTTGTTGGAAGGGTGTAGTTTTTTTACTTTGATTTTGCGAATACGTATGATCGTTAAAGTTTTGTAAATTGTGTTATTTGTCGAAATGTATACGTACTTACTTATATTTCAAATAAAAAAGAAAAACAGTTGCTCTTCGATTGTATTCTATATACAGTTATAGATGGAAATATATTGTAGGTATGTAATTTTTTCCAATTGAATTATTGGATTTTTAGTCATCATTTCAATCACTTACTTAATAGATTTTATAAATTTACAAATTTCAATTTTATATATAATTCAATAGATTGTGCACTTAACTGGCATATAAAAAATGATTGTTGCTATCCCATTGCAACTGATACATGTTAAACATCCATCAAACTTCATTATTATGTGAACAAATTCGATAACAAGTTCTCATGTTTCAATATTTTCATATAAAATCATCTTTTCATGCAGATTTTTTGAATCATTATGTTTATCATTTGCATCATTACCCCTATCTATATCATTGTCTCTTTCATTCTCTTCTCTATTCTATCTTTTATCTCTTTCTTCGGAATGTTTACCTTTAGTTTCTATTTGAATATGTAATTTTGATTCTTTTGTATTTATTTCTTTGCGGTGACTTATCAAATTGACCGTGTAAGATATTCAAATCAAGTTCACATATTATTATCATTATCCTAACATCATTACAAACTCCTTGACTAATATGTAAACATGTGGGTGAATTATTTTTTTTAGTTATCCTAACAGCTTTATTATTAATGTCTTTATTTAATGATATCGACGTTTTTTATGTTTTTATTACCCATCCCGATTCTTTTATAAAAATTTAGAAAATTCTGGCATACAATAGGTGAGTTAAAGCTGTTATAGCTATTTCATTCCAAAGTATAATAACCGCGAAAGCATAAGAAATTATCAAGACATACATTCTATTTAGGTATCTACTGTATTGTCGATTTAAATATAAATAATATTTGGAAATTGTATTGCAAAAATAAGGAAATAAAAGAAAATTGTTGTGTAAGTAAGTAAGTGTTTCTACAGGTTATTTGCTTTAAAATTCCAATCTGGCTTTATATTGCACCGCGACACATAAAATCTTCTAAATAATACAACGGTGTACAATCTCAGCACTTTTGCAGAAGCCGCAAAAATTCTAAACAGAACATTGCACAATGCAAGAAATCCCACTCATGCATTATTGCATAAAAATCTCATTTGGACCCGGAGATTGCAGCCGCATCCAAATTTGCATAAACTAAGAAGCACCCGAATCAGGGAATTTGAATAATTCACCCGTGACAAATGTTGGCATTACAATATTTTTTATACTTGAGCAACTATCTAATTGACCGTATGGGAATCTTCTTATTTTCCGTTCTCGAATGCGCAAGGTGATCTTTTATACGGATTTGCATACATTATTGACGTATTCAAATTTCTGGCATTCTCTTGATGTCGCGTCAAGTGTGTGAATGTACTTCCTCTTTTATTCCCAAACGTGTTTATTTTGAATTTGTGTTTTGTTGATCGATTATTTATCTAAATTATTGTCGTATTGGCTAACAAGGATAATGCTTTCAAAATAATTGGAGAATTATTCAATGTTTTCAAATAACTCTGGAGTGTAAAAAGGTGTTAGTTAACGCAAAATTGAATTGTTATTTTTAACGTAGTTGATCAATTTTACTGAATACAATAAAATTGTTAGAATCGTAGATTTATAAAAATAATAGATCAATTATTATTTAGGCACTAGAACAAACTGCTAAGGTGTATTTGTGGGTTATATCGTGCTTAAGCAGACCGTTTATAATAAATAATGTTTTAATTTATACCAGATTACGAGCAGCACTTCAAACGAGTTAATGACCCGATCATTTAATTAGGTACCCAATTTATTAACGTATCAATAAAGTTAACGTAACCGTAAATATGTATTTACAAACGATTTTATTCATTGAATCGAATTGTTTTTCGGAATTCCAACTATCCACAAAAATCAACAGGCAAAAGGCGGAGTTGTGTTACTGACGTTTTAATTTAATTAAACTTTGGTGCATTTTCCGACTTTTTCGATACAATGCTGCAAATTACCAGTTTCATAGATGCAATTAATCATGGCGGCCGCGACAGGGTTGAACAAAAGAGAGTGATGCGGTGGTTTAGGGTTGGCTAATGGAATTCTAGATTGAATAGGAAACCTAGGTAATTACTAATTCCCGAGTCTGAATATAGGTAGGTAAACAACTCATTGCATTGATTGCGTCAATACCAATTTAAAAAAAATCTGCTACTAAAAAAAACCCTTAATGTCTTTTATTTAAAAACTATTTTAATTTCAATAACCATTACAATCTTTCTATGTTTGAAGTTTGGATTGATTGATGTCTGCTAAGTCTAGACACTTAAAAATTAAAACCAAGAAGTGTTTTTTTAGACATTCACTTCTGTTCTGGTTATTTTTTTGATATGGGGGGTAAAAGTTGGTATGGAATCATTCCTTCAATAGGTACCCAAAATGATTTAGATTGAAAACTATTAACCGCATCTATGCATGGACAAAAAATTCTGATGACTTCATTCCAAAGGTAGTATTTACGAGATATAAAAAAATATAAAATGCAAGTTAAAACAACTAAACATACAAATTATCATGTCCTCCAAATTAATAAGAATTTTAGCCTACTGTAACACATCAAATGCTCCATATTTTCCTTTATCCATATATTCATTGATTCCTGTGTCAAGACCATGCCCTCACGTGTCTGCACCCAATACAACATACAATTTATGTAAGATAATATATGCTGAGGACGATTGTAGACAGTTTTAATATTAATGTTATTGCAAGCTGAAACGTCTCCTTTTCTTCATGGAACTGCAAATACTTTATATACTTACTGTACCTACTTTTTATACATAGATGCTTGATTTGTAATGCCGATAGTAGACACAATCTGATCTTATCTGAGAAAATTTGGTCGTGGTTTGCGAAGATGATGGCAAGAAAGTCCAAGGCTCTTCAACCAGATGATTCGATCAAATTAAGGATACCAATACCTTTAAACTAATTCCATCGAGAGGTGAGGGTAACAATAGATCAAGACTGTTGGAGATAAATCATCAGGACTACGAGATCCTGTAATCATGATCCTCAGAAATGAAGGCACGACTACAGAAGACTAAACTGAAACTACTGGTACTGCAATAAATAGGATAATGAGATAAAATTAGTCATGTAGATAGGAGGTCTAGTAAACATAATTTTACTAACCGTAATATTACTATTAGGTATATCTGGAATACCTTGATTTATGCCTACTGTCATTAAGGCCCTTCATTTTAAATATATAATATACTATCGACCCGCCCTGGCTTCACACGGTTGTTATAAACCTTTCTCTTGCAACACTCTATCTATGAAAAAAACGCTTCAAAATCCGTTTCCCAACATTAACGATTTAAGCATACATAGGGAAGGGTAGGCAGCGACAGCGACTTTGTTTTCAACCGACGAAAAAAACGGAGGAGGTTCTCAAATCGACGCGAATATATATATATATATATATATACTTATATATATATATATATATATATATATATATATTTATATATTATATATATATATATATATATATATTTATATACTACTAGCTTCTGCCCGAGACTTCGCCCGCGTGGAACTCCTCCTTTTTTGCAGTCGGTTAAAAAGTAGCCTATGTCCTTTCTCAGGCTCCAGACTCTCTTTTTACCAAATTTCATTTAAATCGGTCCAGTAGTTTTAGCGTGAAAGCGTAACAGACAGACAGACAGACAGACAGACAGAGTTACTTTCGCATTTATAATATTAGTAGGGATGTAGTGATAACTCTGATGTAATTATAATTTCACCAATTTTATAACAGCAGCCCTACGAAATATAATGCTACTCAGTGCAACTTCAGTACAATGGCGTACACTGGTGTTGTAAATTAATAGCCGGCGGTAAGCCGTGTTTAATGAATATTGCACCAAATGCGAGGTGACTGATACCACGGCTTTGTGCAAGTAACTGACTGCTAGTGTACTGGTGCCGTGATAGTACCTTATAACATTTTTTTTGGGTTATTTTTTATTATTTTCTTTGGGTAACGAAAGTGACCTTTTTGTAAATCGCATGACATGGTGGTTTTGAAATCAACTGTGTTAATGATATATGAATAATTCGCAGTACCGATGCTAAAAAGGTATGAAGTAGAAGCTATGTCTAATTAGTTAATTTTTATTTTTCATCTTTGAAAAAGATTTATGAAATGTGTTTGACAAGATTTGTAGATAGACATCGAAGATGTGTGTGTGAGTTTTTAATATACTTACTTAAAAAATCTATCCGTCTACAAAAAAAAATACATTGACTTTTTAAAATACTGGTTATTAATTGAATATTAAAAAAAGTCGTTTATCAAAAAATATAATGTTGTATATTTTTTTTAAGATATTCATAGTTATATGACTTTTCTCGTCGCCTGTATTCTATTGTTTCCCTGTAGACTGTTATCGTTAGTGTTTGCGTCGACTTCTAGACTATACGACTATTAATATTGAAACCTTTATTGTTCTACTGTCTGGTTAAATGCTGTAGCTGTTAAAGGGTATATTCATAATTGATGTCCTGTATGTGTAATGGGCAAGATATAAATTCCTGAATTATATTAAGACTTTTTGCTATTGACTTTGTCTTATCTTACCTAATTTCATAAAATATTGATTGAAATGAAACAACTATAACGGATTGAACTTGCGTTTTTTTTTTAAACTTTCCATTCGTAGAGACAAAAAATCCAATTTTAATAGTTTTTAAACCAATTGCTTTATACAATTAGACCTTCATTAGGATTTAGGAATTTGACTATTGTTAGAATAAATTGAATATGGACCATTTCCATCTGTAAAAGGAAATATGAAAATATTTCTAAAAAATAAGCTATATTTTGCTAATGAGGATGACTATGAGACAAAATAAATGCTCATTTCTGTCTGAAATATACGTAACAATACCCGACAGTGACTTTTTACTTTTCACTCACCTACAATTTAGCGTAGCTTTAACATGCACAAGAATTGAACCTGTCACCTTTTATTCACTGCAACCCATCTCTATTGACTTTATTGATGGCACACTATCGACGCTTCACCCCTGGGGTAAAGGGGTAAAAATCCCAAATCATGAACACACCTGCAATTCTATGCATGCATAATAGTGGATTAGTTACCATTTTTTTGGTGTCATGTGAGGGGTTGATATGATCGAGGGTGTTAAGTGACGTTTTTTTACCACCTGAGAAGTGTTTATTTACCTAAAGGTGTCTATCTCTTTTATATTTAAGGAATAAGAGCAGGTAAATAGAATGGAAGTTTCAATTCCTTAATAAGTGGGTTAAATATTTTTACCTGCGCGAGTAGTACGTTAAATTTTGTCGTGCGAGTAACTATCTGTCACGCCAATGAGTGAAAGATAGTCGCGCAAATAGGTACCTAAACATCTCTCAATGTCAATATATTGACAGATGTTTAGGTACCTACTTGCGCGACAAAAACCTTACGTCCTAGCACCACGAGTAGGAATGTTATGTACTTAGGTAGATCTAGCAATAACTGCTACGTATAAGTTTGATTCAACTTCGAGGATGAGGTGGATAGAAGAATTCAGTTAGGTTGGGCAGCATTTGGGAAGCTACGTCAAGTCTTCATATCGTCACTCCCACAGTGCTTTAAGACGAAAGTCTTTAATCAGTGCGTCCTACCCGTCATGACATACGGAGCCGAAACGTGGACACTGACGGTACGGCTGGTTCACAAACTAAAAGTCGCTCAGCGGGCTATGGAAAGGGCTATGCTCGGCGTTTCTCTGCGGGATCGAATCAAAAATGAGGTGATTTGGCAGAGAACCAGAGTCATCGACATAGCCCACCGGATTAGCAAGCTAAAGTGGCAGTGGGCTGGCCATATTAGTCGAAGAACCGATAAACGTTGGAGTAAACGTGTTTTAGAGTGGAGACCGCGTCTCGGCAAGCGTAGTGTAGGACGTCCTCAGGCAAGGTGGAGTGACCATTTGCGTAAGATGGCTGGCAGGAGCTGGATGCAAGCAGCCCAAAATAGAGCAAAGTGGCGTGAAATTGGAGAGGCCTATGTCCAGCAGTGGACTGCGACGGGCTGATGATGATGATGATGATGAAAAGTTTGATATGATTCTATATGATTGATATCGAGTAGTTAAAATATTAAAAAAATATATTTTATATCGTGTTACATCTCGATTACTGTTTTGAGTAATTTGTCTTAAGATCCTTTGTATCATAATATATTTTAGGACTATTTTGCTGTTACGTATATTTTATTTTAAATAACATAACACTTAAGAAATTATAGTTAACGTAGGTATCAAATTCTATCATCATCATCAGGTCGTCAATATTGTTCAGGTTGCAAGTAAGTTAAACTTATTAAATATGATCAGACACGAATATAAACTTTTCATATCAAGTACATAGCAAACTACAGTTTCAGTGACAAAGGAAACTATGACATCACTACTGTAAAAATAAATCAACATAGATAATCAGATGCAATGTATGCACATGCATTTTTGCATTACCCCTGCGCGGGCGCATGAGTCATCTAACAAAAACGACCTTCGATGTAACTACGCAATGACATATATATTATACTCTACATTATTGGCCTCGGAAACGGAGTGTTCTTTTTAGTCTCTTACCCGAGAATAGGAAGAAAAACAGTAATGAGTTTTACACTCTGTCTGTAGGTATGTAGGTTACCTACCTATGTATTTGCGTCACGCAGACCAGTAAGTAAAGCTAGTGTAGTATAGTATTAGGTACTGAAGTGGGTCACTTTATTTATCAAAGCACTTTAATTAAGATATTATCTATTGAAATTTGAGATCAATTTAATTGGTTTTCATTAAAATGTTAAAATAGTTGCTTTCGCATCACAAACCGCCTTAGTTATCCAACTTAATTGAATTGGTTAAAAGATATTTTTTGAAAATAGTACCATTATTCGAAAAAATACAGTTTCTTAGTTATTTTGTTACTAATAAATTAAAGAAATGCACTTTTTTATTAATTACCGCATTTTTAATAAAAAAAAAACTATTATTCCCATTACATTAATCACTTTCATACTTTTGAATTTCAATCCATGAGTTAAATCTCCTTTACTGTTTTTAACCGACTTTACAAAGTTACAAGTGGAACAACACATAACACCGACCTTTACCTGGAGCATTATGAAGAATATCCGTCAACACTGGAAAATGAAAACGAGGGAAATCCAATTCACTGTCAGTTTCTCCAATTCACAATGACTCAGGTAACAATTGATGGTAATCACCGTATTCCATGGATATTACTAATATGTTCACCTGACCGTGAAATGGTGACATCATTTCAAAGAATCATCGACAATGATCCAGAGTTACATTATATGGAAAGGGAGCGGTTTTTGTTCAAACTAATAATAATATTTATGTATTCGGCTACAGTACCTATTCAAAACGCCTTAGCGTAGGCCTCTAGATAAACAAGTGACAATCGGTAAAAGCAATTGAACGAAACTAATGCTAATCTGAAAACTGACCACTTAGTTTTGACCGTTTCGTTTATGTTTTTGGGTTTTACAAATACAAATAGTTCTAAAGGGAACTCAAAAACCTGGAGATTTGGGTTATGCACATCATTGGATTCCTTACAGCAAAACCCAACTAACACTAAAACAGATTTAAGCTTACTCTGCTATATTATGCACGCATGAGTTTTCTGTAAGTATAGATTTATGCTTTTTACAATGAAGCCAGCAGAGTAAGTTTAAATCTATTTTAGTGGTAGGTGGTTTGCTGTAAGGAATCCGATGGTGTACATAACTCAAAACTTCAATACGATATAGGTACCTTCCAGAAAATTCTATCGTTTTGAGAAAATGTAAGCACCTAGTACCTTTTTGACTTCTGTAAGCTCCAGATGACCCAATATTTGCAAGCGAAGTCCATACACCAAAGTACAAACCTACTAACATTTAAACTGTAAGCTCAATGAAACATTAAAAGCCATGATTCATAAAGCACAGTCAATAAACTCTTACATCCACAGCTTTCCTTATCGGACATTTTTACACGACGTAATAAAATAGAGTAATCGGTTTAAACAAAGAGGTTATTATTAAATTTTGACAGCTCATGGTTTTATCTGTGAGTTTGGTCTGTGGTACAACTACGGGGCGTTAAAACACAGATAATTAAATATGACTAAAATAGTACATTACGCACCTAGGCCAGTAAAATAAAAAATGTCTCAGATCACATGTAATTGTCGTCCGAGGCGAAGCCGAGATTGACAAAAATGTGATTTGAGGCTTTTTTATTTTACTGGCCGAGGTCAGTATACTATTTTTCTGTTCGATGAAGCCAGAAAGCGGCAATTTCATTTAACGCAGCGGCCAGAAAGACCGGAGGACAGAAAAGTAATTTTGTAGTAGGCAAGTAAGTGAAACAAAAAATAATCGGTTCTTACTTCTATGAAGAAGGAACATAATAATATTTATCTTTATGACTAATTCCTATGTCTTAAGATAATAATACTTTTAAAATGATGAATACGCTTTGGTTACTTCTTTGTAGTAATGAGTTTTAATTTTTACTTTCTAGCTTAATAATCAAATCAGCAAGACTATGATGATTTATCGACTATTACAAATCAATTTGACAACGTAACCGATATAATAGGCTTTTTGACAATGCGAAAAATAAAGTGTAAATTACTGTTAACAGTATAAATTAAGAGTTAAAAAATGATTATTCATTAACGTAAGTTGAAAATAATGATTGATTTATTTAAAAATCCTTAAATAAAAATTACATTTTTTAAACGTTTGTCACGTGACACAAAACGCTCCTGCTGGGCCGAGTTTTTCGTGACGTCACATGCCCGTAAACTTTGTTTACCTAGTTGTGTTGCGCCTAGTTGTCAAACAGGCATGTGACGTCACCGACCTCATTGCGGCGCCATATTGTCAAAGTAGCGTTTTGGCACACTATTTAAATATTGAATTTTTAATTCGATGTTTTTCAGTTAATACATACCAGATTTAAAAAAAACAACTTTTGCTGGGTTCCTTAGACTCTACTACATAATATAAAATGGATTTTAAAAACATGTCAAATACCCTATTATGACAGATTACCACGAGAATTCATCGATATACTCGTAGACATGACAAAATATCATCTTTCATACTTATTCATCATAGACTTTCTGGGCGATATTGGTTTGAATATAATCGAAGAGTAATTAATTGTGAAACTAGTCGCTTTAGCGTTTTGCAGCATAACAATTGGTATTACTTTCAAACCAAGAGAGTTACACAAATGGCGGCAGATCGACTTAATAAAAGTGTATTAAAATAATTTAAATTAGACTCGCCTGAGTATTCTCTCCTCTTATCACTTGAGCCACAGTATAGTTTTCCTTATCTACTCCAAACAATAGTTAGGTATTTCAACTCATTTGTACACACTTGGCGTGCTTCATCGGTCGATAACATCTTTTGTCTCAAACGCATGTCATAAAATTAGTTATTTTTTTATTGTTTAATTATTTCGTAATATGGAACTAAGTATATATAGCTTATACCTTTGCTTTATAATATAACATAATATTTTCTAGCGGTTCGAAAGTTTAATGACACTGCGAAAAAAAAGCCACAAGGAATTTGTCAGCTTTATTAAAGTTAACTGAAAAATAATTAGCTGTAGCAGTATAGGTAAAGTTTGCATAAAGGTGTTTATGTTAATTATGGTCTTTATACTGACGATAATATAGAGCTTATAGTGAAAACGCATAGATAAATCGTACCTATCTATTCGTCATACGTATCATCATTCGTATTATCATCATCATATACGTACCTATCATTCGTACCTATCTATTTTAAGATAGGTACGAATGTTTGTAGGCTACGTTATTCCTTCATGCCTGTTTAGGTATTGCTTGACCAATTTTATCAAATAAGCGAGTACATAGATTAGGAAATAAAATAGGTCTTTAATAGAGTAGTAACTTATCTCAAAACGCATCAGTACGTGAATTAAAATACAGTAAAGAATATCTTTAAGGGGGTACCCACGAGATTCTAGTTTGTGTTACAAGCAAAGCTTCGATAAGCTATTTTTATTCCTAGATTAAAATCACGCATAATTCCCTAAAATCGACAAATAACCCAACTAGCACACCAGCGCTATAACAAGCTGCACAGTAGTCGGATAAAGGATTTTCATAACGGCCTTAGTTACATAAGTAGAAATACAGTGGTTCTAGAAGCGGTTATAGCGCGTTTGTAGCGCCAATTAGGCCCATATTAGGCTTCTGAACGACTATTCTACAACTGTCAAGCTGCACAATGTTTGTATAACCAGCTTGTGTACTACTTGGGAAAGAAAATGCGATTTTCGATTTTGATTTTACGTAAGACGCCATTCCGGCAATAATCAACCTCGATGAAATATTATTATGGCCGATAAAGTTCCGGTCTATTACCTTAGCATTAAAATGAATAGAATTCTTACAAAGTAGTTTTATTTAGTGTTTAAAAATTCTAAGAACCTGTTTTATAATGTTCCAGTAAGTTCTGAGTAAGCTATAACATTGGAATGAAATTCTAACGTATTTAACTCGCATGTTTTATTTTATTTGCTGATGTTTTGTGAAGTTTACAGTTCCCATGTTCGTAGCCGTCGTCCGTAGAAAATAAACCTTATTTTATATTTGAAAAATTACAAAATTTAACTACTAGCATGTTTGAAATACGAAATATAATTATGTTTCATAAATTAACTAGGTACCTTATGCTGACGATTCAAAAAAATTACAGTTTCATATTCGTTATATTATTATTATTATTATATACCAGTATTATTTATCCACTGGATAATTTACTTAAATCATTAGTTAACTACTGCTACTTAGATAGGTAGGTACCTAATTAATTATTTTCTCTAACCTCTTATCTAGGTAGCGATTTTTTTTAAATCATCTTTTTAAGTTCTAAATTTGCAATGCGTAAGTATTTCTTTAATATAACATGTTTTAAATATTTGAAGCAAAACCGTTCTTACTTTTTTCGTAATAAACTAAACACAAGTAAGTAAGTAGATTTATGTGACATTTGATTTACGAATTGCAATAAACTGGCAACACTATAGTCCGTTGACACTTCGGATCGTTAAAATAGGGCAATAATCCAAACGTCACGTTTGTTACCGTTACGAATATGGCAACATTGATTTGCTGTTGGTAAAATAAAATGTGATAGACAGTCAACGATGAGAACTGAGTTATTTTGTATAGGCTGTAATATAAACTGCTTCCATACATATTATGGACAGTCTTGTTTTAAAAAGTGTAAAGTTAAATTTGTAAAATATGAGAAAACTATTCAGTGATCTATTAGGTCATATTTTTGGACGTGCATTTTTACTGTCAATAAAAATACATTGTAAAAGCTATATTTTTTAATCACTGTGAGAAATTGCCTTTTATTTAGCAGTTACTATAACATAGTATGTTTTGGACCGTTACCAATGACATGAATAAAAAATATCCGTTAAAACGGTTTTTATGAGAAATCTAAATTTCTGTATGCAATTTAGCGTTAAACTGTTGTTCACTCAGTCGTGCTACGATTATGGAAACTGTGAAGAACCCGAAACGTCAGCAAATAAAATAAAATAAAAATACGCGAGTTAAATCCGTTAATAGTTGCTTCATTTCAATGAGTAATAACCGCGAAGGCATCAGAAATTATTCTGTATGTAAGCTTGCTATATAAAGGTATCAACTGTTTTTTTTTAACTATTCCAAAATGGGCACTTCAAGAATGTAATAGGTAATCAAATAAGTAACTATCATTATTTAATTATTACATAGGTAACAGAGTTCCATTACTAACATAATTCAATACAAAATCATACAAACCTATTAACATACCCGCGGTAATAAATTGTGTTTATTTTTTAAACTCTATTTCTTTGTCGTGAGAGTGTTTGACGATCACAGTGACTCATATGCGCAGGCGCATATTGTATAGGATGATTTGAAAAGTCTTTTTTCATTCATTTATTTAATAGTCTATCATCATCATCATTTTTCATAAATCCCAGGCTGGCATTGAACTTGTGTACTTACTGAAAAGTATGTAAAAAAGCCTAATTCGTCATTTGTCATTTTTATTTGATACATCCAAGAAATGATACTTATCCAATATTTTATCATTACGTATCTGACCAATTGATAACAATAATATTTTTTTACACAGGAAAAACCATTTATGCTGTTACCTGGAAGACGATTTATAAAACTAAGAGAAAATTCAGGACGAAATAAAAGTACATACCTATATTTAAATATGGCAAAGAATTTATCTAAACAGTATCACTACATTTATATATAATATCACTATAATAAAGTACATTATTATATTATGTTAGATATACGATCTTCTAATTTTTATTATCCGCAACAAGCTTCTTCTTAAAACATACACAAACAAAAACCAACAAAAACCTATACCAAGTCTGCCCGCGCCTCGAAAGTGCCCATATCTTCTTTTTACAATTTATATCTGGCACATAATATGCATTTCCTTTCAGTTTAAAGATGTTCTCTTAATGCATATCGCTTCAAAAACAAAAGTCTTACACTAAACGAATTTACGTGTCACTTACTCTTATTCGTACCTACAACATTGCACTATTGTTTTATAAAAAGAAAGCAATTTGTCGCATCCATGTCGTCTATTGACAGCTGCGCTGAATTTTATGTACGTCAAACACTATTTAACAAATTGTGTCTAGACTATGTGTACAACATGGCTGATGTCAGAGTATCAACAAGTATTTCACACTGAGTACATTGTCTTATTGAATTTTTGTAGTTTTAGCTACTACCTATCTTAGGAAAATTATTTTTTGTTATCAGAATATTTTTTAAATCTTAATTTGATCACTATAAGTACGCTATCTTTAGATTTTTGTTGTTTTTGGCTAAAGAACTTGGTAACTATCTTAAGAAAATATTTTTTTGTTATCAGAATATTATTGAAATCTTAGTTTTGAGACTAAAGTGATCATAAGATTACAAAAATACTGATATGCAGTGAAAAATTTTCTTAATTCGTAATCAGTGATGCAAAATTGGCCTTCTACCATGAAAGGAGAAGACGTAGGTTCAATTCCCAACGGGGTCACCTTTTTTCAATATGTTTCTGGTCTTAGTTATTAATTATTTTTTGCTTTTGATTGATTATTTAGGTAACATATTTTGTACATTTTGAATCATTATTTTAATCAGTAATAAATCTAAATAAATTTTCTTTATCTCTTTCCTCATTTGTAACCTCCAATCTATTGCCAATACCTCATTATGCACCAATCTCAAATACATATTGCAATAATGTCATCACATTTTCTAATCATCACCCAATTACGTTATCATATTAAAACGGAGCACGCTGTATAAGCCTGATGCAAGAGATAAGGTGAATATACAGGGCGTTAGCTTTTTTCCGACGGTGCCTACCCGTACCACCGTTCTACTTCTGCGAGTGACTCATGCATGCTATAGGTGAAAAAACTATAGAGATAGTAAGATTTATATTGTTTAAATATATACTAGCTGCCCGACCCAGCTTCGCACGGATCTTCTTTTTTTTATAGCGTAGGTTTCCAACAGTGAAAGAATTTTTTAAATCGGTCCAGCTGTTCTGAACCGATTTAAAAAATTCTTTCACTGCAAACAAGCAAACCTTTTCTCTTTATAATATTAGTATAGATATTATTTTACTAGCTTCTGCCTGCGACTTCGTCTGCGCACGATGAGTACTTTACACAATATCTTTATAAATATTTTTGCGTGAAAGGGTAACAGATATGAATCCAGACATCCGTAACTTCTTACAAACATTCCTTGAGTTTATAATACTAACTATAGGTACTTACATCTTTTTCATTTTACATAATAAGAATGTTAATGGCAGAACTGTTGAGCGTTTGAGACGCCGTTGTTGTCCTCTCTATATCTGTATTGCTTGCAAATTATATTATTAAGCATCAATTGAGACAATATTTGTAGCAGTAATCACAAAAATTAGGTAAAATAGTGATTGAATTTTTTCGGTGTACATAAAACATATACAAATAAAACACAAGAAATCTACATTCATACAAATAAACCTAAAACTTAGGTACCTTTTGAGTAAGTAAGATTTTGTTAAATTAAAAAAAAAATACTTTTTTGTCAGCTCTATAGCTTTTTGTCCTTCCGCCTGGTTGACCAAACTCAAGACGATGTGTTCAAACATTTTTTCTCATTCTATTTGACGCCGAAAATATTTTCTTAAACGATTCAGATTATAATTAGGATCTTTTGAATAGTGACGAATTACCAAAACACAATCATGCCAACCAAACACAAATTCAAACCAAAATGAACCTTATGGATGACACACAAGATGCAACTGACAAAAAAGTTGATGAAGAAGTTAATTGGTATATTAAATTGTTCAACGGTTGTCCAGATAACGTTAATACGAACCAAATGACCAATATTAATCTTGAGATGTCAACTATTGTATTTGAATTACTTTATAAACTTGACGGTTTCCTAGTTCTAATAAGTTGTATTGAAAGGGTTGGTAATATTGAGAATGACTTTTAAAATATACGAGATGATGAATTAGCTTTAATTGTGGGATATTAAAATGGTGAAGCGTTGTCACGGGTGACTGAGTGGACTGTGGTGGGTCTGTTTTGACGCTTTTTTGGGTTAAAACTATCGTAGCGTAAAAATTTTGTCCTACCAATCCTACTATTTAAGTCGACTATGACGTTTTAATGCCGATACAATTAAATTTTTGATGCACTTTGCATTAAAAAAAAAGAATTATGATTTTTTTTCGTGTTTAAATTTACCATACAAAGCTTTACCATATCTTAGTAGATACCTACTCAATTTTAAATTTCGTTGACTCCGTCGTACCTACAATGATGCAATATCTAGGTATCACAAAATCGCATAACTTCCAGACTGCACCAAATCGGATAAATCTTTTTTGTTTTTGTTATTGCCAGGACAGCTAGTATGAAATAACTAGCTTCTGTCCTAGTGTCTCTATATTTACTACTCCACTCCTACTAGTCACTTCTAAAACAGCAAAGTTTTATACTAAATTTGAATCCTCGTTTAACCCCCTTAGAGAATGAATTTACAAAAATCCTTTCTTACTGCTCCCCTACGCTACAAAAGGAACTCCTGTGCAAAATTTCAAGTCTCCAACCTTTATAGTTTGCGTTGATAGATAACTCTGTCAGCTTTGGCTTATAAAATGCTTAGGTATATAGATTTATATTATAATAAGTTCCTATTTAAGTCCCTAATATAAATGTTAAACAGATTTCAAAATATTGGAACGTATCGCAAACTGAACCGAACACCACTCCAACTGCAACTGCAACTGGGCATGCAGGGTGCACTTTGACTAATTAGTGCAGCGCAACTATTCAATTCAAACTATGGCTTCAACTTGATTACTGCCGGCTAGTTCGCCTGTTCATATTTCTAGGGGTAAATTAATCTATTTGTTTTCTGTTATTGCATATTATTATGATTAGGTTAGTTGTTTTCTATGGATTTACTAGTTTTTTAAACATTAAAAACAATTAATAAATTAGGCCAGGTTTTACACGCTAGCTTACTACCCCAGAAACTGCAGGAAGACTACTTTCGAAAAAATCTTTTTCCGTCCTCCGGCCAGAAAGCGCCAACTTTGTGGCCGCTGCGCTAAATGAAATTGCCGCTTTCTGGCTTCGTCGAACAGAAAAATAGTATACTGACCTCGGCCAGTAAAATAAAAAAGCCTCAGATCACATTTTTGTCAACCTCGGCTTCGCCTCGGACGACAATTACATGTGATCTGAAACATTTTTTATTTTACTGGCCTTGGTGCGTAATGTACTATTGATTTGGAAAAGAAAATGATTGCAGACATAGCACTCATCTTATACTTGTTAGGTACATTCTTTGTTTTATGACAGTATTAATAATAAGTTGTACCTACCAAATCACAATAATCTTGGACCAATTAACACTAATTCATCTGGTCACAAACTAAGCAAAGCTTACACTATAGCTGTTACATAACGGATAAGATACCCAAGATTCGGGTACAAATGCTCGTGTTAATCGCGCTGGCAGTTACCCCTAGCAGGAATCGAACCCGCAACACGTCCATTTATAATAAAGTATTCATTACTCATTAATTTATCAAATTAATTTTCACTATTCCCAGCTTTTCCTGATAAAGTCGAGGTTATCACCAATTCACAACTTGTTTGTATCCGTGGGTACGTCATTTCATTATTACACAATAAAATGTCAAATTATTAATTGAAGGACCGAGTCCATATTAAATTCACCATTCCACATGTGGACAATTACAACTAATTATGAATATTTCAAACAATTAACCGAAATGAAACCTCGTCACAATTAAAACAAAAACTTTTCGCTTTTGTATGAAACACTGCGGTCAAAGGTAAAAGGGTGTAATTAATTTTGTAACATATTAAATAATGCTATTTTTGATCTTTGTGATGTAAATTTCAATTAATGTTTTGAAATTTTATGAATAGACGCGATAAGTGGCAATTATTTTGTTATATAAAATGTATTTAAACGAGTTTTCTATTTTAAGTAGTATGTACCTACTAATAATTGGAATGAAACTTTACTTATAACGGATTTTTACTCGCATAGTATATTTAAAGTTTCGAAATCTTTAAAGTTCCCACATTCGTAGCACGACTGAGCTGATGAGTCCTTTATAGTTGTTTCATTCCAATGTGTAATAACCGCGAAGGCAAAATCAATACAAGTGCCAATCAATAATACTTAAGAATAGAATAAAAAAAAATACACAATTAAACTAAATGGACAACGAAAACTATCATAGGTAACGAATATTTAAAACGAGACAGCATACTTTAATAAATTCTATGACCTCGTTTATTAAAAAAACATCAGTCGCTGAATACTAAGAACTTTTCCCTTTTATTGACAAAAGTTATGGAGTACTTGTCAAACAAGTATCATGACAGGCGACAGACTTGACAAACACGGAACCCTCTCTCGATCATTAGGTTACGTCACTATTTAAATAGAGACAAATGTCCATTCAAATGAGGCCAAAGAGATTTAATAATAAGCGTAGTAAAAAGAAAAAAGAAATGTGTATGTATGTTTCTACGCATAGCATAACTAGCTAACTCAGCTAACTTTGTACTTACCACGTTTTTTAATTTTTTTTATTAAGAAACTTATTTCTTAACTAGCTTCTGCCCGCGACTTCGTCCGCGTAGAACTCCTCCTTTTTTGCAGTCGGTTAAAAAGTAGCCTATGTCCTTTGTCAGGCTCCAGACTTTCTATGTACCAAATTTCATTTAAATCGGTCCAGTAATTTTAGCGTGAAAGCGTAACAGACAGACAGACAGACAGACAGAGTTACTATCGCATTTATAATATTAGTAAGGATGAAAAAATAAAAATATTTTTACTCTTCAATCTCGGGATTGATGGCAGAAGAGTGAAAATTTAGAGTTGAATGTCGTTTTCAATGCTAAATCATAAAAAATGGCCAAAAATTATAAAAAAAATTGGAGGTGGTACCATCTTTAATATTTAGGGGTATTAAAAATAGATGTTGACCGATTCTAAAACCTAACCGATATCATTATGCATACAAAATTCTATAAAAATCGCTCCAGCCGTTTCGGAGAACTTTGACAACAATACATGATTCAAAAACAGAAACAAAAATTCAAACCTCAAGTATAAAAACCCAAAACAAAAACAGATCGTTGCAAATCATTTTACGGCATGCAAGTTCATAATACTATTACGAACCCAATAATAGGTTAGACAACCCAATCGATGCCCAAGCCGGTGAGTCATGCTTGTTAGCCGGCGAAAGTCAAGAGCACGATGATGTGTCATCAACCTGATCTACCGAACTTGATTTCGGCACAGACTAACTTAGAGCAGTACTGAAAAATAAGGTGTGTGGAAATTTGCTTACACGCTAGGCTTATAAATAGTACAGGGATGTATGTTTAAGCCCACAGATTGATTTTTTTTTTGTAGATATCGCTATTTAATATGAATGAAACCAAAATATTATTATGTTACTAGCTTCGTCCGCGTCCGACGTCGTCCGCGTGGAAATCCTCCTTTTTTGCAGACGGTTAAAAAGTAGCCTTCCTTTCTCAGGCTTCAGACTTTCTTTGTACCAAATTTTATCTAAATCGGTCCAGTAGTTTTAGCGTGAAAGCGTAACAGACAGACAGACAGACAGACAGAGTTACTTTCGCATTTATAATATTGTAGATACCTACTTACAAAAAGTATGAAATAAAAAAATAAATTGAAAATTTAACAAACCCCCGACATAAAAACCTAAAAGCCCTTTAAAAAGTATAACAAATATTATTAGTCTGTTAAAGATTTTAAGCATAAATTAGATATTTCGTTTTTTGAGTTTATTTCAGTCATTACCTACTCTTTTAATTTAAAACAGCGATATTGATATTTAAGTAACTTATTATGAATTTCAAACTTTTTAAGCTTTAAGTACATACTTTCATAGTAGAATTAAAAAATAGGTACCTACTCATTTTAATGAATCGGAGCGGAATAACAAAAGCGTTGCGAAAACCAATTTAAATAATAATTTGTCCAATACTTTTTGAGTTTATCGATGTCATGTACTATCAACTGTGCTGGCGATGTTACACCTTTAAGGCAATAATCGCTTGAACGACCCTGGTACCTGGCGGCTGTGTGTGAAGCAACAAGTGCAAGCAATTTTTTTCTAAAATGGCATACCCCGAAAGCATGCGATAGTACTTTCATCCCAATCATGTAATTATGTTTATTTTTTTTCGAAAGTTCCTTTGCGAGGCTACTCTGTATTTTCAAACCTAACGCAATATTAGTCACACAACGCCGCAACAAGCAAGTCCACTTACATCATTTTGTAAACAAAACATTTCGCAATTAATAATTAAACTGATACGTTAATTTGTTCTAAAAATACCTTTTTTAACTATAATCATTTTGTTATCTTAACTGCAATGTAATTAGCTAATGATAAACTTGTTTCAAATGCTTTCTAAGTAGGTATACAATTTGCATAACAAAACTGTTTGTTTAATTACGTTTAATGATTTGATTAATTATTATAACAGACTCAGAAATATCGCTTACTTTTAGTATAAGTAGAGGAGAAATAGAGTACCTACGTTAACTATTTATACCTACAGGTTTTAATTTTTGATGCCTTCACCTCCACATTGGAATGAAAAAACTATATAAACGGATGCGGTTATTACACATTGCAATAAAAGAAACTATAAACGGATTTAATTCGCTTATTTTATTTTATTTGGTGACGTTTCGGAACCTTTACAGTTTCCATAATCGTAGCACGACTGAGCTGAGGAGACTTTAGCGTTAGACTATCGTCAGCATCGTCATTCTAAAAGAGAGTTTTTTTTAAATAAACAATAACAAAATATTATATTATAAACTAAATCATACAAAAAAATAGGTAATTAAATTATAATTAGGTATTGGTACTTTAAATTTAAAAAATAAATCTTTACTTTTCTAATGAATTCATAAGCCAACACAGGCTTCGAAGCAAAAGGAATTTTGCTCAAACAGTTTTAATAGGCGTTATATTACTAAGCAAAGCTTCGTCTTTAAATTCATTTTTTTTTAAACTTAATTAGTTATAATAACTTCTAATACGTTCACTTTTATTATATAATATACTAGCGGTTTGCTACGGCTTCGCACGGATTCCTAATTTTTGGCTTGAATAGGCTCCAAAACGGCTGGACAGATTTAAAAATTCTTTCACTGTTGGGAAGCTACGTTCACCCTGAGTGACATAGGCTATATAATATTTTGAAAAAAAAATAGAGATTCATGCGAAACTGGGGCGTACCGCTAGTATAGAATAAAGAAAGACGTTTTTGTTAAACTATTTATAACTCAAGAACAAACGTGTCTAGAAAAAATGGAATAAAAATAATTATCCTTCAAATAATTAAATAATTAAAACAATAACAATTTAGCAACCCATTTTCATAACAGTATAATTGTTATCACTTTAACCTTGCACATAATACTGACGTTGCTGCATTGTTTACAATTTGCATCAATTTAAATGCATTAGTGCACTAACATTATAGTTTTAATGTCTGGTTATTAGGATTCTGTATGCTGATTTATGTTTAGGATCGTGATGCAAGATATATAAGTTGGAAAATATACATACTGTACTATAGTGACACAATATAAAACATATAGTCTCTTTATAAAAAACTAGCTGTGCACGCGACTTCGTCCCTGTGGAATAGTAATTCTTCATAAGGCTTCATATTTTCCCCGTTTTTTACACATTTTCCACTGTTTCTTCGCTCCTATTGGTCGCAGCGTGATGTTATATAGCCTTCCTCGATAAATGGTCTATCCAACAAAAAAAGAATTTTTGAATTCGAACCAGTAGTTCCTGAGATTAGCGCGTTCAAACAAACAAACAAACTCTTTAGCTTTATAATATTAGTATAGATTATAAGTCGTCGAATTTTAAAATTAAATTAAAATCATCACTAACTAGGTATTTAAAGAATAGGTGTATATACCTACGAGAAAATGACCATACAACTTTATTAAATAAGTAAGTATAACACGGATACAATTTAAAATATATTCTTACTAGCGGTTCACCCCGGCTTCGCACGGATCTTTTTTTTTTCAAAATATTCTATAGCCTATGTCACTCAGGGTGAACGTAGCTTCACAACAGTAAAAGATTTTTTTAAATCAGTCCAGCCGTTTTAGAGCTTATATAATACAAACAAACAATCAATCAAACAAACTTTTCCTGTTTATTATATTAACTTATAGATTAAAAAATATATTCTTAGAAGTCACTTTTTAATTTGAATTCGCATAGTGACTCATTTTATGTCGCTATAATACTAAAGGATTGATAATTACGCATTGGTAAGTACATAATATAAAAGTCACGTACAGTCACCATCAGATATATCAGAACGGGCGAGGTGCTCAAATACATCTGAACAACATTAAATTTCAATAAATTCGTTACGGCAAATAAGGCCAATAATATCTGAACGTCCAATTCGTCACAAATATAAGAGCAGCAATTTTTCAATATAATCTGGACACATAACAACGCAAAAATATCTAAACAGTACAAGTGTTCATAAATATCTCAACACTTAAGGAAAATATACCTTAAGTCACTGACATATAGTTTACATTCTATTGTACAGATGTAGTGAATATTCTGTCTCGTGGTATCATTACTAGGCTCTAATCAAACGCATATACCTATTATAAATTTCAAACAATCTAAATAATACTGTCTTGGCTTAATGCGTAAGATATCGCTTAGTAAACCGAGCGTCATGGATCGAATCCGACTTGTCCACATGCATTTTATTTTCATTAACGGATGGGAAATATGACATATATTATTCTTTTTTTTTATTTCTATAATAAATTAGGTTACCTGCTATATTAAAATTTTATTTGTCGCAAGATTTTTAAGATTTTTTATTTTTTATTTCTTCATTTATTATAGTCTATAATACGGTGGCAGGACATTCGGAGATCGGACATACGTAGAATCGAAACTCGTATTAGTATTTGCAGTTCGTTTATTACCTACGGACTTTTACAATTGATGAAGTTGTTGTGTACCTAATTAAACGACAAAGTATGTAATTAATTAAGCTTCATCATGTCTCATCATTTCATCATCTGGTTACCATAATAATTTATACTTTACACAAAACGCAGCTTACATAGACTAAATAAACTATAATTAGAATATACACAATTTAACTAAGGTTAGTCTTGGAAGTGTCTCACCGACGTCTTCAATACAAAATAAGATCTGAATAAAAATACAAAAGGAATAAAATAAAAAAAAAACACAAATTCTTCCTGGTCTCGAACTTAAACCGGCCGCGTTCTATGACCGTGCATCCCACATGTAAACCATGAGGCTAAGCAATCAATTATCAGGTTGACGAAAATTGGTTACCTATGTTGACAACGACTTGTCAACGACCATAATATTCTTTCATACATAGGATACGAACTAAACATTGACAGTTGAAGTTTGGCAACAGAAAACAATAGTAAGTATGACAACGTCGCAATTCTCGTTTGCTTTGCTTACCTAGTAATGATACCATGAGACAGAATATTCACTACATATGTACAATAGAATGTAAACTATATGTCAGTGACTTAAGGTATATTTTCCTTAAGTGTTCAGATATTTATGAACACTTGTACTGTTTAGATATTTTTGCGTTGTTATGTGTCCAGATTATATTGAAAAATTGCTGCTCTTATATTTGTGACGAATTGGACGTTCAGATATTATTGGCCTTATTTGCCGTAACGAATTTATTGAAATTTAATGTTGTTCAGATGTATTTGAGCACCTCGCCCGTTCTGATATATCTGATGGTGACTGTACAAATGAACAGATATATTATTTTTCTCACCTAATAATTTATGGTAAAGTAAATGAAGTTTATTATTCAATTCAAATGGTGAGTTGTATAATTAATAAACTATGACACAACTAATAATTTATGACTGTAACAATTTCATTTAGACGATCTTGCAATTAGGTAGGTATACTATAAAATCACACGATGACTAAGCAATTATTAAATTATTATTGTAAGACCTAATTTATAGCATGTGAATTGTACTTACATGTAAATAAAGCGGCATCACTTAAGAAGATATCCCTACTAATATTATAGGTTCATAAATGCGAAAGTAACTCTGTCTGTCTTTCTGTTACGCTTTCACGCTAAAACTACTGGACCGATATAAATGAAATTTGGTACAAAGAAAGTCTGGAGCCTGAGAAAGGACATAGGCTACTTTTTAACCGACTGCAAAAAAGGAGGAGTTCCATCAGACGAAGTCGTGGGCAGAAGCTAGTAATGTATAAATTATTATTTAAGTATATCGATTTTAATCTAAGATCGCTTACCTTAATTGAAGGTATCCCATAAATCTTGTAACACCTTTTGTTTAAAGTGAAAATGCAAATTCTGAGAAAAGATCATTTTGCGATTAACGGAATCAGATTCGCACCCTTGGCCTATATGACCATGTCACAATTTACAAACTTAAATATACCGAGAGTTAAATCAACATTAATTAAATTGTCACCTTATACATCTAGAAATACAGCAGAGTCTAAAATACATCAATGGAAAAGTTAAGTTTGCAAAAAATCTTTGATTACAATTAGTGTGATTTTGACATTCAAAATTTAAACGTTCCACTCGGTAACCACACTGAGTGTTGCAATTAGGATTGTAAAGGTTTTATTCATTTTTAATCCATCCATTGTTTCCAAAAAGGGGTCACCATAAAGGATGGTTGCACTTGTTAATATCAGATCCAATATGATTTTGAACTGAATGCCTTTGATAATAAGACTTTATTTGCTTTCACTAGGACTCATAGGGCTTGTTTCGTTCTTTAATTATAAGTTTTCACTTTTATTTGACGTGATATGACAGTTTATAGCAGTTTAAGATGTTAATAGCTTGTATGAACATCAAGACATGGTAATAAAATTGTTTGGATTCAGCTGACATGCAATCTTTTAGACTTGGATAGGTTATATCTGTCTTTATTTTAATGTTTTATTTATTAAATAAAATTGCGGTTATAAGGTTATTGACTCTTTGACAATCTTTAATGTCATAATATCCATACTAACAAATCATCATAATATTATTAGGTTTGTCAAAGTAGTCAGAAAGTTCTGGAATACCGACCGCCAACCAGAAGACGCAGCGAAGGCAGGCATATGATTCGATGAACTGTCGTTAGATTAGTCGGCTACGAATATGGAAACTGTGAAGTCTTTGAAAATATTTTCATCAGACTTGAGGACAGACAACAATGACGATTCACATAAAATTTGAATAAAATTCGATTCAAGCGTTTGTTACGTAAGCACTTTTTAAACCTTTAGTTTTCATCATCTGTCATTGTAGTTATTTATGTATTTTTGTATATCTATATATTTTAGTATATTTATGTAGTATAATATCATCCTGTTATATATTGTATCTATTATATTACCTATATGTATTATTCTTTTTGCGCATACACGTGCTCTCTGTTTGCCTCAAAGGTTGTCTGGTAGAGAATACCGTATGGCATTAAGTCCGCCTTTTGTACATTTGTTTTTTTTATTGTGCAATAAAGTGTGAATAAATAAATAAATAAAACTATCTGTATTGACATTATCGAATCATTAGAGAGAGGAAAAGGTCAAAAGACTCATTGTAAAACGGGACATAATTCTTAAGATATTAACCGTGACTATATGAAACTTATACTAGTCAATAGCGTTTATTTATCCATTAATTCTATAACAGTAACGACCGCCGCAGGTACTGCTAATGCGAAACTTATGATCATACAATCGCTTAAAGGGAAAAATACAGAGCAAACCGTAATGGGCGCTTCAATCAACCTAGGAGCAGGATGGTTTTTTTTTTTTCGAACTGAATATTGAAGCACAGTTGGCCAGCTAATGGGCCTTTATTGCAAAACCGGACGGGTGGCGAGCCTCCTGAGAGGCTTCCAAGCCTTTAGGTTGGGTTTAGGGTTTTTAGCCCTGACCGACGCGACCCAAGGGCCCCCCAGAGTGGGGGTTGCACCTCGTGGTTAAATAAGAACGTTACAGATAATAAAGGTAAGTAAAGGAAATTGTATCAAAAAGAAATTATTTCTGAATCCTGGACAGAAAACGGATTCGGGAATCAAGTTACTGGTAGGTATTAGAAATAAACTGATACTCTTGATTTCGTTGAATTACCAGATCTCTCATCATTATTTTGCTGAAATTAATTTATTGAATATTTAAACCATAATTATAATGCAATAAACTGATCTGCTGTCTACTATAATATATGTTTATTATTTCATTCAATAACCCAAAAACACCAGACAGAGCCCAAATTGTCAGGCCTAACCGATCACGATGATCTCATTTCAGCACAGCCAGGACAATAGTGTATCTCACTTACCACTTGACACAGGATAGAAGTCTTTTTATCCTTAGCCAAAAGGGTGTTACTTCAACAAAGCAGTTGAAAAAGTTGAGTCATTTCAAATGACAGTTGTAAAAAATGATTCAGCGTCTGACCCTGTAGGTAACTGTGGGTGTGGACCATGGATTCATAAAGCTTGGATATATTTAATTGTAAGTACATGATAACATAATGCAATGAGTGACACCGATTTCTATAGCGACATGACTATAATTGAAATTTGACCACTGTTCAGAAACTTGTGAAAGATGCACTCTAAATAATATCTTATCCATGTATTTATGTATCAATGTAGTTACTGAGAAAGAGAAAGTGGTAACAATATAAATCAGACCTTATTTTAATTACAATTAAGAGTTGCTTAGTCAGCACATAATTTAGAGTTGCAATGCATCACCTTTTTCACTACCTTAACATCAATGCTAAGTGAATTTGTCATTTCCTCTTTCTTGATTTACTTACCTATTAAATTAATTTAAAAAAATACTACCTAACTGATATAACAGTGCTTGCAATACGTACTAAACTGTTGCTGTATAACAAATAGAAAAATCTATTTCGGATTTGGTATGACTTTATTAGTTTTCTTTTCTTATTTTCTTCTATAGTTTAGCATATTATCACAGACGTTAATTTTCAAATAACAAAATAATAATGTGCCCACACTTATAAATTTTCAATAATAATCTTTAGGGCAAGGTTTTTTACATGGTTTGTAGCTGCCATCGGTACACAAATAATTTCTTACTTTTTTAGCCAACGGACAATCTAATCGCCCACAAGGACCGTGTACATCTCTTTTATTAACAAACATCCCATGCTGATACTTTCCTTTGACAGTCTCGCCGTGGATAAATTGATGTTGACTCCCTCTATACTCCATTCGCTTAGGACAATTAGTTCCACCACAAGGCCCCTTTGGAAAGCCCATAGCAAGAATCGCCAGCTCACTATTTGTATAAGGAGCAACGAAATCCTCATAAATTGTAGGCTCTTCCGCTGGTCGTATTGGTTCTCTCATTATATCTGGAGCACCGAAGAAATAAGCAATAGGAGGCACTGCATCTATTGTTGTCCCTTCCCAATGCCTCACAACTTCAACATCTTTAAGTTTCAAATCATCGTTAAGGTATTTTCTTCCTGGTAGTCTTTCCATTTCTGGCAAAGCAACAAAGTAGCTGATTACACTATTCCCCAGACATGAAAGACGGATAAAGAATTCTACTTCACCAGAAGCTTTGAGATCTTCCTCACACTGCAACGGCCTAGTCAGTTCAACTGTATTGGTTATCATTTCTGGTCTACTGGAATCTCTGAATTCCGCTTGGTCCATGTTCACAGGATTCAAATCATTAGATCGTTGAAGGCATTGGAAAAATGACTCATGCCATTCGACGACGCAAAACCCAACACAATTTAAATTTTCATCCCTGTTCCAGACTGTTATGTAAATAGGCGTTTTCTTTAATACTTCCTCCAGTTTGGATGGTCTTGAAAGAAACATTACGGCGTTACCAACTCCAAAGTAAGGCGGTTGCGGTAATGGTTCAGAAGGTAATACAAGTTTCCTAGGAGCCACTTTACCCTTTTTACCTTTAGCTTTTGGTGGTTTAGCTTTCTTTCCTTTTTTAGGCGGTGGTGCCGGGGGTGGTGGTGCGATAAAATTATCATGTGCTACGATGAAATCAAATAAAGGTAAGCAATTCATTTGCATTGAACACGTTTGCATGAATTTCAGCTCTTCTTCTGATGGCATTGGTGGTTCTTTCCCTTTTTTACCTTTTTTTGGTTTAGGAGGTTTCCCCCCTTTTTTACCTTTCTTAGCTGCTTCAGCTGCAGCTAATGCTTCTGCTTCTCTTTTTCTCTCTTCTTCTTCCATTCGTAATTCGTATTCATCTTTTTCGGGGGGTTCTATTTTGAGAATAATTTTCTTAACGAAGACTTCTATCATAAATATTTGCTCCATGACTGTGACTGAAAAGAAAAAAAATATTTTTGTTATGTGACAAATTGTCTAATATAAATCATCACACAAGCTGTGTTTTATCCTTGTACAGTTATTTTATTATTATAATAAAGTTATATTGCGAATATGAGTAAACGGAATTATTACCGTTTAATTATTCTTCACAAGTAACCACAAATATTTTATCTATCCGTAAACAGAATGATTTTCCTTACAAACGGTGTGAATGAATAAAACATTGTAATTAGAAAATGAAGCGTTGTTTGGTATTACTTGGGGCACATTAGTTTATTTTTGAAGTCCTGAAATTGGTTTCAATTAACGATCACACCGTTGAAATGAACATTTCAAACCATACCGATTTTTGACAATTGACAGTAAACTGTCATACGTATGTTATGGCTATACTTATATTGCAAGGAGGTTATTTAGTATAAAAGGTTACTTACCTAAAAACTGCGTCGGGAACATTAATGACACCCGCAACCTATAGTTAATTGGGCCATTCTACTTTTTAGAGCAGGTTTTTGTGTCCCCCAAAAAAAAATCATGTAAAATGAATATAAACTATATATAACGTGGAAAAATATAAGAAAGATAGCCGCATTATTTCTTTAACTTCTGTTAACATTTCAATTTAAATATTGTATATAATTTAAAATATGAACGGTAACAAAGTGGAGTTTTAGGGTAACATAGTTGTTTTTCTCTTAAACAAAAACCTGCTCTAAAAAGTAAAATGGCCCAATTAGTTACCTACCTATTACGATTAAATATGCATTTCTTTCCTTCTACGGACTAGATCTTTATAACTTCATAATCTACTAGTTAATAAATACCTACTGTCTACTCTTCCTTCCAGTCATTAAGGTCGACAATTCATATAAGTATCTAAATAATACAGTATCCTTAGTATAAGTACTAACTGAATTTGCGCAGTACATTACAAAAGTACAACTCAAATTCATTACAAGCACTGCCACAGAATAAACATAAAACCACAAAATACTTCTACAACAAACCATTATTAACAATACGGCATACAGCCAAGCAAGATAAAAAAAAAACAAAGTAGTTAGAGTTCATCTAGTGGGGTCACGTTTACGCACGCGGGCAGCGTAGAGGGGCGGATGGAGGGGTAAGGGGGGTCGAGATGGAGGGGCGGAGGGGTCGAGGATGATGCGCGGGCGCAGGACGGGTCTTGGGTCTGTTTGTGTTGAGATTTACGAAGCACTGGAAGTGACTTATTTTGTATTGAGTCAATTATCAGGATATATATTATTGACGATCTCACTATTAGTACATATAAATACAGTGTAATTATGATATATAAAATATTGAGAAATAAAAAAAAAAAAATAAAAAAAAAAAAAAGTTGTAAAGACAGAAAGGTTTGATAAGTTAGGAAACTATATTGATATGCTATATAGGTACAGTTTCTTCGGTCAAATATTGCGGGTACAGGTTAATTATCTAGATATTGTCAGACTTATTTTAAGTATCGCCTTCTACCCAAGATCTATCAAATATAGTACCTATTTAGTAGACAGAATTTAGAACAAAACAACCTACTCCTTACCCCTACTCATTTTCCATTATCAGGCAGGCATTTTGCTGTTTATTAAATAAACAAATCAGTAAAGTTGATTTGAAATAACCTTAAAATCAACAAGACGTCATAACAAATTCTGATGCTTTTGCGGTTATTACACACACAGGGCAGACGTCGTCCTGCCCGTCCGATTGTTTCGTCAAAGATCTGTCAAAGTCTTCTGTCACTTCTTCATAAGGCTCCATATTTTCCCCGTTTTTTTTTCACATTTTTCACTGTTTCTTCGCTCCTATTGGTCGCAGCGTGATATTACATATCCTAAAGCCTTCCTCGATAAATGGTCTATCCAACAAAAAAAGATTTTTTTAATTCGAACCATTCAGTAGTTCCTGAGATTAGCGCGTTCAAACAAACAAACAAACTCTTCAGCTTTATAATATTAGTATAGATTGAGATTAAACAACTATAACTAACGAGCTTAGCGTTAGAATATCATCTGCTCAGTTGTGCTACGAATATAGGAACTACAAAGTTTTCGACACATCAGCAAATAAAATAAAATATATTATAGTTAGTTGTTTCATTCCAGAGAAGTCATATTTTTTTAGCCAAATCCAGTATATTTTTAATTCTACGTTATGCGCGCGAGCATCTGTCCATCTCGCTCGCTCACCATTTAAATTTAGAATCGCTGTACGTTATATGTTTTGCAGAGTTTGATGCGGGTTTTGCATTATGCAGGGAAACCTAGGTTTACTACAAATAACTGAGAGGTGGTAAAATTTGCCAAAAGTCATGGAATAATTTCTAATGCCTTCCAGGTTATTACACAATGTAGCAAATAAAATAAATTAAGTTATAGTTTTGTTATTTTGAAAGTAATGAAAATAATGTTTGCAAAATATTAATATGTACTAGATAATGTTAAATTTTCAGGAAGCTTTTTCTGGAAATGTCTGCTTTAAAGGAGACCCTATAGGTACTTTGATAAGGTACCTTTTAAAAATGTTTTTCGTCAGACATTCTACTTAGGGGAACATTATGCCAAAATCCAGTCTTAAAAGACAGTTAAGGTTTTCATATTCTCTGGTGTTTACTAATGACATTAGTTAAGTAGTACGTATTTTTCAAACGTTGTAGAAAATAAACAGCATCAAAGTTTAAAACAAAATACCAAATGAACATTGAAACAAAAGAACTTATTTTTAAGTACATAGTAATATATTAAAGATAAGGAACTATATAAATATACTAAGTATAAATGTAAAAGAATAATAATAATGTACGTTTAGCGTTGTGGATCGATCGTGTGGAGGGAGGGAGGAAAGGGGGGTCGTTAGCTACAGAACCGGTAGCGAGTGCGCATCGCCCAGCTGCGCCGGCGCATAAGGCGGTGTTATATACACGAGATTTCATAGAATTATAAGTAAGTACCTATTATTGTAAGAAAAAAGTAGTCAGAGTTGAAATTTAGATATAAAATAAATAATGGATGCATCCTAAATATAATATATAATTAATTGGTTAAAATTAAACCGACTTTCAAGTAGGTACCTACCCAGGTGTAAGGTACAAAATAGACTATCTAAAATATTTACATAATATATACGTATTCAAAGACATAAAAAAATACTTCGTATTACAATCAAAACCATTAAGCTAGAAACTAGATTTAGTTATGTTCCTAATGAATTGGATTAACTTATTCCGATTTTTAAACTAAGCGTTAAGTAGGTATAATGTATCTATACGTGTGTGTACACTTTACTTAGAAAAAAGGACTCCGTAATATTATTTTCCGTCCTCCGGCCAGAAAGCGCCAACTTTGTAGCCGCTGCGCTAAATGAAATTTCCGCTTTCTGGCTTCGTCGAACAGAAAAATAGTATACTGACCTCGGCCAGTAAAATAAAAAAGCCTCAGATCACATTTTTGTCAACCTCGGCTTCGCCTCGGACGACAATTACATGTCGCACCTTCGGTGGCACAAGGGCACAATTGTCAAAAAATCCAAAATGAGAGAAATGTTCCAAAAAAAAATTGGAACATTTCTGTATGGGTACTTGGCTCATTTTTGGATTTTTTGACAATTGTGCCCTTGTGCCACCGAAGGTGCGATGTGATCTGAGACATTTTTTATTTTACTGGCCTTGGTACGTAATGTACTATTTCTCAAACATGCAATGAAATATCGTCCTTACGTGCGTCAAAACACGCCAGGAAATATATCATTCCTGGCCTAGGCCGGGAAGTAATTTCTTTTTAATTTGAATATCAACATGGCGTTGATCTTCATAAACAGTTTAAGCAACCGTTTTTTTTTAATAAGTTAGAACTTTATTGTACCAAAAATATTCGCGTTAATGCCTATATTATACACGAACTGAGAATAAAAAAAGAATCTGTATTATTAGATTAATTTCAATTTTATACTTGTCATGATTTTTAAAAAGTATTGTTATTTGTTTAGTTTTACTGGTATATTTAAGTTACGAATGGCAACATTCGCGCTGATCTATGATTGGCTATTGTATATTTTGACCAATGGCGGACGAGCGAGCGTGGCCAATCAGCGGCGAGCAGCAATCAGAGCTGTCATGGTAGAAGTCGCGGGAACGAAAAAGGAGATGGCTGTCTTTGGACAAATATTGTAAAATGAATTCGCAATGTTTAGAGGTTGGAGGTTAACGGCCTGTTCAAGACTTATACGCTAATACGATTGATAACTAGAAGTTGTTAAGTAAAGGGATTTACTGGTACATGTTAGAAGTTGTGATTCTCAAGAACGGAATAAAGTAATCAAGTTGTATTTGGTGTAAAAAAATAAAAAATTCTGTTATTCAAGTGTAATTTATTTTATTTGAATGTTGTATTTATTTATTTCATTGCATTACTTTGAGAAAAGCACTATACATGCCTAGCCGGGAAGGGGCTTGCAAGCCTCGTAAAAATATCCGGCCTCCCTTCGGTCGGCCGTCTATACTGTATACTCGGCTCGCAAGCCGTCACTTCCCTGCGCCGTCTGTAATGTACTATTGCTACATGACATTTATAATTATGCCTGCCGTCGATGATATTACAAAGCCTCGTAGGTAACAATTTCTAATACCACATAACAAATAAACTATCAAATTTCAGCTGTATTATTTTTTCAATTTCAAAAGTTAAAAGTAAAAAAATATTTTTGACATTTAAAGAACGTAAGTAACAATGATAATAATTATACTAACCATGTGAATTGATACAGAATTCTTTCACACATCATGAATCAAATTTCCTAATATACATTTAATGCACCATAATATATTGTACCTGTCAGTTTAATAGTAGTGGAAAAACTTTTCCGAAAAGAAACCTTAGTCAGGGGTGAATAGACTTAATACTATAAAGTAAATGAAGTTAGATCATTTTAAATTCAAATACATGTAGGTATGTGTCATAGTAAACGCGTATTGAATATTTGATAAAGAAGGGTTAATTTCATGGAAGTCACATTAATGAACTGAATCAACTTATAATGGATGTGACACATTAAAGATAACATACCTTAAATAGGTAGGTACCTAAGTGTTATTGTGTAAAGTTGTAAAGTTTTCATCATACATTTTTTTTTAATCGCTAACTAAATCCTTTATATCTTTCATACACGTGCATCCATCTCTTTTACACTGTCTTATATAATTATGTGAAGTAAATGTGGAATGAAATGTATTTTTCTGTCCTCCGACCGGAAAGCGCCAACTTTGTGGCCACTGCGCTAAATGAAATTGCCGCTTTCTGGCTTCGTCGAACAGAAAAATAGTATACTGACCTCGGCCAGTAAAATAAAAAAGCCTCAGATCACATTTTTGTCAACCTCGGCTTCGCCTCGGACGACAATTACATGTGATCTAAGACATTTTTTATTTTACTGGCCTCGGTGCGTAATGTACTATAAATCCACTCATACTTCACATGCGACTGAAAGTCTTTTTCAAATCGGTCCAGTCGTTTAAGAGCCTATTCAATCCAAACAAACAAACTTTTCCTCTTTATTATATTAGTATAGAAAAACAAAAGCATCTCATTTTCATGTCAACATCTTTTAAACAATAATGATGAGATGATAGAACGCAGGTTCACATCCTGTGGATGATCACATTTTTACAGACATCGAGAACATAAAACTTTCGAATGAAACGTAGGTGCATAATGCAAATTATGGTGCAACACTGCAGTTGCACTTTGACCTATGAATCACCTCACTGGACTACTGGACGTTGACAATGGAAGGTAATATGAAACAAACAAAAAGGACAACAATGTTATAGTGTCTGATGATTGATGATAAGTATATTAAATTGTCATTAAATGTGTATTTTAGTTTTACACGAACAATTATATTGTTTGTTTGTTGCATTTTAAAAAACAGCTACTTATACCTAATCATTTTGATGCAATTTATAATATATAGATGATACCTAATCCCTACTAATATCCCTACTAAATTTAAATATTATAAATGCGAAAGTAACTCTGTCTGTCTGTCTGTCTGTTACGCTTTCACGCTAAAACTACTGGACCGATTTAAATGAAATTTGGTACAAAGATAGTCTGGAAACTGAGAAAGGACATAGGCTACTTTTTAACCGACTGTAAAAAAGGAGGAGTTCCACGCAGACGAAGTCGCGGGCAGAAGCTAGTACTTCATAAAACCTTATCCTTATAAATGAAATAAACCACTAAACCGATTGATTAATTTTTGGAAATATGTAGTCGGAAACAATATTTAGATTGCACCAATATAGGTAATGACATGTTAACACAATTTCCTCCTTTCTTAAAAATCATAATAATATACTTAGTTGTTTCATGGATGTTTAATAACCGCGAAAGCATCAAAAGGTTTTTAGTGATTATAAATTAACTGCAACTAATTAAATTTACTTCAATATCTTGTTATACTATTTTCAACCACTATTTTGATACTAAATAAAATAGTTGTTATTAGTTGAAAGTATATTTTAAAAAGTGACTTAATAATAACACAAAACAATATTATTAAAAATCATAAACAATTATAAAATATAAATCTATACCAATATTATAAAGCGCTGAAGAGTTTGTTTGTTTGTGTGTTTGAACGCGCTAATCTCAGGAACTACTGGTTCGAATTCAAAAAATATTTTTAGGCTTTAGGCTATATAACATCACGCTGCGACCAATAGGAGCGAAGAAACAGTGGAAAATGTGTAAAAACGGGGAAAATATGAAGCCTTATGAAGAATTACTATTCCACGGGGACGAAGACGCGAGCACAGCTAGTTGTATATAAAAAGGTTCGCCGACAACAGTAACTGCGAAACACTGCATTGAACACTATAAACTAAGATTACTAAAATACTCATATTCTAATCCCAGTATAAAAACACCTTTACCAATCATATTACTCGTGTAGGCTACTATAAAGCTACGCAGCGTATGCAACCAACGCCGCTAGTAGTATAACAACTACTTATATCTATTATACGACATCTATACAGCGTCGAGGTCTCTCTTATCAAGAGTCAGCATACGGTCATTTGTGACTTTACGTATATTATATAACTATATATAAATTGGAATGAAACAACTATTAACGGATTCAACTCGCGTATTTTATTTTATTGGCTGACATTTCAGATATTTCTGACGCCTTCGCGGTTATTGTACATTGGAATTAAACAACTATAACGGAATAATTTCTGATGCCTTCGCGGTTATTACACATTGGAATGAAACAACTATTAACGGATTTAACTCGCGTAAGTATTTTTATTTTATTTGCTGACGTTTCGGATTCTTTACAGTTTCCATAATCGTAGCACGACTAAAGAATCCGAAACGTCAGCAAATAAAATAAAATAACAATACGCGAGTTAAATTCGTTAATAGTTGTTTCATTCCAACTATAACGGATTTAACTACGTATTTTTTTTATTGGCTGTTGTTTTGCAGCCTTTACAGATTCCATAATCGTAGCACGACTGAGCTGACAATAGTCTAACGCTAAAGTGATTACTTGTTAAGAGTTTATTTTTTTAAAGTAACTTAATGAGGAAAAAACAAAACAATATCATAAACAATTATAATTATATAAATTAGGTACCTATATATAAAAAGGTTCGCCGACACTATTATTATGACTTAGGTACCTATTTTTAAAAACGTTATACCCACTCTACTAACAAATTTTATTTCCACGACAAAGAAAAGTAACTAGAATACCTAAAGGAGGAAAATGCAGTTGAGCCACTTTGTTTATCTTGCACCTAAATTTTGCATAAAGTCAGGTGACTTTGTATAAACTTAAATGCAAATTGTGTGTGGAATCTAAAAACCCATCTAAGCTGTAAGTAAGCACTATCTTGAACTAAGATCTTAGAGAAAATTCAACTAAATTATTTTGCTTTCTAGACTTTTTTATTTTTTGTGGCTTGTTTTATTCCAGAATTCAAGAGTAACTTAGGAAATACTTCATAAAAAACTGAACATGCAAAATTCGTACCTTCAAAACTTTTTTTAGGTACCTACCTACTTAAGTTTACTGAAAGCATAATTATATGAAAGAATACCTACACATATAAATACTTGCTTACCTACGTCTTTTACATTGGAATGAAATGACTATAAAGGATTTAACTTGCTTACCTACTTTATTTTATTTGGTGACGTTTCGAAAACTTTACAGTTTTCGTAATCGACGATAGTACGCATTTTCTAAATATGTACATATATTAGCAAAAAAATAAAATACGCTAGTTAAAAAGGTTATAGGTAACTGTTTCATGCCAACATACTTTATTTTCTACAGAAGTCACATATAAAAACCACTCGATTTTATAAATTTTATCGGTTGATACATGTTGTAGTTCCTTACCTACACAATTCGTAACAGAAGTTTTAAAAAAAACAGCCAATCATAACTAAACCATCTAAATAACTTATTTGTTTTAAGGGATACAATACTTAAGTTAATTTGAATCCTCACTCTATCACACTAAGCTGAGACATAAATAAGCAAGTCGAAACACTTCCATACATCAAGAGGTTAATATCTACGATTTATTGTAAAGATGATGGTCGTAAAAGTGTATTATTATAATCTTAGAAAACACATAAAACTCTGGTGAACACCAATATTTTCAATCGTAGCTAATAAATTTAGTTTGTAATCCTGGTTGGTTGGAGCAAGGTGTAAGAGTGAGCGGTGGAATCGTAAAAAGAATTTCGATGAAAAGAGAAGGTGATATTGGTATACCTAATATAGGTACTAAATTAGTTAATTGGTACATATTTTATCACCATCTTTTTATCAGTTTATCCGAACCGAAAAAAAAAATTTTTTTTTCACGAAAATTTTATTGTGATGGCGTTTTAAATAGATATCATGATTCATGCGAAAGTAAACTATAATAATGTAGGTAGGTAGGTACTTATTTATTTTTTACTAATCAGTCTACAATTTCCAACTTGATATCTTAGTACACTTACTAAATTGCATAATATATAAACATAAAAAATGCACAAGATTACTCCACATAGCAAAACTATCGTTCCTACTGTACTTACTTACATTTTTTTATTTTACACATAAAAAAAAATACAGTCATACCTATAGCACGATAAAGTACTAGAATGGAAGTTCACGAAGCCACTTTACGTTATAAGATGTCGCATAATAATAAGCTATATCTTCATATTATCTTAGACTAAAAAAACAAAAAAAAACACGTGTCAATGAGGGCTACCGCGTGTCAGAAATCCGCTAGATGCGCTAGTGTAAAATGAGGTCTAGCTGTCATGTTCCATCAATCACAGGCCAGTAGTTTGCCTCCCATTGGTGGAACATGACAGCTAGACCTCATTCTACACTTGGGCATCTAGCGGATTTCTGACACGCGGTAGCCCTCATTCTTTTTATAAGACTAACTGGCAAACCTTCTTTAATAGGTACTCTTCTTCCATGACTTTCCCCACACGACAGTTAACATCAAACCAACGACCGCTGAAGATGAGTATTGAGTCATGTTTGTTCCCGCTTTTAATTGAAGCGCAAACACACCGTTAAACTGTGAAAACAGTGCCACCTGTATTGTGATTTGTTAGAGCTATTTTCACTTTACCGATGAGAAAAAATATAAGGTAGATAAGAAGTTAAATGTGTCAAAAGCAAGCTTTTGATAAGTACTCTCAAATAGAATAGCGTGATGGAACCAAGGGTGTAGCGAGGTACGGACAGGGGTAAGGGGGGCTGAATTAATCTGGTTTAACACTTTAAAAAAAAACAAGCTGAGCCGAGTCTGATTAAATTTTGTTTGGGAATAGTTTGAGACCCTGGAGATATAAAAGACATACCTACCTAAAATGGAAAATAGAATAGAATTCACTACAGTAGTGTCATAAAAAGTAACCTACCTATATTCGAAGTTTTTTTTGTGTTTTTTTTTAATTTGGTACCTACTTACAAAAATTTCGACCCACTTATAAACAAATCTGTTACGAACTTAATACATAATTACTTATGTGAAAAACGTTTTCATTTGAATAATTTATCAGTTCACCCTCTGAAATTATAAACTTTTTTTCAATGTGTTATTTAAGTTATAAAACGATATACTTAGCTAAGTGTTATTAATAGGCGATCACTCATAATAAGCAGCTTTAAGTTTTAAAACTTCCGATAACTTGATATGCCCTAAGGATGCAATCCCTCATCAATTTTCATTTTCAACTTTATTTTTCTTTTGGAAAATTGAAAATGTGTCGAAGTGAAAAAGACTTCATTATGAATATTTTTGAAAGTCATCAAGTATAATTATGGTGGGGTGTAAAAGAAACTTACTTACATAATAATATTATATTTACAGATTTTCTATACTCTGCAATACAGCAGTTATAACTTATAACGGATTTAACTCGCGTGTCTATATTATGTTGTCGTTATTAAAAAAAAAGGTGTTTTATAGTGCACATATCACGTCAGTATTATACTACCAGCTAGTCTGCTGAATATGGAGACTGTAAAATGTTTAAAACTTCAGCTTAAAATAAATAGACGTGTGATAATTTCGTTATAATTGTTTTATAGCCGCGAAAGCATTAGAAATTATGTTTTAACTTTGGAATGAAATGAAACAACTTTAACGGATTTAACTCGCGTATTTTATTTTTATTGGCTGACGTTTCGGAGCTTTTACAGATTCCATAATCGTAACACGACTGAGCTGACAATAGTCTTATGCTAAGTGAATCCGTTAAAGTTGTTTCATTTCAATGTAAAAAAAAGCGGCCCATTAGCTGGCCAACTGCGCTTCAGTATTCAGTTCGAAAAAAAAAAATATGTAATAACCGCGAAGGCTCAGAAATTATTATGTTTTAACTGTAAAACTTGCCCATGGCTTACTAGAGTTAACCTACTTGGGTAGTAAACAAACTAATCCTTACTCTATCAATTTACAATATTAACCCTAAACGGTCTACAATAAACAAATTACTGTCCATAAAACAACATTGCTTATCATCACATCTTAGAACTAAGACAAACTAAGCAAAATCAACATTTCAAGTGAGGACTGAAAACACATGACCCAACTTCAACTAACTTGGTTAATTGAGAATGCGACGCCATTGTCCGATAGTGGAGATTCCAATAAACATACCTAAATAACGAAGCATTTGAAATTAATTTTGTACTGTTAACGACAGAAGTGAATCTAAAGGTATAAAAAATCTCGTTGAAGCCAAACTCCTTCGAAACGGCTAGAAGGATTGTTATGAAATTTTTGGTAGGTCTGCGAATCGGACATTTTTTTAAAACCTTAAATAAGAAGGTAAGGGTGTGTGTAGGTACCCCTAAGTATTTATTTTTATGTTTGGACATTTTTGTCAGCTAGTATTATTTATAAAAGAAACAAGCCATAAATATTATTTTCCGTCCTCCGGCCAGAAAGCGCCAACTTGGTAGCCGCTGCGCTAAATGAAATTTCCGCTTTCTGGCTTAGTCGAACAGAAAAATAGTATACTGACCTCGGCCAGTAAAATAAAAAAGCCTCAGATCACATTTTTGTCAACCTCGGCTTCGCCTCGGACGACAATTACATGTGATCTGAGACATTTTTTATTTTACTGGCCTTGGTGCGTAATGTACTATTAGACTGTAACAAATGGTTGTTAGACAAGCGAGAATTCAAAACGCAAAATGGTCATTTTTTTAATTCACTTTTTTAAGTGTTCACAGTCTGAAAACGTTCTCCACTAAAAACATTTTACCTACATTGTACAAAGCTATCATAACAATAATTAAAAATAATTGTAATTCATTATAACACTTTTGCCGGACACTGTACTTTCTCCACACAACTTAATCAATAGGAAAAACACTCAACGAGCCCTTTTGCATATGCAAACAATATGGTACAGACATCCACTCCATATCCTTTAACAACTGCGAAATTAAACCTTACACCTATGTACTTAAGGTCCTTATAATATCACACAGGTTCTACTTTCAAGAGTGTCGGAAAATGTCCTTTGAGAGATTATAAGAAATTGCCTGACATTTTAAGTCTTATTACAATGAGCATAGAGTTGGAAATTATAATGATTCTGGCTTAATTTAGCACACGATCTCAAAGTGTCCTAATTAAAGGACATTATTCTGAAAACTGTGCAGCTGACAGCTATTTAAATTTTATTTTTGATAGTACAGTAAACTTTAGAAGGCTTAAATTCTAGAAACTTAATAAATGTATGTATCCCTACTAATAGTATAAATGCGAAAGTAACTCTATCTGTCTGTCTGTCTGTTACGCTTTCACACTGAAACTTCTGGACCGATTTAAATGAAATTTGGTTCAAAGAAAGTCTGGAGCCTGAGAAAGGACATAGGCTACTTTTTAACCGACTGCAAAAAATGAGGAGTTCCACGCGGACGAAGTCGCGGGCAGAAACTATTATCTATATATTTACTTACATAATATATAGGTATAGAAGGAGAAGCTGACCTAATGACTGACATAAGTATATCTATATATCAACGCTTTGAAACTTGAAATTTTGCAGAAGTTCCCTTTTATAACGTAGGGGAGCACTACAAAAGGATTTCAGAAAATTCTTCCCCTGAGGGGGTTAAACGGGAGTGCTTATCGTGTGCACACGAAGTCGCGGGCAGAAACTTGTATTCGGATATATTATGTAGGTACTTACCGACCTACAAAAACCCCAATACTGTGCAATAATAGTCCGATACTTGCGTATCGGTACAAAATTAACTTATAAAATTCACAAGTGCGCAATTTTTGGTAGTCAGTTAGAATATTATGAATACTCCTTGTAAAAAAAAATATATCGGATTTTGATGGTGGCTTTTATAATATATAGGTATATGTATAGAGACGTTATAAACCAAAAGAAAGATTATGTAAGTGCAATATTTTTGCACTAGGTTATCGCATTTAATTATTAGAACGCCTCCTATAATTTTTTAACTGTTTCATCAACAGCTTTTAGCAATATAATCGAAAAAGTGAAAAAAGTATATATATTTCCTAAATTAATATTAAAGTGAATGTTAGTTTCCGCAATGTGCTCAAATCGATTAAAAGTAACGTCAGTTATTATATCTAACAGATTTATCAATAGCTTCTTTTTTTATTAACATAAAACGTTCTCTAGGCCGTAAAAAAAATCCCAAGATTCTTAAGTCAACGTTTTCTAATCCAGAATAATTGTAGTAACGTATTGACAGATTTTTTAACGAATTCATCAATAGCTGCAGGTTTTATTACCTTATCAGTTCAAATAATTTTGTACAAATGTACTGAATATTCCGGTCTCATCCTAAACACTAAGCTGTAATAAAACGCATATACCTATAAATTTCAACCTATCTAATTAAGACTATCTTGGCTTAATGCGTAAGGCATCGCTTAGTATACCGAGAGTCGTGGATCGAATCCGACTGGTCAACATGCTTTTTTTATTTTTATTATCGGATAGGAAATATGGTATTACATAATCATATTATTTACTTTTATTATTTTCCATAATAAATTGTTGTACCTAGTTAATATTTTAAAATGAACAAAATAAATGTTAATAGTATTTTTTTATTTGTCGCAAGATTTTTCTGATCTGTAATAGGGCGGCGAGATATTCGGAGATGGGACAATCAAAACTGGTATAAATATTTGCAGTTTGTTTATTACTTTTCGACTTATTCTTTTTTAAACGACAAACTCTGTAATTAATTAAGCGCCATCATTAGACCCTGGTTAGGTACTATATAATTATTATGTAGCATCAAAGTACTCGTCAAGACGTATAAAAATTCTAGCGCGACGAATCTAATGATTTAGGTACAGCTGGATCTTATAGCATTAGGGTTCCCTGGTATATGGGAAAAGACAGGCCAGATATTCGGAATTACCAAAGAATCTTTATTAGGTACTTAACACAAAACGAAGCCTCTTAAGAACTTAGACTAAATAAACCATAAAGCTAGAAAATACACATTTTAACTAGGGTTAGTCTTGAATGTGTCTCACCGACGTACAAAATATGATCATAATAAAATTACAAAAAGAATAAAAGTTTAAACACAACCTTTCCTGGTCTTGAACTCAAACCAGCCGCGATCTATAAACGCGCAATTGACATGACCGCCGGGCCAGCGGTTCAATTACTCGTTATACGAAAATCCGTTACCAATGTCGACACCGCTTGTCTTGACACGACAGTGATTGAGATTCTTTAAATAAGACGCGATCTAAACGGCGAGTGAAGTTTGGCAACAAAAAACAAGAGTCAGTATGACAACGTCGCATTTCTCGTTTGCTTTGCATAGTATATAATTATGGAATATGGAACTGATCAGATAATAAAAATAAAAAAAACATGTTGACCAGTCGGATTCGATCCACGACTCTCGGTATACTAAGCGATGCCTTACGCATTAAGCCAAGATAGTCTTAATTAGATAGGTTGAAATTTATAGGTATATGCGTTTTATTACAGCTTAGTGTTTAGGATGAGACCGGAATATTCAGTACATTTGTACAAAATTATTTGAACTGATAAGGTAATAAAACCTGCAGCTATTGATGAATTCGTTAAAAAATCTGTCAATACGTTACTACAATTATTCTGGATTAGAAAACGTTGACTTAAGAATCTTGGGATTTTTTTTACGGCCTAGAGAACGTTTTATGTTAATAAAAAAAGAAGCTATTGATAAATCTGTTAGATATAATAACTGACGTTACTTTTAATCGATTTGAGCACATTGCGGAAACTAACATTCACTTTAATATTAATTTAGGAAATATATATACTTTTTTCACTTTTTCGATTATATTGCTAAAAGCTGTTGATGAAATAGTTATAAAATGTTATAGGGCGTTCTAATAATTAAATGTGATAACCCAGTGCAGAAAAAAAGCACTTACATATTTTTTTTCAACGATTTACAAATATTGCTTCTAAAAATAAGAATAATTCCTAACGCACGGTCAAAAACTGTTATATTTTTTTTTCCCCCTTACATTTCAATGTACTCTAACAGATTACAAAAAAGAAAGCACTTGTGAGTTTTGTTAATTGTAAGCCTTTTACATCGTTCCCGTATCGGATTATAAATTCGTGTACTTACGTACTTAAAAATATTTGAGTTAGGCTAGACTGAGCTCAGTCGTGCTACGAATATGGGAACGTTTTGAAAACGTCAGCGAATAAAATAAAAAACGCATAAATACGAAGGCAATACTAATAAATGTTGTTCAAAATGACAAACTCCATAGTTTCTAATTCTGGAAAGCCAGCAAGACGTCTAGTCTGTTTTAGTTTGCTAAAACTAATTGGTTATGCGAAATTGAGTGGCCATCCAAGTCTGTGGCAGAATGGAGTTCAGCAAACAGTCATAATTGGATGTTTTTATACGTGGCTGACTGTACTTATGATGTTATAATTAAAATTAGAGTTTCGTTTATGAATGGCTAGGTACTATATAATTATTAGTAGCTTCTGCCCATGACTTTGTCAGCGAACGATGAAAACTTTCCACAACATCGTTACAAAGTAGGTATAGCCTATATGTTATTCTGATGTATAAACTACTAGCTGTCCGCCCCGGCTCCGCACGAATCCCTTTTTTTATATATCCTATGTTGCTCGAGAATAGTGCTTAGCTTTAAAACAGTGAAAGAATTTTTCAAATCGGTCCAGTAGTTTAGGAGCCTATTCAATCCAAAGAAACAACAAACAAACTTTTCCTCTTTATAATATTAGTATAGTTAATAATATTATTATTATAGTAAAGTTTTATCAACAAACATACATCCACACATCCATCCTTAGATACATCTATACCTACATCCATACATTTTAGTTAATACTTACATAATTATGTAATAATGTATGGATACATTATTACAAACTTAAACGTTTATTTCGGATGATTGTTTCATCAACTTCTATGTACTGAGTGACCAGACATTTAGTAGGTAGGTAACTAATTAGTTCCTTACATCAGAATCTATACTAATTTTATAAAGCGGAAAACTTTGTTTGTTTGGTTGTTATGAATAGGCTCAAAAACAACTGGACCATTTTTAAAAATTCTTTCACGATTCGAAAGCTACATTATCCACGAGTAACATAGGCTATAGAATATTTTGAAAAAAAATAGGGATCCGTGCGAAACCGGGGCGAACGTCTAGTTATTTATATTCTTTTATGTGAAAAAAAATTTGTATAATAAGGATTAACACTTCACCGACCCCGGAAATAAATGACCACAAACCAAAATATATGATATCGGTAAAAAATCTCTTTTACTCCAACCCTAAAATGCGCAGGTTATTTATGCTTCCTATTTGAGGGTTAGACCGAAATGACAAACTCAAATGACAGACCCAAATGACCGAATATAATGACTTGACTATTGTGCTTGGATCGCGATGCCTCATTTATTTTTATATCTCTATGGATTTTTTTTTATTGACGGCCATTTTGGATGGGCATTTTGTGATGTGACGTTTTAATTTTGAATTCGGTGATGACGTCATTATTTTGTTTTTTTTTAATGTGTCTGGCTTCTTCGTTGGTGTATGTTAAGGTAAAGATCGCATTTTGAAAATTTTGGTTCAGTATTTTTTTTCATAAATAACTGATATTTTTACTAGGTACTTACATATTTTTATGTATTATTTTTGCACAGACTTAAGTTATTCCGCAGTTCGTTGATTTTTATTTATTGGTTAATAACATAATAACATTACGAAAACAATATTTGATGGGTAAATAAAACGGTATTTGTCCGGTTGAGACTTAATACAAGTAGGTATATAATATTATTATAATAATACTAGCTGACCCGGCGAACTTCGTACGGCCCTATAATCAAAAAATATCTGTTATTGAAAAAGTGAAATGTTCGTTTGTGAACCTTACAAAAAAAACACAAATATTTAAATAAGTAAGTAAGGGGGTCTAAGATTTTTTCTACTCTTGTCTTTGTACAAAAATATCATTATAAGTAAGTAGGTAGGTACTAAATCTTCTAATATTTATTTAAACCTTTGTTTACAACGTATTATAGAATTATATTACATAAATAGGTAGATAAAAAAAAACAAAAATTCAAAAATTAATTATTCAAGATAGGCAGTCAAAAAAAAATCTAGTCTAATTATGTACATTCCCATTTTTGCATACAAGAGGGTGGCAAAACGCCATTCGAAAATGCTTATAAAAAAATTTCAAAACATCTCCCGGTAATAAAAGAAAACTGTAATTGTGGCTTGTGTAATTTTGCCTGTAATTTTGACATTTATATGGCGTTTTGAAATTATTGTCGCAATATGCTAGCGGTGTTGGGATTTAATGATACGGTGAAATTAGGGGGGTTAAAAATACATGCATAAGAAAATGAAATACAACTATTATACACGTTCCTTTTAAAATATTTTAGAGACATTTTTCTTTCTGTTATAAGTAAATATTATTTTGGTTAAGGTGATACGAATGATGATAGGTAAGTATTAATGATATTTTCCTTAATGCTAATGCCAAGGACATAATATTTCAAACTTATCTGTCAGATGAAATCACCTGCAAGTTTCAGAGGAAAAATTATGTAGGTATTATTAAGTACCTATCCGATTTAATGTCTTACTTAAACATTGTAGAACATGCCCCTAGAATAAATTAAAAATAGTATATAATTTTAAAGAAACAGCTATAACTGATTTACTTACCTCGCGTTTTTTTTTATTTTATATGCCGACGTTTTGAATACTTTACAGTAAGTACCCATATTCGTGGCTAACTAAGCTAACGATAGACAAACACTAAAGTATTTTTTTTTAATAATTGCAATATTCCAATGTATAAGTAATAACTACAAAAATATAATAAATTGTTACAAGTACCTACATTTAATTCTCAGTAAGTACCTATATTTTTTTACAACGTTCAAAAAAAATTTGAGGATAAACTCCTAAGCCAGATTACACGGATATGCATTTTTTCATCCAATTAAATTACTCATACAAATAGCAAATCATTACGGTACTGCATTCCACAGAATACATTCTAAATGAATCATTAAAAAAAAACAATAGCTTCGCGGATTTAGCGCGTGTCGTCATTTAGATGCACTCTTGCGCATCGATAAACAAAAGCACCTTATTACGTAAACATAGAGTTCAAATTAGCTTAGCAGCACCGTTTAAAGATCTGTATGCAATTTCTTAAATAGATACGTAGATGTTCTGGTGAGGAATCTTATGTGGTTGTGATAGAGTTGAAATTAGGTTAGCAGTATGGTTTTCAGGTAATAAAATGCTTAAAGCATTGAGTGTGAGCTTTTTAATAGATGTTTTTACTTAAAACAATCGTGGGAAAATTTTGGAATAACCGTACCGATTCAATAGTATGACGGTTAGTGTTTTTTTGCACCATTTAGCAAAAGTGCACAACTTAGTTTAAAGTAATTTTGAAACAGAATAAAAATTAAGCAGGTAGGTATTATTTGAACACAAATTAAACCAGGCAGGCTATTCTTTTTAAAGAACCTACTTACATAAGTATTTTACTATAGGTGATTTAAGTTTGAACATTTTTTTTATCTTTGTCTACTTTGAATCGGAGTTTCTTTTGGTAAACAAAAAACTCAGGATTTTCAAGTAACATTGAAATAAAAAAAAATCGTGACTTACACCCTTTTAAAACCAACCACAATCGCGTGCGCACAACCGTAATTCATACACTTGCTTCCTTCTACACATTCAAACAAAACACGCTCTTATTAATTCTTCTCATTCCTTAGAAATCGTATGAAGCTAAATTATTTTTAGGGGTTAATTTCGGTTGATGATTTACTGATTATTTGCTAGGTCAAGTTCATACTTGTCGATAATTCAAGCATGAAGAGCGCCTAGGTCAATGTTTAACGGATTTTTTATCGGTAAACCGATATTCCTTCACTAATTGCGAAACAGAATGATCAATTTAACTATTTTAAAAGAAATAAAGACAATAGCGCGTAGCAAATTTATTTTTAAAATTAATAATCTCTAGGTATCATTGGTTAATATTGATTTTTTGTTTGAAAAGCAAGCTGGATAAAGCTACTTTAGCGTAGACTATCGGCAGATCAGTCGTGCTTCGATTATGGAAAGTGTAAATTTTCTGAAACGTCAGCTAATAAAATAGAATAAGTACGCAAGTTAAATCCGTTTATAATTGTTTCATTCCAAGCTATTCAAAAGTATAAAAATAATATATAAAATACTAGCTTCTGCCCGCGACTTCGTCCGCGTGGTACTCCTCCTTTTTTGCAGTCGGTTAAAAAGTAGCCTACGTCCTTTCTCAGACTCCAGACTTTCTTTGTACCAAATTTCATTTAAATCGGTCCAGTAGTTTTAGCGTGAAAGTGTAAAAGACAGACAGACAGACAGAGTTACTTTCGCATTTATAATATTAGTAGGTAATGATTTTTATACCTACTAGGAAAGGAATAGTGGGCTACCAATAAGTAACGTCACAAGCCCTCACTCCCACACAGGCGTGACTTGCTTGTGTCACTTTTAGATTTAAGTAATATGACAAACGAACTAAAACGTTTTCTTTTCCCTAGACAAGCGTACTTATACAAAGACCTAGGTAGGTACCTTATAACCCGGACCTTAAATTAAGGTCACAAACTCCCTGAAATTAAGTGGGGCCAATAAACACACCCTTTTTGACAAATAGTCTAGTAGTCAAGGTATATTTATGTATTAATTATACAAAAAAATATTTTTCACTACAGAACCACATTACTGAAATTATTTCCATAGTATTTAGTCATAATACTCAACTTTTACTTAAGTAAACTACATAATCTTGCAGATTTTTACCAAAACCCATAGGTATGTATCTATAATAAAGCAAGTATAATAATCTAAAAATATTATTATCACAATATTAGAAGATCGAAAAAAAACTTCTTTCCTACTGCTTTAAAATAATTAAGAAAACTGTTATTTTTTTTAAGAAGTGTAGTATAATTACTTATTACACCTTTTTTTAAACCTACTTACTTATATTCTTAAATAAATTTTATTTATCTTAACTTTATTTTATTTATTTTCTATTTTTATTCACTTTAGTCCCTATTGACTGGACTACAACAGTATAGTCCCTTCGCCGAGTGATCCGTTATCTTCATAATTGCACTGCCAAGGTTTTACTCAGGGTCTCGGCTTTGTTTAGGCGCAAGTACTTTAGTACTTACAAATACTACCATTTGGTTCTGAGAATACTTAATTCATTATATCGCATATAGGTTTAAAGTGACTCTACAGTTTTAAAGTGACTCAATTCAAAAAATATCGTTACTCAATTAAGAATTTTAAGTCTGCACATTTAAATTTGGTTTCGCGTGGTGACATTTTGAGTTAGGCCACTTTGTTACTGTAAGGTCAAGGCTTCTAATTCCGTCTACGGGGCAATTCCGTCACGTACACGTTTTTGGCGAATCTAAGCACAGTTCGCCGCTGCCGGCTCAGTTGGTAAAGCAGTAGGGTTTTCTAATTCAAACTAAAAGACACCCATGACGCTGTGCAATGAAGTAAGAAAAATATCTACTTTTAAAGTTCAGTTGCGTTTCGAAGTCGAAGTGCGAGTACAGTACTATGCACTTTGATCGAAGATAAATATGAAACAGTTAGACTTCTAGGCTTATTTGTGTGCTTATTACAACGTCTATGATGTGCTTAACCATGTCTGACTGTTAGTGATGCGTAAACTTCCGACAGTTTTTAGTAATTCACCATGAAAAATTAACAACTTCAAAATAGTCAAGTGGGAAATTCCGTCAATTTTTTAAGGGGCAAAGCTGTCATATGCCGGTATAACCCGATTCCAGACATTGTCAACATTTTTTTAGTGTATTACATTTTAAAATAGGTACCCTTGTTAATCTGGCAATAATAAGCTTAGCTGTGACGAAATATATGAGTAGGTAATTCGATAGAACGTAGTACGAAAATACTCCGGACTGCAAAATGCATAAATCCTTATTTTATGAAATATTATATACAAAAAATATATATATTAGTAAATTTTTAAAAGGTTGAGCTCATCTGATTGGCAAAACATGCCGGAATAGCCCCAAAAAATTGTTTTTGCGAATAACTCCTATTGTAAATCTTATGTCTAAGGTCTCATAACACATATTTGATTGAAATCGACGTGTGTTCATTTTCCGCTAGGTAAGACTTGAAAAAACTACTTAATTCTAGGAAAACTGCTTGCATGACGGAATAGCCCCACCTTGGCGGGAAACTCCGTCTACCTGACTATTTTTTAAAAAAAATCCATAATAAATTAAGCAACCTAGATACCTGGAATATCATACTATTACTTGATAGCCAAGTAAATTGTTGGTCTAATACATACGCGCCATGGGTAAATAGTTAAAAATAAACGTCTCAAATTTTTATCCAAAGTTGATCTAGCTCAAAAATATGCCGGAATTAGAAGCCTTGACCTTATATGCGAATTACGAGTATATGTATATTGATGTTCGTTTTTGAAATTAAATAATTATTGGAATGAAACAACTATTAACGGATTTAACTAGCGTATTTTTACATTATTTTATTTGCTGACGTTTCGGATTCTTTACACTTTCGACGCTAAAGCGTTAGACTATTGTCAGCTCAGTCGTGTTACGATAAGAACTGTAAATTTACCAAAACGTCAGCAAAAAAATAAAATACGTGAGTTCAATCCCTTATAATCATTTCCTTCATCATAATTTGTAATAACCGCGAAGGCATCAGAGATTATTATTAAATAATTAAGTAATTAAAATCAACTGGTACAAAAATGCACTTATAAACTGAAATCGAATGTAAACAACGAAACGTCTGAAAAAAAAACAAAATACTCGAGTTCAATCCGTTATAGTTTCCAATGTGTAATAACCGCGAAGGCATCAGATTTTTTTGTATAAGGATCAAATCGTGTAAGTTTAACATTGTTGTACATAATAATTTCTGATGCCTTCGCGGTTATTACACATTGGAATGAAACTATCAACGAATTTAGCGTGAGACTATTGTCAGGTCAGTCGTGCTACGATTATGGAAACTGTAAAGAATAAAATTACGCGAGTTAAATCCGTTAATAGTCGTTAATACCAATATGTACTTTACAACAATGTTGTTATGACTACATAAAGTACAAACTACCTAATACTTGACTACACAAACCTCAAGAGATTACGTAGTTACATAAATCGCCTGAACTGTAAAATCAATCACCAAAGGATTGTGTCAGTTACAACAAATTAAAGCTTCGTTATTACCTCATAAAGTTCACTGAAAGCTCCCTTGATAAAGCTCATTGTTAATTCTAGAATGAAGAGTTGTGTTAAATTTTAAATGTATTTAGGAAGGAAATTTTCTGTAGTTTTCGCTTTGGCTTCGCTTTTGGAAAACTTAACTGCAATATAAAAATACCCATAAATTAGTGAAGTATTGAAAGTAAATAACTATGACGGCTTTTAAAGGCGTTTTTTTTTGCTGGCGTTTAATAAATTTACAGTTATCATATTCGTAGCATGGCTGAGCTGTCTATAGTCTAATACAAAATTTTACGTTAATTTCAGTTTTCGAAACGTCAGCTAATAAAATTAAACACGCGAGTTAAATCCGTTATAGTTGTTTCATTACAATGTGCAATCATCGAGAAGTCATGAAAAATGATTAGTAATTAAAGTATTGTGGATTTGTACTTTTAACCTTCACTTACTAGAGATCTTATTTTCAGACAAAATTAAAAGAGACACCGCAGAATGTAACTGATTAGTACCTACATAACGAATAGATTATGCTCGTACGTATAGCGATCATGAAGTCGCAGGTTCAAATCCTACTGAAGGTTATAAAAGAGAGAAAGAAAAATTTAAACCTTAAATTTAATTTCTTACTTCTTTCGATTGTCTCAAAGTTTATAGGTACCTATAGATTATATAACATAATTATATTTTTAAGTAATGGTATCTTCAGTCTGAATCTCAGTACGAATCAGATGCCAAGTAAGTTTTTATTTTTTATATAAAAGTACATAATAACTTCTATATATCATTAACTTATATATTTTCATGATAAATGACATATAACCACGTGGTCTTCAAATCCAAAAGTCATTGATCTACGTCACCCTAATGATTCTACCTATTATACTAATCTCGGTGTCTCACAATAAACTGACTTTAACAGCCTAATAAAAAATTTAACGCCGAAACTCTCAAGTAGAAGCCAGATCGATGGTTCGTATTTTTTTAAACACAAACTTCCAGCATAAGTTGACCTTTACATCTTCATACTATCACGCCAACTCCTACATTTTTTCTAAGCCGTTAACTAAAAGAGAGATCTGTTTATATTGGTAGTATGACATAGGGTGTTTTTATTATACTATTTTAAATATAATGCCTAAAACGACACCCTGGCTTACAATTTATGGTGACTATAATTTTCTTTGGCTCTAAGACAATGGTTTTAATTATGTTGAGGGATACTGTTCCTATAAAACTTTTTAGTGGCTTTTTAAGATGGTTTTGCAGGTATTAGGAGTACTTATTTGAATAACGTTAAAACGTAAACGTGCTCTTTGAATGGGTGTAAAATTTATAATTGCTCTGTTAAGTTTGGTGTTTATTTTTAGAGTGTTATTTATAAATGATCAAAATGTAATGTATGATTTCTGCTCAATCCGGACATTTAGTAAAAAATGTTTGTTTTAATTTAAATATCAGATGGAACTATTTAAAAAAAATACACTAAATGACGTAAATTCATTTGGAAATGATGAAAAATAGCAGTAGTGATAATTTCGCACAAAAGTTCAACAAAATTATTTCGTACTTATAATACATAGAAATAAAAGCACCCAAAACAGTATAGCTAAAAAAAATTATAAAAAAAATATACATGTAATACCATTCTTCTCTTAGGAATGAAACAACTATTAACAGATTTAACTCGCGTATATTTATTTTACTTTTTGCTGACGTATCGAATTATTTAAAGTTTCCACAATCGTAGCGACTGAGCTGACAATAGCCGAACAATAATAATAATAATATAAAATGAAAATACGCGAGTTAAATCTGTTAATAGTTGTTTCATTCCAATGTACATAATAACCGCGAAGGCATCGGAAATTATAATTCTTCTTCATCCTCAACTTCTGACAAAAAAAAAACAATAAACACAAAAACAGTAATGAAATAAACCGTTATTAATGATTCCTTAAAAAGCGTAATATAAATAATTGATCTACCTGCATGGGAAAGTGATCCATGGATCATTAGATCATGTCGCATAATTGATCCGCCCATGCGATATCATTATTAAGAACGGTTGCGATGATGATCATCAAATAGGGTAAGTAAGTAAATCTTTTATAATTTTTTTTATTAAAATATGTAATAATAATATACCTAATGCTATGACTGGTTTTTCTGCCGGTGAAAGGTATTTTTTTTTTAATTATAAAAAAAAATTGTTTAAATAGCATAATATAAATGTTAGACTTATTGACCTGTACGTACGTAGTAGGTAGGTACAGTTTTTAGTACCTACCAATCTAGTAAGTAGTGATATCGTGGTATCAATTATAAAAAAACGAAAAATCTGTAACAATTGAGACGTTAAAAAAATACCAAAAAACAACCTCCAGTTATTGAAAATATCTAAAACAAACTTACTTCAACTTCAATTAAAAAAATAAACCTTCATTATAGCAAATATTATAAAGATAAGATGCAGGAATTTCTTTTGTAGTTTCTTTATTTTCTACAATTACCTAACTAAGTAAGTAAGTACCTACCTATTCATAAACAAAAGTTACTTAGAACCAAAAAAAAGTGTAAAACCCATTCTAACAATACTCGTTCAAGTTCATTAAAACAGTTAAACTTTAAACCTCCCAGATAACTCAGGAAATATTATTGCCACTTTATTTACTACTTAATGAGGTATATTTAGGGCCATTAGTTAAATAGTACGTCATATCCTGTTTTTGGTTAACTAACGGAAAGCAGTTAGGCAGGTGTAATTACGTTTTATTATTTATTACTTAGATTTTGGTTGTTTACTTTGTACAAATGACCGTCGTTATGTGGACTGTCTCTGCGCTCTACGCATTTGGTTTATAAGCTAACCAATTGGTAAGCTTCATAACGCTACGGGTTACTTTCGCAGTTAGCGATTGTATTTAAACCAATTAAATTGGTTTAATTTGAACGCTATCAAGGAGTTTAGCAATGTTGAAATTTCGTTCTAGTATATAGTATATAGCGTTCTAGTATGTAATCTTTAGTTGAAGCGTACCAATTGTGATTGCCTTTTTTTCGAACTGAATACTGAAGCGCAGTTGGCCAGATAATGGGCCTTTACTGCAAAACCGGACGGGTGGCGAGCCTCCTTAGAGGAGGCTTCAAGCCTTTAAAAATTGTGATCGCCTTTGCAAGTGTGTTACCAAATCAGTGCGGTTTAGTCATACATCTTTCCTCTGGTTTAGTTAGAAACCATTACCTGCTACTTTTTGCGATTTTACTATAACATATTTCCTGATAGGTTTAACATTCAATTTACTTACTCAAAGTTATTTTTTATTCAAAACCTTTACCACAAAAGAAAGCGAACTTTCGGTCCTTTCATTTATGACATTTTTTTTATTGGCACATGTATACATACCGTAACTAACACAATTGTGCTGATTTTGGCAAGAACACCCTTTGCGTAACAATGCTGATATCAACTAATAGAAAAATTTTGAACTGTTTTGGATTGTAATAAGATTTATTATGACTGCATAGTTATTTTGGTTTTGAAAATTTGACCTGCTCTTGCATTTGCAAGGTGGATAAAAAACCTTTTGTTGTTGGAACACGTGTTTGGTTTTTTTCAGTGCAGGAGGTCAAAATAATAGAACGGGAAAGGTTTTAGGACTTTTCGTTTGCGAGAAAAGGATGAAAATATATTAATTCTGATGGAGCAGGTATAGGTATGACTACATAATGTACCTAAATATGATTCATTTCATTACCTACCATTTTACCTAATACCTACCTAACTTAAAACTTAACTTAACTTAACTGCTTAGGACCTTTACATAAAAGTCGATCGATAATAGCAAATGAACGAAATAAAAGCAATAATCTTAAAATTGATAAAAAATTATTACGTGCCTATTCCATAAAATCCTGCATTCGTTTTATTCCGCTTTTCAGTCCTATTTTATTTATTTAATAAATATTTTTATATTCATTAGGACTCGATATTTCAAGTTATCATTAAAATTTAAGACTATACTTTCCTTTAACTTTTCTTATCACGTCAACTCGTCACCCAAATACAATTCTTATCAAAACTTCATCAAATCCAAAATCCAGCCAGGCATACTGATTTCGATATAATGACATGGGTTACTCCCACGCAGTCTGAAGTCCAAAAAACTGCTAATCCGACCCTCACAGCTGTGTCAACAATGATCACTACCATTCGGGAAGCATAGACGATATACCTGCCATATAACCTGATGATATTAAACCTTATAGCCTTGCTTATAACGACTATGAATATGAGAATTCACTTACGAACCGGGATTTGTACTGCGTCTTAATAAATACGTAGTTTGAAAGTTCTAAGGTTACTCGTACATAATATATATGAAAAGGGAAACTATATCAGGAGTTAATTATAAATAAACATAATAATTTCTGATGCCTTCACGGTTACTACACATTGGAATGAAACAAAGTAACTGTAAACGGACTTCACTTGCGTAATTTTATTTTATTCGCTGACTTTTCGAAAACTTTACAGTTTCCATATTCGTAGCACGACTGAGCTGACGATAGTCTAACACTAAATTACCTAAGCAAGTTAAATCCGTTTATATTTGTTTTATTCCAATGTATAAATAGACAGTCAAAATTTTCCAATTAAGTAAACAAACCAACTTTAGTTACCTAGTTCTAGATAAGTCTGTAACCCTAGATTTAAGATAAGCTAACTGTCGACCAATCAACCTAGTTGTTAGAAGTCTAGATTCCTTTGTCTGGTCTAGACCGGTTCTAACGAAAATAAACCTTGACAGCCGCCTGGGGGCTTGACGTTTATGTCTAAAACTAGGTCCAAATAGGCCCAATTGTAGTAACAAAATATATAACGCATATCATAATATAGGTACTTATATTTAAAATAGAAAGTTGAAAATAATTTAACGTAACATAATATAGGTAATATTGATTGTAAAATAAGACAATATTATTAAGATGAGGTATAATAATATGATACTGTTAGATCAGATTAATCAATTAAAAAAAATCATTTTTCTGTCCTCCGGCTAGAAAGCGCCAACTTTCTGGCCGCTGCGCTAAATGAAATTGCCACTTTCTGGCTTCGTCGAACAGAAAAATAGTATACTGACCTCGGCCAGTAAATAAAAAAGCCTCAGATCACATTTTTGTCAACCTCGGCTTCGCCTCGGACGACAATTAGGTACATGTGATCTGAGACATTTTTTATTTTACCGGCCTAGGTGCGTAATGTACTATTATAATTTCCATGTAGGTATGTGTGTATAATTATATCAGAATAAATTCTTTAATAAGTATCTAAAATAATAATACATAGTATTACATTTGTTTTTATTTTACATAGGTAATGTAAGTATGTTACTTTGTTAGTAATACAATCAGTTCATCATTATTTTGACGTTTTATAGTAAGTATAGGTGTGTAGTTAATAGTTACTGTTAAATCGAAAACTCAAAAATGAAGATAAACAACGAAAGTAGGAAGTTCGAAACAACAAGTAAAATTAACTTACCTCTATATTACGAAATAGTCATTTGCAACATTTGTAATAATAATATATCTATTTTCCTAATGGGGTTCTTATCTGCTAATAGCTTTACGGACTTAGGTAGATATTGTGCGCAAAAAAACTTATTTTAAAGGGAAGGGTCTGATTTTTTGCTCAATTTTGGGATGTTGTTTGACCAGGTTTTTGGGTAAAAAGGAGTTTGGTATATTGTGGGCTTATATTACGCATGTGTGTTTTAGATTACTTTGTGTCTTTGTGATTATAATAGTACTTAACTGTAAATAATAAAGTTAAGTAGGTACAGTAAAGTTGGGTTACTTTAACCCTAAGGGGTAACTTTGCCCAGATTTTCAATGTCTAATTTGTCTGTTTTATAAAATTATCCTGATTATTTTTGGAATGAAACAACTATTAACGGATTTAACTCGCGTATTTTTATTTTATTTTATTAGCTGACGTTTCGGATTCTTTACAGTTTACATAATCGTAGCACGACTGAGCTGACAATGGTCTAACGCTAAATATGATTATTTTTGTCACAATGTATAGTATTAAATAACAAAATATGAACTTAAATGGAATATCATCAAAACAAAGGGTTAATGTAACCCTCCTTTGGTCAAAGTAAACTGACTTTAGGTATACTTACCTATATTTTTTTATTAGGTATCATAAATATAAAAAGTGGATTCAAAATCAGTTAAACATAATAAGTGATGATCAGTAATTAAAATCTTTTAAAAATTGTTTAGTGAAATCTTTATAAAATTTACAAAATGACCGCAATGGAGTAACCAGGTAAGCGTACCTGGTCAAAGTACCTACTTACATGTAATATATCTTTTTAGTATAATTATGTATTGTATTTATGTAGTGTAATATCATCCTGTCATAATAATATATTTTATCTATTATTTTATATCTACATATTATTATTCTTTTTGCGCCTACACATGCTCTCTGGTTGCTTTAAAGGTTGTCTGGTAGAAAATGCCGTATGGCATTAAGTCCGCCTTTTGTACATTTGTTTTTTATTGTGCAATGAAGTGTAAATAAATAAATAAATATCTATTCATATTTTGAATATAGGTAGGTAAGTACCTACCTAATTATAATTCTATCAAGTTTTGAGTTTATCAGTCGTGTATCGTTTACTGTGATAACACTGCCTTCGCAAGTGGCCAACATGACTGTTAATAAAAACTAAAAGGTTATCTCGTAACATGTTGGAACCTGTCAAAAAACGTTTTGTTTACTTTTTTTTACCTCAGCTGTGTAGTATTTTTTGTCCAAACTATAGTAAAGTGAGGATTTATTGGGTTTGGTAGTCCGTGTAGAAAAAGGACCAGATAGTATCTTTTTTATGTTGTCATTGGGTGCTTTACAAGGTCAAGACAAAATATTTTCAAGCTTATACCGGAATTCGATACGTTGAAATCTCTAATATGCATACATTTTTAAACTTCAATGCTATGCGCAACATTTAAATACAAATGGTAATATAAAATCGTACTAACATCTTTGAATCCGAACTTGCAACCTTCGGTTTTGTAGTCTGGCATCATTTCCATTAAAGTTAAGAATCTATTTCGAATATGAAATACTAGCTGTGCCCGCGACCTCGTCCGCGTGGTTAAGTTATTCTTCATATACTTAATAATGTTTTTTTTACACATTTTCCACATTTTCTTCGCTCCTATTGATCGCAGCGTGATGTTATATAGCCTAAAACCTTCCTCGATAAATAGTCTATCCAACAAAAAAAGATTTATTCAATTCGAACCAGTAGTTCCTGAGATTAACGCGTTCAAACAAACAAACAAACTCTTCAGCTTTATAATATTAGTATAGATTAATATGTCAAAAAAACAGATAATGCGTAACTTTGCTGCAAAGATGCAAAGATTAAAAGACAATTCCCTAATTCCTGCCAAGAAGCAAAACTCCAAAAACCCAAACTCGACTTGTGCTTCGCTTCTACTTCCCGAAGCAGTCTTAAAAGATGTTGACAATATGTCAGGCCATCAATCAACTATGGTTCATCTTGGCAAGAAATATCAAGGTCTTTAGTACCTTGAGAGTACCTATATAATTTTTTTTTATTTCGTAAATCAGTAAATTTTGTAAAAAAAAACTCACGTTGTCAGTATTCGTTTGCATATGAAAAATTATAACGGATTTAACTTTATTATATTTTCTGATGTTTAGTAAACTTTACAGTTTATAGTCGTAGGTAGCACAATTGAGATGACGATAGTCTAAAGCTTAAATAATTTTAATGAGTTTTCATATAGATATGTTTCTGATTACTGTATGGAAATCAGAAACATATTCTTGGTGCAAAAAACTGTCAGTACACCTAAGGGCATTACCATCATACATTTTCTATTTCCCACAGCTTTCGCCTCCAGGCTCACTCACCGTGTCCAGCAGCCAGTAATGAAAACCTTACTAAACCAGCAATAAACCAGAATGATATGAATTCGCGAAATAGCAGGTGCGGGACAATCTGCAGTCATAACTCTGGGATTAAGAATAAATGCTGCTGTCGAGCTGACGTGTGTGACAGGTATAGTTTTTAGTGTGATATCAAGTGTAAAAAACGGGGAAAATATGAAGCCTTATGAAGAATTACTATTCCACGGGGACGAAGTCGCGGGCACAGCTAGTTGGAAATAATTGGAATGAATATATATACTTTTTAATCTTAATATCATGGAGCTTTTAAGATTAAAAAGTATATCTATACTAATATTATAAAGCTGAAGAGTTTGTTTGTTTGTTTGAACGCGCTAATCTCAGGAACTACTGGCTAATTTCAGGAACTACATCACGCTGCGACCAATAGGAGCGAAGAAACAGTGGAAAATGTGTAAAAAACGGGGAAAATATGAAGCCTTATGAAGAATTACTATTCCACGGGGACGAAGTCGCGGGCACAGCTAGTTGGAAATAATTGGAATGAATAGATATACTTTTTAATCTTAATATCATGGAGCTTTTGAGGTTATAAAGTGTATTGGAATTAAAGAAACAATTATAAAGCTGAAGAGTTTGTTTGTTTGTTTGAACGCGCTAATCTCAGGAACTACTGGTTCGAATTCAAAAATTCTTTTTTTGTTGGATAGACCATTTATCGAGGAAGGCTTTAGGCTATATTACATCACGCTGCGACCAATAGGAGCGAAGAAACAGTGGAAAATGTGTAAAAACGGTGAAAATATGAAGCCTTATGAAGAATTACTATTCCACGGGGACGAAGTCGCGGGCACAGCTAGTTGGAAATAATTGGAATGAAACAATTGGGTGTAACTGATTTAGGTCACGTGATTTTTTATTTGCTTACATACTATACATTAAGAAAAAAATCTTATAAACTACAAGTACCTATGTACAATACAAACAAGACAAAGAAATTAACATAAGACACTACCTATTATATCGGATTTTGTCCCTAAGTAAAAGTCTTACGTTAAACTGTCTCCAGCTGAGTCGTGCCACGAATATGGAAATTGTAAATTCGAAACGTCAGCCAAAATACGTGAGTTAAATCTATTTTTAGTTGTTTAATTCTAATTTGTAATTACCGCGAAGGCATCAGAAATTATTATATTACCTTTGCATTCTATTTACAGTCGCTGTTCAGGAGGAGTCAAAGTCAAAGTGTTTTATGTTTCACAAATAGAACACTTTGACTTTGACATTTCGGGACAATTTGTCCATACGATTAAATAATCGTAATAATCCTTTGAAGGCTACCATGTTGGACTCTAAGTCATACACAATCTATAATAATAACTTAGAGTCTACTACCTAGTAGCTGAAGGTTATTCAGAGCGGTATTATCATCTCAATACAAGATGGCCGTCCAAACTCTTCACGAGCTAATCTGTGCATCAGCCAGTTTGCAATTTATTAGCAATGGCGGACATATGGCACGGACGGTTCCAGATTCAAATGTTTTTACGATTTTTTTTGGCTGGAAAAAGTTGATGGCTTGCTCCGTATTTCGGAAAAAGAAATCGGATGAGGTTGCATGTCATTTGTTTAATTATTCGAATATTTACGACGGTCGCTATGCGGTCGTGATCGAATCAGAAAGAATTACAAACAGACAGCCAGACCACGGGACAGGTGAAACTAAATAAGTAAATCTTATTAAAAATAGCTTTTATTTGGTATACATATAATAATGTAGGTACCTACGTTATGAGTGTATATTATATATAATTATGTATCAAAATCAAACTTGTTTAAACACCTGCCGAACTGCTGCCGTGATGTTTTAAAATCTTTTTATTATTTTGCCGTGAACTGGACACTATCCCTTTACAACCGGGAACATAAAGTTACGAAATTTGAAAAATGACTTTACGTACACTAATAGTAATGATCCAAGGTTTCTAGGAAAAAAAGTAAAAAAAATCGGAAAACCTCCGTTTCCCGGAAAATCGCGTGCACGATCGTGCGTCTCAGGAATAACTTGACATGTGCACGTCCGTGCAACTTTGGTATATCTAAGCAACTTATACGTAAATTGTTGAGAAAATGAACATTTATAAAAATTATAACAATACTAAATCAATTGAAATGATGTCTTAATTAAATAAACCTTACAGGAACAAAGCATTGTCACCGTAAAAGATTAAAATGAACTAATTTGAAATTTTCTCTAAATTTTCCACGATTTAACTTTTATAAACAACTAAATATAATTTTGCTTCTATCAGAACACAGGTAACTATTTTATTAATTAATGGGAGTCTTAAAAGCAGTGTTGGCCACATGATATGTAAAGGTAGACGTTGAATTGCATCAAAATGCAACGTACTTTTGTACAATTCCCTCAATTTTCGCCGGCACCAGCTCTTGGTGGCTGAATATCGTCAAATCATGGAAGGAGTATCAGTTAGACCTTCCAAAGCTGGTCCAAACGCCAGGGATGGATCCACTCCTGGCGGTTAAAAGTCCGTATCAACAACATGCCGTGCATTTCGAAGAGTTAAAAAGAGGTCTCGGGATGGTTTGCTAGATTTTTTTTCTAAAGACTAGACCTTAGAACTCTAAGATTTTGAAAAGATCCGTATCTATATTATAATAAATATGTACGTACGTTATTATAGATATGAAAACTTACCAATAAACTTCATAAAATCAACTCTGGTTGTTTTAACTCTGTGCCATGTTTGCGCATGTAGTAATTATGAGTGACGACCCTCCTTACTTGTTCAAAGAATTCATCATCAAAGTATCCATCGTAGTACCTAGTCGATACTAAGTTGTTCGAACAAGTCTACCTATAGCACGAAGAGCAATTGAGTAATTTGTCTTCGAAAGACGTTTCCTTCCAGAGTAAATGGCGCGCACTTGAGAATTGGATTTGTATCGTTGAAACACAATATTCGGAGGTAGTCGTGTGTTGAACAGCAATATCATCAGCAGTATCATCAGGGATATCACGTATTTTAACAGGGCGATCCCTACTCTCACATCTGGAGTCACTCTTAGTGAATGAGACGGTACAGGAAACCGCGAACGAGTGGCTGCTGGGCGCACCTGAGAAGATTCAACAGACGCAAGTACAGGTCTTACAGTCAATACAGATGGATAACGTTGTTCTTGCTCAAATACTGGGCTTTCCTGGAATTCTTCTATCTCTTTGTCTGGTGTATCTTCCTCGTTTTCCTTATTTACAACCTTGTTTGTACTATCCGACAGCAATTTATCGTAAAATTAAGGATTGAAATTATATTCAAAGTCACGAAATTGTTTAATATTGGGCTCAATTCCATCTCCCATGGACTCAAAAACAACCTCTAGAGCATCATCAGCTTGATATTGGTCGAAATGACAGAAAATGTAGCAAACAAAACTGAAAGTCCAAGACTTTATATACAAATTCACTTCACTGCTTAACACCGAAAGCCCACGATCGTGCAACATTAATTTTCAATCAAGGTTCCAGAAAAATATACAAAGATATAAATATTTATTATATTGCATATGATAAAAGTATTATTATATTTACATAAAAACGCTATTTCATGATTAATTTACCACTTGATTATCTAAAAATAAGTACTTCCGCGACGCGCCTCTCCCGCCAAAAAACGCGGCCATCTTTGAAGACGACTCCCGAACAACCAAAGTGTCGCTGCATCGCGTGCTATTTTTGTTATATCACAAGAGGTCCCGCACGCGGGATCGGCCTCGGTTGCGTGCCGCAAAACGAATTCTAGTATCATCCAGATTTTTGAAAAGGAATATGCACGATTAGCTCAAGTCGGGTGGAAAGGGCTATATTTATTTTAAAAACAAATGAACGAAATCCTATCCCAGAAATCATGTCTTAAAAAAATATAATTAAAAATACTTGTGGCCACATTTTGGTAGGCAGCATGGTAGGTCTACGAGTATATTCTTCTAAACATGACTATGCGTAAACGTTTGGTTTCTAGCGTGTACGCAATGAACGTAATGATTTGCAGTGGGACAGTACCTACTAGATGTATGTGCTAGAAAAGAATTAGAAAACAATTTTACGAAACCGGAGGTTGCGGGTTCGATTCCTGCTAGGGGCAGATGTCAGTGTGATGAGCTCTGGATGACCTGAGTCTTGGATATCTTTTAATGTATTAATGTATGTTTATCCATTGTCTAGGACCCATAGTACAAGCGTTACTTAGTTTGGAACTAGATAATTGGTGTGAATTGTCCAAAAAATTATTATTAATTTTACTCGAAAGTTGCCTTGGAACTGAAAAAGCCACTAATTTAACTTAAAGACCTGGGACCAAAGTTGACCATATCTAATGCGATCGTGAGGTACATCAAAAAGGGCCGGCTCCCTTTATCGTAATCCACCGTAACGGCTACTGTGCGATTTCACGCCTCGAATTGGGTTGGAATTATAGGTAAGATGTAAAAAGACTTAGGAATATATCCCTACTTCCCTACTAATATTATAAATGCGAAAGTAACTCTGTCTGTCTGTCTGTCTGTCTGTTACGCTTTCACGCTAAAACTACTGGACCGATTTAAATGAAATTTGGTACAAAGAAAGTCTGGAGCCTGAGAAAGGAGAAAGGAGAGGCTACTTTTGAACCGACTGCAAAAAAGGAGGAGTTCCACGCGGACGAAGTCGCGGGCAGAAGCTAGTAGGAATATAATTATTGAATACAGACTAGCGGCCCGCCACTTCGCTCGGATTCTTTTTTTTATATAGCCTATGTCACAAGGGATTAGTGTAGCTTTCCAACAGTGAAAGAATTTTCAAATCGGTCCAGTCGTTTAGGAGCCTATTCAATCTAAACAAAAAAACTTTTCCTCTTTGTTATATTAGTAGGTGTAAACGAGAAAGATGTTTAGTACAGACTTCTATTGTCAGTTTACTAATATTAGCTGATAATTTATCGAAGTTTAGTTTGTTATGTTTTCGCGGTTGAAATACATACATATTACATAGGTACCTACGATTAATATGTATATTGTAGTCCGAATAATTTACGGGATTAGTTTTGTCAATAAAGGAAAAATGAAACAATTATAACGGACTTGTCTTACTTGACTAACTTCACTTTCAATATCTATATTTACGCGAGTTAAATCCTTTATAATTGGTTCATAGGATATACATATAAATTGTACCAGATAACGTCACTTCCAAACTTAAGTAGGTAGCACTTATCTTCGTCACTTTTTGTGTGCTTGAGAAAAGAAAAAATGTCTAATAGTTTTCTATCCCTATCTTATATATACAATTTTGTTTTCTTTACCCAGTCGTCATCCCTATTTTTAATGTTTAAAAGCCAGACCACTTTGCTAATTCGACTATGCAAATCGCGTATTAACATGCTGTAAATAAAACACCGTATCCCATACAAGTCCATTTCCATAATTTTCATTACATACAACATCATCGAAAACATGGCGACCTTTTATTATCATAAATTCCTTCATATCATCGCTTTTATATGTTACGTCGGATTAATAGTTTGAGTGCATATCGGTTGATTGCAATATCGAAACTGGCGTCGAAAGGTTGTAAGTGGTGACACTGTATCGTCGCTTTCGTCATTTTAAATTTTCATTTGGTAGATAAAGGGTGGCACACACTGTATTAAAAGGGGAAAACTATCAAATATTTGACATGAGATTGATCTTTTGGCGGTTTTTATTAGTTCCTGATTGGAGGCTTTATGCATTTTAATAAAGTGACGATTCACTGGTTTTTCTGATGGATTTGTATTCAAATATATTGCGTGTCTTCCTAACGTCAACTGTTACAAAATTCAAATAAGTACATAACTACATAGCTTAGGTATGTCTGCTTACTATGATAGATAGGTTAATTTACAGTTATTTGTATTATTTTTAAACATTACGTTACGATTTATTAATGTATGTAATTTAGACCCATATTGCGTTCCGACAGTGTTTTTAGTAGCCTCTGTTATAATTATTTTTTTACTTAAGTATTTGCACCATGTTATGTAGGTAACCCTAATCCTAACTAATATTATAAATGCGAAAGTAACACTGTCTGTCTGTCTTGCATTCACGCTAAAACTACTAAATTTTGAATTAAATTTGGTACACAGATAGTCTAGATCCTGAGAAAGGACATAGGTTTCTTTCAATTGGGAAAAAAGGGCTGTAAGGGGTTAAAAGAGGGGATAAGATGTTGCATGAAAGTATCGTCATTTTTGAAGCTAGAAGCTTAAAACTTAGACTGCCTTAATTACTACACGGACGGAGTCACCAGAAAAATCTATACACATAATATAATTATAATAGTGTAATGAAAGAAATTGTATTATAACATGTGTGTATGTGTGTATGTTTCTTAACAACGAATACACATTACTATACGAGTAGTGACACCAGGTGCCCAGTGAATTACAGCCGTACAATATTGGCATTAAAATTAATGGTGTTCAAATGCAAATGGCCGACGTGTGAGTGATTGGGATTTAATTAATTATGGTAATATATCTCGAGGATCGACTAGACTGTAATTAAAGACGGTTAATTACTTTCTAGACAGAAAGTGGTTAGGCCAGTGTCGCGTTTTGGTATGTGACGTTTTTGTTTTTTAATAGCACCCGTGTGAAGCCGGGGCGAGTCGCTAGAGAAAAGATTATAGTCCGCCGTACTATTATCATTTCTCTTTTTATATAAAAATAAGAATATTTTGAAAATTCTTGTGCAGTCAGTATTCTTATTGAATTGCAACCTCTACAGTACCTGTAACATTTTGATGTTTATGTACCTACCTACCATCCTTCCTATACTTGTGGATGAATAATGTTTTATCTACCTATCTATTTTAATATTTAATTAAATCCATTGCACAAGAACTGTTGCAAAATGTGATTTTTCCTTCTAAACACCAAACGTGAGCTGATGTCATTGACCGCAGGAGTATCCGGAATAAAGCTGATTTTACCACTAAATGACGACACAACCTGACCTTTCATTGTAATTTCTGACGTCAGAGTTTTACTCCTAGTTGACGTCACGATAAGAACGTCACAACTTTACCTAGAATGCTACCGCGCTAACGATTAACGCAGTAAGTAGGTACCTACATAATAATATAGTTTTCATCATTTCAGAACTCTGCATAAGCTATACAAAGTACTGTTTGTTTTTAAGAGGAATTAGATACAATATTGTTACAACTTTTAATCTGATACCTTTACAATATTATCAAGGTACAGTTATTTGTATTAATATTATAATTTATGATGCCTTCGCAGTTCTCAAACATTGGAATAAAACACTACCTATACTTAATGGATTTAATTCGCACATTTTATTATATATGCTGTCGGCTCGTAAACTTTAGTTTTAATTCTGAATTTTTATATTTGTAGCTGACTGGGCTGACATTAGTCTAACACTAAAGTGATTTTACATAATACGAACTACCTGCTTTAGTTAAGATTACCTTAGTAAAATATATTCCATTCTAATCATAAATTAACCAAGTATTTTACAATATAAATACAGCATAACCTTACTAGCTCTTATTAATATTTTGACTCTAAAATTTAAAGAAAGTACAAACTAAGTACAAGAAAGGAAAGCAAAAACGGAATTAAATAATTAAATTGCGAAGTAGTAAGTAATAAATCGATAATTAATAACTAAAGCCAATATTATCAATACAGCCTATTTCAACAATCAGACAACTTAGTCAGAGACGTCCGGCGACCTACTTGCGAACCATTCAACCCATCGGCCGATCGATCAAGCAACATGTTTGAACTTGTCTACAAATGTAGCTTATGGTCCTTCTTGTTTTATTTTAGAGGTACGGACTGTGTTGTTTACTTAAGTATATTTAAATTTAACTCACAGAGGTCGAAGCGGTTGTTTCGCGAGGTAAAATTTTAAAAAAAGTTTACGATGCCAACACTGACATGCGTAGAAAGATAGTTAAATTAGGTAGGTAGGTAAGTAATGTATGAACAACCTTTATACGATTCAAGAGAAATAAGCCCAGGCCCCTATATAACCAACGCGACAAGTTGACAAGTGACAATTATGTTAACATTTCAAAGTTGAAAAATCTACGCCAGTTAGCTTCATATCGACTACAAATATTATTTCTAATTGTCATTGTACTTAGGTAAATGGAGAGGCATGGAATAGTTAGTTATTTTTCTTAGTTCCTATCTTAAAAATATTTTTATATTTTATCAAAACGATTTGGAACAAGCGGAGGATGACAAGTAAAGGTAAATTACCTACTAAACTATTATCTATTAACAATTTTATTGTACTTATGACTTGACTTGACTTGGCTACAGAGCCGTGAAAATAACCATTTACAAAAATACGATATTCTTTACCTATAAAAAAACATTTTTTTATTTAAAATCAGGTATAAATTCCTGATTGGCTTAGTTACTTATGCTAATATACTACTACATAATTATGTACCTACTTACATACGTATTTTCATGAGTAACACAACAATGAATTTCAAACAATTTTAGTCACTCGGCGTGACTAAGTTGTAATGATATCTCAAGGATAGTACGAGATTTCTTTTCGTGTGTTTTGTGACTAATAGATAAATGTTTAGTATGTAGGAGTAAATTTAATAATAAAAATAGTAGGGTTTTGGACGGCAGCAAAAGCAGATGTCTGCTGTAAGGTCAGTAGCGGATTAATAAAAAATAGTGGATCTTCGAGCGTTTGAGACGCCGTCATTGTCTCTGGCTATAGGTACATTATCTATAAAGATTGCAAATAATATTAAATATCAATTGAGACAGTTTTTGAGCAGATCTTCGAGCGTTTGAGACGCCTTTATTTTCTGCTCTGGCTATATCATAATAATTATTATAATTATCGCCAGAGCAGATTCAAGTATTGTTAAATACTTATATATCATTCTATTGAAACGGTATCTGTACCAGTTCCAGAAGATAATTTCGCTTATGTTTTTATTTATACATATATATAATTAATTATGTTCTTAAATAAAGTCTCAGACGACAATGACGGTGTTTCAAAATTTTGAAGATCCATCCTTAAAAGGCTTAAGAGTCTAAAAGGCTTAAGAGTCTCCTTTCAGGAGTCTCGCCACCCGTCCGGTTTTGCAGTAAAGGCCCATTAGCTGGCCAACTGCGCTTCAGTATTCAGTTCGAAAAAAAAAAAAAAAAAAATATCCATCCATTTGTACATAATAATTATAATAATAATAATTTCTGATGCCTTCACGGTTCCGCCTATAGTTTTTTCATTCCAATGAGATAATTTCAGTTAAGTATTTTTTATTCAAAGATTTTGTTAAATGGACTGGATGTCTACGTCTTAAATGCTTGTATATAGTTCCACCCAGAATTTAAACAAGTAATTGTCTGGATGAGTATCGTTCGAAATTTGCTAACGCTATAAATTAAATGAGCCATAGAATTGTAAAACGAAAACTGTTTCTGTGTATTTTTAAATCAATTAAATTTCATTTTATTTAAAGTCAATTCTGAATGTAAGTTCATTTCTGCCGCAACATGTCTTTGTACTTATGTGTATGAATCAATTAATAAAATATCGAATTGATGATAAAATAATCATCAGCATTTTCATCTGATTATGTGAGTCTAGGTCAATTTTGGAATAATAATTATTTCTGATGCAAGTGGTTTTGCATACTTAACCTGTTTCATTCATTCTGTGCGACCTGAGAAACATTAAAATGCACCCATTTTACAATTTCCGAACATTTTTTGTTGAAAATTATTCATTAAAAAAATTATTAGATATTAAAAATTATTTCAAGGATAACGGCATTAGTCACTTTTAAACTGCTACAAAAATTTGCGTAGAGTAACTTAAATTTTTTCCCGTTATTTTGATATCTTGTCCTAAGTAGGTAAGTAATTCCTTTTATTGCGACGTTACGAAATACGATTGAAGTTACATAAATTTGCCATAGTTTTTTACAAATCGATTTTTTTATTAGTAAGTACCTACTTAAAGGTTCTTTTACAAATTCACAGTAATTTCGGCAAATAAACTTACTGACAATCACTGAACATTAGCAACTCACAAAATTTCGCAAGTTTTTTATCACGCATACTGCAACTGTTTTACGACCGAACTAAAACATTACATTTTAGAGAAACACAAAATTTTATTTTTACGCGTCAACGATCATTTTTATTACCCGTATAGGCTGAGTCAACAAAGATTTCCACTCATTCTAAAAGCCAATAAACCGAAAAGCACCTCCGGTTGCACAAAACCCAAAGCCTAACGCAAAACCGCAACCGTAAACCGTTTTATTTACGCAAAGTACAACATTACCAAATTACTACGTTTATACTACTAATAAAACACACGCGCTATCCTGACACGGTATCGCGTAACCCGTTCCTAGCTTAGAACCAGCTTTGCGTATTGAACAAAGAGCCGTTAAACTTGCGAACGGAACGTACTTCAGTAGGGCTGCGGTGCTCGCTCGAGACCGAGTGAACGCTCTTCGTTTAACAACCCCACGCGTCCCCTGTCGACCGCTCTTACGTCACCTCACCCCATACGAAACACGCAAACCCATTGGCTCGTTCACTTTGCCGCGCTTTTCATATTCCAAACTTAAAAGCATCCTAACAATCCCTCTCGCTCCAACGCACACACAATCCCCACGCGACAAAAGGGGAAAGCGAAGCTCTGTCGGCCGCTGTTGTAACATGATGTAACCAGTTTCATTAGAAAGGATAATACGCGGTAACGCGCGAGTGGGAACGGGACGGGGATAAAGGTTAAGCGTTGATTGTAGTGGTAGAGTGCGAAGGGAACGTGCTACTGTGCGTTCCACTATTTATAATCAAATAGGTTTGTCGTCGTGTGCGAGTGTGCTTACATTATGCACCGCGCACACATGTTTACCGCTCGCGTCGAGGCAATGATGTGCACGAAGTGTTACCCCACGTTATTACACGATTCGCAGTCGAAGCGAGCGCACGTACACTAGTTGTTAATCGGCCTCTTTTGTCGTGCCAGTGCGGAGTTAACTTGTTTACGTCGTCGGAGCGATGCATAGTGCGTTGTGTCATCGGCCGAACGCCGGCTATCGCTAATTCTCGAGTGATTTACGGACAATGCTCGTTAAGTTTTTGCGTCGAAACTTTTCGTACAAACTTTTGAGCTCGAACGTGTGATCTCGTTAGCGCCAAATTTTGAACTCTTTCTCTGTGCCATCAATACTAGTGAAAGTGGACTTTTCGAAAATTTTTCTCAAGAACTTTTCTCGATAAAATTGTCGAAATTTTTTTTATACGAAATAATTATTCGGAAGTGACTTATGAACTTTTAGTGAGCGAAGAATTGTCACTTTGAAATTTTCTGCGCCAGAATTGATATAGCCGAATTGTGCTGTATTAAAATTTGCCACGGTCCAGGAAGACAAGGGCGAAGTACCGACTTGCATATTTATGCATACAAAACAATCGGCGATCAGCCCAAGATTTTTCCGTAGAAAAAGGAGTTGCGAACGACAAAGATGGCTATAGCGTTCAATCTGCCGAGTGAGAGGGAGGCGTCAGAGGAGAACTTTTCGCGGTTGAACAGACTTTTGGCAGAACTTTACGAGGTGCTGTGCCACATCTTGGTTTCCAGGCAACCTGGGCAGGAGGTGCAAGAGGCGAGGCGAGGTGAGTGTCCAGAGGCTAACACACCACCTTACCACTTAAGATGCAATTCGACCTACATCGTCAACTTAGTGATGGTCGTGGCAATCATTAAAGTATCACTCGCCTCCTCCCTCTTCAATACCATCAGATAAAGAAGAATTATGTAGATAAGTATTGTTAACGGTGATACTGCAAAGCAGATCAGGACTATTGTTATCGTATTTTTAAGTCCATCCGTTTTTGTGTAATTTTTGCTTGAGATGTTGTGTCCAACTGCACTTAAATTGTAAATGGTGGTTTCCACCGGATTGAAATGAACATTTTGTTTTGATTCGGTTTTGCGATTAACACTTTCACGCTTTGACGGAGACGAATCTTGCTTTTCGATAAACAGAGTGAAGTTCGACAAAACACCTCGTAGTGAAAAATAAAAAATATTTTTTATAACAACTTGTATATTTAATGCTGTGCATTTACCAAAAGTGATTTTTGTCAACGATGTATTTTTGGAAAAAAATTGTTCGTAAAGACTTTGCTTTCGTTCGTAAAACATTCAAACACCAGTGTCTAGGACTACAAACGCAGTTTGTGCTACTACAAAAACATTCACAATTTCGTATTGTTAAGTTTTTTGATTAAGTTCCATTTGATCTCTTATTTTGTTTATCAATTTTAAAATCAAATAAATGGCTTGTTTAATTTATTACAATTACATTATTTGATTAAAATTCCCTCGAGGAAGTAGCATTTAATTTTTTTAGTTATAATAAACGTACGTATAAACGATCTCAAATTATATTTTATTTCCAAATAGTATCGATAGTCATAGTCTCCATTAAGTGCTTTTATATCATTTCTTTTTAATTAGACACCAAATATTTGTTATTATAAAACATGATTATAACAAAATTTTATAAAAGATTTTGAATGAGGATTCATTCAATTTAATTATTTTTATGTGTCAAAAATTTAAGTAGAATGTATATAAAATTTTGATTCCACCAATAGTTTAATTTTGTTACGTTAACATAAATTCATTTAATTCATGTTTTTCAAAGCTGTAAAATAATACTGAATAAAAATTATTTCCTTGTCTGTATAAAGGGAACTTGTAATAATATGTCCATAGTTTTATAAAGTTCACAACCAATCTGTAAATATTGCATTTAAATGTTTGTGATTTCTTGATAAGAGCATTTTACCTACAATTATTAATTATTATTTACAACTACCTATATTAATAATAAGTGCCGCATGTAATCGATATACATTAACCGGATTGTGTTTATGATAATTTTTTTTCCCAACATTTTATGAGGGATTTATGAAATAAACATTATTTTGTAAAATAATCTGTTTGAATTTTCAATTTCACTCCAGTAAGTATCCTCAAAACAGTCTTGTATAAAACCTCTTAACCTATATTAGAACTAGCAGGATTCAAAATTATTTTGAGTAAAAGCCAAAAATCATAATTGAGTTTAGAGGCCCTACCGATAAGCGATTTACTTAAAAAAATATATTTTAATAATTTAAGTTCTTCACCGATAAAATACCAAAAAACAATTCTACTCTACTCTGCAATTACTAATTAGTATAATTATACCACTTTTCCTACTATCGAAACAGATAACAGTGAAGACAAAAAAAACAAAGTTATTATAAAAGTGTCGATACGCAAAAAGGACATAAATTAGATTACAAAAAAGGTAATAAAATTTGATGAGCATGAGATTTCTTACCTGCCAAACAGGTAAAAGTAAAACATGAGATAAGAGAATAAAGAGAGAAAAGAGATACATGAACTTGTTTAAACGAGAACTAGGAACTTAAACTTGGCACGTTCTATATCGTGGTAGTATACAGTCACGATTTGCTATGCGTGGGTTAAGACGAAAGCGATTTCCAATAAGATTTGTTTAAGCAACAAGAGTCATAGATTGTCTTATGTGAAAAAATATTTTATTTGCAAACAAATCTTGAAAACCAGGCTGGTAAGGTTTTTGAGTGTCCTAAATTCGCTAAAATAGTGTTACATTTGGACACTATTTTGGTGAATATTGGACACTCATAAATTGAGTCAAAGTTTGAGAAAAATATAACAAAATATGTAATATCTAACTTGCTTGCAATATCAGTAATAGGTAAAGATGCCGAAAATATTTAATTTAGTAACGAGACACTTTCCTCAGTATTGTGTACAGATATTTTAAAAACCTTTTTTGTAAAAAGATGTACCTACCTAATTTAAATATTCAGACAGGATAACTATTTTCTACCTTCAATGTTTCCGTTTGTGACTTACACCATGAAGTTTTTAACATTGGCAATGGACTCATAGTAAACTCGAGCGGTCGAAAGCGAAAAGCGATTGCAAACGAAACGATCGTGAACGAAGAAATCGAAAACTAGCGTTTTTGTTGACGATAATGTTTAAGAAGACAAATGCAAATTTCAACCACGTTACTTGTAAATTGAAACCATATTACGGGTAATAAAATGTTTCTTATTGGAAACTATGCCAGCATCGTTGTATACAAATTTAAGTTCAATAAAATGATGATGATGATCATTATTATTATAACATCAACGGTGATAAAATTTGGGTAGGTCGAAACTCGAAATAATAATTTTAACAAATTTATGGTAGGTATTCATAAACTATGCATTATTGTAACAAGGAAAAAAAATCTTGAAACTTTAACATTGAAAAAAATGCATTTGTACATAATATGTATGTATACTATTATATTTTCAAAAAATATTTTGGGACAAGAAAAGAGACAGGTAAGTATTGCCGCGACATTTCTTCTATCAATCGAACTTCACTTCTTAATCGAAAAGCAAAGTTTGTCATTTTGTGTGGTCCATCCAATTGTCACCAGGTTTACAAAAACTATTTTATATTAACAGATACTCCATCATTATTCTTAGAATTTTCAGCTTTACGTCCTAGAACTTAAGGATCTTCAAGGTTACTTTATTTTGGTGAAATATAGGTAAGTTACGCTTTTGAAAGAGTTGTGATTGTGACTTGCATTGATTACAATTGAAGTGGAAAGAAACGGTTCAACGACTCCTATTTTTTTTAAATATCGATTACTTTCTTCCATTGAAGCTATTACATATTTTTTTCAAAGACATTGTCAAAAAGGTTTATAAGAAGTCTTTTTTGGTTAAGAAATAAAATACGTTACTAAGACGTACCTACTTGGTAAGAAGGAATACCTATACCTTCTTTTAACTCACAGACACCGATAATTCAATATTTCATTATCAAATAAATAGAATCATTAAGACTAAGTAGTTTAAAAAAAACTTGAACGTGAATCTGAATACTCACTCAAAAATAAAACAAAACAACTTTTCCTCACTGTTCAAACACAAAACTGTAAAACGCGTGACTACATTCAAGATAATGAAGAACAAATCCTCAACATCATAACAGGTCGCAAGACCTGTCCCAAAAATACAAAATGGCCAACGGTAAACCGTAATTAATTTCCAACCAATAAAACACACCCGCCAAGCCCTCTGAATTATCATCGAGTTCGTATGTTAATCAACTTTATTTATATGCAGAATTATCACTTCGCCAATGTTTCTGTTTCACTTGTTGGTAAACGCATGATATTCTTCAGTTTGAGCAAACTGGTTTACGTGGATGTAAGGGGATAAACTGTTTATTAATAGGGTAAAACTAGTGATAGACATGTCTCCTTGTAAAATAGTGACTAAACTCGAAGTATGTCATACGTGTGAATTTAAAGTTAAAAGTGATGACTGACAGTCCTTACTACAGTAACAACCTTTGATGTCACTAAAAGAACGATTTGTTTATTATGAAAAGTTACAGGTTCTCATTGATAACTATTGATAGTTTGGGAGTGTTCAAAGACTAAGCGTCTTTGAACACTCCCATACTTTGAAAAAGTCGTAATTATAAAAAAAAAAAGAAACAAGTACTTATTTAGGAGTTAAATCTTAACGAATTACTTAAAGATGATAATGCACAATTACCAATAAGAAAGAGTCTTCTTGTAAAAAAATTGCACCTATGACAATAGGTACAAAATTCCTATAGGCAACTTTTTCCAATAGGTCATCACATTACAATACAATCAATCCATCAACAGACTAAAGCCATCATCCATTCTGTCTCAAACCTTGTAAACTTCAACAAAGGTTTAGGAGGTTTTAATATATGCCACAGGTGTTGTTCCAAACAGGTGCCTTTTTCAAATACAAGTCCTGACAGGCTCAATGGCTTTGTCTGGACTCGCTCCTATCCCCGATTTCGTCCATTCCTCCTTTTTTTCTACCGAATGATAATTTATTGCAACGGACTCTGAATTCTAAAAGGATTCAAGTTTTATTATGCTGATTGAATTTTGATTTTGAATTTTATTGCCGGTAGCGTATTTAAATTAAGTTTTTGGTGATAGATAGTTTTGATACGGTTTTGAAATAGAATTTGGGATGCTCGGAAAGATTTCGTTGAATTTATTTAACTCGAGCTACTATTGCATTTCAAAATAGTTAGAAGAATTTTGAAGCGATGCAAGTTGTAATAAATCAAAAAATAATAAAACTCATTTTATTATGATGTACCAAACTACACAAACAAGTGTTAATTTCGCGGTGAGAAATTATAACAACATTTCACGGTCCATAAACTTTGAAATGTTCAAAGGACATTTCCATAAACTGTGGTCAGTACATTATAAATAATAACATTATTTTGAATGAGTCTCGCACCCTTTTCTTCTTCTTGAATAATTTCTTTAGTATTAACTTCCAAATAATATGTCAACGCTCCACAACCAGTCAAAATTATCATCAAAATATTTTTTAGCACATGAAAAAGTACCTACGTAAAATTAATGTACTTAATTATTAGTAATGGGGAATTTGGAAAGGAAAGGACTTAAAAACTTAACTATTGAAAGGTCTTTCTAATTTTTCTACCAAAACTTAACCTTTTTGGTAGAAAAAGACAAATTCCTAAATTTAGACAATAAGGTAATAGATATACATTCTACATTTACTATCGTTATAAATTAAAATAAAATAATAATATAGAATTGACTGAAGCTTAAGAAAATTGGTCACGTAACTTTTATTATGTGCACCCAATTAGTGCAAAGATATTATAATAGACGCTAGATGCGTAATTAGATGATTTTGAAGTAAATGTTTCCCATAGATAAGTCGACCTATAATGTTATTTCAATCAAGCACAGTAGATATAGGTATCCTTAGAGCTAGCTAAATGTTACAAAAAGTCCTTGATTGCATACGGATTTATGTAGTTAGTTAACATTTTCAGTTACTAGTCGCTTGAGGTTTTGAGACCTTAGTATGAGCTAAATGTTAACAGAAGTTATTGACGTTGACGTTTAAATTTGTATTGGATAACTAGCTTCAGCCCGCGACTTTGTCTGCACACTATGCACCCCCGTGTTTAGGAGATTATTTTTAAAAATACTTTCTACGTGACAAAAAGAGCCCTTGTGCAACATTTTAAGTTCTTAATCCATACGGGTTAAGAACATGCATGGCCTAAACTATACAGTTTAGACCATGTGTTGATATGTCAGTCATCAAGTAAGCAGTTCACCTTTTATTATTATACAGATCAGCAGCACCGCTAGTGGTATGTAACTAAAATATTCCTCCCTCTTAAAACGTCGTAACGTTTTGTGTATTATCAAACTCATAAGACCTCTGCAGTCTGCAACTCATACGTTCATAGAATTCAGATGTATTTGGTGACTAAGCGTAGGCTTAAGTAAGGTTTTTCATTTAGTAATTAGGTTCTTGACCAATTGATTTTGCATCATTTATTCTATTGGGTAGGTTTCAGTTAAGTTATTCATTTAATAATTCGATTCTTGACCAATTGATTTAGCATTATTGATTTTACTTGGTAGGTTTTATTTAGGTTATTCATTTAGTAATTAGGTTCTTGACCAATTGATTTTGCGTCATTGATTCTACTGGGTAGGTTTTAGTTAGGTTATTCATTTAGTAATTAGGTTCTTGACCAATTGATTCTGCATCATTGATTCTACTTGTATAACCTTCGACCTGAGTATGGATAGCATCGTTAACGGCATCATTAGTAAGTTAGTGCAGCAAATGATCGTACGTAAATGTCAAGGTGCATTGTAGGTGCATCAGGTATTTGTTATTATTATCTTATACGATTATATATTATGTGCAATTTTAACGGATTGTTGTAAAATGTCTTCCGAGTTATAGTTGATTAATCTATACTAATATAATAATGAGGAAAAGTTTGTCTGTTTGTTTGTTTGTTTGGATTCAATAGGCTCCTAAACGACTGGACAGATTTTAAAAATTCTTTCATGGTTGTAAAGCTACACTATTCCCGTGTGACATAGGCTATAAAAAAGGGGATCAAGGCGAAGCCAGGGCGCTAGTTTTATATAATTTAACGGAACTTAAATCTAGAAGACCAAATGATATTGGCTCTCCCAAACAACCCAGTATAGAGGTACCAATTGTTGTAATAAGCAAATGCAAGATTTTATAGAGACGGTAGTTTTTTTTAATTTTACATATAAACCTATACTAATATTATAAAGCTGAAGAGTTTGTTTGTTTGAACGCGCTAATCTCAGAAACTACTGGTTCGAATTTAAAAAGTATTTTTTTGTTGGATAGACGAGGAAGGCTTTAGGCTATAACATATAATATCACGCTGTGACAAATAGGAGCGAAGAAACAGTGGAAAATGCGTAAAAACGGGGAAAATAACTATTCCACGCGGACGAAGTCGCTGGCAGAAGCTAGTTTGATTATATAATAAATGCTACCTGTTCCCATCCCGTAAAAAAAATCCCAACCGGCACGTTTTATTACGAGTTAACCATTTTATTGCTTTTTGATACGGGTTTTTAGGTGATTTAGAACTTGTGTTGAATATAAGTGGTCTACGCTTTGGGACTTTTTGGAAATAAGAAAAAGAAGCACGACGGACCAAAATGGCTAGTTTTTCTTTAGCATCGTAATATCGCCGTTCTGTTCGCAAATCTTATAGTTAGTTTTAGGGTTCCGTACTCCAAGAGGTCTATAGGTCATAGGCCTTTAAAACTAGAACTCCACTGACTGTCGGTCTGTCTATCATCAGGCTGTATTCCAAGTACCGTGATAGTTAGCCAGTTAATTAGACATAGCAACAAATACCAATAAATCTGAATAAAATAAATTAAGAGGGCTCAAATACAACAGACATAGTTTTTCGCTATTTTAGAAATAACTAGCTTCTGCCCGCGACTTCGTCCGCGTGGAACTCCTCCTTTTTTGCAGTCGGTTAAAAAGTAGTCTATGTCCTTTCTCGGGCTCCAGACTTTCTTTGAACCAAATTTCATTTAAATCGGTCGAGTAGTTTTAGCGTGAAAAAGTAACAGACAGACAGAGTTACTTTCGCATTTATAATATTAGTAGGAATGGTACGGAACCAGTCGCACTTGACCTGTATTTTTTTTCAATTAATCTATTAAACCTCTGTATTTTAAATGAAACAATTTTAAACGGATTTAACTCGCGTATTTTATTTTATTGGCTGACGTTTCAGAGTCTTTACAGATGCCAAAATTGTAGCACTGAGCTGAAAATAGTCGTATTCATTCCAATGTATAATAACCGCGAAGGCATCAGGAATTATTATTATAAACCTCTGTAAGTTCAGTGGATACGTCATTCTTTTTTTCCCGGAACCTGACTAACTGCTCTGTCTAAATCTATACTCTATACTAATATATTATTATTATTTATTTTTTATTTATTTTAATTATAAAGCTGAAGAGTTTGTTTGTTTGTTTGTTTGAACGCGCTAAGGTATCAGGAATTATTATAAACCTCTGTAAGTTCAGCTAGTTATACAAGGAAGACGAAGTCCAGGAAGAAGAACATCTTGGCTTAAAAATTTACGCCAGTGGTACAATAAAAGCACGCGTTCGTTGTTCAGGGCTGCTGTGTCAAGGCTCCAAATTGCCATGATGGTCGCCAACCTTCGTTAGATGATGACACCACAAGAAGAAGAAGTAAATTCAGAGGTGGATAGTGGATACGTCATTATTTTTTCTCCTCGAGCTTGACTAACTGCCCTGTCTAAATTGTAAACATTTTTACAAATTATACAAAAATCTTGATAGAGCTTTATAAGCTGTATAATTCCACTGACAAGAGCTTTCGTGTTACATAATAACTGTACAGTAGGCCACGTGTGAGCAATTATGTCGAGACAAAGGGCTCTACCTATTGTTTGTGATTAGTTGACATTGTAGAGTACGGAATAAATGTAGAGTTACGCATGAACGCGTTTGAATTCATAAATAAGAAATGGAATGAAACAACTAAGTTATAATAATTTCTGATGCCTTCGCGGTTATTACACATTGGAAAGCGAATAAAATAAAATAGTGATTTTAAAGCTAAATTATTGTTTATACTAACGTTTCGAATAGTTTACAGTTCCCATATTCGTGGTCGTTTATGCTAACGATAGTCTAATGCTATCACTACCTATTTATTTGCGTTAAATTATCGTCAGCTTAGTTGGCTACAAATATGGGAAATGTAAAATTTTCGAAGCGTCAGCATAAAAATTGGTAGATGCCAGTTAAAGCCGTTTTAGTTTCATGATCGCGAAAGCATCATCTATACTAATATTATAAAGCTGAAGAGTTTGTTTGTTTGAACGCGCTAATCTCAGGAACTACTGGTTCGAATTCAAAAAATCTTTTTTTGTTGGATAGACCATTTATCGGGGAAGGCTTTAGGCTATATAACATTACGCTGCGACCAATAAGAGCGAAGAAACAGTGGAAAATGTGTAAACAACGGGGAAAATATAAAGCCTTATGAAGAAGTGACAGAAGACTTTGACAGATCTTTGACGAAACAATCGGACGGGCAGGACGACGTCTGCCGGGGCCGCTAGTGCTCATAAGATTATAAAATGCCTCTATATTTTATTCTTACACTGGACATGTTTTGATTTCCTCTATTTCCACTTAAGTTTGTCTAACATAATGTTACTTTCCGATCAATTACAATAGAAATTACTTCAAAACGTGGGAAACAGTCACGTCTCATTGATTCACACTTTATGAATAACAACTTGTTATGTTTAATAACTTAATTACGTATTATTATGATTTGAACGAGTTTATAATAATACTAGCTTCTGCCCGCGACTTCGTCCGCGTGGAACTCCTCCTTTTTTGCAGTCTGTTAAAAAGTAGCCAATCCTTTTTCAGGCTCCAGACTTTCTTTGTACCAAATTTCATTTAAATCGGTACAGTAGTTTAAGCGTGAAAGCGTAACAGACAGACAGACAGACAGACAGAGTTACTTTCGCATTTATAATATTAATAAAGTAAGGATTATTACGGCATTGCGCGCTAAAATTGTCTTACCATATTTCTTCTGTTGTTAAAAAGAGTTTGTTGATTTTTGGATAAGTACCTACATATGAAAATTGTAACTTTCGTTTTTTTAATATTACCTGTTGTTTTATTATCCTCTGTCATTTACATGCAATAATTTTCCTATAGCATAAAAAAATAATGATTTGGAAGACAAAACCTTTATACTACTTTATAGGATTACTTTGTTGTCTGTCTGTTGGAGGTATCCAGCTAAAATTCATCAGATCTACTGCCCTTGGAACTGATAAAATCAATCTTCTAAGCCAACGCAATCAAAAGATACTGTTTGTTTATGTCGCAATTTTCGACACTCGCAAGGGAATCAAAGCCTTTTAGGGTACGTCGAACGTAGAACCTTGAAATTAGGTACGTAGAAACATCTTCTTATATTATAGCACAGATTTTCTTGTTTTTTTTTCGAACTGAATACCGTAGCGCAGTTGGCCAGCTAATGGGCCTTCACTGCAAAACCGGACTGGGTTGGGTTTAGGGTTTTTAGCCCTGACCGACCCGAGGGCCCCGCAAAGTGGGGGTCGCACCTCGGCTCGGGCCGTCAGGAGGTGTGTTGACACGACTATTTTGATTTTCTTGTTATTTTATAAAACACACGCTTAATAAACTAAATTAATTTTAATTATAGTAGGTACTAAAAATTACTAAAATCAGATGACGCAATTATGGAACCAACAGCCCCAATGGACTCTTAACTCTTAACCCTTATTAACTAATCAAAATAACCTTCTTTTAAATATATTAAGAAAAGTCGTGATCTTCCTAACAAAATTATAGCTGTACAGCTAGCAACAAATATCACCTAAAACGCTCTTACGCACCTTGTAATAAAGGTGAGATTAAATTAAAGATTGTTGACTAGTGTACAGTAGCATTATAAAATAAACTGCGCATTTTGAGAGCAATCAGGAACCGATCTGGATTTTGACTCTTCTATAAAAACGATGAGGAAAAATACTGGGCTTTGGGTTAGGATTAAATGTGCTTGGAATAAAACAGTAACCGATTTAACTAGCGCTTATTTTTCAAAATCGTAGCCGATTGAGTTGACGACCGACCTAACACTAAAGTAAGAATTTATAATAACTGTGTAAACAAAAGTATATAAATTATATCATACGCGTCTTTTTTTATTTCTACTGGCGTTTCTTAAAGTTTACAGTTCCCGTACGGAGTAGACTAAAATGTCAATAGTCTACCACTGAGGAGTTAGTACAGGCATAAGTTGTATATTAGTTAAAAAATAGTTTTATTGTTCACATGAAATTAGACGGCAATGTCATAAAGTCAGATTCAACAATTAAACTAAACAATTTCATCACCATCACAACAAACCAAAGCATACCATAACATTAAAAATAAACTAAACACATAATGTTTTATTCATTAGAAAATTCTAAATCGTGATAAGAAACTACTAAAAACTATTAGCTACCGGGTTTTCATCTTACGGGACAATCTTACATTGATAACAACAGTGATAAATGAATCTGACGATGAACCAAGATGACCCGCGATCGAATTTACTTAATCTTGATTGAATTATAATGACTCAGAATGATTTAAGTAACAAAATATAGTTCTCACTAGCTTTTGCCTGCGACTCCGTCCGAGTAGAATTAGTAATTACAGCAGCCTATGTTTTAAGCTTGTAGCTCTAAAACTGACGATACATACATACAAAATATCCCCCCCCCCTTTCAACCCTTTACAACCCCTTTTCGTCCTTTTTTTATGTCCTTTCTCAGGCCCTAGACTATCTGTGTACTAAATTTTATTTATATCGTTTAAGTAGTTTTAACGTGAAAGCGAGACAGTCATACTGATAAATAGAGTTACTTTCGCATTTATAATTTTAGTTGGAATTAGGATTTTTGTTCCAATCGATCCTTTATTGGAATAAAACAACTGTAGGTAACGGATTTAACTCGCATATAGATTTCATAATCGTAGCCGACTGATCTGACGACAATCTGACACTAAAGTGAACTTACAGTTAGTGTAAACTAAAAAAATAGGTATAATTATATAGGTACGCGAATTAAATCCGTTATAATTGTTTTATTTTTATGTATAATAACTGCGGAAGCTTTAGAAATTACAGCACAATGTTTTATAATAAGTTAATCTGATTTTGATTTGTTTCAGGTAAGTCAGATTTGTTTATTTACACTTCGGTGATTGTAAATGAGGTAAGTAAATTTAATGAGTCATATTATGTTTTTTAGTTTTTCTAAGTACCAATTCATACATAATCATTGTACTAATACATAATTGTATTAGTACAACCTTTTTCCATATACCAACGTGTTATGTAATTGGACACTTAAAAAAGGTATCAAAACCATTTAGCCCTAACAAAACCTTACAAACACCGTTATACCTATTCGACCACAAAGTTTAATCACGTTTCTATCTTTTGTAACCCCAAAACAAAAACCTGTGACAAATAAAAAACTAAACCAACCTGTTTTACCGTTTACACAATCCCGTAGCCCACAGACATCGCCCTTATTAAAGAGGATATTAGAACAGGGATAAAGTTTCTCAACCGCAGTATTAAATTTGTAACTTTTAAAAGTGATCGATCAAAAAAGTTTATTAAATGTCAGATTAACTTTCGATTTGAAGGTGGAAGCGTAAAGTGACACGACCTCTATATGGTTATCGATGGTATTAGATGATAATATGATTTTAATTTAATTTTGGTAGATGATAAAATATACCTTGTTAAAAATAAAAGTTTCAAATAAACTTTGGCAACAAGGGACACTATTCTGGAGTACTAAGTTGGCAGTAATATGAAGTCATACAAGATCAATAAGTAGGTACCTAATATGACTTCTAGACAAGTCTCACTTATAAATTATGTAGTAGTAAAATAGCTCTGGCAGGGGAGCAAACACTTAAACAAGATCCATATTATGACTGTTTACTCCCGAATAGCACTCCAGTTTGCAAGTGTTAAGTATGACTAACCTAATAGAACAGCTAATGAAACGTACCTACTTAAAAAAAAACAAATCTAATTACCTACCTAGACAAGTTCCAATTAATTGGTGAACTATAGAATCAAATGAATAATGTATGGAATTGACAGATGTTATTTTTTTGAGCATATTATTAATATCAACAATGTATTGGAATGAAACAACTATTAATGGATTTAACTCGCGTATTTTTATTTTATTTTATTAGCTGACGTTTCGGATTCTTTACAGTTTCCATAATCGTAGCACGACTGAGCTGACAATAGTCTAACGCTAAAGTGATTTATACAGTTATGCGTGCATGTCATAACAGAATCAACAATGTAGTAAAAAAAATCTATTAAATTGGGATTGTCCAATTACTAAGCAATATTGTAATAGTAAGGAAAATGTACACTACTAAGCCATTAATCATTTATTTAATAAATAATCAAACTTCAATATAAAATATATTGAACAAAACAAAAAGGACATCATTTATGATCATTTGTAACAAAGAAAATAAGGTGAACAATAAGTTCGCTGTATATCAGAAAAGGCATCTCAACAAAATAAGCTACTCGAGGAAAACCGTCAAGCGTGATCTGGAGTGTGTAATAAATGGTTCAGTATGATTTAAGTTAAGAACCTTTGCATAAAAATTTCGTTCTTTTGTTTTTGAATACTCGACTATGAAAAAGGAGATTAGTCACTTGAAAAATATCCGTAGTTACATTTACAAATATAATTATTAGGTTATAGTTGTGTTAAAAAAATATACCTACCGATTATATTTTCTGTTGATGTCAAAAAGTCCATTTAATACCGCAAACTGTCCACAGATAAATAAAGCATGTCATAACAGAGAATCAGAAAATTTTAAAGATTTCCATCTTATTTAATTTTGATACTATACGGAACCCTAAAAGACAACACAAAGCCATACATTCACGCTTCATTTAGCAAAAGGGTATCGAATTCATCTTCTACATGGCAGTAGTTTTTACTAAAGTATCAACTCTTAATGGCCACTCTACACTAGTATTAGTTTTGTTAGGGCGTTTTTGCTTAACTATCAAGATGGGTGCACTATACATTAGTTTATGTCACAGGTGATATAGTAGCACTTTGCTTTTGCTATTATTCCTATAGAAAGTATTAAAATTGTCCTTATTAAAGCTGGAATGCTGAGCATGAAAACAGTAAATGAATTAAAATAATTTAACGTGTTAGTTTAGTGGTCCCTGACCACGAAACCGGAGGTGACAAGTTCGAATCCCTTTGTAGGTCTTGATAACTTATAAAAATGTTTTGGAATGAAACAACTATTAACGGATTTAACTCGCTAAAATTTAGCGTTAGACTATTGTCAGCTCAGTCGTGCTACGATTATGGAAACTGTAAAGAATCCGAAACGTCAGCTAATAAAATAAAATAAAAATACGCGAGTTAAATCCGTTAATAGTTGTTTCATTCCAATGTGTAATAACCGCGAAGGCATCAGAAATTATTATAAAAATGTTTTTTTTTTCTTACTTTTAGTCAAATATTATTATTAAATAACGTAACATTCCGCAGTTGATTCTAGTAAAATTGATTTCAAAATAATTGGTAATAGCACAGTAAATTGTGAGAAGCAAAAGATTGTGCATTGGAATGAGACAACTATAAACGGATTTAGCTATAGGCTGACGTTTTGAAAACTTTACAGTTTCCATAATCGTAGTACAACTGAGATGACGATGGCCTAATAAAAAAAAAGGTTAACGGTAATGTTGGTTTTGGTACCATCAAAATTGCCATGGCTAGACAATATGGCAGAAAATTGTAGATTTTTCTACTTGCATCAGGGAATGAAGAGAAATAATTTCCAATTAAAGTTGCACTTTTGAAATGTATATAATAATCAACCTTAACATTCGAAACGGAATCGTGTCACACAAACTGACAGACAAAGGTTTTTAGTTTATCAGTGCACTTATTGCACAAATGCACAGTAATGGACTGACGTTCCGAAATAGTCACGACTTGACATTTAATGTCAAAAGATGCACATTGACATGCATAGGTTTTTGTTTAGTCATTTTTTGATTGACAGTTGAGAAATGTTGCAGATAAGTTTAACGGTTTTTTAAGTAAAATACGTTTATAAGTTGTGGTGATGCATTTTTTTATTGCATGTATAATTTATGGAAATTTTAATGTATAGGAAAGAATGTCAAAATAGTTATATTATATATACATCAAAGTATAGCTTACCTTTACTCCCTATATATTAATTATATGTTAATTTTTTGATAGAAATTAAGTAGGTAAGTAATCATTTGTGATGCCTCGCGGTTATTACACATCGAACTTAAACAACTATAAACGGACTTAACTCGCGTATTTTTATTTTATTTGCTGACGTTTCGGTTTCTTTACAGTTTCCATAATCGTATTATCAGCTCAGTCGTGCTACGATATGAAAAATAGATCTTGATTGTCGATTTTCCTTACCCGATATGCATACAAAAATCATAAAAATTTGCACTGTCTTTTTGGAGGAGTTTGGCAACAACGCGACACGAGAATTTTGTATTAGATATTACCATTTAGGAAAGCATAAAACCTGAATAAACAGACAAGCTAATTATTTCTTTAGGTGCTAGTAATCCCTACTAATATTATAAATGCGAAAGTAACTCTGTCTGTCTGTCTGTTACGCTTTCACGCTAAAACTACTGGGCCGATTTAAATGAAATTTTGTACAAAGAAAGTCTGGAGCCTGAGAAAGGACATAGGCTACTTTTTAACCGACTGCAAAAAAGGAGGAGTTCCACGCGGACGAAGTCGCGGGCAGAAGCTAGTAAATTATAAAAACTTAACTTTATTTTCAAATTATCAATATTAAAATCAGAAGCGTAGTTAAATAGTAACGACGCAACTCAAAACAGTAACGTAACAAAATAACGACTCCAAAACATTTGTAAATCGTTCAGCATGCGTTTAAAATATAAAACGATAGCCATTAAATGAAAACCACTTGAGCACGTGGTTATGAGTTTGAGGGTAGATTAACACGACTGTAGATACGATGATTGTGTATTTAGAAGTTGGTCTGTTTCACTGTATGATAGATAATGTTTTTAACTGTTACTCGACGAAGCTTGAGATTACAATAAATTTATATTCACTATATTGTTCATTGGAATGAAACAACTTTAAACTGATTTAACTCACGTATTTTATTTTATTGGCTGACGTTTCAGAGCCTTTACAGTTTCCATAATCTTAGCACGACTGAGCTGACAAAAGGCTTTCTGTAAAGTAAAAACTTTAGCGTTCGACTCTAGCTTAGTTGTGGGATATTTTTTTATTTCATTTGCAAACTATTGTGAAGTCTTGACGTTGAGATTTTTTTTATAAAAATTGTATTCACTAGATATGTTATTATCAAATTAGTGCTTAGTATAAGTGTAAGTAGTTTTTGATTGATTATGAATATTATTCTAAGATATTTAGAAATCCTTAATTCTATTTCTATGGGTACATTGATTATGTAATTTCTCAATAAAATCTTAAATAAATAATAAAAAATATGTATTTTTGTACTCTTGTACACTTTCTGGTAATGTTTTATTGCACAATAGACTTTATACAATTCAATATATCAATAACAATTTCTGACTCATCAAACGTTAATGCGTAACTCAAATTAAAAAAAGATAACCTGTAATTAACAACTATTGTCTTGTGTGTTATTGAAGGAAAATAAAATGTCAAGTTGTCTTAACAAAATCCCCGATAAAAGATATTTCCTAGAAATACAGTAACTATATTATTATCTTAGTTATATGACTAAGGGTGGGTTTTTTATCCATTAGTGTTTAACTAATAATTAAACTTTAACTAAAGTCCATAAATCTTTGTCACAATATACTTTTCTGTCCTCCGGCCGGAAAGCGCCAACTTTCTGGCCGCTGCGCTAAATGAAATTGCCGCTTTCTGGCTTCGTCGAACAGAAAAATAGTTTACTGACCTCGGCCAGTAAATAAAAAAGCTTCAGATCACATTTTTGTCAACCTCGGCTTCGCCTCGGACGACAATTACATGTGATCTGAGACATTTTTTATTTTACTGGCCTTGGTGCGTAATGTACTATTATATCAGAAAAAGGTCAATATAACTACGTAATACTCAAGTTAAGTACTTATGGGATAAAATACAGCATAGCTCTTTATTTAAGTTTAGAAAAAAATACACAAAAAAAATCATAAAGAATTAAATTTATTTAGAGTAACAAAACAATTATAACAGAATAAATACCTAATGCTGACGCTTCGGAAACTTCACAGTTCCCATATTCGCTGCTATTACCTATTCAACTTATTTTACGACTAAACTAAGACCATAATTTCCACAATTGAAAAATAAGTACAGGATTCAAAAAAGTTAATAAACACAATCTACTAAAAAACTAATCTAATTTGAAAGCTTTCTGTAACGGAAACACGCTTTGACACTTGAAAATGTCATCGGCAACCACACGCGGCGCCTGCGCAGCGTCTCCGTAATGGCGGGTAATGATTTCATCATTATTTTAATAAACATAATGGTCATAAAGACTTACTTTTAAAAGGGATTTTTTTTTTTAATTTCTGATGAGTTTTCGGTTGTTATACGTGGAATGAAAGGACTATAACGAATCTAACTGTAAAGTTTTCAAAACGTCAGCCAATAAAACACGAGAGTTGAATACGATGTTTTAAGGTGTTTAAAAATTAAAAAAAAAATCAAAATCTTTATTCTGCAAGTAGGCAATAAATGCACTTTTACATGTCTGAGTCTACCAGCGATTCGAAAAGTATGACTGAATACAAAATATATAGTTGCTACAGATAATTACGATATTATACGGGCACATTTACAGAGAGATGTATAGTGTCTCCGTGTCAATTTAAATACAACTTAATCTACAAATCTTTAAAAAAGATAGTCAATAATATTCTGATAGAATTTGCACTAGAGTTTATTAACCTTGGGTCTAGCAATGTTTCAAAGATCTTTCTGTGTTTTGAAATAAAATAATGAATTATTAGAACATTAAATTTATTTCATTTTATTTCACATTATCATTTTATTTTTATTATGAAAATAAAATTTCTCTTTCGCTTGTTCTTAATTATTTTATGTAGGTACATACAAATAAATAAAAAAAAATGCACGGTATTTAAGTGATAACAAATTATCTCATGACATAGCCACTTGTGTATAACTCGTGTATTAACAAGAGTCTCATTAAAATCGGATTAGTAATTCCGTAACATTACGGTGTGACGTAAGGAAATCCCGAAATTGATGGAAAAAGCTTTATTACGTTTAGTTATTTTTTGTGGTTTTATAATAACTGGGAAGATTAATTTTGATGTAATTAGGTACTTATTAAAGTTACACTAACATTGTTATACATAAAGAGTACTTTTTTTTTACTTGTATGTAGGTACTTTTTAAAATTAAGTAGATAATATTTTGAAGAAATTTCGGATTCCTTCAGGGATAGTTTTGTTTTTTTTTTATATAATTATGTAGTATAAATATAATAAAAATAATTAGGTATACGAACTCAATTTAAGCTGTTTTTCATTTTGTATTTTGATATAATTTATTATTTTAATTATAATAACTTATATCGTTGTAAAAAGCTGACTGTTAGTAAAAAAATGAAAACATTGATACTAGCGAATCAAACAATATTTACCTACATTCAAATTATGTAACTGGTTAAATATCAACATTTTAATATTAAGGTAGGTATATTAAAAATGCTTTATAATTTTTATTCGGTTTATATAAATAAATAAAAAAAAAACACCAAAATATTATGTAGTTTACTATTTTAAGTAACACTAAATTACGTAAGTAGTCAGCTACACAGCTTCTAGTTAACCCAAGTTTAAATCTGCACATGACAAAATAAATCACGCAGTTAAAGTTAGAACGAGCAAAGAAATAGCCTGGTATTACAAAGTAAAAGCCTTTAAACAGTAGCCGTAAAACTGGACTTGTGAACAAAGAAACTGTGGTTTTACACCGTTGTGTCGTAAACAATATAAATAAATGAACTTGTATTCGAAAATCATAAGACTCAAGTATTTCAGTGTTGCAAAATGGAAAGTAATATTTCTTAATTCAGTAGGTACTGGTTTTTAATAATTTGGATGCTTCATATTTAAAATAAACTAAACCATATAGCTAAAGATGTATACATCAATTGAGATTGAAAAAAGGTAGTTAGTACAAATAAATCTATACAATACTATACATCCATATAATAATTATATTATTACGTAAAAGGAGAAGCTGACTTAATGACTGTCATATCAACGTAGGGCCTAAACTTTAAGAATTAGAAACGTAAAATTTTGCACAGGGATTTAATTTGTAACTTGACTTGTTAACTTGAATTTTTTGAACTCACCTGAACTTCAAACACAAGCAGTTTTTTAATTACTTGTGAGTAACATACTTCTCTCTAATTTGAACGTTCCTCAAAAACAGCTTTTTAATAATCAAAAAAAAAGTATATCCTTATCCTTACTAATATCCTTACTTCCTTACTAATATTATAAATGCGAAAGTAACTCTGTCTGTCTGTCTGTCTGTCTGTTACGCTTTCACGCTAAAACTACTGGACCGATTTTAATGAAATTTGGTACAAAGAAAGTCTGGAACCTGAGAAAGGACATAGGCTACTTTTTAACCGACTGCAAAAAAGGAGGAGTTCCATGCGGACGAAGTCGCGGGCAGAAGCTAGTAGGTAATAATTTCTGTTGTCTCCGCGACACAACCATCACTTTAGTGCTAGACTATCGTCAGCTCGCTGGCTCTACTACCGAACTAAATTTAGCTAATTACAAGCACTCACAACAAAACAGTAAACATATACCTAAGTTCATATTTTATTACAACACGGTGTAACAGCGAGCTAAGTGGCGTACCGTTCATAGCGACTTATGAACTGCGTTTTAACATTTGATTTATTAACGTGCAGATCGCTTAAACCAACGGTAAATCCGTGATCATTTTGACAACGGTTAAGTGTCGCTTAAGTGCGTGGTGATAATGGCCTTTATTTAATTGGAGAGTGATCTATGCTAATTTAACTTTGATTTATGATTTTTTTTAACTAACATTAGATGTTTCTGGACTGACCTCATTGTAAAACAATTATAACGGTTTTGACTAGCGTAGATACCTAAGTATATTAATTTTGTGCTGACGTTTCTAAAAGTTTACAGTTCCCATTTGAAGCACGACCGAGCTGACGATTGTCAAGTATGTAAAGTTTTCGAAACATCGGCAAAAAAATATGCGAGTGAAATTCGTTGATTCATTCTGTGTAATAACTGCAAAGGCATCATAAATGATTAAGTATTGGAAACATTAAGTTTTAATTAAAAAATGAAACTATTCAAAGAATATTTTTGTATTTTTTTCTATCTCAATACTTTATATTTAAATAGAATTTAACATTATTTAATTTAAAGGTAAATTAATTAAAAAAATGTTTGGGCAAAGTTCGTTTTGTACCATAAAGGGCTGAAGCAACCCAACTTTACTGTAGAGGTCTTTTTATTTTGACCACTTACATATTTTGTTTTTAAGTTGGGAGACAAATTTAAACTGATACGGTCTACCTAATAGGTATTAAATAGGTAGCTAATACTAGATACATATTCAAAAATACCAAACAAAATCTTCTATCAAAAGATAGCAAAGTGTGCATCGGTGAATTATGAGCCCCGGCCTATTTGAATAGAAATTACTTCGCCGATTTGGTAAAGTAATGGTAGTTATTCCCCTATTCAATGCAGTATGGCCGCGATTGTGAACTAACTTCAATGGAAGGTAAATATGTTGTGTATTTTAGACGCGCCAATAATTTTACATTTGGAGAAATATTGTTGTCGAAATGTAGTTTAGCGATGGAGCGTGGCGAGGGATTCTGTTGTAGAATCTTTAGCGATGATAACATTAGATTTTCTTTAGTACCAAAATGTTTACTTATGTGAGGTAGGTATACCTAATTTATTTGAGAGTAGTTTGAGGCATAAGTTGTTCTTAACATGTAAGGAAAAATCATATTATAAAAAACATTCGTAAATAATTTACTAGGTACTTCTGGATTTTACATATTTATTAAATTATTTTTATTCCTTCTCAATAACTATTTACCTAAGCCTGTAATGTTAAGTACCTACTACCAATTATGTAGAAATGTCATTAATATACCATAATATTACAATTTCACAATATTAAAAAAAAAACATTTAAATACCTGAAAGACAATACAACAAAGCTTCGTCGTAGATACTTAGTACCTTAATGATAAATTCTATAATGGGGCCCAAGTGAAAAAAAGCGTAAGTGTTATACCTACTGCATATAAAAAACATAATTTCCTTTTTCACTAGGAACGTGTGACGTAGTACCAACCTTAAATTTTTAAATTACATTTTATAATATGGTCCAAGAGAAAAAGGGTATAAGTGTATCTGCATCTGTAAAATTCTTGGCTAAAACTCCAGAATTTAACTGACATTATAAAATCACTACGGTGGTCTGTGCACAGCAATAAATACAATAATATTGCATTACAACCGGCACTACCGGCGCGTGCGCGGATCAAATCTATGCATCGTCTTTACTCACTAGTGAAGGGAAATATCGACATCTATAGTAACTCTCCAGGTAAATATCGATATAAAAGACAGGCGACTCCATCCGCCTGGAATTCCATACAACATTTTATGCCCCCTTTTAACCCGTTACAACACTTTTTTCACAAATTTCGCAAAGAAGCCTATGTCCTTTCTTTGACTCTAGACTATCTGTATTTCAAATTAAATTTAAATCGGTACTGTAGTTTTAGGGTGAAAGCTAGACAGACAGACAGAGTTACTTTCACATTTAAAAGATTATAGTTAGGATAATTAAAAATTGAAGGCTCAAGTTGAAAAATAAATTGTCTTAGGAGCTTCTGCAAACTATAGAAGTTAAACTAGTAAGATAATATAAAGTGACTTAAAAAACATGCGGGTTGTTTGTTCGTTTGTATACATTTTATTACCTCATTCTAGTACAATCACGTTTTTATTAATTCCTTCAATAAATTATCAACCTAATAAATAAAACAGTTTTCCTTGTGTATGTCAGTTAGTATGTATTTAATGTAATATTATTTTATTATAAACTTAATTCATCTAAATATTTATTACATATACACGTACCTAGATACCGTACACACACATATATTTTATATGTATTGTTATTCTTAAAACTATTATATACAACTTTTATATTGTTTAGGTGTGGTATAACAGAATATTATCATAATATATTTCTATTATACTTATATAATTTCAATTTTTTTTTATAAAAATACTAAAATATTATCGATATCGATAATTTCACAAAGACTTATTCGACCAACCCTACTCACCTCTAGTTTGCATCAAACGGTTTTGCGGTGAAGGAAGATATAATATTATGCGGTCTGTAAATGTGCGGGTTCGAAACCGGACCGTGCCAGAGCTAATCTAATATTGGGAATAGATTAACTGATGTTTTGTTACAGATTGTCCATCGGAATGAAACAACTATGAACGGATCTAACTCGCATTTTAATCATTTCTGGTGCCGTTGCGGTTATTACACAGTTGTTTCATTCCAATCGCGCGTTTTATTTTATTTAATTTGCTGACGTTTCGGATTTACAGTTTCCATACTCGTTAACTTTAGCAGATTCTTGTCAGCTCAGTCGTGCAACGTGTAAAATACATCCAAGACTCAGGTAAATACAGATGTGTGCGTGCACTGCGTGCTACTCACACTGACATCTGCCGTTATCGACTTTTTTTATTAATATGTATTATATATACTTTTGTTTTTATTTTACATTATGTTAAAATATTCTTGCTTGTTAGGTATTTCTTCTCGGTAATCGGTCTTTCCGAAGCGCTACACTCATTAGAAGTGTAAAAGTACTTTTTTCTGTTGTGTCTCTTTACTGATAATTAATTTAACTTGTATTTTTAAATATTATAATAGAAACAAAAACATTGTTATCGTAACATAGAAACTATGCAGCTATCTACCTCCGTGTAGAGATAACCTACAATATAATATTATCACTTGTACATATTTTACAATTATTTTATTAAAATACGTAGCCTCTGTACAGTTTCCTTTGATAACGGGAGTCATTTTATATTTAATTATAACAGTAGTTAAATTATTTAAGGTTAAGCGTATTGTTTTTTTTTCTTTACCTCTTTTTGATAGTAAGAGCTGACAATAGTTACGCTAAAGTGATTTATGCAGTTGTGCTACGATTATGGAAACTGTAAAGAATCCGAAACGTCAGCAAACAAAATAAAATAAAAATACGCGAGTTAAATCCGTTAATAGTTGTTTCTTTCCAATGTGTAATAACCGCGAAGGCATCAGAAATTAGTACTATTTATTTTCAAGCACATAATATTATGTAAAATCTCAGGACAATGTGTTAAGTTTATTTTTTCATTAATAAAATATTCTCATTTTTTATGCATTTATGTATGTTCCTTTATCTATTGTCTATGGGTACCCATAATAAAATCCTGACGTCTCAAGTCCCAAAAAAAGCCAAGTTTAGGACAAGATTAATCAAATTGGTATGCTTTGTTTATTTACATTTATTATTTTAATGATTTGTAGTTCAAGGCCTCGTTTAACCGTTTATTTCAGTATTTAAATGGATTAACCGCAAAATAATATTTACTGAATTAGATAAGGTGTTATGCTGAACAAAAACAACAATTAAATATTATTATTAGTACGTTTACGATATTATATAAATTTAATTGGTAAATGTACAAAAAAACTTTAATACATAAATCGTCAAAAATGGTAAACAATTATGCAATTAGTGCATTAATTTTATTTCAATAGACAATAGATAATAATATTTTACATATTATATTTCTAACTTCTGATATACATGCATTCACTATTTTGACATATTTTGCCTATGTTCTGTTTACATCATTATTTTATTTATATTTTGTATTATTTAATACTCGACGTTGAAACAAAAGTAATCAAGCAAATAGCGATAGTTTTATGAAACAAAAAAATCAGACATTGAAAATATCTTTAGGCAAAGTTAGCCTTAGGGTTAAAGTAACCCAACTTTGGCTTAGCACTACTTTTAAATTTTTTGATACCTACCTAAGCTACCGTTATTTTTTAAAAAACTTTTAGCTTAGACATCATATTTTCTTATATTTATTGCAAAATGATTTTTACATTTTAATGTTAGTTTGAACTTGGCTTAACAACGACTGCGTGTCTAGATTATGATTTTTTAAAAACATTTTGCAATGAAATATTTGCAAATGATTTGGTTATATTTTAATTATAATCCTCCTAACAGTGTTATAAGTAACTTATAGAATGACTATTTCTGAGTCACTCATGTTTACAAAATAAACGATATTTTGCGGTTAGAGAAGCTTCGATTTAAATAATTCAATATAACGCAATACTCTTATCATTCCTACACATGTAGTAACTCGTAGTAAAATTATCAAACACGAGTTCAGAAATGTTTATAATTATTATATTATTACACTTAATGTATTTGTGGGGCTCCTACACGGGCCATGTTTTCCTGCAATATGTGGCTGCAACACAGTGGCCCAGCAACATTGCAAGCAATACCAGCCACACTATGCAATAATGCAGTTATGTCCCGGCCATATAGCCAAACATTTTTTGTGTTGCCGTGTATGGCCGATATTGTCCCGAAGGGTTGCCGGACGATCGCTAGGCTGTCGATTTTAAATGCAATATTGCCCAGCCAGTTGTATTGTTGTTTCACTCGTTCACTTTGTACGGCATAGTGTATCCTTTTCTACGCGACATGCGCCTTTCGCGATTTTTGCGCCGTTCTCATGTTTGTATCTTTTCTTTTTATTTTTGGTCCGATTTTGTTTAAAAGAAAGTCGAAATCACTCTTTGACATTCTAGTAAAATTATGAAATAATTTATTATCAAGGCTTATTTCTAGACTCAAATTATCTAGAGTTTCACGTTTATTTAAGAGGATCGTGAACCTGTTAATTTTCATACAAAAGGCGATAACGTTTTACACCCAGTAAATATAGTTAGATTTTTATAATTTTTGGATATGTTGTAGATATAATGAGAAACTACGTCTGTACGTTTTGATTTTTAAGAAATATTGCTTAAATAATATAGATTTATATGATTATAAATCTATATATAGATTTTTAGATGCTCATAAATTTTAGCGTAAGCAATATTTCTTAAAAATGAAAACGTACAGACGTAGTTTCTCATTATATCTACAACATATCCAAAAATTATAAAAATCTAACTATATTTACTGGGTGTAAAACGTTATCGCCTTTTATATGAATATTAACAGGTTCACAATCCTCTTAAGTAAGGTCAAATCCAAAATTTCTTCTTCTTTTGTTTTTCTTTTAAAACGATGTAAGCTGCTGCGACAAGTGTGATTTCGTCAGCCATTATTGCCGGTTTGTGTTGCCCGTGTGAGTCTGCGTCTCATCAGCCATACTATTGCAGACATATATGCACACATTGCCCAGCCATAGATGGCTCGGCCATCAGTTGCAAAGAAATATTTTTGTGGTTGCTGGGAAATTAGTTGCCAATAGTGCAGCCACAAATTGCACAAAAACATGGCCCGTCTAGGAGCCCCATAAAACAATCTGCGTAATTTAATACTAGTTAGGTTAAAGGTCGTAAGTGCATTGTATACCTACCTATGATTTCGTAATACTGCGGTATGTACCCCAAAGTTTCGTTTGTTTTTTTTTAAATGTTTTTCGTTTTAGGTACCTCATTATAGTTTTTGTCTATCTCGAAGTAGGTAAAAAATAAAAATGACAAACTTTTTCAAAAGAATATTAAAAAAATCCATATTGTCAACAGAAATAGTATTGCTCTGTTATATTTTTTTTAATAAAAATAAAATTTCATGCAACATTTAGGTATCGTTGAAATCCGATAAATAGTAAATATGGATAAAATATCTTTTTTCGTATTTCTACCTTGATAAGTCTCTTTCAATTTATTTTATAGCCTGCAACTATATTTAATTGATATTATTATGGATTAGTATTATTGCAATTAATTAGCACTTAATTGTTGATTTAATATGCGTCGCACTGATTTGATTGTTTTCCTGCTTATTGCGTAATAAATAAACATTGAAAATGCAAGTGTTTCGATAACCTTTACAGAGGTCTATTATAAAAGATAAGTTCTTTTATAATAACGCATATTATTGAAAATTTTATTTATGTATAACTAGCTTCTGCCCGCGACTTCGTCCGCGCGGAACTCCTCCTTTTTTGCAGTCGGTTAAAAAGTAGCCTATGTCCTTTCTCAGGCTCCAGACTTTCTTTGTACCAAATTTCATTTAAATCGGTCCAGTAGTTTTAGCGTGAAAGCGTAACAGACAGACAGACAGACAGACAGAGTTACTTTCGCATTTATAATATTAGTAGGGACTAATAAAACATTTGACTTTATGCTTGATATTTTTAAGTACTTCCACAAGTGTGTTCTTATCCTACGTCAGTTCGATTCGAATAAAAATAGTTATATTATAATCTTTACTAGTATAATAAAGAAGAAAGGTTTGTTTGGATTGAATTGGCTCCCAAACGACTGGACCGATTTGAAAAATTCTTTCACTGTTGGGAAGCTACACTATTCCCGAATGCCATAGGCTGTATTATATTTTAAAAAAAGGGATCCGTGCGAAGCCGGTCGGGCCGCTAGTTTAAAATATCGCACCCCTAGATCTAAAGGGAGTTAACTCAAAAAAAGTAACTTTTTCGGGAGAGGCGAAATTGTTGTAAGGAATCGGTTCCTTTTTTTAGCGTGTGTTTAACTTAAATCTTCAGATTATTGAGTTAGCTCCCTTTAGATCTAGGTGTGCGATATATTAGTACGTAAAAACACCTATCCACTTAAAAATAGTAAAGATTTTTAATCCAATAATATATGAATAATTTAATTTATAATCTTGAAGTGTTATTTGCAGTGCACTCACTCGAACGCACATATCGTTTATCTCAGTAAACATATTGCAAATCAGTTCATATTACTGTGGGAAGAAATTTATTTACTTAGCTTACACTATTCAAATAATACCCGCTATTTGTATCTATTGATTTTATTAAAAATCATATAAAACTAAGTAATATTTTTTGAAACTATTAGACACTAATATTCGGTTTTTTATTCAAATAGGAATTAAAAAAAAACTTTTTTTCTTACATACCTACGTGCTATTAAACATTACCTTTAGGCAATAAGTACCTACTCAAATAATGAAATATGTCATGATGATGACTATTATTACAAAAATGCAAAAACATTACTTTTTCTACCAATAAAACCTATTTAAATCCTTTGGGTTAATTTTAATTATTTTGACTGATACTTCCGCGGTTATAAAACATTGGAATAAAACAAGTAGGTTGGCATAAAATACGCGAGTTAAATACGTTTTAATACTATGCAGTTGATAATTTCTGATGCCTTCGCGGTTATTACACATTGGAATGAAACAACTATAAACGGATTTAACTCGCGTATTTTTATTTTTATTTTATTAGCTGACGTTTCGGATTCTTTACAGTTTCCATAAGCGTAGCACGACTGAGCTGACAATAGTCTAACGCGAAACGTCAGCTAATAAAATAAAATAAAAATACGCGAGTTAAATCCGTTAATAGTTGTTTCATTCCACTATGCAGTTGATTCATTCCTTCACTATCTTTAACATTAACACAGTTTTTTTTACTCTCAAACAAAAAGATAGGTACTCATAAAAACTCCTTTGTTCTACCTCTTCCCCAAGAACCCAATTTTCCTCAAACCTTCTTGGAACATTATATTCCAATTCCCGGTATAAAGGTACGGGTCCTGCGAAACGGCATATAACCTAAATCTTACTCACGCTCGTACAATCCATCAGATATAAACATAATTCTAGCTCGTCAGGGTACCTAAGAAATAGCTTGCTTCGGGGTAACAGCTACTGTCCAACACCTGGCTTCAAGGTATGAGAGAAAAGCTATACAAATAGCGGTGACCAAAGTATTTCATAATAATAATAGGTAAAGAACATCTACGTTGATGACAAAAGAAATATAATAGATTTCATGTTGTAATGAAACAAATGTAGACCGATTTAACTCTCGTAAGTAGTTTACTTTATTGACAATGACAGTTGTGCTACGATTATGGGATCCGTAAAGGCTCCGAAACGTCAGCCAATAAAATAAAATACGCGAGTTAAATCAGTTTAAAGTTGTTTCATCCCAATGTATAATAACCGCGAAGGCATCAGAAATTATTAGATTTGATAAACATGTGCAAGTCGGATTCACGCACGATGGATTTCGTACCATTATCAATAAAAACAGAAAAAAACGCTTTATATAGGTACTCATTTTATTCTTTTTTTAGCAGGTCCTGTTTTTTGTGGTTATAGGAACAACAGAAATGCATCACCTGTATATTTCAACTGGCTAAATAATATCACGCTTCATGAAAGCCTGGTCTCAGCAACCCTGTTTTACTGACGCTTAAAAAAATCACAGTCCCCATATTCGTAACACAACTAAGCTTACAAAAGCCTAACTCTAAAGTAAAGTCAACTCAAATGAAATACGTGAGTTAAAGCCGTTATAATTTTTATTTTTTGACGGCCTGTTGGTCTAGTGGTTAGAGGCCCTGACTACGAAACCGGAGGTTGCAGGTTCGAATCCCGCTAGAGGCAGATGTCAATGTGATGAGCACTGGCATCTGTACCTGAGTCTTGGATGTCTTATATCCGTTGTCTAGTACCCATAACACAAGTAAAAAGCTTTGCTTAAAATGGGACTAGATAATTGGTGTGAATTGTCCAAAGATGTTTATTTATTTATTTTTATTTATAATTGTTCATTCTAATTAGATGTCGTTCTAGCGACCCGTACCTCGCGCTAAACATTATTACTACACTCTTCTCTCTTATACCATACAAAAGCCTTACTATATTGTATGTACTATGTTATACTGGATATACACACATGAACTTTTGCAGTTTGTGCAGTAGAAGCGGTTTGAGAACCGGTTTTTCGAATACTGCACGTTGACTCCAAGCACAGAGGTTTATGGAGTTGGTTTTACTATCGTTTAACTTTAATATTTATTACTATTTTTATTAAAAAGTTAAGACATTAGTTACTTAGTAAATAAATGATGTTAAGGAATATAGGCATAATAATGTATGATGCCTTCGCGGTTATTACATATTGGAATGAAACAACTATAACGGATTTAACTCGCGCATTTTCTTTTATTAGCTTATGTTTTTAAAACTTTACCGTTTCCATATTAGTAGTAATCGTAGCCAACTTATTTTGGATCACAAAATCCCTACTAATATTTCAAATTCGCTTGTAACAATGTATAGATGTCGAGCGTATGGATGTATGTTTGTTGTTCTTATACGCAAAGAGTAGAATCATAGGTACATTATTTTGTATCAGGAATCCTTACCAATATTATAAACGTTTCAAGTTTGTAAGAATTTATGTATGTCGGATATATGGAATTTGATGAAACTATACAATAATATATATACGGTCTCTGGGCAGAAGCTAGTCTATGTACTAATATAATAATAAGGAGGCTTTCCTCCTTATTATTAGTTTGTTTGTTTGGATTGAATACGCTCCAAAACGATAAGACCGATTCGAAAAATTCTTTCACTGTTGGGAAGCTACACTATTCCCGAGTGACATAAGCTATATAAAAAAGGGATCCGTGCGAACAACTAGTATATAGGTAATGAAGAGGAAAGGTTTGTTTGTTTGGATTCAATAGGCTTCTAAACGACAGATTCATAAAAATCTTTCACTGTTGGGAAGCTACACTATTCCCGAGTGACATAAGCTATAAAAAAAAGGATCCGTGCGAAACCGGGGCAGACAGCTAGTTATTAACTAGGAGCGTCTCCACGGCCGGCTGTGTTCGTTCGCTAGATTTTGCTGAGGCGTCTTTATTACTTCTTGTCGTTAGATAGTATCGCGCCGCGCCGGGCCCACAATCACTTACTATAACTATATTGTGTTCTATGTTTCCTGGTCGAAATTAAACTTTACTTGGTTTCACTTTATTGGTTATCAACTTTATTTATTGTTTAGTTTTGCTTTTCTGTGACATTTACTGCGCGACTGACAATGAAAATGACACGCGTGAACGTCATTTTTTAAGTACGTTTCGACAACTTTACAGGTACCGTAGCCAACTGAGCCGATAGTCTAACTTTATAGTGATTTTACATTATATAAACTGCATTTTTTTTAGAAATTCTAATTTTACAAATCTAATAATTTATTAAATTACTTGTTTTATTCCAATGTGTAATAACCGCGAAAGCATCAGAATTCTCTTCACCTCACCTTCTTTCTATGTACCTACCTACTTACCAAGATCTATCTCGTTTATACAATAATAGTACTTATACTAATTCATTGTTCCTCTAAAACCATTTTCAAATTCCACCAAAATTTACTCAAAAATGACGTTAACATAACAATTTAAGAACTATTTTTGAATCATCCAATCTGAATGTAACCACAGGTAAACATGACCAGCCCATCTGCAACCAACTTCGTTGCTTAATTTATACCCGAAGTATAGTTTATTTCCTATGTTTTATTGAGAGTTTCTTCAATGTATCGGCTGATTGTGCAGTCTACTGGTATTACTGACCCTTCAAGACTACTGCGGTTAATAAAATGAACCTTCTTCTGTTTACAACCAGTAGTTTACTATACTTCTATTGTTTAAGCTTTTAGTTTTATAGAGATTTGTTCGTCTACTTCACGGACTTCGGAATTCTCATAATTATTCAACTTTTTAGCATTATTACTTTATTACTAAAGTAGTAAATGTTTATTTATTTGTGAGTCTATGATTAAACAATTTGTTTTTGTAAACTTAATGAACAGGTGTTAAATTACAGAACTTAATATAAATTCCGTTATTCATTAATTGTCTTTCGAAGTTTATGCATTCATATGAAATTAAGCTATAATGACTTATTGGAATACTTAATCAAAATATTATTATCTCCACCTTTATAATGATAGCAATAGTGATCATTGCTGTTATAGCTTTTAATACGAAAAACGGCAATACTTTTTAAAAAAACAGTTAAATTTTATATAATACATGGTATTAACGGTGTTGTTAAAATTAAAATCATTATTCAAAAAATAGATACAAAATAATGAGATCAGACCTTTATTCAAGTCAACCTATTTAAAAATTGAATCATAATTGAATCCCTACTAATCCCTACTAATATTATAAATGCGAAAGTAACTCTGTCTGTCTGTCTGTCTGTTACGCTTTCACGCTAAAACTACTGGACCGATTTATATCAAATTTGGTAAAAAAAAAAAGTCCGGAGCCTGAGAAAGGACATAGGCTTCTTTTAAACCGACTGCAAAAAAGGAGAAGTTCCACGCGGACGAAGTCGCGGGCAGAAGCTAGTATATATATATATGATATTGAGATAAAACGATTTAAAATGTCTTCTTTATTATTCAAGTCTATCGACTTACAGTTCAACGTAAATGCTTAATTACAATCGATATACGTTTTCCTTAGAGCATTAGCCGACAATAAACCGTACATAACAGTACTCAATCCCACTTAAACGTAAAACCAGCAATCAGTAAAAATCATAAGCTTTCGTCACTGTACAGACATTATAATTTTAATCTCTTATACATAAATTACAAGGTAGTCGTTAAATATCAGTTCTGAAGCGATTGCATTGACATAAAGCTGCTTTGCTTCTACAACTTTATCTATATCTCTAAAATATTGATCTAGGACCTTATCATCATCTGCGTTAGGTTTAGTTTGGTTGTTGTAAGTGACATTTGTAATGTTGTCAGGCCAGTCTGCTCTTGCGCAATGCAGCACGAGCCAACGGTAGGAGTATTCTGTTCCATATTTGAAATGGTCTAAAACCGTTGATTATTTACGCTTCTGTTATGGAAAAGGTTTTAATGCGTATTTGGATATATTTGTACATTAATCTTAAGAGACGTGAATATGCATCACTACATATATAAAACAAAGTCGCTTTTTCTGTCCCTATATTCATATGTACGCTTAAATCTTTAAAACTACGCAACGAATTTTAATGCGGTTTTTTTAATGGATAGAGTGATTGAGTGTGAAGAGAAAGGTTTATAGCACCCGTGTGAAGCCGGGTTGGGTCGCTAGTTATGTGTATTATAGGAAATGCAACAGGTTCTTTTTAATAGTTTGGGAGTCTTAAGTTCAAATTGTGAAAACATTTGTAAAACATATTTAGAAGGACAGGAATAACAGAAGCAGTAAATGCTGAATTATGTTAATAACATTTTGTTATCCTAAATTTTAAAAATTAAAATTTTCTGATTTTAATAAATTTTCTATAGATATTATGACTTAAATAATCACGGCCAGAGAACGTATCTGGGGTCACGTTCTTTTTTAAAACCACATACGTTTCCTGGATTTTTTTTTTGATACATTATTTAAAATTCATTTATTTTATTTTATTTGCTGACGTTTCGGATTCTTTACAGTTTCCATAATCGTAGCACGACTGAGCTGACAATAGTCTAACGCTAACGCAAAAAAAATAAAATAAAAATACGCGAGTTAAATCCGTTAATAGTTGTTTCATTCCAATGTGTAATAACCGCGAAGGCATCAGAAATTATCATTTAAATTTCGTTTGTGTTTAGGGTGTTTAGGAATAAGCCCTTTATCCCTTGATGTCTATTCTAACCGAATGTCAATTTTATTGAAACATTTGTACTTGTATTTTACAATGATTAAAATATTATTTATGTTTTAATTTATTTATTATTCTGGACGCTTGTCGTTATGAAATTGATAATAATGTTATTTGAAATACTGGTCCCTAGACTAGCCACCTACCATTTATAAATAGGTAAATATCTTGTCATCATGTTTTTTTTTTGTGACAAATATACTTAAATAATTAAAAAAACTTACCTACCTAAACTGGAAAGTGTATACGTATTCATTATTGTATAAAAAGTTAAAAAGTTCACCGTCGTTCAATATTATGAATATTTGAAATTATTGTTAAGAAAACAAATCTTATATGAAATAGTTTTTGCCCGCGACTTCGTTTGAGTACGATAAGCACCCCCTAAGGATTTGACCCTCCAAGGGTACAAAAAGCCTTTTTTAGTGCTCCCTTACATTATAAAAGGAACCCCTATGCAAAATTTCAAGCTTTCAACCCTTATAATAAGGCTCTGCGTTTATATGTCAGTCAGTCAGCTTCTCATCCCTACTAATATTATAAATGCGAAAGTAACTCTGTCTGTCTGTCTGTTTGTTACGCTTTCACGCTAAAACTGCTAGGCCAATTTTAATGAAATTTGGTACAAAGAAAGTCTGGAACCTGAGAAAGAAAATAGGCTACTTTTTAACCGACTGCAAAAAGGAGGAGTTCTATGCGGACGAAGTCGCGGGCAGAAGCTAGTTTTATATAAAAACATGGATTAAATAACAAAGCCTTGTTCTTAAAAAATGTCGAGATGTCACTAAAACTAGGACCTTAAAATACATAGAAAAAGCTTAACACAGCCAATGAAAATACTGACAGACTAATTAAAAAGCGTTACAAATCTCTTAAAATCCTAAACCACCATCCGAAGCTCATCAAAGCTACAATCAAAGCTCTTGACCAATTACTTGCAATTCCGAGCTTATTCAAATGTTAGATTTACGAAGCTTTCAGTTGCGTATTTATATTTATAAATGACGGTGTTACAGCTAATTAAACCGGCAACGAGTTGGTCGTACATCAAGTGCAACCCACTTGTACTGTGGCGTATTGCTATTAAATTTGAACAACAAGCAATTGACATTTTCTTTTTTTTTTTTTTTTTTTTTTTCGAACTGAATACTGAAGCGCAGTTGGCCAGCTAATGGGCCTTTACTGCAAAATCGGACGGGTGACGAGACTCCTGAAAGGAGACTCTTAAGTCTTTAACATTTTCTTGGAATGAAAGAGCTATAACGTTTTCGACTCGCGTTTATTTGCTGACGTTTCGAAAACTACAATTTCCACTACGCTACGCTATCCTAAGCGCTTTAGCGTTAGGCTATGGTTAGCTTAGTCATGCTACGATTGTAGAAACTGTGAAGTTTACGAAACGTCTGCCAATAAAATAAAATACGCCAGTTAAGTCCACCTAAAGTTTTATTCCAAAAATTTTATGCTCTTTACGAAAAGTGTAGCACATAACAACTAATAAATACTGAAGTAACAAATATGACACAGATACACATCTTTCCATAACGACTTGTATTTTTCGACGGCCTGTTGGTCTAGTGGTCAGAGGCCCTGACTACGAAACCGGAGGTTGCGGGTTCGAATCCTGCTAGGGGCAGTCAATGTGATGAGCACTGGCATCTGTACCTGAGTCTTGGATGTCTATATGTATTTATGTATGTTTATCCGTTGTCTAGTACCCATAGTACAAGCTTTGCTGAGTTTGGGACTAGATCAATTGGTGTGAATTGACCATAGATATTATTATTATTTTACTAGCTTTTGCCCGCGACTTCGTTCGCGTGGACTTCAGGTTCGTCCCGTCTAGTCTAGTGTCAAAAATTGTAGCCTATGTGTTATTCTGATGTATAAGCTATATTGTGGTAAAGTTTCATTCAAATCCATTCAGTAGTTTTTACGTGAAAGAGTAACAAACATCCATACATCCATACTTACAAACTTTCGCCATATATATATATATATATAGTAGGAGGATTCATATGATTTGTGCAAAAGACATGTTGCTTGTCGTAGTTAGCGGTGTGTCTCGGGTAAAGACGGCAGGTGCCAGTATTTCGCAAAACACGATCTTTACAGCGCGTTGTAAAAGCGAACATTCTGCATTTATTATAATAATCGTATAATTTAGCATAAATCAATTTATGTTTGTCACTTGATCGATTTTATACCTTGTTGATTGATTTTTGAGGAGAGAAAACTGATTAACTATGTTGAAATAGGCTACAGCAGACACAGCTCCATGTTTTAAGTGCGCAAGACCATGATAAATGGTTGTTTTTCCTCTTAAATATTCATATATCTATTGTTTACCCTGTTTTAAGAAGAGATTCTTTCTATCTGCAAATTAACTAAAATTAAAGTTTTATTTAATTTATTAGCGACTTCGTTCTGACTTTGCTCCGCTCCTACTGGCCTTAGCGTAATTATATATCTGTAATGATTTTTTTTTAAATCAGACAAGTAGTTCCTAATATTAACGCGTTCAAACAATTAAAGAAACTTTTCAGGTTCATGTAACCGTATAGATTACAAATAAAATCAAGACTTCATAACGCAATCTTAATCGCTTGATTGCGATCGCGTTTTGAAATTTTATCTCAAACATATTAAATAGTAGCTGTGTACGCGACTTCGTTCCCGTGGAATAGTAATTCTTCATAAGGCTTCATATTTTCCCCGTTTTATACACATTTTCCACTGTTTCTTCGCTCATATTGGTCGCAGCGTGATGTTATATAGCCTAAAGCCTTCCTCGATAAATGGTCTATTCAACAAAAAAATAATTTTTGAATTAGAACCAGTAGTTTCTGAGATTATCGCGTTCAAACAAACAAACAAACTCTTTAGCTTTATAATATTAGTATAGATATTAACTAAAGTATAAATACCATGAATAATAAAAATTAAGCAGGACTTTTCTAAAATCGACGACTATCCAGGGAACAACAGTCCATCAAGTATAGAAAACAATAATTTGCATTTCATTCACAAATCTTATTTTCGCTATCGTAATGAATGAATTGAAGCTTGCAACATTTATAGCATAAACCCGGCATCGAACCTGGTCCCGTCCGCCCACGTACTGTAGGCGTCGCACCTTGCACCAAGGTAATGGCAGGCTTTCAAATAATGTCCTTCGATGTATTGTAAACAAACCGAAACATAAAATATACGGTAGGTATTATTTTATAAAATTTACTCTAAACTCGTAAGTCTAGTCACCCACATCATTACAGATCATTTCGTATGCAATATGTAAAATAATCTTCAATTTTTTCTAAATCTAAAACATAATAATTTGTGGTGCTTTCGCGATTATTATACATTTACAACTTTAAGCAGATTTAACTCGCGTATATTATTAGAAATCTGTAAAGGTTCCGGAACGTCAGCCAATAAAATAAAATACGCGAGTTAAATCCCTTTGAAGTTGTTTCATTCCAATCTAAATCATTACTTAATAAAAACTATTTGATTCTGTATGACTCCAAGGTTGACTGGTAGAGAATGCCTCAAGGCATTAAGTTCGTCTTTTGTTCTTTTACGTCTGTCAATCTTTGTACAAAATATAAAAAAAAGTATCGCATTGTTCTTACAATACCAGTCATAATATCTTTTTTTAAATGTTAGGTAGTGACTACACTTAAAATAAACATCACCTACTAGACAAAATGACACGAAGCTAAATAATAAACGATAATCAAATCATTACACTGAAACGATGTGATTTCGCAAAACTAATAGCGATGATCGTTGAAAAATGATTCATAATTCGCTAGTTCTTGACCTAGATCGGCGCGCGCGCATGCGAACACTAGGAAACACGGTTTTTGCCTTTTCCTGATTTTATTTTATTGTAATGTTCATTTATTATGAATATCTCAAAATCTTTGGAGAAGTAAGTCAAGATTTTTAAAACTTGTATAATAGGTACTTATACTATATTTACGTAATTGTATTTCAATATTTTTATCATAGGTATATCTAAAATAATCTAAATACTTCTCTAATATTAGGTTTTAAGAAGAGAAATAGTTCAATATAACTAGTAAGTAGTAGATAATGTGAAACAACGAAACGAATTCAAAATTGTATTAAATTAACGAAAGCTAACGAAAACTCATAGTCAGGTTCCATTCGTTTATGTTAATTTCATACAATATTTTGAATTAGTTCGTTATTATCGTTTGACACTTCTTTAAACTCTAGACAAGCGTCTAATCCTCCCCTTAGACCCTAAGGCCTGGGTTCTTAATCTGGGGGTAATTACTCCCGCATGGGTAAAACTTGTATTTTGCGGTTACCAGCTGGTAGTTATTTCGAACGCCGAATTTCAAAGTGACAAGTTTGAACATAGCGCCGACTAACGCTCAAGTTCGTCGTTGGGAAAAGGGGTAAAATCAGTGACCCTAGTTAGGTCACAAGGGTAACGGAGGATAAGAACCACTGCATTTTATAAAAAAAAAAATTCTTTATTTTTGCGCCTAGTTTAGTCGTGCCAAGTTTTTCAGTGTCGTCGATATTGCAATAGGATAGAAACTAACCCGTAGATAAGATGGCGAGTGTGGGAGTGTAGGAACACTGGGTACCAATTGCGTACTTGCGTCAGATTGTGTCAGTCTATCATTGAACTAGCGGCCCACCCCAGCTTCGCCCGGATCCCTTTTTTTATAGCCTCGGAAACAATGTAGCTTTCCAACAGTGAAAGATTTTTTCAAATCGTCCAGTCGATTTGGAGCCTATTCAATCTAAACAAACGAACCTTTCCTCTTTATTATATTAGTACCTATAGATAATATCACTTAATTTGAACCAATGTAATTAATCCGATTCTCGAATACAAAGTGACTGTAGAACTGTAATTCAGAAATAACAAAGTAAATGCAAAGTAGTAAAGCAATTAACACATGAGAATTAGGTCGTAATGCCCTAACGGTCACGAAGCCTAACTGTCTAGATTAGGTATTCTGGACCTATCTAGTACCTAAAACATGAGGCGCCTACGTGCCTAGGTTACCCTATAGCTATTACGTTGTTATGAATATCGGATTATGTCACGAACCTAAGGTCACGAATGCTATTAAATTTAAGCCTTTGTTGGTTTAATTTATAAAACCTTGAAAGAAATAAAACAATATAAAACAGTTACGTTTTATTTCAGTCCATGATATGTATACTTTTTAATAAGCTTTAGTTAAAAATGTCAATTGGTAAAGACCTGTTGGTCTTGTGGTCAGAGGCCCTGACTACGAAACCGGAGGTTGCGGGTACAACTCCTGCTAGGGGCAGATGTCAATGTGATGAGCACTGGCATCTGTACCTGAGTCTTGGATGTCTTATATGTATTTATGTATGTTTATCCGTTGTCTAGCACCCATAGTACAAGCTTTGCTTAGTTAAGGACTAGTACAACTGGTGTGAATTGTCCAAAAGATATTATTATTATTATTATTATACAAGAATAAAAACAATCGAGATCCCAGTGGGACTTGAATCCACGCCTATATATTAAACATTCCTACATCCTAGTTTAGGTGGAACAAACTTATATATATGCACAAATATCATCTGGCAATAACGTACCTACTTTAAATTTGAAAAAAACTAAGAAAAAATCATAACAAGATAGCCACAAGTATAATAACTTGATGTCGAAATAAACACAATACAGAAGGTACAATACCCGTTAGGTGCATTATTAAAAAAAAAACTCAATTTAATAAAAAACTACATACAAAGGCTACTAATTCGACCATTATATTCAGATTGACGGCGTACGCGCAAGTATCATTACATTAAATTGATAAATAATTGTAATGCACTACGAACGACGTATAAAAATAATGCGCCTTTCAGTAAGATACTTAGTTTAGTTTCTTGAAGTATATGTATAGGTAATGTCCGTTTAAAATTATGTAGGCTAACTACGTACAATTATATGAATAAACAAGTTAGCAACTTCGTATAAAAGGCCTATACGTAACATTATGGTACCTATATATATTAATACATACCTAATTATTATATTTATAGCTCCTCGTACTTAATTAATCATTATGTATCTTTTGTTTTTCTATCGATCATCATTATCTTCGCCATTTAAAATCCAGTGTTCTCGATAACTATAATTCAGTCGGCGGTCTTTAAGTCGGCCACGAATATGGGAACTGTAAAGCTCAAGAAATTATAGAAAATATAATAAAATACGAGAATTATATCCGTTAGAGTTCTCTTATTCTAAAAGTCAATTCAATAAAAAGAAACCAAAATGGAAGTGTCCTTTTCAAAAATGTGAAAGGATTATTCTTCACTTGTTACAAGCTTGTAGAAGTCGTCTGTCTGTCTGTCTATAATCAAATCTTACTAAGTTAAATTTTACCCACTTCACGGTTTTTAATTTCGCTTTTTTTTTCAAGCTTACATATTATAGCGTCGCTTTATTATTTTAACAGACAAGTCAATTTTCCAAAGTTTCACAACGAAATAATATTAAGCAAGTTTTGGATTTGGCTCCGCTGATAGTCGTGTCTAAAAAACAGACCTGTGATTAGATAATGATGCCTTTGTCATTAGATATTGGAGGCAAAAAGTGTCGGAGGGCCCAGGTAGCTGTTAGGGTTGTCACGATAAAGAACGAATAATTCGTTTTAATAATTATTCAAATGATCCGCCTAGGAAACTCAATCGTGACTAGGATTAGGAATTTATTATACGAGATTTTATAACAAAGCTAATTACAATTATTGACATATATTTTGTAATAGACTAGCGACCCGCCCCGGCTTCACACGGGTGCTATAAACCTTCCTCTCACTCTATCTATTAAAAAAAAAACCGCTTCAAAATTTTTGCGTTAGACTATTGACAGCTCAGCCGTGCTACGATTATGGAAACTGTATAGAGTTCGAAACGTCAGTAAATAAAATAAAATAAAAATATGCGAGTTAAATCCGTTAATAGATGTTGTAATAACCGCGAAGGCATCAAAAATTATTATGAATAATTAGTTTAAATAATTATTCAAATAATAAACCGCTCGGAAAACTTAATCGTGACTGGGATTAAGAATTTATTATGAGCTGAATACGATTTTATAACAAAGCTGATTACAATTATTGACATATCTTTTGTACTAGATAATACAATATGATTTAATTTAGCGTTAGACTATTGTCAGCCCAGTTGTGCTAAGATTATGGAAAATGCAAAGCTTCCGAAATGTTAGCTAATAAAATAAAATACGTTAAATTCGTTTATAGTTGTTTCATTCCAATGTGTAATAACCGCGAAGGCATCAGAAATTATTATGATTTATTCAGATTGGTCATTTTTGAAGGATAATAGTTGAGTCTATAATACATAATATTATGTAAGTAATTGCAAATTATTTTGTAAGTATATTCAAAATTCAAAAACGCAAAATTGTTATAATACAGCCATATTTTTTTGCCATGTTACGCCAAGACCATGTGTACAGAAGTACTTATTTGCACCAATTAAAATCTAAATTTCCATTTTTTTTTATAAAGTTGACAACCCTAATCAGCATCAAATCAGGAGCTACTGAGTTTAAAGGCAAGTCACGACGCGATCCCCGATAGTGAACGCAACGTCTATACCTACTACTTATTGTGTACTATATTGTATCTTGTTACCGATTTGTGGGTCAGGAAGTTAGAACCTTGGGCCTAGGTAATGAACGAGAACTTTGTGTTCTAGAATTCTAGAATGTCACATTAAAAACAAAACACAGTGCAAACAACATAGGTACATAGCCTATCGAGTTGACCTATTGTCGATATAATATTGAGATAGTTGTCGACAAGGAGAAGGTTTATATCGACGCGGTAAAATTTGTCGTTGTCAACTACGTTACTGATTTTTGACAGAGACAAGACACGTAACTTGTTATACCTATCACTTTGGATTCAATATTATTCTAAAAAACATTTTTATATTAGAAACATTTTCTGTAGCTATAAAATATGTTTATAAATAAACACGGCGAAGCATAAAAGACAAACAAACACTTTAAAATTAAGAGGATTGTGAACCTGTTAATTTTCATACAAAAGGCGATAACGTTTTACACCCGGTAAATATAGTTAGATTTTTATAATTTTTGGATATGTTGTAGATATAATGAGAAACTAAGTCTGTACGTTTTGATTTTTAAGAAGTATTGCTTACGCTAAAATTTATTAGCATCTAAAAATCTATATATAGATCTAAAAATCTATATTTAGATCTAGCGTAAGCAATATTTCTTAAAAATCAAAACGTACAGACGTAGTTTCTCATTATATCTACAACATATCCAAAAATTATAAAAATCTAACTATATTTACTGGATGTAAAACGTTATCGCCTTTTGTATGAAAATTAACAGGTTCACAATCCTCTTAAAAGTTTTACCTATCTATCAAAATAAAGACTTTAAAATATATAGCTGGTTTTGTATTAAATTAACTTATACAAAACGGGCATTATTTTACAGTTAACAATGGGACTCTTAAATTGTTTCAAATTACTTATATTGCAGCCAATGTATTAGGTTAGTAATTGCACTCCCAAGGTCTGCCCTTTGTATGCACATGCACCGGAGATGTGTGCAACAAAATCATTAATGCAATCATCATGTATTAGTAATCGAGATTTTATTGATAATGTTCGCAGATAATTTTAATTGAATTATAATTTGTTGGAATCTAATTTATTTTATGTTGAATTTTTATTTGAATTTAAAATCAGTTTCTCCGAACAAGGATACTTTTGTTACATTGTTTGTATTTTTTTGTTTTTTTGTGAAATTTTATGTGATATTAAAAAATATATTATAAAAAATATCTAATAGGTACAATACACGTCGTTGTACAAGTTAAATGTCACGAAAACGTTTACGTTAATATCTGTATTGGATAGTAAGTAAACACATAGAAATTTAAATGGCTATTTTCAAATATGCTCTCCGCGAGATCTGAACCTGTAACCCCTCGTTTAGCCCAAAGTTAAAAGTTATATTGGTAAATGTAAGTGTTGTTATCGGCTTGGGTTACAGATGCTATCGCCCAACAGTGGGCTTCACAACCTGCAGTTTCTTTCACACTTAATTGCCGACTAATTGAACGATCAGAGAGTAAACTGTACTTACTTCTTGATGGAAGTCATAAGAGAAACACAGATATTAACCGTTGCTTTATATAATCAATATCGTTGTAGGTACGTTTTTAAATTTGAGAAAATATTAAGATTATGTATAGGTTAATATTGGACAAGTACAAGACTGCCACAATTTGTGATTTTAAGAAGTGTCACGAGCCACCGTTATAGAACTTTACTATGTTATAACTTTAACCTAAAAAATACATTTTCAATATTGCCAACAATTTATTTATTCATTTTATGTTTACTTAGGCCATTATTCAGTAGGTACCTAAACTTCTTTTTTATTTTATATATAAAAATTAATCGCAAAATGTGTTGGTAAGCGCATAACTCGACAACGCCTGGACCAATTTGGCCAATTTTTTTTTTAAATGTTCGTTGAAGTCCAAGGATGGTTCTTACAGCGAATTATTGCCGGGAAAACCCTAAAAACAGCCCTTTTCTTTTCCCATACAAACGTTGTCTAATTAAAGTTACCTAATTTGAATTTCGAACGGGCAGGATGACGTCTGCCGGGACCGCTAGTATACTAATAATTATAACTAGGTTAATTTAACTATTAATGCTAGGTTAACAAATATAGGTACTAATAATTATACGAAGTTCATGAGGTCTAGTTAGGTCTACCTAGCACAATCCCTACTTCCCTACTAATATTATAAATGTGAAAGTAACTCTGTCTGTCTGTCTGTCTGTTACGCTTTCACGCTAAAACTACAGGACCGATTTAAATTAAATTTGGTACAAAGATAGTCTGGAGCCTGAGAAAGAACATAGGCTACTTTTTAACCGACTGCAAAAAAGGAGGAGTTCCACGCGGACGAAGTCGCGGGCAGAAGCTAGTCTTTCATAATTTTTAAAATCAAATTTCAATTATAGGTACGTAAGAACCTCTTTAAACTCCTAACTCGTGCAGTAAGTGTTGAAACAGGGTTCTTTGACGGCCTCGCAACCCGATACCGAGCTTGAACTTGCAGCCTAATTAGTATTATGAATCTAGTGCGTTTATTAGAGAAGATTAATTAAGCGTTGCAGTTGTTTAGTTTATTTATAGAATGTTCGTACACTGGCTGGCTGAATGCAGTGCAATTTGAACAGCAAAATTTAGCTTTTAAGGATACATTGGCATGTGTTGTTACAATGAAATGCACGTGTAAAAAAATTCAGTAGATGTTTAGAATGAGTTTGAACTGTCATGTTCCATAAATAAGAGACAAGCTGCTGACCTGTGTTTGGAAGAATAATGACAGCGGGACCTCATTCTACGCTAGTACGTTTGGCAGATTTTTGACACGCGGCGGTCCCAAGTTGTCATCGTTTACTAGGTATTTTATATTAAAGATTAGATTTTTAGATTAGATTCATTTATTTCTTAATAGCTTCTGCCCGCGACTTCGTCTGCGTATGATTAGTATTTTACACTATATCGTTATAAAATATAGCCTATATGTTATTCTGGTGTATAAGCTATATTGTGGTAAAGTTTCATTCAAATCCATTCAGTAGTTTTTACGTGAAAGAGTAACAAACATCCATACATCCATACTTACAAACTTTCGCCTTTATAATAGTAGTAGGATAATCACACAATATACCTATTATGTAAAAACATTGAAATGTAAAATTACATGTAATCATACCGAGATCGTCGATACAAAAATAATAAGATTATAGGATTAAAACTCAAATGTCAAATGTTAAAAAATATTAAATCGTCATAATAGGTTTTTCTCATTAGTCTTCGAAACAACAAAACAAACACAACTAGATTAATAAATATATAATTCTATGACAAAATAAATTCATCACAATTAACAAAGACAACGTTACCGATTTATGACAGGTCAGCGCTAGAATGGCATCGACTTGACAAGATGTCGATTTGACAATTCATTATAGGCTTACAGAAGGACTAAGGTAAGGTATAAGACTCGTGCAAAAAATCTACTCTTACAGACCTGCTAGTGGAACTATAATTCAAAGAATCACCTCTGAGAACATTATGATACGCACATCTAATATTATTTCTATTGTGGCTATTCTATCCGTTTCAAACCATACCCTTGACACAGTATAGTTTAGTACTTTAATAGTGATTGCGTTCGAAACACCTGCGCACACGCCGATGGCCTAAAGTACTAAGTAATCTTACTGGACTTTGTTTACGTTTGTATGCCGCCGGCATTAGGTAATACTAATTATTGCCTTATGATTATTATCTTAGGATATTGATGTTGGTATTGCAATTTATGGCTTGGACAGCACTTTGACAATGTTTCATAAATTTTTGTTATTTGTAAATTCTACGATACAATGCAATGAAATTGTAGAAAATAAAATGAAAATCGCATTGGAAATTTTGTTCTTGTACTTTGTTTGTTGATTATTTACCTAATTTGATACAATGCAATGAAACGTAAGACTAAAACAGAAAACACATTGAAAATTTTGTCGGGTTTTTGAGATTAGATTTAGTGAAATTTTTTGAATATTGAGTACCTACGGGATACCGGAGATGTAATTTAAAATCTCAAAAATCCACCCCAAAATTTGTTCCCTGGTTCAGCATTGAAATATTGTACAATCCCAAAATTTCACCATTATACGGTCAAGCTAGTTATTAGGTACCTACCTATATAATTATGAGACGGTCACATATAACTGTTATTTAATTAAATATGACCTTTTTTAGCCTCCTTAAAAGTCACCATCAATGCTGACTACAATGATGACGACTTTTAAGGAGTTGAAAACTCCTTAAAAGTCATCATCAATGCTGATTTTTTTTTTATCAGTACCTTTGTCTCATACTATTATTACAATAAGGAAAGGTTTGTTTATTTGTTTGGATTGAATAGGCTCCTAAACGACTGGACCGATTTGAAAAATTCTTTCACTGTTGGGAAGGTACCTACACTATTCCTGAGTGACATAGGCTATAAAAAAGGGGATCCGTGCGAAGCCGGGGCGGACAGCTAGTTCTATTATAAACTATCACCAATTTACACGTTTCTATTTAAAGCCCAGTACACACCGCACCAGATGCGCACAAATACCATTTTTTTTACGACAAACCCCACGTGCTGCATTATTTTGAATGTAAATAAAATGAGGCATTAAAGTTAGCTCGCGTCACACAGTGTAAACACACCCTTTGGACGTTTTTTTACTATACTTTCTTAGGTCTCGGTTCGATAGGTTATTTTAAAGGTACCTATTTGTGTAATTATTTTCGTGTCTGTTTCTAATGTAAAAGGTTTGGTTGTTTGTTCATCACGAAAATAACCTATAAACGTTCCACTGCTGTCCTAAAAGAGATATTTATAGACTAGCTTCTGCCTGCGACTTAGTCTGCGCAGAATTAGTATATTACAAACACACCTGCATCTAGATCTAACGGTTTTTACAGCACAGAAAAGCTAGTAGATTTTGTACCTACTTACTAGACTTAACGTTGTATTTTGGATAATTCATACCTACTATGTTTTTTATAAATTATAGTAATTATATTATTGTAAAGTTTCATCAAAATCTAATCAGCACTTTTCACGTCAAGTAGTAACAAATATATTTTTGCAAACTGTCGCATTTACAATAATAAGTAGGTAATCCTACTACTATTATAAAGGCGAAAGTTTGTATGTATGGTTGTATGGATGTATGGATGTTTGTTACTCTTTCACGTAAAAACTACGGAATGGATTTGAATGAAACTTTACCACAATATAGCTTATACATCAGAATAACATACAGGCTATATTTTATAACGATATAGTGTAAAATACTAATCATACGCAGACGAAGTCGCGGGCAGAAGCTAGTAAAATAATAATTTCTAATGGACAAATACCTATAACAGATTTAAATATGCGTATTTTTATGTGACGTTTCGAAAATTTTACATTTCTACATTCGTAGCCGAAAGCCCGACTGAATTTTCTAAATCAATTTGTAATACGACACAATATTATGTCCCATCTCTTTCACGAAATGTCACAATGTCGAAGATGTCGTCACCAAACCTTTGAAGATATAGCGTGATATGCCAGTGTTGCCACAGCAATTGTCAGTTTCCACTGAGAGGGGGGAAATTAGTAATTTCCTTATAGGGCTTTTGACCTCGATTTCTGATGAAATTGAGCCTTAGAGATATATTTACATATATGTAAATCCTTAACCTGAAAATATGAACACGAACATCACTACGTAGTATACTAGCTGTCCGCCCCGGCTTCACATGGATCTCTTTTTTTTATAGCCTATGTCACTCGGGAATAGTGTAGCTTTCCAACAGTGAAATATTTTTTCAAATCCGTCTAGTCGTTTTGGAGCGTATTCAATCCAAACAAACAAACCTTTCCTCTTTATTATATTAGTATAGAAAACTAAGTCACTCGTACTGTTTCTCCGTCCCTACGTATGCTTAAATCTTTAAAACTACGCAACGGATTTTGATTTTGATTTTTTTAATAGATATAGTGATTTAAGAGGAAGGTTTATAGCACTCGTGTGGAGCCGGGGCGGCCGCTAGTTTAATAAAGTACTTTAGTGTTAGACTGTCATCAGTCCAGTCGTGGTATGAATTCGGGAAGTGTAAGTTTTAATCCGTTATAGTTGTTTCATTGAAACATTTTTTTATTTTTACAATTATACTTACAGCAAAGTCTAAAAAGAGGGTTATTATTTTATATTATTATACTAGCTTCTGGCCTAGACTTCGCCCGCGTGGACCTCCATTTTTGCAGTCGGTTAAAAAGTAGCCTATGTCCTTTCTCAGGCTCCAGACTTTCTTTGTGCCAAATTTCATTTAAATCGGTCCAGTAGTTTTAGCTTGAAAGCGAAACAGACAGACAGACAGACAGAGTTACTTTCGCATTTATAATATTAGTAGGGATTATGTAACTACATCAATACATAGTATAAAACAAAGTCGCTTTCGCTGTATGTCCGTATGTATGCTTAGATCTTTAAAACTACGCAACGGATTTTGATGCGGTTTTTTTTAATAGATAGAGTGATTCTTAAGGAAGGTTTATAGCCCCCGTGTGAAGCCGGGGCGGGTCGCTAGTAATGAATAAAAAAATCAAGGTACAAGAAACAATTAGTACGTAAGTAATAAAATCATATTTAATTGTAACAATCGTAGTAACATAGGTTGTCTAGTATTTATAAATAGGTCAGGTACAATAAAATATATCGCACACCTAGATCTAAAGAGAGCTAACTCAAAAAAGGTACTTTTTCAGGAGAGGCGAGAAACTGCACGCATAAGTTTTCGGTATAAATTTATACTTTTTATAATAAAGCTAGCAAAGTTATATTAGCTGAAATCTGTTTTAGTGTAGGTGGGTTTTGCTGGAATCCGATGGTGTGCATAACTCAAATCGTCCGGTTTTTGAGTTAGATCCCTTTAGATCTAGGTGTGCGACATACAGATTCTTGTCATAGTACTCGGAGTTACACTATTACCTCTAGACTTAATTGAATTAATCTAAGCTATATTATATTATGTTTCTCAGTACATTTCCATGTACTTGTGACGATAATGACGGCGTATGCGCACGTAAACGTACTATAGTAGATTTGTAGTGATGGGAAAATATATCGATTTTTTGTAATCGCTAATGGTGCACAGGAAATTACGCTATTAACAATTATATTTCAGATCTTCACGAAATTAAATTGATTGACGATATTTTTATTGATCGTATTCTATGGGTACCTATTTTAAGTAGGTAGTTCACAAAATCTATTTATGATTTCAGAACTAGGTGGGTACTAAAGATTTTATTATTTAGAATATAGTAGTCGAATAGCTTTAAACTATTGTTACTGCACTTTTAGCTTAATTGTTTTATTTGTTTATTCTTACTTTAAAGCACAACTTAAAACATAGCGAATCCAATATTTACCGTAGGCCATTCTTTGCTAGTCAACAATTAATTTAGACCGAAAATAAAGTGTAGACAGGTGCAAATATATAGGTACCTACACATAATTTCAGAGAGTCATATTAATTAATCTACTATATCAGGCAGAAGTAGGTGTTAAAAACATCAAAAATCGCGTATACATTTGTATGAAATAATGGTCATCGTCTCTAACGAAGATACCGAAACGTTTATTACCTAACCATACAAAATTTAATATTTTGGTACGCATTTTTTATGACATTTTATACCTAACACAATATACCTAAGCATGTAAAAAATCTATCGATATATTACGAGCACATCACTAGACAAATCCACACGCAACCAATTGACTAGAAAAAGAAAACTTATCGATAAACACAGGTTAAATCTACGAACACAACAATTACAGAGATGGGGTAGAAAATTGATACCCCGGGCTGTTTTTCTACCTGTTGCCGTCTCTCTCGCACTTTAACGAAATCCGGTTAAAAAGTGAGATAGCTATTATATTGAGAAGATCACTGGTAATTGCATTTCTAGTTCTGAGATAACCGTTTGACGATGACCCATTTAGTCGGGTTGATTTTCTGCGATGTTTACTAATGTTGTAATTGGAAAATATGTTTATTGGCGTGTACCTACCTATTTCTTATGGAGAACTTATAAACAAATTCTAAGCGATAATTACGGATTATGTTAACGAAGCTTCTTTATTACTTACTAGCGGCCCCGGCAGACGTCGTCCTGCCCGTCCGATTGTTTCGTCAAAGATCTGTCAAAGTCTTCTATCACTTCTTCATAAAGCTTCATATTTTCCCCGTTTTTTACACATTTTCAACTGTTTCTTCGCTCCTATTGGTGGCAGCGTGATGTTATATAGTCTAAAGCCTTCCTCGATAAATGGTCTATCCAACAAAAAAAAATTTTGAATTCGAACCAGTAGTTCCTGAGATTAGCGCGTTCAAACAAACAAACAAACTCTTCAGCTTTATAATATTAGTATAGATATTAAAACAGATTGAACTAGTCACCTAAAAACTATATTATCGTCAATTCACTTCCACATTCTGTCCCTACCCAAAGAGCTGTCAAAATTGCATTTAAAACTTTAACTGTCATTGTTGCTTGCCAACTGACAAGTAATTGTGCTATGCAAGCTCAATTTTAATGATTTTTTAACAAAAATCAAACACGTCGTTGGCACCTTGTCTAGGCCCCCTTGTCGCTTTTTGGGTACAAAAACTTACTAGTAAGTAGCGTATTTCTAGTAAGTAGAGTATTTAATAAATAAAAAAGATTTAACAGGTTATATCTTAAATTTAACCTTTTTTATCACAATTAACTTCCATAAACTAATAAACAGTCACAAAAAGTTCAAAAGCTCTATAATCGCCGGTGATCACAAAAAGCTATTACTATGTTTTAAGGAGCTTTCTTTGAAATGTGGGGTGCTTTAAGCATTTAAGCTCCGGTAATGAGATGTGGCCATACTTAGGAAGCGGTTATTTTTGAACTTCATTGACAGGTTGGTATTATCGTATTTAATTTTGAAAAAATGTAGATATCCTTAATTATATTATAAACGTGAAAGTTAGTAATAATGTCTGGATGTATATTTGTTACTCTTTCACGTAAAGACTACTAAATGAATTTTGATGAAACTAAACAATAATATATCAGAATAACATATAGGCTATATTTTAAAACGATATTATTGAAGTACTCATCGTGCACAGACGAAGTCGCGGGCAGAACCTAATAAATAATAATTTATAATGCTTTAGCGATTATTACAAACTCAAATAAAACAGCTATAACGGATTTAGTTCGCCTATTAATTTTTATGCTAAAGTTACGAGAACTTTATAGTTCCCATAATAAAGGTAATCTAACCCTACACGATTCATTGTTAAAAATAAAATACGCAAATCAAATCATTAAATAATTTCTAATTCCAATGTGTAATAACCGCGAAGGCATTAGAAATTAATTTACTTATGTTCAAATCAATGATTGTAATCAATACAAAGGTAATGAAATACTATTTCGGTTAACATGGGAACTTTTCTAAGCACTTGAGAATTATTCTATATTAAGAACCCTTAATAGAATAATGCCATCTCTTGACGTATTACTCTTGAGTGTTTGTTACTGTTAAGATATTTATAATCTGTGGGAAAGTTTGTGTACAAAAATATACAACTTGAAGGCAAACATACATTTTGACGTTGTAAATACGAATTGATAGGTACCTAATAAGCGAAACTAAATAATTCACTTATGGAGGTGAGGACTGGGTAATGAAAATAAAATTCTAGGTCCCGTCAGTTAGTGAACAATATACATTGGAATGAAACAACTATTAACGGATTTAACACGCGAGTAATTTTGAAAATCACTTTAGCGTTAGACTATTGTCAGCTCAGTCGTGCTACGATTATGGAAACTGTAATCCGAAACGTCAGCAAATAAAATAAAAATATGCGAGTTAAATCCGTTAATAGTTGTTTCATTCCAATGTGTAATAACCGCGAAGGCATCAGAAATTATTACCTGTAATATAATTATTATTATGGTCAAAGATTTTTTTTTCTTAGATCGTCTTCTAGATCTGTTGTTGTGAACCTCCAAATAAAATAATATTTTCTGTCCTCCGGCCAGAAAGCGCCAACTTTGTGGCCGCTGCGCTAAATGAAATTGCCGCTTTCTGGCTTCGTCGAACAGAAAAATAGTATACTGACCTCGGCCAGTAAAAAAAAAGCCTCAGATCACATTTTTGTCAACCTCGGCTTCGCCTCGGACGACAATTACCATGTGATCTGAGACATTTTTTATTTTACTGGCCTTGGTGCATAATGTGCTATTAAAAAGCATTTTAGTGCAAAACATATTCTTACCTACTAAACAAGGGGAACATTATTAATGACATTATTTATGTTTCCTCATACTCAGATAAACTTTGTCAAAAATTGTATACTTAAGTGACGTTGCATCGTAGGTACGATATTCCGAACGTACCTATAAACAGTTTTAAAATTTTCAATGCATATTGCATTAACATTATTCAACACAAAGTCTATACATACTAAGACTTTTCTATAAGAATATTGTCTTACGGTCATATGCAGTTTCTTCACGGTCCATTGCTTCTAACTATCACATGGGATAAACAAAGTAACACATTATTTTCTGAGTTACTGGACAATTATTATACGGGGCGGTACACACTGGTTTAATAAACACGAATGGGTTTTTTTCTTTTGGTCACACCATCTCTATGGGTATTTATAAATAAGAAGCTGACTTAATGATTGACATATCAACAGGGGGCTTAAACTATAAGGAAATAAATTTAATAAATTCCAAAGGGGTTCTACTAAAAATGGCTTGATTGGGATAAATGGGGGTGCTTATCAAGTACAGACGAAGTCGCGAGCAGAAGCTAGTCTTTTATACATTTTAATTCATTTTAGTATATCATAATTTTGTTTTATGTCTTTTCTAAAACCTTTACTAGGTAGTGGTTTCCATAAATATGTCTTTAATCCTAACTAATATTATAAATGCGAAAGTAACTCTGTCTGTCTGTTACGCTTTCACGCTAAAACTACTGGACCGATTTAAATGAAATATAGGCTACTTTTTAACCGACTTCAAAAAAGGAAGAGTTCTACGCGGACGAAGTCGCGGGCAGAAGCTAGTCTTACATACATCAGTATTATAATTGCAAAAAAGATATCCAAAATGACGCAAATAAAGGTTTTTACAAGAATTCTTATATTACAGTTTCCTCATAATATACAAATCATAAAACTTTACTATGGCCAGTATCCAAATACCTTTCATTTTCTTTCCTGGCCATTTGGAGTCTTAAGAAACGATCCCGTATACCCCCAGCTTAAGAATACTCGTTACATTTTATGTCACCGCCATATTGAGCGAAATTGACATCTATATGGGCAAAGTTGGCAAGATTGTCAGTTGGTTAAAGCTCGGTATTAAGACTATTAAAGTGTCTTTAATTTTTAAGACCGCTTACAAAAATGACAGTTTGTTTGTTAACTTTTTAAAGTTTAAAAAAAATTAGACGAAAGTTTTTAAACATCGCTATTTCATTAATGTAATTGGTACTTTTTAAATAGACGTTTGGTTTGTTTAAGTCCTGCCTTTGCGGTTATTACACATTAGAATAAACCAGCTATAACGGATTTAAATTGCGTATTTTATTTTTTTTGCTGGCGTTTCGAAAACTTTGCAGTTTCCATATTCATAGCACGACTGAGCTAATGATAAAGTCAAATCATTAATGTGTCATATTATTCAACTGAATAATTATCCGAATAACATAAATATTACACTTGTTTAATGAAATTTAATGAAATTAATTTAAAGATATTTTGACCGTAGATTGTATCAAATAATATCGCCAGTAGCAAACAAAATTTTATTGATCATATCCTCAAGAAGTTATACAAACCAAAGACGTTTTGTTTTTAAATTAAAAACGTTTAGTTCTTTTTGATCTTACACAGATAATACGAAACCGATTACTTCCTAAGTTAAACCAATAAATTAAACACAGTCTTAACTCAAATTGCCTTTCAACAAAACGCGAGCTTCTATAATTACTCTAAAATTTATTGACTGTCTCACAAAAAGCACGTATCTTTTGTTGAAAGAAAGTAAAAAAACAGTTACAAAAAGCAAAACATTAATTTAAATGTCGAGTTTGAGACCACTTTGTCTTTGACTGATTTGAATTTAGTTACACCCCAAATTAGGGTGCTTTTGTCCCCACCTTATTAATATTCATTTTGAACTTCTGAAGATTTTTTAGTTGTGATTAAGTTGCCCTATTGTACTATTTTTGGTGCTTACAAAATATTTGTCATACAATGTTTTGTTGAATTAAGTGCGATTGAAATATGGTTTGTGATTTATAAATTTTTTGAGAAGAGCATGGAGAAATAGTTTTTATTTAGCACTAAACTATTGTATTTAAGTTCAAAAAGTTTAACTAAGTAACTAAGGCTGGTAAGCAAAAAGAACCATAATATTATGTGAAACAAATTATAAAAAACAATAACATACAAAAATTGTCGCTTACGGCATTTATAGCACGATATGATATTTTTATTTAAGGTATTTAAAAATAAAGTATTAAATATTAATCAAATAATAAAAAGGACCAAAAGAGAAATGCTATTCTATTCAAATAAAATTAGGCAGCAATTAACACACCCTAAGCTTCGCTATTTCGGTAACTGAAAAATCACTTCGAAAATCCACGTAAACGACAAAAAATGTAATCTGCCAACTTGACAAACGTTCTGTCGCTTGTCAGAGTGACAGGAGCATTGATTTTCGACATTTTAATTTCAGGTTAAATGACTGGCCCCTTACATTTTTCAACAAATTTAACATTTCTGTTCTGTAAACGTAACCACTCCATTTTATTAACATATATATATTTGGAATAGTCAAAATGGATCTCTGTAAACTGCATGAATAACTTTGTAGGTTTGTATACAAGAATGTTTGAGTTTGTTTTAGTTGAAAATGCTAGGAATGTGTCAGCGAAGTAACATGACGTGTTAAAATTGTTCTCTGGCCGGAAATGTAATTTTCTTGTTTATTTTATTTTTATTTTAAATTACTTAAGAATAACAATTATAATGATCTACATTTACACTCTTAAATTTAAAAAAAATATATGAAGATAATTCACCAAAATAATTAATTTGGTCCAAAAAATAGAACCTAAGTACTCCTTTAACTTCGATTAACCTCTAGGGGTTATTTTACCTACTACACAATGAAATGATATTTAATTACTATATTATTTTCACTTAAAACTATATTATTATTTGCAAGGATCTTTATACTTAACGTTAATCTTAAATATATGTGTGGATATCAACCAAAACACATAGGTAGGTACTTACATAAAGTTTATCTATACAATTTTTTCCTTTTATTTTAAGCGTAGGTAACAAAGTCTTAACTTTTTTTTTAAATCACAAATTAGTGTTGCTACATGAACTTATTATACCTATATACTTATTACATTCAATCGATTACAATACCTACAATTTAAACGATCCCATATAGTGCTATAATCGTAATAGTACGCCTACACTATGTCAAATATGCATTAATAATTCAGTTACCTTTAAAATATCCAAAACAAGACATAGCTATTTTGCCCTGGTTGTAATTAGACTAAGTAATTTCCAAATAAAACAACAATTCATTACACAATTCACTCCAAAACAGAAACTAATTTCTATTGTTGTTACATACAACAAAACCCCGCTAACAGAACAGCAATTTTATTCACCGATAATCAAACTAAAATAAATCAGACAAAATTAGCTATTCTTGCGAAAACAATTAAGTCCTATTTACAATGTGTTTACGTTACTTAATCTCCTTCTGGGGAATAACGACGGAATTCCAATTAAGTTAAGGTTTACATTCGTTTGATGATAAATCGTTGACCGTTTTGGTCTAAGTCGTCATAATGTCTGTTCGCAAGTTTGGTCCAGTTATTTCTGTAGTTTGTAGTGACACATGCGTACGCGCAGCTGGTGGCATGATCTGTTTGAAAGGCATTCGCTAATGGTATGTCTGTTTGGAGTTTCAATGTTCAAGATTGATAGTTTAACCTGAAAGTTCATGATTGATATTTTTTGGCAACATTGCCATATTTCAGAAGAATAATGACTTAGGATATATTAAAAATGCGACTGTGATTTATTCTATAAATAAGCATAGTTTTTGCTGTCTATAGGTGCTAGGCAACGGATAAATATTATACTAAATATACTTACAATAATACTTGTATTACTAAGGTAATACTAAGGTACTAATTAATACTAAGGTAATAATACTAAGGTACTAATTATACTGACATCTGTTCCTAGGATTGAATCCCGCTACCTTAGGTTTGGTAACCTGGCTCTGATCACTATACCGATGTCTAATTGTTTTTATTACCTACATTGATATTTTATTAATGTTGTAAATTAAACATAATTTAAAGCTATAAATTATTATTATTATTATTGTTCATAGGTAAATGATAATAACCTAGCGACTGTTATGTTTGTTTACATTATGCAAAATAATTCATATCTAATCAATTAATATCAATACATGCATTCACAACATTCATAATACTTATATTATGTATAACAATATTACATCTAGCTTAGCTGATCTCCACTTTTTACTTGCAATTATTAAAAAAATAATTAGTAAAAGACCCTAAAGAGATCTTAACCTCCAAATGATTAAGTAGGTTGGTAATATTATTTACAGCCACTTAACAACACACAATTAATTTAAATAACGAACCATTTCTAGAATACCAAAGACTTTTTTGCTAAAAAAGTTGCAAAATTAATTCACATCTATTACCAATGCCATTAATTAAACAAAATTAACGTAAGTAATTATGTAATTTAATTAATTTATGTAGCTTAATTATTAATTTAAGGCCCAACAAAAAAATCATACCTGCACTATTAGTAGGTATCATTCCTCCGTCCGTACCTATACTATTATATTACCTATATTATTTTATCTTATTCACATTAGTTGACTAGCAGATAACTAACTAAGGCGTCAACTCTTCAAATCGTACATAAATGCTTCGGTTCAATTCAACAAACCTTAGTAAATAAACTCAGTATAATTCAGAACAAGCAAAAACAAACTGCGCGCGCGCATCACAACGATAGCAAGCGTCCAAGCTTAAACATATCAACTTACAAGCACAACAATGAGTTTAACGTAAACAAAATATTATTTGCAAGTCCTTGTAACAAGTATGTGGAAACTAAACAAAGGGTCAATTGACGCCACGCAGTCTGGCGTAAAGCTAAACTTATATTATGGTTTTGTTTTCAGAATATAAAGCAGTAACTTGAGTATAAAAAATAGATTTTATACTTTCTTATTGTATTTATTTTATTGCGTTGTAATAACTTATGGAAATCAAAGCTCGAGCCTATGGTGAACTGTCGAGTTGACAAAATATTGAGATCGTTATCGACAAGGTGCCAACGTTCAACGTTAACGTTAAACGAAACGACGTTGTTGACTACGTAATTTTTGACAGATCACCGCGAGAATTAGACAACATCGACATGACAAGATGTCAACGTCAACAATTCTATTTATGAATGCTAAACTATTTATTTTAATTAAATAGGAATAGAACAAAATGCTGTAGGTGGTACTAATAATTCCTGATGCTTTCGCAGTTACTTATTCTAAAAAATACTGACGAATGTTAAAAGGCATATTGGTTGATTTCAAACAACTCAATTTATAATATAACATCAGGACATTTTTTTGTCTTATCAATATATCCTTTACTCAGAAAGAAAAAATGCATTCGTTAAACATTTCAAATACTTACCTACATGCAATTCAAGTTCATACAAGTAAAGCGGAATACAGATGCAAAAGTTTGTTTACAATCCAAAAACCAGTTATTTCAATTGGATTCAAAATGAAAACTTACTGCGACAATTTATTAAAGAGGTTGAATTAATATAAGGTAATTGGCAATTTATAAAACCCTACGTCAAGTAATGCCAAGGACATATCGTAGTAAGCGATTTTCTTGTTTCCATTTTCAGTAAAAACAAGTTCTGATATCTTTGACTTAACACATATGAACCTGTTCGAATGACAGAAAAACGACGTAACTCAAGACAAGTGAAAATCGATTCGAACTTTACCACCTTCTTCTAAGGTTGGATGTCGATTGACGGCGAAAGAAGCTAATGATTTTTTGATCTGAGCAGTCTTGCGTAGGGCTTTAGCTATCAAGGTCTGCAGGTTTGCAATTCTTTACAAGTTTAATGTCAGTCGTGTTTACATATTTTATACAATAGAAACTTCCAGGTGTTACTTGGTTATGCACTTTATCATCTTACTGCGGTTTGCGCTAAATGTTTAAATCTTCATGGAAATACCTATAAATTCTTACTATGTATCAATAAAAAAAAAACTATCCCTACTAATATTATAAATGCGAAAGTAACTCTGTCTGTCTGTCTGTTACGCTTTCACGCTGAAACTACTGGACCGATTTAAATGAAATTTGGTACAAAGAAAGTCTAAAGTCTGAGAAAGGACATAGGCTACTTTTTACCCGACTGCAAAAAAGGAGAATTTCCACGCGGACGAAGTCGCGGGCAGAAGCTAGTTGATAATAATCGAGTCCGAGTGGAAAAGGGTTGAAGTGTCATGGGATCCTGAAGCGAAAGGTCATAAATACCTATTGGGTTTTGATTATTTATTATTATTACCTATCATTTGTAATTTCTGATGCCTTCGCGTTAATTACACATTGGAATGAAACAACTATAAAGGAGATAACACGCATATTTGGACGGCCTGTTGGTCTAGTGGTCAGAGGCCCTGACTACGAAACCGGAGGTTGCGGGTTCGAATCCTGCTAGGGGCAGATGTCAATGTGATGAGCACTGGCATCTATACCTGAGTCTTGGAAGTCTTATATATTATGCTGCCGTCCACTTACTAAAGAGCCGTTAAGCCCAAAATGTAAATTTCGAGAAAAAGCCAAAAAACGTGGAAATCGTTGTCTCTACAAAACTATTACACATAGAAAAACGATTTTTGTCTACATAATTTTCATTTAATTCCGAGAACTATTTAAAGTGGTAAGCGATACTAAAAGTGCATATTTTCATTTTTTTTTTTTGTCATTTTTTCTTTTTAGCCAAGGACATGGACTGGCTTTTGTCTTCAGTTACAGCACTAAACGGCAGTTAACCATCCCTGAGCGAGGCTTAGCGGCCCTTTAGTGATGTAATTTCTTTTAAATGTTGAATGTAGTAAATGTATGTGGAAGTTATTCAGAAATGCTTAGCTATACGGCGGCTAGGTGATTTAACTGCTGTATAGTCAAGTAACAGAAACAAATTTCACTTACTGCTACAGCTCAAGGAGCGGCTAAGGTACCTTAACGTAAATTAAGTAAAGGAAGTGTCAACAAAATTGAATTATTCCTAACAGATTATAGTGTGATACTTAACTAAAGGGCAGTTAAGCATACGTCGCTCGGGGATAACTTCTTTTTAGTAAAGCAATCATAAGGTCAAATGTGATATATTAAAGTCGAAATTCGTAATAACAAATTTATTTCTAATAACATTTTATTCAAAATCCAAATAAAAAATAAAGAAATAAATAAAATTTGGTCAACTTGCCTGTTAACTGAGCTAATAAACTTTATCCCACCAAAAACATTCTGTAAATACTAGCTAAGTCTCGAAGAAGCTGCTTGTTTATTTCTAAAAAGTAAAGAAATCTAGACAAATTCGTGCGAAGTCTAAGGTTCCTTACTGCGATTTGTTTATTATCATAGTTAATGTTGTGTGACTTGGCCGTTGATCGAAAACGAGACACTAGCGTCCAATTACTAATACCAATATGGGCTTTTATCGCTTAACAAACATAGGTAGTTACAACAACAATTACGTGTAAACAAAATTGACTTGAACCCACTAACGTATAAAGAGTTTTCTTCTTCGAGACTTGGCTAGTTTTTTACACACTATTTTTGGTGGGATTTCACTTCTTTTTGTAGAAACGTGGGAATATTGATTTATTTATTTTATTAGATTTTCTTATTCGACAAAGTTTTTTTCTTTTTAGGAGTAATTTTTTATTATTACAAATCTTTCTTTTCTTTTTTTTTGGTTCTGATTCTTGTCCAGCAACAATTTTTCTTATTGCACATTCGCGTTCATTATTTATTTAAATAGACGATTTAATTTCTGAAATATAAGCGCGGTATATACGCTTAGGCCGGTTGTATTCGGTGATCACTGAAGCTAGAGCTTTTATACTCTTGAAGTGAACATTTATGAGGTGCACCGCATGAAGATCGGTTACTCGTAAAAGCGCCACGTAGGCTTGGCCACAAGAGAGTATGGAGGTGCCCATATGCCATATTTAAGACCTTGGCTCTTGTAATTGTTAGGGCATACGCCACACAGATTGGGAATTGTTTTATGTACACGTATTGCAGGGGTATGATTTCAAATTTTGACTCTATTGAGTCAGGCTATAATTTGTGAATACAATTATTAGCGAATTTTCCCATCAATTGTTTAGGCTTTGTTTGGGTCCCACGTCACTTTTTGTACAACGCCTATCGACCCACAAAACCTAAAATAACATCAATGTTTCTGCTAAGCATTACTTTAACTCCCTCTTTAATGATTATAGTTTCTTCCAGTCCAGCAGTCATCGACGCGTCATCTTTATATTTTTGTAAGCACACCGGGGCTTTCGATTTCATACATTTTGAACAATCCAAGGAATCTTTATCAACTAACTTTATCTCGGGGTTCGGAATCGCTTTTAACATAGCATTATTTAACTGCATATACATATTTCTAGTCGGTAGTAAGCAAACAGCATGTTTTGGCGAGTCCCTCAAACATTGTGCTATTTCCATTAATCTTCCTTCATTGGAATGCGAAAGCAGAGGTATCAATCGATTAGACAGTATATCTTTGTCTGATTGAGTTGTCACTCCTACTCAGATTCTTTTTAACATTTTTACAAACGTAGAATCATCCAGCTGTCTCATGTTCAACGTGAATTCGTTGTAACTATAAAGTTTAGTCTATAAGTTTGGAATACTTAAGGTGCCTATATGTTTATTAATTTCTGAAGGGGTTGGTTTTTCAAATGGCGACTTCTCTAACGGGTGGAAGTTGCAAAAGATCCCCAAACACTAAAATACTTATTTCTTTTCCCAAACCAACCATCTTCTATATCAGAAGTATCAAACACTTCGCATAAACGAAGATTTATGTAAGCTAGAGTTACATTAGATATCATAGACTCTTCATCTATCTACATTAATATTAATATATTAATAATATTATAAAGAGGAAAGATTTGTACCTATTTTTGTATGTTTGTAATAAATAGGCTCAAAAAGTGCTAGGCCGATTTAAAAAATTCTTTCACCAATAGAATGCTACATTCTTCCAATTTGACATAGGCTACATTTCATTTTGAAAAAAAAAAATAGGGATCCTTGGTAAAATTTGAACAATGTAACTGAAGGGGTAGAAAAATGATAGGCTATAAAAAAAAGGGATCCGGGCGACGACGGGGCGGGCCGCTAGTCTGTCCTTAAAATTTGAAGTAGCTCGTCTGAAAGCGGGTTGTATTTAGAAGTTTGTTTATGTTCTACGGGCAGTTGTAATAATCTGTGAATAGTTTATCCGTTTACGTTAAATTGCTGCAATTCCAGTCGGGGCAGTTATATTTCAGTTATTAAACCTAAATTAAAACTTCTTTTAAATCGAATAATTAAGCAATAATCAAAATGTACGCGTTCGCCGTCAACAAGCTCTACCGGAGGAGTAAATAAACTATAATAATTGTTAGGGTGCCCTCCCGATCTATCCCCCCCTCCCTCAAAATGTACGCGGCGCGAGCGTCGAAAAACTGCCGTTTAGTTAAGGAATAAGGCTTTACTGCTCTTTAGCTCTGTATAATATACAAAATAATTTCATCTATACTTAACTAAAATAGCGTTAAAGGACTATTACTGCTCTTTAGCGGAGTTTTTCTATAAGACCGCTTTTTAGTATAGCAATTTTAATAATAACCGTAGTGGCTTGCTTAGCTATAACGAAGTTAAAGGAGTTTTGCGTCTCTCTAGCTTAGGATATTGGGATAACGACTTTTTAGCTAAGCACAAGTTCACAAAAAAAGAATTAATTCCTTAAATTTTAGCAGTTATGGTGGTTTAACGTACATTTAAGCTAAGCAATGTGGGTTTGACGCTCTTTAGTGTAGGAACCACCAGAGAATCTGCCACTTAACGGCCACAGTACTGCTCATTATCTTTAAAACTATTTGCCGTAGGAATACGATTCTTAAACCAAAAGATAGAGAATTGAAAACTATATAACGTACCATCAAAAAGTCAAAATTGACGTTTTGAGGGTTAACGGCTCTTTAGTAAGTGGACGGCAGTATGTATTTATGTATGTTTATCCGTTGCGAAGCGTAGTGTACGTTCTCAGGCAAGGTGGAGTGACGATTTGCGTAGGATGGCTGGCAGGAGCTGGATGCGAGCAGCCCAAGATAGAGCAAAGTGGCGTGCAAATGGAGAGGCCTATGTCCAGCAGTGGACTGCGATGGGCTGATGATGATTATCCGTTATCTAGCAACCATAGTAACTGTACAAGCTTTGCTTAGTTTGGGACTAGATCAATTGGTGTGAATTGTCCAAACATATTATTATTATATAACTGTGAAGTATTCCAATCATCAGCAAAAATCATTTGTGTTTTACAAACATGTAGGCACAATTAATATTCAACTTACTTTCTCGTCATTGCTTTTGAGAAATATTCGATCATTGTTTGAAAGGAAGTGTTTTATTACAATGGTAATATTGTTGAGTGCATACACAAGCTTTGCCCTGTCCTTGTAAGGAAACCCTTGGTGGTAGTGATGTGAATTATAATGGGATATCTGTTTTAAGGTAAACATTAACGGTTCTTTACAACACAGGTGTTTATGGTACCTATTTTTTGAATTTTCTTGCATTTTACTTTTTGTCTTCTAAAACTGGGTAGTGTTACAGTGGCCCCGCCGGCGGGGTCGAAGAATTGCTAACTGCATTTTAGCATTTAGTTCGAAAAAAACATCTTAAACTGTTATTATAACTAGTGGTCCCGGCTGACGTCGCGTCGTCCTGCAGTATATTAAATATTCCATTTCGTAAGGAATATTTGTGTTTTTTTTTAATTCTCTGATTATATAATAGGTTAGTTACCTTTGCTGTTTTGCAATTTAGGGATAATGTAAATCCATAAATCAATCATAATGAAAATCGGTTGAACCATTTTTGTTTTATAAATGGTGTAACTAACTCAAATTTGTTTTATACAGATATCAATGTCAACTCAGTACCTAGTTAAGGTCTAAATACAGTTATCGAAACGTCAGCATAATAATATACGTAAGTTACAATAAAATAACCGCGAAAGCTTAAGAAATTTACATTGTATTTGTTACAAAAGATAGCTGTAATAATACAGCCGTATATGTAACGTTATTTTTTATTTTAAGTGCTGGTCCAGCTTTCTTCAAAGTACCAATTAAAGGGGTCATTTTACCTTCTGGTCCTCGCAACCGGTTTGGACACTTACGTTTGTTTACGAGTTATTTTTAGCCAAAAACATGTTAGTTCTCAGGTTTTACTGTATCTTTTATTTGCGACTTATTCTCAAATTAATCGCCTTAATAAATTTATACGAAAAGAGGACGCTGATAAAGTTAATATTTTTTCTAAAATAAGTCAAATGTCATTGTCATTTACAGTTTCCATATGCGTAGCTAACTGAGTTGATGAAAGTCTAACACAAAAATTATTTCATTTCTAACAAAATCTGTACTCTTAAAGTATCAACTGATTCTCTATATCTCCTCCAGGTAGACTGATCGTCATTAACCATTCACATAAACACATAAACAATTTTGTATTCATCAAAACAAATCATTTATAAGTTTTCCCATCGTTTATAATCATTAGCATGCGAGGACACGTCCGTTGCCACCTATGGTCTGTGGGCGACTGACCGATTGCGTCGATACGTGCGTAACATGCTTAACTTATCAATATTTCATTACTAATATTATAAGGTAAGATTTGTATGTATGTATTGAATAAATTAAAAAAGAGCAATTGCAGAAATTCTGTTAGTATCACAGCATGTGGAAGGAAACGGTTTTTAACATACCCTTATGAGAAAGAGGCATAGGCGAAGCCGTAGTACCTATCTAAAACTAAAGAATTTAAAAAAGTTACATGTTCCTATATAAGAACCTAATTGTATTATTATAAGATCATACAAATTGTTCCCTTAGGGATAGGGACGTAACTTTTTGTATTAGCGGAATTTAATCAGATTAGGTACTACCCTTTTTCCTGTAATTTTTCAGCACTTATTTTTTCATAATTATATTTATTTAGTTAGCTTCGAACTATGGAGTCTAAAAAAATTGCAGGTATTCAGATTCCAAATTCCTGGATTCCGAGGCTTTAAGATTTATATTACCTATACTTACTTAACGGTACTTTATTAGACTAGGCACATAATATTACGAAATCAAAGGGCGGGTGAGAAGTAACTAATAATAGGTACTTATGTGTAAGATTTCGGTACAAAATGCGTAGCTCCTAAAATTTCTTGTTAATTTTGAATCGCAATTTCTATGCGTTTGTCTGACTCAAGAGTAAAATGATTTAGTTAAAATATCTAAAGAATGCAAAGTCGGGACTAGCTATTTAGAGTCTCAGAGTTGGTTACATACTCTAAACAGGACTAATAGGGACAAAGTACCGGCACTTTCCTTAAAATGCACTTTAAAGGGTATTTAGTACTTAATTATACTTTGTAAATACTGGGATTGGTAGTGCAAAGTATCTTAAAGTATGTCGGGAACGCGAAGTAATTTCGTTTTGAAGTATTTTGAAATTCATTGAGAATGAGAATACCTTTTAAAGTATGCGAACGCCTTTATGTAGGTACCTTTTTCAATCTGGTATATTTTTTGTACAATTTTTTAAAGTTATGGCTATGAGATAAAATAGGTGAAATAAAATACCTAAATTATATAACAATTTACACCATAGCAATACTATTGGTCGCTTTCGAAATGTAAAGTAGTCCTAATCTATAATTCGGGAGTCTTAGTGAAAAAGGTTGAGAGTTAAATGGCGTGCATTTATTGTCATGCTATTTTCATTTATTTCATCAAACAGAGGCATGTCGCTAAAATTCAATCACAAAGACCGAATCTCCTTTTTATGTAGGTACCTATGTGTTTTTATAATCGTTTTAATAAAGTCTCAGTGAACGAATTTTGACTTGACTTAATTTTAGGTACCTACCTAAATAGTAGCTAAAGCGGAAACGGTGTGCATAAAACAATACAACAGAAAACCACCTATAAATGGCACAAAAAATATAAATTTACCTTCAAAACACGCTATAAATAACTCGGAATGTCAAAAGTTTATTATGAAAAGGAAAATTATAACACTTCGAGGGCAGACATCTCACAGACGCCGACAGTAAAAAAGCTAAACAGAAAAGTAGTAAACTTTGTATTGCGCCAGATGTACGCGACCTACGTCAACGTGCGTACTATTTGTTTACTATTCCAGTTATTTCCAGTTTGATAAATGGATGTGGTAATGGATTTTTTTTAATTATTATGATTAGATTAGATTAGATTCATTTATTTCCCAAAATTTATACAATATAATTACATTAGTATGTCAAATTACATGTACTCATATTGAGATCGTCAAAAACAAAAACAAAGAACAATAAGATTAAATAATAATTCAAAATCACAATTTCATTACATTAACTATTATGGATTTTTCTCATTAGTCGTCAATACAATTTGTCAGACGGAATAATTCATATAATACAATTTAATACTATTAAACAGAAATTTAATAAATTATTTACATTTTTGAATTTTTTTTTCAATGCAACCTAGAAAAACAACAACTGTCATAGTCATTTTTGTTATAAAATCGCTTTCAAAGCAAGTTACTAATGTATAAGTGTTAAGTAGGTACATATTTCTGTAAACTGTATATTTATGTTTAGTACACAACAAAAAAAATGATTTCACGTTTCGGATTCTTTACAGTTTCCATAATCGTAGCATGGATGAGCTGACAATAGTCTAACGCTAAAGTCTTAATAAAATAAAAATACGCGAGTTAAATCCGTTAATAGTTGTTTCATTTCAATGTGTAACCGCAAAAGCATTAGAAATTATTAATTACTAGCTTCTGCCCGCGACTTCGTCCACGTGGATCTCCTCCTTTTTTGCAGTCGGTTAAAAAGTAGCCTATGTCCTTTCTCAAGCTCCAGACTTTCTTTGTACCAAATTTTATTTAAATCGGTCCAGTAGTTTTAGCGTGAAAGCGTAACAGACAGACAGACAGACAGGCAGACAGACAGAGTTACTTTCGCATTTATAATATTAGTAGGGATTACTAATTATTAATTATTCGAAGTCCATATTATTCAGTCGTATTCTATAATTATTTTCTAGTCCCGGTGGCGCTTCAATGTTTATTATTTACTTTGTACGGTTATGAGCGGCGCCTTTGACGGTTTCAACTAGTTTCTTTGATATATCTCCTTAATATTCTACTGTTCATTAATTCTATTTATAACCCTATACCTATCTATACTAATATAACAAAGAAGGTTTGTTTGTATTGAATAGGCTCCAAAACGAATGGACTAATTTGAAATAATCTTTTACTGTTGGGAAGCTACACTATTCCCGAGTGACGTAGGCTATATTATATTTTGAAAAAAAAAAAAAATAGGGATCCGTGCGAAACCTAGTTAGTGATAAAAGTTGACTGTATTTATGGGATGTTGTTGAAAATGTGTTGGTGAAAGTAAAGTTTAACATTGACTTTACAAGCGCACTGCAATTGAATTAGAAAAGTCGTATCAAAATATGATATATTCAAAACGTATATATGAATAGAATCATGTGCAATATTGGAATTAAACAATTGTAGGTAACGGATTTAACTCGCGTATTTTAATTTATTGGCTGACGTTTCGAAGATTTTACAGTCCCCATATTAGTAAGTCTGCTTAGGCGCTCGTCAAGGACCTAAACAAATGCCAAACAAATGCAAAATTCTATTGAATTGCCGAAGCGAATTGTGGAAACGAAAACTGACCACGTGACTTTTCGTTAGTTAATTCTATATATTTTCCTATTCGTTTCGATCGTTCGCTATCATCGTTGCACTTGCAAAGGAGATAAGAAAATAAAGGAGGTCAACAAAAAACAAAAGAAATATACGAGTCTTGCCTTCGTATATTTAAGAAATACAGATTTATTTTTAACACATTTTGTTGTGCGCGAATGATTTTTTATCGATCGTTACGGGTTTCATACATTATTAAATTACCTCGAGTTGGATAAAAATGAGATCGCTCTTTATTGCAAACTTCGGAGTTTTTAGGGTACCGTGGCAAAGGTTTCCCTGTTACTAAATCTACTAGGGATCCTGTTACTGAGACTCCACTTTTTGTCAGTCTGTCTATCATCAGTCTCATGAACCGTGACAGTTAGCCAGTTGACATTTTCGCAGATGTATTTGTGTTGCCACTATAACGACAAATACCTACTAATAAAATACTTTTTTTTAGGCAGCTGATCCGGCAAACTTCGCACCGTATTTTTTTTCAAACAACTTAATTTTTACCTCCTAAGCATAACAATAACAACAAAAAAAGAATTATCCAATTTGGTCCAGTCGATCAAAAGTAATACGCGTAAATACAAACATAAAAATGGTACGGAACCCTTGGTGCGCGAGTTCGACTCGCACTAATCCATTTTTTTTTCTCGCTACCGTTAACAAATTGTGCAGCCTCCGTCGGTACAGCGTATTCCACTTTACGATTCAGATTTATCAGGTCACTTGTTTATGGTTTGTTTTTAACCTCCGTTTAAGATTGGCTAAAACTGCAAACCAACAAGCTTTAGCGCGTTTTAAAGGTATATTTTACTTTCATATAAATTTTAAATATCTTTAACATAGGTATTATTATAATATTATAAGTGATAAGGTAAGTACTACATAGCACTACACACAGATGGCGCTGAAGTCAAATTTTGCTTGTTAACAAGTACCTACTTACATACCTATGCTCATAGTGTAATTGGGAAAATCCACCAAATGTGACACGGACTAGCGTACAAAAAAAACACGTTTGTTGTATAGAAACTCTCTTAAATACCCCTTTTATTTAGTATTTATTGTTATAGCGTCAACATATTAAATACATCATCTTTGAAAATTTTAACTAACTAACTAACACAGTTTAATGAAAAACATCCTGGCGACAGACATACTTATAAACACATTTCTATTATATACAATAACATATTCATTTTATTTTACCAATTTACACAATTGCAAAGAGACTTATCACAAATTATTTTACCAATTTACACAATTCCAAAAAAGACACATAACCACACAGTACTAACATAACCATTGTCACCAACATTAAAAAATCACAACTAAAACAATACACACACAAACACAGTGCCGATACAAAAAAACGAGCTGCGGTGCGCCGGCGCAGCGCAGGTCAATCAACTTGATACAGAAGCGGCGCACACGTCTAATAACCGGTGATAAGTAGAGATTTTAATGCTGTCAGGGCCTGTTTTACAACGTCTAAGTTGTATAATACTGGCTATTTTGATAATCTATATTTCTATTAAATTCTGATGCCATCGCAGTTATTACACATTGGAATGAAACAACTATAAAATAAAGGTGTCGGAATTATTTTTAAAAGTACCTGCATTTATAATGCTACTAAAAAAATAGGTAAGTAAGTAGGTACTTTATAATACATTTATAGAAAGACCTTATAATACTTACTCAGTAGAGCTGGCTAACACACTACCACCTACAATAATTATTAAAAAAAATATCAGTAAAAGTCCATTAGAATGAAACAACTTTAACGGATTTAACTCGCGTATTTTTATTTTATTTTATTTGAGACTATTGTCAGCTCAGTCGTGCTACGATTTTGGAATCTGTAAAGGCTCCGAAACGTAAGCCCATAAAAAAAATGCGCGAGTTAAATCCGTTAAAGTTGTTCAATTCTAATGGCCTATTACTAATATTTTTTTAATAATTATTATAGGTGTGTGTCACTCTGTGTGTTAGCAAGCTCTACAGCTGAGTAAGTATCATAAGGTCTTTCTATTATTTTATTATAAAGTACCTACTTACTTACCTATTTTTTTAGTAGCATTATAAATGCAGGTACTTTTAAAAATAATTCCGACACCTTTATTTTCATACGACACTTTAACATTAACATTTAATAAAACCGATATCGCATTGAATTCATATTCAAATGTATTTTTTATAATAATCAATTATACTTAACACTTTGCATGTCAACGACTGATGGATCATTTATCATCCACACTATAATCATGGTATCATGTAATGTATTCAAAATGTGGGTAAAAAATATTCAGAAGCTCCAGGGGTGATATTTTAATGATATTCAATAACTTTTTAATATTGACATAGTACCCGTTTCGTAACGTGTAAGATACACCTTTTTTTACGTATTTTTTTTTCATAAAATATCTTTTTTTTGTAGCATTTAACGAACTGCAACGGCTTCCTCTTTTCATAATTATTAATACACTAGCGGTACGCCCCGGCTTCGCACGGATCCCTATTTTTTTCAAAATATTCTATAGACTATGTTAGTCAGGGTGAACGTAGCTTCCCAACAGTGAAAGAATTATTAAAATCCGTCCAGTAGTTTTTTGAGCCTATTCATTACAAACATACAAAAATAGGTACAAATCTTTCCTCTTTATAATATTAGTATAGATATCCTACTACTATTATAAAGGCGAAAGTTTGTAAGTATGGATGTATGGATGTTTGTTACTCTTTCACGTAAAAACTACTGAATGGATTTGAATGAAACTTTACCACAATATAGCTTATACACCAGAATAACATATAGGCTATATTTTATAACGATATAGTGTAAAATACTAATCATACGCAGACGAAGTCGCGGGCAGAAGCTAGTCGATTATATATATGCGTTATTTTAATTCTATTCCATCCTTCTTTATACCCCCTAAAAATATATTTTCATGACAAAACTATTCATCATTAAAGTATACCTTTTATCGGAACTGAAACTACCTTAATACCAAATTTAACTTACAGGTAACTTACAGACACACTTAACCACTTTCCTATTCAAAATATTAATTGATGTTATATGATAATAATTATTAGGGCATCGAATACATTATCACGTAACCAACCATTTCTAAATTTAGCTTAACAAACTAGTCGAAAACAAAACAGAACTCGAGACAGCTTGAAAGCTCAAAGTCAAAGTTTCATCATTAACAATAAATCAATTCTTCCTAAAGTCTGTCAAAAGCAGAACACATTAGCGGGGCGTTTCAGTCAACAGCTGAACGGTATACTAACTTCAGGGGAAATACTATGAACTCTTAGCGATTCATTTTGAAAATCAAAATGACTCAAATCAAAAATAATAATTTATTAGTAAATAGACCTTAAAAGAAGTTTTACTACATCGTACCTAACGTATTACTAGCGCTTTGGATGCTGCGCTTCTCAACAATGGTCTGTTGAGAAGAAAAGAAAATTTACACAATTTGAACGAACAAATTAAGCAAAAAATAGAATCAGAATCTGCAGAATAATGACGTTATTTTAGGCCCTGTGATGTCATTAGGTAAGTCAGCTTCTCCTCTTATCTATAGCTATTTATATATATAATTACTAGCTTCTGCCCGCGACTTCGTCCGCGTGGAACTCCTCCTTTTTTGCAGTCGGTTAAAAAGTGGCCTATGTCCTTTCTCAGTAGCAAATTTCATTTAAATCGGTTCAGTAGTTTTAGCGTGAAAGCGTAACAGACAGACAGACAGACAGACAGACAGACAGACAGAGTTACTTTCGCATTTATAATATTAGTATAGATACTATATTTACCTATGTAAATATTTATAGATAGTGGTGATCGATATTCTAATATTTCCGTAAAAAAAATTTAGATACCTACTTACCGTATCTTAAAAATATATTCAACCAAACACTTTTCGCATATTATTGAAACTTCAGTTTTTGCATGGAAACGTCAAACTCAGTTTAGCTGCAAACCAAAAGCTTTGAGCACTAAGCCGTCAGTATCGGGGTTCTATTCCGGGCGCGACAATAAACAAACAATCCCTATGCCGGCGACGTGCGGTTGTTACTCATGACTAATTACTGTTATGTCGACAGTGGGTGACATCTTAACGGGATTGCATTTTGAGTATTTACAATTCATTTGACATATAGCTGTGTTTTATTTTATTAGCTGACGTTTCGGTACTTACAGTTTCCATAATCGTAGCTCGACTTCGCTGGTTTTTACCGTCTATGCAGTTTCTTTCCTCTTGTCATGCTTAAATATTTTATGTTTGATTTCTAGTAATTACACCCTAAAAGCGTAATAATCCCTACTAATATTATAAATGCGAAAGTAACTCTGCCTGTCTGTTACGCTTTCACGCTAAAACTACTGGACCGATTTAAATGAAATTTAGTACAAAGAAAGTCTGGAGCCTGAGAAAGAACATAGGCTACTTTTTAACCGACTGCAAAAAACGAGGAGTTCCACGCGGACGAAGTCGCGGGCAGAATCTATGAGGTATAAGTCCATTTCATTACGACTCACATGTAAAACGTTACTTCATATTTTTAAACACGGTTCGGTAACAGTATACGCAGTAAATACAAAATGGGAGCCATCAATAGTCATTGTGCTGTAACGCGGTGTGCATTACGCACCGATTGAATACGATATCGAGGTATTGAGATGTTGGGATCAGCTGGACATGACTTTATCGAAATTAGCTAAGGATAGAGTCGATAGTAAATTTATCTATTACTAGCTTTTGCCCGTAGTTTAGATTGCGTATGGTTAGCACTTTACGCAATATATGTTACTAGCTTCTGCCCGCGACTTCGTCCGCGTGGAACTCCTCCTTTTTTGCAGTCGGTTAAAAAGTAGCCTATGTTCTTTCTTAGGCTCCAGACTTTCTTTGTAACAAATTTCATTTAAATCGGCCCAGTAGTTTTAGCGTGAAAGCGTTACAGACAGACAGACAGACAGAGTTACTTTCGCATTTATAATATTATATATTAATTGTGTTATTCTGGATTTGGACGACTGTATTTGATGGTATACAAGAGCAAATGTTCTATGTCATTTTAAGGATAAAATAAATAAATTTTGTAAGTAAAGTATTATTATTTTCGTGTCTAAGTGCCGTGTATACCTACCTTAGTGAAAAAGTCTTTTTACACTAGAAATAATTGTATCGTTTAGTTGTGAAGTTCCTGCGTTATAGAAGGAAAAACGAACAAACAATGCACTTTACTATGTTTTATTCGTCACTTTGGAATGCTAACTTTTATTTCTAAAAAAAAAACTTTATAAAAATCCGACTAATTAGAAAAATTTGAAAAAGCATAATGCTTATTATACACTTATCAATGCAAATGCGAAGGAATAATAACCGACTTCTAAACAAAAAGGAAGAGATAACAATGTAAACCTAGTAACACTTACAAAATTTTACCAAAATGAATTTAGTGGTATTTTCTTGATCATGTCCATACTAATATGTCGTTCTTAGCGCTATAGTAGTCCCATCAACTTGGTTCAATAGCACCATTGTAATTCGTCTGCTGGCGAAGGTTGAGCGAGTGGCTGTATTATTTAATTTATTATGTATTTATATACACATTTAAACTAGGAAGGCGTATTTGAAGAATAATTTGTTTTTTCTATATCATGAATTCACTTCATTATCTCTTTTTGTCTAGGTTCTCTCGGAGGCAATATTTAAGTAAACTTCTAATGCCTTCGCGGTTATTATAATGCATGGTTATTGGTTATGTGACGTCATTCTAAAACCAAATTAAGGAGGGTACAAGATGAGGGTTGGGGGGAGAACTAAATATAGGTAGGTACTCGAGATTTTTTTTTTTTTCAATTTAACGCTCTTAAAGAAAACCTTGTTTAATTAGGTAGTTTAGTTTAAAAGGTTATAATTTTAATATTTAGAAAAGGCCTGCCCTACGATACTACAAAATTAAATTTTAGTTAAAAGTCTCATAATCTGTTTTAGTTTTTCAGTTTTATTACACAGAGGTCAAAGAGGGCGTTATACGCACATTATATCTAAAATAAAAACTATCAATAGTACGTACGCACCTAGGCCAGTAAAATATAAAATGACTCAGATCACATGTAATTGTCGTACGAGGCGAAGCCGAGGTTGACAAAAATGTGATCTGAGGCTTTTTTATTTACTGGCCGAGGTCAGTATACTATTTTTCTGTTCGACGTAGCCAGAAAGCGGCAATTTCATTTAGCGCAGGGGCCAGAAAGTTGGCACTTTTGGCCGGAGAACAGAAAATAAGTATTATTCGTGTTACGTTGTCATGTAGGTAGGTACATTATAAGTAGGTAAATAAAATTACAATCAGAAACTTGGTTTTCCTGTCTATGCAATTTCTTTAGAATTGAATAATTACTTATCCCGCATGTGTTTGCAAAATATTTATTGTCTATTTACAGCAACATACGGGTTCCGTGTATTAGAGGATAGAAATAAAAAAAAATACCTACCTATATCTATAATTAATCTTAAAAAGCAAAACTGTTTGACTGACAGACTGACATAGATCATGCGTTGCCAAAATTGGGTCTATAAGTTTGTCAGTTTTATACTTAGACAACTTTTATATACTTACAGTTATTTTAAATGAGCACTGAGAATGTTTTTTTGGAAATTCAACCAATAAGTCAGTAAATTAGGGGATGAAAGGTTATACAAACAAAAACTTTGTAATTGAGTATTATTTCAAAATATGATTCAAGGTTTATAAAAATCATTTCCAAATAAGGTGAAATTTAAAGTGTTTTTATTAATAAACTGTTTTACAGCTATCTATCTAGAAATAGTAAAAAAATATTTAGTTAAAAATATACTATATTATAATACATATTATATGTAATATATTTTTCGCATCTGACAGATGTGTATGAGTTGAATCTTACACCCTCAGTTGCGCAGGTGTATAAAAAGGTTTTTAGAAAAAAAAAAGCAGAAAAAAAATCACAAAAAGCACTTTGTCCTCTACGCCCTAATTCTTAACTTGAATAAACTAAAAAAACTATAATTTTGCACCCTCGAAATTACAACCAATTTACCTTACTTTGGAAATCCTAACAATAGGATTAGTACGGACAAACAGGTGTTCCAATTTTATTATTATTACATTACGTTACGATTTAAAGAAAAAAAAAACTACTCGCTAGTCGCTACGAATCAAATCGGTATACGACAATCAAAGCTAAGCTTATAATCGTTACATATGAAGCTACTCCTCTAATGGAAAGAGTACCGTTAGCAGACTCATTAGAATCTAAAATAGTATATTTTATATACCTACATACGTCCTTATGCTACTCAGCTGGGAAGAGGTCGTTGGTACTCAGGGGAAACTAAAGCACAGGTGTCCAGCGTTCGGCCTGCTAGATAGAGACAACACGACTGAAAACGTGGTAGTGTGAGCGAGACGCAACCAAAATAAACGTTGAACTTGTGTTGTTTTTTTTCGTTTTGCTCTCCCTCGCCTATGTTCGTGACGGATTTTTTTTTATTCCATTTTGTTGCTCATGCTGCGCCTTTTTAGTTTATTTTGTTACTTTTAGGTATATTTTGGATTAACTTTAATTGGGTGTTGTATTTTTATAGATAATTTGTTGTGCAATAAGTCTGATTTAGTTTGATAGATTTTTGTTAATAAGCTTACATTGGAAAAAAAACTGAAACAATTTTGATGATATGAACAAAAAAACAAAATACGCGAGATTTTGTTTTTTTGTTCATATTTTGAGAAGCCACTATAATATATTGTTCTAATTATATTTTTTACTTAGCAACAACTATAACGAATTCAATTCGCATATTATATTTTAATTTCTTACGTTTTCAAAACTTTACAGTTCGCATATTCGTAGCCGAATGAGCTGAATAATAATCTAACACTATCATTGACGGCTTATAAATTCATTGCTAAAAAACTAATAATTATGTATAAACGCTATAATTCTTATTATATGGTATTATGCTCATTATTATAATAAATTGGAACATGACCTCAGTAACACCCTTGTTATTAGAATTGTGGGAAATAATGAGAGAAATATTTGCTCCATTATTTGAAGATAAAAACGGTATTATGTCACCCTAATGATTGCAGGAATAAATCTTATTATTTCGGATTAACATTATTTTCACGATATGATATTATTATATCTGTACCGTATATTATGTTTTTGTGCATTGGTATACTGTAACACAAAGTGAACAATTACAAATAGAAATATTATAAAATTACAAATTATTTGTATAATAAATAGGTACGTATTAATTTTAAACACAAATGTTACACTTTGTTTCATAGCGTAAGTTGACAAAGTTTTTTTTTTGTATAAATAAGGCATTTTTTTAATAGGTAAGTACCTACATAACGCCATATATTAGGTAGAATAATTTATTTTCTGATTAGTATTTTCTCATAGAGCTACTAAAAATGATCTACGTATTGATGGTTAATAATATCTGATTATTTTGCCGTACTCATACATTCGGAATAATTCGGATAAGTATAATAATTGTAAGGGATTTATTATTAACTATTTGACCTTACAGTTCCTATGTTACCAAATAGAACACAAGTGTATCTATTATCGTCAGCCCAGCCTGCAACAAATATGGAAACTCTACAGCTTTCAAAACATCTACACATCGCAGAAAATTTTTCTATACCTCTAACTCATTATACAAAAGAAACAAATACTTTTTGATAAGAGTACCTCCCTAGTTATATTTTTCCAAAAAGGTAAACATCAAAAAAGTCATGTCACACTACTTCCTTACGAGCATTATTCTTAAGTACATTGTAATCATCCAACGGTCTCAAGACAGTATCATTGTCATTATATTATTTTTGTATTATATATGCGCTCGCGCCTAAGATTATATCAAACACAACTTCCCGTTTACACCTCCCAACTCCTTTATAACTCTTAACCCAAAAGGTTACAGTTCAAATTGGTATGCCACTTCGTTCTCAAACTGTAAATGTACACTTGCTGAATACGTTAAAGTCAACGTTAGTTGTTCACTAATGAAACCCGCTTGGGATCGTTATTTGTATTAACATAGAGGTCAAATTAGCGTGCACTAATTAGTTTCAACAGTAAATTTATATTGGTTGTGTAAACGCACTCTTTTGTTTTTGCTAACGGTACGGTTGCCACATGTAGATGAAAGTTCGTGATGGATTCGGATACATTTGTTTGACGTTCTTTTTTTGTCGTTTGCGTTTACGCATCTACGGCCAGTTGTGATAAATCACAGATATTTTGTCTGTGTTACTTATCTGTAATAATCTGCGTTGCTTTGTTGTAGCTTTCTAAGCAAAATTGCCCTTAGATTTGTTGTATTAATTGAATTGTATTATGTTTATAACAATGCTGTTAAACTTACAAACTTTATGCCTATGATTTGTTTTCTGTATACTTAGGTATTTTGATCTACCTAAGTATAAGTAAGTAAGTACCGCGAAGGCATCAGAAATTATTACCTAAGTATAGCTTAGAATCTGGTATAGGTTTTTTTGTAAGTATAGGTTCTTTATCAATTCTATTCACAATATTTTAAATCTGATTATGTGTGAGAGTACTTATTAAATTTCAATAAATTAACTAAGCACAAACATTTTGTTATAATTACATAAATTGCTTATTAACCTCCTTTTCAGAAATATCATTTAAATAAAAACCTAGCTAAATCTTCTATAAATACAGCCTACTTTATCATCTTACCTATATGTATAGTTACAGTACCAGCACGCACACATGCGCAATTCAGGTGTCGGCGCACGCGCACACGCGCACCGCGTAAAGCCAGTAGTAGACCAGTTTATACGTAACTGAACGATAATAATGATACGGCAAGTAGAGATAGCAAAAAAGTTTATTTTCAAAAGTAGCCTTTTTAGTTTTTTTTTTTTTTGGCTAACTTTAGCCTCTAAGATAATAAGATGATTAGGTGAAAGATAATAAATACATTATAGTAGCACGTCCTTATAAAACACTTTTAAGAAAAAATCTCTTAACCTGTAACCAGTAACTCTAACATCGACTTTACGAATCGGCGCAATTTTCAACTTCGTCAATAAATGTATTCTCAATATTCCATAATATAACCTAAGTTAAACGCACTTTTTATATGCTAGTCAAACAACATAAAATAGCCTGTTATATTAGTATCTCATACATCTTTTTTGTCGACGGTACCTGCGCAAGCGCTCACATTCAAAACACGTGGTACAAGAAAGAGAGAAAATAATAAACCCTTTAATTTATGCCACGATAGTACTCGCATCTCGAAAATAAAATATTATCTTTTTATTTTTTATTTTCCGAACCTTTTTTGGGTCACTGGCCTTAGCAGTGACGTTGCATTTCGAAAGTCGATATCGATGATTTTGTTTTCAACGCTTTATTTAAAGGATCCCTTTTAGGTTTAGAGGTCAATCAAAATTGAGTTTGTTTTATTTAAAAAAACGTTTTTTTATTAAAGTATGTTTTGGTCTATTTTAAGAGGATTGTGAACCTGTTGATTTTCATACAAAAGGCGATAACGTTTTACACCCAGTAAATATAGTTAGATTTTTATAATTTTTGGATATGTTGTAGATATAATGAGAAACTACGTCTGTACGTTTTGATTTTTAAGAAATATTGCTTACGCTAGATCTAAATATAGATTTTTAGATCTATATATAGATTTTTAGATGCTAATAAATTTTAGCGTAAGCAATATTTCTTAAAAATCAAAACGTACAGACGTAGTTTCTCATTATATCTACAACATATCCAAAAATTATAAAAATCTAACTATATTTACTGGGTGTAAAACGTTATCGCCTTTTGTATGAAAATTAACAGGTTCACAATCCTCTTAAAATGTATCTAGAGAGTTTAGGACAACACTTTGAAAGTGTTATAATATTTCTATAGAAATTACAATAGCAATGATCAAATCTCCTACTCTGGGTTATCATTATTACCTATCGTACTGTTTTACTTAACTTTCATGTAATATCAAATTCAATTTATTTACATTTGCAACCATAAAAATCTTGACATGTTTAATATTTTTGATACTTTCACGGAATATCATATAAAAACAATTAGAACGGACTTAACTTACATACTTACTTAAATTTTTGCCAATAAATACTTTAAATAAATATGAAATGTGTTATAAACACAACCGTTGATCTGCCCGACTCATAATAACTCTTGCACGTAACACTTAGGCTTTGGTCGCGTGAAAAATCATCTATCACTATCACATTTCTGCAATGAGTAAAAGAGCGACTGAGACAAATGTGTTTACCTCACGTTCTATCTCTTGATTACCTACTCATAGTTGAAAAAGTCGATATGCTCTTCATCCAACACTGCTCCAGTACGGTAGCCCTCGACACCCACACGGTCTCGACTCGTCACAAATCACAGCATAGACCTTTTTACTATACAGCCTTTCGAATTTGAATAAAATTTTGGCTGAAAGTTGGCATGCCAAAGTTACATCAGGAAATTTTCAATTTAAAAATATCGCGAATAATTTTTTGTTATTACTTTTTAGCCTGATCTGATAAAGTTAACAATGTAATTTTGTTAGAAGAAATAACTAAAAAAATGTCACAATCCTAAAATACATTTACAGTTCTTCATTGCGGCGTTAGTTCGTAACGTAAGATTTATTCAATAAAAATGATGTATTGAAAATCAATCGATATCTATAGGTGATTTTTGTACGCCTATTAGACATATTATCACTAAATAATAATAGTCAAAGACTTTAAATTTCTTGTTCACTGAAGTCCAAATGTGTTCCCTATACGTTGATGATATTGTTCTTGTTCAATACTTTCTTATTTGTAATCCAGAAGATTTCCTTTCTTGAGTATCTTTTGAACAGCCAAAACAATTGGCAATCAAATTTTGTATAACCGCAGCTTCTGGAATTGACGTGCGGGTACGGGCCAACGTTTATTTCGTTATAAAATAATTTACTACCAAAAACTTTAGCTACCGAATTTGCTGACCGTATTCAACTCGTGTGGTTAACCGCTAATAAATTTTGCAACTTTTTTGGCAATACGGGTTTAGTGTTGCATTAAATTTACAGTGATCTGCGTTGTTGGAAATAAAAATGTCAAGTGAATTTAAACACGCACACAAAATCGAAAAACAACTGACATCCTACATTCGCAAACTTTAAAATAATTAAAAATATACAGAACTGGCGTAAGCTAACTAAAAGTTTCGTAGTATCGATAAGTCAACTTCATACAATTTCGTTCTCATCTCGAAACCTTCTAAAATCTAAACAAACGCAGCACATAAATTTGACAATTCTATTCCATTAACCTAAAAAAAATTACAGCTTTGTAACGTAAAATTAACAAAGCTCCCGTGAAACTAATGTTTAAGAAACGCGTCAAAAACTCAACAGTAGCAGTTTACAAGACAAAGACGTTTTAAAAATTAAAATTGAAAGCAAAGATAATGACCAAGTCAATGAAGGTGAGGCTGGAACATTCATCATAGATGACAATAGTTCGGAGGTAGTTTTAGAAAGAGCGCGTAGTACGGTGGCTGATGTTAAAAACCATTGTCCTATTATCATGGGACTCATTAAAACTCATCATTGTATTGAAATTGACGGTCCTTGAACTTTAAAAGACGTTTAAATTCAGATGTTTTTTTAATAAGCAAAAGGTGACAAAAAATTATACTTGTCAGTAATTTAATTATTCTATTGGTAATGTAACAATCCATCGTGGATGCTACATTTGGATGCAAGACAACATGTTTCGAATTTAGAAGAGTCTATCGGAGAGTCTACAGTACTCAAGTCCGGATAATATATTATTATAAAAAATATACTTAATATATTTATATCTTAAGTGTCTTTATATTAAGGGCCTCCTTATATTACATACTTAATGCTAAGATGACGTATCATATAGGCTAAAAAAATGTTTCCACAAAACGTTACATGTTTTTATTGATTATTCTATGATAGCTTAAGATTTTCAAAACAATTCGTATCTTTGACTTAAAAAAAAACACAATTTAAAAATTAGGCATTAGCGAATACAACAACAAAAGAATCACTTTTCAACTAGTAACAATCAATTGAAGTCCTATTCCGATTTTAGTAAATAGTCAGTCTCTAACCAATGACCTAGCTAGATTATTATTCATAGAGTACGCACCCACAATAATTAATAAGTTTGTGCTTGTAGACAATTTACATACAATGCTACGACAGACTAAAAATAGACTTAGACTTCAAATGAAGTCTCAATGTTAGTAAGTCAATCAATTGAAATAGAAAAATATTTTGTACTAGCTGTGCCCGCGACTTTGTCCGCGTGGAATAGTTATTCTTCATATAGGCCCTATATTATAGAGTTTTCGCAGCGCACGCAATGGAAGCCCTCTAAAATGAATAATTTTCCCCGTTTTTACACATTTTCCACTGTTTCTTCGCTCCTATTGGTCGCAGCGTGATGTTATATAGCCTAAAGCCTTCCTCGGTAAATGGTCTATCCAACAAAAAAAAAAAAATTATACGAACAAACAAACTCTTCAGCTTTATAATATTAGTATAGATTTCAGAATTTGTCGTCATCTTATTGTTATTTTGAAATGATGACATGAGGTATCATATTATTTAAAGTTCCTCGTTTTGCTGAAATCTTATCTAAATTATCTATATTTCCTTTCTCGAAATAAATGTTACTCTTTCTTCTTATTACCAACAAATTTTTATGATCACAAAGGTTCGTTGACCTTTGAGATATAAAAGTTAAAAATGGTTTAGCTTGTGCTGAATCACAATAAAAGTAATACGATTTAAAGTTTTTAGTAAACTAAATTAAGTGGTCTTAGTCATACAAAGTAAGTCATACAAAGTACCAATTAATGAAACCTAGTACCTAATAAAATATCACATGATTAATTTAACATTTGCTTTATCGCACCTAAAGTCATAAATGAAGTGCAGAACAATGAAAATCATTTCAATGACGATCGTTAAAAATTAAAACTATCATTAACTTTTGTTGAAACAATGAAACCGCAATAAATTCAACATGATGATAATTAAAATAATAATACTTGAAATGAATCAGGTAAAGATAAAATAAACGTAAGTGTAGTTTTCAAAGAAGCGGCTACTGACGCGAAAGAACCAGTCAACATGTCTTTTGAAATCACTATAATTATTTGTAAAAGAGACTTGGAACTGGTTCTTGGGACAGTTAGACGGTTATAGGGATTAAGTTCTTGACAATTACTTAAAAGCAAAGTAGGAGAAATTTTAAATAAAGTGATTTTCAAATCTTAAGAATAGAAAGTGAGTAAGTACTTACTTAAAAAAATCTTGTTGATTGTGATAAAAATTATAGTATTTATCAATAAAATAGGTAATTCTCGTAATCGTAGACGACTAACTTGTTTAGTGTTAAAAAACATCAAAAATAATATAGGTAGGTACGTCATGACAAATAACCACGAAAGTATCAGAAATCAATTACAAACTTCTACGGTAGAAAAAAATGCTTTTGAATTTTTTAACCTATTTTTTAAATCGTAGCTAAGTTAGAAAACTATAAAAATGTGGTCATGATTATAATTACACAATTTCGATAGTTAAGAAATATAACAAAACTACAAAATATTAATTGTTCTTATAAAAACGTTAACTTTAAAACACAATAGAACCACCGGAGGCATAACAGTTTTAGTAGAATTACGTATTATTATACTTAATTGCTGCACCCATAATGATCAAATATCAAATGATAGACAATCTACCATTAAACGCGATCAAACCATCATCTTCACCATAGACATCATTGATGCTTTATTTAATAGCTTTAAGAACATTTATATCTCCACTTTAAAGCGTTGAGTTTTATTTCAATCTATTAAATATATAAAATGCTTTGTTCTGACTGATGGATACACGCAGTCTAAACCACTGATCGTAGTGTGAAACTTAGTGGGGTGTATCTTTGATTGTCGTAGGCATCCGATAAGGAAGATTTTTCCGAAATTTTATCCCTAAGCGGGTGAAAAATGGAGGCAAAATATGTATGAGACAACGTTCCTTATTCCAATCTATTTAAAATTCTGCTTAAACAATTCTAAAGTTGTAGGCAAAAGCCTATTTAAAAAAAAAAGTTTCCTACTTCTGTTTTAGACAAAAAAAGCTAAAATTGTTATATGTATCATAAATTTAAGATTTTTGAAAATCTGATTACTTTTTATGTGGAAATAAATTTACGTACGATAGAATTATTCGGTTATTATGTTACACGGTGTGTCAAAAATTTATAGCCTATTCGTTTTATTTTATCAACTTCCAAATAAAACGTTATTTATTCGGATGCATCCTTTTACTCGAGTTGAACGGATTTTAGACCCCTTAGTAAAAAACCTGTTTTGGGATAATCCTATTTTGAAATAATTGCTCGGTCATCTTACTAGAAGCACGATTATGAGTAGCAAGTAATTTTAACTCTTTTATGATTTATTGTTTTCTACAGGTGCCGATGAGACCAGAATCGTGTTTTCTCTAACTTGATAGAATAGATAAACAAACGTCTCTTTTAATAAAGTCCATTTTAAGTTTTGTTATCTTTTGTTAAATAGTTTTTACAGAAATATTTTGAAGGTTTCAATACGTTTATCGTCAGCAATATATTTGGAGTTAATCTTTGCATAACTGCGAGTCCAAAGAAGGAATAAAAGATAACAAATAGACAACATTAAAATAATTTTATTGAAACACACGAGCAAGTTTATAATCAGGCAATTAAAGTCAATTTTAGTGTCATTCCAAATCAGTAATTAACACAGAACTAAAGTCAAGTAGATTTAACAAACATTAAATTTGAAATATGGGCATAGGTATATAAAGTCACGTACAGTAGAGTAAGTAGTTTTATGTTTTCTACAGTAAGTAGGTACCTACCTAAAACAGCTACAACAAAAAAATGTTTATCATTTCTAAAGCTAGGTAGGTACCTACCTATTTTTTATTCCTCGTAAAGTTTGGAAACGATTATAAACTACCTATACGTGGGTGGATCAAAAAGTACCCGCGTTAAGACAGAAAAAACTTTTTTTTTAAAGATTTTTTTTTTTATTTTTTAACATAATTTCCTTCGAGGTCTTTACACATAAGCCCACTTTTTGACCACTTTTTTAACCCCTCGAAAAGTATGTTTTTTCAAACTCTTTAAAATAGGCTTCTGATTCGGCAACTATCTCTTCGTTTGAGCTGATTTTTTTAACCCCCGAGCCAAGTTTTCATGTTGAGGCACCAAAAGACGTCGTAGGACGTCAGATCAATTAATTATGGTGGATGCAGCAACAATTCGTAGCGAAATTCCACTAATTTGAGAGCGACAAACCTAAATGAATGTGCTGGTGCGTTATTTGGGCCATACAGCATTTTTTCCTAGCCAAATGGGGCCGTGTATTCTTAATTTTTTTATCGAATCGGTCCAATAATTCACTATAATATTGCCCTGTGATCGTTCTTTCTTTCTGTAAGATGTTAATAAGGAGTATTCCCTTCGAATCCCAAAAAAATCGTGGCCATGACTTTTCCGGCAGATGGGACAGTTTTCGCCTTCTTTGGAAGAGATTCATATGGGAAAATCTATTGTTTGGACTCGCTTGGTCTCTAGCGTATAATAATAGACTCAGGTTTCGTTAACAGTCATAACTCGAGACAAAAACTCCATCGGGTTTCTCTTAAACAGATCCAAACATTGCTTTGACATTGACATTGAATCCGATTATTTTCATCTGTGAGTAAACGCGGCAGCCAAAGGGCGGACATTATTTTCTTGTGCAATTTATTACATAATATACTGAAAAATGTTCTGTACGACACGCCTACAATGTCAGCTATTTCGAAAACTTTAGTTCGTCGATCTGCGATAATCATGTCATGAACTTTTTTAATGACCTCTTCGGAAACCACGTCTGGAGGGCGACCTGGCCGGTCTTCATTAAAAACAGTTGTGTGCCACGTTTAAATTCATGGAACCAAAAACATGACGGTTGTCACAGAAGGCGAAAGGCCCCCATAGACAGCATCCAACTTTACTTTTATTTCATCGCATGTTTTTCCATCTAAAAATAAAAACCGAATTACGAAACGATGTTGATCTTTTTCCATGTCACCGCGAAATACAAAACTCTTGTGATAAAACTGGCCACTAAATAAAAGGTAATGTATTGTTTTTAAACAAATATATATTTTTTAATTTCTAAATACCTTAAGTACACGATGATAATAACAACATAGCTCAACGACATCGTCTGTTTCCGAACGCGGGTACTTTTTGATCCACCCATGTACATGATTATAATGACGTTCAATTTCTATAGTTAGACAATACAACAAAAACACAAAAAAATATGGTTCTTATAAAACAACCTATAATCAACGGAAGCATAATATTTTTAATGCAATTACTTCAAGGATTTATTGTATGACTATTAATGTCCTCTTATTGTTTATAACTCTTGATGAATTATGCTTTGGTCTCTGCCATCTTTCTTGTTCTGTCAAATACCACTCACTCTTGATTTATAATTGTAGACAAGACTCAAGTAAATTAATGTGCATGAAGTGGCACCTTCTACCCTTAATAGGTCTACGTAGGTTGTGCAATTCAAGCAGAAGGACATAATTTGCCCACAACTGGCCTTAGTCCTAATCTGCAGGCAAATCGCTTTGACAATCGTAGATTGTAAGGTAAACTGGTTAAATCCGAACACAATTGAAATAATTCAGCACTTGAGTTTTGCAAAAGGTTTTAGGCTGTTTCGAAATGTAACAATGCATCTTAATTGTCGTTTGTTATGCCACGATTTAAACTATTACAATTTGTTATGATTTTAGACTTATTCCGATTGCGTTTAAGCATTATTATGGAGTAGTTCTCTACAAAAATTTAGGAAATGTTTGTTCAAATGTTTATGTTATTATTGTGGTAGTTTAAGGATTGCAGGAAAAGAGTGACTAGAGTTACAGTCTGCATATTTAAATTTGCGATCATGTGGTGACATCTTCCGAGTTGCAACACTTTTCTAGTAAAGCATAATATAATATACTAATGAATTGCTGTTCGTTAGACTCGCTAAAACTCGAGAATGGTTAGGCCAATTTAAACAATTTTGGTTTTAAAATTTTTGTGATCGTCCGAGGAAGTTTGGAAAAAAACACTGTACATATCAAGTTAGTCTATACTAATATTATAAAGAGGAAAGATTTGTATTTTTGTATTTTTGTATGTTTGTAATGAATAGGCTCCGAAACTACTGGACCGATTTCAAAAATTCTTTCACCTTTGGAAAGCATTATCCCCGAGTAACATAGGCTATATAATATCACGCTAGGTCTTATAGTTGCGGAGCAGTAACCGAAAATGTTTCAAAAACGGGGGAAAAGTATCGTTTCTGAGGCCTTCCGTGGCGTGCGCTGAGCATATAGTTAAAGTTATACAAAAATGCTTTATGGGTGAATTGTTCATCTTAACATTATCTTTAAAAAAGTCCGCGAGAGCATATGTCTATCTTTTATAGTTTACCCATAACAATAGTTTTAATGATTTAGATGTTTGCTCCAAAGTAATGTCATAATAATATATAAAACGTAAAACTATGAAAAAAATCTTAAGTCCCCCCGTGCGAAGCCGGGACGGGCCGCTAGTAATTAAATAAATTTGATTTATAGTCGGAATTCAAAAAATACAAAACAAAGATCGAATGAAGTGACAAGTTTGTCACTTCATTCGATCTTTGTTTTGTTCGGGATCAAATTTTGGATTTCGCAACAAGGTCTCAACAAAAGAGAAAGTCAAAAAGTAAGGAAATACTTTATTGAATCTTCGCCCAGACTTTTGATGAGTGTTCCATCGATAGTTGATTTATGATCGCTATAAACTGACCATTTTACTGCGTTCAAGTGTTTGATGCTACTCTCATACATACACCTCGGTCACTAACAAAGTATTTAAGAGTTTATTTAGTTCTATGGTTTTTATTTTATCGCCCATAACGTCTGAAGTGTTTGTTATTTACATAAGATTCCGAATACAGATGGCGTTTCGTATTGATTTATATTTTGCGTGTTTTTATTCTTACGTAATGTAAGTTAGAGATTTAAAGTGGCAGTGAAAATCAAAATTCCTTGCTAAGTTTTGAAAACTGGCCAAGTGTGCGTGAATAAAAATTACAAAAAAAATACGTTCGTTGTATGGGAGTCTCCTTAAATATTTAATTTATACTTACAACTGACAGATTATCATGAGATACAGCTTTGAGACACACGGACGGACAGCAGAGTCTCAGTAATAGGGTCCTGGTTTACCCTAAAAATAACCAACTAACATTTAGCTGCTCCTAGCGACATTATTTAAAACTAGCTTCTGCCCGCGACTTCGTCTGCGTATGATTAGTATTTTACACTATATCGTTATAAAATATAGCCTATATGTTATTCTGATGTATAAGCTATATTGTGGTAAAGTTTCATTCAAATCCATTCTGCAGTTTTTATGTGAAAGAGTAACAAACATCCATACATCCATACTTACAAACTTTCGCCTTTATAATAGTAGTAGGATTTTGCAATACGTTTTTCAAGTAAATATCCTTTGATAAGTAGTACATTCCTTTTTGTCATCGTCAATGAAAACCCAATGACCAATCATTTACATTCAGCTCCAGTTTCATCACCTAACGGCACAATCAGCTAATTCGTCTGTAATTTACGTAATGACGGATAACCGAGTAGCTAGAACTACAGCCGTAGTAGACATAGTACCTATGCAGTATTGTCAATAAACATTGACTCCTAGACGAAGTGCCAATAGGGTAGGTAATAGTGAACGAACAAAATAAACCATAGCATGCTGTTTTCGTTCGCTTACCTATATCATTTTTATCCCATTTTGCATTTGTTTCGTTCGGTTGTTATTATCGATTGGCACTTCTCTAGATGTCCTTAAGAGTTAAGAAAACCTCTATAAGTATAAGTAGTATCTAAGTGCAATAAAGATCCCAACTTATGCAAGCATTACAGATTTTTATTCTACGCCATGAACACTCATCCCAAATGTGTGAATAACTGTTTAATATTAGAACACATTACAACACCGAATTCTGTAAAACGTACCTACTTACTAGATACCTACGGTTTGGAAGCTTACAAGGTAGTTGAAGGTAAATACTAGATACGGTTTGGAAGCTTATAATGTACTGCGTATTAGTTATATTGTGGGCAAACGAAGGTAGCTAGTTACTGGGCAATTTACGCGGGTTTCTATTATTGCGTACGTGCGTTTGACGAAGTTGTAACGGGTTAACTGAAAATGGTGTTAACCGATTGAAGGGTTATATTTGAAAATATATTATGATTATATGATTTTGTTTTTCAATATTGTGGAGAGGCATAAAGATTTCCTTTGTAAGGGAAAAAAAAATAAAAAGAGATTCTGACTTAATGACTAACATATCAACGCAGGGCCTAAACTATAAGGGTTAGAAACTTGAAATTTTGCACAGGGGTTCCTTTTATGATGTATAAGCCCTAAGGACATTTGAAAATTCACTTGAGGAAGTTAAACGGGTGTGCTTATTTTGCACATACGAAGTCGCGGACAGAATAAAATAATAATATACCTAATGATCAAATAAGTAACATTATCCAGATGAATATTTTTTGAACTGTTAATTACCTACGTGAAAAGGCGTATAAAAATACATGATTCGTAACATCCAACACCTAAAGACCAGTATCGTCACATCTCAATTACCATAGCTCCTGAGAAATACCACCAATTCATGAGGAATCAATCGATTAATCATGCTTTTGGATGAATTGTGTTTTTTATTCAAACTCATCGGTCTGTCCTCCTGGAATAATCAGTGGAGTCGTGTGTATTGTGACAAATCATCACACCCTTTGTGTTTATCTTCTGGACAATCGTGTTTTATGGGAATTTCTGTTAGATCTCTGGTAACTTAGTTTATCTCTTGATTTCAGTTGAATCTACAATTTAACATTTTATTAATGATTTTGGATTTTCTGCTTCGTAGGTCTTTAAGTGTTTTTTTGGATTAGAAAGAAACAATTCTAACGGATTTAACTCTCGTAATCGTAGCCAATTGAGTTGACTAAAATCAAATTATATATGCTTACAATCATTTAATTCTTTTCTATAATACCCTTTTCTCTTATTCTGAAATACTCATCGTCGATTATATTTTCTGTTTAGCGGTAAGAAGACAAAACTTTTAGCAAAGATTGAATCGAGTTTGATGTAAAAACCATTTCCAGGTACAAACTTCTTTTGCTATTAACCCAAGCATATAATATATATGTTATGAGAGGTAAATATATATCTTTATCGATATATTATTGTGAATAAGCGGAGCTAGGGACACCTGTGTTACGCATCGGGCGTGGACAAAAAAACCCTATTAAACTGCATCTCGGTAGTGTAGTGTGGATACACTTAGGAGCGTTTCTTTTTTTTCGATGCTGGGTTTTAGTTGGTAATAGTGTGGACAATCCTAATTGATTATTGTAAGTAAATGTTGATTAGAAATCTTCAGGAAAGTGTACAAATATGGAATTGGATTATTGTTAAACTTTCTTAGTAATTTTTTAGTAATGCCGTGCCTCTTGTCCTTATATTTTACCTAAAACTAGCTTCTGTACGCGACTTTGTCTATGTGACATAAGCATCCTTGTTTACCTCTTTAGGGGGTAATTTTTAAAAATCCTTTCTTAGTGCTCGCCTACGTTTTAGGAACTTCGTGCATAATACCAAGCTTCTAATTTATAGATTATTCACGTGTAAATATATACTTTCTGTTATATATTTACCTAACTCAATTAGGGAAAAATCTGTATATTAATGAATAAAAAGGTACCTACATACTGCATATTGGAATGAAACAACGTTAACGGTTTTAACTCGTGTATTTTATTTTATTGGCTGACGTTTCGGAGCCCTTACAGATTCCATAATCGTAGCACGACTGAGCTGACAATAGTCTTAAGCTAATGTGTAATAACCGCGAAGGCATCAGAAATTATTAGGTAGTATCTACTGCATACTATTTCCTAAATCTATTCTGTTCTTTGAACTTCTACCAATTCTATATTATTTCAAATGACTGTCGCATCCACATTTCCTACCATCGAATGAGACAGCACTACTTGCATCCCTCTCCCTCCTCGGTCGGTCCGTGCACGTGTGTCGTGGAACCAGTTTCGCTCGACCCAACATTTTATTAATTTGTGTTCTTATACATTTTGTTTTCATAGATATAAGTTTAGAGTGGCTGAAAATGAAACTCGTAGTTTTTCGATTTAGTGTCATTTTTATACTAGCGACCCGCTCTGGCTTCACACAGGTGCTATAAACCTTCCTCTTAAATCACTCTATCTATTAAAAAAACCGCTTCAAAATCCGTTGCGTAGTTTTAAAGATTTAAGCATACATAGGGACGGACAGAGAGCGACAGCGAGTTTGTTTTATACTATGTAGTGATAATGACATTAGCTCGATTCTGCCAAATTATCACTGCGATTGTGTTTTGTTTATATTTTAAATGTCATGTTGACAGTATTGTAAATATGGTGCTAAACGGATTTAACTCGCGTATTTTTATTTTATTTTATTTGCTAACGTTTCGGATTCTTTACAGTTTCCATAATCGTAACACGACTGAGCTGACAATAGTCTAACGCTAAAACGTGGTTTACGTTCAGTAGGGTCAGCAAATAAAATAAAATAAAAATACGAGAGTTAAATCCGTTAATAGTTGTTTCATTCCAGTGTCTAATAACCGCGAAGGCATCAGAAATTATTCTGTTTACTGATTTAAACTTTCACGATAATCACGTGTTTTGAATGCGACGTTGCAACTGTTGTGGTTGCAACGTCGCATCGGATCGTCTTCTCAGATCCGAAACGTCGGAAGTAATTTGATTGTTTTTTACGCGAATAAGTAACGTTTTTTTATAATAATTTAATACTGTTTTTTAGAGTAGTATTACTGGATTTGGTATTTGATTTACCTACTTGTTTCAGATTCTGTTTTATTTAATTAAATCTTGTGGTTCAATGCCTTTTACATACATACCTAGGTACATACTTACTTATCTACTTATGTGGGAAGATATATCTACCAGCTATTAATACAAGGTAGAAAGTTTTACATTTACCTGGTATTTATACCTTAAAATTATTATTTTTATTAGGTAAGTACCTACATATTAATAAAAAAATATATTTTACTTATCATAAATCGAAAATGTTTATTAAAATATGAGAAGGGCGGGTAAGTTTTAAATAAATATAAATATTATAATTTTTAATGACGATGATTTATTTAGCAATCAATCGCAATTTATATAAAAATGCATCAACTGTCAAAGTAGACCAATCACCGTTGGTACAAATTATTCGGAAACATTGACAATTAAATAGAGTATTGTATTATTTAACCGATATTGTTCATTTATAAACTTCATAAATTTCAATTATAAAAAATAAACCACACAATAATATCTGATGCTTTTGCCCATATTTTTATTTCGCGTTGGAGTATAACAACTACAACGGTATTAGCATAGTTACCTGATTATTCTTTAAGCCTACGTTATGAAAACTTTACAGTTCCCTTATTCTAAGCCAGAAAGCGAGTATTAGGTAAGATCCAGATTTAAAAAAAATAAATATACATCATTCGAAATTTTGTTGTATTTGGTAAAAAAATAACTTCCACTTGATTGGACTAGAGAGCCAGGTTTCATCAACATTTTTTGGCTTACGTTTTTTGCGATCCCGGAGCGAAGTTAATTTTGAAATTGGATTATTCGAGATTAATGTTATATGTAATCAGCTCCCTATTTTAAAATTAAATATATATTATTATCTTCAAATTTCAAACGGTTGACAGCAAAATAAATTTGCATTAAATCTTATAAAGTACTAGCGACCGGCCCCGGCTTCACACGGGTGCTATAAACCTTACTCTTGAATCACTCTATCTATTAAAAACCGCATCAAAATCCGTTGCGTAGTTTTAAAGATTTAAGCGTACACGGATATAGGGACAGAAAAAGCGACTTTGTTTTAAATACTATGTAGTGATACTATTTATGATATATTATTATTTACGTTGGTACCCTAGGTTCGGCACAGAAAAATCTTAAGCTGTCAAATTTTCCAAACATCCGTCATGTTATCAGTTAGATCTACACGTGTAGATCTTTAGCGATAAATCATAATATTTATTAGCGATCATTCCGCCCACAGCGCGCACGTGGGAGGAACACGGTAAAAGTATATTTAGCGACTTTTATTGTTCGTGTAAGACTTCATAAAAAAAATACCATATTTGGCTTAATGTGTGGTAAAATTTCATTGTGTTTCGTCATGACATTGATGTCTTTGAAAGTGAAATTACTGACGTATAGGTATTAATCTTGAAATACATGTTAGATAAATGGACCGTGTTTAACATTAGTGTGTCAACCCACAAAAAATCGGGTTTTGAGTTATGAATGCAGTTTTATTAAATAGATCATGAGGAATACAGCAGTGAAATCCATTTTTTTTAAAAAAAATCGTAGAATATTCTAGAGCACAAAATCGGTTATTGCTTAATTCCTATGTCAGATTTGTATTTTTGCATTAATGTGTTAAGCCACATATAACACATTATTGCTTATTTCCTATGTCAGATTTGTATTTTTGCATTAATGTGTTAAGCCACATACCGAACACATTAATGCAAAATTCTAATTTGTTGTTTTAAAATGAATATACATATTATCTATGCAAACATTTTTAGAAAATGTAACAAAATAAACAACTAACGAATTAAAAGTTTAATGTAAGTAGGTACCCATTTATTTAAAGTTTTTATTGTTGTATAACATGTTTCAAATAACATTATATGTTCTGCTAAAAATGAGAAATGTACAAAATAACACTTAAATATTATTTCAATTACTTAAAAATCTTAACCAAACCTATTTTTTTATTATTATTATTTTTATCATATTAAATAAAATCAATACACATTTTAGGTTTCCGTATCTTAAAGGGAAAAAAAATGGAACCCTTACAGGATTACTTTGTTGTCTGTGTGATCCTTTACCTCAGTAACGCGTGGAGGTAGGTATCAAACTAAAATTCAGAGTAATATCAAATACTCAGGACTACCGTCCCTTGGAATTGTAAAAAAACAAAAAAATCGCCAACGCAATCAAAAGAACCGCCGTTTATGCCGCGAATTGACAAAAGTTTTCTCGTGAACTCAGGATCTTGAATTAATTTAGTACGAGGTAACGTCATATAGCACACATAAAGAAAAAATACGAAAACCATACATTTTTAATGACATCATTAAAAAATATATACCTACCTACAGGTTATTTATAGTACGGAACCCTTGGTGCGCGAGTCTAACTCGCACTTAACCGATATTTTTTATATCCATCATTAGATTAAAACGTGTGTGACAAAAATTAGAATATTACACATAATAATATTATAGAATGGCAGACCGACTTGTCTCCACAATTTATCAACTATTCGAAAAATGGTTTTTAGGTGGTTTATTAAGCTTTTAGGTACGGAAGTATATATTATTGGTTTAATTCAATATGATAAAATAATAATAATAAATCAATTTGGTTAAGATTTTTAAGTAATTTAAATAATATAAGTGTTAACTTGTTGTACCTATTTCAGATTTTTAGCAGAACTTATAATGTTATTTGAAACATGTTAAAACAATAAAAACTCCATAAATATGTACTTACATTAAAGTTTTAATACGTTAGTAGTTTATTTTATTACGTTTTCCAAAAATTTGTGTAAAACATATTCATTTTAAAACAACAAATGAGAATTTCTCATACTGTTATGTGGGTTAGCACATAAATGCTAAATGTAATAAACCTTATAGCCATTAAGCATTAACCATTTTTCTGCTTTTTCTTTTAAATTTTGAATTTATTCCAATAAATACATTTATATCCTTAATCTATGCATTTCAACAAAAAAAATGATACCACATATCAATACTTTTTTTGCTTAAAATAAGCGGAAAAAGAAGAATGTTCTCAAAAAACTTTAAGCGCCGATATCTCAAAACTAGCTTGGTGTGGGTTGAAACACTAATGCTAAACACGGACCAAATTATACTACGAATCTTATTTAAAATAAAATAATTACCTTCTTAGGTAAAATACTATTTTTTTATCTCTTTTCCTAAGATGCTATTTAGGAAGTATGGTTTAATATGATATCTATAACAAAGGTAGTGATTTATTTTTTCCTAACCGTAGACTAAACTTTGAAACAAATCGCTGCTTTTCTAGAATAGTGTCACAACTCGAAATAATTTGTTACTCCATTTAAGACTGTGAACCGTCACATATAAATTTCAATTCAGAATGGTAACACATTTCGAGTTGTGACACTATTCCAGAGAAGCAGCGAAATGCATTTTTAAAGATTTTGAAAAAACGAACAATGGGTCCTTACTTTCAAATCTATTACATCATGCGTATTATTGAAATAATATACAAAGCAGGCCGAGACCAAAGCTATTAGATAATTTGTGAATATTTCAACTCTGTACCTTTTCGCGATATGTTTACAATTATACGCTTCAGGTCTAAGCAGTTGTTTTTCTTTTCCAGATCGTCCTTACCACTCAGAATCCGACATCGACCGACCCCCTCCAGTCGAACTGCAGTGTCGAAGGTCGGCATCCTCCCCCCCTCTAGCACTAACCTTCGACACAGACCTGGACGATGACGTCTTCATCAGCCCAAGAACTGACAACGGGAACGATCTGTTCGCCACCAGGAACGTGGAGATCTTCGGATATGGAAGTCCTAGGACACCAGGTAAAACACTTGTGGTCATTTGTTCCTGTGATCTGTTCCTATGGTTACATGTTCCATTGGTAGGACGTTCCTGTACTTAGTTAAATAAATGTGGTTTCTATTGGCTTCGCGAATATTTTACACTGTGAAACGTCAGCAAATAAAATAAGCAAGTTAAAACCGTTATATTACTTCATTCCAATAAGTAAATGTTCTTACGCAGAAACGTTCTTGTGTTAACACGTTCCTATGGTCACGCGTTCCTATGCTCAAATGTTCCAGTGGTTAAGTGTTCCTATCTTTGAGCAAATTTCGTAAATATGTTCAAGCGTTCCTATGGTGAAATGTTTCTGCGTTCACGCTTTCCTGTAGTAACTTAAGCTCTTCCGTTTTGCAGCTGGAGTCCTGCTGAGTCCTCGAAGGGAAAGGACCTTTACGTTTCCAGACACCAGCGAGAAGCACTGGAGGGATAAAGGGGGAACGGACGTCGCCGATGGAGTAGCCGCTGACGAGGTAAAGTCAATGAACAATCATTTCTATAATCATTAAGAAAACAAAATATAGCTATAGCTATCATTTTTGTGTCGAAAATATTGTTTTGGATGGAATTTAATGATACTCTCATCCTACTTACTATAAATCACTGCAGTGCAATGCCTTTGTTATCACAAATTGTAATGTAAAATATCTTGTTGTCTGTGTTTGTGCCTTTTCTGTGTTTTTTTTTCTCTCCGCGTGTCATCCGTTCAGGTTTAAGCTGAAAACCAGCGTTGTGACCCCCCGGTCGCAACAATAATGCTGAGCTTAAGCCTTTTCAGTCGACATGAACCTTGATATCGTTATTACCTAAATTAGATATTGTAATTACTGTAAATTGTGTCTACTGAATAAACTAATTCTTATTCTTATATTCTTATTCTATAGTAGAAACATTTTGTGTTGAGCCCTTGCGAGTAACTAAGACAATCCAAATGGTCTTAGTTTACAGGGAGAAGGCAATTATTTATTGATATTTAAAGAGACAGTTTATGCAATGGTTCATCCGCTTATTACTTCACGCTTATAAGTGGGTGGCAGGTTACAGCCAAACATAACAACAGCCTTTGTTAACATTATCGGGAAAAGCGTTGCAAAGGAGAAAGGAGGTCTAGAAATTTTAAAAATCGGGCGACGTTGGTAATTAATGGATGACTTAGAAATCTATCTATATTTAAAATTTTGCGACGTTGGTAATTTTTTGATGACCCCCAATGGAAATCTACAATATAGGTAATGGATTAAATGACAGAAATTTTACATGTAATTAATAGTGCCTAAAAATAATTTTGAATATTAGTTTCGAGCGAGTACAAGAAGTGTTGAACCTCTTAAATGTACCACGTATATACTTACATGCCTTTTATGAAAACGTGATCAGACAATACAAACGTGACTTACCAACTGCATGAAACAAAAAAGTATTAATTAGCTGTAATTAGGGAAACAACCTAAATAACCTATTTGACCATTGCGGTTGTTCTGAGAATCATTAATTTCAAAGAATAACTGCTTATAAGGTGTTTATCTAAAAACTTGCACGTGTGCTCGAAACCTTTGTTTGACCATAGCGTGATTCACCAGTCGATGAACCGATCCTGCCACAGAACGGTATGGTTCCTAGTGCAAAGGTAATAGAGGTTATATTTGCTCACCGACTTTTTATAGGTTGGGTGACTTGATTTAGCGCGAGGTAGATAGTGTGAAATCTTTTAACGACTCTGGGCAGACATCGGTAATTTTACATTTCAATTTAACTGGCCTCGTTCTGTTCTTTGTTAAGGTTATTGCTTTTATATGCCCATTACAATTATTACCTAGTTAACTAATATTTTTTGCGAACTACAATTTTAATTTCAGCAAAATAGACTTTAATTTTTGGTGTTCCTCAATTATCTACGACATTATTTTTAGTAGAACGTAAAGCTATTAAGAGAAAAAAATGATAAATTGTGACATTTATGGATTATTGTATATGTCCCAAACAATGTGGGATATAGGTAGTTATTCTACTTTTAGAATTAAGAAAATCTAAAATCAGAATTTCGCCTAGTTTTATTGTTACCGGAACAAACGCACCACTGCGTTATTGCTATTTTAAACGTACAGGCGTTGAAAGCACTTCAATCTAAAAATAGAAGCTACGACGCGCAATTACATCGTTAATGCCACAATAAAATAAAAAGTGCTGACTGAGACGAAATTAAATGTTTCCAATAGATGGTTTATGTTGAAATAAATTTTGTATGAGTGTTTTTGTAAATGATAGGGGAGGGTGGAAGAGACTTTTCGGTATCAGTTTCTGTTTTGCCCCACAAATTGTTTCAAATTCAAATTCAAATTCAAATTGTTTATTGCATATCACATTACACAAATGTTATTTATTAAGTACGAGTTTTGGCACGCTTTACAATTTTTGTTTTTTGAATTTAATGTATTATTATTATATTTATTTATTATTATTTTATTTCATAAGATCCCGTTCCGTTCAATAAGTCAAAAAATATTTTTTTATCCAATTTTATTATTCAACATTTCTCTATCCAAATTTCTACTACGTCTCATATTTTATTTAATAGATAAAAATGAATGTAACTTTGAACCAAAGACCTTTACATTAACAAACAAGCTTTGCACGCTGTGCATAATTTTTAGTTCACACTTGCGTACGCGCATCTGGCTGCAATCCAACAATTGAGGTATTCCTGGCCTCCATCCAACTAGGAACAGTATCTCTGTCACATATATTATGATATTTGTCAATGCTACTTAGTAATGCAGGGTAAACTAGATGTAAGTTACTACTAACTGTTTATACTTTATCACAGAAGATTTAACGTATCTAGTGGACAGTAATGCAGTATCCTATAAGCAATATCAGTGCTTACAGCGTTCTCAAGACTAACTACTTTATTTTTCCTTGTAAGGCCTCGGGTCGGTCAGGGCTAAATACCCTAAACCCATCCTAAAGGCTTGAAAGTCTCCTCGCAGGAGGCTCGCCACCCATCCGGTTTTGCAGTGGCCTTTACTGCAAAACCATTAGCTAGCAAATTGGCCTTCAGTATTCTTTTCGAAAAAAAAAGTGCTTCAAACAAGGATTTAGGCGTAGATCAATAAATATGTAAGATCCTTATAATCATTTTTATTTTCTTCTTAATTGAAATGATGATGACTGTTGAAATTGAACTTTGTTATTTAATATAAAAATTGTTAATCAGAATTTAGTTTTGCGTAATATTGGTTTAAATTGTTTTTAGAACAAAATAAAAAACCAAAGTTCGTTGCGCGTTTGGATCTAAAAATGGAAAATGGTAACCGCTGTAAAGTAAGTTATTTCTACGGGTGATTTGTTTTTGTCTCGTAATAAATAGGTCACTACGCACTTACGCAATGTTTTGATTTATTTATGTCACAGTGTAATTATAAATGCACTAGCTGCGTGTGGTTGCAGTTGTGATTCAAACTTTTTAACTCATGTGATTGTGATATTTTGAAAAAGTCCGATAGTTGGAATTTTTTAGTAAATGATGTTTTTAGTAAAGTTCACGTCGGTAGGTATAATCAAAACAACTTTTACTGTCTGCATAAGTAAAAAAAAATATTAAGTAGGTAGGTAAGTACCTAATTATGTACCTACATAAAACGATTTATTTTATGTATGACTCTAAGGTTGAAAATAAATAAAATAAGTAAGTACGTGGTTTTTCTCAAATGCCACAAAATAGTAATTGTGTAACTATAAATCATAATTCTGTTTAGCAATATTATCTAAAACTGGCTTCAAATATTAATAAATTGTCTATTCGGTACACAATTTTTACAAATAACTTACCTGGAACTTACTTTAAAGTTTGTAAAACTTTTTTTTTAAATAACGAGTATAATTAAAAAAAGCCATTTCCATGCTATTATATCTACCTTTGGCTTTCGCTTTAACGTTTGGCGTTAAATAAAATTTATTTTAGTATTTAGTACTAGATTAATTGCCCACAAAAGTGTAAGAGGCTTTACGCTTACTCCTTATTGGAAGAGATTTACGAAATAGGTAGGTACTTACGCTATTCTTTTTACGCAATTACAGTAAAAATGTTATAGGCATTGTACAATTGGTTTTGGGTTGTAACTTTGGGGTGACTTTCAATAAAGTAATAAGGAATTGCTTTGAGTAATTTAGAGTGTATTTGTACTTATCTTATTTTAATACCTACCGTCGAAACCCCTAACTTCACCTAGACTACCATACTTCGCCTAATTTTACATAACTTCAAATTTACAAGTTATTTCTATGGCAGGCTTTATATAATAACTCTAAGTATAAAGTATTTTTTATGACTGGCAATATTCTGTGGACAATCTGTGGCTAACTTCATATGGTTGGCGTCTAGTGCAGTTTATTTGTGACGCCGACCGCACGTTTTTTTCAAGACGTGAATGAACTTTGATTTTAAGGAGTGTTGCAGACCAGATAAATTTATTTTTATTATACAGGTATATGCTATAACTATCGCTTTATCAATTGACACTATTAATTAATAGATATATTACGTTTTTAAGTCATAATAAAAGTAATTGTTCATTAGGGCATTTGGTCATCATGTTCGTGCCAAACTTCGCCTGCCCTTAGGGATGGCAAATGTACTGTACAAAATTTATATAAAAATTATAAGATTTCAATTAAATGAATAATAAGACTTGTTTCTACTTGTAAAGTGTAGTGGAGTATTTAAAATTATCAGATACTTAGAACCCAGTGGAAAGCGTTCAATTTTAGCTGATAAATTACCCGGCAGAAAGTGGGCATACCGTTTTTTGAAGAGATACTTACAAACCATAAAAAACAACCGTGCAAAAAAAAAAACTCCATTTAAAATAAATGAAATGAAATTATTTTTAAAAAATAAAGTTGAATAAAACACTATACCCTCTTTTTTCTTGGCATGCTGGATAAATGCGTGATTTTTGGCTGCCCTAGCTTCGTCACTGTCAATGTATGTAACTAACGTCATATTGCACCCATACTTCGCCTACCCCTCTTTTCTAGGAAATAACAGTAATCTGACGTTGTTTAAGTTCATACTATATTATCACACTTCAAACCGAAGAGACTTGTCGTGAGTAGATCCCATCAATGTTTATTATAAGCGGTCAGGCATACATAGGCGAAGTTAGGGAAAAATACCCATTCTTCGCCTAGCACCATTTTGTCCATTTTTTGCCATGTTAGCCATTGAAATTCAATGCTCTAATGGTCTCTGAAGATGGACAGGAGCCCTTTAATTAGTTTTTTTCTTTGAACGGTCTAGAATACTTTCAAATTAACAAGTTATGTTGCAAAATATGCCAAAATCCAGGCGAAGTTTGGGGTCTCGACGGTACCTAAGGAAAAAAATTTTCGTGTCGCGGTGTGTTGCCAAACCCGTCTAAAACGGATAGACCGATTTTAATGAAGTTTTGTGTGCATATAAAGTAGGTCTGAGAATTGGCCAAAATATATTTTTCATATATGTTACCTATGGGTGTCTAAATGTAGTTCTATAGGTATGCTAAGGGTGTTCCAACTCGGAAGCTTTTTTAATTTTTGACAAGACGGTTTTTATTTTTCCTGATCCAGCATCAAAAAATACATACAATTACAAATTTTAACCCTTCTACCATCAACCACTATTCTTTTTAATTTTTAAAAATACGGCACGAAGTTCGCTGCGTCAGCTAGTTTACCTATATTATTATGTTTATACATTTTTAATAAATTTATTACAATAAAATATTTAAGTACTTCCTAATAAAACTAAGTGACACAAACAAATATCAAACGCCTCGTTATAAAACATAAAATTGTTAGTTCTCAAACACTACATCAGTATCTTGACCTTGCACACACTATATACATAGTTGTATGTCTATTTGTCTTGCAATAAACCCCAGAACAGAGCAGCGCCAACTGTAATAACATCATCGCGAGAGATTTTAATACCCACTAAAACTACGTGTGTTTTGTATACTCGAGTCTGCTCGGATTGGTCACTAGATATAGTAAAACATAGTATTTTTCATGAAAATGGAACATTCGAAAATTTACTTATTTATGATTAAGCGTGACATCTAATTTAATATAAAATTCTAAAATTCATTGTCATTATTTCTGAAGCCTTCGCGGTCATTGTACATTGGAATAAAACATTAAAACGAAAGCTCGCGTATTAGGTATATTTGCTGATGTTACGAAAACTTTGCAATTCTCATATTCGTAGCACGACTGAGCTGATGATAGTCTAACGCTAAAGTAATTGATGACTCTATAGTCATCAAAAGTATAATTATTATAAAAATAACATAGTACTACATTATAATAGCCCATATTACAGTATTTATAGCCATGAAATAAAGAAAATCTGTAGGTTGAAGTCCCATTAGGATATTTACAGATATAAAATGAGTTCATTTTATATCTGTAAAATGACATTCTTATGTATTTCTATTTATAGATATATATAACATAATATCATTTTAATTAGCATACATACTTGTACCCACATAATAACTCGTTTTTCAGTCAAAAGTATACGGTTAATTTCACCTAGATACCACTAATTTTAAAATCACACTATAAACCATCACTATATTAAGTAAAGTTAATATTACTCTATTCCTGATCTGATACACAGCGGGAGTTCACATATACAAAACATAGTATGTTACAAGTACTACGCAATAACCATTTGAAACCCTGTCTAATTAACAGAGACTGCGCGCGCGCACATCATGTGCGTAGATTGATATCGACGTAATGCGACAAGGTGCTATCTAAACTATTAGTCATTATGAAATTGTGCGAAATGAAACAATGGCTTGATATTTGATACTTGGTTGTGAAATACGATATTGCGTTGGAACTGTATTTTAAATGAATGTTTTTATAAATGGAGATTCTTTTTTAAACTTTCCTTTTTGTTAGTTTTATAATCCTAAAATATTGGAAAGGACAGACTAGTTTGATAATTTTTGAAAAACTCAATTACCTTTATCAAATTTAACTAGCGTATTTTATTTTCGAAATACATATTTAGTTTCCATATTCGCAGCATGACTGAGCTGTCGAGAGTCTAACGCTAAAGTACCTGGTCTACTTAAATAATAAAAAATACGTAAATTTAACTGTAATTTTTTTTTTTAGTTAGACTATTATCAGCTCGGTCGTGTAACGATTATGGAAACTGTAAAGTTTTCGAAACGTCAGTAAATAAAATAAAATAAGTACGCGAGTTAAATAAGTTACGGTAATTTCATTTAAATAAGAAACTACCAGTACCTAATTATAGTACCTATCTATTTTATTCTACTATTTATGTCCACAATAATTTAGTGACGGGTTGTGAAACCTACGCCCTGTAATTTAGCACAATCATACGAGTTAACCCCTTTCAGCCAGTTAACTAACTCTCAAATTAACTCTAGTTGATACTGGTGTCTCGTCACACTAACCTAGTTTTAGTAAGATTTAGTTTACCAAATTAACACTAATTTGTTGATGTACTTAATAACTAATTTGTAAAATCATAATTTTTGATGTTTTTGCGGTTATTACATATTGGAATGAAACAACTATATATAACGGATTTAACTCGCGTCTTTTATTTGCTGACGTTTCGGAAACTTTACGGTTCCCACATATAAGTCCCTTCCAGTTGATTTGAAAGTGTTTAAATAGGTAAAAATAAACGTCAAAAATTTTAATGAATGTTGATCTAGCTCAAAAACATTTTTAGAAGCCTTGGCATTATTATTATATAAGCTACAAACCACACATACATAATAATAAATTAACTTTATCAAAATCAATGTATACCTACTAGGTACATAGAACAATATTAATATACCTACCTCCACGATTTTAACTGTGAATTAATGAATATTACAATCCTACTAAACTAATCCAACGCTAAAAGCCAGTCCGTGTTCATTCAATCTAGCAATAGACATAGATTAGCCTAAATAAATATAAATATAAATTAAAACAATACACATTATACTTGAATGCATGTAACAAAATAATAAACGGCTATAAACTTAGTGTTTCTATAAATACTGAAGAAAACTTCAGAAGCGCTTGCACTTGGATGCACTTTTTATGGATATTAATAAAACAATGCTATCGTAAAGTTTAGGAGACTGCGGTGCATGTGACACGATACGACGCCGATACGATTATTTCAAATAGTGTTTAGAAGGACGTACGATTTTTATTACCACGCATTTTTGGTTACCTACGTTCTTTTTTCATAAACAACTATAGGCGGATTTAACTCGCGTATTTTATTTTATTGGCTGACGTTTTGGAGCTTTTACAGATTCCATAATCGTAGCACGACTGAGCTGACAATAGTCTTATGCTTATATGAAACTATCCGCCAGCCTTCGCCCGGATCCCTTTTTTTATAGCCTATGTCACTCAGGAATAGTGTAGCTTTCCAACAGTGAAAGATTTTTTTAAATCGGTCCAGTCGTTTTGAAGCCTATTCAATCCGAACAAACTTTTCCTCTTTATTATATTAGTATAAATACTTACGCGAATTAAATCCGTTAGTTGTTTCACTCCAATATGTAATAACCGCGAAGGCATCAGGAATTATGACCCAAAATCGTTCTCTATAAAAACCCTCCGTTGGAAGCAATTCAAGTGAGTGATACACTCCTATTTTACTGTACACGGGATAATTTGAATGGTTATTTTAAGTATAGGGAACAATGCGTTATGGCGCCTTAAATTTAACTACGATTCTAGCCGTTTCGGTTATTGCTGTATTTATTACTGGCATCAAATATTGATATTGCTTCTTCATTGCTCGAGTGGAATATTTTTATGTTTTCATTAACTGAGCGGAAGATTTCAAATATTAAAAATAATACATTTTAGCGTAAGACTATCGTCAGCACTGTTGTGCTACGAATATGGGAACTGCAAAGTTGAAGCGTCAGAATGTAATAATAATAATAAATTCGGGAGTAAAATTCCTCACACTTGTTTCATTTCAATTTATATTCATATAATAAAGAGTTGATTGTTTGGATTGAATAGGCTCCAAAACGATTGAATTGGATTTGCAAAATTTTTTTACTGTTGGGAAGCTACACTATTCGTGAGAGACATAGGCTATAATAAATATATAATAATAAAAAAAAATTAGGGATCCTTGCGAAGCCGGGGCGGACCGCTAGTGTGTAATAAACGCGAAGGCATAAGAATTTCGTTTTCTTTACCCAGTCATCATCCATATTTACAAATATCTATCTAGTTCCTTTTAGGCCCACCTGGGCCTGCCTAGGTACATGTTTTAGTTCTCTAGGTTCATATACATACACATAATAATATCACTCTAAACAATTCGACTGAACTACCTACCGAATAAAACCCTAAAACAATACCAAAAACAATTGATCTCTCTTAATGCGCACTTTCATTGAATAGGGGGTCTATATAAAATAGTTTTAGAATACAAGTGCTAAAATGCTAGTCTACAATTCTACTAAAACCTAAAAGGTACTAAGTGCAACATACGCTTAAAGGAATGAACCACCTTACTGCTAATTGTATAAGGTATAATTTCAATTATTTTTTCCTAGGTTTTAGATATTTATTCAAGCTTAATTCACGTTATTGCAATATTCTATTGTCTTATCGTCAGGTATTTGGTAATAAAGCGATGCACTTTGTTTTAGTGTAGTGTTTATTGTGCATTTATTGCATTACAGTAGGTTCTGCAGTTTGCGAAGATATATAAATATTGGACATATAAATACGGTTAATAAACTTCGTATGGTTTAAATTTGACGAAAATAAATTTAGAAAACGGGATCGCGCAAGAAGAAAAAAATACTGTTTAGAAATACAAATACTTAACGTATTACTTATAAGTAGTTAGTGATGAACTCTTAGATTTTTTTTAATTACTACCTACATAAAACTCTTATGGCATTAAGAAGTACTTTTTTTTTTGTGCACTAAAGAGTAAAAATTAAATAAAAACTCGTTTAAGATGAAAAAAAAAACTATTAAGTTTTCCTTTAATATTATCTATAGGTACTATTGTTAAACCTTCGATTTATACCTAATAAGACAAGTATTAAATACAATTTATATACTTAAAAAATCTCATTATAATAGAATTAAAACCACAAGAGTATATAACACATCAAAGGATCACATTGTTCATTATAACTGTACAACACACAAAATTATAACATGTGTGCGTTTAATGCGATTACAGGTACGATACACCCCACAAATAAAATTAAAAAGAACCAATCCTCTTATACAAAATGTACTCAAATCTGTATAATTTTATTACGTAATTTCTTTTAGCAAATTGAAAACGACAGTACCTACCTAAATTGGTCTCATTATTCTAAGATAAGAGCGAGACGGCGATATATGATTTTAAATAAGACAGAAAGAGACAAAAGATTATCTTTCGACAAAGCATCAATGCAAGGAATCATTTACATTTGCATACATTTTAAGAAGTAAATAAAAAAATAAATTAGAATGATAGGAAATCTCCCCTGTTGCTTCCTATTTAAGTTATTTTGAACCCTATTATAAAGGCATTTAGGTACAAAATGTAATGTTACGTATTCTTCATTTGATTTTTTGAATACTTACGACTTTCTTTCATATTGTTTTGTATCAGAAATCGTATTGACTTAATTAATTCCAAATTAGTAGGTAATGTACCTAATACTAAACTTAAAAAAAAAATAGGCAGCCAGTAAATCCAAGGCAATAAAGGTAAAATTATTTTTAATTAGAAGACCAGATTTGTTGACTGTCAGAGCCCTTGACTATGAAACCAGAGGTTTCGGGTTCGAATCCTGTTAGGGGAAGATGTCATACAGTGGTACCTATACATTTTTTTTAATTAGGTACCAATATCATGATAAACTTCTCATAAAATTATCTTATAAGTAGGTATATTTTTTTCCATTAAGAATTTAAAAAACAAACAAATAATTCAAAATGATAACAAACTCTTTATTCCAAGAAACAATATTTATCCGTTTTCATATTTAAAATTAAAATTCAATTCCGCCAATACAAAAAGAAAATAACAATCGCCTTGCAACCCCATCCGTAGAAGCGTAATAATAAGGTAGCGACATCGAAAAATACCTTTGAAGTTGAACAAAAGGTTCTTCTACATCACGACAAATCGGTTCAAAGAGATTGTATGGAAAGGGGGATAATTTTCACTCGATACTGATCTGGCTACTATAAAAAACCTCTTCGCTGCTACAGGAATTTAAACTCTAAATGTATGAAATAAGGTTCTACATTGTCTGCGTTAGTAAAATAGTAATATGCAAGGTTATTTACAGTGGTAAGAAGAGTTCTTTATGAAAGAAATAAATGAAGTACTGTTTAAATACAGGTTTGTCTCAAATGAATTGACTGTTTGACGGATTTTTTTGTCATTTTATTAATTTGTTTCTTATACCTTTTTTTTTCCGATCAACGTTATAGTTTTTGTAAAACAGATTTTTTTTTAAGTTTAAATTAGATAGATAGACCCAGGTATGTGTAAACTTTTCAAAATGGCGATATGAGCGTTCTCCCAATGACTGAAACGGATATACCTACATATAAAAATACAATTTAAATTTCGCCAATAAACCATTTAATTTTGAGTTCTGTTTCATACCTATAATTAGACACACAGGTATACACAGGTATAAATTTATTTTTCTGTTAGTACCTACGTACCTACAGTTTTAGTTAAATTAGTTCAAAATATATTTTGTAATCACATCCAAAAATAATCAATGACACTTCAAAATATTTAAAAAGTTCACATTTTGAAATTCTATCCTCCAACAGATTTATGTGTAGTAAAAACACAAAAAATGACAAAGATAAGCCGGTGACAGTAAAAGGGCATAACGGCAAATATATTCGAATCAATAAAGAATTTACGATCCACGTACGAGAGCCAAGTTTATTACGAGAGAGCGATTAGCCAAAATCCTTATGACTTGGCCATAAATAATACAACCAAAAAAACATAACCGAAAAAAAAACATATAACTCAACATTTTATTGTGACGCGTTTATGTCGCTTTTGGGGTTCCGCTAAGTTTGGTTGTTCGATGAAACTAGATGGTTTTCTGACGCTTTTGTAGCTAGTTTTTGTTTTTGATGCTTTTGTGGTTATTACAGAGTGAAATGAAACAACTATGTATAACCGTTTTAACTCAAAACGTCTCTGTGTATTTAATTTTTTATGTTTTCTTATTCAAAACGATAGTCTTTTAAAAATGTTTTTATTTTCATTGACTGATTATTTATAAGCTATAAACCTTATTGTAACAAAACTAAATGAATGTACTTCTTGCCACTAAGTCTGCTACTTTAATTTGTCGTTTAATCGTTTTATGTTAAAAAAACATAAAAAAAAAACAAATTTGTACTAAGGATAGCACGAAAGTAAAAAAAAAGCAATAGGTACCTACTACATAAGTACGAATTATAAAAAAAAGTAATTAGGTATACTTTAATAAAGGTATATTAACATTATAAAAGAAATATACTAAACAAATTTTACTAACTACGGAACCTATTTTCAATTTACGATGCATGACCCCCGTCATTTTATAGTGATGCGACACGCACAGATTCCAATCGATACATTTTACGCTCGCATTTTAATTTGTGCGCTCGTAAACGTCACTATTGAGCGACGAAGCTTGCTTGCTTTAACGATGTTATGGTTTGCGGTTTTTTTTGTTACATAAATATAACAATTTGGTGATATACATATCGCTTATTTTGGTATTTTAATTAATTTTAGGTTTATGATATATTCAAATAAATTCAAATCAATTAATCAAACTTTTTTTATGCATTCTTATTAGGGTAGTACTCACTTCCATGAAGTACCTACTTTGATAAAGGCACCTTAAGTTTAAAATAAGTATCGTCAAATTTAAATGTACTTACTTACCTTATTATCCTTTCAAATACATCAACTACTAGATATACTTTTCACCGGAGGTTTGTGGGGGTAACCATCAGCTGGTAGTTGTCTCGAACGACGAATTTCAAAGTGACATGTTTGAGCACAGCGTACCATAGACTAGCGCGTAAGTTTCTCGTTGGGAAGAGGGGTAAAATTAGTGACCCTAGTTAGGTCATAAGAGGTCATAAGGGTAGGACCTAACGCTTGAAGACTAGTTTACTCGGTGCCTGCCTGATAGATAGAGGGAGAGAATTCCAGAGACGGATTGCCTGTAGGGCGAAAGAGTTGGAAATTAAATTAGTACATAATATAGTGAAGGGGAATAGTAAGATTGAGGGATCGAGAAGAACGGAGTTAACAGCCCGACCGTGCAGAGAAGAAAAGTGGGCACTTTAAATAATTATTTCTGTCCTCCGGCCAAAAAGCGCCAACTTTCTGGCCGCTGCGCTAAATGAAATTGGCGCTTTCTGGCTTCGTCGAACAGAAAAATAGTATACTGACCTAGGCTAGTAAAATAAAAAATGTCTCAGATTACATGTAATTGTCGTCCGAGGCGAAACCGAGGTTGACAAAAATGTGATCTGAGGCTTTTTATTTTACTGGCCGAGGTCAGTATACTATTTTTCTGTTCGACGAAGCCAGAAAGCGGCAATTTCATTTAGCGCAGCGGCCAGAAAGCTGGCACTTTCCGGCCGGAGGACAGAAAATAATTATTATTATTAGTGGTGAAGTATTGTACTCACCTTTGTCTGTGGGTTTAGATAAAAATCAACATTGTCTGCTTCAATTACAGAGCTGACGTCTGAATAACCTATAAACTGAAACGGCGTTCAATATCGATGCTTCACGTCGACATTTTCATATCGATATTTCGATAGTTTAGATGAAATGAAAGTTTTATTGGATTTTTGATGTCGTGATGAAATGTGTAGGACAATGAATACATACAATGTTGTTTTATTTTTGTCTTACCTCTTGAATGAGGCAAAAATAGAATTATTCATTAGGAATAGGATTCCTTATACATTTTTTAAAAAGACTTGATTTGAAGCCGACTATTCAATTAATTTATTGAAAATATTATAATATTATTAGTTGGTATTATCAATAGTTCCGAAATTGTAATACTTACTGACATTTAAGTAAGTCTTATCCTATGAAATATTTCACTTGTAATCTTAACACAGTGGAGTTCCATTCTAGTACGAAGACCTTGATGCTTACAAAAATGTCGAAATCACGTGATCCGAAGATAAATACCAAAGGTTGTCCCGAACTGCTAACAAATCTTTGAATAGGTATATTTCGGGCTATACTTCACCCGTCTCGTCCCACAACCCCGCATAGTTGATCTTTCAAATGACGTCATCCGGCGTCACAATAAACAAGATATAGGTACGTCATTTAAAAAAATGTCATGCAGCATAAAGTCTCGTTATAAAAGTTGTCGTAAAAAACGCAATTAGCACTAAATACCCCGATAATGGGCGAAAATCGTTTATCACTACAATACATTCGATAATAAAACTGCTACAGCCTGTATACAACTTAAACTCTCTTATTAACATGCGCACGCGCCGACGTAATAAAAACTTATAATAAAAAACTTTAGCTCAATTTTGTACTAAACTTTATGACAAGTTTATGACATTTCCTTAACCACATTAATCCGTTGGAACGTTAAATTAACTTTATTGACAATCAAAGGTTGGTAATGAGTTTTGATTTTTGATGAGCATCTTAAATTTTATTTGGCGTTAATTTTTATTGGGTATTGTCAGTGTAATTATTTGTTGTCGACAAGTAGTTATTTTTAGTACTTATCCTATTTTTAAGAAATGTTATTTTTTCTTTAAAAAATATAAATTCCATCAATAATGTTATATTTAAGACTACAAATGAATATGAGCACATAAATGGGTATTGATGGGTTTGGAAAATGTACGAGACACGAAAATTGTAAACAGATAATAAATTAGGTACTTAATTTAAATTCTTAAAAATTTGGAAAGTCAAATTTATTTTGTTATTTTTATTTGTTTCAACAATAACAAAAACAGCATTTTATCATGATCTGCGTCATTTTAATAAAAAAAGATACAACACTTTTACGCACATTTTATATCAGCCTTTTCAAACTTAGAATTGTAAAAAATAAAAAGGCATCTTTAAAAGTACAATAAAAATTATGATCTTTTGTTTCACTCGCTCCTTGAAGGGGGTTTCTTAAGAGTTTAATTTTTATAACAAATCTTTTATTCCCTGGTTTATGTTGGAACTGTAAAGCTATGGAATAAAACGAGGGTTATAAAAATTGCTTACATTTCTAAGGTAATAACAATAAATAATGTGTTTTGGTATATATTTGGGGATATAGTTATACCTATATTCACTAGGACAGATCAGCATACTAATCCTAAAAATAAAAAATGTTATACGTACCTACTTGAATGGAAACAACTTAACAGATTCAACTCGCATATTTTATTTTGTTTAGGTACTTATGTTTAAAAAAATACAGTGCGTTAGACTATCGTTAGCTCAGTCGTGTTATGAATATTAGACCGGTCAAATTAGGAATTCACCTCGGAATGCGAGATACCCGGCTGTAATTTTGTAAATAGTTGTATATTGACATCCTTAAAGTTGTCTCAAAACCTACATATGGTAGGGTGTGAGCGTCCATTAAATTTCAAGGTCAAAGTGTCAAAAAATCGTTATTTTTGTAAATTTCTCATTTCCTATGGGTTTTAGCTTTTTGTCTTTGTTGGCAATATTGTAGAATACAAAATTCTCTACAAATTTTGTTTAAAAAAGTTTTTTATACGGTGAACCGTTTTTGAGGTAAAGGCCGTAAAGCGCGCCGTCACAGCCAACAGGTGCCACGGTCGAAATCACGCCATATACAGTTGATGAACTACAGATATTATTAATTGTTGATGTTTACGCATGCTACTGTGTAATGCTTATACTTATATAGTTATATGGAAGTTTTTCACTATATATAAAATGAGAACATAATCATACTTACGTAATATTATAAAATCAAAAGCAAATGATCAATGTGCATAAAAAATGTTAATTTCTATAATAAGGTTAATTGCACAGCACTAATTAAAGACAACTTTAAGGGTGTCAATATACAACTATTTACAAAATTACAGCCGGGTATCTCGAATTCCGTGATTCTTATCTAATATAAGCTAAAATGACCGGATTATATAGGAACTGTTCTGTAAAGTATTCGTAACGTCATCAAATAAGTAGACTAAAATAGGTATGAGTTAAATCCGTTAAGTATAGGTATTTGTTTCATTCTAATCCCTACTAATATTATAAATGCGAAAGTAACTCTGTCTGTCTGTTACGGTTTCACGCTAAAATTACTGGACCGATTTAAATGAAATTTGGTACAAAGAAAGTCTGGATCCTCAGATAGGACATAGGCTTCTTTTTAACCGACGGCAAAAAAGGAGGAGTTCCACGCGGACGAAGTCGCGGGCAGAAGCTAGTGTGTAATAAACGCGAAGGCATCTGAAATTGTACACTACACCTTTCTTGTTTTATCCAACTTATCTTAAGTAGATTTAATGATTTTTTAATATTCTCAATAAGCAATACCTAGAATTATGCATTGCATAATGTTGTTAAATTCTAACTACCTTTTTACAATTACCATTTTGTTATCCCTAACTTATACGCCGTTTTATATCCCACACGTGGCTCGGTCTAAATCCATCGTTTTATTTTAACAACTGTTATGAAAATCACATTTTCCATCTTCAGTTATAAAAAAAGTAAGACTTAAATTTAATATCGGTTTTATTGCTTAGATTACATTAATGTCGAGCTGGGGTGTGCGGAGATAACGTCTTGAAATGGTCCATGAATTTTGAAATTGTTTACCTATTTCTTTTTTGTGTTTTTGGTTTTAATTAGATCATCTTAGTTAAAGAAGTATGTCAGGTTGCATTAACTAAAATACTTCCACTCGCGAAAGATGACTGACTAATCTACCTATAAACACAGGGCTTAAACTATAATGGTTAGAAACTTGAAAATTTGCACAGGCGTTCCTTCTATAACGTAAATGAATACTAAGATGGAGTTTTACTAAATTCACCCCGAAGGGGGTAAAACGGGGGCTCAAAGTTTGCTGTTTTTGGAGTTATTCGAATGTAAGTTCTTCATAGGAAGTATTAAAACACATGTGATATAATTATTTTAGAAATTCATCCCCTTAGGAGGTAAAATGGGTGTGCTATCGTGCGCAGACAAAGTCACTGACAGAAGCTAGTTAATAAAAATATACATAATAATAGACACGATAGGTAAGTAGGTACACAAGTAGAGGCAAAAAGAGAGGTGCTGATGCTAATAAAAGACGTACGATGCCGTGTGCAATTTATTGTTGATAATAACTCCCTTTTTATATGTGACGCATTTGTTGTGAAAATATTAAAAAATCTCCCTTAAAATATACGACATGTGAGTGTAAAGATCATATTATCTTGCGAGTAAATTTTATGAGTAAAATTTTCTTTCTGTTTTACATAAAGTAGGTAGGAATGGTTGCTTGCAATGGTTGTTCAAATGTTAAATTTATTGAAAGCCATTTTGTATCAACCAGTGCAAAAAAAATATTAGGTGCACTAAAATACTTACACCAAATTTTCAAATAAAACATAAAAGTAGTATTGGTTATATTACCTATTATATAAATACTAGCTTCTGCCCGCGACTTCGTCCGCGTGGAACTCCTCCTTTTTTGCAGTCGGTTAAAAAGTAGCCTATGTCCTTTCTCAGGCTCCAAACTTTCTTTGTACCAAATTTCATTTAAATCGGTCCAGTAGTTTTAGCGTGAAAGCGTAACAGACAGACAGACAGACAGACAGACAGAGTTACTTTCGCATTTATAATATTAGTAGGGATTTTATCTCCTTTTTGACAAGTAGGATATTTGTGTATCTACTTAACTATGTATATTAGTAAGTTTGTTAATATCTATGTTTTTAATAAAAAAAAAATCATTTTTTTATAAAATATAAAAATTGTCTTTTTCATGAAAATGAATAACAAAAAAAATGCCATATTACTTAACAGATTCAAATTCATACAATCTCCGGGCGCTCTGTCACTTACTTATCTGATGGAAAAGGCACCAAGTAATAAAAACATTGAATGCACAGGGGAAATCTCTATGACTGGCGCCTTTTTATCTTTATACCTTGACAAATCCAAATTATGTCGCGTCTCAGAATTTCAGAAATTTCCAGTTGACACCTTCTTTTTTAGACGTCTTTAAAAGATTTAAATTTTAGTGTTATATCGGTGGCTCAGTCTGTCACAAATATCTGTAAGGTTTTCAAAATGTCAGTCAAAAATATGTAAGTTAAACCTGTTATACTTAGTTGTTTCATTCCAATGTGTAATATAATAACCGCAAAGGCATCAGAAACCATTTTTTTTTTCTTATACGTTAGTGAAATTGATTTTTAAGAGTTAAATAAAAAAAAAAACAAGATTAAACAATAACTACATATTCGTCAATACTCAAATGTTAAAAAAAAAATGACATTAATAATTTAGCTGTTCAATAGTTACTGCAATCATAATTATAATAATATTAATGTCGCAACTGATAAAAATAAACGCAAAGTACAATTTCAAATAAGTATTCATAAATTCAACCTGTTCTTTCACAAATATCAAGATCCTTTCAATGGCTTTCCTGTTTCTTTTCATCCAGATTTCATTATGATAATAAAATGGCAGGAATGTCGTGATTCATATTTGCCTATCTTATTTCTTGTGATCATACTTCTGTCGCCGATTCCTTATTAGATAGATTACATTTCGTTTTTCTTTTCTTGTGCGTTATTGGATTTTTTATTTGATTTTATCCTTCCGTTGCTTAGGTAAATAATAGACTTAATAATATAAATCACAAATATCTAAATTTTAATTTTAATATCTATATAGAATAATGTATAAAATGAATAGGTACCTTATTTTCAGAGTTGCACAAAGTTAAAGAACGGAACGCCTTTGTCAAATGAATATTTTTTTTTATTATGTGTACTTATATTCTATTTACCTTGCAAATTTAATAATTTTTCGGTTTTTAGTTTTCTAATATCTTTAATTTTATCTATTACATTGCAATTTTCTTTAAAGTCACAAGTCCTTAAACTTTACGCGTATTATAAAATCATCAAGGTAGAACGCATGTGGTTGAAAACAATACCTTCTAGGATCATCTAACCCTTTATTCCAGTTCGTTCCCATGTCCTAACGTCGCAACAGGTGTGCAATCAATATACAACAGGCTTTGTACGGGTTTAGCTTATAATTCATTTCCTAGTACGATTTGATGATAGGTGACAAGCGTGACTAGTTACTTTTGATTGGCAGCTTTTGTTTCCCGTGACTTTTTCGAAACTCATCCTATTTGAATGACCGTTCTTAGTTCTATTTGTTGAGCATTTTTAGCTTAGCTTATCAAAATTTGTAGCACTAAAAAGAAGTAGGGGTTAAGTGAAAACATTTCCCAATTTTTCGTTCCAAACTTTTTTGTGGTAAATCTCACTAATTAATATGTAGCACCATCAGCGAATATTGAGCATTATTCAGCTGCGACGCCTCTCAAATCTCAAAGATCAGTGACACCACTTCGCTTTTCCATAAATAAAAAAAGGATTAAAGTAAAAAAGTCGAAAAAATCTCTCATCCACTCCGAGTTAATGATACGGCACGGTGAGTGGCGAGAAACAAAGGTTTGGGATGATGTTACACCGTAGCAAATTCTCATGCGCAAAATCATTTAACATAGTAATTATTTCAAGACATGTTTTCATTAGGGGTTTTAAAATTTTATTCTTAATGATTTGAGCTGTAATGACACCCTACATTTTTCAATCATGGATTCAACTTTTTCAAAATTTCGTTGATAATTTTCTAAACTCACAAATTTTAGTAATTGTTTTAGCATAGTAAAAACTAAAATTTAATTTAAATTTTAAGTTTGAAAACTAAAATCAAGTAGAAATTAATATTCTATACAATTCCTTTCTTGTCCAAAAACTAAATGATATTTTAACATGTATAAACTTGATATTTTAACGTTCCTCACTGTGTAATAAACAACCTTTACAGCTTCCAAGGTTCGAGGCTTGAGACCCGTCGCTTCTGGAGATGTCTCGATTTTTTCTACTCTATTTTCGATCCGTTTCCGAGGTTTTTCCACGAAAACGTCTGGCTCAGCTTCCTGAAGCACTCCAAAGCTAGGATCTGGTCCAGTCAAGTGTTTTGTGTGGGTATTTGTGCTTGTGAGTAAAGTGAGGGACGTATTACGTTGATGGCTTCTCGTGTTCTCTAAAATAATGGGGAATATGGCAGTTTTGTATAAATTATATCTGTATTATGACTCATTTAATCCTTCCCTATTTCCAACTATTTGACGAGCCATAATTAGTCGACCAACTAAAGGGAAAAACGACGCAAACGAGGCATTTCCCCCATTGAAACTTATAAGAGCTACAAGTCAAAGTCATCACGCATCTCAATTTGTCTCATCCACTAACGAGCTCGCAGCATTTTCAGGATCGCGATTTCCATTACTGCCTCTTTCTACTCCAAGTACTTCCCCTTCTTTAACATGTTTTACTTTTTCCTTTATAATTTCTTTTTCTTTCGTTTCATGTCGTTTTTTAGTCGCGAGCGTCTCGGATGATTGCTCCGCCACGTACAAGTGGGCGTCTCCACAATGGGATGGCATTTTCTTTTTAATCCCTTATCTTGGAGTCGAGAGCACCCTATTTTTGCGCACAGATATGGGGGTTGTGAAGGAATATTTAAATGAGTCAGGTGTTTGAGGGTACGCTCTGGTTTGGATTTACATGTATCTGGTTTACGGTAAATTGGAAGTTTTGTTACTGATTAGATAAAATGTAAATTGAATTTGTTTTTGGCTGAGACTTCGTAAATGTTGAGATCTTTATCGAAAAAAAACATTGGAAAATCTTAAACGTCGCCTAATTTTATTGATATTTAAATTTTACAGGACTGCAATTACTGTAATGATCTCCATTAGAAAATTATTTTTTATAAACTCACAATAAACTACTCCCCCTATTTATTCTGGTCTCAACTCACAGCATGATACCAAATACAAGCCAAAACATTATTGTCATTCAAAATACCGATATGAAAATTTATTTTTGAAATACCCGTCGCAGCCGGATCATCTCAGCAATTTACTTATGAATATTAATGGCGGTGATGCGAATAAGACGGATCGAGGGAAACGCAAAAAGAATTGAAGGACCCAAAACACCGTTCACAAAAAGCCTCCAACCCTCTCCACTGATCCTTGAAAATGCGAAAATACATTTTGACGGATGACAAAACATAAAAGATTACAGGAAAAAACCATGCTCGTAATTTTCGGCACATTTAATATTTGTGAGTGTTTACTGGGTATTAATATTTATTATAAGAGATTGGGACGTATAATGCGATCCCATTTTTCCGGTGACGTTGTAGGTATTCTTTATTTGCTTGATTAACGTTTCTTGAGTATTTGTACAGCGCTTTATTGCAGGTTCTTTGTCGAAAGAGTTTATTAATTTTATGTAATACGCTTTTTGATATGGACAAAGATATTCAAATACGTAGGATTTTTTTTTATTATTATGAGAGAAATTATTAATAAATGTGAACCAACGTACTTACCTATCTATACTTATATATGAAAAATAATTAATCTAATTTTACCATCACTTGCATTACTAATTAATAATAATTTTTTATATCACGCTAGAGCGGCTAGAGCGATTTCATTAATTCTTTTTTTGTTGTTTTTTATAATCAAGAAAATTTGAAATTTTAAGAAAAAAATATGAATATATTATCGTAGTACTTACTTACCTCGTTGACAACTGAGAACTATCAAATTGATTGATCCATCTAGCGCTTCTTTACCGGACGGAATGACTTCTGCCGAGACCACTGGTACTACATAATTTTAATGTATGTTTATTTCTGTTGATTGTGGTCCTAAGCTATACTTTTTTTCTTTCCAGACCGATGCAGCTTCCCCAGAACAGTCACCAGGCAGCACTGACTCCTTGTTCTCCTCAATAATACCTGACAAGCTATCAGCTGGTTCCATCTGCACTGCCGTTCTGTTTATGCTCGGTTGGAAGTTATTAAGTAAACGATGAAAAAGTTTGAATTAGAAACCGACAGCGCCATCTAGCGTGACTTGACTAGTACTAAACTACTCAAAGTATCACGCTTGTTCCAAATTTTGTATACTGTCTAACGGTTATTGCCAAATAACCTTTTTAAAGACTTTATTGCCAGTTGTGGTTGTAAATTAGTATGTTCTCAAACGCACACTTTTTGACGTTTTTATAACTATAAACGATTGTATATTCTAATATTGTATTTAAATTGTTACGTATGGGGTTCATACTTGTCTTGAAATGAGATTCTTAGTAAGCGTGTGGCAAATTGTGAAATTATGGCCAATATACTTTGGATTTTATCAGAAGCGTTGGAGTCAACTGTACTGTTTCAAAACTTTAATATTATTATGAAGAATTTTATACCCATTCTTAAAGTAGAAGAAAATTTTTAAATTATGCAATAATCGTAGTAAAATGAATCAATACTTATTAAAGTCAAATTTACATTCCGCTTTCGGTGTCCAAGTAATCAATAGCTGTATCTGAATAGACTTACTTATTTCTATAAAAATAATTATAAAATTGTTAGAAAAGTATTTCGAAGAATGGACCACGTTTGTTCTGTGTTATACAAAAATAGATTTTATTTTATTGAAATAAAGTCCGATTTCCCAGAAATTGTTCCAAAGAGAGCAGCCTAAAAATTATCATCGATTGATCTCATTTTATTATTTTTGTAATAAAAATGTTTATTTTAGAATAAAACTAGTTTTATGGGTGGAGTATGTGGGTGCGTGCCAAGTTATGTAAAATGAAAATTTTATCAGAGAAGGTCTATTTTAATAATATTTCTTGTATAAAATATAATTTAAGATGATTAATTAGCTCTGTCATTTCTGTTAATCAATCAAATTGTAATTGAAAATTAATTTCGTATTAAACAAAAGATTAATAAAATTATATTGAGTTTAAAAAAATATAAATGGTATGTTAAGAACAGAAATGATAAGGGCTCGTAAGATATAGCTTAGTGTTTTTATATATTTTGTAATATTGTAAATGTATACATTAGTTCGATGCTAGTTGTTCACTCCTTGTCAAAATAAATGAGGTTCTCATTTAAATAAACAAAAATGTTCATTTTAATAATACTCATAATTATAGTTCATAATTAAAAAAGTACGATCTTCAAAACAGTTGACTAGTTGAAAAAGTCCGTGACGAATTTTGGGAGCACGGCAGTGCGTTCCGCCAAGTCTAGCAAAATAAAATTGTCTAGGATACTACTTACCTCCATTTTTTTAAACTATTCGTCGTATTTACAAATCCAGTTTTCTGCTAACAAAAAGAGTTAGAAAGTGAAACTTTTGTTCATATACGTTGAAATGTATTTTTTCGAACAATCTTCTAATTTGGGAACAAAATTTTAGGGAGCAAATACTAACAAATATCGATCCTCATTTTTATTTTGATTTAATGTATTTTTGTAGATTTACAAAATAGAAGGATGTGTTCAAATGTGATATGTATTTATTTAAGGAGATGATGAAATAAAAAGTTTTCCTAATGATCTCTTGGGAACTCTTATTTGCTATTGTTTCTTTATTTGTGTTTACAATAACAAAAGTAAGCACAAATTCAGAAATTGATGTTACGTAAAGCATTTAAGAGTTTTGTACATAAATTAAATTGGTATGCTTATTGCTCTGTAATTGTAATAATATGTAGATGAAAATTTCTAAATTTCCATAAATGCTTAAATATTGCCAAAAGATAGGAGACGCATTACTTATTAAGTTATTTCGCTCAAAACGGTCAGTTTTATTATAATATCTAATTAAGTTGGTCAGTAAATATTTTCACTAATAATACCTGTGCTATGTTGTATAAAAATATTGTTACAAAAAATATCCATCTCATTGTATCGTTTAGAATATTTAAACTTGGCCATTGGAATAAAACAACAAGAATGGATAAACGTTTATTGATTTTATGATGTCGTTCCGAGAACTTTACAGTTCCTATATTCGTAACAGATATTTATTTTATTCCAATGTGTAATAACTGTGAAAATACAATTTTATCTTTTTTGCTGCTGAACAATATTACATGCGAGTTATTTTTTTTTATTTTTATTTTTTTTAAGTAGAAATAAAATGCGTCTTCTATAAATTAAACTCAGCTTACCGCTTTAACATGATAAAACCATGTAATACGAAACTGTAAGCAATATAGCAATTATTCGTAGTTTTATATTTAAGTAAGGAATAATCTCATTACCAAGTCTTTCTTAATTAAGTTTAAATCGTATCGATCAAATTATTTTGATATTGTTAATAATATAATTTATTAGTATTTTTTAAAATGATTATCTTTATATAGCCAAAACCTATTGATCTTTTACGATAAACTAAATTAAAAATTATTTTGTATCCTATTTTCATTAAACTTAAACTTTTCTTGTAAGTGTGATTTTGTGAATAAAATGGCCTGTGTATTTTAGCAAATATTGTTTGTAAGATTTTTCTAATATAACGGCTTTAGTTTGTAATTTTTAGCTAATTTTAAAAGTCATACCAATTGACTTAGTATAAGTTTTGTATTTTCATTGTATTACTTATGATAATATAAATTACTGCCCATTATGTCTGTTTTCAATTATCTTTATTTGAAAATATACTTTTTTATGACATGACTTTATTTTATTCCAGTCTTATCAAATGACCTAAAAGAAATTTTAAGCTTTTTTATTGGATTGAATAGGCTCCAAAACGGCTGGACCGATTTGGAAAATTCTTTTACTGTTGGGAAGCTACGTTCACCCTGAGTAACATATTAATAATCTATTAAATATTTGAAAAAAAATTAGGGATCCATGCGAAGCCGGGGCAGGCCGCTAGTCTATACTCTATACTAATATAATAAAGAGGAAAGGTTTGTTTGTTTGTCTGTTTGGATTGAATGGGCCCCAAAACAACTAGACCAATTTGAAAAATTCTTTCACTGTTGGGAAACTACACTATTTCCGAGTGGCATAGGATATATTATATTTTGAAAAAAAAAAATAGGGATCCGTGCGATGCCGGGGCGGACCGCTAGTAGTACTATACATATATTATTATATAGGGTGAAGTCACCATTCGAGTATTTAAGTTACTGCAATCCCAAGTATAAAACCTAGGTACCCTAATGCCACTAAAACCATTTTATCTAATGCACTAACTTTTGCAAAAACCTATTGAAGACTAAATCGGTCTATTTCAACTTTCCGCCATTCGCAGCGCCATTTTGAAGTTTATTCCTACATTAGGTTTTCTTTGTAAGTTTAAGTTAGTTCAAGTTAGCTCATGTGGTCGAAGCACTATCCATCTAAGTTTAAATTATTTTATTATGTTAGAGTTTATGTAAGTACTGGTTTGAATTTTTAAGTTGATAGGTATATTATAGTTCATATTTTGTTGAGTTTCATTAAAGTTTTCTAATTTATCCATAGTAAATTAGTCTAAATTGATTTAAGATTAAAATATATTTTCTGTTCTCCGGCCAGAAAGCGCCAACTTTCTGGCCGCTGCGCTAAATGAAATTCGTCGAACAGAAAAATAGTATACTGACCTCGGCCAGTAAATAAAAAAGCCTCAGATCACATTTTTGTCAACCTCGTTTTCGTCTCGGACGAGAATTATACGTGATCTGAGACATTTTTTATTTTACTGGCCTAGGTGCGTAATGTACTATTATATCTTAACGGTTTTTATAATAATTTCTGATGCCTTCGCGGTTATTACACATTGGAATGAAACAACTATTAACGGATTTAACTCGCGTATTTTTGTCTTCTTCTTCAATTTGAAGAGTAATTTATACAGTTATGCAAACTACCTAAGATTTAAATTACAAATTTTGAATGAGTACTTACCTATTCTGAATTATGAAATACTATTGTTACATTTTACGCAAAAAATTTACTTTTATACATTACAATTAAAACCTAATAGGGGGCGTTACTAGCGCTTCGGAAAGACCATCATTACTGAGAAGAAACGCCGCAAGAAACTCAGTAGAAAGTCATTTTTTAGGACACTTATATATTTACAATTAAAAAATATTATGACATTAAAATTAAAATTATACAAAACCAAAAAATTCAAAAAATTCAATTAAATTAAAAATGAAAACTAAGTCTATGCAGTCTTCTGTCCGCTTAGGATTTGATGAGGTGGACTACTGGATCCCAAGCTGCTGGAACGGAGAAACCATCTTCCCTATTGAAATTCGGGTGTTTTTGAATTTCAATTGCCTCGCGAAGCATCCTAGGTAAGTAACGGACTTCCTTCGCAAGGACCTGGGCTTTATCAAATTGGATAGAGTGGTTGGGTTTATCCATGACATGTTCACAGACTGCAGACTTCCGGAAACGGCGGTGTTTCACATCAGCTATGTGTTCCTTCACACGAGTAGCAATACTTCTCTTTGTTTGCCCTATATAAGAGAGACCACAATCACAGTCCAGCTTGTATACTCCTGCATCTTGTAAGGGGATGTTACATTTTACTGGTCTCAAAAGTTGAGAAATCTTCTTCAGCGGTTTAAAGTATGTTTTGATGGAAACACGCTTCAAGATCTTCTCAATCTTGTCTGTAACTCCTCTCACAAATGGCAATACGGCAGGCCTCCGCTCAACTGTAATTGCTTTTTCATGACGTCTGCGACGTTGGCGTGGTATCTCCAGCTTGTTGGCCTGTAGTCCTTCTCTAACATGCTGGAGCTCCACAGCCAGGTGTTCATTTGACGACAACCGATTTGACGTTTGACGTTTCGGTTTCGTTTCGGTACCTTAGTATTAAGATAGAATTCTGTAATTTAAATAAAAGAGGTACCTATGGCTGATAAGTCCATCTTCATTTTACAAACGTGAGGTATTACGGGAACAACTAATTTTAATACCCCCATGTAACTAAAAAAACTCCCATGATCAATATTCAATGCAGGAGAAAAAAGTCGTTAATCACTTATTATGCAGTCTCACAGGTTACAAAAAAGATTAAACCATCCCTTCTGTAAAGGCAGAATAGCAAAGGGTGCTATCTCTAAAATTAGAAATCAATCGACACGTTTAGGGGCGATTAAACGCTTGCCACAATAAAAAAAACTCCCACGATAGTTTTTTTTTTTCGAAAAAGGATAGTAAAAATGCATAATATTAATTAAAAAAAAATACTTTTGAACGAAATAGGGAAAAGGCGTTTAAGTATTGCATTTTTAAAAGTTAAACAGTAGGTAACAAATTATAATATTAATAATTATGTTTTATTATTTCCGATCTGTTTTTTCCAGTAGGTATTCAAATAAAATTTCTAGGTAGATAGGTAATTGACCAAATAAGGGTAACAAGAAATATATATTTTTAAATGCACTTAAACAAATTGCATTTCACTATACTTATGTATTTGTTTAAAAACTTTATGTAAAAAAAAACATGTTTTTGGGCTAACTTACCAACCTACTTTATTTTTTCCCTAGTCATGTTATTATTGTGGTCTGCAACAATACCTACATAACTAAGAAATTCCAAAATTCCAAATCACTTGTTCCCCGTGCAGCTATAAATCTGTTTAAATTGGAAACAATACATTCGCTGCCGTTTCTTGCATTTTGAAACAGTTCTAATTTGGGAAACCATTTTAAATGTCCCATAATTATACGACATGGGTGGTTTATTATCAAAATAGCAGTAAAATTAAAATTCTCTAACTATTTCTGCTTCCTACTAATTATTATTTTTTTATTTAAGTTGTTACGTAGGTACTTAGGAACCTCAATAATATTAATAAATCCACCTTTATTAGTCGAGTAATAAGTAGGTAAGTAGGTACTTACTTAAATAAAAATATATTAAAATGATATTATGACAAGTATCTCATTTCAAATTTACAAATCTACTAATTTTTTAGATTTTTTTTAAATCATTCCACATCATAGTTATAATTTGAAAACTATGAATCTAAATCCGATTTATTTAATTGATTTTTGCACATATTTCGATATATCAAGATTATCATACATTACCTAAGTTCATGCCAACAAAGAATTCATCAAGTAAGATTGGCACCCGTCAAAAATCCAATTCAACCGCTAAAAATTGGAAAGACCGATTGGCAAAGTGTCACAACCCAACAAATCAACATATTTTTTGCATACGGCATATTGAATACCAAAAATAGCATGCACTATTAGGCGGCGTATCGAAAAAATAAACAAAATAAAAAATTTGAAATTCAAATTTTTGAACAGCCGCGAACTATGAGATATTTGCATATAGACAAGGTGGCAATCATCGATCACAGATGATTTCAATATTTAAGGGTTATTTGCGATGTAATTTAAAACTGACGAATTACTTGGCGTTGGTTTCATATATTTTTCACGCTTAACAATATGAACACAGGATTTTTATCATATCATGATTGCAATATTGATGATCGATTGCATTTCCATATAAATGTAAATTTGTATCAATATTTTTGTAATAATTGTACAGAGATCGACAACTATTTTAAAATTTGTTTAAACATAATCACCTACAATAATTTCTGATGCTTTCGAGGTTATTACACATTGGAATGAAACAACTTTAAGACATAAGCATAAGACTATTGTCAGCTCAGTCGTGCTACGATTATGGAATCTGTAAAGACTCCGAAACTTCAGCCAATAAAATAAAATACGCGAGTTAAATCCGTTAAAGTTGTTTCATTCCACTTACAATTAACCTATAGTTACGTGTTCCTAAAACACCCCCTAAATTATAATATACCTACCTCCTAAACATGACGTAACTAATCAATCCCTCACGGGCGACATGTGTTTTGGCACTCAATAGCGGCACCGCAGCAATTTGGTTCCATTTGCGCGCTTACCAGCGCCATTCAATATAATGCAGCCTTAGAAATTGCATAATTGGAGTTATGTCACTTTGCCGTCCGGCGTATTGAATTAGCGGGAGATGATTGAACGCGAGTCTACATTGATAATGCTCTTTGATTAGGATACCTAGATGTAGGTAATTAATTTGGTATATACAGTGAAACTTGTTTAAGAGGGACCTGGATAAGTGAAAAACCTCCATATCTGGAACACATGCTGAGGTCCCGGCACCTTGGCTATGAATTACCTCTGTTAGTAAGACAAAAGCAACCTCTATATCTGGGATAAGTTATTTCTATTTTCTTGTCATAATTACCTCTATAATTGAGAAGTCGCGTGTATTTATCTCTGTAACTGGGATAAAGTCAGTAGGTACACATAGGCTACCTCGGACCTCGGATGTCTCCTCTCTCTTTTACCTACTCGAACTTCTCTAAATCGGCCATTATATAACTTAGTTTTAATGCGGTTTCTCTATTAATCGGGTATTTATTTAAAAAAGACCGAAACGAGGACAAAGTCTTTATTATTACGAAAAAAACTAAAATTAACGTCAGTACCCGAATCAGTAAAATAATTATTAGTTTCAGGAGAACTGTCTTTAAACCACATTTTTGATATTTTTTATGGAAAATAGTGAATTGTTTACAAAATAAATACGTTGCTTTATTGAATACACCTCTATAACAGAGATTACCTCTTTTCTTACCTCTGTTAATGAAACCCTCTGTAAATGAGACAGGTATTTTTTTATACCTAGATATCTGGGACACTGTGTAAGTGGAATACCTCTTTAAGTGAGACTAATTTACAGGTCCCTTGGAAGACCCAGTTAACCAGGTTTCACTGTAATAGTATGGTCAAATATAATGTACTGATTTCGTAATTAGTCGATTAATAACCTAAGGACTTTTTTGTTTTGATAAAATTAAATAGGTATACCAAATCATTAACACATTCTGTCCAAATTAATAATCTGAAAAGTAGACCTTCACTACCTGATAATGATTTAATATTATTTTCTAGATTCACTAGATTTGAAGTTAAGTCAGTCTAGGTTTTTCAGTAAAATTATTATTGTTTTTTATTTATCATAACCTAACGTAGCCTAAAATTAAGAGAGAAATAAAAAGAGTTCAACCGTAACGTATTACATGACAGGACTTTTTTATTTACATTTTTAAAGCATGGCATTAGACTTCGTTAAAAGAAATACGTCAAACATATCAAATCGTCAAAGCCTCGCCAAAAAAAGTGTAGCAACTCATAAAAAACCTAAAACCAGTCTCTGTGTTATTAACAAATTTCTGTGACAATAACAAACCTTTATGTTGGTAAAATCCTCTTTCATATACCTCGTGTCAATAAAATACAAGAAAAAAATATTTACGCATCGTAAAAACCACAATACTGAGTTTTATTTGCTCGTGCCGTGCTGGGTACCGTATGCAAAATTGGTGCGAAATTGAAAAACAAATTTGTTACATATTGCTTTTTTGATTTGGGGTTCGTTTTGGCAGCGGTGGAGGGTTAATCTTTTTAAATTTAAAATTGACAATCTCTGTTATAAGTATAAAATAAACTTTCATCACTGAAACTATAGTTAATGATTATGTCCTAGCTAGAGTAAGGTAGTCTGGTCTAAAAACTGATCTTTAAAATAAATTGGTCTAATAATCAGTTTTGAAAATATGTGTTTTTTTTTAAATAAGTTAAAAGTATATTAGGTTATTAAATAAAGCGTTTTAATTGCCTAGGATTTTTTTTATTTTATAACACATATACCGTAGTGTCAGTTAACATTAAATTAATAAATATTTAGGAACCATTTCCTTGTAAGTATTTAATTTTTTTATGCTTACTCTTAATTATGTTTTTTGAAACAATGTTTTACATTAGGTACCTATGCAGCATTTTTTACTTGTAGGTGCGTAAGACCATGAATTTAAACATTTGTAGACTAACCCTCAAATTTCCAACAGGAAGGGGTTGTGACACACATCGCCGTGTCATATTACACCGATACACATTTAACCAGCATTACATAAAAATACAGCCACAATAGACTCTGTTTATTCATTTTTAGAGTTACGACATTTTACATGCCTGCTTTTACACTGTGCGTTACGATACTGATATTTCTATCTTACTAATATAATAAAGAGGAAACGTTTGTTTGGATTGGATAGGCTCCAAAACGACTGGACCGATTTAAAAAATATTTCACTGTTGTGAAGCTACACTATTCCCGAGTGACATCCTAACTAATATTATAAATGCGAAAGTAACTCTGTCTGTCTGTCTGTCTGTTACGCTTTCACGCTTAAACTACTGGACCGATTTAATTAAAATTTTCTACAAAGATAGTCAGGAGCCTGAGAAAGGACATAGGCTACTTTTTAACCGACTGCAAAAAAGGAGGAGTTCCACGCGGATGAAGTAGCGGGCAGAAGCTAGTAGGCTATAAAAAAAAGGGATCCAAGCGAAGCTTGTTTATTATAATAGGAAGAAGAATAAAGTTTGGAACTGCATCTTAATATATTATTACACTTCTACCTTTTTCATGAAATCCGTGTCTGTAGGTAAGTTTCTTAAAAGCTACATAATATACATAGACTTACTCGGTAGAAAATTTATTCACCATTTAACTATTTGGAACCTTACTAGAACATTGCAATGCAACCCTTTAACACGTACATAATAATATTGAAGCAAATTGCATACGCAAATGCATTATCAAATTACCAAATACTCACACCAAATCAGCCCAAAACAGCCTTTATTGCGTTAACATAACGCCTACTTCATTCAACTAATGAATCTAACCGCAACAAAACACATGACTCCAAACGGAGTCTAAATACCATATAAAAGTAGAGACATGGGCATTGTAGCGCCTTCATACCGTCGACCAAACGCCTCTGACACCGAAAGGTGTCGCTTTATGATTGTTATTGGGGTTTTAGGTATTCTAAATGTGAAATTGACAGAATCAATCATGACGGGCGTCCATCGTGGCCTAATATCACTTAAATGCGCTGCTCTTCCCCTAAATGGGAATCCGTAACTATATTCGCTATGGATCATAGATTAAGAAATACTCAATAATTTCTGATGCCTTCGCGGTTATTACACATTGCAATGAAACAATAATCAACAATAGTCTAACGCTAAAGTGTGTTTAGCGTAAGACTATTGTCAGCTCAGTCGTGCTACTATTAAAAGAATTATCTTTGATAATAATTTCTGATGCCTTGTCGGTTATTACCTATATTATATTGTAATGAAATAATATAACAGATTTAACACGCGTATTTGATTTTATTTGCTGACGTTCGAAAACTTTACACCTCCCATATCCGTAGAACGATAGAGCTTACGACAGTCTAGCGCCAAACTTTGTGCTATCGACAACTCAGTCGCGTCGTATACCTTATTTCGAAATCTTTACGATTCCCATATTCGTATCACTGAGCTGACTAGTGTTAGTCTATCGTCAGTTCGTTAAATCCGTTATAATTATTTCATTTTTTTTTACTTATATTAATTTTATTGTAAACTAGCGACTCCGGCTTCACACGGGAGCTATAAACCTCTTGAATCACTCTATCTATTAAAAAAACCGCATCAAAATCCATTGCGTAAAAGATTTAAGCGTACATAGGGATATTGGGACAGAAAAAGCGACTTTGTGTTACTATGTAGTGACCTTGGGGCCTAGACAAGGTGACATCCGCGAACGACTGTCACATACGTCACAAACGTTCGCGGATGTCAAATCCCATACATTTTGGTCGTTTCGTTTAACGTTAACGTTGAACGTTGGCAGCTTGTCTAGGCCCCCTTAACGTGATTTCACTTCTATGTCCTAACTGTTATTAATAATCTTTGCCCTGTAAAATCATCCCTTGATCGTGGACACAGGAGCGCTGGACATTCAATATCCATGCAAATGATGCTCAGATGCGTTATGGCTGTTTTACATACACTCATACATACGTGACGCCATAATTAATGTCGGGACAAAAAATCACTTTGATGAGGGTGTTTCTTTTTTTTTGGCGGGTGGATACATTTGTATAGATCACTATAGTTATATAGTATTTTAGCTGAGCTTCGCACGGATCCCTTTTTTATAGCCTACTAGCTTCTGCCCGCGACTTCATCCGCGTGGAACTCCTCCTTTTTTGCAGTCGGTTAAAAAGTAGCCTATGTCCTTTCTCAGGCTCCAGACTTTCTTTGTACCAAATTTCATTTAAATCGGTCCAGTAGTTTTAGCGTGAAAGCGTAACAGACAGACAATCAGACAGACAGAGTTACTTTCGCATTTATAATATTAGTAAGGATGTCACTCGGGAATAGTGTAGCTTCCTAACAGTGAAAGAATTTTTCAAATCGGTCCAGTCGTTTTGGAGCCTATTCAATCCAAACAAACATACCTTTCACTGCTGGGAAGCTACACTATTCCCGAGTGACATAGGCTATAAAAAAGGGATCCGTGCGAAGCCGGGGCGGAGAGCTAGTATTATATAACAAAATTGCATTCCGTTGTCTAAGGACAATATACATACAAGTTATATAAGCTTTAAATAAGCTGTATAAGAATGTAAAGCTTTCGAATTTAACGAATCGATTATCTTTCAACGAAAAATCACCTTTTCACTGACTAAAATTAAAAAGTCTTTATAAATTATTAATTATTAAAAGGATTATACAGGACATCGCACCTACTTACTTACTGTACCTACTTACTTAAGCTACTTACCTATTTATATTTTGTCATACAAAATATAATACCAACGTCCAAAAGAGCATTAAAATATGATCTCATGCAAATACCCTAAAATCTTATTAAAAATCATAGCTAATTTCCCACACACTATGACTAAGTAGAAAGTTATTAAATTTATGACACGTGTCAGTGAAAATTAGCCTTTTGTGTTTTACAAAACTCCGGTGTGAAACACACCTTAGGGCGTATTCTACCGTTTAAAAAAAATGCATCAATTTTGTGTTTTAAACTTTAAGAACTATGGGATAAAGTTCGAATTGATTTGAAATGTAATCTTGGTTGTGTTTTTTATTTAAGGGTTGGTAGCTAGTCTATTAGCTTCAATATGCATCTTTTGTATAAAAAAGTTATTTGTAATACCTACTTAATTTAGAAGAAACTATTATGGGTTAAGTATTATATTAATTTCAAATTATCCATACTGTAGGTACTCGAGTTATTGAATGCTCTTTTTGAATAATGAAATTAATAAGAAATTATATTTTTTTTCATTAAAGTTCTATGATTTTGTTTTTGTAGATTATATGACTCATCGTAAATTTTAAATTGCATTTATGTAGGTAGTTTAATTTTATTGATTTGATTTTTGACAATAATTCCTACTCGTAAAGCTTTCGTAACGTAGGGTAGGTAAGTAGGTACCTAATTCTTTGTTAAACATTTAAAACCAAACAAAAAAACGTATTTCCAATGATGTTTAACCAATGCTATTTTCAAAAACTACCCCAAACAAACCAATAAACAGCAGTAAGTAAAACACAAAAAACCGTAATCAAAACTTTAATGATGGTATTTGAGGTTATTTCCAAACCAACGCTTTGCTTTCCTATAGAGTCACGTGACCGCCACGTGTATGAAGACGCCATTTTGAAAAATAAAACCAAATCAAGATGGCCTTTCAGTACCAGTAACTATTACCAGATGATATTTCAAGTTACATTGGTTTTTGAACTGGTCATTATTCCAACCGTTTGAATTTGGGATTCCAATTCCAAATTCATGTTGCAGTTGTTTCATTTGATTCTAGACTTTAAATTTATAGTTTTAAGGTGTTAGATGAACGCAATATTTTTTACAAATTAAAGGGTTTTATAGAAAAGTGATTGCACAGAAAATAAATTTAGGATGATTTTCATATAATCTGTCTTGTATTGTGTTTATAGGCGCGTGGCCATTGTTAATATCGGGTGTTGATTACTGAGACCACAGATTAAATAGTAATTACTTGGAATGAAATTATATTTGCTTAACACCTCTGTTGTTTTGGAATATAAAATACTAGAACAGTTCGAAGTAAAAGCATTGTATTCAGTAAGTAGGTAAATATTATACTTACCTTTAATAATTTCTGATGCCTTCGCGGTTATTATACCTACATTGGAATGAAACAACTTTGGATGGATTTAACAAGACTATTGTCAGCTCAGTCGTGCTACAATTATGGAATCCGTAAAGGCTCCGAAACGTCAGCCAATAAAATAAAATACGCGAGTTAAATCCGTCTAAAGTTTTTAATTCCAATTATTACCTTTGTCTAATTTACTCTAAGACAAAAGATACAAAATTACTTAGTCGAGTTTTTTTTTTCTTCACCCTGGAAAGACCTTTTAGATAGTAGGTATAAGTAGCCTGTAGGTAGTGGACCAACTTTTTAAATACAAAAGAAATTTTTCTTTTTTCAGTTTCCCCATACTTATATATAATTCATACCTTGCCATAAATACGCAGTAGAAAAACTGTAATAATTATTTTACTAACGTAAGGTTAAAGTACCTAAGTTGAATTAAAACCATGTACAACCCCATTCATTAATTGACAGACAAAATAAAAAATACAAAAACCCGACTCATCAAATACCGATCCCGTTAGAAAACCAGCAAAAATCATAATCAATGTAACACCAACCAGACGTGTGAAAAATAAAAGTCAAAAGGACAAGACGGGAACAGGGACCATTTTGGAATGACCCCTCAAATACCACCAAGAGACCCCCTCTTCACCAATTTTCTAAAACTGGAGAGGGGGAGGGAGGTCTTTTTACATTGGTGGTTAGTATTAATGGTTTGAAGCGAGACGCGAAATTTAATCTGCCACAAAAAGTATTGAATAGAAAGGGACAAAAAGCAAAGTGATAAATGGATCGCCTGTGATCATGGACGGTCTCTGTATTTCGTAACTTTCTTGAGAATTATATTATTGAAGATTATGTAGTAATTATATAAGGAAGGCTTTAGGGTTAGACTATTGTCAGCTCAGTCGTGCTACGCTAATGGCAACAGTAAAGAATCCGAAACATCAGCAAATAATAATAAAATAAAAATACGCGAGTTAAATCCGTTAATAGTTGTTTCATTCCAAAATATATGGAAGGGTAGTATGAAGGTTATGATAGCTTGAGCCTATATTTAGTGGTCTTACCACGATGTTTACAAAAATGACGATAAAAATCAAAACTCGTCCCGAACTGCTAACAAAATCTTTGTACGTAATTCGGGCTGTTGCCCCAGTCAGCAGCATAAGAAGCATAAAAAACCTTCCCTTTATGCAATCGGCTAATTGATCACCCAACTCTTTATCAGTCACTAGCTTCTGCCCGCGACTTCGTCCGCGTAGTACTCCTCCTTTTTTGCAGTCGGTTAAAAAGTAGCCTATGTCCTTTCTCAGGCTCCTGACTTTCTTTGTACCAAATTTCATTTAAATTGGTCCAGTAGTTTTAGCGTGAAAGCGTAACAGACAGATAGACAGACAGACAGAGTTACTTTCGCATTTATAATATTAGTAGGGATTTTGAAGTCCGCGTCGATATTGACAGTTTATCATTTATCATCGGGCGGAAGTTCGTCACCGCCCTTTGAATGTATTCTTCTATTATAACATTGGTAAAGGAAATTAGAGCTTATGGCGTCAATATTTAATGGCATAAATCTGGCCAATTTGTGTGTTAAATATTCATATAATAATTATAGATTTTCTATACTTCTATACTAATATTATAAAGAGGAAAGGTTTGTTTGTTGGGATTGAATAGCTAAACGTCTGGAAAATTTTGAAAAATTCTTTCACTGTTGGAAAGCTACACTATTCCCGAGTGACATAGGCTATAAAATAAGGGATCCGGGCGAAGCCGGGGCAGGCCTCTAGTTTCGTATAAATCCTAAAAGTGACGATGATGATGATGTGATTTCAAGAAAATAGTCAAATAAGTCTTTTAGCTTAAATATGTAAAATAAATAACAAAAGTATGACTAATATATAACCTCAACGAAAAAAAACAGTGAATAAAAGAGAGTAATTTCACACCGTCGCTAATAACACAAAGTCAGTACAAAATCAACTTTACCATCCTTAACTCAAAGTTCCTAATGTAATATTAACTACATAATTTTCCTTTGAAGGATTAAGGGGTGTCATTTTGATCCTTATTATGTTGAATTAGGATTACTTACGCAATGCTAGTAAATAGGGGGGTTATTAATTTTCTGAGAACTTATACTTGAGTCGTGCTACGATTATGGAAACTGTAAAGAATCCAAAACAACGTCTGGAGGAATTTAACAACTCGCTGCTTTTCTAGAATAGTGTCACAACTCGAAATAATTTGTTACTCCATTTAAGACTGTGAACCGTCACAAATAAATTTCAATTCAGAATGGTAACACATTTCGAGTTGTGACACTATTCCAGAGAAGCAGCGAACTATTAAATCCGTTAATAGTTGTTAAAGTCCAATGTGTAATAACCGCGAAGGCATCAGAAATTATGACCTTATATTTGAAATAGTATTCATTAGAAATTTAAGAGTTGGTGCTTATTCTGAATCAGTACTGTACCTATTAAGAAAAAAAACTCAAGTCGATAATTGTCAAAGATGATAGTTTAGTATGGCTTAACATTTTAACAAAAATTTTAATAATAGCTACCTTAAGCACGTGTGTTACTTACCAACCCGAAATCAAAAAATACGTCTTACTTAAAAAAAAATTCTTACATATTCGGTTTGGTTTAAATTTTCAGAAATTAATCCGGTCTCGAAGAATGAAACTTTTACTATTAATACCAAATTTTCCTACCAGAAAGAAACATTCTTGCCGATATTGGCATGTTTAGTTTTGTAGCATCCTAAAAGATTATAAAGCGAAAATATAATTTTCAGTCCTCCGGTCGGAAAGCGCCAACTTTGTGGCCGCTGCGCTCAATGAAATTGCCGCTTTCTGGCTTCGTCGAACAGAAAAATAGTACCTATACTGACCTCGGCCAGTAAAATAAAAAAGCCTCAGATCACATTTTTGTCAACCTCGGCTTCGCCTCGGACGATAATTACATGTGATCTGAGACATTTTTTATTTTACTGGCCTCGGTGCGTAATGTACTAATACCTAATAAGTAAGCTATAATAAAGACCCTTTCAACACCAACTTTAGGTAGGTACCATAAGAATCCCCACAGATTTTAAGTAACAGACAAACAAATTACCTTCCAAAAACGTTCCCAAACAACCGTACCCATCGGTTTGAACTAAACCTATAATTTGGCCCCAAACAATGGTCACGTGTCGGGATCGAACCCGCGTACCGCCGGTCGGCATTCAGCCCTCGTAATATGCGGTATTGTTAGTGTGTAATAGACTTATGATGGATGTGTACACGCCTTTAAGTTTTGTAATTGCGTTAGACTCTAAGTGAGATGGGGTTAAAAAACAATTGCTGAAAATGCAGTACCTACGAACAGGCTTTACTTTGTATATTCATCTATCTATAGGTAAGTATACATAAAAATGCCCTGACTAAGGAAAATAGGGATTCATTTCCCTTGGTCAGGGCCATAAGTTAGAAAAGCTAAACCGATTTCACTGATTATGTTTTTCTTGTTTTTTAGTATCAGGCGAAGGTTCGTATGTACGAAAAAAGTTAAGAAAACTTTAGATTTAAGAAAACTTTACAAAAATATGAACGTAGTAACTCAAGAAATGACAACAACAGTCAAATCGATCGTTTAATGAATTGCTGCTTCGCCGGGCAGAACGACGTTAACCAAGACTACAAGTTGCTAATAAAATATTACACAATAGGTATACTTACTAAACAAATATCAAAAACATTGACATTTAGCATGCTGCTTTGTTTTCAACCGACGAAAAAAACGGAGGAAATTCTCAAGTCGCCGCGTATATTTTTCGATTCGTGGGTCAAAAACCATTCATTACTTCTAATCTCTACTTTTTTTACAATTTAACGAAATGTGAGTTCATTAGTATAACACATCATTTTGTCACTAAAGCTCTCCAGTTTGCATCATATTTGACATGTAACTTAAGCTCTCAAATGATTTCATCTATAGATACCTCATAATGGTAAAACTAATAACTTCAATATCCTGCATTTCCCTCTACTTATAGCCACTAATCCATAATCCACAAAGGTCCTCGTCACACTTTGACTGTCTCCCCAGTAAGTGCTGGATATTAATTTACTCACGCCAGTTGGAGTATTGGAAACAGAAGAAAAACAGCATAACTTCTACATCCCTTCTAATTAGAATTTGAGCCCTATATCTAAAGTTACGCTTGCTTGATTTTAAAATTTGAACACCTTATTAACGGCCTCAGAAATTAAAAAAAAAACACCAATTTAACTTTCCTAAGAACGTAATAAGATGCAGTTTAACCATTTGTTATTAAAAGCTGTAATATCCAATGAGGCAGATACCAGCTCTACTAATTTAGACACTAGTGAACTGTCGATTCGACATATGATAATCTTGAGAACGTTGTAGATAAGGAAAAGGTCGTGTCGATATGATGAAATCTATACTAATATTATAAAGAGGAAAGATTTGTACTTACCTATTTTTGTATGTTTGTAATGAATAGGCTCAAAAACTACTGGACCGATTTTAATAATTCTTTCACTGTTGGGAAGCTACGTTCACCCTGAGTAACATAGGCTGTAGAATATTTTGAAAAAAATTAGGGATCCGTGCGAAGCCGGGGCGAACCGCTAGTAAGATATAATATATTATGATGAAATATTGAGTTGATATTTTGTCGACATAATATTGAGAACGTTGTCGACAAGGAGGTTCCTCGTATCGATATTGTCTAGTTATCGACATGAAGAAATAAGAGACGACACCGACATGACAAGATTTCTTCTGGTAGACAACGTTACCAATTTTTGATCGATCATCGTAAGAATAAGACGACATCGATATGACAAAAAGTCGACTGAACAATTCAATTTATAGTATGCTAGCCTATGATGAATTGAAACCTTTAAAAAAGTCAAAATGTCAAACAGCCACAGCACTACAACTGCATTTTATTCAAAAGAAAATAAACGACAATTTAGCAATCAATCACATCCTCTTCCATAAGATCCCATAAATACCTACTCCCGAAATCAACCTTCTTGGTCTCATTGATTATCTTATCATCGATCCCTTCATTGATTGTAAAGTCATTGGCGTAGTCATCGTCAACATCGAGAAGAGAGGTCAGGGAAAGGAGAGTGGAGTCAGTGATGTTGATGGTGTCTCCAGCATCACCGCTTTCTGGTTGGGATCTCGTTCCTTTAGTCTGTGGTAGCATATTAACGTAAACATTAATAATATAATCTTTGCTCGCGACTCCGTCCGCGTGGAATAAGTTAATACAACTTTTTACTAAGTTTTAACCCCTTACAACCCTTTTTTTGCAATTAAAAGTAACCTATGTCTTTTCTGAGGCTCTAGACTTAGTTTTAGCGTGAAAGCGAGACAGACAATTACTTAGTTAGTTAGTATCTATGTAGGTACATCTAAGTATAATATTTTTTCTTTAGAGATACGCAATTCTAAAAATAAAAACTTACGTCAATTATAGCCATATGAAGTATGGGCACTTCCAGCTTAAACGGCTTGATCTCTTGTGGCTCTTCGTCTAGGTAACTGTTGACTTGCTAAATAAACAAACAAATTTAATGAAGATGTACTTACCTAAATTTTTTGAGCTTTTTTTTCTAAACAAGCTAGCGAGCCTGTGATGAATTGTCGAGTGAATATTTTGTCGATATAATATTGAGAACGTTGTCGACAAGGAGGGGGATTGTCGTGTCGATATTGTTTCGTTGTCGACATCGAGAAATAAGAGACGACATCGATATGACAAGATGTCGACTCGAAAATTCATCATTGGCTAGCTGTGGGTAGTTAATTGGCGAGGAATTACGTTGCATCTCTTTAACTGTATGCCATAAAGAGAAGCATCGAAATTCATAATGATCTGAAAAGATACCATCAACCATGAGAGATACATTGAGAAAAAGGTAAAAATGATAGTTACCCGTTTCAGTCGCCATTTATCTGAAAGGTCATTGATCTGTCTTAAAGCATTTTTACTCTCCCGTAACAGTTCGTCGATACGATCTCTACAACGGTAGTGCTTGTATTTGTTTAGAAACTGAAAATAAATTGAAAAGGACATTAAAAATCTAGCCTGAAATGAAACAACAGTAGACGGATTTAACTCGCGTATTTTATTTTATTGGTTGACATTTCGGAGCCTTTGCAGATTCTTTAATCGTATTTAGCATAAGACAATTGCCAGCTCAGTCGTGCTACGATTATGGAATCTGTAAAGGCTTCGTAACTTGAGCCAATAAAATAAAATACGCGAGTTAAATACGTCTACAGTTGTTTCATTCCAATGTATAATAACCGCGAAGGTATCAGAAATTAATAGATCTAGGGCCGTAGACAAGTGCCCAACGTTTAACGTTAACGTTAAACGTTAGCACCAAAATGTATGGGATTTGACATTTGTGACGTACGTGATAGTCGTTCGCGGATGTCAAATCCCATACAATTTGGTGCTAACGTTTAACGTTAACGTTGAACGTTGGGCACTTGTCTAGCCCCCCTTCTCTGGTTAGTTAAAAAAGAGTAAAAACTAAAGTGATTTTCAATAGTACGCATTTTAAAATTGAAATAACTGTCCAAATTTCACGTTTCTACTATTAGCGCTTACTGTGCGTGCTGTATACCAGTGAGTTTTTTTTTATCTATACTAATCTATACTAATATTTTAAAGAGGAAAAGTTTGTTTGTTTGTTTGAATTGAATAGGCTCCAGAAGGGCTGGACCGATTTCAAAAAATCTTTCACTGTTGGAAAGCTACACTATTCCTGAGTAACATAGGCTATATTATATTTAGTGATCCGGGCGAAGCCGGGGCTGACCGTTAGTATTATTATAAGTATAATAATAAAATATGAAAAAATTATTACCATCACAGTTAATGATAATGTTATAATTTCCAAAAATAACATCGGCATGCTCAAACTGCTGGACAACCCCGCTATATGCTCTGCCAATGTTTCTTTCTTTAGGGAACTGAAAAACAATCAAAAAATAAACAACTAAAACTAGCCGACAACTATCTACAAATATGGTAAGTGTAAAGATTTCGAAACGTCCTCAAATATAACGAAATACGCGAGTTACGTCCCTTATAGTTTCATTCCAATGTGTAATAATCGCAAAAGCATCAAAAATCATTAAAAAACAACATTACGACATTTTCAAAATGTATGGACAATATTCTGCCCTGCTAAAGATAAACGCAGTGAGTGCGTATGAAACTCTTATGTAGGTACTTACTGTCTTTATCAGCAGGGCTGTATTTTCAGAGATACAGTTATCTAAACTAATATTATAAAGAGTAAAGGTTTTTTGTTTATTTGTATTGAATATAGGCTCCTAAACGACTAGCCCGATTTGAAAAATTCTTTCACTGTTGGAAAGCTACACTATTCCCGAGTGACATAGGCTATAAAAAAAAGAGTTCCGTGCGAAGCCGAGGCGGCCAGCTAGTATTAATATAATATAAACAATACCTTTTTATGATACTTAAAATGCTGAAAAATACATTATGACACAGTTCGGCAAACCCGTTACCTAGTGCATAATCTACTAGAAAAAGACTGATTACAATTCCACTATAAAACGCAGTGCTTAAAAGTCCAGACATTTTAATATCAGATAGAGCACGGGGTTGTAATATTCACTTCACATAATACACAAGAATTTTCAAAAATAAATTGTCTATCGCGACATGACAGAAGAAAATGAGTTGTTTTTTAATTGCTGCCTTTTTTGTTGTTGTTTGATGGAGGAAATATATTGATTTTGTTTTAACCTCTTCACTAATTTTCTGTAACATTGGTACATGTTGAATATTATGTCTATTTAGATATTAGAGCATATTTATAATATACAACTTATTTATTTTTGGTAAACAAATACTTAAATTACCTACTCGTCTCGGGTCTTACTTTTCCTTTTGTTGAGAATACTCAAATTTTTTCAGTATTAATTATTGTGAATTTAATTACCATTTTTGAGTTTTTTCTAGTAAGTCATATACATTTCTATCATTATATAGAATGCAAATAAAGAATTGAGTATTGAGTATCTATGCAGAAACTAAGGATGACTATCACTAAACATTGATCTTGATCATACCTACTATTTATTTTGAGATAAAGTTTTCTTTAAATTAATACATTTTAGCATATTGTACCTAACACTCTAATCTAATTAGGTACCTAGTTGTTATAATCTCATTACAATTTAATTAAAAGATAATTTTGTTGGAAATTTCTTATCTGTTCTTAAATCAAGTCTATGTTATCTGGTTGCTATGGCAACCTTGATAATTGTCATGACAACGGCTGTCTGTATTCGCGTCGTAAATAAACATTTGGTTTTGTATTCTGATTATTTTTACACAAATTTATAAAAAAGCTAATTACCAAAATGGTAAGTTCATTCACAATTTGTGTTGCTAATTGATTTCTCGTAATATTGGTATTTTTACAAGGAATAAGGAAAATTAATTTTTCATTGAAACCTTTTCTGCATTTCAGCCGCCTAAAGGAGGAAAAGCTGGTGGCAAAAAGGCACCTGGTAAGTTACCTATTATAAAGATTTAAAATTACTATCTAGTAATTTAGCTTTTGAGCTAAACCGTCTAGAGTACAGGTAAGTACAAAGGGATTGTTACTTACGAAGGTGAAATCCAATACAGAGGGTTGCATACTGATAAAAATATTTTATTTCTATTCTGGTTCATTCTAAGATTTAATTGTATCGAACACGAACTAGTTAACTAATTGCTTTTTACTACGTTTTTTGCGCCAGTTATTTGCCATATATACCTACATAAATAGCAAATAGGCAGGTACATATTTATAACGATTTGTGACACCTAAAGTTTTGTCTCTTCAGCCATTATTATCGATGGAGTGGATACGTCAGAGATGACACGAGAGAAACTAGAACAGTTCACACTTAGAGTTAAAGAAGAATTGGACAAAGAAAGAGAAGAACGTAACTACTTTCAATTAGAAAGAGACAAAATCAGAACCTTCTGGGAAATCACAAGACAACAGTTAGATGAAGCTAAAGCAGAATTAAGAAATAGAGAAAGAGCCACAGAAGAAGCACAGGAGCATAATGAGGAACTCCTTGAAACTGAGAAACAGAAGATTAAGCATTTAAAATATGAACAAGCTGCCGCTGGAGCTGCTTTGAGAGCTGAAAATTTAGTGGCTCTAAAGGCAGCTAAAGAAGAACATACTGAACAAGAATTTGAACTGCTAAATGATAAGAGATCATTGAGGAAAGAAATACGAGAAAAGCAATTAGCTGCTCAAGATGAACTTAGAAGGGCTAAATTAGTACATGCTGAAGAACTTTCAAAAACTAGAGCAGAGTTTGAAGAGAGAGCCAGGCAAATCGAAGATAAAGCGGAGAAAAAATTGCATGAGACTAAAGTCGAGTTGACGGTTAAGCATAGAACAGAAATAGCTGAAGCAGAAGAGAGGAAGAACAAACAACTTTCAGAGTTAATTGATCATCACGATAGAGCATTTTCGGATTTGAAAAATTATTACAATGACATCACATTGAATAATTTGGGTAATATAAATAGATAATTAACATAAATTACCTATATACCTACAATAGAGTTGTTTATTGCTTTGCTAATCAATAAAATTTTGTATTTAAGGTCTTATCAGTAGTTTGAAAGTTCAAATGGAAGACATGCAGAAGGTAAAAGAAAGAGCAGAGAAGGTAGCTCGAGATGCTTTGGCGGAGGCTAAAGGTTTACGGGAACCACTAGAAGCTGCTATCATTGACAATAAGGAATTGAAGCGGCAGATGTCAAATTACGACAGGGATAAGGCTGCTTTAGCTGTAAGTTAACAAACAAAAATAAATTAAAATATACCCGGAACATGATGTGATCTAATAATTTAACTTATTTTATTTTCAGGCTAAAACGAAACAACTAGCGTCCCTGGAGAAGCAGTTTGAAGTACTCAAATGGGAGTACGAAGTGCTACAGGTCAGGTTTGATAGAATACAAGTGGAACGCGATGAGCTGAAGACGAGGTTCTCGCGAGCTGTTCTGGAAGTCCAGCAAAGGAGCTCTTTGAAGGCAGCCCTGATGGAAGCCAAGTTGAAGAACCTGGAGGGACGCGGCATGGGACCTAGGGAGGTTCATGTAAGTATATTTTTTTTATAAAACCATACTTACCAAAAGTTAAATATCATTAGCAGTTCTATTTTAAGCATTAAGTGTTGTTGCTTTAGGCATTTAAAAAATATTTTTTGCTTAGGTTACTTCATAATATAATTAGGTAGGTATGTCCATACCCCTTTTCAGGAACTTTTAAAGCTGAAAGATACTCAAGTGGAAGACTTGAGGTACGAAGCAGCAAGACTACGCAAAGCACACGACGATCTATTAGCTACGTACGAAGCTAAATTAGCGAAATTAGGAGTACCAGCTGAGGAACTTGGCTTCAAGTGAGTAAATATTTATAAAAGCGCCATCTATTAAACTACTGTGAAACTTCGATTATACATGTTATGTTATTACAAATGTGTCGCCATCTAGTGGATTTCCAACGTGGTAATAGGTATATGAGAGTATACTGCCATCTGTTAGCAATGGCGTGTATCAATGTACTAACGCTTTGTTTTTATTGCAAAGCGCCATCTAACTACAAATACTAGTACTATCGTCATACAGTTAAGTTCTTAGGTAAATACTTTTTGTTACTTTGAGCATGTGCGCATAGATGGCGCTGAACAATAACAATTCGATATTCGATATTATTATATCCATTATGTTTAAATTTATTTTTATTCTTTGTTGTTTATTTCAGACCTCTTAAAGCAGTTGCGGTGGCTGGTATGTCTCCTGTAATTGGTCAAGGTCCAGCTGGTTTAGTAACGAAAGATCAAATCTAAATTTATGTAATCTGGTAAAACTTATTTACTTACCTAATAGAATCAATTTATTTCTGCACATATTCCTATTTAAATAGGTACTTAATTAAAGTTATTTTGGAATGTTTCATTGGACGGATTTAACTCGCGTATTTTATTTTATTGGCTGACTTTTCGGAGCCTTTACAAATTCCATAATATTAGCACGACTGAGCTGACAATTATAGTCTTATGCTAAAGTCCACTCATAATAAAATAAAATACGCGAGTTAAATCCGTCTACAGTTGTTTCATTCCAATGCATCTAGTAACCGAGAATCAGAAATTATTAAGCAAATTTTACTAACTGCTTTTAACGAGGTATTTTATATAATTAGATTAAATAAATAAAACAATGTAATCGAAGCCAATAAGTGTGTTTTATTTCCTACTAACTTTATTATTTATTTTTATGTACAAAACGTCATAAGGCAACAGTTCCAAATGAATGAGAACGCGTATAGTGGGTCTATTAAATTATTTAATTAAAAATAATTATCGCAGTTGCAGCGAGAGATGCATTAAAGACAATTTCGTACATACGTGTAAATTTATTATTTGTAACATTCTACTGTATTAGGTAAAATTAATATTTCAACTGAACGCTTGTTATGAGGATTTTTTCATTAGGGACCCGATAAATAAAGTGTTCGAACAAAATTTTAATTAAAATAAATATTAGGTATTATATTATTTTTATAAAATAAATACACGTATGTATTAAATTTGACACTTGCGATAAATAGGTACTAATAGTTTCTTTCCTTATACCTAAATCTTTTACAATTATTTAAATCATCTGAAAACACAAATTGATTAAATAAACACAACCGTATCAAAATACATTGTTCGTATATCGTTCAAAATATCTATGAAAAACGTATTTTTACACGACTGAGCCCCTTTTTACAAAGTCCAAGTAAGTTTCATAAAGCAACTTTAATTTTCTTCTGACTGTCGCGGAGCACAGCGAAAAACGGACGTTACCCTTTTTCTACTTGTCTCTGTCGCACATGCGCTGTAATAGTGCCCTCACGCTCACACAGTTACCTTCAAGGTTCACTATTTGTGCTATTTGTGCTATTTGTGCTACGCGACCGTCCTTTAGACAAATATAGGTAGCTGTCTTCAAAGGTCCAATTAAATAATAAATAAATAATGTATAGTAAGTACTAGATAAGTATCCAGGAGATATCCTGACAGTATCTTAAAAGACCAATCTCGATTAGACGGAGAGGCAACAGCCCGAACTAAATATTATAAAGTTTTCTTAGCAGTTCGGGAAAATGCTTGTATCGTCGAGTTATCGAGATTTTTGCAGCGGCGTAGGACCTCTGTATGTAGCTTTTAAATCGTAGTAAACAACCTACTTGGAAATTGTAAAACAGGCCGCTTTGTTTATTTTTATCAATATTGCGTAAAAATGTGTAAATTAAAATTATATATTATATAAACGTAAAATAATTTCATTCTGAAATATTCTAACTGGACAATGTCTATCTAACATTCCGTATCTGTTCTATTTTCCACTATGTAATAAGTACATACAATTTTACCTGTTTCAATGGATGTTGATGATATATATTTATATTAATATATAATATATTTACATAAAATTGTTATAATTCAAAGCCAAAAAGCTTTCGCCTCAGTCGTTTATTGGAATCATTTGACAAATAAAATTGCATTTTTTTATACGAGTTTTTTATTTTACAGTGGGTATAGTTTATTAAAAAGAGGACTTTGAAGTCACGTGCAGTTTAGTTTAGGTAATTTACCTGTTATACTAACAGATTTTTTTTGTCTTTTTTTTAAACATTTAAAAAAATATATATATTATGGACAATGCCTTATTGAAAGGTTGTTGGATTGGAACAAATTATACATAGGTACCTAATATTGATACTTACAATTTTATTCCTATGAAGGGTCAAGTAAATTAAGGTTTGATTTTACTTGGCTATGAGCAATTGTACATATGACATTTTCAAGGCTGAATCTATTAGGTACTTTTCAAACGAAGGTTGCATGGAAAAAACTTTCCAATACTAGTACCTACCTACTCGTATTATTACAACACTAAGTAGAATTGTTTCTGAATAATTTTCAACGTTTATAACAGATATATTTGACATTGGAATAAAATAATTATAACAGATTTAACTAGCGAATTTATTTGATTTGCTGACGATTCGAAAACTACCCAGTTCCCATATTTGTAGCACGACTGAATATAAAGTAAAGAACTGTAAAGTTGCGAGACGTCGGCAAATGAAATAAAATTCGCGAGTTAAATCCGTTACTATTGATTCATTTCAATGTGTAATTATCGAGTTTTTTTTTTAAATTATAGATTTAGTTATTCAGAGTCCTCTTTTCACAAAAACTAGATTTTTCGAACGAATGATAGTTTACATAAAGATATTTCTAATTTTATAATATTGATTATCTATCTAGCACGAACGCAATACACTGAAATATTAAAAGTGACGTTACCCCTTTAATACTAAGCAAAGGCATTTCGAAATTTTATTTTAATACGCAAAAATAAAATACATCGAGAGGCCACGTATTTTTTTTATATTAAAAGACACGTAACACAACGGAATTTGGGTCGGAACTTGTGCTAAGCACTTTATAGAAAGGCATTAAGGCTACTGTATTTTTTATTATTTGATACAAAATAACTTACGCTCACGCCATAGAGATGTGGTCGCCTTAAGCGCGAATTTTTGACATTTTCTGGTGGTAATTATACCAGCGCTATACATTTGACTTGACTTACTAGCACACCTAGACAAGGTGCCAACGTTCAACGTTAAAATGTATGGGATTTGACATCCGCAAACGACTGTCACGTACGTCACAAATGTTCGCGGATGTCAAATCACTTACTTTTTGGTCGTTTCGTTTAACGTTAACGTTGAACGTTGGCACTTTGTCAAGTCAAATTTAAAACTGTCAATTTTGACACGTCGTAAGACTTTTATCGAGCTTTGTATATTGTAAGTAGGTATGTAAATATTTGGAAAGGGTTTTCTTAAAATTCTGCTTTCTCGTTTACATGCGATGTAGACATTAGTTGTTCCTCAGTCAATATATATTATTATTTTTGTAAAAAAATATGTAAGTAGGTAACACGTTTTTTGCGAGTTAGGCAGAGCTTTTTATTTGCTGTGACGTTAGGAATTCAATAAAAACAAAACAATATATATTTTTGCATATTCAAATGAAGTATTTGTAATTTTGTAATACTTCTTGATATTATTGATTGAGGAAAAACTAATCAAATATTCCAATAAATTTCATTTCTTTCACCTTTTCCATATTTATTTATTAGTGTTCCAAAAGCTAACAGTGTCAAAATTTCGCATTTTTTTTACATCAGCTAATATTTTTATTCGTTTACTTAAAATCCTAAATTTCTAAACACACAACCCAAATTCAGACATCGCAGGGTAAGAAAAAAAATAATATCTACAAATTAATTTGACTTTATGTTACATTGTGATATTGACGAATTGCTTTTCATTTTCTATTTAAAGCTATTATTAAATAATCTTAGGGTAAATATATTAATTACCAAGTATTAAATATATTTGCCTGTAAAGAGTTCTAAGTACATATTATTTTGATATAAATTTTTTTTCACTACAGTCAGCAACAAAATATATATAACAACTAGCGGTTGGTCGATACCCGTCTCTATACACCTATACTTTAGGTATATTTTAAGCTGATTGTAAGTACCTTATAGTTAAGGTATTTGCTATTAAGTGCATAATTATAAAAATTGCTTCTTACTAAATATAAATATGAACATGTGTTACTTAGAAGGATTTAATTAAATTTTAATATTTATATAGACTCGAAATTAAAAATAACCTTATCATTGGTTTTTAATACAGGTCGAAATAACGAACAAACTATATTATGTCATTGAATTCTTACAAGGCAAATATATTTAGTACATAAAGCATTTTACAAACATAAAAGTAAGTTGTTTAACACGAAAAGCGTCGCTTTTTTATAATAAAATCTTAAAACTTTAAAATCTATCTATACATGTGCGTAGGTTTTAGAATTAGCCTAGGTTTTATCCACCAGTCTAGTGTATGCAATTTTATTATTCATCAGCTAATTATTCAATAATTAATTTTCGACAATTTGTTAACAGTATATGTTATAGGTACAATTAAATTTGTTTTATTTCATTATATATTTTGATTTCAACAACATATATATTGGGTTTAAGCGTTTATTTATATTAAGTATACCTATATACAGAAATCGGAACCTTTTTAATAAATTATGGTCCCAAAATACAAATAAATAAATAATAAATTAAAGTACGTTTTGCATCTCACAAGCCTTCCTTTTTTAACAATTAAGCGTACTTACAATGATCATGCCGAAATATTAATTTATTTACTTACTAGTATTATAAAAAGCAGATCATAATATAACTACAACTATGGGATGGCAGTAGGTACTGACTATTTGTAAGCATAAAATAATTTATTATTCATGTAAGTATATTTAATGAAGTACACGTAAGGAAAAATAAACTCATAGAGGTAAAGCCCTTGGATTGGTAACTATATATTAAAATTAAACAGTGTATTGTACAAACTGGCATCCACAGAATGTACCACAAAAATGTACCTCCTTGTTATATCAAAATGTCAAATGTAGATGTGCAACAAATATATCAGCGAATAGATTTCCTTTGAGAAAACTGAAAAGGTAGCAATACATTTTATTCTTCTTTGTATTTAAATTCATATTATTACATAGGATACATTTTAAATTATTACAACATAACACGATAATTTTGTTTAAGATGTTGTATAGAAACATATAGTAAGTGTTGACGATTCAACCTCTTTTTTATAGTTTTATACTTTTTATGTGTTTTATGTTTAGAATTATTATATTTGTGTTTTGTTTTACATTCGAAATTATCAGTTGTTTTTTAGTTGGTAATAAACAGTGATAGAAACCACTCGCATTTTAAATGTTAATAGTTAAGTTAGTAATTAGTTGATATACAGTCCATAGTAAGTATACAACTCATTTTAAATTAGAGACGCGGATATATTTTTTTAACGTTCCTTTCTTAGTTTTTTATCGATAAAAAAACAATAATTGGCATAAACAATTGTAAAAAATTTAACTAGCATATATTAATTCAATTTCGAAAACTTTACAATTACCATATTCGTAGTCGGCTGAGCTTAATGTAAGACTATGGTCAGAGTAAGTTTTCAAAACGTCATCATAAAATGAATTTAAGCGAGTAAAATACGTTCCAATCATTTCATACGAATGTACCTAATACCCGCTTAAACAACAGAAATAATTTAAAAATATATATATTAAGTGCGTTAAACAGTATTTAGTACGTATTAACAAGTATGTATAGGTGTTTCATAGGATAATCATTCCAATCGGCTTCGTGAGGCATAGATGAATTTTTAAAAAGGTGAACGCGGGACGGACCAATCGATACAAACCATAGGCAACTACTTTAATTAATAGCACGATACGTAAAGCCGTATGTTTAAATACACATTAGAATACCAACCTTTTTGTCAACCGACGAAAAAACGAGGTTCTCAAGGTGACGCGTATATTTTTTAAACGGGACCCTACGTCACGGACCCCAAAGGACCTGTAGACAAGATGCCAACGTTCAACGTTAACTTTTAACATTGGCACCAAACTGTACGGGACATCCGCGAATGATTGTCACGTATGTCACAATCTTTCGCGGATGTCAAATCCCATACATTTTGGTCGTTTCGTTTAACGTTAACGTTGAACGTTGGCAACTTGTCTAGGGGCCAAGATCTGCATAAAAGGGGCTACAAATTCTGATGGTTTTATTGGACTATTTCACAACGTCTAGATAAGTTTTCCAGTGAGTTATTTGCGAGTTTTCTTGCAGATAAAGATATAGCATAAACTCCTAACAGTTAACAAATATTGATCTGCTAGTGGTCCCGGCAGACAGTGCCCGGCAAGGCGCTACATCAATCAATCGATTTGACAGTTGCTGTCAGTGAGATGGTACTGTTCAATATTTTCGTAATTTTCTGTATCACTTTTTGTTTTTATTTCTTACATAAGAATCTTCTCCTGATTATGACAAACGCTAAAAAGAATTAGTGAAATCGGTTCAGCTGTTCTAGCGTGATGCCGTGGCCAAAGAAAATAGGAATTCGTGTTACAGTACTGGCGTATTTTATTTTATTTTATTGGCTGACGTTTCGGATTCTTTACAGTTTCCGTAATCGTAGCACAACTAGGCTGACAATAATCTAACGCTAAAGAATAAATAAAATACGCGAGTCAAATCCGTTAATAGTTATTTCATTCCAATGTGTAATAACAGCGAAGGCATCAGAAAAATTTTAGGGATTCATATTGCCAAGGTATTTGTTAGATATTTTTTTCGAAATTAGTAGACTCTTGTGTGCTCAAGGAGTGTCTTTTTCTACAATAAAAGTGTCAAATAGGTTTCTTAGACTTTGTGAAATAAGTCACTTGAATTATTGAGTTTGTACACACGTGGATACAATTTTAAGCATTTGGTATGTAAATTACATGATTAATGTGTTTTTAATACAAGGAAAATGTATTTTCGGAATTTAAGCTATTACTAACGACGCGTTTGGACGATTGACGTTTCTTGGGTACGGTTTCAGAATTACCTTTAAATATGTATTTGGTAAATTGACTGTAGAACAGGTATTATACTTCGTGTGACTTATTTACTTATTTTTTTATGGTATAAGTATTTTGTGACTGTCTTTTTACAAATATAGTTACAATGATTTGTCTATTTTATTCAGTATTCTATACGATGTTTTTTCATTTATAAATTTACGAAAACAATCTGATAATGCTATTATGAATGGGCAGTTTTAGCGTTCTTTATACTTGCTGTATTATAACTAGCTAACTTTATCATTATGTAATATTTATAAATTTTGTATTCCATTAATGAAGTAACTAAATTATTAAAATAACACTTACCAACTAAAATGATATCATGAATTGTACTGTGAGTCATAGTTGCTACATTTATTACTCGATGTGTTCTAAATTTACACTTCAGATAAGCTATTCTAAATTATAACAAACATTTGAAATGATGAACAATTGCAAAATCAACAATCGATATTTTTTTTTACAAACAGCTTGCTTCGTAATATCTCAAATTATGTTTTTTTTATATGTATTTCAACATTTTTTTTATCAGCACGCGTGCATTCGACACGATTAGCATACGAGCATATTAAAATCTTATTACTGTATAAATATTATAGGAGATAAAATCTTTTACATCTAATATTTTTTCGTAATAACATTTTTTTTTGAGCAACACTTAGACGTAATCTTGCATCCAGTGGCTCTAAATAAATATCACAATTTTCAGCGAAATTACGAAACCAATTCGTCCATTGTACTACAAATGTTTACAAGCAATCAGTAACTATCGTAATTATGAAAAATGTTATTAGGAAAAAAAAATTTAAGACTTCACAACGCGTTATAAAAAAATTCTACCGTCCATTCCTAGTTCTTTCACCCTTTGACGTGTCGTCTCTTTCGCTTGCCGTGTTTTTGGCTTGACCAAAAGGGACAAACAGTGTTATCTGAATCACAATATTGCGTCATGAGACGTTTTTCCTCAGTAACGCGTGTTTTTGTTTGTTCACCTCAATTCGTGATACACTTTGTAACCAACGCCTCTTCAGGAATCCTGTCATCTGTAAAAAACAAAAAATAAAATTAGTTCGTATAAAATGACGATACCTAGTAAAGAAATTATCATTTTAATTAGTCACAATGATCTTTAAAATAATAATATGTTCTTATATCAATAAAATTTATTAAATAAGTGACAGTGAGCGCCTTCGCGGATGTCAAATCCCATACATTTTGGTGCCAACGTTCAGCGTTAACGTTGAACGTTGGCACCTTGTCTAGGCCCCTTGGTAAAGAAATTATCATTTGAATTAGTCACAATGATCTTTGAAATACCAGTGTACTTATATCAATGAAATTCATTAAATAATTACATTTTTGCGTTGCCGAATTGAGAAACTTATAAACGGATACATAAGTTTCGGCATGTGTTAAAAGTATGTAACATAATTAGACTGTATTAAGGTTTCCCGATTAAAAATACTTTTAATAATAATATCATTAGAACCATTTTTGAAATGTGTTTTTTTTTACTTGAGACAATATACTTACCTAGGTACCTAATATATATGTAAGCTCCTAACTTGACTTACCTTATCTCAAGAGACCTTAATGATCTTAATGACTTCATTAAAACAATGGTTAAATCTTAAAATGCTATTGCAATATCATTACATCATTGATTACAATAAACTGAAAAATTGATAATATAAGTAAATAAAATCATAATAATATTTTATTTTATCATTGAGTTAAATTTGCAGAAATATAGCAGAATAAAGATCCAAGCAATTCCTTAAAAAAATACGAAACTTTTGTGTGTCTTACCTATAGATTATTCTAATAATTCTTTGAATCTTTTTGGTAACCTCATTCCAATAGATAAATAAATATACCTATTTACGTAATATGTGATTCTTTTTCGCAATATTTTCTTTCATCTTGAATAATAAAAAAAACACGAAATTACCAAAAACCAATTGAAAAAGTACCAAAATTACACCCCCGCTTTCGTAATGGTAAAGAACCCCTTAAGTATAAGCATAAGGATTTTCCAAAAAAAATTCTGTGCAGTGATTGTGTTAATAAAAGGCGTGTTATGCGATAATGGACTTTAAGCGCAAGGTAATAAAGCTGAAGCCTTTGCAAACGTACCTCTCCTGGAAGTAGTCTACCTCGCACTAGGCGTTGACGAATGATGACTTGGTCCTGTGAGTAGACAATTTTTTTTACCAAAATGTATGGAAAAGTATCTTGAAGGAGTATGCAAGTGTCTGTAGGTAATAGGTGAATGCACTAGACACGGAATGCCAGAGATCTGGATACAAATCCTATCAGATGATCATTTTCTTAAATGTGTCAAAATTTTTTTAACCTGTAACCGCAGCTAAGATGACATTCACTTTTGAATAAAAATAAGACTTAACTTCATACCTAATCAAAAAAAAACATACCTACTTCGATATAGACACATTATGCAAAAGCAAGTACCTTATCCGGAACATGGGCTTTGATCATTTTGAACATAAACCTAAAAAATTTCGCTACCACTAAAAGAACTTTAATTTTGTTTTACAAAAGATAGAATGAAAGGCTCCAACTTTACCAATTGTTTCTAATCATAATCAAGAATGTCCAGTAATAGGTATATCAGAACGTTATGTCGATGGTTTCATTAAAATTATGTTTTTACTGTTTTTGAGTTTCAAATGGGTTCACCGCATCCCAAAAATCTGCTAGATTCGGTAGTGTAGAATGCGGTCTAACTGTCACGTTCCACCAATGTGAGACAAGCTACTGGCCTGTGATTGGTAGAACATAACAGCTGGATTTCATTTCACACTCCGTTTTATGTCCCAATACGGCATTCAAAATAATTAATAGACTTACCCAGACAGCGACGCCGAATTGGAAATTGGTGGACTATTCGACTCGAAACCTTCCTTTGATTTCTCATTGGCCAACTGCATCTTGAGCTGGTGACCGAAGCAAGCCAGGTCTTCTCTAAATGTGTCACTGCCAGGAGTTGTGGGCTTCTCATCATCACCCGTCGCCATTCCCTCAGCATCGCTCTGCAGTGGTGCTTGCTCGGACTCTTCTTCAGTATTATAAATCTTGAAGTAAGCAAACGTCAAGTAAATCACAGATATTATAAAAGATGGTATCGGAATAGCCATTGCGTAAACTAAGTTCAGAGTATTCTGCCACATGTCTAAATCGGTAATCACTAAGCCAGGGTCCACGCGGCTGTAGTAACACGTGTAGTTGTTTCCTAGGGGTCTATACTTTGAGAGGAATATGGTGCAGTTTAGTATGGGAGGGTACCCACACCCTTTGACATTGGGGAACAGACGAGCACCAGTAAAATACCATTCCGAGTCGTTCCCTTGCAAACCTGTTGGTATTGCATCCGGTATCTCACCCTCTTCAGCCATCTCTGGGTACGATTTGTCCCCTGTACCCTCGTAATTCTCGTATTCGTACTCCCTTATAGCTCTTTCGGCTCTTATTAAGTTCTCGTACTCCGTCGCTGACACGTTTGCAGAATCACCGAGTTTGTAGTTGACCCTGATCTGAGTGCATTCGTACAAGTCCTTCGTGCAGCCTTCTCTACAGGAGGCCCAGGTGCAGTTGCTCGCCCCGACTAGATGCTTGACCTGAGCGGTCACGCATAGTGCTCCGACTGGATCGAATTGCATAAATATGGTGGTGAAGGCTGGTTCTATGACAAAAGGTACGAGAAAGAGGAAAGCGAAGAGGCTGAACGTTGCGAGCAGAACGAAGGTGGCTGTGGTGTAGAAGAGAAGTTTCTCGAGAAAAGTGGGGGGTAGTTTTTCTTCGTCGGCCATGGTGGCGTGGGGGCTTTATGAGCGAACATAGCGCTAGCTGAGGCTGGCCAGTGTCATGTCACCCAGGGTTGCATGGCACTCTTCACCAGGAGGTTGCTACGTTATCCGGCTTGTAATATTCTGGTTGCTTATTCACATTTTTGTTTTACAACTGTGGAGATGTTGATTAGGTTTGGTATGGATGTAACATCTAAATTTGTATTGCATCTACGCTATCTGTAATGCAGAGGACATAATACTATTAGGGTTCTGTCGCCGCATAATATATTTTATTTAAAGAGGACATACTAATTTGTATAAATAATATATTATGTAAATGTGACTTTAGGTTATGTATAAATAAACGTAAGGTACCTAGTCAATATTGTCATGTAATAAGTATGCTCAAATTTAAAAAAAACGTGATTGATTAAATTTTTTGATTAAAGAATTAAAAAACGTTATAGGCACAAAAGACGTGGGACGACAAAATAATGTAACAAACTAAACAGAAATCGGTAACTAGAAGAAAAGTCTAGTTGCCTTCGAATTTAATTCCCTTATCCGAGTAATTGGTCGGGAAGGCTATAAATCATGTAGTAACGAGATTCTCCCGGGAACATTATTTTCTTCAATCTACTAGACGTTGTTATGAAAATAATTACTGCTACTAATATAATATTTATTCCGCTATATCTAGGGTTGCGACAGATATGAGTTCATTCGTAAAAATATTTAGGTTTTTGTAGAAATATGTCAATTTCTAAGCAAATTAAGCGATTAGATGGTTATTAATCTATATTACTCAGGGTGAAAATTTTTGAACATAGCTTCCCAACTGTGAAATAATTTTTAAATCGGTCTAGTCGTTTAGGAGCCTCAATCCAAACAAACAAACCTTTCCTCTTTATTATATTTGTATATTTATAGACACGATATTGAAGTTTATATCTAAGATATTTTTGACGTGTAGATAAGTACATTATTTTAATGCAAAAACAAATTATCCCACCTTTTTTGTAATAAATGTTCAATTGAGTACAGTATAAGCTTAATATGTGATGAACTCGTACAAATGACGATCAATTACAAGCAGTCGTTGAATCCAATTAGGTATTATAGTATTACGCGTTGAAAACTACTCTTGCATGTATTATTTACTTATTCAAATGAGATTATTTTTGACAGTACAGGTTAAGTACAAAATAAAATAGTCTCTCACTTGTTGAAAGAATGTTTTAAAAGTGACTTCACAAGGAAAAACAAAACAATATCATAAAAATCATAAACAATTATAAAATAAAAATTGTGTAGGTATAAAAAGGTTCAAAGATAGCAAAAATTTCAATAAAATCTTAATTTTTATACTAATTTTCAAGTAGTTGGAGAGAAACAAACGTCAAACGAAATTTCATATCCTATTGCCTCTGCTAGTGATAAAATATGAAGCTTAAATGACTTAAGTAATTATAATGTATTTAGTACAATATATCAATCGATCGATATAATGGAAATATACTTACCATTGATTTGAATGTTAACGATATTTGCACAAAGACAAGAGTAGAAAAAATCGAGACCCCAGTAAGACTTGAACCCACACCTATGCTTTAGCAATCTATCTATCTTTTCTTATTATATAAAAGAAAGTCGTGTTAGTTACCCCGTTTATAACTCAAGAACGGCTGAACCGATTTGGCTGAAAATTCCTGGGGATGTAGCTCAGAACCAGGAAAAGGACATAGGATACTTTGTATCCCGTTCCAGTAGAAAAAAATCATCTCAAATTTTAAAAATAGTTTAACAAAACGCAACAATGACAGCTGTCAAATAGATTCTTTGCCAGGCGGGACAACGTCTGCCGGAACCACTAGTTAATTATAAAAACGTCAAAAATTCATCGCTTAAGAAATTGAAGATCGAATTACCGTCGAATTTTTACACAGTACTTAAGCACAGTGCTTATGCGCCAAAAAGTGCTCAGATCACCATGAAACCTGGACTGCACGACGCAGAAAAAAATGCTTTCCAATGATACCTATATGTAAGTACTTAGGAGCATAAGCATTTTTCGCTTTCCACTGTCCATATAATGCTCAATAGTCCCCCAACCTCAAATCCCAAAGCCTTTCCTTCTATTAGGGAGGGATAAATATACTACAACTAGCTTATTTAGAGTAATGAAGGCTTGAATGACCCAATCAATAGCGTTATGGCAGACGTCGTGGCGTCAGTTGTATTATGAACTAGTGACAAGCATAATTGACTTTATAGGCTAATCAATTATGAGTTGACAAGCTATAATTTATCATTAGGTACGGTTAGGATCAAATTTATTTTAGTTGACTAGATAATCGAATGTTATAAAGACAATGTATTTGAGATAAGAATAGTATGTGTTGTTCTGATGTGAAGCTATATACTATTGTAAAGTTTTATCAAAACCATTCAGAAAGTTGCTTAAAAGAGTACATAATTCTTTCAAACTTTAGCGTAGGTATATGATATTGATACGGATACCTAATAATAATATACATATTAGGTATATTATGTAAAAGCAGAAGAATTTGGACAGTTGCCTAGTTGTTTTCATTCAAAATTCAGAACACCATGATAGCATTTTACAAAGTTTCAACACTAAAGGTATTACATATACATAGGTATTGCAAGCACTGGCACTAGTTGTATATTATAATATATAGATATTTATTAGATGCTATAAGAATGAGGGCCACCGCGTGTCAGAAATCCGCTAGATGCGCTAGTGTAGAATGAGGTCCAGCTGTCATGTACCACCAATCATAAGCCAGTAGCTTGCCTCTCATTGGTGGAACATGACAGCTGGACCTCATTCTACACTAGCGCATCTAGCGGATTTCTGACACGCGGTGGCCCTCATTGCATAAACGTTATTTTTACAATGTCAGCACTCGTCATTTGTTTTTTTAGCTGTCTTCTATTTACGCTTGAAAACTGGTGTGACAAAAACACAACACGCACCAAATCGATAGACTATGGCGGTCGGCAGACAGGACGGCGCGGCGGCGGTGACGCGTGACATTGTATGCTTATCTTATGACTGTGACACGTGCATAAATTAATCACATGAATATATATGATATTTTCACGTGGCATAAAAATATTTGCTTTAGAATTGACTTGTCGATGGCAGCGGGCTAGGTGACATTGAAAGTTTTTAGGGTTCCGTACCTCAAAATGAAAAACGGAACCTATAGGATTACTTTGTTGTCCGTCTGTCTGTCAGACCCCTTTTTCTTAAGATCAAGCTGAAATTTATATCAAATACTTATGTCTAGGTACTGTCTCTTAAGGCGGTGAAAAATCAACCTTCCAAGGAATATCGTAAACTAGCGGCTTGCCCCGGCTTCACCCGGATCCCTTTTTTATAGCCTATGTTACTCAGTGATGATGTAGCTTTCTAATGAAAAAAGAATTATTAAAATCGGTCCAGTACTTTTTGAGTTTATTCGTTACATACAAAAATAAAAATCTTTCCTCTTTATTATATTTTATTATTATAATAATATGTAAGATTTAGTAGTAATATAAGGATGCATTTTTTAAACTGATTCAGAGTTCATATTGTCGTAGATAGCATGCAGTCAATCAAGCATTGCATTGTTTGGAATGCTCGGTATTTCACTGCACTATTGCAACGTGACGTGGTTTCTGCATTCCAAAATGCTATTTGGCCGGTAGATACAGTCAGCGACAGAATATTTAGCAAGGTCTTGACATAGTTGGATGCTGACTGTACAATACGTGCATGGTGTTATGGTTTAGTTTATTTTAGCATTTTTTTTATGCAATTTTTATTGATTAAAAATGGATACAGAGACTTGCATACAAATGTTTGTGTTCATCATCACACTTATATCCTATGTCTCTAAAACTAGCATTATCTTTTGGAATAAGTAATTTCAGCTCAGTGTGCTACGAATATGGGAATTGTAAAGTTTTAAAAATAACAGCAAAAAATAAATATTTGGTAGTTAGCTAATTACAATATAATGGTGTTACAATAGGTATCTGGTATAGGTAATAAAAATATTAAGTACCTAATAGGTAATATTGGTTTTCTATATATTTTGTCTTCATTTTTACTACGGTCTATGGTTCATGTAGGTATATAGTTTAATATTTTTTTCAGGAAACGCGACTTTTTTTTTTCTACGAGAAGCTTAATGCATCTTAACTAATAATAATATAATAAAATAAAATAAATGCCAAAGTAACTAACTCTCTGTCCGTCTGTCTATCTCACTTTCATGAAAAAACTACTTACACAAATAGTCTAGAGCTTGAGAAAGGACAAGGGCTTCTTTTGATTGCGAAAAAAGGGATATATAAGGGGTGTGAAGGGGGGATGAAATGTTGTATGAAATTCCACGCAGACAGTGTCGCGGGTAAAAGTTAGTATGTAATATTATAATAGCCACTGCAAGTAGCTTGCATATCTCAGACACGTCTGAAAATGAGGCCGGCATATTTCAATAGACAGTCACAACATACACTACAAGAGATACATCACTATAAATTATAATATTTTAGATAGAATGTAAAAGAGCATAGATTCTACGAATGTTGTTTATTAGATGTTTACTATACATGGGGACGTAGACAAAGTCCCAACGTTCAACGTTAACGTTAAACGAAACGACCAAAATGTATGGGATTTGACATCCGCGAACGTTGTGACGCACGTGACAGTCGTTCGCAGATGTCAAATCCCATAGTTTAGGATACATACAGTGTGTGCTTTGTATGATATAGGTATGCATTCGATTATCCAACTAGGATTATCCTAAATTCTACCCCTATGAGGATTAAAGAGAGGTGCAAAGTTTGTATGTGACAACGTGACTCTTTGGTCCAATCTAGTGCAAAATTTGCATTTAAACATTAAAGAAAATCTTGCGCAGCCGAAGTCGCAGGCATAAGCTATGAATAATATATAACTTACAAACTTAATTTTGCATGTATTTGAACCAGTATCAGTTTCAGCAGTAGTAGGTAGTGATTTAGCTGTATCAATGGTGCTGTGTTTAACAAGTATGGTGGGAAGTCTTCTATTCCATTATTCTATAGAAATTGCGCATCGAGTGAGCTATCGCGGGCACAGTTTGACAATAGCCCAGTTATTTGTGTCCAACTGTATAGCTAGGTGGCAGGTTCGAATCTTGGAGGGGGTAAATATTTATGTATTAGGTACTAGCTGACTCAGAACTTCTCAGCTTATAAAAGTTCCTTGGGCTTGGATATCAAAACCAAAACTATCCAAATTGGTCTAGCCGTTCTCGACCTTTAATGAGACTAACGAACAGCAATTATCCATTATATATTAAGTACCTATTACTAGAGCGATTAGGTGCTGCCGCAAGTCTAAAATCCCCTAGAAGCGCTAGCGTAGAATGAGGTCCAGCTGTCATGTTCCACCAATGAGAGACAAGCTACCGGTCTGTATTTGTTGGAACATGACAGCTAGACCTCATTCTACATGACGCGCATTTAGCGTACTATGATAAAAGCCCCCATTGTGTTTATATTAAGTTATGTAAGTATGTAATTGTATTTTTATTAAATTACTAGGTATATTAATTTGTTTTAAAAATATGTAAATGTGATTAAACTTACAATTGAACCGACCCATTGTAGCTTAATTATAAACATAAACTATCACATAAGTAAAGAGTTGTTATATATTTTTTAGCGATTTTATCTAAATAATAAGTAACCTATTATAGAATGAACTTTAGTAAAATCCATAAATTTTTGCGAGCACTTTAAGGTTTTAAGGTTCAAAGGACAATAGCAGGATTTCATGAAGGTAAAAATTTCTTTGAAGTCAGATACCTACATTGAAAATTGGTTGCTTATTTTGTTGTACCTACTCCTCTGGGATAATTATGCGGAAGGAATTTCAATTTGGAAACTTCAGTACTAAATAATAGTAATGCTTCCGTCATATTTTACAAATAAAACACTGAAACACGTACGTAAAAATTAAAATCTAAAACAATAAATAATTAAAATAAATATAAAACAAAACCTTATACATTTCAGTATTTAATGTGTTCAAATTACTGACAGTAATGAACAAGAGAGATTTCCACAAGCCGTTTTACTTCCGGTTCGTAAATAATATAATTAACCCTCGCTTTGAATACACAGCTGTCAATTATTTGACATCTGTCAAATGAGTCGTATAGGTATAGACCTCATAGTAACTACTCCATATTTTTTTATCTACCTACTAATATAATACTATAATACTAATCTAATTAAGAGGAAACGTTTGTTTGTTTGTTTGGATTGAATAGGCTCCAAAACGACTGGACCGATTTTAAAAAAATATTTCACTGTTTGGAAGCTACACTATTCCTGAGTGACATAGGCTATATTATAAAAAAGGGATCCGTGCGAAGCCGGGGCTGATAGCTAGCTAAACATATTTTTGAAAATCCTCGATTCGGTATTTTCTGAATATTCAGCTATTTAAGATTTGTAGTCATGGGGGGCTAGACAAGTGCCCAACGTTCAACTTTAACGTTAAACGTTAGCACCAAAATGTATGGGATTTGACATTTATGACGTACGTGACAGTCGTTCGCGGATGTCAAATCCCATACATTTTGGTCCTAACGTTTAACGTTAACGTTGAACGTTGGGCACTTGTCTAGGGCCCATGGTCATTAAAGATTCAGCGGCATATACTATATTTATAAACCTAGTTTGTTATTTCTGTTTTTTTTTAATACCTACCCTAGATGGAAAAAAATCACCACTATCGCATAACCCCATCGAAATCAGCTGTCACTAACTTACACACAGACAGACATGTTTTCGCAACTACAATTATCTGACTTGATACACGCAGGTCATAACTACGAAAAAAGAAAAAAGAAAAGCCAGTGCTTTTAACGACAGTTGAATCAAAATATAAATCGCATCAATTTGAAAAAAATCGATAGTTTTTGTGAAAAATCTAGTCTCGTAAATGAAATTACAATTTAAATAAAAAATAAAACCGCTTCTGGTTAAATATCGATTATGTCATAAAACTCATAACCTTGTTTATTGTGAGTTTCGAAAATAACCCATCAATTTTTTACGTAAAAAGTCGAAATTAGAGAAATTTATTATATAACAACTTACATTATACGTGTAGGTGGCTTTTAAGCCTAATAGAACACTGAAACTAGACCATTTCTAGGCTTCTAGCTTCTTTAAAGCTACATTACATAACATAACCTCAAAGTTTGCTTTGACGTCACTAAATAATCTTTAACCAGCTTTTTACGGCACTGACTGTAGGCAATAAAAAACATTCTAAAACTGTACCATTAACATGCTACGTATATTTATTAGCTCATTATGTAAGAGAAATCATTTTCACCGTTCAAAAAGTTTTGGTAAAAAAAAATGACAAAGGTTATTTTTTGGAACCATTTTGTTTACTGTGTAGGTACGGCTGTTTACATGTCAATTACTTATAGAAAATCTATTTGAAGAAAAACTTAACTGTCATATAATATAGCAATGATTAGAGCTTTTTTTCATTAATTTGTGTTTATATTTACATGAAATGTAGATATAATTTTAAATAACAACAATCGAGTTACGCCAAATAGAATGTGGATGGGTATTTGTGTGTACAAATGTAGTGCACCAAAAATAGATTTTCGTTCCAAACCAAACCTATCAAAATATCTCCAAAACGGAAAATACACCAAAAAACACCTTCAAAACAAAACAGTCGTTCGAAAATCACTTCAAAATTAACACTAAAGCATCCTGTTCTTATTTCAAAAACGTAGGGAATGTCTTTTTTTTCAAAGACGTCGATTTTACGTCAGACGTCGACGCGAGGCCGCAACACAGCCACTACTGGGTACTGGCGCAGGCTGTATAGTAATGGTAGTATTGGCACTTCAAAGCTGTATATGGCTACTGAAAAAAAAACTGCCCTGCACATTAATACAAAAAAATATATAAAATGAATTAAATAATCTTACAACCGAAAAAAAGAAACAAAACTGGCATTCTATAAGTCTTAAAACCGTTTTAGCGCATTAAAAAAAGAACAACAACACAGCAGTTTAAAAATGGAATGTTATCTTTTAAAAAAGTAGCCAATGGGTTATGGTAAATGTTGTTCCAAATTTGATTTTTAAATTACATTTTGGCGGCAGTGTTTGGTTCATACAGCGTGCGCGCGTCGCCCCGTCCGGTCGATACAGCGGGTGTCATGTTCTGTAGGCGACAGAAAGTCTTTCTTGTTTCACAATTCTAGGGTCTTACTGGAGTTTTATTGCCTACATTTGCCATGCATTTGTGAGTTGTCTATTAGATATAGATGGGATCCTATGCAGTCTTGAAAGCTTCGATTTAATAGGTTTTAGATACGGGAGTTTTACATTGTATTTGCATTGAAGTAGTATGTATGTAGCTACTTATATTACCAAAAAGTTTTTGAATAGAGCCTTTTTTGACATAAATATTAGGTACACTATGTGTAATAACTTTGCTTTATTACATTAGGTACTAAAAATATTCTTAGTATAATTTGTATTTTTTATATTGACAAAGGTTCATAGTAAAAATAATATTACTAAATAAAGCAGATTATGCAGCAATAGACGCACATAATAATCAATATCATAATGAATCTTAATTAATTCAAAACAATTCATTAACTTTTAGTATCTTTAAAAAATAAGTTCATTGTTTTCAAAAACAATAGATTTGTACTACTAAGCTTATTCTAATTAAGACCTTTTAACATTTAAGTCAACTGCAAAAAAACTCCAGTGTTTATTAATGTTGTCTATACTAATATTATAAAGAGGAAAGGTTTGTTTGGATTGAATAGGCTCCAAAACGTCTCGTCCGATTTGAAAAATTCTTTCACTGTTGGAAAGCTACACTATTCCCGAGTGACATGGGCTATAAAAAAGGGATCCGGGCGAAGCCGGAGCGGGCCGCTAGTGTACCTATAATATGTCAAATGTTGAGTAATGTCAGAGGCACACTTTTAAGCTCCTAATTACATCCATTTGTTCCATCCCTACTAATCCCTACTAATCCTAACTAATATTATAAATGCGAAAGTAACTCTGTCTGTCTGTCTGTTACGCTTTCACGCTAAAACTACTGGACCGATTTAAATGAAATTTGGTACAAAGAAAGTCTGGAGCCTGAGAAAGGACATAGGCTACTTTTTAACCGACTGCAAAAAAGGAGGAGTTCCACGCGGACGAAGTCGCGGGCAGAAGCTAGTTATCTATAGTTCCTGATATAGATTTCATTTTCAACGTCACAATAAAATCAATAGTGAACACGCGTGTTAAATCCATTAGGTACCTTCATTCCAATGAACAACCACGAAAGCAAATGATTAAGTTATTAAATAACCAATATAGAACGAATCTTGAAATGAATTAACAAATGTGCCGTGGAATCGATATGTACTATTTGTGTCGATGTCTATAAAATTGGTATGCTAAAGGTCAACTGTCAACTATTAAGTCGGAATTACAGTTCCGTAATTGTTTCAATTGGTAAAAGAAGTAGGTCTTGCCAGTAAGGTTGTCGGCAACTTTAAGAGAAGACCTGAAACAGATGGCTGGACTTGGAGAAGGTTAACCTGTGATAGTAGGCTTTCCGTCGAGACACCACAGTCTCAAAACTACGGTGAGGGTAGACGCTGGTTTTTAGTGGGTACTCTGGGCATTATCTCAGGAGTCCCATATAACCACTGAGCTTCGGAACACATTATAATATGTTGGAACGAAACAACTATACTATTTTATTTTATTGGCTAACGTTTCGGAAACTTTACAATTTTTATATTACATAGCACGACTTACCAGACGATAGTCTCATGCTAATTTTGTAGGTAGGAGTTGTGTCGTTCCAATGCGTAATAACCGCGAAGGCATCAGAAATTAATAATTATAGTCAACGTCCTGATAGAACTTTTATCTTGAATAACCTACCCGCCCCTGCTTCACACATTTGCTTTAATACTTTCTCTTGAATCCGCTACTCATCCCGTTGCGTATTTTAAAGACTAGCGGCCCCGGCAGACGTCGCCCTGCCCGTCCGATTGTTTCGTCTAAGATCTGTCAAAGTCTTTCAACTGTTATTTCTTCATAAGGCCTTCATATTTCCCCCCCGTTTTTTACACATTTTCCACTGTTTCTTCGCTCCTATTGGTCGCAGCGTGATGTTATATAGCCTAAAGCCTTCCTCGATAAATGGTCTATCCAACAAAAAAAGAATTTTTGAATTCGAACCAGTAGTTCCTGAGATTAGCGCGTTCATACAAACAAACAAACAAACTCTTCAGCTTTATAATATCAGTATAGATTTAAGCATAGGTACATAGGGACGGACTGACATCGACAGCGATTGTTTAATAGGTACTATGAAGTGAAGATAAAAATAAAAAAAATGTTATTAATTTAATTTTTATGTTTGAAGGAAAAACGTCGTAATGCAATCAGCACGCCATTCAACTGAAACATATATATAACTGCAGTCAATTACTTTGACGTGCTTACATGTAGTTTGAATACCACTAATTATAAACGCTATGACCTATTTCAGCCTAGGCATTAGCGCAAGTCTACCTCGAAATCTAGGTAACGTAGTTTCACATGCAAACCGCTTTTTTACTTCAATGCAAAATTTTGATAACTTTTTCTTTATTTTGTAGTTTTTTGGTGTTTTGATGTTTTTGTATAAAAATCGGAAATTACCTACAAATAAAGTTACTATTGACACAAGAACATGAAATACTTTAATTAAGTAATTTTGCAAAGTTTTTTTTTAATAGGGTATGCACTATAAAGTAGGTAGACAATAACCAGATTCCGCATAAAATATAAGTGTAGGTAGTTATAGTGATAATTTATGATGCCTTCGAGGTTATTAGTTATTACACATTGAAATAAAAATAAAAATAAGTGTAGGTGCCTAGTTACAGTGATAATTTCTGAGGCCTTCGCGGTTATTACACATAGGACTGAAACAACTATAACCGATCTAACTTGCGTATTTTATTTTATTTTCTGACGTTTCTAAAACTTTACAGTTCCCATATTCGTAGTTGACTATCGTCAGCTTAGTTGGCTTATTTTATGAGTACATCATACATAGTCAATTATAATTAACTCCTCACTAGTCAATAACCTATTTCAATAGTAAAAAATATACAATAAATATCATAGGTACCTATTAGGTATGTAACGGTCGAACTCCATTTTCTTTTTAAAACATTTAAACCACATTTCTTTTCTTCCGCGCAGTTTATTTATTTACACTACATTTTGTACCGGCGTTGTATTGTTCGTTCCTTTTTTAAAGCGAAAACCGCGGAACTTATTAATCAGTACTACCAACCGCAAAATCTATTATTCGTATAACCCTAATTTTGCTTAATTGTTACGTACCTATATTCATAGCATTCCGAATTCAAAATTTTGTTTAAAAATACTTAAAATGCTCAATTTGAATTAAGAAACTCTTCAACCTATGTTTGAAAAGATACAATGTACAATGAAGTCTCTATGTCATGTTCCACCAATGAGAGACAAGCTGCTGGCCTGTGATTGGTGGAACATGACAGTTAGACCTTAGTGTACACTATCGCATTTAGCTTATTTTTATTGACTTGGTTAGAATCAAGCTAAACTTGATAAACTATATTAAATCGATACTAAACCAAGTGCGTATACAATGTACGACGTGGTATAAAGAACCTGTGTAGAAGAAATACCAATTATATATTTATTTGTAAATTCATATCCCGTAATATTTATGTGTTTGTCTCTGTGACATAAAATTTATAATTGTACGCATGAAACTGCTAGGTACCTAAAAAGGTTGTTAAAGCTATTTTTTACTCCATCCGTTTCGCAAGGAACTCTTCTTTCGAGGAGAAAAATCGAAACCGTTTTTTTTTAAATACGTTTAAGTTAGTCTTTTTTTAATGAGTAAGTTCCAAATATAAATATAATAATTTCTGATACCTTCGCGGTTATTACACATTGGAATTAAACAAAAAAAATGCGAGTTAAATCCATGAATGGTTGTTTCATTCCAATGTGTACAAAATATGTTGCGTATTTTCCATTTAAATAATGCTTTTCTACTCACTGTCTTTAGTTGATGTGCGCTTTATATTCCCAATTATCATTATAGTCAATCAGGGTGCTTTGTAACTAATTTTGCATTGCAGAACTCGCAAGCAAATCGATAAATAAGTGTTTAATGGTAATATTGAAGTCGGCAATGCAGTAAGGCATTCGTGTCGCGGTCGTTCACCTCTAGCTACGCGATTTGTCAGGCTGTATTGAATAAGAAGCGTATTTTATAATCACTACATAGTAAAAAACAAAGTCACTTTTTCTGTCCCTATATCCCTATGTACGCTTGAATCTTTAAAACTACGCAACGGATCTTGATGCGGTTTTTTTAATAGATAGAGTGGTTCAAGAGGAAGGTTTGTAGCACACGTGGGAAGCCGGGGCGGGTCGCTAGTAATAATATAAAATACTATAAAAGGCTTCTTGTCCTTCAGGTCCTTGTTAATATTATTAGCAAGGACCTGTTTCACAATGTACAATCTAGTCTCGAGTAAGGTTTAAAAAAAATAAGAAAGTACATATTATTGTATTTATTAATTTCTGATGCTTACGCGGTTATTATACATTGAAATGAAACAGACAAAAAAATTAAATACGTGAGTTAAATCAGTCTATAGTTGTTTCTTTCCAATATTTTGTTTAGCTTGAAATAAGTAAGAACAATACAAGCAAAAAAAAAACAATTTTGATTCTGTAACCATAAAACTTGCATAATGATACGATCTTTCTGAATAATCTCCACGACTACTGTCTCGTATCCAAAATAATTATACATTTATACTAATATATAATAAAGAGGAAAACTTTGTTTGTTTGGTTGTAATGAATAGGCTCAAAAACTACTGGACCGTTTTTAAAAATGCTTTTACCATTCGAAAGCTACATTATTCACGAGTAACATAGGTTATAGAATATTTTGAAAAAAAATAGGGATCTGTGCGGAGCCGGGGCGAACCGCTAGTATAATAATATAGTAATAGTCTTATTAAGTAGGTATTCCGCCAATAAATAACCCCAGCCTTATCATTTATACGTTCTTGCGTTTTACTATTACTTATGGCTATTCCTTTATATTTTTCGCGAAAACGTTCCTAGCATTTACAGCGAATACCTTTCATAGGAACTCTATTCAGCCAGCCTTTTGAAATACTAGATATTACTGCTAATTCAGGTTTTTAGTTTCATTCGGAATCCTTAATACTGCTATTGTTTGTTTTAGTCGAAAACACCACTATTATTTGAGGCAGAGAACTCTTTATTTCTTTAGCAAACTGCCCCAACATCGCACAGGTTGTGTAGCATAGATTTCATGCTGAACATCGAAGCGAGTCCACTTCGACACGTCGGCTACCGTACACTCATACATTTAATGTGGTCTCTTGTCTAATGGCTTAAACTATAATGAACGGCCTGTTGGTCTAGTAGTCAGAGGCCCTGATTACGAAACCGGAGGTTGCGGGTTCGAATCCCGCTAGGGGCAGATGTCAATGTGATGAGCACTGGCATCTGTACCTGAGTCTTGGATGTCTTATATGTATTTATGTATATTTATCCGTTGTCTAGTACCCATAACACAAGCTTTGCTTAAAATGGGACTAGATAGATAATTGGTATGAATTGTCCAAAGATATTTATTTTAATTCGAACCAGTAGTTCCTGTGATTAGCGCGTTCAAACAAACAAACAAACAAACTCTTCAGCTTTATAATATTGTATAGATTGAAATGAAACAATTATAACGGATTTGACTCTGACGTTTGGTAGCGCCTATGAGCGGATCTTTGAGCGCTTAAGATGCTCATTGTCCTCTGTAGTGTGTTAGAATAGAAATAATATAATGGTTATAAATTTGTATCATAAAAAATAAAAATAAATTCGCTTTAAATAAGTTTAAATAGTTTCATTCCAATCTATAACGGTTGTCAATGATATTTGTTGCGATCTGCTGACAGGGCCGCCGCATCACATTAAGTATCAATTGAAACAATCTTTGTAGGAGTACCAAGTAAGAGATAATTAGAGTTATTTTTTTTTACTAATAATTCTGTTCTTAAATATCTGTGACGACAATGATGGCGTCTTAAATGCTCAAATGTCTACTCAGGTGTTCCTTTTGCATGCTACTGATTGAAAATTTAACGATTTTTTTTTCAGATTCAATACTGAATCGCAGTTGGCCAGCTATAACCTCCCTTCCCTTCTCTGTACTGCAAAACCGGACGGTCAGCGAGCCTCCCATAAACCCATTTATCCCTGCTTATACTTAAACCCCTAGTTTAAAATAGTGCACAATAGTGACGTCGGATTAGGGAGCGTAGACAAGGTGCCAACGTTCAACGTTAACGTTAAACGAAACGACCAAAATGTTTGGGATTTGATATCCACGAACGTTTGTGACGTACGTGACAGTCGTTCGCGGATGTCAAATCCTATACATTTTGGTGTCAACGTTTAGCGTTAACGTTGAACGTTGGCACCTTGTCTAGGCCTCTAGGTATAGGTTATCAAGGCTTTGCAATAAAACAAATTAGATATAAAACAAGCTTTTATTTGTCATTACACTTTGTGTTGGTTTGCGCCGAAGTCATTATTTAAATTATTTAACAGGGTATTTTTATTTACAATAATATAATAATGAACAATTTTATTAATATTATATTATGTATATTTACAAACTTATTACAATAGCATGAAACACAGAAAGATTGACACAATAAATATTACCCAATGAAAGTTTAGTTTTATTTTGTTTACTCATTTTTTTTCATAAGAATAATAATTTCTGATGCCTTCGCGGTTATTACACATTGGAACGAATTTCATTCCAATGACTAATAATTATGTTCGTAGAATTATGCACTTTCAGTTCTATTTTTCGTGACATCATAAAAGTTACGTAAATTTGGGAAAATGTATCGACAGCCAAGTATCAATTTTATAAAGCATTTTTATTTCGTTTATAATTATATCTTATAGTGAAAGATGTGTTTTACTATTATATGTCATTCATCTTTTTTATGTGAGAAGGTGGGATTACATAATTCACTAATTTTCTAGAAAGATCAAAATAATTTATATTTTACAATTGTAAATCTTCGATACTGCAATAGCTCGTAACAAACAATTTCTAATCAGTTTCTGGCTATTAGCATTTAATTTAACTATATTGTGTTAATTTTACCTATTGCCTTGAAAACACAAATTTGATATTTTTTTAGGAGTTAGACGTTGTTGGTTACAAAGCTATTCAGTATCGACGACTAAATAATGCAATTTATTCACTAATGGTAAGCTAATTACAATATTTTGAAACACCAAACAGGTACTCTACTCTGAGTGATTTATGTTCTAAGCACAATTAAAAATAAACTTTTAAGTTATATTGCCTTTATACTGAAATATCAGAAAATTGCTAAAATATTTTATATTTTAATATCACATAAACATGGCAGATGGCATTTCATTATAAATAGTTTGAACTCGTTTTTTATAGTCATGCATGATTTGAAAACTTAACATAATTAAAATTATAGACTAAAACTTTATTAACAAAGAAATGGTATCTACAGTGAAATTAATTAATTGAAAATTGCTCACTTTCAGACTTAATAGGTTATTCCATTAGTTCCAAAACTTTGAGGTCTAAAGTAGGTCTTCAGACGTCGAAAATTTGTAATAAAATCTTTAGCTTCATATTGAAATAAAATAAAGATTTTACCTCTACCTCTTGCTCCCTCCCTCTCTCTCTCATTCTCCCTCTCGTACTGTCCTTCTAAACGTCCAGAATTAATATAAATAAATTTAAATTTAAGTGATATGATTTCTGTTCATGATATTAGCATAGATTTCAAAAATATTATTCTGATCGTTTAATTTATTTAGTTTGTCAGTTATATTAATTATATTTTTATTTTGAATAATTTTGAATTTCTTGATATTTAATTTCAGTGATTATTAGTTGATGTTTTTGTATTTTAGTAACGGGATCGAAACAAATTTCAACATTTACAAACCGATTGTTGAACTACATTTTTTAAACAAATCATTTGTTTACTAGGTAGGTACGTTCATAACTATTTAATTTTCGATACAATTATCATTCTGTACAACATATACAAATAATGGGATATATAATTTTTCTATCTATATATTTATAATAATAATTATTTAACATATAAAGTCACGCGTTCGGAGGCAAATAATATATAAATAAATATCTTACAATCTAACCGGCTTAGCTCAGTTTAGAATAAAGAGACGTATTATTTTTTTATATTTTTTTAAGATTCTTTTTGTAAGCAGAAGCCCGCCAAAAATTTCGAAAAATTTAATACTGTTCACATTAGGCCTTTCCCATTAGATATTCAAATATTTTTATAAATAATGCTAGCGATTTGACTGTTACGTCATTACACAATTAACTATAATCAGTCGCTTTTCAAGATTTAATTCGTTCTTTATTTAAAATCCAGTGAAATTCACAATAAACACATGGATAAAGTAAAAGCAATAATACTTAATATACTCATAATATTATTAAGACTGTTTTTTTGGACCAAATAAGACCTGGGCTGATGTTCGGGAGCAAACAGATCATGTCTGTTTCATCATGCTGTTATGGATCTTGGGACAAGTTTGTGACATACGTGACAGTCGTTCGCGGATCCCATACATTTTGGTGCCAACGTTCAGCGTTAACGTTGAACGTTGGCACCTTGTCAAGGCCCCCTTGTGTCATTGCTAATATTGCTACCAAGTTCACAGTATCATGACTCTAAGAGAGAAAACAGTTACTTAAGATCCATATTATTATGTCTATTTGCTTCCAAATAGAGCTGCTAAACTCAGATTTAAGAAATAAAATATGTATATAATATTATTGTTATTATTTCACGTTCTTAATGAAGTAATAGATAATCGTTTTAAGGATATCATTTGACAGTATTAATTGCGATTTAAATAAAGAACGATATAGTCCATCAGTTACTCACTCCATAAAAGACTATAAATCTAGCTCGATAGCAAGCAATAGCTACGCGGTTACATTTGCTAACACGTTTACGTGACGTGAACGTATCAACGACATGACCTTCGTGTTCACCACGTCTATGCGACGTCCATTCTGCGCCTATCATGTCAACGCATTAATAATCTTACGTTTATATTGATGACCTGTTCTGCGACAGAAAGTCTGATTGTTGTTACGAGTTTAATCTTGATAGGGACAGAAGTTAGTATTGATATTTGTGCCAAGACAAGAGTAGAAGTTAACGCGAGACTTTGTGCCCCCAATTACACAATGGTATTAAACCATTGATATCGATCGATTTTTTATTGATACGTCGTAGTAAACATACAGATGTAAGTATGTTGAGTACGAGAATCTTGGCCCTTAGACAAGGTGCCAACGTTCAACGTTAACGCTGAATGTTGGCACCAAAATGTATGGGATTTGACATCCGCGAACGACTGTCATGTACGTCACAAACGTTCGCGGCTGTCAAATCCCATACATTTTGGTCGTTTCGTTTAACGTTAACGTTGAACGTTGGAACCTTGTCTAGCCCCCCTTGTATCTTAATCTTGAATCATGTTTATCAGTTATAACCCATTTAGCTTTAAGAAACTATCGCTAAACTTTATTACTGTGCGCTGTCACAATTTATTATTTGTTTACAACGTGTTTATATGTACCACATCAGCTGCCATAATTTGACTATATTATCAATGCGTTAACACAACGTCTGCGCAACGTCTTCGCTGTATTCTACGTCTGAAGTTTCTCGCCACGTCTAAGTAACGTTCACGCCACGTCTGCGCTGCGTTTATAGCTTAGAGTAACCTCGCGTGCGGGAGGCACGTCGGCGGGCTGCTGAGGCTTGGCGTCAGAACACGTCATCGCTTGGGTCGTCGTCCAACTCACAGAGAAGTTTACTGCTGTAAAAAAAGAACCAATTATGAAAAGGAACACTTATAACGTAAAAAGGGGACTGTTCACGTTACACGTGGAGCAATTGAATGCAGACTAGTTTACTATAAATGAATGAATCATCAAAATCAATTGTTTTATGATTTGACTAATAGTTTTGAGTTTATCTAAGACTAAATGAAATGTTTTTTATGACTAAAATGAGTAAATTTTACGAAAAAGAAATTATTAGTGAAAATAATTAAGTACATAATTGCATTTCCTTTTGCGTTATTTTGATGAGATCTGATGGATGATTTGTCATATTTTAAAATTGCTGTTGAAGTAAAACATTAAATAAACAGTTATTATAGCCATAATTGATAGAGTTTTTCATTTGCTTAGCGTGAAAGAAGATTGAGGGAGGCTCGTTCAAAATTTGACAAAAAAAATTCATGCTTGAAGACAAGATTTATTCTAAAGTTAAAGGGTCTTAAAAAAAGAAAACCAAAATAGTGTCTGAAATAATTCAATGACATTAGCGTTGTCTTTCAAAAGTTTTGTTATGATTTTTAGGTATTTTTAACACTAATACGAGAAGTGCCTTCTGAGTATGATCGGTGTATTACACAAGTACTCTACGTTTTTGCTGTCCAATTTTTACGAAAGCCTGTTCCAAAAATAAAAGCGTGTTTGAAATGCAAATACAGAATAAAACTTCAAAAAAAAATCATAAAAACTCCACACACTGAAAGTTTGAGTCAGAAATAACAAGACATCGTAAAAATTAGGCAAAGATTGAAGACGTTTCGCAAACAGATTTTTTTTTATAAACTCACTCAATACTGTGCACTTATTTTAAATCGAACATACTTGAACAGTATTACTAGATCCGTAAGAACTAATGCTGTAACTACGATGGTCCTGCACCAAACTTGAAATTGATATCGGACCTGAAAGTCCAGTATTTAATAATAGAATCAATAATCTAATTCAATCAAATAACTATTTTAGTTTTCGTCAAAAAACTACTGAAAATAATTACGAAGAAGAAACTAGATAGAAAACAGTTGTTTCTACAAAGTTGTGGCTAAAAAATAAAGAATACTTACTCTTCTTTACTAGCAAATGACTCTGCGTGTACTCTTCTATTGCAAGCTCTGTCACAACAGCGGCAATGCCAATATGCGAGGACACTTAGACTGAAGATGAATACGACCGTTGGCAGGACCAGCGCCAAAACCAAACCCCGAATAGTAGAATCCCAAGAATACCTAGCCACTACCAAATCGGGCCTGGTCAAGCTGTAGTAGCAAGGAAATATCTTCGGAGCGTCCCTGCCAGCGTAATCGTTAGCGAATACAGTACAGTTCACTCTAGGCGGATATCCACAACCTTCAGGGTTTATAAGAAATTTCAAATCTGTCTCATCCCATTCTGGAGGCACTGGTCCATTTTCAACAAACGGTTGTCTAGCTAGATTAACCCTTATCTTATGGCATTTGGTGTGCGCTGTCGTGCACCCTTCTCTGCAAGATGCCCAAGTGCAGTTAGTCAGTGTCTCGGCGTGTTCATGTACTGACACCGCACATATGCCAGCTTCTGGAACGAACTCGGCTAAAATTGTCTGGATAGCCGGTTCGACTACGAATGGAATTAGGAAGAGGAAAGCGAATACCGCAAGTATAGCTGACGTTCCAAGGCAGAGTGACGTGTAAAATTTAAATCTTTCGAAAAAGTGTGCGAGTAGCTGCTCCCTCGTTGGCTCGAGTGGTTTGAACTCTGGGCTCCCCGGTTCAGCGGACGCGCCCATGGGTAGGGTGGACCGCTCTGATGCTGCCGGGGACAGGCTTGTGCGAGATCTGCTCATGGTAGACATTGAGCCGAGGGGTGTCAAGCAGTTGGCGTCATAGTAAGCATTTAATCGTCTCTTAGTGAACTAGCCGGTCCCTCGCAAAGGAGGGGAACGCCTGAAAAAAAGAAATATGTAAATTAATCTATTGTAATTTTTGCTTTCTTTAAGAAGTAAGGTTTCTTAAAACGACCGTGTTCTATAAACTTAACAATTTGAACTAAATATTTTCAAATACTTGAAACAGCCCTTATACTGAGGTAAATGGGATTTGTAATGCATAATAGAAACATAAGAAAGGTCATGTCATGTCAAATCGAAGTATTGTTTTGTTCCCAGACATCTAAATGTTGAATTATAAATCACTAGAATACGTTCCGTGCTCAAGTAAGCACGTTCGAAATAAAGTATTCATTTAGTAGAATTCATTTCAGTCACGAAACAAATGTGTCAGGGTCACGCGTTCTTGGATATTTTTAACAAAGCCTAGAATTTCTATTGTAAATAATTTATAATTTCCTAGACGTTGGATTTGCTAAGGTAATTAATAGCTACTTAAAAAGTAAATGTCAGAAATAAATGTTAATGTTTTTTAAAGTTATCAATACAAGTACTTTTTATTTCGTCAGTGCTGTATGTATCATAATAAACGATTTTTTGGATAGTTAAGTATTATTATTGTTTTAATTTTCACACAATTAGCTTAATTTCCGATAAGTGAACGTAATTAACGTGAGTAAAGACCGTTCATATAGTTTTTGATAAAGAATATCTTACGTGACTGATCTCAGAGTGGGGAAACAGGATCGTTTGGAGACATTTGCATTTCAGTTTGTCCTCCAGCACAACCCTTGAATCTCATTTTTGCATCATCTCCAACCTCCACAGTTCTCTGACACAACATCAAAGTTATACACGAAACCACAACCAAGACTGTAGGAAGAACCAAAGCCACCAAAAATTGACGATAAGTAGATTCCAAATCAAATCTCGCCACAGCAATTTCTGGATTGTTCTCTGTGTAGAAACAAGGGAATCTTGCTCTAGCATTATGGTCAGCTCCATCGCGACCATAATCTTTCAGGAACTCTTTACATTCATCAGCTAAGTTGTTAACACATCCTTCCAAATTTATCATTAACCGACTATCATTTGCCAGGGTGAGTTCGACTTCAGATGGTGCAATTACACGGTTTTGGACGGCTCTAGAAGTGTACAAATATTGTAGGTACGTAAAGTTTGTCAAATCAGATATTTCTGTCTTGGGTAATAAAGCGGCGTTTATGCAATCAACAGCGACGACCCCAGATGTTCCGTTATGGACGGCGTGACAGGATAACATCAGCACTTCTTCACCATTATCGTTCCAAACCACGTTTCCGCCCTCTTCTTGAGCTAATTTAGCACATTTTGCTAAAAACACTCTGTCCCCACTTAGAACTATAACGTTCTTGTTGCGGGTCGGTATGTCAACACAGCGACGATCGCAATTATACGGCGTTCGTATTTTCCTACAAGTTCCTCTGCTACATGAAAACAATCCGTGGACGTCTATACATGTTATCTTCCCCCTTCTACCAGAACACTTTAACGGCGGATCTGTTTCTCTGAAAGCGCATTCGAATGCGTCTGTAATATTGATGCATTTCCCTTCGGTACAGTTAAACGTTCCAGTTAAATTTCTACACTCATCCCTTATACAGTGGTATTTCCTGGCATTTTCCTGATCGATTCCGTAGCAAGTTTTGTTTGCAGCGCTTCCACATTCACTGAGTAGTAAAGACGTTCCGTTCTTTCTGACATTGACGTAGATTTGGATGCATGCTCCAGAAGTCTTGCTGAGGCACCATTCGCCACAGGATCCCCAGTCGCAGTTATCCTTGTTGATAGCTCTTGTTGTGGTGCACATTATCGGTATCGGATCGATGCCGGAGGCAGTGGCTCGGGTGTAGGGCATGTATATAGCAACTGTGAGGTATACGAGGGCGACGGCGCTGAGGACGGCTGTCATTTGGCAGACGCATATTGTCCCACATATCTTTTGATCTTGCGGTGGTATGACCAGATCCTCCACGGGGGTAGGTTTCGGCATGTCGTTATGCTGCCCGCGCTCCCGTGTCACTGACGTATGTTGAAGTGGAGTACGCACGCGCCGCGCCACGATCGATTGGACGCAGTGCAGGCAACCCCGAATGTGCTATTTTTTTATATAAAATGATGTCAATGCCCTACGACTACTCGTCGCTATTGACGGAACGCAAGTGATACTTTTTAATTGGATAAATTATCAATCTGTTTTTAAAATGAGAAATCGCGAGATGATAACCGTTGGATGATTAATATGTTTTAGATATTATGAAACTTAATTATGCTTATAATGATATGTACCTATAGTAATAAAATAAAATTCTAGGAATAATTTGAATATAGGTAATGGAATGGTAAGAAAACAATTCAAGCTAATGAGAACATGATAACAATGTGTGTTATTATCAGTTTCATTTTATTCTGTTCAACACATAGACTAATAGGTACATAACTTGTACTTTTTATACTTGAAATAAAATAGTAAATTTAGATCACTTTTATAGGTATGCTTTTATTTGAAAGTAAATTATATAAATAAAATCACTTGATCCTGAGAACTGCACCCCTTGAGATGCGTATTCAATAGTATTAATCTAAAAAAAAAATGTTTTCTTCATAACTTAGATTATACCTACCTCCTAAAATTAATCAAGAGTAGCTAGCTAAGTAAAAACAATTAGATGCGACCCAAAAAGTACTCACCGGACAATATCTGCTCCAGAATAACCAATTACAGCGTTACCCTTTAAAAAATATATCAAAACAGTCTTAAAAATAGCACATTTTTATTTTTCATCGTTATTTTTCCAATAAACTTCGTACTTTTGAGTATATTTCCGTTTTTACTCAATGTTTTTCGTTTCCACCCCTCTGAGGTTGTCTCGACAACGAAAGTGAAGTGAGCAGCGAATAGCGCTGCGCAATGCGGTGTTTTCCGTACCAGTCTGAAGTTGGCTTTGTATGTTTACTGCATAAATAAACTATACTAATGCCGTAGAAACTATTACTATGTTATTCTCAAGAAGACTTTTTTTATAACTCAATAAAGCATACAATTTGTAGACTTAATAGTTAAAGCGTTATATTATGATAACAAATAGGTTTAATATTTTTTCTACATGATTACTATTAAATAATATTTTAAAATATAGGTAAGTACCTACTTTAGAACTGTGAAATCTTTTTAATCTTGTTATGATTAATTTAAAATCATAGCAAACAACCATATGCATAATATTGACAACAATGGATTTAGAATTAATATAAAAAAAGCTTACGCTTTAAATATTACCTATAGTTTCCCTAAACTTAGGTATAATCATATCATATTTAAATATATGTTATGTTTGGAATCATTTAATTTATATGCCATTTTTTATATTATTAAAAAATATGCACATATTATATTATCTAGACTTGCGTAGGTTGTGTTTCAAAAAATCGAACGGCTTACCATCATCTTCAATAAATAATTGAAAACCATCATTTTCACTTTTAATTTGAACTTCAATTCAAAAACAACTTTAGGACGTAAAACTTAAAGCATCATTTGGTTTAAAAAGAAGATCTTCATTGAAACACAAGTTTTCACAATAGAAGTCTGTTTACGTTTAGTGAAAGTTTGTTTTCGCAGTGGACGGCGCAGGCGCGGTGAGCTGCCAGGTTTTACAGAATATCACTGAGCTTGCAGCGTTTCCATCGACTTTCTCATATTATTATAAAATCTGCCATGATAGTTTGGGTATGAAGAGTGACATTTCGAAGTCTACTGTCATAGTTCGGGTATGAAATGTAATGGCATTTCGAAATCTGCGATGATAGTTTGGGTATGAAAAGCAATGACATTTTGAAAGTTGCAGTCGCATCTGCATCGTGGATTTCGAGTGCCACATATTATCGTCATTGTTTTTCATTCCATTGATTAACGTATTTTGCAAAAGTCAATATTGGATTCCACTCAGTTTAACGTCAAAGCGTTCATTCTCGAATGCCCAGGGGTGGCCACATACCGGGCACAACACCTCGGGACCCCGAGGTCACTACCAGAAGCCGTCCGCAACATCAAGGGTCTGCTAGGCTTCCTGGTAGAATTGGGTTGGCAAGAGTAGTGCCTACAACCCATCACGCAAAATAGGCGCAGTAGAAGTCGTCGAGTTGCGGAAACCAAGCCCGCGAAAACCTATACCTATACCTATAACGTCAAAGCGTCAGAGGATAGGTTACAGTGACCGACAGCGACGCTAGTCTCTCATATCTCGTTTATAATTATTTCGTCGTACGAAAATTGCGAATTAAACATAATTTTAATTAAACCTTTTTGAAACATACATACAATCCTAATAATTTCTCATGCCTTCGCGGTTATTATACATTGGAATAAAACACCTATAACGGATTTAACTCGTGTATTTCATTTTATTGGCTGACGTTTCGGAACCTTTTCAAATTCCATAATCGTAGCACGACTGAGCTGACAATAGTCTTATGCTGAACGTCAACCAGTAAAATAAAATATGCGAGTTAACTCCGTCTATAGTTTGGAATGAAACAACTATTAACGGATTTAACTCGCGTATTTTTATTTTATCCTATTTGCTGACGTTTCGGATTCTTTACAGTTTCCATAATCGTAGCACGCCTGAGCTGATAATAGTCTAGCGCTAAAGTCAATAGTTATTTCATTTTAATACATACATACATTGTCCATTCGGTACTCCTCGTCTAATAAGAGATGTTAAAGTAGTCTTTACTGCGCACTAAGTACCGTAAAATGGGGTTACTTTGAGTCCTGGGGTTACTTTGATAAAAACTTCTTTTCTTACTAAAACTGGGACTAGTACTATTTCTGAACGCATTTATTACATTTTTATTTTACATTTAGCAGCATCGATAGACACTACAACCATGTGAATTATTGTAGCGCGATCGTGCTTCTGATTTGATAGTAAAAAAATAAAAAAACATAAGAAGTTGTTTTTGGTTATTTTCATACCATGAATAACTTCTAAAGTAGTCGTTAAACTATAGCAAAAACATTTTTTTTACTAATTTTGCTATATCAGAAATGTATCAAACTATAATAATCAATTTCATCAAAAACGATAACCTTTACGACTATTTTATTTTGGCGGTATTTTCGGCTAGGGGTGTCTTTGATCACTACTACGGGGCTACATTGATCAACTGATCTGTATCATTTCGTACTAGTAAAATGTGTTAACCCTTTCAATTATCTACTTAAAATAGGCTGATCGATCATTTATACTTCATTGGTAATAAGACCTGACCATAATTATTAGTTAAAATTGACTGAAACCATTCTGAAAAATAAATAAAATAATTTGTATAAAAATACTGTGTAAAATTATCAAATAATGCTATTTAAGTATAATATATGGCAAAATAGCACAGCACAAGCATAAGAGATAGAAGTTAAGGGCATACGAACAAATTATTTAAAACAAAATAAATCTTTATAAAAATGCTCTTATTTTTCCTTTGTCAAAGTAACCCCAACCAGATAAAAATCATTCAAAATTCCAAACCTGTGGACGGATTAATTTGGTTTCTTGGGATGATTTACTCTAAATCAGGGATACTATCGAACCCCATAATAAAAAGAGGGGGTATCAAAGTAACCCCACCCCAATCATAGTATAAACTTGATCACGAACTTTTTATTTTTTTTCTCGAAATGTATTGATGAAAAAAAATATTTTAGTAACGGATTCGGTAGTATAAACAAAACCGATATTCCCATTTTTTTTATATATTTTTTACATTATTGTATAAGGAGAAAAACACATTTGAATTTTAAAATTTACTAAAGTCACCCCATTCCACGGTACTAATTTTGCTTGTTGTGGAGATAATATCTAAAACTGCACTCATGTCAATTTGCCAATATAAAATCAGTATAAACTGGTGCTATAATGAAGCACCACATTATTGATACATTATGGACTCTGGTATCCGTTCATTCAAACCGGTATAAAACCTTGAGGTCTTATTGTACTTGCTGTGTAGGCGTTTTGTAACTATTTTTATTGCTAATCCTTACTTATACTGGACGAGCTTCTGCCCGCGACTTCGTCCGCGTGGAACTCCTCCTTTTTTGCAGTCGGTTAAAAAGTAGCCTATGTCCTTTCTCAGGCTCCAGACTTTCTTTGTACCAAATTTCATTGAAAATGATCCAGTAGTTTTAGCGTGAAAGTGTAACAGACAGACAGACAGAGTTAGGTACTTTCGCATTTATAATATTAATAGGGATTATGGTATTGGTTTATTCCAAGAAAGATTATTATTATATTTCAAATAACTAAGTATTGAAATTAAATAAGTAGGTAGGTAGCGGATTTAACCCGCGTATTATATTTTACTTGCCGATTGAAATTTTTTAAACTTTACTTATTCTTTCCGTGAACGTAATTTGTCCAATTATTAAAAATACAATAATTTTAATTCTATAAGTATATTTTTTTATACATATACTTATGTACTTAATTATATACATATTTTTGACTTTATATCATTTACATTTTAAAATAATATATTGCGATAACCTTTTAATATAATTAACATAACTCAATTAAATTAAAAGTTCAACATCAGATCTAGGGCGTCTAGGTATATCTAGGCACTAACCTAGCGCAAACAAAATCACTCTCATCAACTAGTTAAACAATTGCAATAACAATTTACAGAATTGAGCGTAATCGGCACAACACCGGCCGAATGATGTCACGCTGTCAACATCTGACGGTTCAATATGATCACCTATTGCAAATTGCTACAATCGAAAATCTTGCAAAGTACTTCACTTTGCGAAGCGGTCGTAGTAAGAATATCGCATTCGCTTCGCATTTGGTAGTCATTAGGTTTGTTTGTTTATATGTGGGTGTAGGTAAATATTTTTCCGCCTTTCTACCTACCGATCTGTAAAAAAAAACAGAAAAATCAGTTCATGCGCCACAGACAATCACACACACACCCACACACAGTAACGTCAAACTTATAACACGTCGTCGTTTTTGCGTCGGGGCGAAGGTTAAAATTGGTGATTTTTATTTTGCGTTAGACTATCGTCAGCTCAATCGTCCTACGATTATGAAAACAATAAAGAATCCGAAACGTTAGCAAACAAAATAAAATAAATACGCGAGTTAAATCCGTTAAAAGTTACTTAATTCCAATGTATTATTATTGTTATAATCCGACACAAATTTTATATACTTAATTTACCTACTATATTTAGGTTTTATCTTAGCTATTGATATTTGTACTCACCTTTAGCTCAGTTGTTAACAGGGAAGGGTCAACGGACAAAATTGAATCAATCGGTACCTACATCGATTATGGAATAAAGTTGTTATTCTATTTATCAAACCGCAATTTATCAGTTAGTACCATGCGCGGGCGCACAGTAGGCGTTTTGTTATTGCTAAGGAAATTTTGCAATGTCATTTTTGTTTCATTTTTAAAATATAGATAGATATTTAATAATAATTTGCTACTTGAGAAATAATTCATAAATTGCTTGAAACATTATTTGGATTTTTTTTTTGATGCTTAATATTGCAACTATTTTGACTATAACTAAGTACATTTAAATTAAACACCAAAAAGAAGGTCGTTTTTTGTACACTTATTTATGTAAATTCTAATTTACCTACATTCTTTTAATTGTACGATGTAATAAGTTACGAAATATAGCAGACTAGCGGCCCGTCCCAGCTTCGCCCGGATCCCTTTTTTTATAGCCTATGTCACTCGGGGATATAAGCTTTCCAACAGTAAAAAAAATTTTCAAATCAGTTCAGTCTTTTTGGAGCCTATTCAATCCAAACAAACAAACCTTTCCTCTTTATTATATTAGTATAGATAGACGACAAAAATTCCTTCATTACGCCCTTCATACCAAGTAGGCCAATGTCTGAGGTGTGTTTTTTATTTGTTTATCATAATAAGCCGTTTAAAACTGGTTTCAAACGCATTTGCGAATAATATTCACGTAGTGTGTGCGAGTACAGTCCGATCTTCACCCGGACCAATCCAGACTAACCACTAAATCTAGGGCTGCTAAATTATTTAAATTAGCCAGTCTGTTAATTTCCGATGTCTTCGCGGTTATTACACATTGGAATGAAAGAACTATTAACGGATTTAACTCGCGTATTTTTATTTTATTTTATTAGCTGACGTTTCGGATTCTTACAGTTTCCATAATCGTAGCACGATTGAACTGACAATAGTCTAACGCTAAAGTGATTTATACAGTTGCATAACTGTATACAAACTTATATTTAAATTACAAATTTTGAAAACTACCCTATTCTGAATTATGAAATACTACTGTTACATCTTACGCAAAATTTTTTTTACTATTATACATTACAATCAAGACCATCATTACTGAGAAAAAGCGACTTTCTACTGAGTTTCTTGCGGCGTTTCTTCTGGCGAAAGTTTGAGTTTTTAAGGTTTCTTGAGTAGGTAAAAAAATCCCACAAAGATTTTTGTTTGAAATTATTAGTTAAAATACTTACAAACATAAAATACCTATATTTATTCATAGGAACAAGTAAAATCAGTAACCTACTTTATTTTCTTGGTAAGTTTTAATGTAGGTAGTTTAAACAAATATTTGGGCGTAGTTATAGGTTCTTATACCTCTAACTCGTCTTCAGTTTTTTTATTTATTTAGTTAGGATCAATTCTATCTAAAATGTATATTGAATAAATTATACCTCATTGAGTTTCTTACCATTTCTTCTCAATTGACTTTTTTTCGGAAATGCAATCTTTTGACCTTTATTTTCGATTTCAATTTTGACTGGACTACTCGGCGTAACAACAAATTTAACCAAAATATTCCACACTATAATCATTGGTACACAGCCCTAAGAGTCCATTATCCTCTCCTGTTTTGTTCGGCGAGGTATATAAGCCGTAATCCCACAGGACTCTCCAGTTCAGTTCGAGCAAGCAACATGAAGGCTTTTATCGTATTCGCTGTCTGCCTAGTCGCGGCTCAGGTGAGTAACTTTTTGCCCCCTAATTAACCTTTTTTGGCTACCTTTTGCAGTTATCTGTATCGTGTTAATGTTAGGAGAGTTTAACATTTACTGATGTATCGTATAATCTATATTAATCTATACTAATATTATAAAGCTGAAGAGTTTGTTTGTTTGAACGCGCTAATCTCAGGAACTACTGGTTCGAATTAAAAAAATATTTTTTTGTTGGATAGACCATTTATCGAGGAAGGCTTTAGGCTATATAACATCACGCTGCGACCAATAGAAGCGAAGAAACAGTGGAAAATGTGTAAAAAAAAAGGGGAAAATATGAAGCCTTATGAAGAATTACTATTCCACGGGGACGAAGTCGCGGACACAGCTAGTCCTACAATATAATTACATTATAAAATTATAATCAAGATTTAAGAAAACGATCCCTACTTAAAAGATACAAAATTAATTGTGACTTGGTATATCAAACCATGAATTTGTAACGTACGTAATAAAATTGTCTCCATGTCCACAGTAAAAATATTTTTTCTCTAGAATCAATAACTGATATCGATCCAATATCTTCTCCAGGCCCTCTCTGACGAGCAGAAGGAGAAGCTGAAGAAGCACCGCTCCGAGTGCCTGACGGAGATCAAGCCTGATCAGCAGCTGGTCGACAAACTGAAGACTGGAGATTTCAAGGTATGGCTGCCAAAATTACAAGAATTGAAATAGTTGTTCCAATTTTTCTGTTCAAGTCTGGCTAACAAAGTTACAAGTTGAAATAGTTGTTTCAATTCTTGTAGCGGCTTTAACTCGCGTATTTTAGTTTATTGGTTTTTTAGTTTTTTAAGTGTTACATATTCCTAGCGTTAGACCACTTGGTACTTTATATCATTCCAATGTGTAATAACCACAAAGGCATCAGAAGTTATTAAGGTTACAAGAATTCAAAAATTCGAAACTTCAATCTCTGGCTTTTTGAGTAGATATTGTACATAATGCATGTAGAACTAATTTGAATGCAGTATCGGAAATCAAATCCCAATGACCCAATTTGAGTTCATCTTACATTATAAAACGGAATTATAATTGGTAGATCTTTTCAAAGACACAATCCGTCGATTCAATTTTGTAATCGCAATTTTCCAGACCGAAAATGAACCTCTTAAGAAATACGTCCTCTGCATGATGATCAAATCAGAGCTGATGACCAAGGATGGAAAGTTCAAGAAAGACATCGCCCTCGCCAAGGTTCCTAACCCAGGTAAGACTTAGATTAAATAAACTAGTAATTCTATCACACTCTTTTCAAAAACTTTTTTTATAGAATCCCGAGGAGTCCCATTTGTGAAGACATTATCTAGATATTGTAGTCATTGAATTTCTGTAATTTTGTATAGAAACTAAATACCTACAGTGTTGTGGTATAAAACAAAAATGTTTATTTTAAGTATGAAACTCAGCGCTATTAGATATCGCTTGATTTCCCGGTTCATTAACACTTGGGAGTGTCTATCTACATTACTTTTTATTCCTTATTTCCTTTTGATAATTTTGACTGGAAAAAAACCATTTTTGGAATCGAAAGACTAGGTACAGTGTCAAAATAAAACTTGTATCATATATTTTCCAATCCGTATTAATTTAATGAAACCATTTGATGTGTTCTTTTGTTTTTAGCTGACAAACCCGCAGTTGAGAAGCTGATCGACGCCTGCCTGGCCAACAAGGGCAATACACCTCATCAGACTGCCTGGAACTACGTGAAATGCTACCACGAGAAGGACCCCAAGCACTCCATCATAGTATAAATTTCCCAAAACATAATCCCAGTATGTCGGCCATACCATCACAGCATCTTTGTTAGGGATAGATTGTTGTAGCTAGAAAGACATTTGGAGGTGACCTCGATGGTCTATTTGCGATTCCATGACTTAACGGCATACTGTTTTGTACCAAACTGCATTTGGATTTGTATTTTCCTGTTTGTACCTACCGATAAGGTTTTGATCTTTAGTGAAAAACTGGAAACTGCCTTTACGAATTTACTTTTTAGTTGCAAAATAAACATTAACACTTGAATGCTTTTTTTTTGTACCCTCCTTTTTAAAATAATAATGGAATTGACTATCAGGCTAACTTACCTACTTGTATCTACACTTTTATTCAGATAATTACTGAACACACTAATGGATAATACAAAAACACACTACCTATTAAAGTATATCAAAACCCAGATACCTATTTGCTAAGAAATATAATTTTCATTCATCATTCATTAGTATGAGAAGAATGGAAAAATTATATTGTTTAAAAAAACTACGATCCTTTGGCTTTTGACTAACGACTTAAAGGTACTTACCGTATTGTACCTTGTTTATAAAATAACGGACCAATTGCTTATATTAGAAATCTCATTATCCATATAGAATGTGTGATCTTTCATTTTAAAAATAAATGCCAGAACATTTATATACATTACCATTTTTATCATTCAATCTGTCTGTACTTCTGAGCTCTTTTTCTTCTGTTACGAAAATGAAATACCTACTTAGGTTTCTTTTTACTATAGCAATTTTGTTTTTACAATACTGCCTAGTCTGAATCCAGAAACTTCCAGCATCCTTAACCAAGTATACCTGCAACCTACTCACACAGTCATCAGATAATAGATCTTCACTTAATTACCTTCTGACAACAGTTGTCCACTCCACAAGCAACATCCCAACTAAAAATCTGAAAATAAAAACAACTTATCATCTTCTTTTAACATAAAAAGTCAAGGTACCTACTGTTACAGAAAAACACGTCCTTGGAACAAGCAGAGTTGGGAGACACGTGCTAAAATAGCTCCAGGCCTCATGTTATGAAATTCTCGTAATACGAGGTCATAAGACAAAGATTGTTTTAATTAATATTATAAACAACTCAATGATCTAATATTTAATATGACGCGACACATCATTATGGACAATCAGTCTTGATCAAGGTATCGGTGTGTTGTATTGATGATTGTGAGTATTAAAATGGATGAAATTAAGGTTTTATTCATTTGTTGGATCGTTGCATGTATTAAGGTGAGTAAATAACTTACTTTGTAGCAACAGAATACCCAATGTGAATTTAGGTCTTGATAACATCAATAACTAAAAACAAAGGCATCTCCCGCTTTTCAACAAAGAGCAGAATAATTTCAAAGATTCGACAAATAATGTCCATAATCGCAATTAATAAAACAAATCGGAATAAAGTGTAAATTCAAATCTGAGGTGTGTCAAATTTATCTTTATCTTCATCTTTGTAAAAACCATTAAGTAAGATAAAGTGGTGTTGGTCCACTGCATGTCAAAATTTCGCTAAATGTGCTAGTGTAGTCTAGCTTATCTATTAAGATTCACACTTGTCATCCATCATTGGTGGAGTAAGATAGCTACACGTCATTTTACAAGACCCACCCTGAGAATTACTAACATGCGGTAGCTCCTATATTATTTTTTTACTGAGAAAGTAAACAGCACTACTACTTTTTTCATATCTCTAGATCCTTTGAATATGCTGTCAAATTTTTCCAGTGCTTAGACGTACACTTTGATGATGAGAACCTTCAGAGTGATTCCTCATACAAGGTGAAGAGGTTCTACTTAGACTGCGCTGAGGACACCATGGTAGAGCCTGCTCAGGTGCTACAGCTCAAGACTGGGTATTGGAGTGTAAGTTATCATGATTAATATTATAATAATAATAATATCTTTGGACCATTCACACCAATTGATCTAGTCCCAAACTAAGCAAAGCTAAGTATAAGACACATAATTATACATATAAGACATCCAAGACTCAGGTCTAGATGCCAATGCTCATCACATTGACATCTGCCCCTAGCAGGATTCGAAACCGCAACCTCCGCTTTCGTAGTCATAATCCGGTCATTTTAGCTTATATTAGATAAGAATCTCGGATTTCGAGATACCCGGCTGTAATTTTGTAAATAGTTGTATATTGACATCCTTAAAGTTGTCTCAAAACCTACATATGGTAGGGTGTGAGCTACTATTAAATTTCAAGGTCAAAGTGTCAAAAAATCGTTATTTTTGTAAATTTCTCATTTCCTATGGGTTTTAGCTTTTTATCTTTGTTGGCAATAGAAAATTGTAGAATACAAAATTCTATACAAATTTTGTTTAAACATTTTTTTTATACGGTGAACCGTTTTCGAGGTAGGGGCCTTAAAGCGCGCCGTCACAGCCAACAGGTGCCACGGTCGAAATCACGACATATACAGTTGATGAACTACAGATATTATTAATTGTTGATGTTTACGCATGCTACTGTGTAATGCTTATACTTATATAGTTATATGGAAGTTTTTCACTATATATAAAATGAGAACATAATCATACTTACGTAATATTATAAAATCAAAAGCAAATGATCAATGTGCATAATTTCTTTAATAAGGTTAATTGCACAGCACGAATTAAAGAAATAAACATTTTTTATGCACATTTGATCATTTGCTTTTGATTTTATAATATTACGTAAGTATGATTATGTTCTCATTTTATATATAGTGAAAAACTTCCATATAACTATATAAGTATAAGCATTACACAGTAGCATGCGTAAGCATCAACAATTAATAATATCTGTAGTTCATCAACTGTATATGTCGTGATTTCGACCGTGGCACCTGTTGGCTGTGACGGCGCGCTTTAAGGCCCCTACCTCGAAAACGGTTCACCGTATAAAAAAAATGTTTAAACAAAATTTGTAGAGAATTTCGTATTCTACAATATTGCCAACAAAGATAAAAAGCTAAAACCCATAGGAAATGAGAAATTTACAAAAATAACGATTTTTTGACACTTTGACCTTGAAATTTAATAGTAGCTCACACCCTACCATATGTAGGTTTTGAGACAACTTTAAGGATGTTAATATACAACTATTTACAAAATTACAGCCGGGTATCTCGAATTCCGAGGTGAATTCCTAATTTGACCGGTCTATCAGGGGTTCTGACTACTAGACCAGGTTAAAGTTGTTCATTCCAATTTGTCTAGTTTGGTTAAATTTAATTGGTGTGAATTGTCCAAAGATTCGCTTGTATGCATGCATTGTTTAACTGCTTCTAAATAAACAACTACCGCGTAGCGATAAAGCTACCTAGTTCTTAAAAAATAGGTACGCGTAATACTTAATGTTGATATATTATATTATTATAATATTCAATACCTTTTAAAGTCTTTGTATAAATTTCATGGGTACCTGTTAACAATCGATGCGTCTTCCGTAGAGAAATCCTAACAAACAGTCCAATTACTTACAATAAATTGCTTTATCCGGTCTAACCACTTTTTACTAGTATCAGTAACATCAGTTCAAAGTAGTAGGTACCTTTTACTAGTTTAGAAAATTACCTGTTGAGTACGTCATAATGTATGACATAATATGTGTAAACTAAGTAGTAAATGTTTATGTAGAGGTATTATAATATAAGACTGTTTTTTTGTATGTAGGTAACTAAGTCTAGAAATCTGAAAAAAAAATGAGCTTCATGCGTTACTTCTCAGCGATAATGGTCTTTCCAAAGCGCTAGTTTAAGGTCTGTTTACTAATAAATAATTTGTATTTCTTTTTTACTAATAAATCCCTACTAATATTATAAATGCGAAAGTAACTCTGTCTGTCTGTCTGTTACGCTTTCACGCTTAAACTACTGGACCGATTTAATTGAAATTTGCTACAAAGATAGTCAGGAGCCTGAGAAAGGACATAGGCTACTTTTTAACCGACTGCAAAAAAGGAGGAGTTCCACGCGGACGAAGTCGCGGGCAGAAGCTAGTAATTTATATTTGTTATCTTGTTTTTGTGTGTGGAGCAATAGTTTTATTACATCTAACTAATACAATTATATCCTAAATTCTTTTTATATAGAATTCGGATAAGTTTAAGGCGTGGGTCCACTGTGTCCTGGTGAAATGCAATTTGATGACCAACCAGAGCGTGTTTCAACTGGATGTGGCTCTCAACAGAGTACAAGAATCAGGTCTTTAATTTTATATAAATCGATCTATCATTAGTTAGTAAGGTAATATACTTAAAGGTTCTTTTTTATCACTTGTCTGCTACGATAAATTTTATGACGAACTGTACAGTAATCCACTCGTAAGAATAGTCCAGTTCTCCAAATGTATTGGAAAATGCCGCGTGTCAAAAATCCGCTAGTGACAATGAGGTCTAGTAGGTAGACATGTTCCACCAATCACACTCCAGTAGTTTGTCCTTCATTGGTGGAACATGACAGCTGGACCTCAGTTTACACTAGTGCATCTGGCGGATTTCTGACACCTGTTCCAGCTAAGTCTATTTTTTTTAAAGCCTACCTGCTTTGTCAAGCTCATAATATTTGTACTCCCCTGTTTTTTAAACTTTTTTTATTATTTTATTGTTTTCAGAAAGAGCAAATGTTACCAAAGAAATAGATGATTGTTTACCAAAAGTAGCGTCGGATCCTTCAGATATTGCATGGAAATTTGCTAAGTGCTACCACTTTAAAAACAAGAACTTGTCTGTGTTTAGCGCCATCTAGCGACGTTGTTAAGATTTCGCTTGAAGGAAATGATTTTGTTTTAGTGTCGGCATAATTTCACAGATGTCGCCTTTGTTATACTCTCTATAAATATTGTAATTATAAAACAATTCTCGTGAGCAAGTAAGGTTATTTTATTTATGAAGAATTTTCAGTCGAACAGGAACCTAACTAATTTATCAATGTTGCTTATATTTCATTTATAAGTAAAATTAATAAATTTTTTGAATTTTTTTGACTAAGTTTCCATTAATACAAAAAATATTTCATTTCCGAGTACAAAACACATAATCTTTTAATTAAATTTGATAAATGAGACCTCAATCCACAAACAATGTTATACAATAGTGAAAACAGCGCCATCTACCGTAAGCGCGATGAACTTGAACCAAGTTCTAATTTAATACCGCTTCGCAATATTCTGCATTATTACGTAGTACTTTGGTCATTTAAAAGAGGGCGCTTAACTTAACGATCTTTAGAACATGAAACAATTAGATAACAATGTATTTAGGTAGACAGGTACTAGGTATTTTTACTTAAGTAGATTAGTAGGTATTTTTAAGAGTAAGTGGGTATTTAACTTTTATTTCGCGGGGGTAACCATCAGCTAGTAGTTGTCTCGAACGCCGAATTTCATAGTGACAAGTCTGAACGTAGTGCCGACTAGCGAGTAGCGCGCAAGTTAGTAGTTGGGAAAAGGGGAAAAATTAGTGAAAATATGTGGGTACTTAACTAAGCTTACCTAAGTAACCTAGAAGGTTTAAGAACCACTGCACTAGACCATCAGGCCGTATCATAATAATGATTATTATATACTCGTATTATAAACCAACAAGGTCCATCAGCCATTTACTTAATAATCTACATCCTATGTGTGAATGTTTGTTATTGTGTGTATACAATAAGTACATTTATACAATACTGCAGTAGGCGAGTACAATTATAACACAATCTGGACATACGATCGACATTGCACCTGTTTGCAATGCATCGGTATGCAATAATAGCGCATAATGCTTTTGAAGCTTGTCTTTACCAGTTTCATTTGGTAAAGTAAATGAGGTAGGTACCTGAATAAAATTTGTAAAATATGCTAAGAATTGTCCAAATATATTGCATTGTTAAAAACTTCTTTTATTACCTACGAACAGGTAGGTACCTGCCTACACCATACCATAATGATATTTGTACCAAAACAAGAGTAGTAAAAATTTAATCATCCCCTATTTTTCTACCCTTAGGGTCGGAATTTTTTTTCCAAATTAAAATGGGACCAATTTATATATACCCTTATACCCTTTCCAATAAAAAATAATTATCAAAATCGAACCACCCTGTAAAAAGTTATGCGTGGTCATACATAAAAAAATATATATATATATTCGCGTCGAATTGAGAACCTCCTTCGTTTTTTTCGTCGGTTGAAAATCGAGACACCGTGCTCATTCCAGTTACACTACCGGTGTTACCTACATAATCAATTCTGATGCCTTCGCGGTTATTACACATTGGAATAAAGCAACTGACTACCTACCCATAACGGCTTACCTACCTATAACGGATTTAACTATTGTATCATATTTTCTGACTTGTCGAAAACTTTATAGTATTTAGGTACCTACCTATATTCGTAGCACGCCTGGGCTGACGATAGCCTTACGCGTTAGGTATAGTAGTTTCGTTACATTAAAAGTACCTACATAGTTTTATTGGAATGAAACAACTATTAACGGATTTAACTCGCGTATTTTCTACTTATCTTATTTGCTGACGTTTCGGATTCTTTACAGTTTCCATAATCGTAGCAAATCGTAAATCCGTTAATAGTTGTTTCATTCCAATGTGTAATAACCGGGAAGGCTTCAGAAATCATTAGGTACATAGCTTTGTGTTAAAGTCCAGGCAGGTTAGTAGGTATCTTTCTTCTTATAAAATATATAAAAATGTTGTGTGTTGGTAAGCGCATAACTCGACAACGCCTGGACCAATTTGGCCAATATTTTTTTTAAATGTTCGTTGAAGTCCAAGGATGGTTCTTACGGCGAGAAAAAATCGAATAATTGCCGGGAAAACCCTAAAAATAGCCCTTTTCCTTTCCCATACAAACGTTGTCTAACTAAATTTAGGTAGGTACCTAATTTGAATTTCGAACGGACAGGATGACGTCTGCCGGGACCGCTAGTTGGTATATAAGTAGGTACCTACTCACAATGTAGGTAAGTAAGTTACAGCAAAAAGTGCAATCATCGCCCAGCAAGAAAACACTGATAACACTTGGTAAAATGTTAATTGAAGTAATTGCAATCGTGTTAATTGCTAAAGGTCAACTCGTAATTTCATTTCTGATCGATTATACAATTGATAAGTTATCATTTGTCAGTGTCAAAGTCGGTCTATTTCTTGAAGTTCAAAAGATAATTTTTCAATTGTGTAACGTAATTAGTTTGAATGAGATCAGCATGTAGGTAGGTACTTATGTATGTTTATATTATTACCTACTAAGTTCTGCGTAAGTATATGCGTTAAGTAGGTAGGTATGTAGGTTAGGTAGGTACATACCTACGCATCATACTGCACGTCCTAATATGTACCTTTATAGCAAATTCACTGTGACAGACGGCCAGACAAACTAACTAATAAGTACTAAATCTATACTAATATTATAAAGCTGAAGAGTTTGTTTGTTTGTTTGTTTGAACGCGCTAATCTCAGGAACTACCTACTAGTTCGAATTCAAAATTCTTTTTTTGTTGGATAGACCATTTATCGAGGAAGGCTATAGGCTATATAACATCACGCTGCGACCAATAGGAGCGAAGAAACAGTGGAAAATGTGTAAAAAAAAACGGGAAAATATGAAGCCTTATGAAGAAGTGACAGTTAGAAGACTTTGACAGATCTTTGACGAAACAATCGGACGGGCAGGACGACGTCTGCCGGGGCCGCTAGTCAAAATTATATAACTACCAAAAAATTTCGATTTTTCGTCCAGAGGACCAAAATCCCACCACATATTTTTTTATATTAATAGGTAGGTAGGTATAGAGTGATCCTCAAATAAACTAATAACATATTCGAATATTCTAAATGTTTTCGTCGAAAATGAATAAAAACAAAAAATGTGCATCAAACAATGCATTATAATAACGATACAATTTCAAACTTTGAACCAATTTGAATTTAGAAGCCTCGCCCGTTACGCCCATAACTGCCCCCGGATTGGCTACTGGTAATAATGTTAGAATATTCCAGACAAAACAACACCTATCCTTTTCTATCGCGTTGGTGTTAAAGTGTACCGGCGTGCCCTCTCGCTCCCTCACAAAGATTATGATAGAAGAGATTACAGAGAGTTTACAGTTAATGCGGTTTTTCTACGTCCGTTCGAAAGTATTTTAAGGACAATGTAATAACTGCGACCTCTACTGAAATTCAACTCTATGCTGTTCGTTTTAGAGTAGAAATTTCATTAAGATTAATTAGTTACTTAGGTCGTTTTGTACTATGAAAAATGCAGGTATAATTTTTAAAACAGTTTTTTTGCCAAACGTTAATGGCGGTAAGCGTTTTAATGGCAGAGTATGGTTTTTTATATTTCGAAAACATTGCCTTCGGCCGTTGTTTCTATAATTACGGACTTATCAAGATTTTAGATAATGGTTTTACATATTTTATTAGGATAGTGTCCTTCCATTGGTATTAAAATTGCATGGACTTAGTATATTGATGGCATCCGACCACACACGGGTTGAAAAAGTTCTATTCAGTTATTTTTTGTATGAAAGCTTACAATGTATGGATTCCGTTGACATAGCTTTATTAGATTAGTATAATTTTCATATTTAACGAAGTATCTGTAAAGGTTATTCAGTTGATAATTTTTAATAATTTCTGATGTTTTCGTGGTTATTACACATTGGAATGAAATGACTGTAACGGATTTAAGACACGTATTTTATTATGTTAGACTATCGCTGAGTCACCTACGAATATGGAAATTGTAAAATTTTCGAAATGACAATAACAAATAAAATAAAATGTGCGAGTTAAATCCGTTTTACCTAGTTGTTCCATTCTAATTATCATTTTTATTAGGTACCAAATTTAAACAACAACACAAATTGAATGGGTAGGTATGTTTGTAGGAAACCTATGATTTTTGCCAAGACATCCTCTTTAACCATGACATAATCTACATCTAAGTGACAGTGACAAATGCTTTCTCACGCGACAAAATCCTTTCTTGTCTACGACTTTAGTAAAATAAACCATACCAAAATTTTTCTTTACTATTTTTTCCTAACTAGGAAGGAATGAAAAAATGTTACTTCACAACAAATTTAATTTTAAATGAGAAAAAATTGACACGCAAAGTTCTTGAGCATGTTTTTTAAAACGTAGGTTTATAATGACCATTTCTACTACATAATTATCGATTAATAAAAAAAGCATATTTCTGTGACCACTGTAGAAACTCAGTGTGATACTCATTTCTCTCTTGTCCATTTAGTTGTGAAAAACATACCGTTTAATATTCTTACCAACTGAAATCCCATTTTACCAGATAATAATTATATTCTTATCATTTTTTTCTGATGCCTTCGCGGTTATTACACATTGGAATGGAACAACTATTAACGGATTTAACCCGCGTATTTTTATTTTTATTTTATTTTAATCCGAAACGTCAGCAAATAGGTATACCTAATAAAACAAAAATACGCGAGTTAAATCCATTAATAGTTGTTTCATTCCAATGTATATTCTTATCTTACTACATTCATAGTTGTAACAATGTAATTATGTAAAAGTCCCTAGGTACTACCTTCCTTACGTCTTCCATCAATTCTGTTAAAGAATGTTTCTGCAAAATTTAAATAGGTACTTAGATCATACCAAGGAATAACATTGTCCCAATGAAACCCTTTTATCATCTCCTTTAGGTGTAGTTAGTAGGTAAAATTTCGAAAAAATCTTTCATATTTGAATCCTACGTCATACAAAAAACACCCTACAAGTTTCAGGTCTCAACTACCAGTCAGTTATTCAGGACCTATTTTATATATAACTAGCTTCTGCCCGCGACTTCGTCCGCGTGGAACTCCTCCTTTTTTGCAGTCGGTTAAAAAGTAGCCTATGTCCTTTCTTAGATTCCAGACTTTCTTTGTACCAAATTTCATTTAAATCGGTCCAGTAGTTTTAGCGTGAAAGCGTAACAGACAGACAGACAGACAGAGTTACTTTCACATTTATTGTTATTTTTTTGCTTTCATATATATAAATATGTATATATATATATATAATATATATATATATATATATATATAGTAGGGATTTGCGTTTTTTGAGAATACCGACTGCAGCGGCTTTGTGAATCTAAACCATACCTACATGGCGCCACAAATAAACTATCAAAATGTATCCAAAAAATAATTTAAATAGTTCTAGCCGTATAGGAGGAGTTCAGTGACATAAGTAGACCTGTAGCTACGGTAGAATTAGGTATATAATAATAATGATATAATCCCTACTATATCCTACTACTATTATAAAGGCGAAAGTTTGTAAGTATGGATGTATGGATGTTTGTTACTCTTTCACGTAAAAACTACTGAATGGATTTGAATGAAACTTTACCACAATATAGCTTATACACCAGAATAACATATAGGCTACCTATATTTTATAACGATATAGTGTAAAATACTAATCATACGCAGACGAAGTCGCGGGCAGAAGCTAATATATATAATATTATAAATGCGTAAGTAACTCTGTCTGTCTGTATGTTACGCTTTCACGCTAAAACTACTGGACCGATTTAAATGAAATTTGGTACAAAGAAAGTCAGGAGCCTGAGATAGGACATAGGCTACTTTTTAACCGACTGCAAAAAAGTCGCGGGCAGAAGCTAGTAAATAATAATTTTCATGATCATAATAATATTGTGACTTAAAGGAATATGGTGAAACGCGATGATTACTAGGTACATTCCAAACGGCGCATGCGCATCTCACAGGTGCATAATGCGCAGTATGCAAATCAACTTGCAATAGATAATTACTGTCAGTAAAAAAACATCGATCAATCGTAGCATGTTTCGTCATAGTTTTTATCGATCGATATTAGAGATCGCGATAGTTATAATGTAAATAGAGTAGGTACCTACCTACTTTAAGTGGTTAGGTAGTTAATATTGATTACCTACTTGTTCTCTTAAAAAAAACTTTAAGTCCCTAAGTCTAACGCCCCCTATTAGTTTTTAATTATATTGTGAAATAGTAATTTTTTTGCGTAAAATGCAACTGATAAAAGTATATTGGAATGAAACAGCTATTAACGGATTCAACTCGCGTATTTTTATTTTATTTTATTTGCTGACGTTTCGGATTCTTTACAGTTTCCATAATCGTAGCACGACTGAGCTGACAATAGTCTAACGCTAAAAATAGTCAATAGTCAGCTCAGTCGTGCTACGATTATGGAAACTGTAAAGAATCCGAAACGTCAGCAAGTAAATAAAATAAAAATACGCGAGTTAAATCCGTTAATAGTTGTTTCATTCCAATGTGTAATAACCGCGAAGGCATCAGAAATTATTATGATAAAAGTATTTTATATTTTAGACGGGGTAATACCTACTTAAAATGTAATTTAATAAATAAAGTATTTTGCATAGCTATATTAATAACTTTAGCATAAGACTATTGTCAGCTCTGTCAGCTCAGAAGGTAATTTAAACCTATTACCTATATTTTTTTTACTAAATTATGATCCTTTAATAAATTCAATACTCTGACAGAGTTTTATTCAACACCTTTAATTAAAAAAAAACATCTACAAACCGCCATTAACGAAAGCGCAAATCCATTTGCCATTCAAAAAAGTACATTTATAATAGCAAAATACCAAAAAAGATAATTAAAGTGGCATTAAAAACTAAAGTGTTGCTTAATTAGATAGTTAATTAGTTACAAACAGACAGGCGTAAAATCCGTACAATAACATAGTGAAAACATTCCCGATGAAGTTACTATAGTGACGTGCTATGTCGATAAAAACGTTGTAGGTCAATCGACATCGATATTGAATACAATTAGGTAATTGTATTTAGGTAGTTTTATTTTTATTTTTAACCTATTTTTTAGGTTAAACTTAATCTATTTACTTTTTTGTTAAAAATTATTTATGTTACAGAATTAATGATAAGGAAACGTGGGTTTTAGTAGAAAAGATAGCGCATGGTATCTAAATAAAAAAAAACTTATAAAAACTCTGCAAGACTAAGTATATAAAATGGGAACATATCAACCTTAATATTTGTAATGTAAGAGGAATTGTTCGTTAAGTTTTAGTTTTATATTATTTTCCGTCCTCCAGCCAGAAAGCGGCTACTTTGTGGCCGCTTCGCTAAATGAAATTTCCGCTTTCTGGCTTCGTCGAACAGAAAAATAGTATACTGACCTCGGCCAGTAAAATATAAAAGCCTCAGATCACATTTTTACTTATATTACCTACATGTTACATGTGATCTGAGACATTTTTTATTTTACTGGCCTCGGTGCGTAATGTACTACTTATTTAGTGACCTATTCATTAATTTTATTTTATAGGTAGTCGCGTAAAAGGTACTAATTGCCATAAAAATACCAATGCATTTTGCCTCCACTTTACAACACAAGAATTAACTAAAAAAGCGTCGGTTGTTCAATTATTCAACTCATAATACTTATATCAATAAATATCAAAAATAAATTATAACATGTTCAATTTATTTCTAAATATAGAATAACGTAAGTACCTATAAGAAATACGTGCTTTATCTAAAACTGCACTCATAAGTCCTATTCATTATAAGACACTTTCATTAAAATTTTAACCTTATATTTAACAAGCTACGTATCAATTTAATATAATAGTTAATCAATATCAATATTGACCTATAAGTTAAACACAAATTATTTGAAGGAGACAGAAATACTATTGATATAGGTTTGTCTCTTTTATTAACGTGCGAGTGTTAACGGACGTTGTAACAGTTTATCGGGATCATGATCGATTTAGATCGATAAACCAGCAGGTGAATTAATATTGATCGATAATTTGTAAGTACCTGAAAGATACAGCGTATCAACTTTACCAGTAACAACAGAAATATTATTGTGTTTGCGTTTTGTTTTTATTAATTTTGTGAACTAATGAAAATAATACAGATATCACAAAAATATATCGCACCCCTAGATCTAAAGGGAGCTAACTCAAAAAAAGTAACTTTTTCGGGAGAGGCGAAACTGTTGTAAGGAATCGGATCCTTTTTTTTTAGCGTATGTTTAATTTAAATCTTCAGATTTTTGAGGTAGCTCCCTTTAGATCTAGGTGTGCGATATCTTACATCATATTTAAGTTAAAGTTACGCTAATAACTACAGCGTAAAATGGAAAACCAATATTTGCGGATACATTTATTTTTATTTTTTATTATACGGCTGAATCTGTATTAATCAACAAAATAACACCAAGGAATACAAGGGATCTTACAGCTAATCAATATCAATATTAACGCACCAGAAGAGCAAAGTAAATATACAAAAAAAAAAACATAAATATATAAAAATAATTGGATACTTGTCATTCATTGCTGCACAATGGAATGAACATAATTGTCTACCAATCTATATTTATACGTAAGTATAAATTATCGTTCAACTCCACGTCCTCAAACTATATTATCGCACACCTAGATCTAAAGGAAGCTAACTCAAAAAAGTACTTTTTTTCAGGCGAGGTGATAAACTGATCAATGTCCATATAAATGTAGAAGTTTTCTGTACAGATTTTTATAACTAAGCTAGAAGAGTTAATTAAATCTAATTTAATGGTAAGTTTTCGATGATGTGCAAAACTTAAACTCAAAACTTAATGTTTTTGAGTTAGCTCTCTTTAGATCTAGGTGTGCTCTATGTTAAAACTAAACAAGCAGCACGTATTAACTAATTACGTCTTCTGTTAATTTGTGTAGTGCTCATAATTAGAGCAGACGTCAGCCGTCAGACGTGACGTCTAGTGCTCACGTTTAATTGGTTAGTGTTGTTAATGACGTTTTTGAGTAAACATAACCTGTTGGGACTCACTGCGAATGTTAATAGGAACATGCGTAATTTAGACTGTAATTGCTACGTGTTTTAAATAAACAATGTTTTTTGTCTTGGAAAATTTATGGTGACAAAGGACAGCAATTTTAATTGATTAACTCAAATAGATGTTTTGCTTACCTGTAGCTATTTACTATGTGTATGTGTATCACTTTTGCATAAGACTATTGTCAGCTCAGTCGTGCTACGATTATGGAATCTGTAAAGGCTCCGGAACGTTAGCTAATAAAAATAAAATACGCGAGTTAAATCCGTTAAAGTTGTATCATTTCAATGTATAATAACCGCGAAGGCATCAGAAATTATTATATCTACTATGTATTTAGTTACGCTTCAACCTCGTGAAACTAGGTTAAAAAAATATTTTTTATTTAGACAAAAAAATGTAAATACAATTAGTGACAATTAATGCAAATACCTACTAACTTTAAAATAATTTAAAGTAAGGTACTACAATGAAGCTAAAATCGAGTGAAGATCAAGAAGCGAAAGTACACAAAGCGACTAAAGAAAATCAATTTCAATCTCAATTAATCGATAATCGATAAACAACGCCCATCTCTAAATTAGACACTAGGCACAAATTATACAAACAATCTTAGACTAGGCCCGATTATGATTGAAATCGATAGATTGCATCGTGAATAGGTGTAGAAACCGTGGCGTAGTGAGCAATTATTTTTTTATAAGTAATTGTTGAGAGTACAGTTGTTAATGATTGGTGGTAACTGTAGGGATGTGGGTTTGAGTTCTGATAATGACAATATAAATACAAATTTATGACTTTAGTGTTTATTTAGTGTTTTGTTATGAATGTTATTGAAATGAGGGCTTTATGGTATGTACTATTGAAGTTAACGTTGAATAATAATATTATAGATACGAAATAAGTAGGTACTATGCGAAGGGACTAATATACGAAAATTCGGCCAAGTGTGAGTCGGATTCGCCCACTGAAAGTTTCGTACAAACCTGTAGGGTATATAAGTAAGTTTAATGGTTTTGTTATTTTGCTCTTATTTATGTTATAAAACGTTGCTTCGCACCAAATTTCAGAATTCTGAGTTCATGAGAAGTACCATGTAGATTTTGATTCCCTTGCGAGTGTCGAACATTGGGTATATAAGTTTTAAAATAAAATAATGATGTGAGACTGAATAATATTATTGTACTTATTAGCAAGAGTGTTTTACCTTGAAGGCTTTATGTATGTACCTATAGGTACTACTTATGTTCGATTGAACATTTAGTAGGTTTTTTAAAACCAAAACGTGAAGTGAAAATTTGAACTAAAATTGTTACTTTTATTTTGATTGTAACGAACACAAAAACCGGCTAAAACTTATTCATAATAATACAAAACTCTTAATTATTTCATGCAATCGCTTAATTACATCTAAATTTATAATTTCAGAATACAGAAGTAATTTTTAATTACATTGGCGTATGAAAAAATGGATGAGGCATTATCGCCTTGCACAGTAGTGACGATATCAATCGTCATTACCATAATATTAATATGTAAACAATTATTATTTCAGCTTTATCACTTGCATTGAATAATACTTAATGAGGTTTGTTTTTAAAAATACACCAAATAAAGAAATTAAAATAAACTTAGACTTTATTCTTTTTATATTTAACGAAATAAAGATGCATTTAATTATTAATATAAATTTTAAATAATGTAATTTATGTGCCTACATAAATTTATATAAAATATGGCTCTGGCTATTATAATTATAATTAAATATTCTGCTAGAGTTCATCACATTGTGATTAACACAAGAATTTGTATTTGAGTCTTGGATATCTTCTAGGTACCTAGATAATATAAGTAAATTATTAAATATATGCGTTTATCCATTACCAATGAAACAACTATAACCAATTTCACTTACGTGTTTTATTTTATACTAGTGGTCCCGGCAGTCTTCGTCCCGCCCGGCAAAGCTACTGGGACGGAATACAAAGTACCTATGTCCTTTTCCTGGTTCTGAGCTACATCCCCAACAATTTTCAGCCAAATCGGTTCAGCCGTTCTTGAGTTATGAACGGAGTAACTAACACGACTTTCTTTTATATAGGTAATAGAAGATGATGACGTTTCGAAAACTTTGCAGTTCCCATTCGTAGCCGACAGAGCTGACGATAGTCTAACACTAAACTATGTGTGATAACCACGAAAGCATCAAAAATTATCATCCAAGGATATTATTAATATTTTTACCACCTCCATAATTACCTCCACTCTCCTCCATCCTCGTAACATATATTAATAAGATAATATGTCGGTACATCTTTGTCTATTTGACTTATACAGTACTCTGTAATCTCCAGCATAAGTTGATCCTTCCCAGTATTCGCATCTTCACGACTCTCTACCAATTTAGAGTTAAGTAGGTGTATTTAGGGGTCTTTTTATACTGGGGAATACATGTTCCTTAATACGGTAAATGGGCAGTACGAATCGGTCAGTCGGCGTCTTTGATGTGGTGTAGTGGTTATTAAAAAGGTCCCCCCGTTATTAGGTTCGGGGTCGGTTAGTTTGATGGTACTGGGATACAAAAAATTGTCCTTCCTGCTAAGTCTTAAACTTGTTGAATATTTTTTGATAGGTATAATTTTTGGAGAAAACAACTTTAATGGATTTAACTAGTATTTTTGTATGTTTGGCTGACGTTTCGGAGCCTTTACAAATTCCATAATCGTAGCAATCGCGAAGGCATCAGAAATTATTAGGTATGAATTTTACTATGTTATTTAGAATTAAAATACTTTCTACGTAGGTACTTATGCTTTAGAAAAAAAAATGTCTTATTCATGTAATTCTTTGTTCACCTTATAAGTTTACTAGCTTCTGCCCGCGACTTCGTCCGCGTGGAACTCCTCCTTTTTTGCAGTCGGTTAAAAAGTAGCCTATGTCCTTTCTCAGGCTTCAGACTTTATTTGTACCAAATTTCATTTAAATCGGTCCAGTAGTTTTAGCGTGAAAGCGTAACAGACAGACAGACAGACAGAGTTACTTTCGCATTTATAATATTAGTAGGGAAGTAGGGATTGAAAAAAATGTAATTTCATTAATACTTAAGTACCTACATAAAATTAAATATATAGTGTTACACTAAAGACTTTAGTGTTACTCTATTGTCGGCTCGGTTTTCAAAACGTTACCTTAGGATATAAGCAAAAAAAAAAACTTATCTACTCTGTGTAATAACCGCGAAAACGTCAGAAATTATTTTGTTTTAGGCATCATTTTCAAATATTTCTCAATATGAAAACAAAAATATTATGAGTATTATTTTTATAGCTATTCCTCAAGTCATAAAATATTTAAAGCGTGCGTCTTACGCCCATTTCATGTCAATGTAAACTTTATTGGAATTAAGATAATTACTTAAATTAAGATAATAAAATACTTTATTGTCATTAATTATAATTTCGAGATACTACTTCACACATTGAGGGGCGATTTTTTCACTTTAAAAATAAAAAGACATGCTCTAAGTGCTGATGAAATAATTGATTTTTGAATTGGAGAGGCAATAAAGAATGCAATACTTTTTAATTGATTTCTTATTAAAATGACTACAGTAGGTAATAATAAAGTTAAGTATATATGTTTGTGGATGGCATTATAAGTCGCACATTTTTTTGCTAGGTATCTAACGGTAGGTAGTTAAAAAAATGTGTAAGTATTTAAAGAAACAATTTGATTTTTTTTTATTTAATAATATTACCTAAGTAGGTATAATTATATAATCAGTAAGTTATTTATCCTATATCTGAGTACTTTTTATACTACCTCAACCTACCCTCGAGGTCGTACCCAAGCAGCCTACAAGCACTATATAAGCAGCAAAGGCTGAGTAAGAGCAATCACCCTTGTACAGCCTTTACATAACTTATATAGGACACGTGTGCTAGTTGAGTAGGTAGGCTACCTCTAAATCTGTTAAAACGTACTTGATTTAAACATAAAGATTATTTCAATTATCTTCTTTTCCTAAAGTCAGTTAAAAAAACATCTATATAAATAAACAATCCGACACGCGTGCTAAAGCGACATAAGTCGAAATTCGAATAAAAATTCGATAACCGTATCTGCGCACGCGCCGCATATCTCTGAAATCGAACGTTTCGCGCAAGCTGACAATGTGGCCAAATTGCACTAAATTCGACTTATTACACTTTTTGCGACAAGAAAGAGGCGTTCTTTATTAATTACGGCAGTTGTGTGATTTTCATCGAATGATTGCGAAATTAACTGCTATCATTTTTATCACAAATGAAATTGGAACTGTAGTTAAGAGGGTTTGCTACTAAAATTAGATGTACCTAGACAGTAGGTACCTTATTTCTTATAGGAACTTAATTAGGTAGGTACTACTATAATAATATGTCAAACTGGGCCAGAGTTTTGGTAGGTACTATCTTATAGGTTTTTTTTACTACTTTTTATTTTTAACATACTTAATAAAAAGAATACCTACTTACTAGTAAAACAAAAACGATCCCATTTAAAAAAAAGTAAAAAAGGAAGCAAAACATAATTTTTATTATACAATAATCTGGATTCGTATCCACAGTGTCACATTTTTTTATAGAAACATTATAAAACCGAATAAATTACGTAAAAAAAAAACAATCCAGCTAACCTTAAAAACTCGATTATATTAAAATTATTAAGCTCACTGAACGTGCGGTATTATATAAAACGAAACCTTTTCGCAGTTGATCGCCTTAAGTTAATTTCAGGTTTAGCGTTGATAAATGATAAAGAATTAGCGAGTTTATTGTGAACAATTATTGCTCGGTTTAATTTTAAACAGCTGCTTAATATAATGCTAAAAGTTAATGATACTTAGCGTTGTACTTTTGTTATAATCTACTGATAAGGTGTAATGGCATCATCAGACAAAAGGTCAGTGACCTAGGAAACACTTCCGAAAGATCGTCTTAAATCTATACTAATATTATAAAGCTGAAGAGTTTGTTTGTTTGTTTGAACGCGCTAATCTCAGGAACTACTGGTTCGAATTCAAAAAATATTTTTTTGTTGGATAGACCATTTATCGAGGAAGGCTTTAGGCTATATAACATCACGCTGCGACCAATAGGAGCGAAGAAACAGTGGAAAATGTGTAAAAAACGGGGAAAATATGAAGCCTTATGAAGAAGTGACAAGTGAAGTTAGAAGACTTTGACAGATCTTTGACGAAACAATCGGACGGGCAGGACGACGTCTGCCGGGGCCGCTAGTGTCTTTATATTAAGGGCAGTCATTCAAGGAGCGTAGCATACAAAATCAATATGGCTGAGGAATTTGATAGATAAAGTCACCTTTACTGCATGGGAAATAAGGCTTAGCGATGTAAGAAGATAATGAAGTTTGTTTTTTAATGACCGCACACATCCCTCAAATTGTATTACAACCATAATGTTCTCCGTCAAGCACTTAATATCATTATAATAATTAGGTACAATTATATAATTATTACGTCTAGAAATACACAATGAAGACTTAATCGAAACGTATAAAGATAGATGTTAAGTTTATAAGTAGATAAAAATAATAAATAATGGTTATTTTTATTATTTATTGCAATGATCTGCAATTTAATTAAAGGTGGCGACATGTGAACACTTAATCTTACAACTATTGCGATGCAAGAGTCGTACTGAGTGCAATGAGTTTATGCACTCAAAAAATATATTTAGTTTGCAATAGAGATTAGATTAATTGAACTAGTTTATTTCTCAATATCTTTCAATTATTACGTTGAATTACATGCATTCATATCTACCGAGATTGTCAATAGGTACCTACATAGAATAATAAAATGATATAATTTAAAAACATAATATTAGCTTATATACCCAAACTATTATGTAGTAAAGAGGGGTACTTTAACCCTAAAGCGTAACTTTGTCCAAACAAAGTTTCAATGTCTTACCTACTTGTTAATTGTTAAACTGAGTAGAACATACTTATTCGAAAAAACACACAAAATTTCCTGAAAATTAGCCCAATCATTTCGGAGGAGTTTGGCAAAAACACTACGACACAAAAAAAATATAATTATTAGAATAACAATTTCTGATGCCTTCGCGGTTATTACACATTGGAATGAAACAACTTTAAACTTATTTAACTCGCGTATTTTATTTTATTGGCTGATATTTCTAGCCTTTACAGATTCTATAATCCTAGCACGACTGAGCTGACAATAGTTTTATGCTAAAGTTAAATTTTAAAGCCGTTACCGTTTAAAGTTGTTTCATTCCAATATTATTATTAGATATTGTCATGGCAAATTGGAAATTGAGCAAAATAACAAAAGATTTTTAATCGAATATTTTTCTCAGTGCATCTTAACCTTAAGATAAAGGTGCACACTTAGCGTGTGAGTTGCAGTGATGTTAGGATTCGCGTTAAGATATTATCATCGAGCATTATACCTTACCTGAGTTTGTAATGTGCATTATGCATTACGATTCAGTAATACAAAACTTATAGACCAGTCTTATTTACTCGGTCTCTCTTACTATATAGATTACTAGCTGTCCGCCCTGGTTTCGCGCGGATCCCTTTTTTTATAGCCTATGTCACACGGGAATAGTGTAGCTTTCCAACAGTGAAAAAATTTTTGGAGTCGTTTTGGAGCCTATTCAATCCAAACAAACAAACCTGTCCTCTTTATAATATTAGTATAGATATAAAAGAAATTGTTTCCAATTGGTATCTAAGTAGGTAAATAAAAATAATATTTTTCGACTTAACTTTTACTAGGATTATAATACACAGAATTAGAATTATAATAAATAATATTATGTAACAACACACATGGATGAAAACATGTAGGTATTTAAATTTGATTATTAGGTAGGTAGTATTTAATTTTTGTTATTATTGTCAATTTTACTTCGTTCTTCTTTACAAATAATTTCGACAATGGACTTATAAAAATATGATAATGTCAAAACTGCAATATATCAATAAAATATCAAAACTTTTATTGATATATTGCAGTTTCACAAAACTTAGCTTATGTAAGTAAGTATACAAAAGGCGAACTTAAAGTTACAAGGTATTCTCTACCACTCAATCTTAGAACCAAAAGGAAAAAACCTAAGGTGCAACCAGTGCAAAAAGCAAATAAAAAGACGATTTTCTATAAAATCATATGATAATAAATTTAAAATTACCTACTTATAGGTAATTTTAAAAGAAAATAAGTGATTGGTTCTTTATGGCATATCCTGTCCTCAAATAGGCGCGCGCGCAGGAAATTGGTCCAGTTTTAATACTTTTCATTTCAACCCACAGACAGCAAGATCAATTGCGATACTAGACAAATATTATTTATTGCTAATGGACATTCCTCTTTTATTAAGTTGTTTATTCTATTTCATTTTGAAACCTAGATTCAATCATATTCGGTTTAGATATATATTAGAATAAATTTTAATTTCATATTGAAATGAAACAACTATTAACGGATTTAACTCGCGTATTTTTATTTTATTTTATTTGCTGACGTTTCGGATTCTTTACAATTTCCATAATCGTAGCACGACTGAGCTGACAATAGTCACTTTAGCGTTAGACTATTGTCAGCTCAGTCGTGCTACGATTATGGAAACTGTAAAGAATCCGAGTTAAATCCGTTAATAGTTTTTTCATTCCACTCTAGCAAGCTATAATAAACTCCGATAGCAAACAACAAAACAAAAGAACCTTCAATTAATTCATAAAATCTTACAAAATTCTCGTTTCATTATGGCGAGGCAAAAAATGCAGGAACGTACGAGGTTTATTTCTAAAGCTTTAATTGCATTCATTTGCGGCATATTTTAACAAAGTAGCGATTTCTAGTTTGACGTGCCGCCGCCATAATAACTGTTGACTCGTACAGTCCACTCCAGTTATTGTATCTTTTCCTATATTAAAATACTAGCTGTCCGCCCCGGTTTCGCCCGGATCCCTTTATTTATAGTCATGTCACTCGGGAATAGTGTAGCTTCCCAACAGTGAAAGAATTTTTGAAGCCGTTCTGGAGCCTATTCAATCCAAACAAACAAACAAACCTATAGAAAAAACCTCTTTTTTACATACATACTATCAATCTTTATTGACCTCAAACACTTTTGTAGGTATTTACTCAATCAAGAACAGTTGAAGAGATCTTGTTGCGCTGGTGTTGTTAAATAATACTTGTTTTTTGTATTAATTAAAATGTTTATTGACTGAGCACACGTAATTACATGTTGGTGATAGATATTGGAAGAGGAAGTGGCGGCAGTGTACCAATATAAATATATTATATTACATTTTATAATTATCTTTAAGTACTTACCTACCTAATGCTGTCTAAAAATAGAAATCAAAGAAGGCTTAAGAGTCTCCTTTCAGGAGTCTCGCCACCCGTCCGGTTTTGCAGTGAAGGCCCATTAGCTGGCCAACATTCAGTTCGAAAAAAAAAAAAAAAATCAAAGGTACCTACCTAATTACCTGACCTTATGTAGAATAAAGATCTTTGAAACTTAGATAAGCTACCATGTAAGGTTTCTAACACTATTGCTGTTTTGCTAGGGGGTGGTTATGACCCCCTCCCCCTGGATTCATAAATACAATCATATACATAATACATATTATATTCACTCTTTCACTGTCTTTAGCTAAGTCCTGCTACGATTATGGAATCTGTAAAGATTCCGAAACGTCAGCCAACAAAATAAAATACACGAGTTAAATCCGTTTATAGTTTTTTCATTTCAATCCTTACTCCTTACTAATATTATAAATGCGAAAGTAACTCTGTCTGTCTGTCTGTCTGTCTGTTACGCTTTCACGCTAAAACTACTGGACCGATTTAAATGAAATATGGTACAAAGAAAGTCTGGAGCCTGAGAAGGAACATAGGCTACTTTTTAACCGACTTCAAAAAAGAAAGAGTTCCACGTGGACGAAGTCGCGGGCAGAAGCTAGTGTGTAATAACCGCGAAGGCATGAGAAATTATTAGAGAATTATTTTATAAATGTAACAGACTGTACTGCCAACGTAGTGTACAATTAAATCGGAGCCACATTACGGCACTTTATGTCGTGAAAACTATATTTGTTGTACAAAACTGACTATTAGCATAACTATATATTTTCTGTATACTTGTATCAGACATTTAACCTATTTACAAAAGTAGGTACATTGAAATAATATTTGGTTATATTTCAATGTACTGTACATTTACATTTTAACATTAATATGTGTAGTAGCAAGAGCGTGCATTGCATATAGGTACCTATATTGTGATTAATGTATACAGTGCCTACCCTCGTACAGTGCATATGTATTCCAGACTGCACGCGCAAAAGTAAATTATTGCCAATTATTGTTTTTATTCGATAAATTATGTCTCTAGTATCGCATCCTAACTCAATGAGGTAAACTTTATACAAAAAGCTTCATGCAGGTACTTATGAAAATAATAGAAATAACAGAAGGTAAAAAAGCTAGTAAAAAATGCAAATTTAGAAACCATTAAGTACATTGTACATGAAATCAAATCTGATAGAAAACTCTAGCAGGCCAGTACTCCTTCATAAAACCATAATAAAAAAAAACTCAAAAGAACGTTAAAAATTTGAAATTCCGTCCGCGGCGTGCGCGCGCGCATCTGCGGCGTTCACTTGTCACTTTGACACTTCAATACAAACTACTCGCGCTTTCGGACGCCGCCATGTTTTTTCAATTTATTTTTTAAGGCTCTGCCGTAGAGGTAAGCTTTTGCGCTATATTTTTATAGTAAACTAGCTTCTGCCCGCGACTTCGTCCGCGTAGGACTCCTCCTTTTTTGCAGTCGGTTAAAAAGTAGCCTATGTCCTTTCTCTGGCTCCAGACTTTCTTTGTACCTACCAAATTTCAATTAAATCGGTCCAGTAGTTTTAGCGTGAAAGCGTAACAGACAGACATACAGACAGACAGAGTTACTTTCGCATTTATAATATTAGTATGGATGTTTATTAGTATACGCAACTGTTTTTCATTATAAATATATTTTATTTGTTTAAAATAACAGGTACAAGGCGCTAAATTATTTATAATTTTTGATTAATAAAGGTATTATATTAAAAATTCATTACAATTTATTAATATGCTTATTGTATATAGATTGTCAAAAAACAAATAATTTGCTTAAAAAAACTTTTAATCAAGAATTTTAATCACTACATAAAGCAAAGTCGATTTCCACTGCCTATCCCTATGTATGGTTAGATCTTTGTAACTACACAACGAATTTTGATGCGGTTTTTAATAGATATAGTGATTCAAGAGAAATGTTTATTTGTATAATACATACATAATATATTTGATAAACATTAATAATTAGTATCAGCATTGCACCCATGAGAAGGTCGGTCGCTAGTATAAAATACAATAATTAAAACTACTAATACGTTGTATTATAATAAAAACTTTATAATTGCTTAAACCACAAACGAAAATAATATAGTAATATAATTACTACGTATATGACTGCACGCTACAACAACGCCCTATAACAAAAACCTTTAAGTACTTCATTTGAAATTATTTATAGCTCTTTGCGGTTTTAAATGTGATACTTCTACCGATAAACTTAAACTTTACCTACCGATGTCAATCGAATAAAAAGTGTGACAAGACAGAAATTATTTAACCATCTTGGTTCCGTTAAGATTGAATATAAACACAATAGGTACCTATATAAGTTAAAGATTTGGTATAACGGAATGGTCAGTCATACCAAAGAAATAATTATTTATAATTAAGAATGGGGTGGTTGTAAATCACTGCCTAGTGTCGAAGACAGCAAATCCGCCACTGTGATATACTGTCAAACAATATTAATTGTTTTCGCAAGTAATACTAATAGGTACCTATAAACACATAATAATTATAATGAAACATACTACATACATGTATACACATAGATACATACACTATACCTACCTATTATGATATATAGTCAGATTTTGTCAAGTCAATTACCTACCTAATAAAGATAAACAATCCTTACTACCTATATTTGATCATGGCATCTGAAACTTAGGATGTAAATTTTAAATATTTAATTTTATTATATCTGCCGTAATGCCGATTCGGTAACTATTAGTCATTGTCAATGAGAAATTAACAAACAAGAAGGCTATGTTAGGTTAAAACTGCAACAATCCGGCTAATCATTGAACCAATAAAACGGCCCTGTTTTGTAAAATTGCTAGCAGTAATTTAAAACAATTCGGCCGCATTATAAAACTTGAAAATATTTGAAATTTAAATCACTTTATAATGTTACTAGCTTCTGCCCGCGACTTCGTCCGCGCGGAACTCCTCCTTTTTTGCAGTCGGTTAAAAAGTAGCCTTTGTTCTTTCTCAGGCTCCAGACTATCTTTGTACCAATTTAAATCGGTCCAGTAGTTAAGGCGTGAAAGCGTAACAGACAGACAGACAGACAGAGTTACTTTCGCATTTATAATACCTATTAGTTAGGATTGAACTCCCGTATTTTATTTTATTGTCTGGTGTTTCCAAAACTTTACAGTTCTTATATTCATAAACGCGTTAAGCTACCGTCAGCTCAGTCGTGCTACGAATATAGGAACTGTAAAGTTTTCAAAACGCTTATAAAATAAAATACGCGAGTTAAATCCGTTATAGTTCATTGCAGTTATAAATATTTTGGCCTACATTGCCCAAGGAACCCAAACCTAGCAACCGTAGATCATGTATCGGTGAGGACGTGCTTCTCATTCCAGCACTTTCAACGCTAAAAACAGCGCAACGATACGGCATTGTTACTAAACAGCAGCCGCCGTTGAAAAAAAAATCTTCAATTAGGTATCTACTGTTGGTATCATTGTGCGGTGTTACTTCACTTGACGAAATGACTTTGATGTAGCTAATACAGTGAAACCTGGTTAACTGGGTCTTCCAAGGGACCTGTAAATTAGTCTCACTTGAAGAGGTATTCCACTTACGCAGTGTCCCAGATATGTAGGTATAAAAAAATACCTGTCTCATTTACAGAGGGTTTCATTAACAGAGGTAAGAAAAGAGATAATCTCTGTTATAGAGGTGTATTCAATAAAGCAACGTATTTATTTTGTAAACAATTCAGTATTTTCCATAAAAAATATCAAAAATGTGATTTAAAGACAGTTCTCCTGAAACTAATAATTCGTTGTTGACGTTTACAAAATTATTAAAAGTTGGAGGCAGATTATTTTACTGATTCGGGCACTGACGTTAATTTTAGTTTTTTTTTCGTAATAATAAAGACTTTGTCCTCGTTTCGGTCTTTTTTAAATAAATACCCGATTAATAGAGAAACCGCATTAGAACTAAGTTATATTAGGGCCGATTTAGAGAAGTTCGAGTAGGTAAAAGAGAGAGGAGACATCCGAGGTCCGAGGTAGCCTATGTGTACCTACTGACTTTATCCCAGTTACAGAGATAAATACACGCGACTTCTCAATTATAGAGGTAATTATGACAAGAAAATAGAAATAACTTATCCCAGATAAAGAGGTTGCTTTTGTCTTACTAACAGAGGTAATTCATAGCCAAGGTGCCGGGACCTCAGCATGTGTTCCAGATATGGAGGTTTTTCACTTATCCAGGTCCCTCTTAAACAAGTTTCACTGTAATTAATCAGCGACACGTAATTTTTTTTTTTAATTGTTGTTAAGTATTAATTTCTGGTGCCTTCGCGGTTATTGTACACTAGCTTCCGCCCGCGACTTCGTCCGCGTGGAACACCTCCTTTTTTGCAGTCGGTTAAAAAGTAGCCTATGTCCTTTCTCAGGCTCCAGACTCTCTTTGTACCAAATTTCATTTAAATCGGTCCAGTAGTTTTAGCGTAAAAGCGTAACAAACAGACAGACAGACAGAGTTACTTTCGCATTTAAGTATAATATTAGTAGGGAATAGTAGAGAATAGTAGGGAATAGTAGGGATAGTAGGGATTGGAATGAAACTATAGACGGGTTTAACTCGCGTATTTTATTTTATTGGCTGATATTTACCTTTACAGATTCCCTAATAGTACGACTGAGCTGACAATAGTCTTATGCTTATGTTGTTGGGTGTTTATTTGTAAAATTACTCCTAAATTGTTGAACTTTGTCTGGGTAAGTATATGTACCGGATTTTGCTTCCGACGGTAAAAAAGTAGGCTAAGCATTTAAACATGAAAATACATATAAGTAATAAATACATATATATAATAAAAAATTATGTTCTGTCGGAAAATTTTAACATGCGCGCATATTTACGTAGATACCTACTTACCTGCTATTTTTTTGATAGAAGCTAAAATTGACAGTAAACGATAAGAAATTCACGAAATGGTGCTTAAACCTATTGTAGGTTTTTGTTATAAGTGTAGGATAGTGTGTATGATTTGTATTGAGGGTAATAAAAATTAGTGACACATTAAATAATTATATTCTTATATTAAAAGATCATTATTGTATTAAAAGGTATTTAAAGATTTTGCTTTAATTACACAATTTACGATGTAAGTAAGTATATGAATCAATAATTTTGTAATGTGCCGCTACATTACTAAGGGAGCGATATACCTAAAAAAAAACTTTTTTATATAGGTACACACGAATATACTACACAAATAATATGAAAATAAATCTTGAATAGTAATGAATATTATGAATTTAAATTTAAATACCTAATTATTACTTGCGGACCAATTAAGATTGTTTTAGTCTAGTGAGGACTTTAAAAGGTATAAGACCATATCTGTCATATTATGCCGATGTATTTGGTAACAGTAATGAATATTAATTTCTTCGATTTCCTTGCTTTCACGCTCCTTTTAATATATGATTGGAACATAGGTAGTAGGCACTATGTAAACTTACCTTACTTATCTGGGTGACTCCATGGGCGGTTCAAATGCCGTCGGTCTTTTGCCCTGACTATTGAAGGAATAAGCAACTGTAGCTTAGTTTCAAACTGGATTACTTCCGACAAAATGTACTCTACGACTTTACTGGAACACTGTATCGTTGTATGTAAACGTAATTATTGGTGCTCATTTCTTCAATATTTAGAACTAGGGCCACAATTGAGCTAACGATAATCTATCACCAAAATATAGCCAAATAAAATAAAATACCTATGCGAGTTAAATCCGTCATATTTATTTCATTCCAATGTGCAATAACCGCGAAGGCATCGAAATTATTACATCCAAGGTTACAGCGACAATTTAAAGTGTCAAACTTTTATTAAACCATCAATAAAGTTTGACTCCAATTACTTATATTTATGAGACACTTTAACTTGGCCTAGTTTTTATACTCTTCTTTAAAACATGGACTAAAATAATGACACATCGACATTAAGTTATGATGTGCGCAAAACCTTAAATTCAGTGACACAGTGACACCTGCTATGTCGCGTGCTCCCAACGGCCGGCGAGCCAAAAAAACATGCAAAATTTGAATTTTGCCGACGAGAAAAGTAACATCTGAAGATTGCACGATATTTTATGAACCCGGAAGACACTTTAATTATGCAGCCTATGATGATTTGTCACGTCTACATTTTGTTCGATATGGTCGACATTCTATATGTCGTCTTCAAACGTCAAAATTTGACAAGGTTTCCAGGTTGACTTTTACTAGGCAACAAAATGTTGTTTTGTTAACCTTCGAAGTTTAATAGACGTCATAACTTGTCGATCGACGCGTGACAAAAGAGTACATCATAGGCTTGCTGGTTATCTGATGCGGCAGTGTTTTGACACAATTGGTGTTTGCAAATCTACTACAGAAAGTACTCAAGTGACGACCAAGATTCGGAAGAAGCAGCGTGGAGTGGGAATCGAAGGTGACCCGATGACCTGGTGAACATTGCTGAATCAGCTGTAGTTGTGGATGTCCTCAAGGAAGACAACAAGCAAAGTAGTCTGGTATAACTAATAGGTAATGTTCTTGCGCTTCCTCAAATACGTTATAAGGCTTAATAACTTATACACGTTGATTATAAATTAGATATAGGAATTATTGATCCTATAACTACTGTGAAAAATCCTAAAGCACTTTACAATTTTCCTACAAGGAAAATAAATTAGTTTTGAGAACGCTGTAAGCGCTGATTTTGCTTTTTGGGCCGTAGTCAAGAAGTGGAAATTTTGCAGTTGATAATAATTATAATGATGATAATGAGGTTGGGTACGTTAAGATTATCCAATCCAGCCCCTATTTCACTAACACTACAATTGTTGGTAACAAGTGACAATACAAAAATGAAATGCTAACATTGTGAAGCCAACTAATAGGTATAATTTCTCGACCAGTTCCTAGTGTAAAAATATTTTTTCCATTTTTCGGTGACCATTGTCGTGTAGATAAAGCAAGGGCCTAGTCTACAAAAAGACAATTCAATAAATTTTATGTCACAAAATTATTCAACTTCCTATACATTTATAGAAGTACTATTAAGGATATTGATTACGCGTAGCGACGCGTGCGCACAGCAGGTGGACGGGCTGACGTTATGAATATAGCAACGCAAGATGTCTTTCAATAACGATTTTAAACTATTACGCTTTCTGTATAATAATATAATTTACTTAAACTGCTAAATAAACTAGACTAATCTATAAGTGATAATTCGCACAGCTGAATCTGCTACGTCATACATTTATACTTACCTAATGTGGAAACTGAAATCTTGCAAGTGACTTTAAGAGAAGAACGTTCTTTTTGAATTGTATAATTGTATGGGGTAAATATGGGATAAAAATTTGTTTCCTTATTCCGTACTAGACTTATTCCCTATTTGAAACTTTGTAAGTATGTACAATTACCTATTTTACAACTGAAATGATCAAAAGTGGTATAATTATTATAATAATTTCTGATGCCTTCGCGGTTATTATACATTGGAATGACTTTAGCGTTAGAATATTGTCAGCTCAGTCGTACTACGATTATGGAAACTGTAAGGAATCCAAAACGTCAGCAAATAAAATAAAAATACGCGCCTTAAATCCGTTAATAGTTGTTTCATTCCAATGGTATATCATTATTTTTGGAACTCATCCCTTAAGGGGGGGTAAAAGTAGTTATGAATCGTTTGATCACATTTGTGTTAACATAAAAATGTGATTTCATGTTTCCAAATTCATCTCGTAAAAGGGTTAAAAGGAGAAGAAAATGTACTACGGACGCAAAACAGCAAGTAAAAAGATGGTAAAATCGTTACTACACCAATGACACAAACTAATGAGAAACATTGACAGAATATAAGGTATATATCTACTAAACGACGTTAATATATGTAAATATACATATATACATATTCAACGTTCTCTTAATAGCTTGCAAGCACATATAAGGTCAGTATAGAGATAGTATGGAAAGTTAACGTCATGTAAATTATCAATAACTGTTAAATGGTGCAAAAATTATGGTTTTTGTAACGGGTTCAAATCCTACTATGGACAATTATACGGTTTTCCTTGTAATGAATTCAAGCTTGGTGGTCTTTTATTAATATCGATTGATGTTATTATGAATTGCAACTTATAGATGTATGAAATATGGATGGTAAAATTTTGATTTGAAAGATGTCCATAGGTTGTTGTGCGTAGGTATTGTAAAATATAATATTACTAGCTTCTGCCCGCGACTTCGTCCGCGTGGAACTCCTCCTTTTTTGCAGTCGGTTAAAAAGTAGCCTATGTCCTTTCTTAGGCTCCAGACTTTCTTTGTACCAAATTTCATTAAAATCGGTTCAGTAGTTTTAGCGTGAAAGCGTAACAGACAGACAGACAGACAGACAGAGTTACTTTCGCATTTATAATATTAGTAGGATAGTAGGGTTAGTAGGATAGTAGGATGAATAATACAATTTTGATTTGAAAGATGTCCATAGGTTGTTGTGCGTAGGTATTGTAAAATATAATATTATTTGCACTGTTTCTATATTATTCTTGATAATAATACTAAACAATAACTAGTTGATCTAATCCGTGCTCTAAACAGTAGTTAGGTATATAAATTAAGGTAGATAATTAGTAAATTCTATTCTCCATACATATGTGCGGGGTTCCACTAAGACTTATCCTAAAGTCAGTAAGTACTTACCTGTATTAAAATAAATTAAGATAATATCTCTAAAAAATCAAATATTTGGCCATGTAAAAAAAAAAATCGACAATATCAAGAATAATAATGGTAGTCAGTTATAATACAAGTTTCGACTCTTTTTTAAAGCCAAACAAAATTTAATCTTGATATTGATAAAATAATAATAATATATGTAAGTACACAGATTTTTACATAATTGTACCAATATATCCAGATGAACAAAAATATATTTTTTTGTTCATCCGGAAATAACCCATAAAATTATGAATTTTCCTATAAATGGAAAATCCAAGGGAAAGTATCGTTTACCTAGCAAAGTGCAGCAATGCGTTTCATTGCACCGATGTTTATTAAAGTTTGATCAACCAGGATGAACAATCAGAGTCGCTGATAATGTGCAATATTAGACATTTTTCTCACATTCCAAAATATTTTTATGTCTAAGCAGGTAACTTTTCTGAAGCTTTCGCGGTTATTACACATTGGAATGAAACAACTTTTAACGGCTTTAGCTCGCGTATTTTTATTTTATTTTATTTTCTGACGTTTCGGGATCTTTACAGTTTCCATAAACGTAGCACGACTGAGCAGAGCTTTAGCGTTAGAAAAATCATAAAAATTTTGAACGTATAAATGATAACATGTAGATGCGTACTTATTTATAATTCAAAATAATGAAGGTCATTAAGTATACAAAAAAAAATACCTACGTGTCCACTTGAAAACCTCTTTTTTTCATCGTTAGAAAACCAGAAATACATACCTTCACTATTTTTGTTACACACTTCAATAAACATTGATATTTTAATATAAGTAATCGTACAAAACAAATAGGGCAAGTTTTTTTTATAAACACAGTTATAATTAATAGCGACCATTTAAAGACATTTGTAATATTATCTAAACTCAATTTTACACTATTAATTTTATTACACGGTAAACTCAATTGCATTTTTTGCACATGTGACGTAACTAATGTCCTGTCATTTCATAAGTAATACGGTCGATTAGAGAAATAATAGACTTTGTGTTTAATTTACTCTATTTGCGTAAGATGTATTAAAACAAATTACTGTTTTAATATGTCATATAATTTATTAATATTAAGTATTGTAATGAAGTTTTAATGAAAATCTTCTGAAGTATTTGTAGAAGTTATTAGAGTAACATGCTGTATTTAACGGAGAAGTTCTATAGTGATTGCATCTCTACAATTAGGTCCGTATTGGAAGGTGATAATAAAATTGTTTTCAATAACAACAATTTGTTAAAAATATAATTAGGACAAAACGAGACGGCGTAGCTATTGAGTTACATTAGATAAAGAATAGGTACATAATTCCAGTTATTTTTTTCAAAAATAACTGGAAGATTAACTAAATTGAGATTAAAGTGAGAATTAAAAAGGTCAAAGGTGAAAGGTTTATAGGTACTTATTTCATTTTATTTATTGATATTGATTATTGATTAATCAACCATAATAAAATCGTAACTTCGCCAATTTATAATCTAAGTTCAAGAATCAGTGATATATTTTTGCATAACGCCAGATAATTAGAATAAAAAAAATCTAACACACCAAAGACCTAATTAAAAATAAAAAAATATCTCCATTAAAGTCATAACTCGCATATTAACCGTAACACAAGTAAAACCGAGCAATTAATAATTTCAAGCTCCCAACCGATTCGACATTTACATGAACTATCGTTGATTTACAGTGCGCAGGAGTGGAGAAATTGTTTTTTAAACGTTGATTTGTTGGTCGACTTTATATTCTGGACTATCCTAGGAAATCATTATTTCATGTTACAGACGGTGGCAATATGTTCCTGTTTTTATCTAGCAAATAGTAATAGGAATGACGACTAGTTTTTTTCAAGTTGTATATACGTCACGTTATAGTGTAAATTGTACCATATCGTGACGTCACCCCCACTCCCGAACTTTGGGAGCTTACCTATCCTCCTATCCTATATTAAACCGAGGTGCGACCCCCACCTTGCCCTCGGGTCGGTCAGGGCTAAAAACCCTAAACCCAAGCCAAAAGGCTTAAGAGTCTCCTTTCAGGAGTCTCACCACCCGTCCGGTTTTGCAGTAAAGGCCCATTAGCTGACCAACTGCGCTTCAGTATTCAGTTCGAAAAAAAAAAATAATAAAAAACCTATATTAAAAAATAGGTACCCGTCCAAATGTTTTAATAATCTAATTAATGGACTAAATTAGATTTCGGTTTCTTTACCCAGTCGTCATCCCTAATTTAACAAGATGACGTATATTTTAAGTTTCTAACCCATAGGTATAGTTTAGGCTCTGCGTTACTCGTTAAGTCAGCTTCTCCTTGTATCTATAGATTTGTTAGCATTTCGGGACAAAATGGTACCTATATAATTCAATTTATCCCAAACTACTACAAAATGTACAATAATGATGACACGTGATCTAAGACTCAGATAAGTATTAAATATTCGCAGTCTCGTACTTACATCTGCTCAGGCTACTTCCTCCAAGATTCGAACCCGTTACCTCCAGCTTCGATGTCAGGTTCTCGTACACATGGAATGCACTATGTTTGATGTATTGGTACTCAAGCTAGCTTCTACCCGCGACTACGTCTGCACACAATAAGCACAAGTTTCACCCTCTACTTAAGGGGTGGATATTCAAAAAACCTTTCTTAATTATCTCCTTTTATAATGGTACCTATATAATTCTTGTTCAGACACTTGATTTCGACACTCTTACAAGCATCGAGGGTGTCGGGCACAAGGGCGTGCATTTCATATAGGCACAATGGTATAAATGTATGGAGTGCCTACCCTGGTGTAGTACATGCGCAACCTTCACTGCACGCACCTGGGGCCATTATAAGAACTTACTGCTTACAGCACTGCTTCTATGTTATTCAAGGAATTTATCGCACATACGTAGAAACATTAATACATCCAATACACTTAATTTTCTAAATAAAAAAACGATCCGAAGAAAAATTCTTAGTTAAAATTATAATTATAACAACATTATTTCTTATAATTAGCATAATTATTGCAATTTTCTGTCACGCATGCGCGTAACATGCATAATGATCAAGAATATGATGGATTCATACTAAACACAAGTTAATATAATGTACTTGAGTATATGCTTGTACTATGCTAATGTGGTTATTACATTTATATCGGAACTACGACCGTTATACAATGTTGCCATTTTAAATTTGGTTACAGATATATTTTTTATTTATTGATAGAAATATTTGTGGTTTAGTTAAAAATTACGTACTTAATTAATTAGTGATCAAGTGAAAACCAAATTATTATTTTGTTTAGATATACATATTCCTCATGTAGGTATTATTATTCATTTCGGTTTGTATAATGAAAGATAAATAAATTTTAAAATTTGAGTACCATAGTACCTAACACTATTATTATAATTTATTTATGACGCCATTTTGTTTTTCTGTTTGATCATCAAACTAGTTCAACAACCTTATTAAATTTTTGTACAATTTTACAATATATAAAACTTGCTATGTTCAGAAATATTTTCATTGTATATAATTAATATTATGATGATTTTAACATGTAGATATTTAAAGATAAATAATAAAAAAAAAACACCATCACAAATGTACCTACTTCTTTAAAACTCAAACTATAACTTTTGCCTATTTTAACATACTGGCAACATTAGTAAACACAAGATAAATTAATACAATACTTTATAGGTCACTCTTATTGCCATTTGTCATAATCTGACAGTCCGGTATATTAAAGTGAAATACATCAGAAGGCGCCGCGTGTATTGTAAAGGGTTAACAGCTGTATTGCATTATTTATAATTCTTAAAGGTTTTATGATGAAATAGGTACCTACCTACTTACCTAGTATTAGTCTTTTTGGACCTAGCAATATGGACTAATATTTATTAAAGAAAATAGACAAGCCTATTAGGTAAGTATCTGAAATGTCATCTATGGTTTGTGCTGTGTTAACTTTAGTGTTAGACTATCAGCTCACTCAGCTAAGGATATGGAAACTGTAAAGTTTTCGAAAGAAAGTAAAATACGCGAATTAAATCCCATATAATTTTTCATTACAATATTATAATAAACGGCTGTGTGTGATTGCGTCGGCTTAGAAGTTTGATCGCAGCTCCAAGCGACAATTGACTTGAGTAGGTATTTGATATAAATTTCAACTTGATACCTCTCCACGTTCCTGAGAAAAAAGGTCTTGACGTACCTACAGACGGACAACAAAGTGAAACTCAAAAATTTTTAGTATTTATTAGGGACTTTAGTGATATTCACATACTTTTGTTTGAACGAATCTGACTAGAGACATCGTAGTGTCTTTTTTACTTTGTGTATTTTTCTTTTTTCTCCTGTAATTTTATTTTATATTTTACTCCTGGAAAACTTTACATTTCCAGTAAATTTAATTTAGTCTTTTGACATCTGGAGACCTTATACATCTCCAGTACCTATTGTTATTTTTTGTTTTTTTTTTCTCCTATTAGATTTTTTTTTTTAAATGTAATTAGATTACATACATATTGTAATTTGTACATAATTTATACTTAAGTGAAAAAATTGTACCTCATTGAGTTTATTCTCGATTCTTCTCAAGAGGTTTTTTTTTTGCTGAATCGAAAAAGAATATTAATTTTAATGTTGACATTCACAAGTGCCTGTAAGAGCCTAGCCTGAATAAATGATTATTTGAGTTTGAGTTTGAGATTACTTTTAACTAAAAATTCCAGATCTTAATATCACTACATAGTATAAAACAAAGTCGCTTTTTATGTCCCTATATCCCTATGTACGCTTATAACTTTAACACTACGCAACGGATTTTGATGCGTTTTTTTTAATAGATAGAGTGGTTCAAGAGGAAGGTTTATAGCACCGTGTGAAGCCGGGGATCGCTAGTAGTATATAAGGTGGTCCTTAGACTTAGGTCAGATCGCTGGCTGAAAGCGGGCGGCGCGAGACAAGCCAATATGAAGGTGCTTGGTGAAGACCCAGCAGCGAACGACATTCGGCTGATATGATGATTAAAATGCAGGACATCACAGGCATGATAGTGATGATGATGGTGATATGTGATAGTATCACAGTGAAGGCTACCGTGATGGGAGGAACACGGCTCTCTGCGTCTTCCTGAGATCGCGTGCGTATCACAATTTACTTATTTGGCCTGATTAGTTCCACGGAACCAAATCCGGCCGGTGGCTGTGAGGCTACGGGAACTATTGAGACATCATAAAGAAAACAGTTTGAAATCCTACTACTATTATAAATGCGAAAGTAACTCTGTCTGTCTGTCTGTCTGTCTGTCTGTCTGTTACACTTTAACGCTAAAACTACTGGCCCTATTTAAATGAAATTTGGTACAAAGAACGTCTGGAGCCTGAGAAAGAACATAGGCTACTTTTTAACCGACTGCAAAAAAGGAGGAGTTCCACGAGGATGTAGTCGCGAGCAGAAGCTAGTGAGAAATAAATGAAAGAAATGCGTCATTGGTATGTTAGCTAAAAGTTGACTAGATAGAAGGTATCTAAATAATAAATGAGTAGGTCTTTAGGTACCTACCTAGAGATAACTCTAGAAAACTTTGCAGTTTTCATATGCATACAATAACTTTCAATTGCTTATAACGTTAGCAAATAAAATAAAATACGCAAGTAGTATCATAGGAAGGTACCTTCCTGGAAGTTGTTTTATTTCAATGTGTGTGTGAACAGCTTATTAGACACACATTTGCTCTAGACATACATCGTTCCGATATTCCACCTTTTTAAATAATAATATTTTATTGGAATGAAACAACTTTAACGGATTTAATCCGCGTATTTTATTTTTATTGGCTCACGTTTCGAAGCCTTTACAGATTCCATAATCATAGCACGACCGATATAGTCTTATGCTAAAGTATTATGCTGCTAATGTATATTAAGGGCGAAGGCATCAGAAAATAATAATAATTTTATTAGACAGAAATAAAAACTGCATGAGTGATATTAACGCACACTACATACAAATTATTAGAATAAAACCTACTTATTTAATTATACATTAGTACCTACTAATGGATAATTGATTAATAATCTAAGTTGCGATATAATTAATATTAAAAAAAAACAGTATCATAGACACATTTGTCAAAAGTAACAAAAGACAATCGCTCTAAAAAAAACAACACAAGTGCCGCTCCACGCCTCTTCGAATAATCCGGGCCTTACAATATTTGGGCCTCATTACGGTGTCAATAGAAGATTAGGGATAAGTCGAATTTTGAAAAAAGAAACCGAATAAGTGCATTTTTTACGACGCTAGCCCGGACACAATTACAGCCGCGAGACAAAACTCAATTATTGTAAAAACAACGGTTAAGTGAGAATTGCTTACGTCTTTAGAGGGTTCCGTACTCTGATTATTTAAAGAGGAAATAACTTCTGATGCCTTCGTGGTTATTCACCGACATTCTAAAGGAAATATAAATATATATTATTATAAATAGTTATAGAAAATATAAACATAATAATTTACTAATTTATTAATAAATTATTAGATTGTAAGGAGATATAAAACTGGGATATAGATAATTACAATAAAAGAGAACCAATATCCTTAACAGACTTAAACGCGCATTACGTGGGTATGATTAGATTAAATTTATTTATTTCTAATTATAAAGTATTATTATTATAATTACAAATTTTATGTCACGTTATATATTAACTCATAGTGTCAACAAAATTATATACCTAGGTACCTATTATAAGAAAGACAAACACAGAACAAATAAAATTAAAACTATTTTAGAATTTTACAAAAAAAAATACAAAATGTCATATGTTATGATAGGTATTTTTTCTCTTTAGTCGTCAATCGTCGTATGCCATTCTCCATATGCCCAAGCAACCCTAAAACACAACTAAATTCGAATCTCGAACGCTCGTTCCAATCGCGATACCTTAAATAATAATATGCAGCAAGTTTGATTGACAGTTTCCACAGACTAAAAACCTTTCGGGCGCCGGCCTTTGTACGAAAAAATATCGGACAAAATTTTTATTTTTTTTAATTCAAATTCCCCGATTCAAAATTGGAACGTATCGAATTAGCCAACGATTATCGAAATTTCACGTGGCATATGTTCGATTCGAATTACGAATTATATGAGCTTTTGCGGTTCGGAATTTGAAATTAAACTGTTTCGGGGAACGTTTTGAATTGATATTTCGCTAATTGGTTGTGGTGTTTATGGTTCATATTTGAATTTAACTGCATCTATTTAACATAAATAATAATACCTACTTATTATACACGCGCATATAAATATGTACCTACTTCTTTACTTATGTTTATGTCTAAAACTAACTATTATAAGTACTTTTAAGTAAGTATATTGACTATTTTATGATAGGTATTATTATGTTAATTGACATCGCTTTCGTTGCAAATTTGATATTTTTACATTACAATTTATTTTGTTTATAAATAAAGTAGGTACGTAAGTATCTACTGTAAAATTTTCAAAATGTCTGCAGACAAAATAAAATACGTTCGTCAATTCCGTTATAGTTATTTTATTTTTAGAAGTAGGTATTTTTCCTTTAATAAATCGTAGGTACAACAAATGACAAAAGTAAGAAAACAAGACGAGACTATGATTACTTAACTTTCTATATCCAGTTCTCATCCCTATTGACGATAGTTTAACATATAAGTAGGTATGTACCTACACTAATTCATAATTATTTAAACTATTATAGTTGTTGACTACTTACTTATTACGTACTAGCTTCTGCCCGCGACTTCGTCCGCATGGAACTCCTCCTTTTTTGCAGTCGGTTAAAAAGTAGCCTATGTCCTTTCTCAGGCTCCAGACTTTCTTTGTACCAAATTTCATTTAAATCGGTCCAGTAGTTTTAGCGTGAAAGCGTAACAGACAGACAGACAGACAGACAGAGTTACTAACGCATTTATAATATTAGTAGGGATGTCCATTTCTAGGTTATCATCTATTACCATACCAAATTTCATCAAAATCCGTTAAGCCGTTTAGACGTGAAAGAGCAAAAGTCCCAACCAAAACGACTAAAAATCACTATCTCAATTGAGTTATCTGCCTACTGCCTACCCCCTAAGAACGATGGCGTGATTATTTATAGCCTATGTCCATTTCTAGGTTATCATCTATTACCATACCAAATTTCATCAAAATCCGTTCAGCCGTTTAGGCGTGAAAGAGCAACAGACAGACAGACAGACAGAGTTACTAACGCATTTATAATATAAGTAGGGATAGGGATTATAAGTAACCTTGTATGGGCAGTAAGGGTTTACGGAAGGTTAGTAAGCGTGCGGTAATATTGATTTTTACGGCATTTTAATCTAAGTAACCTCACTTAGTTGGCGCTTTACCGAGCTTATTAGTGTGTGGTTGAAACAACAGATGTCGCTCTAATGCACAAAATTTCATCAAATTATGGTTTAAATATATTTTTTGTGAAAAACTGTTTTTTATTTCGTCTACGTAAAGCCAATGCAATGTTCTGACAAATTTTCTCAGTGTTGGATAATTTTAAAACTACTTGTTTTTCATCAAAATATAAAATTACTTATAGGACCTGTATTTTGTGTGAAAATCCATTTTTGGATTTCGACCACGTAAAACCATCATACAAACTTTCTCTGTATTAGGTAGGTATTAAAATATCTAAATTGTTATTTCTACCGAGCAGACTCAGGTCAAACACAGGATTTCAATTAAACTTAACATAAAGAAGATTTAAATTGGTTTGTTTGTAGGTATTGAATACCAAAAAATTGAAAAATTTTGAAAAAATCTTTCGCATTGGGAATGGAACATTCACGCTATATAATATTAAAAAAAAATAGGGTTCCGTGAAAAGCCGGGACCGCTAGCAAAACAATAAAATACGATTACTAAAATCACACTAAAGACACACAATGTTGTATAGTAAATATCATATTATTATTTTACAACATATCGTAAAAGCGTATCATGACAGTGCGTGTGTCGGGGCGATTTGACAGTGATTTAATATGACTGTCATACGTTAAACATTTATTATGACCGTATGAGGACGTGACTGTAACTGATTCTGTCGTTTACTGATTTTAAGTAAGTACTTACCTATAACTTTGGACTTTTTCAGTTTCCGTATTTGTAGAAGTTTTATAATTATTTGAACTTTTTAATACTTATCCGTACCTACTTGTAGGTACACTACTTGTAGTACCTACTTGTAGGTACTCAGTTTTATAACTAGGTAGGTAGGTAGTAGTAGGTATAATGAAACTTTTTACTATCCGTGTTTGTAGCATTTATATACATACTTCTTTAGGTACCTACCTATAATAATTTCTGATGCCTTCGCGGTTTAGATAAGATTAATTTATTTCTCAAAATTCATACAGTATAATTACAATATAATGTCAAATTATATGCACTCATATTGAGATCGTCAGAACAAAAAATAAAAATAAAAATAAAGAAATAAATAATATGAACAAATTACATTATAACGTTATAAAAAAAAATACATTATTATGTCAAAATATTATAAAAAAATGGATTAGTGTAAATGGATTTATACATTGAAATGAACCAACTATAAATGGATTTACCTCCTTTTAGCTGTATTTATCACTTTATCATAAGACTATTGTCAGCTCAGTCGTGCTACGATTATGGAATGTAAAGGCTCCGAAACGTCAGCCAATAAAATAAAATACGCGAGTTAAATCCGTTTAAAGTTGTTTCATTAAAATACTTAGGTACTTAAGTACCTATATAACTATTTGAACTTTCTTATTTCCATACTTGTGGCAGACTCAGACTGGCCTACCATAGGGAAAATCTCTCGGTGAAAAGATGTTTAGTTACCTATCCATTATACCTATCTAGTTGGAAATGTGAGAATTATCAATTGTGCTAATCAGAATTTAACTGACCCACAAAAAGAAGGTTCTATGTTGGTTATAAGTTGCCACTATAAATTATGTCTTATTGCCATTATCATAATTTTTAGTATTTAAGTATATTATTATGTTACTACAGCTACCAGTATTTAAGTAAGTAGGTAAGTACCTATATTCGGTAGGGTGTACCCAATCTTTAAATTAGGCATCTATGAAGTTGTTGTGACAAATAGGTCTTAAACGAAACTAGGCGCTCTAACTGATCAAAACAATAAAAAACCTAGGTATAATATTATATTAGACTAGCTGTCCGCCCCTGCTTCGCACGGATCATCTTTTTTTTATAGCCTATGTCACTCTGGAATAGTTTTCTGGAGCCTATTCAATCCAAACAAACGAACAAACAAACCTTTCCTCTTTATAATATTAGTATAGAAGTATAGTATTTTACATATTTTGCATTTGATACATTTAAATAAAAATACATTGACAAATCTTCTATCACAAAGAATACCCTTTGTGGTGTAGTATGAATTTTCTTTTAACCTTATGTATAAAAGGTGCCCTGAATAAGGGTCGCGCGTCCGCGACCGCTCTTGAGGGGAAAATGAGGAAATGTGCCCTCCCGCCGCCATGTTGTGACGTCACACCGCCGCCGGGGACGCATTTGGTTACAGTTTTTTTTTTTATAATATTTTGTAACTATAAAAAAATATGATACAATACAAGTAGATACGTTTAGTTTAAATAGGAATATACATTTTTGATTTTTGATAAAAATAGAACTTGTATGTACAGTTTTCAATTTTATTTTAAATTTTTTTAGTAGTTTTAGGTGGCGAGAATCCAATGTAGGTACCTAAGTACCTACGCTCTAATCCAATTTATACCTAGCCAATTTTTTTATACTTAACAGTTTTTTTATTATAATCAAAATGATACTAGACTAGTTGGAAAAATATCAAATATTTTAATTAACTGTTATCTGGACAGGTAGGTCGGTAATAAAAATTTTCAAAATATTAATAATAAGAATTATTATTAACGAATAAGTTGATTATAAATTAATAAATAACGCTTTGGTTAGATAAAATTTGCACCTTTCTATTATTATGTTACTAGTACCTAATATAAATTAAAAATGAAAATAATTCATGGATAATTGAAACTCATTAACAGATCCAGTGTTCAGATAACGTCAAATTAATAGATGGACTTATAATAACTTATAGTTATCAAAGAATGTAAAAAATTCAACGCTCATTGTAAAATTAAATCAATAAGATAAGATAACACAAATTGCGAAAATAAATAGTAAAGGTGCATACAAAAGTATCTGTAATTTTACTGTCTTCACAATTTATTAGTACAGCGTTTTGGCGTATCAATGAAAACAAGTCCCGATTGATCTGTGCAAACTGAACTTTAAAACAGAAGCTAGCACAAAGGCAATACAATTTAACAAAACTAAACGCAAAAAAAGTAATGCAATTGAAAATAAAAATATACGTCAATCCGTCCCCGTGCGCGCTTTGAAGACGCCGGCCGCTCCGATTGGTTGTTCACTAAATGGAGGCGGGTTGGTTTTAAGCCACACCTCCCACAGTCAGGGGTCTAAACGAACAAGCTAGCAAACCACCGTTGGCGCTCGGCGGCGCCACGCGTATATCTCTCTAAAAATATAACCTCAAAATACACGTGAGAATAACCGTTTGAACAAACACCCCCCAATAGTGAACACGATGACTGTCATAAGTGTTAAAAGTGCCGGCTAGAATGAAGATTCTCATTGGATTCTTGAAATAACTTGAGTGTTTGTGTCGAAGTGTTGTTTGACGTGAAATCGATACGAACGCAGTGACCTCTGTGAAAACAGAAAAGGGTGTTACATAAAACTGAAACTAACCTAAAAAGTGGAAAACAATGTTTGTTTAAATCAATCGATTTTAAGTGTCAATTTCTTCCAAAAGGATTTCCATTTGCGTTTGTAGCTCAAGCCATTCTTCCAAGCGGTCTTATTAGAAAAAAATATTCCTATTAGATAATTTGACGGTGAAAAGCGTTTTTGTAAAAATACGTGAATCGTTATTTAAATTATAAAACCGAACCAAAACAAAGGCATTAATAATATGGAGCGGCCTTCGGTACAGGAAGATATTAATTATTTTCGATAATTAATTTCGCGAGGCTGCGCTTTATTGAGTTTCCAAATTAACGAATCTTAGTAAAATCGGTAAATAAAGTAAACACGTTACGTATTATTATTCAATTGTGCTTCAATCATAAAAAAATACTCTTAATTCGTGAAAAACAATCCAAAGTAAAGGTCTTTCATATTGTATTAAATTAAAATTCTTTATATAATACAAAACCAGTGAATCTCAAATATAGTGATTTAGCACAACGAAATTATACACAAGCCTGAGAATTACGCACATTTTTCCATTTTAACAAACAATTCACAAGCCGTCGCAGTTCATAAACTTCCAAATCCACAATAAACGCAAATTTCACCAATACAAAATCTACACCCAATACTTGAACAAACATCCCCAGGCTTAGCCCCAACTTTGAACATTGACTTTGAACACCGCCCGTGATTGAACGAACAAGCTGTGCCGTTCAACCGTCAAGATAGCCGCTGACTCGAAGTTGCTGTGCGGTTGGGGCGGGCCGGGCTACGCGTTGGAGGGATGCGTGGATACGATGCTCCGGCCGCCCCAGCACGCCAGCCAGCTCGGGACGGTCTACGCTACCAAGAGGAGAAGAAGAAATGGAAAAAGGTCAGTGAACTTATTACCAAGTTTCTAAAATGTCGTAGCTAGGTTGGTGGATTTACCAAGTTTCTAAAATGTTTATGAACTGTCGTAGCTGTGTACGACGTACGAATAGTGAACCCAATAATGTTATGTAACGTATTGATGAATGATGTGCCCAGTTATCCGACAAGGGACTACCTATCAGGTTAAGATTATGTTAGAAACTCTACGTTTTAATTATAAATTGTTGTCCTCTTAAATTTGATTGTACTTATTAGGTGTAATCCTCTAAATATTAAAGATATCCATTAGATACAACTATGCTAGATAAAGCCTTTATCAATGTAGATTCGAATAAGATTATTAAATTATAATAAAAATAGATACCATCTAGCTTATTCTATTGGACCCTTTAAATATGTCAAAGTTATATATACCTACTTAATTATAGAGATAAACACCTTTTCGGCTAAGCAGGATTTGTTTAAAGACGAAAATGTCATTAAAAATAATCGTCAATGTAATAATACATTACTTACTAGTAGGTACATGAAAAAAACAACGTAAATGTCAAATAGCTAAACGCGACGAGCATCGCTCTCGCAATCTCATTTTCTAAGTTTCTTGAGACAATTAGATCAGGCAGGAATTCAACAATTTGCTATACTCTCGCTTACAGTCGTAAAGTGTTATAATCTACTATGGATTCTTTCTTACTTATGAATCGAGCTATTATTTGTGCTGTGAATTGATACGCACTTTTCATTAACTAAACATTTTATTATAAGAAAAGCGTCTTGTGGCGTCCTGTCGTCGGTCTCAATGAGGGCCACCGCGTGTCAGAAATCCGCTAGATGCGCTAGTGTAGAATGAGGTCCAGCTGTCATGTACCACCAATCACAGGCCAGTAGCTTGTCTCTCATTGGTGGAACATGACAGCTAGACCTCATTCTACACTAGCGCATCTAGCGGATTTCTGACACGCGGTGGCCCTCATTGTTAACTCCCTACGTCAAGTCTAAATCCAAAGGTCCCAGTGGCCAGTCAGTGGCCAGTCAGTATTGTCAGTCGGCCGCGTCAACAAACAAGGTCCAACGCCACGACAATTTTATCATTAATTTAATATGTAGGATTTTCTTATATTATAAGGAAATCCTACATAATATACCTACTAAGTTGCAATATGACATTGCAATGACTTGACAATTACCTACCCAACTAAACTTTACTTGTTTAGTTTTTGAAGCAAATAAAAAAATACGCAGGAGTTTTAAAAATAGTAGGTACCTAGGTAAGTACAATTTCTTCTAAGTATTAGTAGGTATAATAAATACGGCCTGTTGGTCGCGTAGTCATAGTCCCTGACTTTGAAACCGGAGGTTGCGGGTTCTAATCTTACTAGCAGCAGATGTCATGTAATAAACATAAGCATCTGTACCTAAGTCTTGGATGTCTTTTATAAGTTTCTCATTTGTTTATTATTCATATTACAAGCTTTCGTTAATGAGGGCCGCCTCGTCCCTTTTATCTTGTAGAATGAGGTCTAGCTGTCATGTTCCACCAATGAGATGAACTGCTACCTGTGAGTGGTGGAATATGACAGCTAGACCTCATTCTATATAACGCCTATCGGATTTTTGAAACTTAATACTCTCATTATTGTTAAAAAAAAATATTTACTAGTATAATAAAGTTTAGGTAGGTACATATTAAACAGAAGCTGATTTCCGCCGGCATTGAATATAATGTCATTAATCATCTATTGAAAATCATGATGTTTACAAATATTAACACTTTTAAAAAAAGTTGCCTTACAGCATTATAGTTTAGGTGCCTAATAACAATGTAATTACTCAATTTGTCACACTTGCGTCGATTTGATTTATGTATTTTCGACATTTTTGCTAGAAAAATTCTCAGGTCCTGAAAAAGTGAAAAAGCATAGGTACCTAGTGTAAGTAATACCTACTTAATGTTGAAATATATTTGTAGTAAAATTTACCCTCCGATAAAATTAGATTAACTTATTATTATATCTGAGAATCATTTCTAATTCAGGAAATATATAAACCCGCTATATTTCGTTTCCTAAAGGTTTCTTTCAATACAACCAACCATAGTTAAAAAATGTCCAAATATTTGTCAATTTTGACTTCACAGCAAAAACTAGTACCTAACTACTTACAGTTACTTACCTACATAAATCATTGCAACTCATCATTCTTACATCAAGCAGCTAAATTATTTATCATTTGCTCTGAATGATTCTATCATCCATCATATATTATACTAGTAATAACATTAAATTAACAAATGAAAAGGTCTATCTGTCTGTCTAATCTATTTGTATGAAAATTTGTATAAAGAACGTTCTAATTATATCAGGGGGATATAAGGGGTTAAAAAGAGGCTAAGAAATTTTTATGGGTAATCAATAACCGCTGAAATTACACATTAATAATCGTTAAAAGATATAGCAGTTTCTATCTCAAAAATAATTCCTTCAGGGGGTGAAAAAAATGGGGGGTGTAAAGGGGAATCAATAACTACTATGGACTGTAGGTATTTTTTAGCAAATCTAACTAAATAACTAGGCGAGTGGTTCTTTTACAATCGTTATCCCAACTGCGGTGGTGGATTTGCCCTAAGTCCGAGCCTAGCCGAGCCTAGGGCGGCTAGATACTAGCGGTAAATCGTGACAAAAAAAAACACTGATGTAAAGTTTCTTAATATGTGATGAGTGCTAAGAAAGGGGCGGCATATGGCCTAGGCTAGCGGCCAGAACTGCAAATCCGCCCCAGCCCAACTGACATATAAAACACTAGCGGCCCGCACTGGCTTCGCACAGATCCCTTTTTTTTTATAGCCACACGGGAATAGTGTGGCTTTCGAACAGTGAAAGAATATTTCAAATCGGTCCAGTCTTTTAGGAGCCTATTCAATCCAAACAAACAAACGTTTCCTCTTTATTATATTAGTATAGAAAATACAAATTGAATAATATACTCCCAAAAATATGGAACAGTAAAAAATTATAGAGCTAGGTATATGAGTACCGGGACCGATTTAAATGAAATTTTGTATGAAAATGCAATAAAAAATGTCGTTTTACACAGACAAAGCCACGGGCAGAAGTTTCTCATGATTATGCCAATATTCAATAACGATGAAGTTATGTACATAATAACTCATAAGCAATAATGAGATGTGACTACATTCATTAGTAAGCGGTTGTAGCAATATTCATGGAAAAAACGTTATTCTTTAAAAGGATTGTGTTAATTATTTGTGATGCTTTCGCGGTTATTGGGTACGGGATAAAATTATAACGGATTAAACTCGCGTTAGCTCATTTTATGCTAACGTTTGGAAAACTTTACAGTTGCCGTATTCTGTTGTTTTAACTGTTATTCGTATTTAGTACTCAAATATATGGCACAAAGTGCTTAGGACTTATGGATAGTTTTGATTTATAACTATAATTCAGAAATGTATTGTTAATCCAACAGCATAATAACAATATAAATTAGGTATTATTAGCATGGAATAAAACTAGGTATATATAACTTCATTGCAAACATACAGTTTTTAAAAAGCGACCCTGTAAAGAACATGATGCAATAGTAATTAGTAATAATCCAATTGGCCCAAAGAAATAATTTCAAAATAATTTCTGATGCCTTCGCGGTTATTACACATTAGAATGAAACAACTATTAACGGGTTTAACTCGCGTATTTTTATTTTATTTTATTAGCTGACGTTTCGGATTCTTTACAGTTTCCATAATCGTAGCACGACTGAGCTGACAATAGTCTAACGCATAGTTACAACGTCTAGTTAATAGTTGTTTCATTCCAATGTGTAATAACCGCGAAGGCATCAGAAATTATTATACAACGACTTTGTTTTATACTATGCAGTGATAAAAAATAAACAAAAGCGAAATTATTTCTTAATTATATTACTTCCTGTTAACCTTTGAGTGACTGGGTTAATATGACCATACTTAAAATTAGACCACAGACACAGGTGGGAGCGTATTAGCAACTTGTTATTGGCTATGGTATATCAATAGTCTAAGCACAGAACAACATATCTACATACATAGAAGTTTCAAAATACGAAACAAAAATCACACTGGAATTAAACAACTATTAACGGATTTAACTCGCGTATTTTTATTGTCAGCTCAGCCGTGCTACGATTGTGGAAACCGTAAAGAATCCGAAACGTCGCCAAATAAAATAAAATAAAAATACGCGAGTTATATCCGTTAATAGTTGTTTCATTCCAATGTGTAATAACCGCGAAGGCATCAGAAATTATTATAACAAAAATCTGTTATATCACATCCAGTTATCACTACCTCTTTGTACAAACCGTGCCGAATATCATATGAAAAAGTTATACCCGGCCTATTACATTCATTCGATTAATTTATGAGGTGAATAATGACCGATGTATCGATGATTCGAATCGATTGTTCCATTCGATTTGTGACCGTATCGATTCGTATAGCGTACCTACATTTCTAATTTTGAAATTAGCGATCAATATGGTCTACGTCACGGTGCGCGCCATTTTGATTTTTTTATTGGCTATGGTATGAAATTTTCAGCCGGTTACGAGTCGAGGCAAGATTTCTACTATGAGGTAGGTAATGAAACATTTGTATTTATAAAACGAAGATGCTCTTCCGCTACTACATTAATATATGTAGGTACCTACGGAATCTGATTTGAGTAGGTATCAATAATTATTTTCGACGCTTTTACATAATTTTGACTACTGGCATATTTTTCGAACATTAACGTAGGTACAATAAGTATTTTCTCGGCACATGTACGGGAGATAAATGGGTTATCTATATCTATACTAATATTATAAAGAGGAAAGCTTTGTACCTATTGTTGTATGTTTGTAATGAATAGGCCTAAAAACTACTGGACCGATTTTAATAATTATTTCACTGTTGGGAAGCTACGTTCACCCTGAGTAACATAGGCTATTGAAAAAGAAAAATTAGGGATCCGTGCGAAGCCGTGGCGAACCGCTAGTACGTAATATGTAAATTTTGTTTTAATCATCTACTTATATATAATATTACGTTATACTTATGTTAAGACTTATTATAATTATTGGTTACAAATTCATATTAGCAAATAAAATTTCAAATGAAAATACAGCTTGATGGATACGCTAACTAAACAATAAAATATATTGTAGTTTATAGTATGAACATTATTAATCTATATATCGAGTAAGTACCTACATAAGTAAATTAACGATATTAAAACGTAGGTAGGTAAGTAACTGATAATTATCAGTTACGTACGTACCTACTATAATATACTTATAGAGCTACAACTTTACAAAGACAAATTTACACAAATCCAAAATAAAAGAAGCGACAAAATTAACAAATTAGAAACAAAAGAAGCGTGAAAAATTAGAACAAAAACAAAAGAACCATAAAACTTTCCTCCCTGGTCCGTCAAGTGTTAAAAGACCATCAAAATTACACAATACAAACGCTAACTCGTCAAATTCGTTAATAGTGATATTTACTAATAATGTCAGTGATGTGTAAGAAGCCATGAAACACGTGTAATTTGTGTCCAACGACCATAAGACACGGTAATTGTGTGTCTAGTGCCTTCTAAACTGATCATATTCTATTATGACTACGAAAACATTATAAGTTAAGAATTATGAATTGGAAAATTATGTGACGTTTTAGATAAATAAAAAAATGTAACGAAATAATTATATTAGCATCCTATCGTCATCTGAGTCGACTACGAATATGGAAACTGTTAAGTTTTCAAAATGCACTTAAGCAAATAATTCAATAATCATTAGTTAGACAAAAATATTTAACTGAACGGTAATAGGTTATAACCTATAAAATTATAGAAAATCTAACTGCAGTTTATTATTTCTCAGTAAATTATAAGAAGTAGGTAATATTTAAATACAATTGATAGTAAAATTATATAGTCCTTTAGTAAACAGAACTGCAAGTATTATATCATAATACAAAGCTATATAAATAAATTAGTCTTAGTAATATTAAAATAATAATATTACTATTATAAACCGGCAGTTTAGACATTTTTTTAATGAGATTATTTTCACATACTTAAGCCATTATAATTATAATTATACTTATATCAGAATATATAATATTAGGAATCCTTCTTAACATAGGTATACTAGTACATAGTATCTATACTTTACTCTAGTAAAGTATAGATAGGTACTTAACATATTAAATAAAAGTAAGAATTGCTTGGAATAGACCAGTCTTTAAAAAAGCTTAGAATTATTATTCTTAGGTAAGTACCTAATTATACTGTCTACTTGTTATATTTTTCTGGCACATAGGTATACATTTTTTCCTTTTAGTTAAAAACTGTATTCTATTACTGTTCTCTTGATGCATTATCAATTCAGAAATATAAGTCCTACAGCAAACACGTATTCACGTCTTAGTTGCACCTACTTTAACAATTATTTTTCTCTAATACTAATATAATAAAGAGGAAAGGTTTGTTTGTTTGTTTGTTTGAATTAAATAAGCTCCAAAACGACTGGACCGATTTGAAAAATTCTTTCACTGCTGGGAAGCTACACCATACCCAAGTGACGTAGGCTTTAAAAAGGGAATCCGGACGGAGCCGGGGCGAGCTGCTATATTTTAGTATTACTTACATGAATTGGTATTTAAAACGACCATGTTCATAGTAATAACTCAAAACAACAGAAAGCTTGGACACGAAATTAATAAAAGCCACATAAAATCATATTAACCGCTTTTTAGGGTTCAAACGGGCTTATTTAAAAGCACCATCTGCGCCGGCGCAGGTGGCGTACATACCGACACACAGTATGCGAGCAATTTTGTACAATTTCAATTTTTTTATATGCACATTTGAATTCATGATTTGCGTGGAATTTTTATTTTTAACCGCCTGTAACCTTTTCGCCGGTGACAGCGCTCATTTAGTATTATTATTTTTTGCTGTTGATATAAAATTTTATAAAATGTTATGTTTCCTAGTATTTTATCAAGGTTGAATAATCAGTTACGTACGTACTATATACTTATTTCTGATCACCTCGGTTATAATAACGAACACTAAAAAAAAATTATTTGCCCAAATATCGAAATCATTGTTTTATGATAAAAATTTATTAAATATGCACTCAATTACACAAAAGTTAATTGGGAAAGATTCCAAAAAGTCATAATAAGTTGGTTTTTTTACTTAAAATATTTTTTTTCCTGTACAATAAATATATAAAATTAATAGATTTTGCAAACAACTTTGTTTCTCTTAATACAAGAGTTTGCTTTCGTACATTTTTTATTGACTCTATATAATAATTCAATTGCACTATAAATAATACATCAAATTAGCTAATACTAGATTTTACTAATAAAAATTAGCCTTGTGGTGACTCATAAAATCTCAATAGGTACTATTGATAGTCAGTAGAACTGCATGGTAATTATTAAATTAAACTATCTTTGAATTGACATTTTGTAAAGGTTACTGTCAGAACACAACCAATGCAAGATTTTTCCCATACGAATATTTTCTCCATGTTCTAAATAAGTACTATTATGTATTATTATATTATAACAAGCTGCCCGCCGTGGCTTTGCATGGGTGCCATTAAACCAGCAGAGGAACACAACAAAAAAAGAATTATTCTATTTGGTGCAGTTGATTCGAAGTTATACGTGTACAAAGATTTCAATGATTCATCTTTATTTAAAAGTAGGTAAGAATTTAAAAAAAAATCTATGTGACGGATGCGTAGATGTTAGTTACCTACCTACTCAATGGATATTAATGAAACTTTACAATAATACATGCTATAAATTAAAAACATATTGTAAAGTCTAATCTGCAGACGAAGTCGACGGCAGAAGCTATTTCTATCTATAAAATCGATTGAAATATTCAGTCCATTGATAGGTAGCGCGAGTATAGTATTTTGTTTTTGATATCATCATTATATAAACCACTAGCTGTCCGCCCCGGCTTCGCACGGATCCCTTTTTTTAGCCTATGTCACTGGGGAATTGTCTAGCTTCTTAACAGTGAAAGAATTTTTGAAAACAGTCCAGTCGTTTTGGATCCTATTCAATCCAAACAAACAAACCTTTTCTCTTTATAATATTAGTATAGGTAAGACGCCCACTGCTGGACGGCGGTCTCCTCCAAAGACCTACATAGTGACCTTTAACAAGTCTTCAGACCACTTTGTGGAGGGGAACACCCATGCTAAGTCTCCTAATTCATGGTAAGTAATTCTTGTCTGACGCTCCACTCCACGTGTCGCATGGATCCTTTACTTTTTTTAAATATTCTATATCATTATTTAAACTACCACTCGTATATTTTGTGACAAAAGCAACAACAATCGTTATTTTAAGAGACTAAGACCACAACCATATTACTCATGAAACTCCTAAAAAATATTTTGACTAGTCGAAACAATTAACAAGATTTTTCTTAATTTCCGTATTTTTCTTGCCAAAATTTTGGCCGTACCTTTGACCCTACGCATGACGTGAACCGAACTGAGGCAAAACTAACGAAATAAAGTCACATCTTCTATGTTTTTTTTCGATTGGCCAACTGTCCCGTATGGCCATCTCCCCCGGACTTACCCTATATAGTATACTTATAGATATACGGACATAAAACATTCGGTCGTTTATTAAATATACATAACATAACGAAATTAAATAGAAAATTACAATATCAACACAATCATTGAATACAGATAACGTATATTACAAGTCCTATTCCGCTATCATGCAAGCTACAATCGGCGCAGACAATTAAAACTCAGACACAATTAAAATTTCACTTATAAATTTAAAACTTTATTCCACCACACCTTTTCAGTACGTGCGCTTCATTAAGGCCCCTTCACACGTATTCAGAAAATGCAACGTTTTTTTTTTAAATATTACCTGGCGCCGTAACAGTTACTACGAACCCTGAATACTAATAATGGAGAAATAACATTAAACTTAAATGTGTTTTAGCGTAAATTGCAAGTAATTGATTCTAGTTAATTGGTGATGGAACGGCGGTTTGCGTTCAAAAGGATGTATCGAGTATCAATTTTGTTTAAAGGTTAATTTGACGTTTGAAATTAGTTGCGTAGTTAGTTTGATTGATTTTTAAGACTTGAACACACTTTAGGAGTATGATTATAGACTTGTGCGTCTTTAGAAAAACTTAGTTAATTACTTCCTTTTATAACACGCTTTATAAAGCAGTTGTAACGCAAATATTGTCGGTGTTGTAATCTTATATTAGGTAGGTATTGTATTACCGTCATGTTTTTTTTGTAAAAAATTGGCTATAATAGTAACTTTCCTAAATACAAAAGGAAATCTATATAGCAGGTATGTAGGTTATATACCTACATACCTGCTAAAGGAATAGGTAACTTAATGACTAAGAGGGAAATTTTGCACAGTGGTCCCTTTTATAGGGGAGCGCTAAGGATTTTAGAAAATTCACCCTCTAGGGGGGTAAAACGCGAACGCTTATCGTGCGCAAACGAAGTCGCGGGCAGAAGCTCATATTAAAGTTTCTTACCTAATAATATATTTTTCTGTCCTCCGGCCAAAAAACGCCAACTTTCTGGCCGCTGCGCTAAATGAAATTACCGCTTTCTGGCATCGTATACTGACCTCGGCCAGTAAAATAAAAAAGCCTCAGATCACATTTTTGTCAACCTCGGCTTCGCCTCGGGCGACAATTACATGTGATCTGAGACATTTATTATTTTACTGGCCTAGGTGCGTATTGTACTATTGTAATTTTTCATGACGAAATTTCTGATGCCGCGGTTTTTACTAGATACATTGATATGACAAGATGTAAGCTCGACAATTCGTCATAGGGTCACCTCTAAAATCTTTAGTTACTTACCCGCGTTTTCCTACAACCAAAAAACTATACTTTGTATACTAAAACAGAGAATTATTATGTCATTTATCGGTTCAATTATCGACAAATATCCATTATAATTGCTACACTTATTAATACAAACATGCCTCGAGCACTGTTTACTTGTGACGATAAAAAGCGCTTAAGAGCATTATATTATTTAAAACTACTTTGACGGTTACAAATAATTATTTTATATGACAGCCATGAAGATGGATCGAAGGATCGTAGACAGATTTGAAATCGTTTCTAATGTAGGCAAATGTCATTCGATAATAACGAACGCGTATTAACAATTAAAAGGTCCTTTCTCAGGCTCTCTTTCTGTAGACTATCTGTGTACCAAATTTAATTTGAATCCGTTCAGTAGTTTTAGCCTGAAAGCGAGACAGACAGAGTTACTTTCGCATTTATAATATTAGTTGGTAATTTCTGATGCCTTCGCGGTTATTATACATTAGAATGAAACAACTTTAACGGATTTAACTCGCGTATTTTATTTTTATTCGCTGATGTTTTGGAGCCTATAGTTTCCATAATCGTAGCACGACTGTGCTGACAATAGTCTAATGCTAAAGTGATTTATACAGTTACGCAAACTATGGTATCTGTTAAGGCTCCGAAACGTCAGCCAATACGAATAAAATACGCTAAATCCGTATAAGTTGTATCATTCCAAAATATTAGATTAAATTGGCTTATTTCTTACATTGAAGACTTCTCACTTAACTAACTATTACTCAAGTGTTTACCTGAACCTTCTTATGAGTTATTAGTGATCGAATGCCGATATCGGATGATACATCGTGTTTAAATGAGCCGAGAACGCCTGATTACGTCGATATTCGCCGCGAGCGAATCGCAACTGTAATTTGTACGCGGTTTTTTGCGCGTGTCGTGTGCCCTTAATTGTTTGATTGGTCTATGATTTGGTTTTTACTCTGTAACGCACTTTATATATGTATATCACTACATCCTTACTAATATTATAAATGCGAAAGTAACTCTGTCTGTCTGTCTGTCTGTTACGCTTTCACACTAAAACTACTGGGCCAATTTAAATGAAATTTGGTACAAAGAAAGTCTGGAGCCTGAGAAAGGACATAGGCTACTTTTTAACCGACTGCAAAAAAGGAGGAGTTCCACGCGGACGAAGTCGCGGGCAGAAGCTAGTAGTCTATATCTCTATACTAATATAATAAATAGGAGAGGATTGTTTAACATTGGAATGAAACAACTACCTATAATATATATAATAAAATAAAATTTAAAAAAATGTTTTATTTTATATGCTGACATTTCGGATTCATTACAGTTTTCATAATCGTAGTACAACTGAGCTAACAATAGTCAGATAGCAATAGCAAATAAAAATACACGAGTTAAAGCCGTTAATAGTTGTTTCATTTCAATGTGTAATAACCGGGAAGGCATCACAAATTATTAGATTTTTTAACTTATATTACGCACTTGTACCTATGCCTACATTGGTCCAATTTTTGCAACCCTTAGACTGCTATATTTTTTTTACAAAGTGCGTAAAAAATATGCATTTTGCTACAATTTCTACTTTCCCCCCATGAATTTAAATTTTATGCCATCATATTTCATAGTATTAATATCAGTTACAATTATTCATTCTTTTAAAATTGCTTAAAACTAAGCCGCAGATGCATTATGCATAATAATTGCATAATTATCGGATATCAACCAAACGATTACTGTTCATAATTAAAACTACCCCTTTATAAAAATATTATGAAGATTTTTAAAACGGTGTAACTGAGTTTGTTTATAATTTGAGGCAGATGCGTTTATAGGCTCGTTTGAATTATTATCAAAAGTGATAAAATTTAGTAAACATTTTTTTTTCTCAATCGAACAATAAATAACAAAAGTAAGCGCTTCATAAGTGGGGGCGCATGACGTCACTTTGCTGTTTTTATACTTGTTAAATTAGTTAAGTAGCACTGTACTCACTCACATTACAGTTTACATAGAACCTATATGCTGCATAGTGCATAGCATAGGTAATATTTAAAAATATGATTTTATTAGTTTCTTTATTGCTTTCATAGATATGAACATTGGATGGAAAATAACAATTCTATCCACTATGAAACCCTGCAGGGCGCTAAAATAAAAAATATTAAAGTATACTTCTTTCGAGATGATTTAAGTGAAAATACTCATTTTTATACTACTTTTACACAGCTAATAGATAGGTAATATTAAGTAAAGATCCTAATGACAATAACGGTAAAGATAAAAATTATATACTTTTTTTTCTAATTGAATACTGAAGCACAGTTGGCCAGCTGGGCCTTTTACTGCAAAACTTAAACTTTACTGCAAAACCGGTTGGCGAGCCTCCAGAAAAGAGGTGTTCAAGCCTTTAACTTATATACTGTAAGTTTGCAATAAATAAATATCTTTGGACAATTCATACAAATTGATATAGTCCCAAACTAAGCAAAGCTTGTGCTTTGGGACACGGATAAACAATATAAACATACATAAATACATATAAGAAATCCAATCAGGTACAGATGCCAGTCAACACATTGACATCTGCTAGCAGGATTCGAACCCGCAACCTCCGGTTTAGTCAGGGCCTCTGACCACTAGACCAACAGGCCAACTTGACCGCTGACTCGCGCAAGTACTTGCCGCATACGAACGAGGTTCAGTTTTTGCGCCAGCGATGCGCGCGCGCCGCCCGCCATGTTGATTGTCCTAATTAGATCAAAGGTGAGGCCGACACCGGCGAACTTTAGTATAGTTGCTATGAAAAGTTCCAGAGACTTCCTGGGTTTTAAGGCTTTTTGTTGGTTTAATGACATGTCTACATATTTGTTTTATATGTAGTCAAAAAACTTTTGTATTTAAAACCATGATGATTAAGCCTCTAATTAATAAAATTCAGAGATCCGAGAATGTTAAATTCATAACTGGGCGTTATTATGCAATAATGTGTGTGTTTTTGACCTTTTCTTATCTCATTATATGAAATTATATATTTTATTTTAAATAGGCCTCCCACAAAATGAAAATCTTTGATTGACACTATATTGCATAACAGCGTCCAACTTAGGTGTAAAATTCGTGTTTCGTTATATTTATTGACATGTAACAATGTAAGGGTTAGAAACTAGACATTTTGCACAGAGATTCCTTTTATTACGTAGAAGAACTTTAAGAAAAGATTTTAGAAAATTCACCCCTAAGGTAAAATGGGGGTGCTTATCGTGCGCAGACGACACGGATAGAAGCTATTACTATATTAAATACTAGCTGTCCTAACTAACTTGCTTCGCACGGATCTTTTTTTTATAGCCTATGTCACTCGGGAATAGTGTTGCTTCCCAACAGTGAAAGAATTTTTGAAATCGGTCCAGCCGTTCTGGAGCCTATTCAATCCAAACAAACAAACAAACCTTTCCTCTTTATAATATTAGTGTAGATTATTTTTCTTAGTCCTTTCACGTTTTACATTCGACTGTACCTAAACGGGTATTTTAAAATTACGGACTAGGCGTTACGTGCAGTAATACGAGTTTTTATTATACGCACCGATATGGTGTTTAGGAAATAATTGATGGATTGCTTTTAAGTAAGCGTAACTATAATTTATACATACTGCTTTACATGATACATGATCAGAATAACATTCCTTGGCCCCTAAACAAGTGCCAATTCATAATAGCTTCCAAACAAAATTATTAATAACTAGCGGCCCCGACAGACGTCGTCCTGCTCGTCCGATTGTTTTGTCAAAGATCTGTCAAAGTCTTCTGTCTCTTACCGTCAATCACTTTGTATATGGGAGTACCTATAGAAAGATGTTGATTTTACAATTTTTCAAGACGTTTTTTAAATTTTCTCTACTTACAAACGTGCGGTCTGGAGTTATAGCGTCAGGATAGAAAACCCAACTTATTTTTATAGTAGAAGATAGTCTTTATTGTCATAAAATTTTGCACACTTTTCATTCGTTTGTTTACTTTCATTACTCTTAATTTAATTTAGCAGGTGAATAATAATGTCTATTGCTACTATGTCACAATTACGATTTATACTTGTCTTTAAAACTACAACACTTGTAGAATTCAAATTACTACGTGAAAGGTAGATCAAATTGTGTCTTTTCGATGCTTTTGCTCCAATACAAGAATAGAAGAAAAAATTTATCCAGAAAAAAATATGAATGTTAGTAAACTTTGGTGTAGTTATTTTGCTAAAAAATATATAGTTAACAGGCTAATAATTTTAATTAAGTTATTGATTAATTTTAAGATTAAATCATCTTCATTGGAACAAAAAAGTAGATACAGTTAACCGTCTAAATAGCTCTCGTGTGAAAGTATCTTAAACGCAAATTTAGTATAATTGTTTCGCGCTATTTCAATCTGACTTTTATTACAAGAGACAATGGAAAATATCATTACACTTGTTTATAGGGGATCGTGGAGTGTTCCTCTTGCAACTCTGCAAAGAAAAGCTTCCTTTCCTAATATAAAAGAGGTTGTAAAGTTCAGTTACCTATATATTTTACTGGTGATAGGAAAATTGGCTCTTGACAGAATATATTTCTACTAGCTTCTGCCCGCGACTTCGCCCGCGTGGAACTCCTCCTTTTTTGCAGTCGGTTAAAAAGTAGCCTATGTCCTTTCTCAGGCTCCAGACTTTCTTTGTACCAAATTTCATTTAAATCGGTCCAGTAGTTTTAGCGTGAAAGCGTAACAGACAGACAGACAGAGTTACTTTCGCATTTATAATATTAGTAAGGATGTACAAAATATAATTAAGGATCAATGAAATAGTATCTAAGTTATTTACAGTTCCTACAGTGAAATTATTATTTACACTTTTTATTTTGCTTTGATTTAATTATTAATGTAGGAATACGAACTTGAATAAAAAAAGGTAGTACAACAAGTACACATCTTACCGTTATTTATAAAAATTTGCCTATAAGTTTAATGAAAACGGAGTCAAATAACTGCACAAATTGATACTTATGGATTGGGCCTTAGAAAAGCAAGATTCAGTTTTTTAAAAAACTATTTCTTTTATATAATGTACAAAATTATTTTGCCACGGCGTATGTGGTGTAGGTACTTTTCTAATGCGGACCGATTTTCAACACATTTTGTATGCAAATTCGTTAGGAATGACAATAGGTCTGAAGTATATTTTATACCGCAAGTTGCAGGACGTTTGTCAGGTCAGCTATTAATAAATGGAAATGTACCTACCTAACTAAAGATCAAAAAAGAATATACCTTCCCAGACATAACGATCTAAAGCCTTATTTTAATACGATCACACGCGTGTTTACATTATTAAAGCAATTAAACAACAGTTAAATTATATCAACCACTTTATTATATCAATGTAAAGAAACATTGCGTGTGGCAAAGAAAATGACTGATCAATTTACAACTATAGTACAATTGTATGGGATCTTGAATGAGGTGCCTGCATTCTACAAAACTTTGATAAACAAGGTATAAATAAAAATAAATACGGTTAAAATTATAAAAAACAGTGCAATTACAAAAACAAGACTAGGGGGCCTAGACAAGGTGCCAATGTTAACGTTGAACGTTGACACCAAAATGTATGTAATCCCATACATTTTGGTCGTTTTGTTTAACGTCGCTTGAAAGCCTCCTCCCAGGAGGCTCGTCACCCGTCCGGTTTTGCAGTAAAGGCCCATTAGCTGGCCAAATGCGCTTCAGTATTCAGTTCGAAAAAAAAAAAAGTTTAATGTTAACGTTGAACATTGGCACCTTGTCTACGACCCTAGGTCACGGCTCCCTTAAATATTTATTTTATTATGCCTGAGAAACCACAGAACGAATTCCAAAGATCTTCAGCTGATTGTTACCCCCGGGAAATACAAGTTTTAAGAACTAAGAACCTAGGCTTTAAGATGATATAGGAACATGTCATTCGCCATAAACATAAGTCTGAACTTGTCACTTTGAAATTCGGCGATTGTCATCTACCTACCAGCTGATTGTTACCCCCGGGAAATACAAGTTTTAAGAACTAAGATGATATAGGAACATGTCATTCGCCATAAACATAAGTCTGAACTTGTCACTTTGAAATTCGGCGATTGCCATCTACCTACCAGCTAATTGTTACCGCCGGGATTTCCCTGGGGTAACAATTAGCTGCTTTAAAATTTGTATTTACAAGTTTTAAGAACTAAGAACCTTAAGAAAGCTTTAAGATGATATATTATAGGAACATGTCATTTGTCATAAACATGTCTGAACTAGTCACGTCGAAATTCGGCGATTGTCAGCTGATTGTTACCCCCGGGAAATACAAGTTTTAAGAACTAAGAACCTAGGCTTTAAGATGATATAGGAACATGTCATTCGCCATAAAGGCCACCGCACACGCGGGCAGCGGCCGTGTCGCCGGCAGACGTATAAATGAATTAATTTTCTGCAATTTTCACCGTAGGTATGGATAGACGTCACGCTTGCGCGGGCGCGTTAGGATTGCCGCGTACTAAAATATATTTTTTACTTTATTTTAAAAACTATCTGTCCGCCTCGGCTTCTCACGGATTTCTTTTTTTATAGCCTATGTCATTCGGGAATATTGTAGCTTCCCAGCAGTGAAAGATTTTTTCAAATCGGTCCAGTCGTTTTGGAGCCTATTCAATCCAAACAAACAAACCTTTCCACTTTATAATATTAGTATATACAAGAGAAAATCTTTGATGGTGGATTTATTTCATGTCTATAGGTAGGTACTGTAATTTTATTTAGTAAATAGGTACCTACCTAAAGAAATGGAAATGTATTTAAATTTAGTAGCTTTTCTTAGTTAAGGATCTAAAGCGATATCGTTCTCTTTTTTTTCTTGACAGAGTTATATTTTATATGTTTTTTCTTTAAAAGAAATATAAAAACATTACAGCAGGTATTTAAGTAAGTACTTCAATTAAAACTTTCCACGAAAATTAAAAATGGAAAACGTTATAATAATAGCCGAGAAGTCCACATTAAAATACATTTCCGTAGCTTACCTACCGCAGTGCAATATAAAAATATTCTAACACATCATTAATTATTTTAGAAAACAAGAAGTTTATTTGTTAGCTCATTTTCACGATTACAAAAAACAATAAAACAAATCTTAGAACTACAAGTTGGAATTATCTAAGAAGATTCTGCAATAAATCACCAACGCTATGTTTTAATATCAATGTTAATTAACGGCTTCCTGCTTTCTTTTCATTATAAGAACAAGTAGGTAATTCACGGTACATAAAATAGCCATATCATATGATAATTTCTCCAACTATATAAGGAAATGAATGGGATACGGTATGGTTTGTTTTCTTCATTTGACAGTACATTTTCCAGCCTATTTTATTCATGAATAAATTATTATATTGCCGTATTAAAAACTACTGTTTAACCAGCGTATAATTTGAAAACAGTCATATAAATATTGGATTTGTTATGATCATTTACAACCACGGTAAACAGTTTTTTTCGTAATCTTTTAAATAAAACATGCAATAATAGTTTGGCAATTTAAATCAATAGGTGCTTTAAAACAGTATAACTTATCATCTTTAATAAATAAATAATCGAAACATTTTTTAACAATGATATTATTATTAGTACTTACTTACATGTAAATAATAATTATTATAATATACCTTACTCCTAACAAACGCCCTAGTGAAATTTGTAGAACCGTCAATAAATTTTTCCGTCCTCCGGCCAGAAAGTGCTAACTTTGTGGCCGCTGCGCTAAACGAAATTTCCGCTTTCTGGCTTCGTCGAACAGAAAAATAGTATACTGACCTCGGCCAGTAAAATAAAAAAGCCTCAGATCACATTTTTGTCAACCTCGGTTTCGCCTCGGACGACAATTACATGTGATCTGAGACATTTTTTATTTTACTGGCCTTGGTGCGTAATGTACTATTAAACGCATTTTTACTGTCGTACTGTCATGTCGTAGCAAAATGCTGATAGGTTTTTGTTTGTGTAAGTATGTTTTAAGACGAAGCTTGTTGCGGATATATTTGATGTACCTACCTACCTATATAATTTTTTTTTTGATGAAGCGTGTTGCGGATTAATTAGTTGTTTGAATATCACTTAAAATTTTAAATAACGAAATTAAATTATTTTTCTTTCTTTCTTATTTTTGAAGATAATTTACTCAAATAGTGGTTCTATAGTTTTAGACGTTTTATATATTTCGTAGCCCACCGGGATAGAAAATATCGTGTGGAAATTTTCACGCTCAATTGGATATTATGTATATTACCCCTAACTACGTCACGGTTCATTATTTTATACGTAAAAACCTTATTGTTGAAGGCAGTCAAATTCTGAATCATCACGATATATCTGCTTTCTCAGATATCTTTCTTTTTGTGATAAAAATCAATAAAGTGATAAAATTTGTGATAAAATTAGTAACCTTCTAAAGATTTTCAGGTGTGATGTTTTAAATCCTTACTAATATTGTTATATTAGTAAGGTGACTTGAAAGTTTGTAAGGATGAGTGTCTGGGTCTAGATGCATTTTTGTTCCTCTTTTATGTAAAAACTACTGAATGAATTTTGATGAAACTTTACACATATATCAGAGCTTTTACCCGCGACTTCGTGGGCACGATGAGTTACTCAATATCTTTATAAAATATAGCCTATATGTTATTCTGAGATATTAGCTATATTTTTGTGAAGTTTCATCAAAATCGATCACTTTCAAACTTTCGCGTTTATAACAATAGTAGGAGAATGAAACAACAACGGATTTAACTCACGTATTTTATTTTATTGGCTGACGTCTCGGAGCCTTTACAGATTCTATAATCATAGCACGACTGAGCTGACAATAGTCTTAAAAAAAAGGATAAGATAAAATACGTTAGTTAAATCCGTTAATGTTGTTTTATTCCAATGTATAATAACCGCGAAGGCATCAGAAATTAATAGTAGGATTTCTTCCCAGTACACGTCGCGCCTCATCCGGCGCAGAGAAGCCGGTGTTTTTATCAAACGAACTACAGCTCGTCTTAACACCGTTACCGACAACTAGAGCGGCCATATTGCAAATTAAATAAAAAAAAAAGAGATAATTTCATACTAAATATAATTGTAAGGTCGTGTCGTAATCATTATAGGTTTGCTGCCTATCCTGACATATCAAGGCAGGGCCTAAACTATAAGGGTTAGAAATTTGAAATCTAGCACAGGGGTTCCTTTTATAACTTAGTGGAGCCCTAAGAAAGGGTTTCTGAAAAGTCAACCCCCTCCCGAATAGGGGTAAGAGGGAGTGCTTATCGTGCGCAGACGAAGACGCGGGCAGAATATTGTAAGTATACATTTTCATCATCATATAAAACATATATAGGACAGTTCGCACTTACCTATTATATTATGAGAAAGAGTCTTTCTTCTTATTTCAACTAGTCGTAATTTAATTATCTTTCTATATTAATAATCACATTGCGGATGTTCCGCAAAGTATAGTGATTAGGCTTTAAAATAATAGACTTTTTCACCCATTGTACCCTGACATTGACTGATTGCTCACATTTCTTCGCACGACTGTACCTTAGCTCATAATACAATCGACCACATAATGTGATATAACAATACAATACTTCAACTTTTCTTAATGCTATTAGCTCCGGTACAAAAACTTATATCTCGACTCGCAGTTCTAAGTCCAGATTATGAACATGATTATTGCAATATAATGGTATTTTTATCAATTTCTTATGTGTGCTTTCTAATTTTCATCTTAAAGAGTTTTTATAAAAATAATCGTCGTTGTAAAAGTTACTTTAGAACCGTCAACATAAGGTTGAAATTTAAAAAACAAGCTACAATCACTTAAAACAGTTCAAGTGAAGAATAGTCTAGCACGCATTAATCATACGAAACCAAATTGTTTTAGATCAAATTGTAATGCCAATTTAATTTTGCGTCTTATTTCATTATTAGTAAAGTTCAAAATCGTTCCAGTTAGTTTGTGAACTTAAGGCGCAGCGTGTACATACAACATGAGATTGACATTTAAATGCTTAAGTGGAAGTGAAAGGTTGGGAAGGCGATATTTTTGATTAAAATTGGAAAATAATTGCGTCTCCCACGATGTTGCGACCGTTCACGTAATGCTTCTTACTTTTTTTTAAGATTTTACTAGCATAGTTACTACAGTAAACCGACTATTTCCGGCAATTTTCGTTGTTTCGAACCAAATTCGTTTCTTTACATCGCAACCCTTTCTTACGAGTAAAAAGACAAGGGAGTCTATAGTAGTTTTAATGACCAATTTATACTCGGAGCTAATTAAAAAAAAACAACAGCTATTTTAAAAATAGCTGGGCGAAGCGTCCAGATTAAGGAGAGCTCTCTCGGACAGATGATGCCAACGGAATGACAAACACGAGACCGGCAGACGCGGACCTGTCATGAATGGTAACGCACTATACCGCTTTTGTATTAAATGATGCTTGACTGAATGTACCGTAAATACATAGAAAAAACATAAAATTTCAATAGCTAATAAGTCTGTTGTTTACTATAATTATTATTGCTTCATTTAACTTCTTTTAGTTCGTGGAATACGACGGTACACCGATAAAATGGTTATCCGAGACAAACATGCGTAACTATTTTGCGGTGTGAGTAAATTATCAAGTTTTTACTATAATTTTATAATCACTATTAAGCGTTATTTCTGCATTTTTAAACGGTTTTATTACTTAATCCCACTACTTAGGTAGGTACTCTTACAAATTAAAAAAAAAAAAACACGTAAGTATGTAATATTTTTATTTGACTTAGGAATAGGTACCTACCTAATCCGTTCTCCTTAATATATTTCTAACAAAAGCGACACATTTTTTTTAATTAAATAATTTAACTAAACATAAACCCCATCAGACTAATTATTCCACGGCCATGCAACTCATATCCAAATTAATTAAAGTGCATTTAAAAACCGCATGCACTACTGGATGCATTACAAAAATTAACCGGGCATTTTTAGCTTGACATTTGCACAACATCTGCTTATAATCAGTTGTATGGAAAAAAACTTACAATTTCTACGTTCAACGTTGAACTGTGTGTGGTCTATAATAGCAGTGATGATTATTTTGATGGTCATTAACCATTTATCGATTGATAAAGAGAGTCATTCTAGAAATATTCAATAAAACTGTATGAAAGCCTTACTTAAAACAATTTTGCCTAGTTTTTTTCCAATGCATTGCAGCTTACAAGTAGGTAAGTACTATTAAAATGTTTTTTTTTTCTGTTCAAAGACAAGAGTAGAATTATTTTTAAGACAAAATTTTTTTTTCTACTTTTGTCTTTGTACAAAAAAAAATATAATTAAAAATTGAACCAAAAATTGTAGTTAATATTAAGGTAAGTACTAAGTATATTTAAGAAACAGAGGGATAACACGTAAGGTTTTTTGTCGCGCAAGAGAATCTGTCACTGTCACTCTTTCACTCATTGCAAAAATGACAGATGCTTTCTCTGGCGACAAAAACATTACGTGTTAGCCGGGCAGGTTATGTTTAAATTTAAAAAAGTAATAGATATCTTTTATTTAACGTTTATCTCATACTTTATTGTATTACGTAAAAATAATAAATATAATAATGGGTAATAAAGTGTAATATTTTAAACCTTGGACAATGACTTCGAAAAGCAATTGCCATTCTGTGACAAAATTATATAATTTTATAGGATAATAAAATTATCTCAATTTAAACTTGTATGAGAAATCAATATTTAAATTAACTAAATCAAAATTTAGATTAACTAAATATTGATACCCCATACAAACTTCCACCCCTTAATATTTAGCAAACTAACTGAACGAAAAAGATTTTAATTTGTGGCCTAGACGGTCATAAAAGTAAAATAGGTACCAATTATTAAAGAAAAACAAAATTTAAATAATCTGAAAACCCATGAAAATTTTACAAAACCCATACCTATGGTAAGTCCATTTTTGGGACCAACCTAAGTCCTATTACTTATTAAAAGCTTGTCCATTATTTCCTAGGCATCTTCTAAAGTTAGTAAGTACAGTCAACACCATATAGTAGCTGCAAATGTACACTCAGTCATATAATGAAGAGTATATTGCTGATTAGTAATCATTAGTGCGTAGAAGTCTAGTTTTTCTTATCAATTCGTAGCGATATATTGCTTACAAGCAGCCCTACACCCAATACGTTATTCTATCGCATATTTTAACGGGGTAAATGCTGTGGAATCCAGTGTTAAGTGTATTTAATCACTGTAGTGTAGTTAGGACATTGTAATAAAAGAGGAAAATTAAAAAAGAAGTATTTTTTTAATTACGTTGTAGTTAGATGAAATATCTGATTATGTACAGTAAGCGTCAGAAATGTCTAAGCCCACCTACTCAATATCTTATTAAGTAAGCAAGGTCAGATATATCTGATACTTACTGTACTTACTTATAGTTGTTTTGTTTATTTTCGTATTTTTTATGAAAATCGGCTTCACTGAATAAACGCTTAGATTTATTCGATGACCTTTCTGCCATTTTATATGCCCAAAAGTAAAAAGTTAAACATATTTTTAATAGGATTCTGTTTTAGTTTCAAATATTTTTTTCAGTTTTGTCTCTATTGTGAATGTGACAAAATCTTTTTCTTTCTACATCTTTCTTTCCAATTAAAAAATGCATTTTCCCTATTATCTCTCTACCAGAGAAGATAATTATGAAAATATCAGTCATGAACCAGATTCTGTTTTAGTTTCAGATCTTTTTAGGATTCTGTACCTCAAAAGAAAAATTAGAATCCCTATAGTTTCAATTTTGTCTCTGTTGTGAGTGTGACAAATTATTTTTCTTTCAACTTCCTTCATTCCAATTAAAAAACGCATTTTCCCTATTATCTCTCTACCGGCGCAGATAATTATGAAAATATCAATCATAAATCAGGTTCTGTTTTAGTTTCAGATCTATTTAGGGCTCCGTACCTATAGTTTCAATTTTGTCTTTGTTGTGAGTGTGACAAATTATTTTTCTTTCTTTCCAATTAAAAAACGCATTTTCCCTATTATCTCTCTACCAGAGGAGATAATTATGAAAATATCAATCATAAATCAGATTCTGTTTTAGTTTCAGATCTTTTTAGGGTTCTGTACCTCAAAAGAAAAATTGGAATCCTTATAGTTTCAATTTTGTCTCTTTTGTGAGTGTGACAAATTATTTTTCCGTCCTCCGGCCAGAAAGCGCCAACTTTGTGGCCGCTTCGCTAAATGAAATTTCCGCTTTCTGGCTTCGTCGAATAGAAAAATAGTATACTGACCTCGGCCAGTAAAATAAAAAAGCCTCAGATCACATTTTTGTCAACCTCGGCTTCGCCTCGGACGATAATTACATGTGATCTGAGACATTTTTTATTTTACTGGCCTTGGTGCGTAATGTACTATTTCTTTCTACTTCTTTCTTTTCAATTAAAAAATGCATTTTCCCCATTATCTCTCTACCAGAGGAGATAATTATGAAAATATCAGTCATGAGCGCGGTCACGCTTCGACTATTTAATCTACCGTTGCGATGCACTTTTTGTTTTTTTGCTGTTGTTTACTTCTTGGCATGCATTCCCTGCAATGCAGTTTTCCTGATTGTAATATTTTAATTCGGTATTTTTTTACCGGAATAATTGTATGCAGCAATTTGACGTCTATTTTTGACTTCGTTAGTTATGCAGACATTTAATATGAAGTTACTTTTTATTTCTTTGCCTATTAAAAAGGATTTTAAATACGGTCTTCTTTCATAATTTGCTAAATATTAATTTAAAATTTTAAAAAATAAATATAACAGGTATTAAGTGGATATTGTGCATAAAAGTGTGCCATCAAGTGAAACAAGATCAACATTTTCAGGAACGGATTTTTAAGTGACCGTAACATTGCCTATCGTGTTCATATAAATCAATGGCGCCAGCTAAACAATATTTTATTCATGTAACATCGACATCTTGATTTACAATTTCCATTGAATCAAATTTGTAAACGTACATCGATGACACTGATCCAGCCAATTAAAATGATGAATCATCCACTCACGCGCACCTAACCTGTCACTGTGGCATTCACTTCGCTTCAACTAATAAGTGTTTGTAGAAAACTTAGCTAAATCGTGCTATTTTTTGTTAATTTCAGTATTAATTGCTCGTGATTGATTTGTGAATCTGAAGACTAATTAGAAAACTAAAGTTAATGCCAGTTAAAATACTATTTTATAATGTAATATATTTTAGCCTAATTACTACATTATTTTAGAATTTGCACTAATTTATTTGGACAATATTCGCATAAGTTTCGGTTTTACGTTAGTAGGTACTTGATATAATATTATGTTTTAATTTATAATATAGTTAGAGAATGCTGAAAATGATCACCAAAAATTTTACTGTATATAAACATTTTCTTAATGAAGCTGAAGAGTAATTAAATACCGTAAAATCGGGTTACTTTGCCCAAAGAAAGGGTTACATTACCCCTTCGTTTTGTCTATGTTCCATTTAAGTATAGAGTTATTTCATATCTTGTTATTTAATACTCTTACCTTGAGACAAAAATAATCAGAAGTATAGTTTTAAGAAACAAACAAATTAAATATTCAAAATTTGTTTAGGCAAAGTCACCCCTTAGGGTTAAAGTAACCCAACGTGGCTCTACTAACCTAAAAAATAAAAAAAATATTTGATCATGTTGTGTTAAATACATATTATTCTAATTATGCGATATTATACTCATAATCTCACTATTTATAAATCGTCCACAAAATAAGATAACCAGTATTATTAATATAATTTATGATGGCTTCGTACTTTTTACAAATTGGAATGAAACAACTACAATAGTTTAAACTCAAGTATTTTATTAACCGACTTCAAAAAAGGAGGAGGTTATCAATTCGTCGGGATGTTTTTTAGCTGACGTTTCAAAAACTTTACAGTTCCCATACTCGTAGCCCTAAATGAACGATGTTTTTATATTCTAGAAAAGCAGCAAATACCTTACTGGGGAGTTAGTCATGAAACAGGTCCTAACCGTTCACAATAACCAATTAATTATTTGCCACTTCTTTAGCATATAAAAACATCTTCCATACTCCAAATAGCTAACTAATGAAATACATTATCACATAGCAGAAAAGGTATTCACTTTCTGTTTGGGGCTCAAACAATGTTTTTTACTAGAAAAATGGCGCATTCCTTAAACTGGTAATTAGTTAAATGAATACCTTTGTAAGAAAACTATTATAAAGTATCGAGACGTAACGCCTACCAAGCTGTAATTAGTTGAGCTGACGAATATAGGAACTACATATATTTTTTTTTCTAAAATCAAATACTCGAGATAAATCCATTATCATTGTTTCGTTGCAATGTGTTAACCGCGAAGGCATCAGAAATTATTTATTAATTTTGTTTGATCGAGAAAGAAATTTGTGTTAAATACTTTTTGATATTTTATTTTATTTTTATTTAAATACGCGAGTTAAATCCGTTAAAGACTAAAGTTGTTTCATTCCAATGTATAATAACTGCGAACGTATCAGAAATGATTACTTTTTGATAATCTACTTGACGGTGAAAAAAATACAATATATTTTTAGTCCCAAGCATAATAGAGCTTGTACTATATTATTATGTGCTAGGCAAAGCAAGGCGCACTAGAATTTAGACTTAACAAACCTCAGTTCTCAACAGATTTCAAAACATTTATATTTCATCCCGAAATAATTTAAAACATCAACCGCACAATATTTATACTACAAAAGTAAATTTTTCATAATTGAGTCTTATTACAAGGCATCAAACGAATGTTTCGGAATTTGTTCCACGAACTGGTACCGTCTGCACAGAAAATTATTCGGTGTTACAGTAATTGTACCAATTATATACAATTATTACGAAAATGTTTTCCAAAACTCACCCGCTATTATGTTATTTTGTGAGTGATGAAAAATGTTAGATAAGTAGTAATGAACGCTTGTTAAAAACGAAGCAGGAAATAGTGATACAGGAATATTATAACTGTTAATAAATTGTGGTCAATTTACTGTTTGGTAAGTGTCAATATTTGTTGCGGGAAATAATGTTAGATGGTAAGATGGTGGTAGATAACTTAATACCTATTATTTTTATTGACTTGTAGTATGTGACTTACTTATCTTCGTGATCAAACAAAAAGGTTACTTATTTATTGTGCATGTTCTTTATTTGACCTTAAATTATGACCACACATAAAACAATGATAAATAAGTAGAACTATAATATGTACCTATGTTGTAAAGATTAAACGTTAAATTAGGTATGGAACTAAAATTGAAGATGATGTATTGTAGAACTTTGTCTTAATGATAATAATGATCAACTATTGATGAAACCAAACACACGATCATTTTATTCAAATATACCTAGGTACTTATTTGTAAATTCTCGATTTATTATAATGGATTCTTGTTAATAAGAATCCATTATAATAAATCGTATAACTCAAACTAGGTATATCTCTTTACAGTTGATAATTTATCGTTTAATTTTTTTCTTTAATAAATAAAATACATATAATAATTTTATGACTCACTGCTAAATCGTGCAAATTTTCCTTACATAGTATCTACAATCCAATTTAAAATACTTAATTCATGACTATAAGTCATTATTGCCTAAAAATCTTTGCCTATTAACATAAGGCTCTATTCACATATTATTTAAGACAAAAAAAAAATAAACAAAATAAAAAGGCCTCATAATATTCCTATTTCTACAAGTTTGTTGCCGACGGTACCTCGTATTAAGCCAGCGGTCCGCGGGGCAGGCTAAATGGCCGATCATTAGGTAATTACTATCATTGTCGGCACTAGACGTCAGTCATCATCGTAGATTCGAATCCAGAACTTGGTTGACAAAGTTTTTTTAAAGCAGGGCATTTCTCTACTAAATGGAAAATCGCTGTCCCAAGCAAAATTTGTATAATAAACTCTATCATATCTATTATTTATTGGATTAATATGGGCATAAATTTGGTACTCTTGGTTCGCAATTGCTTATTAAGTAAATAAATATAATTGTTTCCGAGAAAAACAATGTTAAACACCTCAAAAAACAGTCCCCTGGTATGTCCTTTTTCCAGAATTACAAGCATTGATACCTATATATTGAATACCTTGCCATTCATAACTGAATAATAATCATATATAGATTAAGAAAGACTGTAAGCATCTTTTAATATTACAAATGATATGTCTATGATAGAAATTTACTTTAAAAAATATGTACGAAGGCTGTCCTTAAAATTTGAAAACAGTCCCCTGGTAAAATTTGAAAACGGCACGATATTCAATTTAAGCATTGTTTTAAAACATTATGACCGTGAAATGGAAAGCATTTGGTGTGAAGTTTGTTCGGTTATATAGGTATACAGACAGCAGCCTTTTTTTAAGTAACGTCACTTTGTTTAGTAGTGAAACACGCGTCTCGAACGTTAGAAGGAACAGTCCCCTGGGTGAGTATATCTTCCCCATTTCAAAAGTTTTAAATCATATAATTTGTTTAAAATAGTTTACTTACGAGTATGTCTTCACATCTGTTTTACAAATGTGATATGTTTTAATGATTTTGTGTTATTTCGTTTTTAAGTAAGAAAACCAGTCCCCTGGTCAACAGTCCCCTGTCATTTCATTGGACTGTTCTTTATCTCTATGCTGTAACATTGATAATAATTACTGTTAGATCCTTGAAAAGTACAAATTTTGTTAAAGTTGTAATCCAATATGTTTATTGTGATAATTAGGTAGCAAAGGTAATGTTTTTTTTTTGTTTATTTTTAATTAATAACATTCTAAAAGCTGATTTAAGTCATACAATCAGTATTTTAGAAGGACTGTTTAGTAAGAAGTTGATTTTAGTCAGTTTGTCACAAATGTTATAAAAATGTCTTTTTTTTTATAAGTGTACTTCGTTACGATCTCATCGATTACTTATGTAATAATTACACATTGTAAGTGCTAATAAAAATAAAGTTTTAATTATTTATACAAACAAAAATACTAGTTTTTGTTCACAAAAACAGTCCCCTGTCACAATTTTCCACAAAACCGTCAATAACTCAAAAACCCAGAGGAAAATGCGTGGGCTTCTTTAATATATATATTTGATATACTATTGCCTTTCTTTGTATTAAGAGACATTCTCAACATTTAATAAAATTTGCTCAGGACAGCTCTTGTATGGACGAGTTTCCAAATAGCAGAGAAACACCCAGCAACATTGTCAAGCCTTAGAAAATATGAGATAATGTATGACACTTGGACCACACACTCGGTTTATACGGACAAAGTTATTTATGTAAGTAATATGTAAGTAGATAGATACACATTTCTTGTTATTATTTCAAGTTGTTACTTTTAAAAATTTACGCGGAAGTAGTTTTGGACTATTTTTGTCCTCCTTAACTATCTTTCTATAATATTATTTAAGTACTTACATAATTATATATTTTTTATTTATAGGTATACCTAAATGAAAATAAAAGTAATTCAGTCTATAAAATACCCACTCAGGGGTTTAGCTTACCTAGAAATTATCTAGAACGTGATAAGATTAGAATTATTTATCTCTGATGCCTTCGCGGTTATTAAGTACACATTGGAATAAAACAATTATAACACATATTCATTCACTTATCATAATTGTATACAATATAATTAGAGTCATATTACGTCATATTATATGCATTATGCACTCATAGTGAACTCAAAAAAAATGATAAAACAAAGAACATAATATGAACTATTATGAGACCTAAATTCACCACCATAGTCCAATTCAGAGAATATTATTAAATTTTATCTAGTACTAATGAACTATGAATAATTTATTTTAATTCAGAAGATACTATGACATTTTGATTTATGACGTTATTCAAGACATAAATCATTACTAAACATCTTCAAAGTAACTATCTCTATGAATAATTTACCAAGTCTAGACTCGTATTATCGCTGAAACAAAAGCATAAGCACAAATAAAGCTAATCAAGATAAGGGTATACTCGAATCACTTTTATTGTACAAAAGCACCGCAAATTTCTCAGTAACCCGTGATTCAGTTAATCAGAGTTATTTAGTTTACAAGTTACGCCGTTTTTCTTTTCAAACGGAATGCGCTTTGTACCTTTTTATAAGCAAGTGTATCAGTATAAGAAAATACGTTTGGGTTCTGAAGTACCCTAAAAATAGGTATGACAGGGTAAAGTAACCCAATTTATATTTAGTCCGTCAGTTAAATTATTAAGAATTATTGAATACGAATCTTTTCTTATCTTCAAAAAACGAAAAATGACAAAGATAAATGCTTCATCATGTCTATTGCCTATTTACTTTCTATTTGATTACATAGAGTTCATCAGATCGGGTTTCTTTGACCCTTAGGGGTAACTTGAACCCATACTAATTTTCATTGTCTAGTTATAAATTAAATAATCACGTAAGTAATTTTATAAAATAACCTAATAGTTACATTCCAGAGTAATTAAAACCAAGACATAGGTCAGCAAAACAATGGGTCAATTTAACCCGTCTTTGGGTCAAAGTAACCCGACGCGCGCGACGTAACGGAACGTCTTCTTTTCTCTTTTTTTTGATAAACGTCTTTGTAGGCATTGTCTATTAAAATTGCCGTCAATAATGTCGCCGGGGAGTTTTTACAGGTTTGTCTATTTGTGTTTTTGTAAAAAATAAGTATTTATTCGAAACTGCTCGTTGTTACGAGTTTTTATATTTGAGTATAAGATACTTAAACCAAAGCAAGGACGTGACCTAGGTCATGTTTTATAACAAATAAAATTATACCCGGCAGTCCTCTGTTTGACTTCAAACCTCTTCAACTAAATAAAAAATAGGCCAATAAACATCCTCATTTTAAAAAAAAAATATCTCAATATCTAAAATATTCCTTATAATTTATAAACGCACCGTTGTATTGTCAATTTTGTTTACTTATAAACGTACTTAAATAGAAATAACGTTGTAGGTATACATAATTATTATTTAATTTTAGAATAATAATACTTAGGTACCTACTTATTAGTAATTCATAGTACTTGCTTCAAATAATGCTTAAAAACCCAAAGCCATTACGGACTTTAATGGCAAAGTCGGTTAATTTAATTGGATAAATATTGTTCTCCGGTATCGCTCGACGCTCTCTTATCTCAGACCTATGGAACAAAGGAAGGGGTGAAGCTTACATTAATTTAAGAAAGAAAGGAAAAAATATTTTTTTATTTGCCACAGATTTAAATTAAAAAAATAATATAGGCACTTAATTACAAACCATTTAATATTGTACAAATAGATACTAAACAGATTGTAGTTTCTTGTATTACTATAAACTAACTATATACGGTACATTTAATTTTATCCTCGTCTTCTAACTACTAATAGGTACTAGGTACTAATTTCCCTGTTCGAATAGAATAGTGACATAACCCACAAAGGGAGATGTGGAGCTAAACTTAATTTAAGGAAGAAAGATTTTTTTATTTGCGACTTACATGCGCATTCAAAAGTTTATATACCTACTTTATTAGGTACTCAGCAGATGTACGTATGTATGTATTAATGTAAACTCTTTAGTGTACAACAACAAAACAAAATAATACATATAAACGAAAACAAAGTAAATGTACAAAGGTGAACTTAGCCCTTTCAGGGATCTCTTCCAGTTAACCTTTATTTTTTTTTTAGATTGTCCCACAAACTAAATAACGTTTTCTTACATCCTTTTTTAAATAGAATAGAGACATAACCCTAGATTTGTTGTCACGTATAAATGACTATTACTAACACAATATGGACGTTATTGGTCTGAAATAAATGATTTTTATTTTTTATTTCTTTTTATAAATGTAAATAACCATACCGACATAATAATATTATGCAGTTTAGATACTATATTGTTATATCCTGTTAAAACTGTGATTTATTTCTATAATAATTATAAAAAAAATAGTCTCTTACTTCGCCTAACAATAGGTATAAAAAAGTTTGTAATTAATTGTGTTTACATAGGTAGGTACGTACCAATACGAATAGGTAGGTACGTATTCTAATATAAGTTATTTAGATACTACTACCTACTAATTATTCCGTACGTATAAACTTATAATAATTATATAATTTTATTACTATACTTAGTACCTATTTGATAAAAAAAATTGCACATATCAGCTCTACAGTGTTCTCTGTTGAATGGCAGTTACGATAACTTGGTGTTTTATTGTCGTTGATGAACACTGCCTTGCTACCGTTTATTGTTAATTCTTATATAATTTATTTATTTAAAAACATTTCCTAACCTTTTATTTATATTTTTAGGCAAAATATTTCAAAGCAAACAGTATTTTTTTTAATAATCTAACCATCGCTCTTTTAAAAAAAAAACGATTATTTAAGAGCACAAAGGCTTTGCAATACGGCTATATAATTAACACTAGCGGCCCGCCCCGACCTCGCCCGGATTCCGTTTCTTTATAGGTAGCCTATGTCATTCGGGAATAGTGTACCTAGCTTTCCAACAGTGAAATAATTTTTCAAATCGGCCCATTCGTTTAGGAGCCTATTCAATCCAAACAAACAAACTTTTCCTCTATTAGGTATAATAGCATAGATTAGGCTAAAAAATGAAAAAGACGTTCTGTATGTGTCTTTCTATACAAATCATTAATTAATAAATAGTAATGTTACACCTCTAATGAGTCTGCTAACTACGGAAAGACCTTCTATGCTGAGAAGAACGCCGCAAAAAAATCACAGAAAGTTATAGAATTACAACTTACAAATAAAATTTTAAATTTATAGTGGTAATACAAGTTTTACCTACTTACATAGAATGCTGTATATAATATTACAGTACCTAGGTAGATACCAGACCTAATCAAATAGGTAAGTACACATAGTATATTATTAATATGTTCAAACCAAAAAACGTACCTACTTAATTTCCTTTGCTTGTTTCTTCTAAACGCGAATTTTGTTCCAGTACAGGCACAATAGTAATGCCTACCCTGGCGCCATACCTACGCTCCCTCCACTGCACGCGCCCGCGTATTAGGTACAATTTTTAGAACCCTAATCAACTAATACCATCACAAATATAAAAAATTACACATTGCATGTCAAATATTCCAATGTGTGTGTTAAAATCACATAATTGCTTTTTAAACCCCAAAAAAACTGTTTGTTCCCAGAACATCAGATTTATTCGGAATCGAATTTTGGTCATCGAGACTTTGAAGTACACGTAAAATGATACTAAACAGTAGCGTATTTGCCCTTTAACTAACTCCAATCAAAATTGAACCTTATGACTCAAGTATTAAAATTTATTTCCAATTGTAGTCGAAATACGTTAGCGGGCTAGTGGATTTTTAATCTTAAAGACAAGTTACTAAAGTTGTTTTTTGACTCATCGTGAAAATTTAAGGTGTCAAGAATATAGAGTTACAAAACCGAAGTGTTTTCCAACCCATTTGTCGCTTAACATCTGTAAGGACGTCAAATCGTGTTAACCCTTTTCACGAGACGAACGACGGATGAGATTTCGCGAATTTTTTAATGTCACCTTTTGCCCTTTGGCGATTTTAGTGGCGATTGAGGTTCAGTAGTAAAAAAACTAATTATTTATCCGAATTAGGGATGAAGTCTGGGTAATGAAAAGAAAATTCTATTTAGTCCTTCAAAAAATAAGATAGGACACGTATTTATTCTTTTCTCAAACAAACAAAAAATGATAAAAAGATAAGTGAGTGCTTCTAAAGTTCGGGAGTAGGGGGTGGTGACGTCACGTCATGGTATAAATTGTACCATAACGTGACGTCACGAGCCCCTAATCCCGAAATTTTCACTGCTCAACTTTGAAAAAATAGACGTTTTATTTTAATACTTATTGATTATTATTTCAAAGTTACTTGTATTACCTAGGTTTAAAAAAAAATCTACTTATACACTTCCTAATCTTCGTATTTTTCATTTAATGATCTAAAACGTATATTACCAGTCGTGTCATCGAATCCCCCCTACTGCGCCTACGCACACTAGTCGAGTAATTGAGACATATATAACTAGCTCTGCCCTGCGGTTTCACCCGCATCGAATTTAATTATCCCGCGGGATTGGCATACAAACTAGTTTATTTTAAGATGCTATCTGCCACTAAACCTTAAAATAGCTACCTATAGTTAACTAAAAATTGGTGTACTTACTACCTTTATTACGATATATATATTATTATATATATATAATATTATATATATATATATATATATATATATATATATATATATAGGTAGTATAATATTTTATATTTAAATATATTATTATAGGTACTACTGAATATCCTTGTATTATTTTTGTTGTTTTTAATTTTATTTTTGTTTATTTGATATGTCTACACCATGTCATGCATATATTTCCATTTCTATGCTTCCCATTATTATTGGATTTAAGCACCAATTATATTTTCAATTATGCTCAAGAACCATAAATTCGCGCATACGACACTTCCCCACCCGGCCGTGTTAATAAACACATCGGCGCTAAATTAAAACCAAACATAAACCAATGATAAATAAACAATACAATAAATTATGGATTCCTAATTATTTCTCTGGATTTATATTCAAACTATTTTTTGAAATAAGTGGGAAAATAGACCTAATCGTATAGCAATATGATTCATTATGCACTGTGTTTTGTATTCAATCATATTTTCATATCGTAGAGTTTACATTCTTAATTGTAAAATGAGCTTTATGTGCTTTCATATAGGGTTGAATTATCTATGCGATTCTAATTGTAAGATTATCAATATCTAAGCAATTATTTTTTCACGTATTCTATGTTGTAGGTAGGTTAGTAATATTTGTCAATATACCTACCTAAAAACGGCCAAAAGTGAGCTGGAATGGTACCCCTTTTTTGTTTTATTAAAGTAACCATAATTATATTACGATAAACTTATGCTTTAATATTTAAAAAAAAAACTTGTAATATAATGGTATCTTTATTAATCTATCAGACACCTACAATATTTATATAATAATATATTTATTTTAGTATGAATTTGAATTTTAAATAGGTATTGACTTTGAAATAGGAATATAAAATATAACAGATTCTTACAAGCCCGACAGATTCTTATAAACGTCCTAGGTAAAAAAAAAGGTAAAATATTATTCCAACTTACTGTCTATCAATTCAGTAATACAACATTTATATGAGCAAAAAAAAAATATTAATTATTATTTATTTAATTAACACCCAAACTTACATCCATATTTCCAATTATTATTCTTAAAACCATTCCATAAAATAAACGGATGCAAGTAATAAATTAATTTTATTACAAACCCATATACCTTATAATCATATAAAACATTGCAACGCAACGCTAAGCTTATATACTTAACAGTTAAGTAATAAATAATAAAATATAATTAAAAACGCAGTTATCTGACTTACAGCTGTGGAAATCTTAAGTGAAATAATCTGCAGAGAATGCTGTTAAAATAACGTTAAGACAAACTACCTTAGAAATTGGAGAATCCTAACTAATATTATAAATGCGAAAGTAACTCTATCTGTCTGTCTGTTTGTCTGTTACGCTTTCACGCTAAAACTACTGGACCGATTTAAATGAAATTTGGTACAAAGATAGTCTGGAGCCTAAGAAAGGACATAGGCTACTTTTTAACCGACTGCAAAAAGAAGGAGTTCCACGCGGACGAAGTCGCGGGCAGAAGCTAGTTAATAATAAAACATTTTTGCAACAAATTACAATATAGGTAATATTTATGTTGAGGTAAATTTATGGATCCAAATAAAAGTAATTTAAACATAAATTCGTGTTTACAGCATGTCTTTTATTTTTGTCAATGCATGAAGAATACAATAGTAGAATACATTTTTAAACTATAAGGATACAATGCATGTACCAGATATGAATTAAAACAAGTATATCTAACAATATAGACAATTATAAATATAACCTATAGAAGGTTTTTCTATAAATTAACAAGGTATGCAGACATAAAATAGGTTCAAGCATTATTTTGCAGAAATTATTTGGTACAACTACCTTACGAGTTACCGCCATGATGTTAAAAAAAGATAGCCATAAGCTTGTTAGTGACTTGCAAAATACAGGTAACCTACGTGATGTATCATGTAGGTAGAGTGAGGTGCACTAAATGCTAATTATGAAAAACCATAAATGAATCAATGAACTAGCCTATAAAATCTTTTTATGGTTCAAAAACACAAGCCTTAACGTGGAGTTGAAAAAAAAAGTATTGTTAATTTCTCCATCAAACCGTTTATTACGAATTGCCCCCAAAAGTTTAGGCTTTAAACTCAAATTACTGGCTAAGCCCTGCAATGAGGTATGCAAATTTTGTTCGGGAATCGAACGGGGGTACCATTAGTTGCTATCTGTGTTAGATTCAAGTTATTATAGACTTTAAGGTTTGCGAAGGTCAATGTCTGATTGATTCTTGGGCAGATGAAATGAGCTGAGCCGCTTTAGGGTCTTTTACTTTATTAAATAACTTGTCGGAAGAAATAAGATAACTGTCGATGGTCACCAACACAGGGAGATAAATATAAACGCCAAGATAGGCAATGGGTAGGCACTCTATCCAGTTCAAGGGCGTGCATTCCATATAGGCAGAATGGTATAAATGTATGGAGTGCCTACCCTGACGTAGTACATGCGCGACTATCACTGCACGCGCCTGATCCAGTTTAAACATAGCCTATATGCAATGCACGCTCATGCTGACACGTGACGTCATCGCCAATTTACTCATGTCATGTTACCACAAAGTCACGACGATGTTCTCAATATTTAAGTAGTATGAAGTCCAAAAGACACGTGGTTCAATTATCGACACGTGTTTCGTTTCTACATCAACAGCCAAGGTCTGATAGAATTGAATTGGTGGTACTCTGACATACTGACATTTCTGATTTTGGAGTTGATTCGCCATTGGATTATGTTAGCAAGTCTTTTGGATTTCTGCAAAGTTACACCTGATTTCTTTGGTCAGTGTAATTTCGCTGTTTCATTGATGCTCCTAACGGTAATGGTCAGTGTTATATACGAATAATGAAGAGGGTTGTAACGAATAGTCGAAAATATTCGTTGAAAATGAGTGGATCGAGAATACAGTGATTACATTATTTGAAGAGCGTTTCATGTTGAAGGCAGACGTCACGAAACTGACCAGCCACCAGCACGGTCAGTGTCAAACTGTTTCCTCCCATTCCGTGCGTTTCAGAAGCTCGACCACGCAAGCTTCGGCGTGCGTGCCTCGCGTGCTTTCCACGTTGCGTGCATTACATAACGCTAGACCACGTGGTTGCCGCACGCAAACCTACTGATAAAGCGTGTCAATGGATAGCGTGTGCTGGTGATTTTTAATCGAGGATGCTTGCGTGACAATGCTAAGAGTGAAAGGTTCGGAGGTTCTATGGCGTGGTAAGGATGCAGTACCGTATCACGCCAAGAGGTTGGCCTAGAGTCATGAAATGTGGATTGAAACAGTCAACTGTTGCGTGGTTCGTTGCACTATTCATGAGAGTATTGTCAACATTGTGAACTGTGCAGTTTCCTTGGTTGTTCTTAATATCTGGGTATTAATAATCAACTGTTGTGAACTCCTTGCTCCGTTTGTTTTTAATTACGTTTTATTTATAATAATATAATTGGTTATTACTTTCGTATTCTCTATTGTTCTGAAAAAAAGCTTATTAACTATTCTTGTATATTTATAAGTCTATTAAATTTAATATCTTCCATTAACTCTCGATTTGCATTAATACAGCCCACCCCTGACTAACAACAATGGTAACAGTTTACAATATGAATGCTTTTATACTAATCTAAACTCACGATTTTCACACAGTTTGAATTATTCGCGATTCTCCGCAACTACTTCAATATTTTATAAACTAAACACATCAAACTGGACTTGTCTCGCAAGATGGCACTACTCGCAGCCACAGATCAATTAGTTTAAGTAAATACACATATTGCTGTTTATTACATGGAAAAATATACATACAATGATATACTTAATACAATAAGAAGAGCACACCACAACAATCAGCTGGGTTGTCGTGACCACCTCGCATTAGACATTCGTTACAGACAGTTGGTAACTCGCTGGTCGCACTCACGATGTTCGCTAATGGGTACAACAGCTGGATGTATGACGTTATAAGGAAATATATATTAATGGCGTGGAGTGAGGGTGAGCATGTAAGCGCCAGGGTAGGCATTGCTATTGTGCCTGTATAGAATGCACGCCTGTGTTAATGGTATACTGTACAGAACGGTTGGGCTTAACACTATGCAAAAATATAATAAATATATTTGATTGGAATGAAACAATTATAACCTTTCAACTTTTTTTTAACTTTAAGGATTTAGTAAGATTTAGGTACGAATATAAGAACTTAAAAGTTTTGGAAACGTCAGTATCGATTTTTGCATAGCACAGCTAAACATTTTTTGGGAGCACTTTTATTTTGACATCGACTGTGTCATTCTCAAAGTTTGAAAACAGTTCTTATAAACGCACTAGTTCGTTGTGCTTATACCTAGGCAGATAGGAACGTTTTTCGAAGCGTAGGAAGGTACTATAATAATAATAATTAATTACCTATGCTCTAGGCCTTGAAGAGACAACTTACGAATGTGATTAGTTGATTGGTCATAAGTGTCAAGTAAAAGCATTATTGTCATACAATAAGGCCTAAGGGTAGGTACAAGATAATTACAATGGCGTAAAGACACTAAAATTACAGCAAAATAGTGCATTTCGCTTTTGTAACATTATCAATTTTACAGCGATCGTAGATACAGTTCGATCGTTAGTTATTACAAACAATAAAGGTTTACAACGTCAATAAAAAAACGTGATAATTTTAATCAACACAAGTAATAATTAAAATAGATACTTTCATAGATGACCTCTGTATACCCGACACCCATTAATTAGGCCTTAGTTTTAAAAAAAACAACATCCTGTGAGTGCAATTATTGTGTTTTATTGTACGTTTGTTACCTGATAATTGTGAGAATTGTATTGGAATGGTATTATTTTAATAGGAATTGACAGGCATGTGTTAGGTTTAGTTATGGACACCTGCGTTTTGTACTGAATACTAACGTAAGTCTGTTACTGACGTAGAATTACAATGATGGTTTAGAAAATGTATTTTAATATCAATGTTAGGATAATGATGACTTGGACAATGATTGCGACGATTACCTATAACCCTTTAGAATCTCGATTTTTCTGTTTATATTCGTATGATAATAATCCTACTACTATTATAAAGGCGAAAGTTTGTAAGTATGGATGTATGGATGTTTGTTACTCTTTCACGTAAAAACTACTGAATGGATTTGAATGAAACTTTACCACAATATAGCTTATACATCAGAATAACACATAGGCTACAATTTTTGACACTAGACTAGACGGGACGAACCTGAAGCCCACGCGAACGAAGTCGCGGGCAAAAGCTAGTAATATAATAAACTTCTGCCCGCGACTTCGTCCACGCGGAACTCCTTTCTTGCAGTCGGTTAAAAAGTAGCCTATGTCCTTTCTCAGGCTCCAGACTTTCTTTGTACTAAGTTTCATTTAAATCGGTAGTAGTTTTAGCGTGAAAGCGTAACAGACAGACTTACTTTCGCATTTATAATATTTAGGGTTAAATATTAACTTTGAACCGTACGTATAAAAAAGTAGGTACCCAATTCTTGTTAGAATACACCAACCATTTTTTAAGGATAGTGTAGCACAAGATAACATCGTTTTGTTTTAATTATTTTCTAATTGAACTTGTTAATATTTATTGAAAAGTTTACAACCAATATAACAATATGAGATAACTTTACATTCATGTTACTACTGTGACTATTTATTTTATTTAGATGATTATTGGATTTACTAATTATAACAATCACTAAGCAGTAATTAAGTTAGTATTAATAATAAAAACTATCTTTCTAATATAATAAACATCGCGTGTTTATTTTATATGTTTTTAAAAGGTTACTCCAGTATTCTCAGGGAATAAACAATTTCTAGTTTTGTAATGAGTTACAATCAGAATTCACCACACGTGTGGGTAGTGGCGCCAAACTATTGAAACTAGTTTTTGTAACCTAATTAATTAGTTGTACATTAATTAATTATGACGAGACGTGGATTAGTAAAAAGTACCTAAAAGGTTAAAGCTAATAAAAACGTCTTCTGTAATGTATGTTGACGCCAGTTGCAAGAAATAATTCGATTTTTATAAACAATCGTCTGAAATATAATGCTTGGGGCGTAGACAAGGGGCCCTAGACAAGTGCCCAACGTTCAACGTTAACGTTAAATGTATGGGATTTGACATCCGCGAACGACTATCACGTACGTCACAAATGTCAAATCCCATACATTTTGGTGCTAACGTTTAACGTTAACGTTGAACGTTGGGCACTTGTCTAGCCCCCAAGGTGCCAACGATTAACGTATGGGATTTGACATCCGCGAATGTTTGTGACGTACGTGACAATCGTTTGCAGATGTCAAACCCCATACATTTTGGTGCTAACGTTCGACGTTAACGTTAAACGTTGGCACTTTGTCTAGGCCCCCAGGTGGGTACGTTGTATTTTGTAATGTCTTACGTTCTCATAATAAAGTGGGTAGGTACTTTATACTTTTTAAAAACGAGACTTAATTGCTGCTTACATAATTAATTAAGTACTTTCTATGTTTTGGATGCGACAATGAGTTAAAACGTCGTATTCTGAACGAAATTCGTTATTTCATTGATAAGATGAGTCAAAAATGTGTACTTTTCAAGCAAATTCAGGGAGGTGGCTGTAGTATTTTATTTTTCAAGATTAAATTAGCTAGGTACTTGTAAATATATATAAAAAAACTATTAAATAAGTGTTTATCAAAATAATTGTAGATGTATTATTATTTAATCGCAAGGGTTAAAAAAACTCAAAACATTTATTGCAATTTTCTATTGTCGATGTAAATACGAAAACAGAACAACGAAAGCACTGTCAAAGAAAAAGCTTTCCGATTCCGTAGTGACTACCGAAGTTAGACAATTTTCAATTCACCAACGAAATACTTTTTTTCGTCCAGACACGTGCGGGCCAATTACCAAGCACCCCTAATGCAGGTACATTCACCCTAACCCACCAACTTTATAACACAACTATAAATAAATATAACTCGTAACCCCCAAGAGAATCACCCTCAAGAAGCAAGAAAGGGGGCGTGGCTTGGTCTCAGCGACGCTGCATCTCGCTCCTGCTTTATCATTTCACTATATCTATCCCGTTTTTTCGGAATGTTATATAGCGGTGATTCCATAATACGGTACTGGTACGAATTGGATGGTTTGATCATTTGTTAATGTAGTTAAACGGCGTAGGCTTAGGGATTTTACCTTGGTTGAATTTGTATTTAAATCGCTTGGTGTTTTAAAGTAGGAAAGTTTAGATATAATATATCTATACTTACTTTTACAGTACCTATAGATAGGTAAGTACATTATAATTATAATTAAAAGAATTGAATACAACCAATCTTATTAGCAGTTCGTGCATCTTTTAACTTAAGTATATTATAATATTTCAAATTAATGCAACAGTGATAGAGTTCAATTATCTTTTTAATGGTGCCACTAGTTTTTTTAAAAAAATATTTCAAATCGCGGTTATTACACATTCGAAATAAAAATTTATATACCTACCTACCCACAAATTAGATCATACAACTACTAGCATTTAAGTAAACTTACCACTCTGCTAACAAGTCGTTAGAACAAAAATACACAGATAACTAACTATAATCAATCGTCTCACACACATGCAACTGGCCAACGCTCCCAAGATTTAAAAAAAACGTTAATAGTATTAACGTTATTTTCTTCTATGTAAATGTATGCGCGATTTGCGTGTTAAATCTTACACAATTGTGTTAAGAATTAAAAACTGTTCTTGAAAGTTAATTGACAGGAAACATCATTTAACCATAAAAGACATTTTCCGACCATACAAACACATGATCATTGGATGCCTCGCACGTTCATTTGTTTTTGTTGGCATTCATTGCTGTAATCATTCATTCAATACTGTCAAGGTGTTCACAATAGGTAGAAAAGTGTGAATCTAAAAAACGGTGGCAAGTTCGAATCGTAGTCTTTTGATGAAGATTCTTGCTCATTTAATAGGATGCACGACTTGGGTAAAAGTATAGATGTAGGTTTAAATCCCACTGGGGAGATTTGAGTTTTCTAAACATTTACAGTTCTCATATTCGTAGCATGACTGAGCTGATGATAGTCTAACGCTAAGGTCGTTGCGTACTTACCTTTATTATTTTTATGCTGACATTTCGAAAACTTTACTTTACTTACTTACCTACAATGTATCTGTAATGCTTCTGCCCGCGACTTCGTCCGCGTGGAACTCCTCCTTTTTTGCAGTCGGTTAAAAAGTAGCCTATGTCCTTTCTCAGGCTCCACACTTCCTTCTTACCAAATTTCATTTAAATAGTTCCAGTAGTTTTAGCGTGAAAGCGTAACAGACAGACAGACAGACAGACAGACAGAGTTACTTTCGCATTTATAATATTAGTATGGATTTATAAGGAAACTCATTTTTTTATATCAAACCTAGATTTGATTAAACTGTCATGAGTAATAATTTTTTTTTTTTTATTTCAGGTAAATCAACTTTCGTAATCAACAATGGTAAATTCTCGCCTATGGTAACGAGTATCATTTTTATTTTATCATTTTATAAGTAAACTAAGTACCTACTTACCTAATTTAATCGAACAAAATAACGGTAATATGGTGAATGTTGCCATGCTCAATTTTTAATTACAAAATAATTAGTTTGTCTAGTTTAAGTAATCAATATTAAAACTTATTTTTTTAATTAAAAAATCACATAAATATCATGACAGACAGACTAAAAAAAAAACATCCAGTTACCTACAGATTTCCCACCTAACATACGGAACACTAAAAACAAACCCAATCATGGGAACTTATGAGAAATAAGCAATGATTGTCACTTTACGACTGTTAATTGGCCGAACTGTTTTGATATATCGTAAAGAAGTGATATTTTATTAGCTATAAATTTAAACATACTTCAAGACCGTAACAAGCTAGTAAACCTAACAAAGATATCAATTTCAAATGTTTCTCATAGATAATCGGATTTGATTCTAATTTTCTGCTTGTATTGTACGTGTTTTTGTCGTGAGAACGTTAATAGGAAGCGTATGCTTGAACCGATTTATTGAAAAAAAAATGCCTGATCGACTTAGTCTAAGATGTTTAGATTTTCATAACATGAATAGGAAAATTTACTAAAAAATCTAATTAAGTGTGACATAATTTCTGATGCATCGCTGTTATTACGACGTTTAAAAATCTTTACAATTCCCATATTCGTAGCACGATTGAACTGACGATAGTCTAACGCTAAAGTGATTGATACATTGTGCAAACTAACTTATTTTAAAAATTAAGTACAAAATGTAACGATCACCCTGTTTTTCATTATACATATTATAGAGTATTATAGACGGCCTGTTGGTCTAGTGGTCAGAGGCCCTGACTATGAAACCGGAGGTTGCGGGTTCGATTCCCGTAGGGGCAGATGTCAATGTGATGAGCACTGGCATCTGTACCTGAGTCTTGGATGTCTTATATGTATTTATGTATATTTATCCGTTGTCTAGTACCCATAACACAAGCTTTGCTTAAAATGGGACTAGATAATTGGTGTGAATTGTCCAAAGATATTTATTTATTCATTTATTATTTATTTATATTAACTATTTAAAAAAAATCTCATCGTATTTCTTAGAGTTAGATCTTACGTAAAATATAAAGTCGATTAAATTAAATTTATTATCTACGGGATACGTCACACTACGCTATTAGAAGTATAAACGAAGTTTTTCTCTTTCAAACACTTGCACATATCTTTATCCGGACTTACTTGAACATTATAAAATAGGCTCTAACAGACGTACAGACATACACTTATACTCAGCATTTGAAAGTGGTCAGCACAACACAATAATTCACAGCAACACACCGTAAACAAAGTCAATAATTACAAAGACTTTTCTCCAACGAAAGAATCCACTTTCTACTTATGAAAAAAAGTAATCGTTCGAAAACTGAGTCCCACACTATTATTACGGCCGGCGAACTTTTTTCGCATTAATTAGTAATATTAATTATGCTAATTTATATGCGAATCCGCGATGGTTTATTACGATTAATAGGATTCTGATTGCAAAGAGGATAACGGGTAGAATTTTGTCATAAGCGCAAAGCGAGCGGTTTGAATTTTGCTGTTGAACCATTAAAATTGGAATCGCAACTTTTATTTTCGGAAGCACCTACATAATATGAGTACCTATGTAAATAGCATAATATGACTAACTTTATAATATGTAATATTAATAGAAATATTATAAGACCAAGATTTCCGATTTGTTTCTCAAAATTTCAGCACTGTGGTTAAGATACTCGTACATTAACAAATTACCTACTTAGTATTTTTCGTATAGAAATACTGGAGTCATGAATTGCGTACCTCAGTATAAATAAACGAGCACTCTGACGTGTTAGATATTTTTACGGAACGCTGCTAAAGTCAGTTCTAAAAACTAGTACAGTAGTTACCCTTATGGTTTTATATAATATAACTAGCGGTCCCGGCAGACTTAGTCCTGCCCGGCAAAAAATGTTAAGGGTGGACAACCCTTAACACTTAGGGGTATGAAAAATAGATATTGGCCGATTCTCAGACCTATTCAATATGCTCACAAAATTTCATGAGAATCGGTCAAGCCGTTTCGGAGGAGTACGGGAACGAATATTGTGACACGAGAATTTTATATATAAGATAATACCAAGGGTACAATCTATCAAATGACAGGGTTATCTTTTAAATTTCTTTGCATCGTTAACTAGACTACATAGTAAACAATATTTTATCAACCAATTATTTATTTTACGAACCCAATGATTGAACACGACGACACTACGCAAATTATTTAAACTTTATGTGCAATTACAAATTCTAATTGTTTATTTGCATGACTCCAGGTGATACAATTTCACATAGCATCGAATCAGATCCAATGAGCTATAATTCTGTTTAAAACTCTAGAAATGTAGTATACTTTTTACTGCATCAATAAACTACTTTGTCATGTTTGTATTATGAATCTTTTGTTTTATTTTTAGAAATGTTCTATTTTTATAGTGTCTTTGACATAGCGTTTTCTAATTAAGACGCAAGCAATTTTTTTTATACAATGTATCGCATTATAAACAAAATAGTCATAGATAAGATTACGTAATTATAATTTATGAATTAAATGGATTCGAGATCAACTTTTCAACGTTGATTGTGGCAGTTCCAACGCTAATTAGGTACCTACAGATTTCCAAAGTATTTCTAAGACTACGACACATGACACGTGTTTCATTAGTTCATCGTGCGAAAGCTAAAAGTAACATTGCAGTTAATACATAAAGTCGACGACCACAAAGTAGGCTGAAATACAGTCGAGGCGCTAATAGAGATCCATGCACAAATTCCTAGAAGTAACAACCTAAGACTCGTATGTCCGATACAATGGAAGGGGATCGCCCGGGAAACAAGATCAGCCTCATAATGCAGAACCTGGGCACTACCTTAATAAGAGAGTATGCTATCAGATGGCCTGTATTGAACAGTCCTAACTGTTAATCAACAATAATCGAAGTCCTACAAGTGGGCTTATACAGCACTGAGAAGCATAACTGTCGAGGTTAGGTCAGAAAGCCGTAAAAAGAATCCTGCGAGCCTATGATAAATTGTGGAGTTGACATCTTGTCATGTCCATGTCGTCTTATTCTCGCGGTGATCTGTCAAAAACGGTAACGTTGTCGACAGCGAAACAATATCGACACGATAAACCTCCTTATCAACAACGTTCTCAACATAGTCGACAAAATGTCGAATAGACAGTTCATCGTAGGCTCGTAGAACACAGTTCAAGAGAATATAATAGTCCCCTAGCACGCTGCCTTGGACAGCATTATAGACCAACCCTCGACCGATCCGTTCCTATTCCGATTTGCGTATCGTAACAAGAGCGAATGCATAAGAAGCTGACGCGTTTATAATAAACGCTCTGGCCTTTACCGCACACCATCCCCTAAATTGGTGTTTGCTGCCATGGCTGCTTATTACTTTATTGTCGGGGTGTATTTTGTAGCACAATGTTTGAGCTTCCATACCATAGTTACTAAGTAGTGGTCGATTAAATTTAAATTGCCTCTTTCAGCGTATTGTTTTGAATAAATTATTGAGCATTTTTTAAGCTTCGAGTTAAAAAGGTGAGCTTTGTTTTCTGTTATCTTTACATCGTGATAAGGTAAATCTTGATACGGTAATTAATTAAGACAGCCGTGGTCTAAATCAGATAAAGATGGACGCTAAATTATAAGAGTTTTGCTAATAATTTAATAGAAATGAAACGTGAGAGGTTTAATGTAAATTGTTACATACCTAAACATGAATGTGAAAAATGGGCCAAGTTCTATACAAACAACATTAAGAACGTAGATCTTATTTTAGACCGAGTGGCAATTATGATTGGTTTTAATAACTTGGCAAGATTTAGTATAAATAATTTGTATCGCATAATTTTACTTTACGTTGAGACGTCATTTAGGTTATTCGTTTTCCATATCATAAATTAATGCACTGTGTATAGATATTAAAGGTACAGTCAGTGTCAAATAGTAGGCAGCGAAGTAAGGCTAAATACAAAAAATAAACATCAAAACTCCGTCAAGCAGAAAAAGAAAAATGAAATGTAATTATTGTATCATTTAACTCATTTGAATTCTAAAGCAATATTTCAACCAGACGTCAGTCTAAATGAAAGTAAATACAAATTGCATACTCTATAGTTTTAACTCCCCTTGACGTTTTGACAGCTGCTAAATTGCCGACTTACCTGACGTTTCTAATTGTCAGGTAACACTTCAATTATTTCACGCGGTATTACTTAGTTCTTACGGGGGCTTATTATTTCTTACTATCCATCCCTACTAATATTATAAATGCGAAAGTAACTCTGTCTATCTGTCTGTCTGTCTGTTACGCTTTCACGCTAAAACTTCTGGACCGATTCAAATTAAATTTGGTACAAAGAAAATCTGGAGCCTGAGAAAGAACATAGGCTACTTTTTAACAGACTGCAAAAAAGGAGGAGTTCCACGCGGACGAAGTCGCGGGAGGAAGCTAGTCTAGTTATAAATACTTTAGTAAATTACTAAACTGTAAAAAAGAATTTCTCATCATAGATTTTCAACTTGGGCTTGTTTAAGCAGTGCATGTATTGAGAAAGCTATTTGCATTTTTTTCGTTTGATAAACACATCGGTAAATGTCAACAGTCAATTGTGACAGGTTTTCATCTGTTAAAGGTATAAGTAGCTAATTCCTTATGGGGTCATTGACTGATATATTGTGAAATAGGTTTGACTTAGAATCACATTACCAATTTGATAGTACATAATATCTCTCTAAGGGAGAAAACGGTCATAAAAGATACATATTTATGACTTATTCTGCATCTGAATATAGTCCCTAAGAGACGATTTAAGTACACTTTACAGTTCCCATATTCGTAGGAAACTAAGCTGTGTTGATTAGCTGAGTCAGATTTAGACTATCGTCAACTTAGTCTGCGAACAGAAACAAGTTAAATCCATTATAGTCGTTTTCTTTCTAAGTTTTTCATTAACCTTATAAAAAAATACTGCTAGCTAATATGCTACTACTAGCAGAAATATGCCGTCAACTACAACAATAACAAAAGAATGTCGTCAACAACAAAAACAACATAAATAAAGCTATGAAACAACAATAAACCATTCAATCAATAAATCAAGTCAATTGGAAAAGTTCTAGGAAAATCGGCGTCGATTCGTAATCGCTAGTTCTAGGTCGACTTTTTTACAAAGGAATAAGTGTTATAACAAAGGTGCAATGGAGGTGCAATCTGTTTGCAGTGCATTAGCTGCAAGCAACTGTGTCAGTAATTAAAAATGATTAGGCGGCTGGGTGCAGTCTCACTGGCAGCGAGGCATTGCAGTTGCGAATGAAGTACCTTTTTGGAAGGAGAATGATTTTTGTATTAGGTAAATTGTCCAAATAGTCTATACTAATATTATAAAGAGGAAAGGTCTGTTTGTTTGTTTTGATTAAATAGGCTACAGAATGGCTGGACCGATTTCAAAAGTTCTTTCACTGTTGGGATGCTACACTATTCCCGAGTGCCATAGGCTATAAAAAAAGATAATCGTTGCGAAGCCGGGGCGGACAGCTAGTACCTATATTATAATATAAATATTTAGTTTATGAAACGATCATTAAACGTAGTTGCGTTAAATTCGGGAATACGTATCTATTTCTAGTATCTATTACAAGATAAGCAACATCACATAAATCTAACTACCTTAGGTACGCTTATCTGAAAACTAGGTAATTAAAAAAAGGTTCTTAAGAAAGGAAAGTTCATAGGAAGGTTATCTCTTTTTGTTAATTATGAATTCTTAATTATTAAAAAGAGAGACAGTTTCATTTCAACATTTCCCACCGTTTTAACGCGAAAATTATTGATAAATTCACTATAAAAAATGCCATCAGTCACACCGAACACATCGTCGTTGATGAATTATGTAAATAATAAAGTTTTAAATAATCCAAGCGCTTTGAAAAACCCTTCATGGCTCGTCTGAGCTCATTAAAATAATTATCTTTACCCGCAGTAAAGTCTTTTTCCCACACGGTTTGGCGGAGTTGGCAAAAAGCTAGCTTATAACAACTTCGTAACTAGGTATGTACCTCCAAGTGCTTATAGAATAATTGTACTAGAATTATTACGTTCCACTCTTATGTCATTGTGACATATTTAAAGCATAAAAGTTAATTAAGCGATTAGGAATGAGTTGCAAGGCATAATTCCTGAAGTATGGTATGATGCAATGACATACTGCGTTCGTGCATGTGGTCGACCATTCGAAAATTTTATTGTGGCTTACATTTTACTACTGACTGACGACCGTTGGTATATCTTCTTCTTCTATTATTATTATTATATAAAAATAAGTCGGGTTTTCCTCCCTGACGCTGTAACTCCAGAACGCACGAACCGATTTGGCTAATTTTGGTCTTGAATTATTCGTGGAAGTCCAGGGAAGGCTTGTAAGTAGTCTTCTATTATATAAAAATAAGTCGGGTTTTCCTCCCTGACGCTATAACTCCAGAACGCACGAACCGATTTGGCTAATTTTGGTCTTGAATTATTCGTGGAAGTCCAGGGAAGGTTTGTAAGTAGAGAAAATTTAAAAAACATCTTGAAAAAGTGTACAATCAACATCTTTCTATACCCCATATACAAAGTGGTTGACGATAAGTGACAGAAGACTTTGACAGATCTTTGACGAGACAATCGGACGGGCAGGACGACGTCTGCCGGGGCCGCTAGTAGGTATATATTTTTAAGAACGTTAAACCGTATTGTACCGTCTACGACCGTAGTGTGAGTATGTCAAAAAAACGTTATTATTGATTTGACAATAACGTTAAATTTTGTACGGGTAATGAACGTTTTAGTTATTTTCCGCTAGAGGCGCTGCTTATTATCCAATAGAAATTTAAACGTAAAAATTAAGCTCAATAGTAATGTTTCTGTCACATTTAAATATCGTCAAGGTACTATAAATATTATGAATTAGTTTTCCTCTTACGACTTCGCTCATGTAGATTTCTTTCTTACTTGCTCATTTAGACAGCTTTGACAGCCTATTGGTCTAGTGGTTAGAGGCCCTGACTACGAAACCGGAGGTTGCGGGTTCGAATCCTGCTAGGGGCAGATGTCAATGTGATGAGCACTGGCATCTGTACCTGAGTCTTGGATGTCTTATATGTATTTATGTATATTTATCCGTTGTCTAGTACCCATAACACAAGCAAAGCTTTGCTTAAAATGGGACTAGATAATTGGTGTGAATTGTCCAAAGATATAAAAAAAAAAAAAAATGGATCAATTGAATTTTACCTCTTTAAGGGGTGCATTCACAAATACCAGGCGCGTGCGGTGTGGGGAGGGTAAGTATGGCGCCAGGGTAGGCACTCCATACATTAGTGATACTGTGCCTGAATGGAATGCACGCCCTTGCCAAATACATAGGTACCTATCAACCGTGACAATTTCTGGATCCGGTTTCGATTGTACGTTGATCGGTCAGTCAATCAGTAACCTTATCCATACATTAGTATTCCTCTTTATAATATTAATTATAAAGAGGAAAGATTTGTTTGTTTGTTTGGATAGAATAGGCGCCTGACCGGCTGGACCGGACCTTCAAAAATTCTTTCACTGTTGGGAAGCTACACTATTCCCGAGTGACATAGGCTATAAAAAAAGATGATCCGTGCAAAGCCGGGGCGGACAGCTAGTATACCATATCCTACTAATATTATAAATGCGAAAGTAACTCTGTCTGTCTGTTACGCTTTCACGCTAAAACTACTGAATGGATTTGAATGAAACTTTACCACAATATAGCTTATACATCAGAATAACACATAGGCTATATTTTATAACGATATAGTGTAAAATACTAATCATACGCAGACGAAGTTGCGGGCAGAAGCTAGTAGGCTATAAAAAAAGATGATCTGTGCAAAGCCGGGGCGGACAGCTAGTATACTATATAATAATATAAATCAATTACATTTTGATGCAGTTCTTGAACTCAGTCATTGCATGTTTGTATGAAACATGCAACTCTTTCATTGAGTAATGAAAATTCTTGTTTTCAATATCAGTATTAGGTATGTGGTATCATTAAGTCACCCAAATCAAAAGAGAATCACAAATGAAACCAACAATCAATTACGACAATTCAATTAATTTCAATTAAATTAACAATAAACATTAAATGAAATTTAACCCTAAACTAAATCCATTAGGCGGTACGTTCACCTTGATTCGATCAGCGCGACTAATCGAATAAGCTGCAGTGAGCAGGGAACGGGTTGGGTTGTGCATTGGGCGGGTGAGACGCCGAAACGCGGCGATTTTAAAAACGCTCTCGTTCTTAACGCAATATTTGTTGCAGAGATTTGTTAAAGAGAACTTAAATATAAGAATTCTTATCAAACTTTAGGGTAAATTTTAAATTTATTTAAAAATAAAAAAATAAAAAATTTAGTACTTAGGTATTCTTCTTAACAGCTTTTCTTTTCCGAGGATTTAGATCAGCTCATTCACTATAATATATGTATTAACACAATATAAGAGTATACTACTTGGAATGCACATCCATAACGGATTCAACTTGCGTATTTTACTTTATTTGGTGACGTTTCGAAAACTTTACAGTTCCCATATTCATAACAGGAGTGAGCTGACGATAGTCTAATGCTAAATGATTACTCTTATAGTATTTTAAAGAACACATAAATTATATTAATCTGAAAAGATTTAAAATAACTTGATATGCCCCTTGACTGTAGTTTGAGCGTTTATTTCTCTTCAACCCAGCGTTCGTTTGCCACATTATCCGCTGACCCTAATCGCACAAAATGCACCACCGACGCCGCCGGCAAATCCAATAGGTTTTCATTTAATAAAACCCCTTTATTGGTTTAACTTGGATTTATTTAGCTTTATAAACTTACTCACCTTTCACTCTGTTCATTTGTATTATTATTTTTCCTTTAATATTGGGATAGATAATAAATTACACCTTAATGTTGCCCAGACTGTAACGATTTCGAAGACGCGTCCAAAAATTCTACACTCTGTGGTTTCAAATTTAAAAATGTGCAAACGGAAACGGTTGGCAACATTTTCCAACTTTCTTAATCAAGCGTTGTTCGATTTTTAAAAATCAAATTGACAATCGCGTTCCACGATAACATGCACTGCTGACCGAATTCGAAGATTTGAATTTGGAATTCTATTCTAGATCATTTAAAACGCAGCTATGTTCAGTTTAGTCACATTTATAGACAAGAACGAGTGTGTTTTGTTTATTAAAGGCATAAACATCAAAAATAGGAAATGTACAACTTCCATCTTTAAAAGGCGTGGTTTTTCCTTATAGGCCAGTTGTACACTCGAACGGAAAACTGCAATACTATCTATTTATAGCGTAATTGTGTAATAGTCACGCCTCTACCAAATAAATTGTTCAGTGACAAACAAGATTAGTGTACAAATCTTGTTAAGGGCCACACCTACAACCACTATAGTTGGTCAGAATATTTTCCTATCAAGGAAATATCGTAATTTATTGGTGTTGCCATGGCAACGCCGGTGGCGACGCCCTAGCCTAAATAAAGCCAGCAAAACAAGCTTCTATATACTACACTTTGTTTTAATAATAAATTGCTTTACAGTAGAAATCTAATTGTTTTGTTTAAAATACGATTGCTCGCGCGACTGTTTGATAAAACTATTTTACATCGTGAAATTTATACTTGATTGTATTTTAGGAAAAGCATAAAATACTTACAGATTTATGAAAAACACAGTCATGATAAATTTGTATAATTCTGATGTCTTTGTGACAAAGGACATAAGTATCCTACGGTCCTAGTTAAAACGCGTACTGTATGTATGTACATACGTCCTTCATTGACACTGTATGCCGCTTATATCCTTTTTCACTAGGACCCCTGACATTTATTTGTTCTTTATAACGGAACTAACCTAACATTAGACTATAGCTGGAAAACTTTCTCACTGAATTTTTAAATTAAAAGAATTTAGGTAGATACCTTATTCCTTCACTAGATTATCTTAATCAGAAGTCAAAAGAAACTTGAATTAAATATTATAAAGTAACATTGTAAAAAAGAAGTTAAAATGATATAAACATAACATTATCGATCAATAATATGCCACGTACGATTTTAAACGATGTTCACCCAGCCGTAATGTTTTCGAAGTATTCCAAATAATATAACATTAAGAACCGTTTACATTCTAAATTAAAACATACACATTGAGTTATTAAGTAGCAGCCTCATTTTTTAATGAAATTATCAATAAAATTCGCCCTAAAGCTTAAGGTTTTTTACAACAAGTTGGTCTGGTTTGGTTAAGTTTGCAAGACTAAAAAAATTTTACTTAAATTTTTACTTTCAAATTTGATGTGTGCATATTTTATGAATTCCTTTATTTAATCTTTCACTATATAATTGGAGCTACGTATATCTTAAGTTATTTTATATTACATTATTATATAATATTATTAGTTAAATACATGTATGTTTAAACTGTATATTTTCTTTCAATTACTTTTTGTTGAGTTTCTTGTAGCGGTTCTTCTCGGTATTACCTACTGTCTTTTATATCATCGTGCACGTAAGCCACTGAAGTGTTCTTGCAGATCGACGAAATAACTATTAATAAAATTGAAAAAACTAACGCCCGAGGAAACATAAATTCTACATCAACAATACGCACAACAACAACATAACCACAACAACGCACAACAAATTCCGTCCGCAACTTTTCATAGAATTAGTGCTTTCAGTTATCTTAGATAATGCATCAATATAATAGTAGATTTCGACCCTTTTTAACCCTTCGTGGTAAAAACTATCCCATATCCTAGACACGATCCAACAAAATAAATTATTTTAGAAAAAAAAAGATATTTTGCACAGATTACTTAGGACATACGAAAAGGTAAAAACAATGTGTACTAACAGGTTCAGCGGATTGCCACGGGAAGTTTATGTATGAAAACGTAACATATAGATAAGCGGGGATGTCTTACCAACTCAGGCAGCTAGATTGGAATGAAACAACTTTAACGGATTTAACTCGCGTATTTTATTTTATTGGCTGGGGTTTCGAAGCCTTTACAGATTCCATAATCGTAGCACGACCGAGCTGACAATAGTCTTATGCTAAAGTATAAAAAAATTAAATCCGTTAAAGTTGTTTCATTCCAATATAACCGCGAAGGCATCAGAAATGAATAGGCAGTTAGAATATAAATTTGATATAACCCAACAAAGTCCATGAGACTGTATCTTGACCTTCCTAAATTCGTTTCGGCTGACTGCTCCCAAAAGGATGTCCGTTTGGTGTTATGTCTATGCTTCACTTTGCAAACCTTGACTGGCAAAGGAAGCGATAATGCCGGCAATATTACGAAGAATGATGCTATTTTTGTAACGCGCTTAAGTAGAAATTATTTCGTATAGAAGCTAGTAAAGTGCTAAATGTCATTATCAACTTAATCTCAATCTACGACTTTGAATATAGGTTATGTTAGAATTCCTTGGTTTCGTCCTTTGCTGGATATACTAGATGTCTCCAAATGGCCGTTATAAATCCGCTAAATAATCTAGTTTATTATGAGGTCTAACTGTCATTTTTCACCAATGATACACAAGCTAATGGCCTGTGATGAGAGACAAGCTACTGGTCTGTTATAAGAGACAAGCTACTGGCCTGTGATGAGAGACAAGCTAATGGCCTGTGATGTGAGACAAGCTACTGGCCTGTTATAAGAGACAAGCTACTGGCCTGTTATAAGAGACAAGCTCCTGGCCTGTGATAAGAGACAAGCTACTGGCCTGTGATAAGAGACAAGCTACTGGCCTGTGATAGGAGACAAGCTACTGGCCTGTGATAAGAGACAAGCTACTGGCCTGTGATGAGAGACAATCTTCTGACCTGTGATGATAGACAAGCTACTGGACTGTTATAAGAGACAACCTACTGGCCTGTGATGAGAGACAAGCTACTGTCCTGTGTTTCGTGGAACATGACAGCTTGAACTCATTCTATACAACGATCATCTAGAGGAATTCGATCTTATTCTCATCTCACGCATGCTAACCGCTCTCAGTAGATCTACTAAGATCGATCATTGCTCTACCAATGAACGTTCTAGACTACCTTTGCCAACACGTAGGTAGTTTTACTAGAAATATACCTAGACAGATATTTTATACCTACCTACAGTTTACAAGAGTGGGTTCATATTTTTTTAATAGAAAAAAAAAGCGACAGGAAATGGAAGGAAACTCGTTTCCGAACAAATTTTTCGATTGCATGTTTTAGTACTTTGTTTACGTTTTCAAATATCAACTTTGTAAGTTTGATTTTAGTTTTGGTTACATTTCCCTTCAGTAATATATAAGTACCTACTAGTCTTTAAAGTGCTAGCAGATAGTTTGAATTTACTAGTCTTATGTAAAACTTGGTACGTCATAATAGAGGTTGCTGCAAAACTAAATTATTGAAAGAATATTTATAATAATTTAAGGTAGTTTGCATAACTGTATAAATCACTTTAGCGTTAGACTATTGTCAGCTCAGTCGTGCTACGATTATGGAAACTGTAAAGAATCCGAAACGTCAGCTAATAAAATAAAATAAAAATACGCGAGTTAAATCCGTTAACAGTTGTTTCATTCCAATGAGAATATTTATACCTACCAATATAGATATACCTAGATAAGATTAACAATTAGTATAAAAACAAATAAGTAACACTCGAAATGATTTTCAATGCAAAAAACCTTAAACGAATACCAGAAACCCCACATTGACCCTAAACACTTGTTAAACCAATATTCAGCCACCGCCCCATTTAGCAGCCTGAAGTGTTTTAAGCACCGTGTATAACCCTCTTTAGCAGCCTATCGGGTTGCATATGGACTACTGTGCAAACCCGACCTGGTTCAAATCCGGTCCGTGTATGTTTTAGGGTCCGTTCAATAAAACTTTGGAATGAAAAAATTATAATGGATTCAACTCGAGTACCTATTCAATTTTATTTGCTGATGTACTGTAAACTTTATAGTTCCCATATTCGTAGCACGACTGAGCTGACGAAAGTCTCACGCTTATGTCAATAAAATTCTAACATTCAAATTCACTTATTAGTTACATAAATTAAATACTTAATAATAAAAGATAATGAAAGTCAAGGAGGAAACGCTGCAAGAATGGGTACATTCGAGGTCCGGCCATTCAGACAGACTAAATACGGTCTATAGATTTTGTTTGTGTATGTTTTAAGACGAAGCATGTTGCAGATTTTTTTGATGTAGGTGCCTACCAAGTAGGTAGGTATTCAGTTGGACGAAGCGTGTTGCGGATTCATTGTGTGCCTCTAAATTGGAATGAAACAACTTCAACGGATTTCACTCGCGTATTTTATTATATTGGCTGGCGTTTCGGAGCCTCTACAAATTCCATCGTAGCACGACTGAGCTGACAATAGTCTTATTCTAAACTCACTTTAGCATAAAACTGTGCCTCTAAATTGTTAGCTAATATATATTGCGTTTATTCAAAGACGGAACCACATTATAGTGACTCAGTTCTCGTAGCGTTCTTTTTCTTCGCGGCGCAAATCGAGCGTTGCGAGCCGTTCTCGTTTTGTCCGCCATCTTTTTTTTATTTTTTCGGATCGCGCGAAATTGAGAAGAATTAATTAACAAAGAATTTCTCGGTGTGGATTTAAAGATAAATTGTTTGTTATTATTGTTTTATTTGGAACTTGCCAATACTTGTTAATGTGTTTTTTGTTAAGATAAGTATAGGAATATACATATAAGTACGTCGTTCATTTTTTTCAATAAAACCAAAAAAAAAAGATTAAAAACTAAAATGTATACTAACCTACCTACCCACTTATAGGTACAATATGTTTCGACATTTCTAGACCCAAACTAAGCAAAGCTTGTACTACCTATGGATAAATTAGTACCTAGTGACAACATCCTCTAGTAATAACGGATAAACATACTATCCAAGACTCAGGTACAAATGCTTGTGATCATCACACACTGTCCCTAGTAGGGTTCGAACCTGCAACCTCCGGTTTTGCAGTCAGAGGTTCTGATCACTAAACCATCAGGCTATCAAAATATAATAATATAACAACTTTAAATATAATAATTAGGTATGTTAAACAATTATTATAAAAATACATAAGAAACAGGAAACTAGTGCATCGCGTGACGTACACATAGTAATGGAACATGAATAATTTAATTTCTAAATATACTTAGGTTCTGAACATAATTAACTTACTTAATTAATGAAAAAAAGTTACAACGATTTTCCCACGTAACTTAGGGCGAGTGAAAAAACTTGGCAACAGAATTCTAAAACAGAGTGTTAGACTATCGTCAGCTCAGTAGGCTGCGAATATGGGAAATGTAAAGTTTTCGAAACATTAGCATAAAAATTTGAAACAAGTCACTATAATACTGAAGAAGCTATGTGTCAGGCTTACAGGACCTATAGATTATAATTAACTTTTATACAAAATTATAGATTTTTTTCGCTAATTATGAAATACCACTGAACCGCGCCAGGGTAGGCATTCCATTCCATATTACGTTGTTCTTATATACAATGCACGCCCTTGCTATCAAGTAGTTAAACATACTATTGGTAAGATCAAACTTAATACCCGATTCAAAATCCATTAGCTAAACCAAAATCGCACAGCGATTAAAGTTAACCCTCCAATGCGCACGGTACTTAAAGGTATTAGTAACGCGCGTGCGGCGACCCATTTGGACACAATGGCACCCTACCTGTAACCGATAGGGGGTTACAGGTTTTAAGAAAAAGCTTGTTTGAATTTGATCATGTGTAAAATAAATAAATGTGGGTTTAATAGTCGGATTAAAAAGTATGTTTTAGTATTCAAATTGATAAAGCGACCCACCATGACGGACATACATAATTCAAAATAGACAAATGTACTTACGGATTTCTACAATTTAGTCGAAACAAGGAGAATGATAGATACAAGATTAGACTGGCCTTAATATTTCATTAGTACCTAGTAAAATATATGAACTAAAAACTATGACAAACATTCTGTTACACCGGTTACTAAAAAAAATCCCTATTAAACACAATCTCACCAACACACACTGCATAACATGTAGCGAGTAACAAAACAGTAGGTAACGAAATAGTACATTACGCACCAAGGCCAGTAAAATAAAAAATGTCTCAGATTTCATGTAATTGTCTAATTGTAAAAAAATGTGATCTGAGGCTTTTTTATTTTACTGGCCGAGGTCAGTATACTATTTTTCTGTTCGACGAAGCCAGAAAGCGGAAATTTCATTTAGCTCAGCGGCCACAAAGTTGGCGCTTTCTGGCCGGAGGACGGAAAAGTAACATTACCACGCGCATCATATAAGTACTAAAATTCCGGCACCCTCCGTAACAAATGAACCATATCAAACCTGCAATAATATCATTGAATCTCTCCTGCCCCTATCGGTTCCGTATCATGGCAACAAAGCATTTATTTTGACAGCGGTTAGGGTGGGATGTCTTTACCTGGTCACACAATGGACGTGAATGGTAACACAATGGACACGTGTCCTGGCACGTGTCTGCATGTGCAGGGTTATGTGCACTTGTGATTTGGAAGTTTAATTAGTTATTACTTTTAAATGTAGTTTATTTGGATTTGATGTTGATAGAAAGTAACAAAAAAAAATATCAATCTTACCTGCTATTTTAAATCGTGGTTAAGATTTTATTCCATTTCAAGAACTTTAGTTCACTAGCTTTTGCCCATGACTTTGTCTGCGCACCATGAGTACTTTACACAATATCGTTATTTTGCGTGAAAGAGTAACAAACATACATCCAGACATCTATACACCTATAGGTAGGTACATTATCTCAAACTTTCGCGTTTGTAATATTTACCTACCTTTACTAGGTTAATTTCAAATGGAGTTAACAGCAGTCAGCTAATAAAATAAAATAAAAATACGCGAGTTAAATCCGTTAATAGTTGTTTCATTCCATTGTGTAATAACCGCGAAGGCATCAGAAATTATTAACCACTATTATTATTAAGTTACCTACTTTATATCGCGGAAAATCCGGAAGAACCAGACAAAATGATAAAAATAACCAAAACTTTAAATTTCACGCAAATGAAACAACAAAACACACCTTACGGTACCTAATAAAAATGTATTAAGTACAAATTACAAACCGGATAGAACGACAGATTATAATAGCTAAGCAAGTTGAGCGAAGTCCTTAAAAAACTCAGAAAGAATCATAATGAATCATCCAGTTATGCGGTATTGCGGAATAACTGAAAACATAATGCTACGAGTAACAGCATTACAAACTAGAATACCTCATGCTTAATTCACATACGGAAGATCCATTATACGTTTAAAAAACCGTTCAACTATAATGACGAGTAATAGGAAAAATCTGCGTAGTTAGAAGGAAATCGGCCTATTTGTATGGACAAACGGACAATTTGCGGCAATCAGCATTGCTTCACAGTTACCAGTTGACATTATGTGACCTATACTCTATAGGTTCATGTTTAACCTCTTTTTTGAATTATAGTAATCTGCCACTATTAGCTAGGTCCGTTTGGTAAACTAGTTTGGTCTAGTTATAGTGTAATAATGGTTATCTTTACGATAAATATCAGTTTTAGATCTGACAGAACATAAAATCTGACCCGCTGAGTGCGACTGACTTAAAATTTTGTGTCAATGTCACCATAGGTATCTAATAGTTTTGTATTATGTAGTACCTACTCGTAACATTATTTTGATGAACGACGAATCCGCATTTATTCATAAATAGATCTAGTTTCTATACCATGAAAGGTCTATATACTCGCAATAGTACATTACGCACCGAGGCCAGTAAAATATAAAATGTCTCAGATCACATGTAATTGCCGTCCGAGGCGAAGACGAGGTTGACAAAAATGTGATCTGAGGCTTTTTTATTTTACTGGCCGAGGTCAGTATACTATTTTTCTGTTCGACGAAGCCAGAAATCGGAAATTTCATCTAGCGAAGCGGCCACAAAGTTGGCGCTTTCTGGCCGGAGGACGGAAAATATAATTTATAGCCTTAGTTTGAGCTATGTCTGTCGTTAAAAATTAGATAAAAAAATGATGTATTTCTTGCTTTGTATATTTGTTGCATTTTTTCCTACCTCACTGTTAGGTTAAGGTTGATATGCACAAGGTTATGCATATATTACTTATCGTATAGGTATGCTTAACCATGTGGTAAGTAAGAAGGAAGCTAAAGGTAAGGCAGAGAAATGCATTATATCTGACTATTTGTTTACGTCTGTAGAAAAACAGCGTTGATATAATGGTGTTAAGTTAAATCCGGGTTGCTGCTCTTGGGGCCTAGACAAGGTGCCAACGTTCAACATTAACGTTGAACATTGGTACCTTGTCTAGGCCCCCTTGTCCCACTGCCGCCATCTTGAAAAAGGGGTCCAAATGGTTTTTACGGTTTATCTGACAAATTGTAGGTCTCACTAAAACCTTAAAAAATAAACCCCCCATTGATATCTAAAAAATAAAATTGCGTCCTCTGATAAATGCACGTTATATCAGCTGCTCAAAACATACTGTCATCCACAGACACAAAAGTGCAGAATTAACTTATATGACATTGGTTCTGAACAAAGCCAAAGGAATATGACATAACTCTCATACCATAGACCTTGACAGAAATAGAAAAGTACGCAAAATACAAGAAAAATCGACGGAAAATGGTCATTCCGATGAAGGCTGAGTGCGATCAAGCGTTTATATTGGCACAGTTAATTTTGCTTGGCACATATGCTCAACCGACTATGAACTAAGCACCTAACTTTAAATTCATCATAATCATACATCGCTACAACCGAACAATAAAAAACTTTACAATTATAAGCTTAAGGTGCAAAATCCTTCACCCGGTGTACCCTTTTAAGACGTTTCATTACGCGCACGTGGTTCAAGATAGCATAAGTAACTCTCATCTCCAAATGAAACTCATACATATATTAGCAGTACCTAGGTTTGTTTTTAATTGTGCAAATAGGCAGATGAGCTCTTTATAGTTCCCTTGTCCTAAATGTTAGTATTCGATTATTCAATTACACAGAAGGTTAAGATGCCTACTTCTATTGTTTGCAGATATTTTTTCATATTTTTTATCTCAATTCTTCGATGGATTGTCGATTGTTCGGATAATATGTGCATAAGCCTTGTTTAGTTAATTGTTGTTTTACTGCGATAAAGGATAAGTTAAGATTTTTTATTTGCAATTATAATTAGTACTTAATTATTGGCAGCGCTTTAACTGCTTTGTTGTAAAAAGATGATAAATAATTGTTAAATGGCATTGTAACGTAATTGCAGTGGATATCTATTAGAACAGCTCGAAATAAAGAGAAATTGGAATTGCTTCTTTAACAGTTTTCTCTCGTGATTCGACGTTACAATGTTAAATTTTATCGTTTTCGTGAAATTGATCTGATAAAACACGGTTATTAATTCTTAGGTATGTTTAGTACCAATCAATTAATCCTAACACAGTTATTCTTACCTGGTTAATAAACCTATCGCATTAAAGTCTTCACGTATAAGTATACACCTATTTGTTGAAGTTAATAGACCTACCTGACTGTAGACTGTTGAGCACCTAAAATAATTAAAAAGACTTGTGATGTCTTGACTATAAGAGATATTAAGTGGTTTATCTACCACGTATTATTTTAAACCTCGGTTAAGAGAATCTATGAGACTATAGTCAGGTCAGTTGGCTACGAATATGGGATCTGTAAATGAACTATGTTTCGAAAAGTATGCAAGTAAAATTCATTATATTTGTTTGATTCCAAAATATCTGAACCTTTTAAAAAAATGTGTGTGAAAGGAAGCATGCTCTTCTATAACTGACTGAATATTTTGTAGATATATTTTCTAAGACTAAACCACAAATCTAGATTTATTTTGAAGTATGAATTATATTTATGATCTTTATTCGACGGACTTGTATTCCTTTCTTCGTTAACATAGTGATTATTATAAGAGCTGAAAGCAGTAATTACTGTTGGGTAATCTACTTTCAACACTTCAATTTTTTCATCAAATTCTTTTTCTTTCTAGAATACTTGTGTATCAAGTATATGCAACGAATGAGCTACTTTAGTATAATTTTCAATATACTTACCTACTTACGATGACCGTTTACATGTAATGATAAAAAATGACTATTGACTATTTCGTATTAAATTGTAATGTAAGACCTATAAGCGAAGATTCATCATTCTTTGATTAAAAACGTGTCAGAATCATTTCTCAAGCATTTTCATTGAATCTGAATCCGGTTTATACAGACTCTGTCTATTGTTTATTGTTTTCTCTTTGATATTTTTTTCCTCTGCTATTATTTTTTTGTACTAGGTACCTTTATTAACTGCTACCCTAATAATTTCAACCATATACCTAATTATATCTATATTTTTGGACAATTGAAAGGAAACACTCTTTACGCTGACATCACGTTATAGTTGTTTCATTCCAAATAACCCCAAAGGCGTCAAAAATTACCTACTAGAACAGAACAGTATTTTCTAACCATTAACAATAAAAAAAAAAACAAACAAAAAGGTGCGCCAACAATCTTTGTCTGCGTAACACTTATTATAAATTTCGATACACCAGGAAGCATACGTCAGAATTCAAAAACACCCAAAGTGAATCATAAAACGGGACGTGTCTAAAACAAAGGCCTTCACACAACCTTAACCCGGTCGACGACCTGTCTAATACGATTATAATTACACACAACACCGGCATTTGTAAACATAGGGTATGTGACGTAAGTCTATTTTTTATTAATTTTTTGTCGAGGCGCCTCTTTCTAAGGTAATCTTGAATTTAGGAATGTTTGGAAGCTTTCGGATTGTGTTTGGATATTTTCGTTTCACCAAAACTGATTTGTTAAAAATTACATGCTTCCAAAATTCCAAAAAATAATCAGGTAGTATAGGTATCTAATATCCTAAACATTATTTATCATGACAATTGGAAAGAAATCGGAATAACGCGCGAATTTAATTAATCGGCTGACGTTTAGAAAACTTCACAGTCACAGAAGCGACGACTGAGCTGACGATAGTCAATACGAATAACGCTAAAGTATAGAATATTATGAGTATAACATTTTCGTATTATTGAACAAATCCACCAACACTCACGAAAGTAAGTACCTATTTACTGTGTTATAAAATTATCTAAGTTAAGGAAAGTTATACTAAGTACGTATAAACAGCGCTACAGGACAGAAAGATGGATAACCTTATAAGAAATCTTAATTGCATGTCATCGTACTATAAAGTAGATACCCATTCACAGGATTGAACCTGCGACCGTCGCGTGGCAAGCACATCCGTAGAACCTTGAGTTCGCTTTCATTCCGTGACACTACGGTTTTAACCACACGTTACAGAACAATGCCTTAATACGTCATGAACAGTTACTATTGAGTAGAAGTTAGAAATTTAGCGAATTGAAAACCCTTTTGGTTAAGTTCGATGACCTCACCAGTTTCATGTGTGTTGGTTTATCAGCTGTAAACTCCTTTACTTAGGAGTCTGTTGCAGCAACTTCTACTGACTTTCCTATAATTATAGGAGGTAATAATTTAACAGTTTCTTCAATTATTTGTATAATAACTTGACTAGTCTAAGATAAGTTTTTCATTGTCCATGACGATATTATTCTTCGATTTTACTTGTCCGAATCTCCTTCTAATTATATCATCTTTGGCATTAGATATTTCTTTACCATCATCAAGGATTTGACATCCGCGAATTTGACATCATTTGACATTCGTTGGCACCTTGGGGCCTAGACAAGGGGGCGTAGACAAGGTGCCAACGTTCAACGTTGACGTTAAACGAAACGACTTAAATGTATGGGATTTGACATCCGCGAACGACTGTCACGTACGTCACAAACGTTCGCGGATGTCAAATCCCAAACGATTTGGTGTCAACGTTTAACGTTAACGTTGAACGTTGGTACCTTGTCTAGCCCCCGTTAAGATCTGTCTCTTGACATTAAAAGCGCATGACATTCCTAAGATCATTGTTAAGTTTTTCGGTAAACGTCATAAGTTCACATGGTACTGATCTGTTACAGTTCGCGTGGCGTGACGTCATTGTTCGTGCTGTCACTCGCATGTAGACAGTGGTCAATGACTGGTAATTGTGGCGTGTTGCGTGTTCTGACGTCACGCTATTCATCCTTCTAAGGATATTTGAGGAGGCTTTAGAAATAGAGGTACTTTAGGAAAATTTCTGTTTAACGGGATTTGTTTGAAAGTTGAAAGGTTAATTGGTATTTAAATGGGTAAGGATTTTTGTATAGATATTCGTTGTTACTAGTAAGAACAAGAATGCTTCGAGAGGAAATCCAAGGACTTGATTTGGTGGACTGATAGAAAATATATCGCCATTTGTACTTACACGTCTTATCTAGAAAAGGTCTTTGTGTAGTAAAGTATCATTAAATAAATAAAAGAAGTTTCATTAGTCCAAATGAAATCTTTTAATAACAGAAATTCTACATCTTTTTTTTTAAATATTTTATGGTAAAACCATTACAATTATATAAAGTTGTAGCAAGCAATAATGAGCTATCATGACCTATAAAGCAACATTTCTTTAAGTATTATTTACGTCTCGTATCTTAAAAAAATAAATTCGGAGCGGTACTATTATCCTCCTATTAAATGTTCGTTAGATACGAAATTACACTTAAATATGAGAAAAGGCGAGTTACAACACTTTGTTCGGAGCGATTCGGAATAATTTTGACTTTTAAAATGTTTAAAACGGTTGGAGAGGTCTTATAGAGGTTGGTCATTAAGTTTCCTTTGAAACGGTACCTGTTTATAAGTTCACTTATTTATGAAAACAGAAAGGTAGTAGGTATATAAAAAAACTGTTATTATTTCATTAGAAATTATTATAACGGATTTAAGTCGCGTACCTACTGATTTAACTTTAGTGATTATACCTATAATAATAAGTAATAAGTTGTTAATTAAATACTATATTTTTGCTACCCCAGAGCAATAGGAAACAGTAGGTAAGATATGTATAAAGAGTTTAGGAATAAAACAATTAAAGGGGATTTAAATCGCGCAATTTATTTTACTGGCTGAAATTTTAAAAACTTCAAAGTTTCCATATTCGTAGCCAAACTGGCCATAGTCTAACACTGTTATTCAACTTAAATTTACAAAACGTATTTTAGCGTTAGACTATTGTCAGCTCAGTCGTGCTACGATTATGGAAACTGTAAAGAATCCGAAACGTCAGCAAATAAAATAAAATAAAAATACGCGAGTTAAATCCGTTAATAGTTGTTTCATTCCAATGTGTAATAACCGCGAAGGCATCAGAAATTATTATGTTAACCAGAAATTATTGTATTTTTTATAAATCATATACCTAACAACCAAAAAATATCGTCATTACAATCAACACAACATCTCACATCTCATAATGAATCATAAATTATATTTGACATTTTAATTAAAATAAATAATACTTCAATGTTTAAAAATACTTGACGACTAAGAGAAAAATATCATAACGACATTTTGTTATTTCCCAAAATAATGACTTGTTTGAATTTTGTGTATTTCTTTGTTTACTTATATATTATTGACGATCTCACTATTAGTACATATAAATACAATGTAATTATGATGTATAAAATATTGAGAAATAAATGAATCTGAATCTGAATCTGAATCTAAACATTCTACATTCCATAATCCAAATATAAATCGAATAATTCATAATTATAATACTAAGATAGGTACTATACATTATAATTATGCTCACTCGTACCTACTTACATTTACTTATAATACAACAAATAAGATACAACCTATCACAATCACCCATAGATTATAACTTAATCGAGTTACAATTTATAGAAATAATCGGTCATTGATTTATTTCATACTTACGATTGACATTACTAAATCACACGAAATAAGACTTTATTGTCTCGCTTCAAAGTTCAACTTTGTTCAACAGCGGCTACAGTCATACAAATTGTATGAAAGTTTATCAAAGAGCAACTCTTGCGCCGTTTGATACCCACTTTGAATAAATCAACAAAAACGACGGGTGGGTATGAGTAATGCCCCAATGTATGGAGTTATTTTTAACAGGAGGATGTATGGAGTAGTTCTTTTTAATTGGTACAGTTTTGTATGGGCACTTGGGCTTGAACTAGCTGTATAAACTATAGCTACTTTTGCGGCATCGTTATACGAAACACTTTATCGCGACAATAGCGATAGATTCTTTGGACTGTTGCATGATTTTTTACCAAAGCTGACTAAAACTTCAAAAAATAATTAAGTTTAGGTAGGTAGGTACTTATGTAAAACGTGCGAGTCGGACTCGCGCACTAAGGGTTCCGTACTAGAGTAAGATCCCAGTGCCGCCAGACCTACGTCATTTTAGCAAAGCTGAAATTGCGATGACTTATAGTCTAGTATGTGGTTAAGAGAGTATGCGTACTTACTAGCTCGAAAGCGGGGCCCTTTCATAGATAGCGCGAACTAAAGGTGTTTCAAAAATTAGGTAAACTACGTCATTTTAGCAAGCCTAAATTTGACATATATAACTACGTGGTACTATTTCCAGACTCTTTGTAAGCAGCCAGACCAGTCCAATGGGCCAATTATTCTCCCAGACACCTCAGACGCTTTTAAGGTACCGTAAAATGGGGTTACTTTGAGTCCTGGGGTTACTTTGATAAAAACTTCTTTTCTTACTAAAACTGGGACTAGTACTATTTCTGAACGCATTTATTACATTTTTATTTTACATTTAGCAGCATCGATAGACACTACAAGCATGTGAATTATTGTACCGCGATCGTGCTTCTGGTTTGATAGTAAAAAAATAAAAAACTTAAGAAGTTGTTTTTGGTTATTTTCATACCATGAATAACTTCTAAAGTAGTCGTTAAACTATAGCAAAAACATTTTTTTTACTAATTTTGCTATATCAGAAATGTATCAATCTATAATAATCAATTTCATCAAAAACGATAACCTTTACGACTATTTTATTTTGGCGGTATTTTCGGCTAGGGGTGTCTCTGATCACTACTACGGGGCTACATTGATCAACTGATCTGTATCATTTCGTACTAGTAATACGTGTTAACCCTTTCAATTATCTACTTAAAATAGGCTGATCGATCATTTATACTTCATTGGTAATAAGACCTGATCATAATTATTAGTTAAAATTGACTGAAACCATTCTGAAAAATAAATAAAATAATTTCTATAAAAATACTGTGTAAAATTATCAAATAATGCTATTTAAGTATAATATATGGCAAAATAGCACAGCACAAGCATAAGAGATAGAAGTTAAGGGCATACGAACAAATTATTTAAAACAAAATAAATCTTTCTAAAAATGCTCTTATTTTTCCTTTGTCAAAGTAACCCCAACCAGATAAAAATCATTCTAAATTCCAAACCTGTGGACGGATTAATTTGGTTTCTTCGGATGATTTACTCTAAATCAGGGATACTATCGAACCCCATAATAAAAAGAGGGGGTATCAAAGTAACCCCAATCATAGTATAAACTTGATCACGAACTTTTTATTTTTTTTCTCGAAATGTATTGATGAAAAAAAATATTTTAGTAACGGATTCGGTGGTATGAACAAAACCGATATTCCCATTTTTTTTATATTTTTTATACAATATTGTATAAGGAGAAAAACACATTTGAATTTTAAAATTTACTAAAGTAACCCCATTCCACGGTACCCAAAAAATGGATCTCAAAGATGGATGAATATAAACATATCGTGTTTAGGCTCATTCGCCTCGGTATGACGAGCGCTTTTTAAACACATGATGATGGTAGTGCTGATGATGAATCCTGAAGACTACTATGGATCTCGAAGTTGGATGAACATAAACATATCGTGTTTAGGCTCATTCGCCTCGGTATGACAAGCACTTTCTAAACGTATGATGATGGTAGTGCTAATGATGAATCTTTAGTTTCCAACATCAACAGCACCATGACACGTTTTGATGAGTGAAATTGATGCTTATGTTCTCCACTTTACGAAAACCATCCAGTCCTTTAGTAATCAAATTAGTAATTGGATTAAATTTGTAATCGATTGACGCCAACACTAATTGAAATAGATGATGCTCGTCATACCGAGGCGAATGAGCCTAAACACGATATGTTTATGTTCATCCAACTTCGAGATCCATAGTAGTCTTCAGGATTCATCATCAGCACTACCATCATCACGTGTTTAGAAAGCGCTCGTCATACCGAGGCGAATGAGCCTAAACACGATATGTTTATGTTCATCCAACTTCGAGATCCATAGTAGTCTTCAGGATTCATCATCAGCACTACCATCATCATGTGTTTAGAAAGCGCTCGTCATACCGAGGCGAATGAGCCTAAACACGATATGTTTATGTTCATCCATCTTTGAGATCCATTTTTTGGGTACCTTAAAAGCGTCTGAGGTGTCTGGGAGAATAATTGGCCCATTGGACTGGTCTGGCTGCTTACAAAGAGTCTGGAAATAGTACCACGTAGTTATATATGTCAAATTTAGGCTTGCTAAAATGACGTAGTTTACCTAATTTTTAAATAAAATCCGGTAGTAAAAGTAATTCTAATTAACCTACAAGCCTAAATGTCGCAATTGTTTAATTAAAAACCTATTGTTTTGGCTTATCGCTTTTACAAATAATATATAAACAATACTCTAAACATATGTTTAAATACCACCCCAGTTCATTAAACTCATCGTACCTACTTAGATTTTAAAATCTCTTTCTTTTCTTTTTAACATTTTCATTTTGTTTAAAACCTAATTAATATCATAATTTCTGATACCTTCACGGTTATTACACATTGAAATAAAACAATTAGGTATTATAACGAATGTAACTTGCTTATTTTATTTTATTTCCTGAAGTTTCCAAAACTTTACAGTTTACTTTACTTTCCCATATTTGTAGCACGACAAAGCTGACGATAGTGTAACGCTAAAACCGAACTTTTTCATCTTTAGCTTTAAAAAATATGCGAGTTGAATCCTTTATAGGTACCTAATTATTTCAATCCAATGTGTAATAACCGCGAAGGCATCAGAAATTAGAAATCTATACTAATATTATAAAGCTGAAGAGTTTGTTTGTTTGAACGCGCTTATCTCAGGAACAACTGGTTCGAATAAGTACGTAAATTATTTTTTTGTTGAATAGACCATTTATTGAGGAAGGCTTTAGACTATATAACATCACGCTGCGACCAATAGGAGCAAAGAAACAGTGGAAAATGTGTAAAAAACGGGGAAAATATGAAGCCTTATGAAGAATTACTATTCCACGGGGACGAAGTCGCGGGCACAGCTAGTTATTAATGTAAGTCAGTTAAATCCGTTATAATTGTTTCATTCCAAAGTAGTTTTTCCTAGAAATATCAGTTTCGTCAATAGAATTTCTCCACTTTTTATGCACGAGCGGCTTTAGCAATTTCCCCAATACAAAACAAAACATTGAAAGTCTTACAGCGAAACGCTAATCAACAGTTTTACGCTCATATTCACGTTATTATTTATTTAACAGTAATATGTAATATGCAATTTTGTACATAACTCTAATTCCGACCCCCGATCAAATTGAGTTGCTACTAAAATTTTGTTCATAAAAACCATAAAATTATAACAAAAATATTGACCTACTAGCTGACCCAGCGAACTTCGTACCGCGTCCACGGTTTTTTTCTTTTTTTTTCCAAGTTTTCTCACCTTTTAAACCTTCCCTGGAGTTCCACAAACATTTTAAAACTAAAATCAGCCAAATCGGTTCAGCCGTTCTCGAGTTTTAACCAGACTAACGAACATCAATTCATTTTTATTTATAAAGAAGATAGAAGATTATATTTTATTGATTACACTCATTTTAAATGAACCATTATCGTATAATAGGTATCTTACTAAAAAAACCCTCAATTTCAAACCTCCAATTAAACTACAGTATAACTTATATATATCTTCCTTTATCACTATAATAAAAAGCATCGAAAATTTAAACCTTTAGTATAATATTAAGATTCTAAATACAAACATCTCCTCCCCCTTACATTGATAACTACATCTTTCTTTATTCCAAGAGGAGACAAATCCATCTCTTGCGCATGAAACAATAAAATACGATCTTGTATCCACTCGTGCGCATATCGCGTGACCGTACGCTTCCTACTCGTTTGTAGGCTGAACAGCTGTTCTTTATGACTAGATTTGTTCAAATAATATTAACACTGAAATAAGGAATTGTTAACAGATACTTAATTAATAATTTCTGATGCCTTCGCATTTATTATACACTAGCTTCTGCCCGCGACTTCGTCAGCGTGGAACTCCTCCTTTTTGCAGTCGGTTAAAAAGTAGCGTATGTCCTTTCTCAGGTTCCAGACTTTTTTTGTACCAAAATTCATTTAAATCGGTCCAGTAGTTTTAGCGTGAAAGCGTAACAGACAGACAGACAGACAGACAGAGTTACTTTCGCATTTATAATATTAGTAGGGATTGGAATGAAAGAACTATAGACGGATTTAACTCGCGTATTTTGTACTAGCTGACGTTTCGGCCTTTCAGGTTCCATAATCGTAGCACGACAGAGCTGACGATAACTTAATTGTTATCGCGTCGTGGGACTAATGAAAGCATTCATTGTGAAAGTTTGCTAATATAAACTATTTTAAAATATATTTTAATGTTTCATTCAATGTTTCGTTTTTAAACTAAGTTTGCAAATATTTTTTAAGGTCTACTACGTAGACAAGTGCCCAACGTTCAACGTTAACGTTAAACGTTAGGACCAAAATGTATGGGATTTGACATCCGCGAACGACTGTCACGTACGTCACAAACGTCAAATACCATACATTTTGGTGCTAACGTTTAACGTTAACGTCGAACGTTGGTCACTTGTCTAGCCCCCCTTAGAGGCAATATCATCTTACTAATCCAATGAATACCTACATAGAGAGATAAGCCTTAATGACTAACATATCAACGCAGGGCCTAATCTCTAAGGGTTAGAAACTTTAAATTTTGCACAGGGATTCCCTTAATAACGTAATGTCCGGCCCGGCTTCGCACGGATCATCTTTTTTTAATAGCCTATGTCACTCGGGAATAGTGTAGCTTCCCAACAGTGAAAGAATTTTTCAAAACACTCCAGTCGTTTTTGAGCCTATTCAATACAAACAAACTTTTCCTCTTTATTAATTATATTAGTATAAAAAAGTACTTCGAGATGTCACACACCTATCTACTAAGGATGCTGATATATTATCTAAGTTTCAATTAAACCAAATGTCACTTAAAGCGAAATTATTTGATAAGAAAATCAAATTACGTGAAATAGCTTTCCTAAGTAGCCCAGTAAACTTGTCACGACATGCGCGTAGTGTTACATAACCACTGAAAGGTATTTACTTATATACATACGGAAACTTTACACAGACGGACATTGGACTGCGTTTATTGTAAGAGAACACGCGAATAACTGTTTATAGAGTAAGATCCCAGTGCCGCCAGACCTACGTCATTTTAGCAAAGCTGAAATTGCGATGACTTATAGTCTAGTATGTGGTTAAGAGAGTATGCGTACTTACTAGCTCGAAAGCGGGGCCCTTTCATAGATAGCGCGAACTAAAGGTGTTTCAAAAATTAGGTAAACTACGTCATTTTAGCAAGCCTAAATTTGACATATATAACTACGTGGTACTATTTCCAGACTCTTTGTAAGCAGCCAGACCAGTCCAATGGGCCAATTATTCTCCCAGACACCTCAGACGCTTTTAAGGTACCCAAAAAATGGATCTCAAAGATGGATGAATATAAACATATCGTGTTTAGGCTCATTCGCCTCGGTATGACGAGCGCTTTTTAAACACATGATGATGGTAGTGCTGATGATGAATCCTGAAGACTACTATGGATCTCGAAGTTGGATGAACATAAACATATCGTGTTTAGGCTCATTCGCCTCGGTATGACAAGCACTTTCTAAACGTATGATGATGGTAGTGCTAATGATGAATCTTTAGTTTCCAACATCAACAGCACCATGACACGTTTTGATGAGTGAAATTGATGCTTATGTTCTCCACTTTACGAAAACCATCCAGTCCTTTAGTAATCAAATTAGTAATTGGATTAAATTTGTAATCGATTGACGCCAACACTAATTGAAATAGATGATGCTCGTCATACCGAGGCGAATGAGCCTAAACACGATATGTTTATGTTCATCCAACTTCGAGATCCATAGTAGTCTTCAGGATTCATCATCAGCACTACCATCATCACGTGTTTAGAAAGCGCTCGTCATACCGAGGCGAATGAGCCTAAACACGATATGTTTATGTTCATCCAACTTCGAGATCCATAGTAGTCTTCAGGATTCATCATCAGCACTACCATCATCATGTGTTTAGAAAGCGCTCGTCATACCGAGGCGAATGAGCCTAAACACGATATGTTTATGTTCATCCATCTTTGAGATCCATTTTTTGGGTACCTTAAAAGCGTCTGAGGTGTCTGGGAGAATAATTGGCCCATTGGACTGGTCTGGCTGCTTACAAAGAGTCTGGAAATAGTACCACGTAGTTATATATGTCAAATTTAGGCTTGCTAAAATGACGTAGTTTACCTAATTTTTGAAACACCTTTAGTTCGCGCTATCTATGAAAAGGCCCCGCTTTCGAGCTAGTAAGTACGCATACTCTCTTAACCACATACTAGACTATAAGTCATCGCAATTTCAGCTTTGCTAAAATGACGTAGGTCTGGCGGCACTGGGATCTTGGACTATACCATTATCTATAAAAATAGCAAAAGAAATCATGCCTGTTTTATGAGAACCCCTTTAAGTAATACTTATTTGTTTTATTCGTTATTATAGCTGCAACAGAAATACATCATTTGTATGAATTTCAACTTCGACATTTTCGATTCATGATTTAATACACAGACAAACGATCGGACAGCGGAATCTCAGTAATAGGTTCCCGTTTTACCCTTTACGGAACCTTAAAAATATCCATAGTAACTTTTCGACAAAATCAAACTACTACAAACAAAAAGTATCTACTTGAATTAAATCTTTACAGTTGTTTTATTCCAATATCATGCTGATACCAATAATTAATTTGTAATTAGAAAATCAAACGACATATAAAATGGCGACAAACATATAATTATTTCGTTAAACATTACACTTGCGTGTTTAATAAAATAAAGTAATCATGCAACTCGATAGTTTCTCTATTCTACTCTTATAACTAATTTAAACGAAACTAATGCGAGAGATGCCTCAAAACAAATTAACAAAAGCAAACTCGCGGCCTTTGTCTAACCGAAACAAACCAAATGATAATTGAAATAGATTACTAGGTAACTTTGTGGTTTAAGAGCGGGCCAATTGATTTGTTATAATTGTGAAATATAACTACAAATACTAAGACCGGGGTCGTATTTCTCAGGTATTTTGATCGACTACTTTAGTACGGTATGATAACTAAGAGAGTGGGTGACAGATATATAGAGGTACATACTTAATAATGACATGAGTTATATTATTTACTAGCGGCCCCGGCAGACGTCGTCCTGCCCGTCCGATTGTTTCGTCAAATATCTGTCAAAGTCTTCTAACTGTCACTTCTTCATAAGGCTTCATATTTTCCCCGTTTTTTACACATTTTCCACTGTTTCTTCGCTCCTATTGGTCGCAGCGTGATGTTATATAGCCTAAAGCCTTCCTCGATAAATGGTTTAACCAACAAAAAAATGATAATTTTTGAATTCGAACCAGTAGTTCCTGAGATTAGCGCGTTCAAACAAACAAACAAACAAACTCTTCAGCTTTATAATATTAGTATAGATTTACACTTTATTATACGAAACTTAGCTATACGTGAAAAATCAAGATGCCTACTTACTATCTAAATGACATAATAATATGTAATACTAAAAATAGATCATACAAACATAGGTAGTAGTAGTTTATCTATCATGTTATATATACTAATATCTACATACTTACTACCTACTTAGGTTTTCCATACAAGTGTATGTTAAAATTTAATTTAACAAATGTTATTATAATTCTGTATCGACATAATTTCTAAGCAACCTTTTGAGTCTTTATTTCGATTAATACCTAAGAAACAAAGCTTAATATTTTACTGACAAAGTTGCACTTAACAACACCTATAACCACAAAAGTTACTCCAGTATTTCTACTTATTACGTATCTGTCTCACAACAAATTAAACTTAAAACTATATCTTTACCCAACCAACAGCAACACTCGATGTTTATCACACAATTTTACCACATCACTCGTTTTTATAACGCGACACTTCCTTAGCGTAATTTTTATCCAAAAGCTAAGCACAATAAGCAAGCCTGCGCTTATCCGACGGAATAACTTATGCTAACAAGTAAGCTTGCGTGACCCAACTCTAGTTAGGCCAGCTAAGTGCCACAACCTTCATTTACGCTTCAGTAAACATAATAACTCCTTATGGACTCTGATATAAAGACTATTTCCCAGCCATCTTTGGATGTAAAGGCGTTTGTCGATGGTAACATTATGTTTGTATTCATGAAGTGCGACCCAATGCTACTGTTCTTTGGGTACGGACGATGTGTCATTTTAAATAACCTTTTGGATATATGAATGATATGAATTAATTGTTTTAGTTTGTTCACTATTTTAGTAGATTAATTAAATTAACAGGTAGAATGATTTTTGCCGTGGTAGTTTACCGATCTTATTTTAATTAGATAGTAACAGTCGGTTTTATTAACTAAGGATACATTTCTCTGTTCCTTGCTTTGTATTGTTAAAGTTTGATTGTCAAAATCCGCTTTAATATACGAATTATCTTGATTTTACATATCCGTTTGCAAAATCTGTAAAAAAAGTATTATTCTCAAACCAGTTAAGTACCTAGTTACCGTGAAATGGGGTTACTTTGAATCCGGGGGCTACAACTTCTTAAGTAAACAACTTCTATGTTTACTAAAACTGGGACTAGTACTATTTCTGAACGCATTTAATAGATTTTTTATTTTACACTAGCTGTGCCCGCGACTTCGTCCCCGTGGAATAGTAATTCTTCATAAGGCCTCCTATTTCCCCCTTTTTTTTAACAGCGCGTTCAAACAAACAAACAAACAAACAAACAAACAAATTTGTTTGTTTGTTTGTTTGAACGCGCTGTTAAAATTTAATTTACAAATGTTATTATAGTTCTGTATCGACATAATTACTAAGCAACCTTTTGAGTTTTTATTTTGATTAATATTAATATTATAAAGCTGAAGAGTTTGCTCTTAATACTTTACTTCATTATTGTTTCCAGCATCAAACCCCCAACAAAAGACGGCGTGACGAAGAGTAACCCGAGCAAGCGCCACCGGGAGCGACTGAACGCGGAGCTCGACACGCTCGCCTCGCTCTTGCCCTTCGAGCAGAACATCCTCAGCAAGCTCGACCGGCTCTCCATCCTGCGGCTCTCAGTCAGCTATTTAAGAACGAAGAGTTACTTTCAAGGTTAGTGGGTTTTAGGAGAGCAGCCCTATTTATCGATTGGCAGGATGATCAATAGAATATGATCATTTTCAAGATGATCAATAGGATGACATAGGATTTTTTTCAGAAGTTATTGGAGACGTCTTCCAATAAGCAAAGTAGTCCTATAAAAAAAGTATAGGTAAATCTAAAATGACTAGTAAAGTTTTTAACGACCTATAAAGGTATTGTGGTAAACTTCTTCCTCAAGCCTACGTTATAAGGGTTATGCACATTTTATAAGTTGGATATAGGAATAAACTACGCCCAGATATCCTTTTAATAAGGAAAAATAAAAGTAGTCTTAAGAACAATCTAAGTATTGATTTTGCTCGTTTGGTCTCTATACAGCAATGGGCTGGAGTATCGAAGTGGCCTAATGCTGGACAAAGTCCAAACGTAGAAAAATATATATTTTTTTCTTTGAAAGTTTTGTAAGAACAGTACTTTGGCTGAACCTTCCGTAAGAATTAAGTTGAAGACATTTTAAAAAAAATCTTAACATAATTAGGTCCATAAATTATGGATCTATCTAGCATGATTACTATGAAATTTTATCAAATGCCTGTATGTTTTCAATATAATTATCAGTAAGATCAACATATTCTATCTATAAGGTCACATACTAAAACCTATTTAGTAGCTACCTGTATCAAAAATTGATACAACATCTATACTAACTGCGATTTTATCGTGATTAGACTGAAATATCAAGGCACTTGCGTTTTATAGTAGCCGCTCGCATTACTGCGATCCAAAAGCAATCTTTTAACACTACAATATCCAATTCGTTTTACCATACATCGGTGCAATCGCAGTTAGGATCGATACGCATACCGATGTATCGATTACTAACGAATGAGATGCCTTACACATACTTAATTCTGTCAGCCGATTTTATTAGTGGCAACATTAGTATTAATATATAGCGTGTTCTCGATTCTCGATAAGTAATCGAGACGAAGTTCGATTTTGATTTAAATTGGCTTAATAGTTGCTTACAGGTTGATTTGCTTTTTATTTACAATTGTCTGCTGATTTATTGACGCTTCCGTAAGTTAATAGTTCTTTGGGGCAATAAATCTTGGAAGAAAGATTACGTCTCAATTTAAGTGTTTTACATCTTTTTTTAAAACAGTAGCTCTGTTCGAAATGGCTTTAGTACATAAATACCACTTTAAACTTTGTGTTTTATCTTTTTCTGGTTTAAATTTAAACGCAAACGAAGCGTAGGTACCAAAAATATTATTTACTTAAAAATAAAGTAAAATGGTAAGATTACGCAAACCAATGTAACAAATACAAAAATAGATCTTATAAAAGTAATTTTACTCGTGCAATGAGTCTACTGGTACTTCGGAAGGACCATTATTGCTAAGGAATAATGCCGTAAGAAGGGCAGGTAGTAGGCGGTAGGGCGGTTTTTTTAAAGTAAAATTGATGTTACATACTCACTAAAAAAAATATGTACTTACTTAAATACTAACCTAAATCATGAAGAATGTAAATTATGCCAAGAATGTCTACAGTAAAATTTTGGCGCAAAGCAAAAGTCATTGAAGGAACTTTAGCAACCAATAAAAAAACCTAGCCCACAACTAACAAGCCAAACAAAATACAAATCAATACCAAACCAACACTTATAATTGGACGCGTAAATTCTCGATACGAAAAAAAACGACATTTGCATATGTCCGCTATATACTTAGTGAATTATTAATGTGGCTTATAATTTTATTCCGTACAAGATTCGAATATAAAAAACGGTGGGGGGTGATTCTCCAATGCTTTATTGTGGTTTACTTAGAGACCGACGATGGGGTATGTCGGCCACTCTGTACTGTCGAATACGAAATTTGTTAAACAATACGAGTACAATAGAATTGCTATTGATCAAATATCAATGAATATTGTGCCGTACGACTATTTATATGACTTTATGCTTTTTTGGGTTCCTTATCTACCTTGAAAGATTAAAACGGGACCCTTTTAGGATCGCTTTCTTTGTATTTCTGTCTGTTTTTAAAGACCCTTTTCCTTAGGAAAGTGCTTCGTTGCACGTTCCTAAGAAAAAGGTATCAAGCTAATTGTCCTTAAGCTAAGTGTAAGCACTCCTATCAATGATTTCACTATGCGTTGTGAATCCAAGTATGTAAAATCTGTTAGAACCCGTGACGCTACAAAAATTATATTATTTTTGTGGGATAAGTTGACCTGCGCAAAATTTTAAAATGACCCTAATATGTTTTCTTTCTTACTTTAGCCAATATAATATTAATTCTAAAATAAAAATGATACTGTACTGTATATTTGATTATTTTTGACTATTGACCCTATGAGAGCTTTTGCGCTCATCAATCATTTTTTTGACTGATGATACTGTGACCATTCCGAGCATTCATAACGTCATAATACAATTGACAATTACACATTAATTACAATTGGGTAGGTAAAGCAGATAGTCATTTCTATGCTTATCTTTGTATCCATATACACAATTTCATATAATATTAGGTATTGACATAGGTCAAATAGGTACAAAAAATATACACAATGTAACTTTTTCACTTGCCTGTACTTGAAAATTACCAATAATTCTAATAAACCGATTGTTGAAGCATTGATTACAGCGCCTCGGCCGGGTCGCGCCGCGGGTTGCCGCAAATGCATACCTAAACCATCCACCGCCACAGCCTTTAATACTCGACTAAACCTACAAGACAATATACACCTGAATCTCCAGGAAATAAGGTAGATTTTAAAAGGATGTGTACATGTTGGGTAGATGAGAGGTTAAAAATATACGCTGTACCAGTAGCCTGTAAATTCGCTCGTGTTTCGTGGAACGGTTTAACTGTTATTTCATTGAAAGGTGATTTTTATCCAGGTATGGATTCTGCTAATTGGTTGTGGTCATTTGCCAAAATGTGGATTATATACTTATAAATTAAGAGTTAAAATACTCTGCTGAAAATTTCCTTTGACCAAAATATATTACCTACTATAATACATTTGAGCAAATCACAGAACAAAACGATTTCCTTAAAAATCTCTTGACTCGGTTTTCATTGCATTTACTACTTATAAAACGTTATCAATTCCATATAACAGGCCAGTCAGTGGAACTCAAGTTCTGTTGATACTCCTCTATTGACTATAATACCCTACTTTGTTCAACATTGCGTCTCAAACCTTTTTGTTGTTGAAGAGACTTGCATCTTGCATCTTTTTGCCATTTTCTCGAAAACAACATTTTGGACTTAGCGGCATTTTGGTCATTGGATGGCAGATATACGTAATATTTTTGATGAGATAAGACTGACTCTGATAAACTTGCTTATTTCCTTACACTGCAAATGTCATTGTCTTGAAAATTAAGAGCCATTCAAAAACGCGATCATATCACGAACGAATAAAATACGTATTACCTACTATATCTACTTATATAATACCCAAACAATTACATAATCTGCATGATATATAAACAAACGTTTACGTTTAAAACTACGCATAGTACTTCCCCAAACAATCCGGTAGTATTGGAGGTATCGGCGCATTATTACCATAAGATCAATAGAGCCTCCGCCCGTGCCAGGCGCGGCGCCGCCCCGCCGTCCGCAGACTTACGAAATGTTCGGGAAATTTTGAAAATTGTTACCAATTGAATAGGAAGTTGATTTATTTCTTGTTTCTGTTTTAGTTTGATATTGATGTAGAAATTCGTTTTCGTTTTGTTTGTTCCGAATTTGTGATTTTTGTAATTACGTAGGTAATTGTATTAGATTATTGTCAGCTCAGTCGTGCTACGATTATGGAAACCGTAAACAATCCGAAACATCAGCAAATAAAAATAATATACGCGAGTTAAATCCGTTAAAAGTTCTTTCATTCTAATGTTGTATTATTAAAGCTAGTTTTTTGCTTAACTTGGAATACATCAAGTAGGTATCTTTGGTTGTTTTTTTGGGTTTCTTAGATGTCCCATTCTACATTGGAATGAAACAACTATTAACGAATTTAACTCGCGTATTTTTATTTAATTTTATTAGCTGACGTCTCGGATTCTTTACAGTTTCCATAATCGTAGCACGACTGAGCTGACAATAGTCTAACGCTAAAGTTAATAGTTGTTTCATTCCAATGTGTAATAACCGCGAAGGCATCAGAAATTATTATGTCCCATTCTACATTATCAAAAATGAATATGTACTTTTTGACTCGAGCAGATTATGTAGCCCTTAATGGCGACTTCCGCAGTACCAACAGAAAAAGCTTTAGGTATAAAAAAATCACACAAATTAAGCTTCGATGCAAAAGGCTTTCCTCATTTACGGTCCTATGATGGATTACTATTCCTTATCGTTCGGTGATTGTTTTCTAAAACACTTCACAGCTCACACTAATTATGGACTTTATGCTATAAACAATAAAGGCGAAGTTCACTTGACTTCTCGCTAATTTGTCAAAGCGCGCTTTATCGGTTGGTCAGTAATTGTTTTTCAAAGCCTGAAAAAAGGTTGACTTGCATCTGATAAATTTGAAAAGGTTAACGCGCTGGGGGCTTGGTCAATACTTTTTTAGTACCATTATTATAAAGTTAAGGTACCTACCTATGTGTTATAAGTTTGACATGTACCTATATGTGTTTATCTTTATGGCATCATAGCTCCTGATCTACTGAAGTGATTTAAGCCGTGTCTACATTTGTAGCATTACAGTTGCGTGGCCTCAGCACGTATCATGATCACTAGTTTGGACAGAAGATGATACCGTTCAAACTAGCAATCATGATACACGCTGAGTCCAAGCAACAGAGGAAACACAGAAATGCTAGAAATGTGGACGCAGCTTTAAGTTTTTTTGGTTCAAATATCATTTGGTATTTACAAAGTCGAGGGTGAAAGTTGTCCTTCCTATATATTTCTTTGTTACCGCAAACAATTAAAATGTTACAACCGGATCGTAAATATTCCGAAATGGGTCACAAACCACCCTTTTCTCGATGTTAGCGTGATGGAAATTCTTCACCCGTTTGTTTTTATAACGCAAACATAAAACGTGGATTAAAAGGTGCTTAACGTTTAAGCGAACTGCGTAGAAGCAGTTGGAGTAGCTGATAAGGAATTAACTAACAATACTGTGTATACTTGCTGTGCTCAGGGTGTTACTTTTTTACATAGGAGTGTTTGTGATTATGTTTTTCAAATTTTGTACCAAGATTGGCGTAGCGACCTTTTGCTAGTAGAAAAAGTACCTAACATGATGATAGTAGTAGAGGTCCATAGTGCAATTGGGAATATACATCAATAATAGCAAATTTTGATGCAATATTTTGGTTTTTTATAACTTTTCTAATTCCTATCATATAATATTTTTTAAATATAGGTATACAACAACAAGTTCAAGGAAGTAATCCTTGAACAAATTGAAAAAGTGTTCCTTTAATTATGCTTTCAGTTTAAAAATAATAATAATATGAATTTTAATTCAATAATAACATACCGTACGGCGCCGCCCGCCCTTCACTCACATACCGAGTATAAATAAAACCTTACAATCATAATCAGCCAATCAATAAACATAGTATAATACCTATAGTCCTACATTAGGTATCAAAACAAAAGTATTAATAGGATTTAATACAAGAAAATCTAAATGTATTGTATGTACCCTGGGGTAAACGAAACCCCTTTTGCTACCCTCGCCCATTATATACTCGTACCTACAAATGCCCCTTAAATTTTAAAGAACCGTAAAAATCAGCGCATCAAAAAACTGCAACCCTTCGTTTACGAAGAGGGTACCGTTGGGTAGAAGGAGGGTAGTTTGTAAAATTCGCCGCCGATGGGGAGGGGGCGGCAGGGTGGGGGTTAATGGCGGCATCGCGTGACAGAATTTCGGCAGTGACCCTAGCTGGCCTGTGAAAGTGAAAATATTTATATGAAGCTGTTAAAATATATTTTTGTTAAATTTATATTTATATTTTGAAATATAATGTAAGCTATGAGTATGAAACTCTGCATGGAAAAAGTGTTGGGTTATGTTTTAAACATTATCATCTAGGTCGTTATTTGTAGGTATTTAAATAAGAAACCCGGTCATCCTTACTAATATTATAAATGCGAAAGTAACTCTGTCTGTCTGTCTGTCTGTCTGTTACGCTTTCACGCTAAAACTACTGGACCGATTTAAATGAAATTTGGTACAAAGATAGTCTGGAGCCTGAGAAAGAACATAGGCTACTTTTTAACCGACTGCAAAAAAGGAGGAGTTCCACGGGGACGAAGTCGCGGGCAGAAGCTAGTATAAAATAAACATTGTTCCAGAAATAATAATCATTACAGGTCATCATTTTATATCTAGTCTATATCGTAATGTATATCATATGCATTATTGTAATAATAAATTATTATCATGAATTCCATAATTTAAAAGATAGCATACTCATTTTATACTGACATTTCGAAATGTTTACGGTACCCATATTCGTAGACTGAGTTGACGAGAGTCAAACATTAAAGAAATTTTACATGTTAGTAACTAAAGTCCCTTATTTTAAGAATTACAAAATGGTAAACTAGGTACCAGCAGGGCAGAAGCGTCAGAATTTTAATTTCATATCACATTGACGTAGTTAAAATTTAATTATATTATTATTATAACGTGTGGTATTAACAACTCTGTATCAATCCAAAGTTCCTTGACGCGCCACGGAAAATTATATTTTAACCAAATTGTGAGCAATATTTTCGTAAATATTTTCGTATGTAACTTGTTTGTGCGCGTTCCGAGGCGGACGTAAATATCAACGCTTTTATAGACACTACCTATATACCTATATATGTATAAGAGCATTTATACAATTGGTATACTATGTTTATGTATTTTATGGTATAATGAACGACTCAAACGACAAGTGCCCAAAACGATCATCCATACAAATTTTAATGTTAATGCTATATCAATATTGAAGTTCTTCGGACAAATATAATATATATATATAATATAGTATAGGTATAATAATACTCATACTACCGCCGTAGGACAAGGGGGCCTAGATAAGATTCGTCACGTACGTCACAAACGTTCGCGGATGTCAAATCCCATACATTTTGGTCGTTTCATTTAACGTTAACGTTGAACGTTGGCACCTTGTCTACGCCCCCTTATTACATAGTTTAACGTTCCAGATATATAAAGGCAACTGTGATTCCACAGGCAGTACCCCTTATATTAAGAGAATAAGAACTACCTCTTAACTTTATTAATCCTTTGACATGTACGACCACAGTAAGTTGTTTTATCAAAACGTTAAAAATTTGTAAAAAAATGTTAGAAGATGACAAAGGAAGCAACTATTTAAGAGGTGAATTATATAGCAGTATTTACTTGATGTGAGTTTAATAAGAAAGAACAAAACAATAGGTATCATACAGAATAATTAAGATTTAAAAATTTGAAATGTAGATTATCTCTTAAATACGTTTCCTTCATAATTTCTGATGCCTTCGCGGTTATTACACATTGGAATGAAACAACTATTAACGGATTTAACACGTTTCGGATTCTTTACAGTTTCCATAATCGTAGCACGACTGAGCTAACTGCAATAGTCTAACGCTAAGTAGACGCTTTCTTTATACCTCATGGTGCGTTTAAAGCAACAGGAAATCTACATAAACTGCAAGGTCAACTTAATAACGTAAAACTATTCAGCAGTCCCTATTTCATATTTTTGTGCGTACGTTGGATTAGTGTCAGATTACATTATAAATTTCACGTAAACATCCTAACATCGGTACTTTGTTGTACAAAAAAGCGATAAGTTCGTTGGGTCTGCTAGTTATAGACTTTGAGTGCGATAGGTAAAGTATATAATGATGAATGTAAAACTAAAAAATAAAAAATAAAATAGGCGGAAATAAAAAAAATCCCTACTAATATTATAAATTCGAAAGTAACTCTGTCTGTCTGTCTGTCTGTCTGTTACGCTTTCACGCTAAAACTACTGGACCGATTTAAATGAAATTTGGTACCAAGATAGTCTGGAGCCTGAGAAAGGACATAGACTACTTTTTAACCGACTGCAAAAAAGGAGCAGTTCCACGCGGACGAAGTCGCGGGCAGAAGCTAGTATTAAATAAAATAGACCAGGTGTATTAAACTTGTGTTACTGAAATAATTATTTAACCATGCTTCTAATTTAGAAATGAACAGTATAATTGAATTCTTCGACTCGCACCTCGAAACCCCGTATATTTTTCGTGTTAAAATGGCGTTAGCATAAAAATTATTTTATAGATAAAAATAACATAACGCACCCCAGAGGGCGTGGGTGTAGATAAAAGTTTTATTATGACATATTTTAGTAATTTACGTTCAACAAAGTCAACTATAATGAGTTTATGCTAATAAGTATGAAATGATACTTCACTTGTACTTTTATTATAAAGCGTTATATTAATTATACTTTTCACATTATACGTGACTGGGTTCTTTTTGAGATTAGGGGTTTGGCAAATTGGAATAAAACTTTGAGTAAGTAGTTTTTCAAACAGACGAAATTCTAAACAGAAGCTTATTCTTACTAAAAAGTTAGATATTACAGCGGGATACCTCCTAACACAAAAAATGTAAGTTTTAATTATAAATGAAAATGTACTTTTATATAGCGTTAATCTTCAAGAAAAGGGACAATATTTTTTAATATAAGAAAAGATTTAAGTAGGTTGAAGGTGGGGAACAGGTAGGTCAGAAAGTATTTTTGTCAATTTTAGAACGGGTAAATTGGTTAACACGCGTACATTACAACGCTATAGTGGTTTTTTTTTTGTTGACCGATTTAATATCTTCTTATCAAGTCGTTTTATATTCGCATTTTACTGTAATTAAACTATTTAATACTCCGCCAATTATAACCGAAATGAACCCTAAATGTAGCAGTAAACTTTTATATTAATAACTTTATGCGTAGGTAATTAAATTGCTCCTGATAATAAATTTGTGTAATCCTTGCTCCATTTACAACCTCGCAACCTACTTAATAACAGCTGGAAAAGTCATTTTTCATATATACTTTTTCAACCTGCAACCTGTATCAGACCACTGTGGGGGATTAGGACTAATTAGGTTAGTTAATTCTACAGGTAGAATCTAGATAATATGCCTACTTTATTAGCAAGGGCGTGCATAACATATAGGCACAGAGTCGTTAGCGGTTAGTGTATGAAGTACCTACCCTAGCGCCATACTTATTCTCCCCCCACGTGCCTGCCTATTAGATAAGTGTTCTATAATAGTACTTACATATTATATTGATTAGTCACAATCAAATTTAAATTTAATTAATTATGATGTGACGTACGAACTAATGTACTTATCATTTTTTTAAGGTAAGGGTTTTCAATTTTATAAAACAAGGTAGTTTATGTAAATAAGGTTGGTAGGTAATTTCTAAAATAAGATCATTATTCATATTATTGTCAGCTCAGTCAACTACGAATAGGTACAGGCTAGTTAAATCCGTTACCTATAGTTCTTTCATTCCAATTGCAAATTTTTCAATACTTAAAACTAGGAACTGAGGTCGGTCGGAATATTCCTAGAATCATTCTCGACAGACTTATGCCCAATTTCAATAAAGCAGATAGTCAATATTGGTAAAATATCTTATCTATGTAACATTTTGACGTTTGATCTGTCATATAATAAATCGCTCTCTTTTTCACCGACTTGCACCAACAAAGAATTCTTTTTAAATCCCATAAATACCTATTTATAAAAACCACACCCGAGACCTGGTAGGTAGGATATATTCAATTAATTGAATTGATTGTCGATATTTATCTCACATAATATGAATATAACGATTAGTGATATTAAGTGTCAGATTTACTTTTGCAGTAGTGAGGTGAGAAACGGACGTAAAATGCTTGTAATCACATCTCGAACACGCCATGTGTCTTTGACACAGCTATTAGATACGTCAGACTCGGTACGGATAGAAAATTAATACTTAACCATTTTAAAAAGTACAAATAGAATTCTTTACAATTATTTATTCATAATAAGTTCCGATGCCTTCGCGGTTATTACCTACACGTTGGAATTAAACTATTACGGATTTAACTGGTGTACTTATTTTATTTTATTGTATAATTTTAATTTAATTTTAGAAAACAAGGTAGTTTGCGTAACGTATAAATCACTTTAGTGTAAGACTATCTTTAGCTTAGTCGAGCTATGAATGTGGGAACTGATCATTTTATTATATTTACAAAAACTTTTTTACTTTTATAGTGATTTACAAGGTGCAACTTATTAATACATAGTCTCGGTCTCGGTGTCTTCTTCTAATGTTTTTCTTTATATACCTACTATGGTAGGTATATTAATTCAATAAAATATAATATTTGTACTCGTTCTAAAACATTTCCTTAAATTAAAAATGGATAGTTTAGATTCACAAATCATCCCGGCATATGGCGCAGTCGGTATTATCAAAAAACGCTGTACGAAGTTTACCGAAAGCTATAAATTAAAGTAAACAATATTTAAGTGTTAAATTTAAAATAAATATTATTTTCAATATTATGTTTTGTCTGCTGTCGCTACCTAGCGTGACCGTCCTACTAGCTCAGTTAGATAAAATCCTTTCAGTCATAACTCCGTTTTCACTTAATATTATAAACACTAGCCTACATAAACGATCTAGACTTATCTTAGTACTCAACTATTGAACTACTTAAGTTCTGTAATTAATTTTGAACAATTAAACTCGATAATTGTTCAGAATTAATTAAATTACGATCTCTATTTATTTAATTAGGCAATTTGCAGCCGCCAATGGCGATCGGAAGGGCAAATATTTTTTTTAATTAGTATAATAATATAATTTATGGATAATTGTTTACAGCTGATTATTATAAAGAACAGATTATAAATAATAGCTTCAACCCGTGACTTCGTATACACACGATAAGCACCCCATTTTTGAAAATTCACCCCTTAAAAGGGTAAAACGTTAGGTACTCCTAACACAAATAATTAGTTAACAAATGCGATTATATTTTTTGGTATAATATTTTGAAAGTGCCTTATGTGCCTAGACAAATAATTTTATTTTCAAAAAAGAAAGACACTTAGTCTTGACATATTTTCGTACACAAGCTAAATATTAAAAAAAAAATCCCTATATTCCAATTCTCGGCTCGTTGTAGAATACGGTACCTAAGTGTAAATATCATGATATAATAAAAATGGTATAAGTCCTTTACATACAGTATTACTTATGCTTTTTCACTAGCATCCTAAAAGTATTTTAATCCTTACTAATATTATAAATGCGAAAGTAACTCTGTCTGTCTGTCTGCCTGTCTGTTACGCTTTCACGCTAAAACTACTGGACCGATTTAAATGAAATTTGGTACAAAGAAAGTCTTGAGCCTGAGAAAGGACATAGGCTACTTTTTAACCGACTGCAAAAAAAAGAGTAGTTCCACACGGACGAAGTCGCGGGCAGAAGCTAGTATACCATAAGTGTAACGTTCCACTAGCAACAATGCACAGTAACTATTTCCGTTTATCATGCCAGATAACGAAAAAAAAATGATAACAGCTAAATTAGCCCATACTTTACATATTTCAACGTCTACAAACGTGCAATCATTTTAATAATACATTAACGATATCAATTTCAAGCGATCCAATTATAATGAAAATATCTGACGAATTTCACTTTTCTTTCTTGTGTTTAACATAATAAAGCTAATTTTCTTTGAATACTTGTTAATCATTAGCGTACAGTTTTAATTGCACCGGACAGTTGTTTAGCATTTTGCGTTTTCCAATGATTAGTACGCGTCATGATGAGCGCGCGTTTTATACACAGCGTGTAGATTCCGTACAAAACCCGATTCATGACTCGAGTTTGTTCGGGTTTTCTCGGGTTTTCTCGGGTTGTCTCGGGTTTTCTCGGGTTACCAAGACAACGTTAAACGTAGTAATTTGTAGGATTTATCGATTAAGCTAATAGCGTATACTCGCAGCATAACAACTATTCACAAGACAATTTAAATATATAACAGTTAGAATTGAAAGAAACAACGTATTTCTCAACATCCGTTACGATTGCCATCGTCAACCCTCAATTAAACACAGGAGCCGAGAGATAAAATTAAAACTTAATTAAAACACCATAAAACTGGTCCCAGAGCTCAGGAACAAAACACAAGAACAAAAACAAAAGAACAACTGTCGGTGGTTGAGGCGTAAAAACATTTTGTCACCAATATCGGTGCTGCGGTCGTGAGTTTAGTTTTTGTTTTTGTTTTTCGCTTTGTTTTGTTTTCCGTGCTTGTTTTAATGCGAAGAGAAATGTGGAAGCGAAGATTTATTCTGATTGTCGAATATTTAAGTTGGTTTTTTGGGTACCGATTTCAGATTGGTTGGTAATTATTTTTTGGGATTTTTGGTAATGATATTGGGTGCTTTGTGAATTAAGTGTTGACGATTAAAATATTTGAATGCTTTGCTTTTTTTAATGTATGATATTATTTCTTGTATTTTTTATAGTATTAAAGCTCTTTCAATTATATAATTATATCTATAGAGTCACAAATCAAAAGAAGTCATTACTCTAGAAAAGATTCTGAGCCATCGTACCTAATTTTTCGGATTCGTTTCGGCGTAAGAGTAAGTCATTATATTAATAATTTCTATTGCCTGCTTAACAACAACTATAGAGTATTTCATCTTATTTGCTGACATTTCGAAAACTATACAGTCCTCATATTCGTAGACATAATCGTAGACTATAAAATAAAATACAAGTTAAAGTCACTTTACTAAAAGAGCGACATAGTAACAGTTGTAAGCTGTAGGTGCAGAAAATCATAAGTATTTTAAAGGCGTGTGCTCGGCGCAGTGTTAAATTCCTGTTATCAGAGACATTGTGGTCCAGCTACTTGTTAAATATGGGATGCTGACTTTAAGTGCTAGGGGCCATGAAAGTGTAGAGGCGGCAGGGAATTAAATACAGAAATCTGTAGTAACCGGCGATAGGAGAAGTTCTGCAATATATATAATATCCTTCTTTTTATATCCTGTATAAGTATTAAATCCTTTGTCCTGAATAACTGATGGCAGTCAGTCATTCAGGACAAAGGATTTTATTATTTAACTGTCTTCGGAAAATCCTTTCTTTCTTTCTTTGAAAGGATTTTCCGAAATTCTTCCCCTAAGGAGAGCAAAGTTTATACCTATAGAATAACCAACGTGATTCTTTGGTCCAATCTATTTAAAAATTATAAACATTCTATAACAGAATTTATGGAAGATATATTTAATATTTTATTAAAATTCTCCTCCTAACAGGGTTAATATAATAATAATTATAAAAAAATATTCGATTGAGATCAAAAATTCCTAAATTAAATAGCAAAGTACAGAGCAACTAACAATTTATTAAGAAAGTAATATAAAGTACCTTTAACCCTTCCAAAGTCCATCCCGATGTCTCACTCATCGAGCGGTAGTCATAAATTCGGTCTCATTCGAATACCGATTGTGATCGACGACGTGCGCCCGCGCCGGCTGGCAGTCACGGCTCCACAAACTACCTCCGTTTGAATGAAACACCTTTAATGAGAAACCAGATTTTGCATTTGAATAAAACTGTAACGGATTTAACTCGCGAATGTTGGTTATATTTTGACGTTACATACTAATATAGGTAATAAAGAGGAAGGTTTGTTTGTTTGGATGGAATAGGCTCCAAAATGACTGGCCGATATGATATTTGGAATAAAGCAACTAGGTATAAGGGACTCGTCTGAGCTTTTTTATCAGCTCAGTCAACTACGAATATAGGAACTGTACAATTCTTGATACGTCAATGTGTGTGGATTTTTTTTTATCCCAATGTGTAATAATCGCGAAAGCATCAGAAGTTTTTAGCGTTTATATTCTAAGGATGGATTATTACATTTTGTCTACGGAGTAACTGTAAGCGTATTTTAACAATATACCTGAAAGAACAAGCGTTAGGTAGTTTCAAATAAACAATATACTTAAGCCTATTATGATGTCCATGGTCTACTTAGTACTTGGAACATTCTATATAAATACCCTTATTATAATCTTGATACACTATTAATTAAAAACAAGTGCCAATCGATAATAGCAACCAAACGAAAGGAATGCAAAATTGTATAGAATTGACATACTAGAACAATAGGTCACGAGGTCAGTTTTCGTTATTCAGATCATGCTTACATATAACCCACAGTAAAGTAGGTACTTAGTTGGCCTCAGACAATCATCCACGTGTAAGTTCATACCTCACTACCATAACACCACAGAAATAAAACAGGAAAGAAAATATCTTAAGCCCCGTAATGCATGCTAAGTAGCTGCATTTTATCACCAAACCTCGGCTCCCGTTCGATTACAAATTTAAATTATTACAAACACACTAAAATCACTTTAATTGGGACATTCTCAGTTCTCACCAACTTATCGTACTGCGACATGTTTTATTTGGTATTTCAATTTAATTCCGTAATTGATGTTTTACGGTCGCATCGGAGAATGTTTGTTTTTATAAGTCATTGATTATTTCATTGCCTCGTTTTAGTATTTAGCTTTATAATGATGTTCTTTTTATAAATTATTTAACTGTCTTCGCAATAAAATAGGTAAGTAGGTACTTGTGACTTTCATGGAGAGAAAAAGAAGATAATATTTTCATAATAGGTATAAGTACATTTAATAGTATATTGTAAAGAACTCTCTTAAGTACGAGTATTTTAAGCATATTTATTTTTGTTAAGATATTTTTTAATAATTTAATTGTATGCAATTTTTTTTCAATCATTTAGCTATTTACAAAATACCTGTTGCTACTTACTGCCTCCTTAAATTCTAACTAGAGATAATTTTTCATATTATTTTCAAAATGCCCGACTCTTCATGTTTTTTTATTAATAAAGAAAATTGTACAGTTAAAACTAAACCTCGTAAAAATCACAAAATCCAAACGGCATAACCACAAATCCGATACAATTCCAACCAATTACAACATTCATAAAAATCAACCGTGTAATAGTTTTTTTTCTTGTATTGCACTTTCATATTTTTTCTTATACGATCTTGTGGCAATTACTTGAAAGTACGCTAGAAATTGTACAGTATCTGAATGATACGGCCGCGAAGCAGAACGGGTTAGAAATGTTTTTTTTGTGACGAGTTTTTTTTATGTTTACTATAATATGGAGAGCGGCATATTGATTAGCGATTATAAATCGATTTATATCAAATAATTGCGCTGAGACTTGTGAAATTGAGATGGAATTTGTAACTATTTATCTATAGGTACTAATATTATAGAGAGGAAAGGTTTGTTTTTCACAGTTGGAAAGCTACACTAATCCCGAGTGACATAGGCTATAAAAAAGGGATCCATGCAAAGCCGGGACGGACAGAAAGAAAAGTCAATTCTAATATTTTCGAAGAAAAGTCAATTCTAATACACCTTAGAATGAAATAACTAGAACGGATTTAACTCACGTATTTTACTTTATTAACTGACGTCTTGACAGCCCGAGGTCCCCCCAGAATGGAGGTCGTACCTGGGCTCAGGCCTTCAAAAGGTGTGTTTCGATTGGTAAGTTCGACTCGTGTCGGGTGTAGGTGGACGTCTTCAACCCCGCCGGCGGGGCCGCTGTAACACTATCGAGTTGGCTAAGTGTGGGTGAGGCCGCATGCCGCAACCTGATGCCTGTGTGTCGGTGTACGGGATGTGTCCGTGAAAGGAGGTAAAGGGGGAAGGGGGGGTCCTGATCGAATCGGAACTTCATGGTGCAATTCACACATAATGATGACATTATTTATGAAGACGAACTGGATAACTGACCTCCATAATTGCTGAATTATTACTACTATAAAAATAAACTATTGTTGATGCCTCATGCATACACATTTAGTATTGTAACGATTGTCATAAAGCAAACATTACATAATGCATAAATAGTCTAATCAATCATAAGTATGTTTGCATACAAACCTCATTAATAAGTACAGTCAGCTGCAAATGTACCGTAGCAGCGACCGTCAAATATTACAAGAATACATTCTAACATCTTTGATAATATAGTCGTGCTACGAATATGGGAACTGTAAAGTTTTCGAAAAATTACAAAAAGTCGGTAATCAGTTATTGCATAATCATATTGTATCATAGTACCTACTCATAGTAGGCCATGAAATAATTACAAGTGATAGCTTTTAAGGCTTTATGGCATAATAATATAATAATTTCTGACGCCTTCGCTTTTATTACGTACTAGCGGTTCGCCCCGGCTTCGCACGGATCCTTATTTTTTTTCAAAATATTCTATAGCCTATGTTACTCAGGGTGAACGTAGCTTCCCAACAGTGAAAGAATTATTAAAATCGGTCCAGTAGTTTTTGAGCGTATTCATTACAAACATACAAACCTTTCCTCTTTATAATATTAGTATTGATATTGGATTGAAGCCAGTAAAACGGATTTTATTTTATTTGCTGACAATTCTAAATTATCATATTTGCTACCAACTGAGCTGACAATAACTCTAACCAGCAAATAAAAAAAATACGCGAGTTAAATGCGTTAAAATTGGAATGAAACAACTATTAACGGATTTAACTCGCCTATTTTTATTTTATTTTATTTCCTGATGTTTCGAATTCTTTAAAGTTTCCATAATCGTAGCGCGACTGAGTTGACAATAGTCTAACGCTAAAAATAAAATAAAAATACGCGAGTTAAATCCGTTAATAGTTGTTTCATTCCAATTCGTTATAATTGTTTCATTCCAATAGCGTAATATGACCTCTTGATTGGACTATAACCAGGTGAGAGCATTATGACAGTACTAGGTACTAAACAAAAACACATTAAAACGTCAAGCCCCAGTAATGACAGAAGGTGACAAGAGAATCTCGCAGCAAATACCATTCCAATGGATATAAGTCGACAATTGTCGTTCCATGCTAATATGAAATGACGTATTTAAACACTTTGCTATGTGTCAGTTTTATAAATAATGGAGGGTTCAGTAGTTTAATATTTAATATTTAAATATTTGAAAAAGTGGAGAAATTCAGAATTTACTTATTCTATTCATTTATTTTTAGCGAAAGTGTAGCAATTTAGAATTTGCTTGTTCCATTTCTTTTTAGCGATACTCTACTCAAGTAAAAAAAAATAGGTTGAGTACTTAGGTATGTAATAACCATGTACCTAAGTATGTTTTTATTTTCGTCTCCCGAAAGCGATTTTAAGTAGGTATTTGATACTTACGTAGGTACGTAAAATTTATGAATAATAACTTCTGCCTGCGACTTCGTCTGCGCACGATAAGTATTCTTACCCACGGAGGGGGTGAATTTTCAAAAAATCTTGTATACTTAAAAAGTTACTTATTCAATAACTATATAAGACAAAAACTTATTATTGACTACAAAAGTTCGTAAATTTCACTACACTAAGAAAATTAAAAATGCAAGTTTACAAAGGACCTCCAAAATAAAAAAAATACACAATATGAATTATCGCATTCCGTATCGATAATCGTTTGTAGCCATCGATAAAATATACAACACTAGGCCGCTAACACTGTCAAACAAGAAATAACTTTATTTATATTGCATACAGTTCAAATTTGCTTGTGAAACTTTGACAGATGTTAGTGTGATGAGTATTGATGAAGAAATTATAATTATTGATAGTTTCTTTAGCCGGTGCTAATAGTTGTCGCATGAAATTGTTATTTAGTATTTTGTAAAATTTACAATGAATAAATGGGTAAAAAACAGGTCCCTATACCTACTCGACTGTAATAAAACAACTAAGTACAGTAGATACCTACATGTAACGGATTTCGCGTATAAAATATTATTTTTTAAAGTGATGTTTCGAAACGTATCAATTTCCATATTCGTAGCCGAATGAGCAGACGATACCCTAGTTTTATTTATCCAATCGTTTTCCCTATTTTCATTTTTAATGATAGTAGTAAATTATTATTTTGTATTTACTCTAATTTGTTATTAATATTAGAAATAAATAGTGTAGTCACAATAATATCTTTTGAACTTAGCAGCAGTTTAATAGCAAAATAATATTATGAGTTTATGACCCAACTGGAGGTAACATAATACTCGTAAGTATATAAATTATTATATTATTTTTTTTCTAAAAAAAATATTTATTTAAACGATTTTTTTATGATTATTCAACATACCAATTATTTTAAATTACCAATTATACTTACCTCCACAAAACCCCACCTCGAGGGAAAGTGAGGTAAGTCTAAAAATAACAAAACCGTTTTCCATATCACCGATTACTGGTAAACGTTGAAAAAGCAGTAATAAACAGTAATTCATCGTTAGAACGCATTTGCATTTCGCCCGCCCCTATTCTGGTTTAGTCTGTTTGATTTATTACCTAGAATTCTAGATTGATCGACTAGGTTGATAGTTTTTTTACAATTATTGAGTTTTAATGTACTCCGATCATCATTTAAATATTCATTCAGTGTGAACCTTGAAATAGGTATTAGGTTTGCAAATTTGATCATTAACCTATTTTTTTTTACTATCGTAATTACGCAGACAATTTAATTATTTCAGAATATTGATTGTGTGTAATTTAAAGTGTATTATTAGCATCCAATAATTATTCAAGCAGACAAATAAATTAAATGAAAATAATCGAATAGATTCAATCAAGGGCGTAGCTAGATTTTGTTAAGGGGGGGAGGGGGGCAGGCGTACACAAACTAAGAATATAATATCTAATCGTAATTTTCGACACTTGCAAGGGAATCAAAACCTACAGAGTACCCTCGCTACGCCCTTGGATCCAATCTCAACTGATTTCAAACTAGGCTATATTTTTTTGTAAAAAAAACACTACCTTAGAATATAAAGACAACACATACAAGAAAAACATGCTACCTAAGTATATCACGAAGTAAACTAAAAAAAAAAACTGCCAAAACTCAGCCGAATTCCATCAACTTCCTGATTCAAATATACCTATCACGGATTCAAAAGCAATTGAAAACCATAAAAATCCGTTCACACATATTTTAAGCCATTCCTAAATAGCGAAATCAAGAGCGTATCCCATAAATAACGGTATACTCGGCCGCATTTAATCGCTCACAGCGAGCTCGATTTACGGTGCGCCCGCGCAATCAATGAGCGTGATGTTTTGACGTTTCATTAAGCCGTTCGACATCTTCATACCTCGCCCCGGGTTATTTATGTAGCCGACTGTACCTTAGGGCTAAGGTTTGTTTTATTCTAAGGCTTGTTTGTATGTCTTTATTGTTTATGTGGATCTGGTTTTACTGTTATTGGTTGCTAAAAATAAGTCAAAAATATTTTTATAGAAAAATCAAATATTCTTAATAAGCATATAAAACAACGAGAACATAGGTATAAAAAACTCATTGTTTTTATATATGATAGCGGCCCGTCCCGGCTTCGCACGGGGGGACTTAAGATTTTTTTAAGGCCTCAGAAACGATACTTTTCTTCCGTTTTTGAAACATTTTCGCTTACTGCTCCGCAACTATAAGACCTAGCGTGATATTATATAGCCTATGTTACTCGGGGATAATGTAGCTTTCCAAAGGTGAAAGAATTTTTGAAATCGGTCCAGTAGTTTCGGAGCCTATTCATTACAAAAATACAAAAATACAAATCTTTCCTCTTTATAATATTAGTATAGATGTAACTGAGTTATTTTAAATCAGAAACGTATTTTTGTCTCACTTGAATCAAACTAAATGAATCTGGTGGGTAGGTTTAACTAAATAGCTACTTTTTTTAACCACAATAGGTGCAATAGATAAATACAGTAAACATTCCCTATCACGTTTCACACTACCAACCCACTAATAACAATAGCAAGTACATAACGGCAAATAACATTTTACACAATATAATTATCATGTCCATGCATCGTGTGTAATTTCTGCACAATTATATGTATGAAAATAATCGTAATCGGCTCACAGGTTTCCGGTCCGAACCGGTTTTGACCTGTATCGATGTCACTCGAAAACCGGCAATCCTAATTACTAATTTCACAATTTTATACGCACGTCGTTTAATTCAGTTTTTTACTTATGCCATTTTGCACCTGCCCCTTGATATATATAAGTCATATTTGCTTTTTTTATTTTAATGTGCTGTTTGTTGATTAAAATGCTTCTTAATTCTGTAATTGATGTCTACGAATAATTAGTTGTATTAAAATGTGGAGCGGGTATTAATTTGATACACATATTTTATTAATACTTATTACTAATACACACACAGACACACACACTTATGCTAGTTATTATGCCAGCAATACTTAAGTAGGTACGTATCCTATAAGGATTAACAAATTTTATGTCTTACAGAAACCAATCGTGCTTAGGTCCCACCACTTTTTCAAAAAACAAAATACAGTTTTTGTTACCTATGCCAAAATTATGAAAGTTTTATTCTACTTTAAAGCTTTAGTGATGTCACCTAACTAGTCCAGGATTCATTCTACCAACGTAAACATCTGTAGAAACAAAATACAATATGAAAATCACTTTTCGTTAATATCAACTACAGAATCTAAAATATTATAGTCTACTCTAAACTACACGTTTTTTTTTTCATAGTCCATAGTCGAGTCGCTAAAACCATATGTCTATCTACATGTAGCCACAAGAATACCTTCAATTCAACAACAAACACTTTTCCAACAAATTCACAATAAAGTACAGTTAAAAAAATCTCTGCTGAATTCAAATCAAAATTAATTTCAACAATAACACCTGTCTCACGTCTTTACCGATTACGAATCGTTAACTCGTCCGTACCGATTTTAATCGATTGCGCACGAGTGGAAAACCGTAACTGTATCGAGAAATCGGAATCGGTTAATGGCTCGTTATTAGCGTATCAGAAATCGGTTAATCGTTATTGTTTTTATGGTTTTGATTTAAGTGTTTTTTTATGCTGGGTGGCCTTTGAGAAAACCTTTTAACAAGTGAAAATTATGAATTTTATTAGCAAAGTGATTTTTGCTCACGACTTCGCTTAGAAGTTCTAGTCTTCCAAAATTTGAAATCAATTGGACCTGTACAAACTTTGCCGACTCTTTTTCAACCCTCAAGGGGTAGAATTACGAAAAATTCCTTCTTATCGGATTACTACATCGGCTGTACGTTGATCCGTTAGTCATAAAGTCATAGCATTTTATATCTGTAGGTACTCTAAAGTGCATACAAGAAATCATCTAGTCTTTTTAACTAGAAACAAACATGCTAAGTTTACTGAAATCAAAGTATTGTACTTTTGACAAAGCAACCTTTATAGAAACTTAATGTCACAACAAAGTCTATACTTAATTTAAGTTTTAATTACTCTGATCTATCACAATCCTCGATAATAATCAAATTTCTTAATTAAATTAAGCAACTAAGTACTACAATAGATCTCCCGAACTCCAAAAACCAAGCCCATAAATCGAACGTTAACAAAATAAACGTTGACAAAAGGCATTTAAAAAGGTCGATATATCTCGATTTAAAAAGTAAAACGTAAAAGTAAGAACGCCTACCGTACGCCACATCAGATATAGCTGTTTTAATTGAGCTACACCTTTGTTCTGATTTATGTGATACTCCGCCAAAAGTTATTTACAGTTGGCGCATGACGGTTCGAAAATATTGCTGGAATGAATAGCGAGCTTTAAATTTTAAGTAATAATTTCTGATGCCTTGTTGGAATGAAACAACTGCAGTAGACTTTAACTCACGATCATTTCTGATGCCTTAGCGGTTGGAATGAAACAACTGCAGTAGACTTTAACTCACGATCATTTCTGATGCCTTAGCGGTTGGAATGAAACAACTGCAGTAGACTTTAACTCACGATCATTTCTGATGCCTTAGCGGTTGGAATGAAACAATTGTAGACGGATTTTGATATTGTCTGACGTTTCGGCCTTTACAGAATCCATAAACGTAGCACGACTGAACTGACAATAGTAATGCTAAAGTCTCTGTGCTTGAATTATCATTATGTCATCTGTTTACAGCCCATTATGTAATGCACTTGGTATGCTTCTAAATGCGATTTTCACATTTCATTACTATGAATTTGTTTGAACTAACCACAAAATGTTATGCTGGAGAGTAAAGGATGGGAGATTTATTTTTTTTATTTTGAACGGGACCGTCCCTTTTTGTAATTACGAGTCCCGGTGTCCCCGTAATTAATAATCTTTGGGATGCAAATTTGTCCCGTTTTTCGAAAACGGACTTTTATGCAGTTTGCGAAAATGGTGTTCATAGACTGCGCCCAAATTTCAGCTACATTCAATTAAATATGTAGTGCGGATGTGTTCCTTTTTTTATTTCACTCTACTACCTAAGTATATTTGTAGACATTTGTTTTTCCAACCCCACTTTCACCCCCAATAACTTTTAAACGGTTTTAGTGTATTTTATTAACTACCGTTAATTGACTTAAATAAACTAAAACCGTTGGAATGAAACAACTGTTAACGGATTTAACTCGCGTATTTTTATTTTATTTTATTAGCTGACGTTTCGGATTCTTTACAGTTTTCTTTAGCGTTAGACTATTGTCAGCTCAGTCGTGCTACGATTATGGAAACTGTAAAGAATCCGAAACGTCAGCTAATAAAATAAAATAAAAATACGCGAGTTAAATCCGTTAACAGCTGTTGTTTCATTCCAATGTGTAATAACCGCGAAGGCATCAGAAATTATTAAACTAAAACCGTTTAGAGTCAAAATATAAATGGTCGTTAGCTATAACGGACTGAAAGTGTTTGTCGTCTGTTACACCCGTGTGTCCCTAAGATCTTCACAATCGATACAACGCTGGTTGCAACCTCTTACAGTTTGTTTTATGCTTCATTTTTTAACTGCAAACCGAATAAATACGATCGATTGAATGTTCAGCACCTTGCTTTAGGCGTGATGGTCGTCCATCACACAGACAGATATTGATACGGTTTTATATTATTTAATTAATTTTTCTGATGAATATTGCGAAAGTATGATGTGTCTAAGATATCGTCTGGCGTGATTGGTACGAACGCTCGTGATGGTCACGCCGGATTTGATGTGGACACACTGTGTGAACAGGTTATTTTGTTTAATGGAATTAATCAATTTAGGTTAATGGATTTTAATCGGAAAATTAAAACATAAATATTTATACAAGATTATTTTTAAAACGACTAACAATATTTTTTTACTCAATTAAAGATGGTTGTTATGATACATATATAACTTGAACAAAATACTTCTTAGAAACACAAGTCCAAAAAATATTATAGTAACACCTACAACCTAATATAGCATACTTTTTGCAAAAAAAACTCATACAAAGAAGATCACCCTGATCTTAGAAATACTTTCTAAGTGAGAAAGTAAATTTTAAGTTTCTAACCCTTATTTTTTAGGTCCTGCGTTGATATTATGTCTGTCATTTAGCTTTTCCTGATATAAAAATTTGTACAAAGGCAAAAAACAAATCAAATAATTATAATCTAATGATATTGAATCATAGATATTCGAATTTCGATTGATACATCGTTGTCTAAACTAAAAGAGGAAAGATTTGTTCGTTTGTTTGAATTGAATAGGCTCCAGAACGACTGGACCGATTTCAAAAATTCTTTCACTGTTGGAAAGCTACACTATTCCTGAGTGACATAGGCTATAAAAAAGATGATCCGTGCGAAGCCGGGACGGAGAACTAGTAAACATATATAATTGATTTTAAAAAGTGCCAGATGCATCTCTATTCCTTATTACAGCAGAACTAATAATAGTATAAAATATGAAATATAACGAAACAATAATAATAAAGTTTAAAACATCTCATAAATAAAGCAATGATTGTCCCCGAGTGTGAATTATTAACCGGCGATAAATAACAATAAATAATGTGGTTCTTTTTCAGTTAAATGGATACCATTTATATTGGCAGGTGTATTTCATGCCTTTATTATTTAGGGCCTATTTCACAGTGTTTTAAGTAAGTCTTGAGTAAGCTATTTGTAAGACATCTCACAGATAAAATGTTTGTTGATAATTTCTGATGCTTCCGCGGTTATAACACATTGGATTAAAACTATATCAAAATGTTAGAAAGAAAATAGACGAGGGAGCTAAATCGAAATAAACAGTTGTTACATTGAAATAGTTTACTTAGTAGGTAGGTATAACAAATTATCATAAGTGACATTTACTAGATAGAATATAACCGCAAAAAAAAATATGAAATATTTATTGAGTTCTACTTATAATTAACTAGCGGCCCCGGCAGACGTCGTCCTGCCCGTCCGATTGTTTCGTCAAAGATCTGTCAAAGTCTTCTGTCACTTCTTCATAAGGCTTCATATTTTCCCCGTTTTTTACACATTTTCCGCTTTTTCTTCGCTCATATTGGTCGCAGCGTGATATGATATATTTAGCCTAAAGCCTTCCTCGATAAATGGTCTATCCAACAAAAAAAGATTTTTGAATTCGAACCAGTAGTTCCTGAGATTAGCGCGTTCAAACAAACAAACAAACAAACAAACTCTTCAGCTTTATAATATTAGTATAGATTAGTATAGATAAGTCAAAATGAAGCTCTAGAAATATCAACATACATAAAAGCAATATTACGCATTTAGCAAATTAAAATGTTTTTTTTTATTTTGGCGAAGTTTTGCCCAAAATTACCCTATTCTTATAATTGTACTCGGAGCACAATTTTTAGTATTTCAGCATTCTCCCAAATGGGAGTCGTGACACCTTTTTTGTCTCATCAGTTCTTTTCCCTTCGAGGTGTGACTTGATCTGATTGAATTCTGAGTGTTGGTTAACATGACGCTGTTTAAAAAATTAAGTATATATATATATATTTATATATATACTTAATTTCTTTAAATATAATTAGGTAATATTACCTAAGTATAAGTGTAAGGTATAAGTGTGAAGAACTTATAACCTTTTTCACTCATTTTCTATTACCCTAGAAACATCCCTATTGACATTATACCTAGCAATACCTACTTTCGTTATAAAAATGATGCAAATACGGCAAAGGTAAGGGCGGCAGCACACGGTCAGACTCAGTGCAGTCCCTGCGGTGTGAAATCATCTGTGATAAGCTAACGACCGTCTCCCGCGTGCGCCCGCGCCGTATCAATTAAATGGCCGACGCAATCTCTGACGTCAGGGCGAAGGTCTCGGCTGAAGCGGAATCGGATAAATTATTAAAACCAAATGAAATTATTGACAACTAGCTTCTGCCCGCGACTTCGTCCGCGTAGAACTCCTCCTTTTTTGCAGTCGGTTAAAAAGTAGCCTATGTCCTTTCTCAGGCTCCAGACTTTCTTTGTACCAAATTTCATTTAAATCGGTCCAGTAGTTTTAGCATGAAAGCGTAACAGACAGACAGACAGACAGACAGAGTTACTTTCGCATTTATAATATTAGTAGGGATCCGTGCGAAGCCGGGGCGAACCGTTGGTTATTTATATATTACATAATGTAGAACAGGGTCGACTGAAAATGTGCTCTGTATTGTAGTAATACATATACTTACTATAACATTAATGTTGTGTCGAATCCTTTAGTTGTATCTAATGATCTAAGATATATTTTTATTAGTTATTTCAAAACTATTAAGCATGAAGCCTTAACAAAAGAAAAAAAAAGGGGTCTGGCTGTGTTATGGACACGGCCGATTGTTGTACGTGAATACGTCTCGTAACGGGTAATAGTTTTTAAATAAAATATTATTATTTATACAGTCCTTACTTAGCGTAATAAATTCATTGATTCTTTAGCTATCCAGTGGTGTAACTGAAATTTGGATGGAGATGATAAATATGTAGCTACCTACAACACTAAACTGTATCCCCCGATTTTGTTATCATCCGTTTTTTTGGATTGCCACGTAATTTTAAAGACGTATCCACGTCAAAAAAAACTATGCTAATTTCTGATGCTTTTATTACACATTGGAATGTATATATAACAAATATTAACAGATTTGACTCTGGTTTCTTCTGATATTATTTTTATTGTTACCTACCGCTTATTTCTTGTCTCTCGCGCCACATGTAGTGGTTTAAAATTAAAATCCGGTCGAAATGTTTGTCAGTACCACGAGCCCTTTTTAATGACCGCTCAGTAATGTTTATCGTATTGTTTAACTTAATGTATTTATTTTTTAATCGAACCATAAACCTGTAACGGTTTCATGTGAACTTTTGACTCCTTAATAATTTTGAATACACCTAAATCTTAACGTTTTGTACCTATTTTAAAAGTACACAGAGCGTAATGCCAAAATCTATACTATAATAATATATACTTATACTATACTATACTTATTTACTTACTAATATTATAAAGCTGAAGAGTTTGTCTGTTTGTTTGTTTGAACGCGCTAATCTCAGGAACTACTAGTTCGAATTCAAAAGTTTTTTTTTTGCTGGATAGACCATTTATCGAGGAAGGCTTTAGGCTATACAACATCACGCTGCGACCAATAGGAGCGAAGAAACAGTGGAAAATCTGTAAAAAACGGGAAAAATATGAAGCCTTATGAAGAATTACTATTCCACGGGGTAGAAGTCGCGTGCACAGCTAGTTTATAATAAAATTTCAATTATTTATGATTTGTAACCTGTATATTTTTAGAAATGTTTAATTTTTAGAAAATACTAAACCTATACTCGAACTTGTAGATTTACACTCACAAATAATCCTTTTGTCTAATAGAAAGTAGATCAGATACGCCGCGTCTACCGCTAATTTCATTACATTATTAACTGTATGCGTTTAATTAATTAACATCATAATAATATTCCATATAACATATGGAATCATTAGCAGTACCATACGTTTCGGTGACATTTCCATGTAAAAGTCAAACGAATTCGCCCCTTACGTCCACACAGCGTGACAGCCGCATATCAACTGAGCCAATCTCGCGATTAGCGAGTTGCGTTCCGTTCCATGCAACTGACGCTTGACAGTTGGCGACCGCGTTATCTATTCGAATGTTATGAATATTGGAACGGTTTAAAATTTTGTAATTAGAATACTGGCTGATTTGACAATAATACCCGAGCCTGGGTCTAATTAAAGAAGGTGTGATTGATTAAAATGCCAGGTCATAAATGTAACTTGGATAATGATAATCTATACTAACATTATAAAGAGGTAATGTTTGAATCCAAAACGACTGGAGGGTCATTCCAGCGAAACCGGCACCATAGGCATAAAATATAAATAACTTAATTTATACATAAATACATATTTAGAGAATAGAACATTATGCCTTGTTTTATTAATCAATGAGTTTTTCATTTTTATATCAATATTTTCCATTTTATTCGTTTTTGACCGTACTCCTAGCGCCAGTTGTCCACGCCAGCCTATTTTTACTTTAAGTTTGCAGCACTATTTCGCGGCATTTCTGAACATTACGGAAAAAGTGATACATATAAAAGAAAATATATCTAACGCAGTTTAAACTAGTGCTAAGTAATTATAAATTAAGTTTCATGGTTAGTATTTATTGGGCTTCTACAAAAAGCTTAACTCATGTCCCACCCGTCACAGTAAAACAAGGTTTTTTCTTGTTAAACCTAAAAATATCTAACCTCTTGTTATCTTGCTTTGTGAAAGAAACAATTAGGTTGAGGACGATTATTTTAGATCAAAAACACGTTGCATTACTAAATAAAAATTGTTTTTAACGCTTTTTAAAGTATGTCCCACCCGTCACATTGACGGGTGAGCGAAATGGGTTATCTGATAAAACTGACTTAGTGAGTATAAAATCGTTGTGTCAACTTTATTTAAACGTAGCTGGTTTATACTAAAGCAAATTATATGTGTTATGGCGTTTAATTTGGTGGTGGTATATACTGAAACTGACTCAAAGACGATAGATGAGGATGATAGAGACCAAACGCCAGGATTAAGTTTTTCCACCACTAATAATTCCTCCGCCGACGAAGACTCAAGTAAGATTGGGTTAAATTAGAGATTACTGCCAGGAAAAAGTCGAAAGAGTATAAATACCTCGCAGTTTCACAAAGTACCTTTGACTTCGACAATGAATAAAAGGTCATGTTTTTAAAATGTGTTGATAAAACTAGCAAAGCATTACGAATGAATAAGGAAGATGTCTCTTTCATTAAAACTAGTCATATTTTAGACATTCTACCAATTATTATCAATTTTCTGAGCCTGTAAACATTGAAAAGAAAAAACATTTTTTTGTTTTTATTATTCTAAAAAACTACTGAAATGATTACTTGTAACATTAGATAATTCATCTAAAAACTGATTTAAAATAAATACAAAAGAACTGTGTTTATATTTTTCATACATTTGTATGCCCAAATGTTACTCGTCCCACCCGTCACAAAGTACTGTCCCACCCGTCACAAGTTTCGAGAAGCAAAATTATTTTTATTTTACGAGTTATCTGCGTAAAGTTTACTAATACCTAATCTATACAATATCAGAAACTATATAAAAATAGGTTGTTTAACAAAAGTTACATAGTTTCTTACGAATTGCGAATAGTGTAAGTCAACTCTGAGAGGAGAGGTAATTTGAAGTCCCACCCGTCACACTTCTTATACCGTCAATTTCTCATAATAATAATGACATTTTCATACTTTTTTCGATGGTACAGTATGCAATGACTATTCAAGTATTTGATAATGTCATATTCAATGCGTAAATCGTTGCCGTTTGTCAGAAATAAAGCGAAGTGCAGGCAAAAATGAGTATAAATGTCCCACCCGTCACAATGGAATGACCCTGGACCGATTTGGGAAATTCTTTCACTGGAAGCTACACTATTCCCGAGTAACAAAAGCTATAAAAAAAGGGATCCGTGCGAAGCCGGGGCGGACAGCTAGTCATCAATAATATTATGACCTAATGTTTCTTGATGCTTAAAAGCGTCAACGCACAACATTGTACAAGACTAAGATATGTTTTGTAACATTAAGAATCAAGCAGTAATTTAAAGGTCAAGTAATCAAATTACTTACATACATGTAAACTAGGAAGATGGTGAAAAACAAATCGACGCCATAAAACTGGCCTTGTTGATTTCAAAAATTCGATTTTTAAACTCTAGAGAGCAATAGCGTTCGTTGGCTCATTTGAATAATTCGAAACATTTACAAAATTGTAATTTTAAATTTAGAATAAAGCATCGTATAACTCTTTGGAATTCCCACAGGGTGCGTTGACAGCCAATGATTTAAAACCTCTTTGCTCCTTAAACTTTAGGCGGATTGCGTTCCTCGCGCCGTCTCTTTTCATCTTGCCTATTCTTATATTTGGATCTATACCTGTTCTTGTCTGTTGAATCGTAAAATTACTTCGAATATTGAGACATCTCCCTTTAGGAGTGATTTATTTGAGTCGGCGAGAATTTTATCGATTTGTTTACTTTAAGAATTAGTGGTAAGTACATTTCGGTCGCCGATTCATGTTTAACATATCGCCCGATATAATAACGTTACGAGATATTAATTTTTATTTGTCGGCGTTTTTTCTATAATGTAGTTTATTGCTTACAAGTGTTGTTAGCGGAATAAAATATGTGTATGACTTTTTCTTGATGAAGTTGTTACATACATTACTGTTACAATCTTAACGGGTTTTTGGTATTATTCTAAATAAGAAATACTTTCATAAAAAATATAAATAAGTACCTACCCAAACTGTACAAACTTTTCCACTATTCGTTTTCGATTCTAAATACCTTTAAAGGCTAAACTAAACCACCTAATGTACTGCATATTTACTTTTAATTGTAAGTATATAACGATAAACAGTATTTGTATTGTATTGTACTCACCGTAATTATCTACTCTACAACATACAGCCAACAATTAAAAGTATTATCGCGTCAGAAGTACGCGAAGGGTGCTAGGAATGTCACCCGTTCACGCCGTGCGCACGTACAAAGGGCTGTCAGACTAATAAGCCTTTTCACTTTTAATAAGATGCCATAAGACTTATAGGTGTGAACCTTTTGCCGTTCACTTGTTAAGTTGTGGAGAATGGGCGCGCGTGTTTTGTTTTTTATAATTTCTAGTATTTGCTGACCGGGAGCATGTTTTGTTTTAGTTGAAGTTGCTTATATCTCGAAATGTCTACGTGGATGTAGATTTAAACTTGGTGGCTAACAATCTTTAATTGTCATAAAAGGAGTATTATTACAGTTTGTATCACTATTTAATTAAAATACCTAGCGATTCATTGAGATGAAATATTTATAACAAGGCACGAAATCCGATTGGAGATATCATAATTAGTTTACATTATCTGTTTAATTTTTTTGCATTGTAGAAAAGACTATCTGCCGAGTTTTTTGCGGCATTTTTTCTCATGATGTTCTTTCCGAAGCGCCAGTAGATTCACGTGACGTTGAAAAACACATTTTAAATAAATAATTTGATTAATTTGTTCGTTCGTTCAGAAACAACACATTTCCCATAGAGTTAGTTGTAGTTAACATAGAATCTTATAATCTACTAGCGGTTCGCCCTGGCTTCGCACGGATCCCTAATTTTTTTTCCAAATATTCTATAGCCTATGTTATTCAGGGTGAACGTAGCTTCCCAACAGTGAAAGAATTATAAAAATCGGTCCAGTAGTTTTTGAGCCTATTCATTACAAACATACAAAAATAGGTACAAAATTAAATCTTTCCTCTTTATAATATTAGTATAGATTAGTATAGATTAGTATAGATTATAACAGTATCTGAGTCTCACTCAATAAAAAACCTCCCAAGCAAGATCGTTCGAAATACTTTAGGGTAAAGGTCGAAGGGTACTGATACTAAAGAGTTTAAACTCAGCCCACCTGGCCGGTCACGGTGCCTTGCGCCATATTGCGCGGCGGTTGTGCCAGCTGGCCAGGTCGTTTTTAATTGCACCATAGACAGACTGATGGGCTGTTTGGTGTTTTTTCCAAAGCCCAAATGACCATTAGAAAAAATATTGGGTGTTGTGTTTAATAATTTTTGAGATGGTTTTTGTCGCAAGCGATGTGGTGATAGACTGGATATTGCAAACAACTGACATTGGCACAAGGCATTTAAAAAAAAATAGAAGTAGTCATAGATTGGTGATGTATTGTCTTTATATTCTTATTAGCTTCTGCACGCGACTTCGTCCGCGTGTTACTCCTTCTTTTTTGCAGTCGGTTAAAAAGTAGCCTATGTCCTTTCTCAGGCTCCAGACTTTCTTTGTACTTACTAAATTTCATTGAAATCGGTCCAGTAGTTTTAGCGTGAAAGCGTAACAGACAGACAGACAGACAGAGTTAGGTACTTTCGCATTTATTATATTAGTAGGCATAATTATTGTTTCTGTGTGCGTGTATAGGTAAGTACCTAATTTTATTTCGATATGATTATTTTAGTAAATTAGTGAACTAATCAAAATATGACGTCTTTCCATTAAAGATTATTTATAACTTGTCATATGACATTTGGCAACACATTTTGAGATTAGTCGGTATTTTAATATGAGAGAACTAGTATAGGTATCTATCGCAGAAAAGTGTCTGAACTTTTTTTTGGACACTCGAAACTTACAAACGTGACACAAACAAAATTGAACATATTGAGGTATAATTTTATGTTAGGTTTAATATTTGGCTGAATGTATATTCGTCTTAGTCTTAGAAGATTATAAGGTTTTTTAGTTCATGTAATTATACGCGCTACTAGCGCCAGTTGACTTAAAGTAACGTCAGGTCGAAATGTGTTGTGTTTAAATAGCTACTCATTAAATATTATTTTCTAGTACAGAAGACTTGTTATTACAATAAAGTCAATAGAACATAGTTTTTTTTTAATATTTATTCTGAAAAACTAAAAAACCTGGTAGCTTATAAAAAATAGCTTAATTACTGACCTGTATAATAAGGTATTCGTGCTTGACACCGATAAGTAACCGCCGCTAAGTGTAAAACAAAGCCAAGCCTACTGGACTTTAATATTCTTGATACTTGCAGGTAATTGTGATTTTAGCATTTTACCATGTAAAATGAGTTAGGTCACGATAATGGCTGTTGATGAACAAACTGTTGCATTAATGCAGTTTTTTTTATTAATTTATGAAGTACTCGCTACTTCGTTTCTGTAGAATTTGCTCTTCGGATAACTTGGTGACGAAATGGGTCATTGATAGATTAGATTAGATTCATTTATTTCTCAACAATCTCACAATATAGTAACTTAAATACCAACATAGATATACCAACGCAGGACATTCCTACTAATCCCTACTTCCCTACTAATAATATTATAAATGCGAAAGTAACTCTGTCTGTCTGTCTGTCTGTCTGTTACGCTTTCACGCTTAAACTACTGGACCGATTTAATTGAAATTTGGTACAAAGAAAGTATGGAGCCTGAGAAAGGACATAGGCTACTTTTTAACCGACTGCAAAAAAGGAGTTCCACGCGGACGAAGTCGCGGGCAGAAGCTAGTAAACTATAAAGGTAAGAAACTTAAAATTTTGCACAGGACTTCTGTTAGAAGATATCGAAGGAAGCTAGTATTTAGAGAAAAAATATAGAGCAGTTTTACTTGGCGTGAGTTGTAATAGAAGTAACAAAACAATTGATAGGTGTCATACAGGATAGTTTAAAAATTAGGAAAATGAATTATAAACATAGCCCAGTATTATACAATAAGTTTCCTTTATCCCCATAAGAGTGCGTAGACCGACTCGGGTAGAAGCTAGTAAAATAATTGTGCGTGATTCCTCATGACTAATCACTTTAAAAAAAAATAAGGGCAAAACATAAATATACACAAAACTAGTAGTAGGTACTACTAACATCATAACACGCGTATGTTTTTTTTTTTCAAAAAAAAATTGTAATTAAATTTGAAAAGCGTTGTTGAACTCTCTGAGACTAAGTACATATATTTAAAGGAAGACTATTATGCGTCTAACATCAAAATTTTTTTTAATAGTACTTACCTAGACAACCCTAAAAAACAGGAAAAACTTAATAGTAAACTTGGAGGTCCCTTAAAGAAATATTACTAACAAAGTTGCCTAATGTACTATAAAAATTGATAACAAAAAACCTAACGAACTAAGTACTTAATGACATATGGAGCACTGCAAAATTAATATTAAATGAAATATTGAAATGTTTGCTTCATTAAGCTTTTAACTATTTGAAATATGATAACAGATAAGAATGTCTTAAAAGGTTGCCTTAGTATAAATATTGATAATTTATTTCTTATGGCGGGTTTTTTATTAGTCTATTTCATTTAGAGTTGCATTTTTTTATCTATATTATTTAGTATCGAATCTTAGACGGCTTTGTCATTCAAACTAAAATAATACATATTAAAGAAAATACAATAGGTGTAATTGTGTTAACACCCTTTTTTCAATTTAATGGATCTCATCGTAAATTTTAAATCATTTTATGAAGTACCGCTAATTAGGTGACTACCTATTTACAATAAAAAGGAAAAACATACCTACTATTATTATAAATCTGGTAATATATTATGTAAAATAGTGAAAAATACGTTGTATTAACATAGAAGCCAAAAAAAAACCTAATATTCAAATACTTAACGTAAAAAGAGTGACAGACTACTTTGTAGGTACCGAATAGTGTGATAGTTTTTTATATTAAATAAAAATATTAGGTACCTACCTACTTTAGCAAAGATTTTAGTATGAGTTCTTTAAAATAAAAAAATAACGTAGGTATATCAGAAACTGTAGCATAACTTATTTGATTTTTCACATCGACCATCGATCTTTCAGTGTTTCCGCAAAAAAGTAAAAAAAAAATGTCGCATGATCCATTCATTTTATTCGAATTCTCGTCGATAACTGTATTTTGTCAGGCAATACAACCGATTCCCAGAATCCCTCGTAAATCAATATTAAATAGTGATTAATTATTAATATTTGCTAATTTGGTTGCATGTGCATAATGAGTGAACGCATCGTTGATTTAGATATGCAATTAGTGTGACATTTTGATTACTTTAGCTATATTGTTTAAAATAAACATGTAAGTTTAATTAAAATAGATTTATAAGTTTGGTTTAATTAAAATATTTATATTTGAAAACAATGAGATGGTATTGCATTATTTGTAGCATTTAAGAAATAGAAATTTAATTGATTAATATTGAATTTATAGATTTTTTTAAACGGAAATGTTAGTAGTTTATTTGAAATAAATTAAGTAACTATTATTTGAATGTGTCGGATCGTTTTCTATTTAGGTACTTTTGTTATACTAGTTTAGAGATAGACATATATATACATTACCTATATATGTACAAAATCTCTATTTTAAACCAAAAAGGAACATACACATGATGTAATTAGTTCTGGGTAATACTAAAGGTACCTTTAGCTTTATTTTCATTAAAAATTTAGAAAAGAAAATATAACCTCAACTTCGCAACAAAATACAAAAGCTAATTTCACAGCCGTACGTATTTTAATATTCAATTAACGATAAAAACAAAAAACATATCTTTCCTCCAGTCGCAGGGGCAATGATTATAAAGGGTGATAAAAACAGCTCGATTAGTGACGTATCTGACTTTATCGATAAAAACCATCGATGGCTTATCGAACGATCGGCTGCAAAACAATAACTCACTGTTCTTTTTTCATTTTGTGTAAGGCTCTGGTAATTGTTTTGATTTAATGTTAGGTGTTTTCAGGATAGAGGGAAAACTGTTTTATCTCATATTTTAAACGATTTCACGTCGAGAATTGCACTACTTATAGAAACACATACGTATAAAGTTTAGAATGTTAAATAAATATGCGTGAAAATTCTTAGCAACCTGTAAAAAATAAGTAGCTTACTGCTTTTAATAGACACAGGACAAAAATAATTTTGTAATTGGGTACCATATGGACCGAATTATTAATGTGTCAATTAATTATTTCGAGAATAAGTATTAAGCATTAAACCGAGATAATAAAGAGAAAATCATATAGAAACCAGTTTATTTTTCGATTACCAAAGAATCTTCAGAACCCAGACTTCCAATATTTTACAGTGAAAATTTTATAGTTTTTTATTATGTATTTTTTTATATTCCAATATTTTATAGTACAAAAGATTGGCAGCCGATATTAATTGCATTTTCTAACACTTACCTAAGTTATCGATATCGACAAGTCATATCGAGTTCGTCCCCTCCCTACAGGGGCCACATGGCGTTACCCACGTGAGTCGTAATTGGCTGGCTACCATAACGACTGCGCGTAAATAACTGTTTGGCTGTCTGTCTGTTTGTTTGTGAAAGTGAAAAGCTTTTACTATCAAGGACAATAACAGTAATAGGATAACTGGCTAATGATTATCAAATGTTTGAAAGTTATAAAATACTGCTAATTAAGTATTTTTGCGCCATTTAAAATAATGTCAATAAATTATTAGCTTAGTACCTAGCTCAATTTTGTAATAAAAAAAACCACTTTTCTTTTAAGGCCGTAGCCTTTTCCTTAGAATTATGTGTTCATGAAAAAATCTGATAACTTCTTTACATTAGAAAAACGTGTTAATTTTGTGTGTAGGTATATTTGATTGGTATAAGAATAGGTTTTAAACTATACATACCTACTTATTTTATACTCTAGGTGTTTAGGGTAGGGGTAGAACAACATTAGCTAGTAATATAATATAATACATAATTATTATGATTCGACGAAAAACTCATTATACCCATTGATAATTATAAAGTTTTTTTTTAACAAATTTTATTTTAAAAAAAGTTTTATTTGAAAAGTTGTAGGTACCTACTGAAAATAAATCCAAAAATAATATGTTATGTGTTAGCGAAATTAAAAATACATTTTTTGTAAGTAGATATTTTTTTTGCCACATCGCAACCTCAGCATAACACTTTCTTCAATTCAATTAAGGCCAAACAGCCGATATAAAAAAATATTCAATTCATCATAAATCATTTTGTATGTAATTATTACATTTTTGACAGACGTTATGACGTTTTTGACATACGCTAATGCGTATGTAGGGGATTATTTTGATTGCAGTAATTATTACTTTCGCCTTACTGATATACATACCTACATAGTTAAATTTACTTATGTACACGTACTTACCTAAAATTTTAACAAAGGAACGCCTAAAAAAATTGTATTATAAGGAGAAAATGGTGTAAATCGTTATAGTATTACTTAGGTATATTGTCCTTTTAAATTACTAGCGGTTTTGGCCCGGTTTTACACGGATCCCTATATTTTTTTCTAAATTTTCTATAATCTATGGCACTCGGGAATAGTGCAGCTTCCCAACAGTGAAAAAAATTTTCAAATCGGCCCTGTCGTTTTGGAGCCTTTTCTATTTTTTTTATTTATTTGTTTGTTTGGATTGATAAAAACAAACAAACCTTTCCTCTTTATTATATTAGTATAGATATAGATCATATTATAAGGTGCTATTTTGATGGCCTGTTGGTCTAGTGGCCAGAGGACCTGACTACGAAACCGGAGGTGGCGGGTTCGAATCCTGCTAGGGACAGATGTTAGTTTGATATTTATTTATAAATGTAGGTATAAAAAATAATTACCTATAATAGGTACTTTTTAGGAAATCAACCCAAAAACGGGGCCTTAAGCCTATGAAATATAGACTAAGCCAGCAATATTAAAACAATAGAAATCAAAGGTCAATAACCCTTACAGTACATAGAAATATAATAACAATGATACAATATGATAACACCTACACATTACTATTATATAAACACAAGCTAACTCCAGCTCTGTTTCTTTATAGATAGAGTCAATATTTGAATATATTATATTGCGTCCCTTTACAATCAGCATCCCTAGGAGAGATCTGATTTGTCACGAGGCTAAGCCACGCCCCTTCAATATGATGTACAAATAATGTAATTTTATTAGTAGGTAGGGGGAAAGTGGCATGAAAGAGCCAGTTTTCTTTAAGGAGGTAAAAATACTACTTACAATGAAAAATATGATATTTTTTTTGTTTTAAATTATCCTTTATTTATCTGAGTATGTAATTTCGTGTCAAAAAATCTTAAACAATATGTAAAAATCAACGAAATATGCTTTTTAAAAAAATATGTCATTCGGCTCTTTCATAACGGATCGGTATTGAAAGAGCCGCTTCCAGTTATGAAAGAGCCGATTGATATTACAACAGGTTATTATGAAAATAATCAAACTTAATAATAAATGTGACATAAAAGAATATCTGAAATACAATTCTAACAAACTTTTTAAGTAACTACTAACATTTCTTAAAGAACTTTTAATTCTATCAGTCATTTTAGGTAATGTGATATTATTTGTTGCCCAGAAGAACATGGAATCGCATCAACTATAGGAGGCGGAGGTGTTACACGAGGAGTTGGTATGATATTCTGGTTAGGTATATTATTTTCTTCGCCAGCTTCAAGTGCGGTTGTAGAAGGCAGAGCTGTTGATGTTAAGTTACCATCATTCTCCAAGTTCAACCCGTTAGCCTCATTTGAATGTGACGGATCCGGTCTATCGGTAACATAAGACGGTAAAAGATCTTCGTCATTTAATATACCCGAATTTAAAGGGTAAATTCCTGTTTTTAAAAATCCTTGCGTTATATTTTGAGGACTAAAAGCCGACAGATATGCATCTTTTACAAATTGCCCAACTTGATAAATCGTTACCGTTTTGCCAGGGTTGGTTAACATCCATTCATTCATGGCAATACGGCATCTAGTTTTAAAAGGTCCATATACTGTGACATCTAGTGGTTGCAATTTATGGCTGCAGTGCGGTGGAAATGTGACTATGATGATTGAGTTTTGCCTGGCAAATTCAACCACTCTGAGATTCACATGAGAGCTATGATTGTCCAATAATATCAATGCTGGATTCTCCTTCGATGGCTTTATATGCATCACAAAGTGTTCAAGTGCTTTTACAAAACAGTCCTCGGTCATCCATCCAGAAACTTGAGCCAAGCCTAGAGCTCCCGGCGGACCATTACTCAACATAATATCCTTGTAGTTTACTCTAGGAAATACAAAAATGGGAGGTAAAAAACCACCAGCAGCATTAATAAAGAACAGAGTGGTCACCAATGTTCCTCGTTCTGCTGAAGTAACTTGCCCAATTTGTCTGGCTCCTTTTTCACCTATCACTTTAGGAGGATTGGTGACTGTGCTGCAGCCTGTTTCGTCGGCGTTAAAAATCATATGCGGAGCGAAGTGGTGTTTGCCTAAAACAGTGCTTAGTTTGTCAAAAAACATTCCTACATTTTTTTTATTAAAACTTGTTGCACGTGATAGAGAAGTGCTTTCAGGTTTCCTCACGCTTAAATCTGTGTGTCTGCTCATAAATACTTTATACCAATCATCACTAGCAGTTTCGGTTTCCTTCCATTTATCTGGGCAAATATTATTGGCATTGGCATAATCAAATGCCAATTTCCTTGTTTGATTTCTTGACAAGCCATAGCACATTTTAGAAGCTGTCTTTAAATAATCTACAAGCATGTTCTCTTGGTCAGTTGTAAAAATACGTTTATTTCCAATATTAGGACAGTGTTTATAAGTTCCACCACCTAAATTCTTTGCATTTTTGACTAATTTTGCCAAATAAGCCCTTGATATATTTAAGGCAAGTGCAGTTTTATTTATAGACTGATTTTGTTCTAAAACTTCAGCTACTGCCTTTTCAATTACCGATTTATCGGGTCTTTTTCTTTTTTTTGGACAATCTTTCTCCATTATACAATATCTGAAGCAAATAATTTAATAATTTATATAAAAAAAATTGCGTATATAGTATATATTTTTTTTTCATAAAAAATATTTAAAGGTTATGAAAGAGCCAGTTATGAAAGAGCCGGCTCTTTCAATGCCCATCCAACTGGCTCTTTCATAACTTTTCCTAAAAAAATATATAACTTTCAAAATAACAACATTATCAAACACTTTGCATCTTAGTTTGTATGAAGCTGCAAGGTCAAATATATACACGAAATGAATCTATAACACATTTTTCTGTAATTGTTATCAATAAAATACCAAAAAACAACTTAAATTAACAAAAAAACTTACTTTGGAGTGCCGAAAACTTTGATGCGATGTACCGGCGTCTGTTGATTTCGGTGAACTGTCAAATGTTTGTGGGTGACGGGAAATTAGTGTTGCCACCTAAAAATAATATTGCCAGCCAAATATGTTCTAAAACTACCGAAATAATGCAAGTGGCTCTTTCAAAACCTGGCTCTTTCATGCCACTTTCCCCCTACCTATATCTACTACCTACGTTTAGTTTCATTAGGTTCTAAACACGGAGTGAGTTTGCTTATGAACGACTTGATGAATATACACTGTTTGCTTTTTTGGTTTTGTAGTGACACAACTTTCAATAGGTAACTACGTGAAAAACGCCCGTGGATCCCTTATAATAATGTTTTTGTAGAATAAGTATCCTTAATCGCTGCTTTTCTAGAATAGTGTCACAACTCGAAATAATTTGTTACTCCATTTAAGATTGTAAACCGTCACATATAAATTTCAATTCAGAATGGTGACACATTTCGAGTTGTGACACTATTCCAGAAAAGCAGCGCTTTATCCTTTACTTTGTATGAAATGTGGTACAATGGTTGATATCATGTAGTACCTATGCAGTATGCAGTAGGTGTCCTTTACTCAAGTTCTATGCAACTGTTATTCGCGGTTATTACACATTGGAATGAAACAAGTATAACGGATTTAACTCGCGTATTTCATATTATTTGGAGACGTTTTGAAAACTTTAGCGTTAGACTATCGTCACCTTAGTCATGCTACGAATTTGGGAACTGTAAAGTTTTTGAAATATAATAAAACAAAATAAAATACTAAGACTTGTCTATTCTCTATAGGTACTAATATTATAAAGAGGAAAGGTTTGTTTGTTTGTTTGGATTGAATAGGCTCCAAAAAGAATGGACCGATTTTAAAAATTATTTCACTGTTGGGAAGCTACACTATTCCCGCGTGACATAGGCTATAAAAAAAATCCGTGCGAAACCGGGGCGGACAGCTAGTTTCATTATAAACCAATTTTTTATAGCATAATAGAAGCCCAATTACTATCAATTACAGAAGAGCCGACAGCTCTCGCGCTTCATACGCTCATGATAAATACAATTTAAAATTCCATCGAAGCTCTCAGATTGTGATCGACAAACACACGGACCGTTAAATAAAATCGCGAATTAAAACGCAAGCACGTAGTAAAAGGCAGGTGTGACGGTCGCACAGACTGTACGCACAAGCTTGCTCATAATAATATTAAATATAGCGGCCCCGGCAGACGTCGTCCTGCCCGTCGGATTGTTTCGTCAAAGAACTGTCACTTCTTAATAAGGCTTCATATTTTCCCCGTTTTTTACACATTTTCCACTGTTTCTTCGCTCCTATTGGTCGCAGCGTGATGTTATATAGCCTAAAGCCTTCCTCGATAAATGGTCTATCCAACAAAAAAAGAATTTTTGAATTCGAACCAGTAGTTCCTGAGATTAGCGCGTTCAAACAAACAAACAAACTCTTCAGCTTTATAATATTAGTATAGATTTGAGGCAAACAACGAACTGAAAGTCAACACTTAATAAGCCAATTTAGGTACGAAGGAAAATATAAAGTACTAGCTGTCCGCCCCGGCTTCGCACGGATCCCTTTTTTTATAGCCTATGTCACTCGAGAATACTGTAGCTTCACAACAGTGAAAGAATTTTTCAAATCGGTACATTCGTTTTGGAGCCTATTCAATCCAAACAAATAAACAAACATTTCCTCTTTATAATATTAGTATAGAGTACATAGACAAGTAAAACGGATTTAACTCGCGTAAGATATCCGAAACCCATCCCAACTAGCACACAAGTTCTATATAAGTTACTAGCTTCTGCCCGCGACTTCATCCGCGTGGAACTCCTCCTTTTTTGCAGACGGTTAAAAAGTAGCCTATGTTCTTTCTCAGGCTCCAGACTTTCTTTGTAACAAATTTCATTTAAATCGGTCCAGTAGTTTTAGCGTAAAAGCGTAACAGACAGACAGACAGAGTTACTTTCGCATTTATAATATTAGTAGGGATGTAAAGACTGTACAAGGGTGATTGCTCTTATTCAGCTTTTCTACTGCTTATGTGCTGCTTGGGAGGTACCTACAGATTATCGTACTCGTCACACAGACATCAGGCCCGTACGTAATTCGAACCTGCTACCTACGAGCACCAACGTAGTATGGAGCTCTAACCAACACGCCGTCAAATTTAATAATGTAATAATTTCTGATGCCTTCGCGGTTATTACACATTGGAATGAAACGACTATTAACGGATTTAACTCGCGTATTTTTATTTTATTTTATTAGCTGACGTTTCGGATTCTTTACAGTTTCCATAATCGTAGCACGACTGAGCTGACAATAGTCTAACGCTAAAGTCAGCTAATAAAATAAAATAAAAATACGCGAGTTAAATCCGTTAACAGTAACAGTTGTTTCATTCCAATAATTAATAATGTAATTTTAATCTTGAAGTGAGTAAACTGTCTCTGATTACGCTGTACCTCTAGTTTAGCATCCCCACCTCACTCTAAGTACATTTTGCAAATTTTATTAGCAATAAATATCTAAATAAAGAAGTGAAGTGAGTCCAAACGATCGTAATTCCTAATTAAGAGCGAATAAAGCGGCTTTCCAAAGACTTTTCAAATGAAAATATTGCCTTGTAAAGTGTTACTACGATTATTGCCCGTTGAAGCAACGGCGTAAGAGGCATGTTTTAACGGTTATAATACACTTTTTTTAAATTAGATGGGACCATTAAAATGTTTATAGCAAAATGCATTCCTTAGAAGTCTTTAGATATAATGCATAAATTGCAAATGGTCGTAGGTAGTTGAAGGCGTGGTTAAATGGAAAATAATGTAGAAAACTAATTACCTTGTTATAAGTGTTGTTATTTTTCATTTAAATAAAAATACTTTTGAAATGAAAATCGTTACTAAGTGAATAGGAGTCAGGGGACGCTTTTGCATGTTAGTATTCAGTAGCGTTTTGGATAAAAAATAATGACACTGCGAGAAACTCCAAAAGAAACTCTTCAACTGTTTATAGGTAGGTACCCTTTTTTAAATAGAATTAAATATTACATTTATATAAGTAAATAGCAACAGGTGTACACTAAAATATAAATGAAACAATCAAAATGTGATAGAACATTACTAGTAATTTATAGATTACATTAAGAAGTGACTATGTAGCCAAATGATAATAACTATACTTAATAACAATTAAACTCTAAAATTGTGTCGTTGAAATTCCTATGTAGAAAAATACAAGCGCGTAAAATGCCAATAAAAATCCTCTTCAAATAACACTGCTCCCAGCAGGATTCGAACCTGCAAGCTCATAATCAATAATAATAAATAATAAATATCTTTGGACAATTCACACCAATTATCTAGTCCCATTTTAAGCAAAACTTGTGTTATGGGTACTAGACTAACGGATAAATATACATAAATACATATAAGACATCCAAGATCCTGAGGTACAGATGCCAGTGCTCATCACATTGACATCTTCCCCTAGCGGGATTCGAACCCGCAACCTCCGGTTACGTAGTCAGGGCCTCTGACCACTAGACCAACAGGCCGTCATCAATGTATTAACAATGTCATTACATTTTGTTTCAGTTGTGATGCACAAGGAGAAAGAGGACCTCCACGGCCACCGCCGGGACCACTCCGCCTATGAGCACGCCATGCCTGACGGGGAGATGTTTCTTCAGGTATATCATGACTAAGCCATGACATATTACAGACTTCTTATCTTCCATTGGTACACGTACTGACTTAAACAATAAATATATATTCACCATTGCTTGCACCTTGTAAGTTGTACTTAGCATGTACTAGCGAGCCCAGCTTCACACAGGTGCTATTATATACCTTCCTCTTTTTTTTTTCGAAGTGACTGTTTACAGTTGGCCCTGGGGCCGTTACTGCTCCACCGGACAAAGTGGGGAGCGCTCTGAGGTGCGCTCACCCTAACCTTCCTCTTAAATCACTCTATCTATTAAAAAAAACCGCATCAAAATCCGTTGCGTAGTTTCAAAGATTTAAGCGTACATAGGGATATAGGGACAGAAAAAGCGACTTTGTTTTATACTATGTAGTGATGACACCTACCTACAAAGTACCTACAAGACAACGAATCCAAGCAATTTGTCATTTTTCCAAATGGAAATTAACTTTACGGCAAACTTTCCTAATCAAAACTCAAACTGTTTCACCGGATTCTTTTTCCGAATACCATTATTTGTTAGTAAAAGAACTTTTTACTGTTGCAAAAGTTTTCGTGGCAAAATATAAATTATGGATTACCCGGCAGTAAATCAATGGTAAGTTGGGAATCGTAAATTGTGCTTTGCGATGCTTTAATATTTTATATTTTGAATGTAGAGTGTTTCCATTTACCAAATGCAAGATATTAGTAAAAATAAAAATAAAGAAAACGTCAAAATATTTTTCAATTGTTATATTATGCATTTTATTAAACTCTAGACTTACCTAGTACGTCGAAAGTCAAAATTTAAGTACCCACAATCACGGTTTCTAGGCAACAACCGAGTCATACTAGGTACCTACATATTTTATTTACATTAAGTATGCAGGTATATTAAAAACCCGGCACTCACCTCATTCTATAACGGTCGGAAGAAATATAAATAGCAATGGATTCATACACCGCACTTTTGATTCAGTAACCCATAACTCAACCGTGTCACTCGGAAATTGTCGGGAAAGCTCGGCAATCCTCGGTATTTCTCGGGAAAGTTCGGCGTTCCTCGGGAAAACTCGGGATTTTTTTATGACTCCCTACAATGTCACATCATAGGAAATGGCTGACATGGCTGATTTACGGAGTAGGGTGCAAAAAGTTGGTCAGGTTATATTAATTGCTAGTTATTTTTATACCTATTATACCCACTGTTTACTATGAACAGTAAAACCGTATTGTTTCTTTGTTTATATGCAAAGTTTACGTTTAACCAAGTCTTTGACCTCGGGAAATGTCGAAAGTACAACATGTGCATAAAACAATTATGAGGTTTTTGAACTAAAAATATGCTATTTTTACATGGCACAAGTAACGGTTTTCAGATTATATTATTATTAAATACTAGCTTCTGCCCGCGACTTCGGCAGCGTGGAACTCTTCCTTTTTTGCAGTCGGTTAAAAAGTAGCCTATGTTCTTTCTCAGGCTCCAGACTTTCTTCGTACCAAATTTCATTTAAATCGGTCCAGTAGTTTTTGCGGCAAAGCGTAACAGACAGACAGACAGACAGAGTTACTTTCGCATTTATAATATTACTAGCTTCTGCCCGCAACTTCGTCCGCGTGGAACTCCTCCTTTTTTGCAGTCGGTTAAAAAGTAGCCTATGACCTTTCTCAGGCTCCAGACTTTCTTTGTACCAAATTTCATTTAAATCGGTCCAGTAGTTTTAGCGTGAAAGCGTAACAGACAGACAGACAGAGTTACTTTCGCATTTATAATATTAACTAGGGATGACATAATATTATAACAAATGTAAAGAAGATTTCTAACGTCATAGCAAATCGTTCTACCTAACTGAAAACACTATTTGTCTCTTTCAGGCACTCAACGGCTTCCTAATGATCCTCACGTGCGAGGGAGAGGTGTTCTTCGCGACGCACAGCATCGAAAGTTACCTAGGCTTCCATCAAGTAAGTACCAGATTACGATACAAGGAAATATCTATACTAATATAATAAAGAGGAAAGCTTTGTTTGTTTGGATTGAATAGGCTCCAAAACGACTAGATCGATTTGAAAAAATATTTCACTATTAGGAAGCTACACTATTTGTGAGTGACATAGGCTATATATAATTATATATGTATATATATTAAATAAAAAAAAGGATCCGTGCGAAGCCGGGGCGGACCGTTAGTGTATTATAAGGATATCGACGGAGAAAAATTCTAAAATAGGTATCCTATCACTGACACTTTGTGTAAAAGAGACTATTCCTCAAAATGGTTGCATAATTTCTTTTCAAGCTAAACTTTTACAATTAAATAATAACGGCCTATTACAAACGAACTAATGAAATAAAAGCACAAGATTTGATTCGTCATAACCACTAAATTCCGACCATTACGTTTAATTACTTATTCATGAAAGTTTATTTCATAAAGAAACGATAACTAGCTTTTATTTAAACCACGGGTTTATCGGTTAAACATTTTATCAAAGTCATGATAGGCAATGAATAAATTAATTTTAATTAAGGTTCTGTAAGAAAATTAAGGGTTTGGTATACCTATTAAAAAATATACATAAATAAGTAACCAACAATTCTTACACACAACTCCCTTAAATAAAGTATAAACACTTAATTACCTACTTATAGCAATTAAACAAACTGAAATATATCAAAGTACAATCTCCTTTGTACAACCGTAATTCAGCCCATTAAAACCTTAACCACCATACATCATACAAACGAAAACCTAATAAATGTAGTCCTATTTTACAGCCCAACCCCGAAAAACCTGCCGAAAAGACCGACGCATTTAAAACGCGCTCATTAATAAATGCCCTCGCATTACGGCTAATAAAGTCCCCGGTGAAATATTGCCATCAAATGTAAAGACCCCAATTTCGCTTCAAACCCCCTTTTATAATAAAACTTTCAGAAGCACAATGGTATAAATTTTATTCGTACCGAAAGGTTTTGTTTATGCGAGGCGACCGAGTAATTTTGTTACCTGAGTAACTATTTGGCAAAGATTATTAAGTTGTAGAATCGTAGTTTGTGATCTGGATTTTTTTTTACAATTACCAAGTCTACTATTCACGACTTATTTAGCAGAGAAAGTCAGTATTTACTTGACAAATCATCTAAATAGAACTAATACAACTTACCCAGTGGAAAATTTGCTTAGCTTACCCTGAACTCCAAATTTTTTGGTATCCAAATATTTATTAATTAGAAATAAATTATAAATATTAGTATCCAAATATTTATTTATACAAAATTTAAGACAACAAATATTAATTATCAACCATATATAATATTTTACATTAGGTATGTATTTTCTTTTCACGTTGTCTTGAATTCACAACTGTTAATTATTTACAAACATAACATAAAGGAAAACACTGAAACAATTAAAACATATATACCTAATAATGTAAGTAACTAATTGTGACATCATTACACAGCATGATCATTTAATTTAAGACAGTGACTTAATCGACATAGTTGCAAACGCAATCAATAAAAACAAATCTTTTCTAGCAAAAAACACGTAAAAGCTATAATGACAGCCAATTCCTAAATCGTTACGACGTTAGCAATCTACCCTGTATAATCATTGAACAGCGGGGGTAACCAGTGATTAAACAAATCGATTTCAGAATCATTAAATCGGCCGGTACACGTGCCACGTGCCTTATTGGGGTAGATCCAGGGGGGCGAATAGAGGAAATAAACTTTAAACAAGGTAATGATGTTAAAATAAGAGCGAATGGAAACATTGAAGAGGATGTAGATTTGAATAGTTGTGATTTTGGATAAGTGAGTGCAGTTTATTTGGGTCACGACAGCAAGTATTCTGTTCAAGTAAACATAATAAAGATTGATAGCGATCCGTATACAATAAAAAATTAAATAATGCAGATAAATACATAAGTTTGTACGTATTTTAATGAACTGATAAATATCACGTTTTAGTTTTGTTTTTATTCGCGCATCCAATGAACGTTTTTCAACTCAGCTTTTTTTTATACTTACCCGATTAATACAATAATACATAAAAAACTAAAGCATAAGATCAATTTAAAAGAGTAAATATAACGTCTTGGTGAGGCCACTTCCGTGCCTTCCGATAGTATGTAGTAAATTGTAGTATGTGAATTTTAATATCTAGTACATACCCAAAAGATAGACCAAGGGAGGTTAAAAGAGTACTTAAACTTATTCAAACTAACATCTTTATAGTATCCAAATTAGTTACGATCGATTCAAAACAAAACTCAAGGTGAGTCATAACAGAATCATGTCCTATAAAATAGAAATGACAAGTTAGTAAACAGTAGGCTGTTTATAGCTTTCATATTGAACGTCGTAAAGTATAATGGTAAAGATAATCTTGGTTGTACATTTCATTATTGCCCTCGACATATAGTCTGACACAACATAGGATTAGCTCGGCTCACGGCGGGCGGTCAAACGGCCCTATTGATCGGTTTATATCACAACCGTTTTATATAAAATCTTTATTTCAGCAGAGACCTTATGGGCTTCTCGAAGTACGCACGATTTTGAAATGTCAAAATAACTATTTAAAGGTACTAATGGAACATTTTGATTTTGATTTGGAATGGCCCTTAAATTGTCTGTAATTTTCAGTGTACTTAATGAGTTTTTGATAAAAAAAAAAAACATTTTTTTTGTACATGTTCTTTGGCGCTTATAGCGTTTTACTGAGTTTTTCGTCGAATACACAAAGATCTACTAACGTTGCGGTATTCAAAATCTATTAGATAACAAAATTTATAAACATTAAATAATATTTATTACGATGCACCTACGTATAAATCGATTTCGATCAATACCTTTGGCTTAATACCAACAATAAAAAAAACATAATCTATCTAAATGATTTCCAGTCTCAAATGATCTACTTCTGTCACGCTATCAACATCACAAAACAAAATACCATCACTCATCTAATAACAAACTAGTGAAACCTGACGTTTATTGCACTTCATTCCCTATTCTCAACATTGTTCTAAAATAGTTAGATTAACTCGCGCACCAGGTGGGCAGTATTGATCCTACTTGATGTTTCACTTGGGGTCTGTATAAATGGCCCCGATATGTATCCTTTGTACAACTGTTGTTTATTACTCTCATCGTAAACAAAAACATCTTCATACGTTTGATGGTTGGATTGTATTTGAGTAAACAATCTAGGTAAAGCTAAATGAAATAGGTTCCGTTCTTTGAAACGTTCAAGGCTGAATACCTCATTTATGTTTTTTTCTACTGATATTGTATTGATTGAAATGAAACAACCATAACAGATTTAAATCTCATATTTTATTTGATTTACTAACATTTCGAAAGTTTTACAGTTGCCAAATTCGTAGCTGACTGAAGTGACGATAGTCTAACACGGTCTACTGAAGTATTAGAAATACATTTTTTTTATTTTTGTTAAATCTGTTATAGTTGATTCACTCCAATCGCGAAGGCATGAGAAATCACTCATGTCATTGTCATTGTATTGATTCAACAACTTACTGAAAATTATTTACCTACTTGTAATGTAACATAATTTCGAGGAAACTAAGTATGTAATTATGTATAGGTAAGGTTGATAAAGCGAATATGAATCACCATAGACCGCCCTACAACCAGCGCTTCCTTACTATCCAAAATCGCAGAGTTTATTGCCAAAACAAAAGGTCATCAACAAAACATTGGTTTACGCCATAGCAACCGCGCTACCCTAAACGTATGGAGCAAAAAGCAATTACCCAACAAATCATCCTCTGACGTTTAATACCATCGCAATATGTTCGAACCCACAGTCGAAAGAACCCCATTTTTACCGAAATAACCTTTCGGGCATATTTTTCTGTGTATGAATCATTTACATGTCAACATAAAAGAAGGGGGCCCAACGTTGTACCTTGAGCGACCCCATTGATTATCAATTAGTCTTGTGCTTGCATCATATGTTGTTGGCATATTATCCACACTATTTACACGGTCTTTGTTATATGATGTGTTAAAAGCGAAGTATTTACGAGAACAATGAAATATGTGCCCTAATTTGAAGATAATAGGATTGCTATTTGTATTATCCAATACGGAATTAACACGTCCATCTTCGTTACAGATGATTGTTTAATAATCGAGTCGGAATCGATTATTTAGGGTTATCCAATGGTTTATTGATTTATGGTTCGGTTATGACTCGTTCATTTTATGGCGGGACTTTTTTAAAACGTTTGATTGTACGCTAATCGGCTAGTTATTGAGGTGTTATTTATTATTGTTTCCTTATTATCAAAATTTGGAATAAACACAAGACCAAAAATGTACAAGATCATAATTTAAGTTAGTGAAATAAAAAAATGTGTGAATATAATATTACTAAACTATTTCCGTAAGATAAAACTTTCCTTAAAACCTTCAGAGAGACGAATATATCAGAAATTAACTATATTATATTACCTGCTACAACATAAATGACAAGAGACAAATACGGAAGCATGAAATTGAAAGCTATAGAATTTACATAAGCGAACAAAAATCAGACACGTGACCTCTCATGAGCTCTGTACTCTTCATCCCATTCTAAGCTTTCTCGTCTAGTCGCTAGGATTCATGCACTACGACTCAGAGTCAGAGTACCTGCTTATATATCCTTATCTAACTCCTTTTGCTTTTCAGTCCGACATCGTCCACCAATCAGTCTACGAGCTGGTGCACTCCGAGGATCGAGAGGAGCTTCAGCGGCAGCTTCTCTGGAACTCCTTCCTTCCTCCAGAGGTCAGCAACCTCACCCTGCAAGAGGTCTTACGGCCTGAAAGAGCACACCTCCTGGAGAGAAGCTTCACCGTCCGGTTTAGATGCCTTTTGGATAACACTTCTGGATTCTTGGTAAGTTTATATTAAGTCGCTTCAGAATTTAGGTGACACAATCCAAAATATGTCGTTACTCCGAGGATGGTTATTGTCTTTGAATTCGTGTACTGACACATTTCGAATGAAATCATTAAAACTAAAATTGAAATTGGAAAAAAAATATGGTAGAGGTTCTTTATTCAATCAAAAGGAAAGCAAGTGATTCTAAAATTTGTAAGCTTTTTATATGTGTAAAATAGCTCACAATAATACTTATTTCTTTGCTTAAAGGCCTAATAAACCCGGTTGACATAACATGGCTGCTTTAAAATAGTGATACAACCCGAAATGTATAACAACTTGATTTAAAATTTAAGTGACTTAGAATGTTAAGTAGAGTAACAAAATATTTCGATTTACGTCACTATGGTATTAAAGCAGTGCAGGTACGAACTTAGAATCTACTGCTAGTTTATTGATAACTGAGTAATTAATGGTAGGTAGGTATAATTAATGGCCAATGGTGAGTCAATTCTTGTATGACTCACTTAACTGCTTAAGTACTGATTAATTCCGATTTAATTAAAAGGTTCCTTGTATTAAATTAAAAGAAAATCTGTTGACTAGAAAAGCCATGTCTAAAGTAGTAACTGACTCGGCAAACGTTTTTCTGTCTACCTCATTACAAATATTGTAAAATATACAAAATATTGTAAGTATACCTACAACTTTTGATGAAAATCGGTCAAGCCGGAAAAGTTTGAACACAGTGAAGAGTTTACTATAATATTGAAGACTAAATAAATCAAAAAGTTATCTTTATTCAATGAAATAAAAAAATCATCACGGTTCGACATGTTGAGCAAGCCTATGCTCCTTGTTGACAACGTTCTCGATATTATATCGACATAATGTTGACGTGACAAATCATCATAGGCTTTTAGGACTTGTCTTGAAACTTTTCTTTCTGATATTCCAGAGGCTAGACATCCGAGGGCGGGTGAAGGTGCTCCACGGCCAGAATAAGAAGACGGAGGAGCCGCCCTTAGCCCTTTTTGCAATTTGCGCCCCATTTGGACCCCCCAGCTTGTTAGAAATACCCCAGAAGGAGGTCATGTTCAAGAGCAAACACAAGTTGGACCTTTCGCTGGTGTCTATGGATCAGAGGTTAGTGTTGATTTTGGTTTTGAGGGGAATCGTGTAGTTGGAGTACAAGTGTTTAAGGAATTGAATAATACAAAAAAGTGGTGTACAGCTTATTTTTATGAATGACAACAGGTATATTATAATGAATGGATGATGTACTGTATGTAACTGATATTGAATAGTGTAATATAATATTATGACAATGTGACATATTAATTAAAAGTTGAAAACATATTATTATCATAATATAGAATGTATAATAAAGAGATATCTAACAAAAGTGTTACTACGGTTAATGGCATAGGTAAATATATTTAAAATCGCATCACAGGTAAATATAAATAATGTTTTTTTCTTAATAAGATTCATAAAAAATATTGCTAAGTCAGTGAAGAGTGAAGTTAATTCTATTAAATACCTAGTTAGAATACTAAAGTAATATCAAACTATAAAGTATTTAAAAGAGTTAAGCCTTTTCAATTCTTTATCAAATCTTTTCTAAGTTACCAATATACATTTAACTTTGTTGAAGTCCATATTAAATTGGTAATTGGGGAAGGCGAAACTAATCCATCTATTGTTGTCCATAACTACGGTATAAAATCCCACACCTTTCTGCGCTGTTCAAATTCATTAATAAAATGAAACTCAAAACTCAGGAACTAAATATACAAAACAAAAATCACGTTTTAAAGAAGTGGAGATACTTCTTTAGAATATGATTTTTTGGATGTAGATTAATTAGAGTGTAAACATTTTTTTGTAAAAACCTTACAAAGGAAAAGGAAATTTTATTAAGCCCAAATTTTATATCTCAATGTCGTAAAGATTTTTTTGTCCTGCAGAAGTAAAATAAGAAATTTCTTTTTTGCAGAGGTAAAATGCTTCTCGGGTACACCGACGCTGAGCTAGGCAACATGGGTGGCTACGACCTGGTGCATTACGATGACCTAGCTTATGTAGCTAGCGCTCATCAAGAATGTAAGTTTAAAAATACTTATTTAATATAATACACATATTATACTGTAGGTATAATGTCATTGAACGGTTCTCAGACATTATTGTGTATAAGATTTCTAGTACCAAATCAAACAAACCTTGTGCTATAAATACCGATATAAAACTACAGATAAATATACATAAGACGCCCAAGACTCAATGAGGGCCACCGCGTGTCAGAAATCCGCTAGATGCGCTAGTGTAGAATGAGGTCCAGCTGTCATGTACCACCAATCACAGGCCAGTAGCTAGCCTCTCATTGTTCTCATTGTTCTCAGACATTATTGTGTATAAGATTTCTAGTACCAAATCAAACAAACCTTGTGCTATAAATACCGATATAAAACTACAGATAAATATACATAAGACGCCCAAGACTCAATGAGGGCCACCGCGTGTCAGAAATCCGCTAGATGCGCTAGTGTAGAATGAGGTCCAGCTGTCATGTACCACCAATCACAGGCCAGTAGCTAGCCTCTCATTGTTGGAACATGACAGCTAGACCTCATTCTAGCGCATCTAGCGGATTTCTGACACGCGGTGGCCTTCATTACAAAAGTTCGTATTCATTACACAAATATCAATATTCTTACACGCTTCAATGAAACTCGAAATTAAGGTTATATTTATTTCTGGGCATTAAATTTACAGCATCATGCTTTTCTGGCATAAAAGAGCACCTGTCACTGTGAATCCCGCTAAAACCAATGCTGATTAAAAATTTAAGCTAGTCTAATTAAATAATAATCTTAAACCTTTCTTACAGTATTAAAAACTGGTGCTTCCGGCATGATTGCGTACCGCTTCCAAACCAAAGACGGGCAGTGGCAGTGGCTGCAGACCTCCTCGCGGCTCGTGTACAAGAACTCGAAGCCCGACTTCGTCATCAGTACACACAGACCGCTCATGTAAGTGTTTTACTAAATCAAAGTTATTAAGAGAACAAAAACTCAAATCTTTAGATAAATTGTTACAAGTCTCAAATAGAAAATTGTATACAATATAAATTGATAATATTTTTCCAGGGAGGAAGAAGGCAGAGATCTACTAGGCAAACGAACAATGGACTTCAAAGTGAGCTACCTCGACACGGGCCTGACCAGTCTATACTTCTCCGAGACAGAGCAGCTCTCAGGATGCGAATCCACGGTGACCACTCCGCCCCGAACCGCCAGAAGATACAAAACTCAGCTGAGAGATTTCCTTTCCACTTGTCGAAACAAACGACGAGTGCCTTCCACTCCTGCGCCGCCTCCAGTAGATTATTTAGCGGCTGACGCAGTCGCGGCGGCGTATACCAACCTAAACGGAGCTTACACCGCTCCGTATGGAGAGTACCCTCCGGCGCCTGCGTTGCATTACGCCCCGCCACCCTTGGACGATAGGTTCCTAACAGCTGACAATATCTTCCATCAATATAAACCTTTGTCTTACCATTACACTCCTTACACGCCAAATGGTTTTCTCGAGCCGGCGCCGCCCCCCGGCTACGAGGTTGCACCGCCGTATCATCGGCCACCGTCCAGGGAGTACACTTATGTCGATAGTAGCGGGAGGTACATGAGCCCTGTGACCGGACAGGAGAGGAGGTCTCCTAGTATCGTGCCGGGGCCGAGCCCTGGAGGCTCCAGCGGTTCGACGGACCATGAGCGGATGCAGCAGTCACAGTCTTCAGAGGTCCCTCGGCAGACTGTGCTGATGTGGGGCGCGGGTGGAACGGCCCAAGAGGTCCCCGTGGAGTACTCCCCTCCTCAGGTTTGGCGCTACCACCCCTCACATTACCACACCGCTGAAGCGACTCAATGAGTTCTAGTAGCCTTTTTTGTGTGCAATTGTTTTATTTTAAGTAGGCTACGCGATTCGAATGGCAGTGTTGGATTCAATGTGCAAAGGTTTTGGGTTATAGCAAAATATTATTATCGTCTACTTGATGGGTTTCCACGAACAATCAGCAGTTCCATTCGAATTCGTGTCTTCATAGTTTTGTCGCGTGACCATCTTTTGGAACAAAATAATGAGTTGGAATTGTCTTTTCATTATTTTTCAATGGACTTCGTCGATGTTTTCATGATAAGATTCATTTCGCGCGTCAAAACTACTTGTTACCAGAATATAATTTTGTTATCTTTTATACCTCGCTCAGTCCAGTGGTCTTTACTTCTGACCTTATGTTAAGCAGAATGTCGTCATACCTACACTTTCGTTTGCGACATTTTATTCCTATGTTTTCTTGAAGGTCATGTCAGACCAAAACAGGGTCCTTCCATTCTCTTCGATGTAGATATATTTCTTATTGTATAAATTGGAATATTCTATACAAGTATTATTAAATTGATATAGTAGTCGATTTTTGTAGTTATTTTTTATTATCACGCGACGCGAGACACTTTAGTAATAGAATTTGTAAATAATTATTTTTAATAGTTTTTATGGCTTGAGCTTTGTGTTCAGATGTAAGCTTAGGTCACGTTCACGATTTTATAAAAATAAGAAAAAAAAATACCTTTTTGAAAATAGGTTAGATATACACACATCTAGTAGCTTTCCCAACGTGCATGCCAAAATTTGGTATAAGCGCAGCTAGAAATCAATGCAAACATAGAAAGAAAGAATCATAAGCCATAATTATAAGAAAAGTATTATGTTGCTTTTTCTAAATTTAATACAAATCGATACAATAATTATTTTTTGTAACATTTTAAAATGACCTAGAATGAAACATATCACATTATTATTATGCACTTATTATTTTACTAAAATGAAGTGCAATGTATAAAGCATGTATCAAATGATTATACCCTACGCCAATGCCACACTACGATTTTATTTTTTGACAATGATTTACAAACTGTTAATTTAAACCACAAAAAAACTTTTTAATTCAATTTTCAAAATTAAAAAAAAATACCACCACGAAAAAAAAAATCGGCTCAACGTTCACTTGCGTAGTGTGTCGCTGGCCTAAGCACTGCCTTGCCAATGCCATTCGGAAACAGCACTTATGTACATACACTTTGCGTGCCTTTTCCAATCATCTTAAACTTCCAGTCATTTGTTAATTATAAATTTTATTGTGCTGCAGTGAACGGGTTGGCAAGGCAAGATGGCGGCACCGGCGATTTAGGGTTAAGCTAGTATAATGGGATGTTACTGTACAGAAAATGCTGAAGACTACAAATTAAAAATCATTTCAATAAATTAAAAAACAAGATTTTTGAAAAGAATATAAATGCCAATAAGATGGTCATGTTTTTTGTAAAATACCCAGCATGAACTGGTTTCTAAATGAAAACTAAGGTTTTTTTTTTTATTTTATAACGTAATTAAATAACAAGAAATATTTAACTCATTATTTACTCGTAATTTTCACTTTTGAGGTCGAGTTAATGCTCAAATAATAATACAGTCGAGCACAAAAGTGAATTATTAGTTTTATCAATTTAAAAAAAAGTCTAACAGCATTTTTTGTTCAGAATATCGTACTTTGTCTTCTTATTGTATATTCCTTAACCTTGTATTGCTAAAACGGGTTGCATTAGTTTTTGTATTCGAGTCAGCGTAGAATTATAAATTATGTAAACTTAAGTAAAATTTTCCAAATACTTTAAAAAAATCTAAATTTGAAATCACTTGATATTTTCAATATTTAAAAAAATGTGGATCATTTACGATGCGTCGTTAAATTTTTGGATCTGTCAATTTTATAAATCGTGACGTCCTAAGAAGTATAAGGTGACGTTTTAAAAGCGTTGTCTTTTTTTTTTTGCTCTTCTGGCCTTCCAAAACGCTTTGAGTTTTTGAACAAAACAATTTTCTTTAATTTCAGTAAAAAAAAAGACAGTGCTTAGTAAAGATAATTGTGTGACGTGAAATTAAATCACCTTACTTGTCTTTTTATAAAAAAAAATTGTGTTCAAACAACGACATTGATTGTTTACGATTTTATCGGTACAGTGCTCTAATTTATTAAATAAATTGTAAATAAATAATTAGAATTACGCTTAATTATCTATGTAATATTGATTATTCATGATTATTTATAAACATTATAAATAAGATCAAAATATCCAAACAGTTTCTGTATTTATTTTAGCATAATATAAATGATAATGTAATTAAATGAAAATTAAATAAATTTTTCATGCCACTGATTTTGCTTTTTTTAATTACATTAAACACAGTATTTTTTGATAACCTATCTACCTATTGAAATTTTAAGAACATAAAGGATGTAATTACATAATAAGTATCATTAAAAGGACAATACTTAATTAAATCATACGAATTAATATTTTAACACAAAAGTTTGTACTGTAGATATCCTTTCAGTCAAAAACATAGCTGATAATATTTTCCAGAGGTCATAAATAAAATAAAATCTAAAAAAAATATATATACTTACCTGAAGATGTACAGGTCTTCAGGATTTAAAAAAATAATATCTAATAAGTACCTATATTATTAAAAAGTTTATACTTAATGTAAATTCTGTGGAAATGTAAAAGGTTTCCATAGATCCAGCAAAACTAGATCATAGGTTACCCTCCAGATGGGACCATAAGCCTGTAAATGAGGGTCAGGAAATTAAATTTCATGTCGTTTAGGTACATGTTTGCTGAAAGTTGCGTAAGATGTCGCTGTACTGGCTGCCGTGCTTAGTAACGATGTGCCGACAGAAATGCTGAAAACATTACATGAAATCGCTTCGATATTGTTAATTTTTCAACATTTTTAAATTTTTGTATGAGACATTGTGCGCACATTGTCTCAGTTACTATCAAGAACTAGCTGTCCGCCCCGGCTTTGATCCCTTTTTTTTATAGTAAGTATATATCACTCGGGAATAGTGTAGCTTCTTAACAGTGAAATATTTTTTTTCAAATCGTCCAGTCGTTTTGGAGCCTATTCAATCCAAACAAACTAATCTTTCCTCATTATTATATTAGTATAGAGAAGTAGGTAATAGTAAGAATAAGTAGTCTCGAAGAAAAGTCCAAATCTACAAATCATAACTCTTATTGACTTTGGAAGAAATGGACCTACATATTTGTTATTTATAGGATTCCGTACCAAAAACGGTAAAACTGTATGTCCGGCTGTCACCAGGCTGTAAGTTATGAACCAGGCCCATAAAAATATAATTAAAAGAAAAAACATATTGAATACCTACGAGGTAACCACGGAACACAGCTTATTCAGTAGGTATAATAAGAGTCACCTAGTTAAAAGTGAACAAACCACTTAAACATCCACAAAGTGGTTTTGACTGCCATCTAGCGGATGCCAGTAGTACTGTAACACATTCAATGAAAGCATGGTTCTATAAGTAAGAGTTTTCTCTCAGTAACCATAGGTGGCGCTTAAGACAATTAAATATTTAATACGCATAACAAGGATCAGAAATATTGTCACAGCTTATACAGATCAATCGCGCGGAAGCTGGGAGACGAGACGAGCATCTGTATTTTTTTTTTGGAACTGAATACTGAAGGGCAGTTGGGCAGCTAATAGGCCTTTACTGCAAAACCGAACGGGTGGCGAGCCTCCTGAGAGGAGAGACTTTCAAGCCTTTGGATTGGGTTAGGGTGACCGACCTGAGAAGACAGGCAACGGACCGAGATATATAGAAAAAAAATATAAGCAATTCATACGTAACTTGGTATTTTTCGTCAATATTCTTTGACGAAAAATATTTATTTCACATTTTAATTACCTACTACATTTTAGACTATAGCCAGCTCAATCGGCTAGGAGTAGTTTACGAAACGTCAGTAAATAAAATGAGCAAGTTAAGTCCGTTACAATTTCATTCCAATGATTAGACAAATTTATAAAAAAAAATGTTTTAATAAAAAAACCTGTTTATTGTTTATAAATATAAATTAACAATAGGTATCAAGATGTGAGAGCGGGTGACGCGTGCGCACGGTATAAGGACATCACGCGGAGCTGATATTGCGAAAACAACAATAAAATAATGTTATTAATAATCATGATAAGTATACTTCTGCGATCAATATTTAAAATTAAATTACTATAGTTTTATATTTAACTAGCAGTCCGCCCCGGCTTCGCACTTATCCCAAAATATTCTAAAGCCTATGTTACTCAGGGTGAACGTAGCTTCCCAACAGTGAAAGAATTATTAAAATCGGTCCAGTAGTTTTTGAGCCTATTCATTACAAACATACAAAAATAGGTACAAATCTTTCCTCTTTATTATAATATTAGTACCTATTGTGACGAGCCAGGTTTCGCGCCTCGTACAGATTCACAAATTCTTCTATTTTTAGTCTAGGTTACGTTTATTTATTACCTTCTTTATTAAAGAAGAAAATATTCGATAATTTCATTTTAAAGTTCGCGTTTCGAATAGATTAGACTTTTGTTTAGAAACGTCGCGAGGACATAAATAGGCATGTTATGTCAAAGTCGGGGTCATTCTTGGTTTACTCATAGTTTAGTTAATAGCTGAATTATTAGATTTTTTAACTTTAAAGATTTTTCAAAGAAGTGTTCGCTTAGTCCACGGAAGTCGTGTGCGCGATATTTTATTACAGATACCTATAGGAAATAGCTGGATTTACTAACAAGGATACAAACAAGGATCAGGCAAAAGCAGGAGCAAGCCGAGACTGTTTGATATCTGCCCGTTGGGGGCTAATTTATCGTTGGAGGATCGTTCATACGTCTTTTACGAAAGCAGTGAGATCGTTCCTTTATTCAACTATGTAATCAACTTAAGATCTAAGTTCGATTTCTAGTTTTAGAGGTGTTTAGCATTCGTTGAGAGAAACGAATATTTTAGGATAATAGAAGCTAGGCAGGGCTCTAAATGTTTTAGGCAGGGCATCATCACATCTTATCATTACTTGTTTTGCAATCATGAGCATCTGCGATAGCTATCCTAACTTTAACTGAATGAAGTAGTTTGATTGGATACTTTTATTTGCTGAACATCTTCATATTTTCATACGTATTCAATCGGTGCTCCTCTTGTCCATTTGCCAGGACGGTTAGGATACTTATATTGACTGACTAAGACCTTAAATTTAGTTGTCCTCGTGGATGCTAGCGTGGGAGTCTGACCTGTCTCTGGACGAAGACTACAGGTTGCCTAAGGTTGTCTTGGGCAGGGAGATAGCAATCTCTCAGAGCGGATGGCTGGGGCTCTACCTTTACGCAATAAATGTATTTCATATTCATTATTTCATTAACAATATTCTTAGTTAGGTTAAGTTAGTTATTTACTTAGAATATGACCCTAACGTCTTCCACTAAAAGAGTCTGGGTTATCTGCGGTACACAACGGAAACGGGTTCTAAATATACTACTAGACGATTCGGCTGGCCATTAGAAATAAGTAGGAATAAGTAGAAATGAGTAGATATAGATAGGTAGGATAGTTTATTAGTTATTATTACATAGGTTACATACGGTAGTTTGATAGGTTATTAGGTTAGGATAGGTAGGGGTTGTTACACTATAGATGAAGTAAAATTATTAAGATATACCTCAGTAATTTTTAACACGTTTAAAATTTCGTTAAAGTTTGGGTAGATATTGCGCCATTTTGTATTTAAAATCGACCAGCATTATTTTTCTTGTCGTCAAAATTGGCCGAGAATACCAGTTAATTTAAGAAATAAGGTAAACTATAATATAAACTCGTGTACCAAGTATGGAACTCCACGTTGACAGTATAAAAAATAATATTATACCTACTATTGGAATGAAATAACTGTACCTAACTGAAAAATGGAATAACCGCGAAGGCATCAGAAATGATTATATATATTATGTATTTATATTTATTAACCGACGAAAGAAACGAAGGCGATTTTCAAGTCGACGCCGCGACGCGTGTATTTTTTTTTATGATCACGACTTTAAAAATGACAGACGTTACAACAAAAATAATAGTTTTTGAAGACACTATTATATTTTCCTTTTCAGTGCACAATTGTTTTTTGTTCCCTTTATTGTTTATTTTCGGCGGTTATAAACAGCTCTATACATTTCTATGTCACAGTTGGGTAACTGGCAGTCATCCCGGCTTGCATCGTATTACTGCAGAGGCTTTCGATCGGAACACTCGTACCGCTGTTTTCATTTTTTTTTGTTACCCTTAAAAAAATCTGATGTGATTTTTTTGTGTTCTCGTGAAAATGCTGTTGTCTGACGCGTTGTGTTATGCGATTTTGACGGTGAGTGTGTTTTTTTTTTATAAAAATAATATGAAATACTTACCTATATCAAAATGGCTTTATTGGGTAATCGAATTAATTTAAAATATACCTATTTAAGTATTTATTAAAAATAGTACTTGGTTAGAAAGTACAATATATTTTTATTATTATTTTTTAATTAAGTATAACATTTTTCTTAATTGGATCATTGCCTATTTACTTAAAAATATGGCTTATTTCAAATGAGGACATTTTGATCTGGTTTTTATAATTACTTATCCTAAATTTCATGTAAAAGTACAGTTAGCTCAATGTTTCTTAAAATATCGTTTTACAAACTTGGTATACATTGAATGTAGGTATTTATTAAGTTTATTCGAGACTTAATTACCTACTTTATACTTTTCTTCAAAAATAATTATATTAATTATGTTATATGTAGGTATGTCGCTTTTTTAGTAGGTACCTAATAATAGTTCAATTCATAATATTATATTGATACTCCATTAAATATAAAATACGCGAGTAAAATCCGTTTAAAGTTGTTTCATTCCAACATAATACATAAAGTATGAAATTTCCATTTCCAAAAAGTTTATGCTTATAAAAACAATACCTACAGATTCTATTTTGCTTCAAATTGGATTTCTAAAGTCAATAAAAAGTGAGTCACAGTTAAATTTTCGATTTCTAAGTAACTGGCTAGTTAGCTGTTTTTGTACTTTTAGCTTTATTTTCGATAGGTTTTGCTTTTTTTTCCTAAAAACCGTTTATTGTTCTTTGGGACTAACAGCTCTGAAATTGATTCCGCATTTCTTTGCTGTCTTATTTGAAAATAGTAGGTACAGTTGTTTAATTCCAATGTATAATAACCGCGAAGGCATCAGAAATTATCGTAGTACAACGGTTTTAGTAGTATATAATTATTTCACTATCTATATCTATACCTTTTATTCCAAAGTACCTATATTAAATTTTGATGCATTTTTAAAAATATGTTGAAAAAAGTAAATATTCTTAAAATAATAAATTACACCTTCTATTAGTCTACAATTCTACATAATATATTATGTTACTAAAATTCAAGTAAGATAGTATTAGAATATCGTTAACTCAGTCCGATACGAATAAAAGAACAGAACGGTAGAGTTTTTACTTTAATTCCAAATTATAACTTCAATTTTAATGTTACAATATTTAGCTTTCTGCGTGTAACTTTAAGTGATAACTTCAACTTGAAACAACGCCAATATTAATTACTAGCTTCTGCCCGCGACTTCGTCCGCGTGGAACTCCTCTTTTTTTTCATTCGGTTAAAAAGTAGCCTATGTCCTTTCTCAGGCTCCAGACATTCTATGTACCAAATTTCATTTAAATCAGTTCAGTAGTTTTAGCGTGAAAGCGTAACAGACAGACAGACAGACAGAGTTACTTTCGCATTTATAATATTAATAGGGATTCATTCTTAATCCGATTACTTTCTTAAGTTGGTACAACTGCACCCTTTGCACAAAGACAATGATGATCCACAGAATAGCCTTCATCTTAACATCAATATAAGAAACTCGAAGTAAAAGCCAAAGTGACTGTCAAATCGTGGAAAGCTGTCATTTTTGACAGGTCTCAAGTCCGTTAACAGCTTCAGATTCTTCCATAATACGCACATTCCCAAGCCTGTTTATAAAACACTAGTTGTCCGCCCCGGTTTCGCACGGATCATCTTTTTTTTATAGCCTATGTCACTCGGGAATAGTGTAGCTTCCCAACAGTGAAAGAATTTTTCAAATCGGACCAGTCGTTTTGGAGCCTATTCAATCCAAACAAACAAACAAACCTTTCCTCTTTATTATATTAGTATAGACTAGAAGGTACCTACCTTTGTACAATTAACATCTACGAAAGGTCAACCTTAGGAAGAACTAAACGCACTTTCTAGATCCACAGATAAATAATTAATGAACCGCGTAACGGTAATTGATAATACTCTGTGGACAATTCTCGTTGGAATAAGCAAGTAGGTTGCATTAGGTCCGAGAAAAGCTCGTGGTGTCACGTGACGGGTCAATCTGACGGGTCACAGACAGTCATTGTGACACATTGTCACGGATTAATGTCTGGGAAACGAGACTGACAGTTGTGGTTTGAGGTTAACTATTCGACCTAAAATTGGTATCTGCGTGTATATGAAGCAATTTTTTTTGGCGCATTTTGAATATTCTAGTTTTATCGTAAAATTACTTAGTAGGTACCTAGGTGATTTCAATTATAAATGCTTAGTTGGAATAAAATGATTTAACTTGCGTGTTTTAGGTATATTATTTACTGACGTTTCGAAAACTTTGCAGTGCCCATATTTTTAGCACGACAAAACTTTAGCGTTAGACTATCGTAATAATTGATCCGTTAAAATTGTTTCAATTCAATATGTAGGTAAGTAATAACCGTGAAGGCATTAGAAATTATTAAATAAAGAAGTTTTTCAAAGTTTTTTGATATATGTTGAAATCTGTATGTACCGTCGAGACCCCAAACTTCGCCTGGATTTTGGCATATTTTGCAACATAACTTGTTAATTTGAAAGTATTCTAGACCGTTCAAAGAAAAAAACTAATTAAAGGACTCCTGCCCATCTTTAGAGACCATTAGAGCATTGAATTTCAATGGCTAACATGGCAAAAAATGGACAAAATGGTGCTAGGCGAAGAATGGGTAATTTTCCCTAACTTCGCCTATGTATGCCTGACCGCTTATAATAAACATTGATGGGATCTACTCACGACAAGTCTCTTCGGTTTGAAGTGTGATAATATAGTATGAACTTAAACAACGTCAGATTACTGTTATTTCCTAGAAAAGAGGGGTAGGCGAAGTATGGGTGCAATATGACGTTAGTTACATACATTGACAGTGACGAAGCTAGGGCTGCCAAAAATCACGCATGCCAAGAAAAAAGAGGGTATAGTGATTTATTCAACTTTATTTTTTTAAAATAATTTCATTTCATTTATTTTAAAAGGAGTTTTTTTTTTGCACAGTTGCTTTTTATGGTTTGTAAGTATCTCTTCAAAAAACGGTATGCCCACTTTCTGCCGGGTAATTTATCAGCTAAAATTGAACGCTTTCCACTGGTTTCTAAGTACCTGATAATTTTAAATACTCCACTACACTTTACAAGTAGAAACAAGTCTTATTATTCATTTAATTGAAATCTTATAATTTTTATATAAATTTTGTACAGTACATTTGCCATCCCTAAGGGCAGGCGAAGTTTGGCACGAACATGATGACCAAATGCCCTAATGAACAATTACTTTTATTATGACTTAAAAACGTAATATATCTATGAATGAATAGTGTCAATTGATAAAGCGATAGTTATACCTGTATAATAAAAATAAATTTATCTGGTCTGCAACACTCCTTAAAATCAAAGTTCATTCACGTCTTGAAAAAAACGTGCGGTCGGCGTCACGAATAAACTGCACTAGACGCCAACCATATGAAGTTAGCCACAGATTGTCCACAGAATATTGCCAGTCATAAAAAATACTTTATACTTAGAGTTATTATATAAAGCCTGCCATAGAAATAACTTGTAAATTTGAAGTTATGTAAAATTAGGCGAAGTATGGTAGTCTAGGTGAAGTTAGGGGTTTCGACGGTATCTATTAATTTCATATAAGTACCTACATTAGATCTACTATCGTAGATATATCGTATCTACCTATCGGTAGATAAGTACTTAAGTTATAATCAAACAACCATATTAAAACTGCATAAATATTGTCCAAGTCTAATCTGAAACCTCGCTATGCTCGGGCGAGCATAGTATTAAATTATATAGATATTTATGATCCTATAGCGATTATTACACAAAGGTGTAAAACAATTATAACGCACTAAACTCACTTATTTATATTAATTACTAGCGAAAACGAAATCGCAGACAGAAGTGTCTGCGATTTCGTTTTTGCACGATAAGCACCCTTAGGGGGTAAATTTTCAAAAATCCTTTCTGCTTCGCTACGTTATAAAAAGAACTTCTAAGCAATTTTTTAAGTTTCTTACCCTTACAGTTTAGGACCTGCGTTGATAATTATTTCAGTCATTAAGTCAGCTTCTCCTTTTATACGTACCAACACTAGAGGCCTGCCCTGGCTTCGCCCGGATCACATTTTTTTATAGCCTGTGCCACACGGGAATAGTGTAGCTTTCCAACAGTGAAAGAATTTTTCAAATCGATCTAGTCGCTTAGGCGGATATTCAATCCAACCAACAAACAAAGTTTTCCTCTTTATTATATTATTATAGTATAAATATAGATATGTATTCTCACTAAAATCACTTAAAATAAAATAACTTAAGAGGATTGTGAAGCTGTTGATTTTCATACAAAAGGCGATAACGTTTTACACCCAGTAAATATAGTTAGATTTTTATAATTTTTGGATATGTTGTAGATATAATGAGAAACTACGTCTGTACGTTTTGATTTTTAAGAAATATTGCTTACGCTAAAATTTATTAGCATCTAAAAATCTATATATAAATTTATAATCATAAAAATCTATATTATTTAGGCAATATTTCTTAAAAATCAAAACGTACAGACGTAGTTTCTCATTATATCTACAACATATCCAAAAATTATAAAAATCTAACTATATTTACTGGGTGTAAAACGTTATCGCCTTTTGTATGAAAATCATCAGCTTCACAATCCTCTTAAAAAGTATTAAACTATCGTCAGCTCGATCTGCTACAAGCATCGGAATTATACAATTTTCGAAATAATAGCGTATAATTATACATACAAGTAAAACCCGTTATAATTGCTATTCCAAAGAATTGCTTTTCCAATAACAATTACCCTATAGGCAAATATTTATGTAAGCTATCTTTTAAATTTGATTGAACCTTTTCTCAAACAGGCTCGAGTGTTCGAGAAATGGAAAGTAGTCCCGCAATGCGTTACTGCACTGTTATTATGCATATGACAACGGTTATAGCTATTTTATAAGATTGCCAAGTGCCTTTAAACGAATTACGGTTCCGTGTGTAAATATTAAGAAAATCACTACATAGTATAAAACGAAGTCGCTTTTTCTGTCCCTATGTCCCTATGTACGCTTAAATCTTTAAAACTGCGAAAGGGATTCTGAAGCGGTTTTTTTTAATAGATAGAGTGATTTAAGAGGAAGGGTTATAGCACCCGTGTGAAGCCGGGGCGGATCGCTAGTTGTTAAATAGAAATTTACCTACCACCGAAATGTGCGCAGAACTTCCGAATGACTGCACCAAATTGGTGATAGTTAATATTTGCCATATTGAAATTTTACTTGTGGCTGTTTGATGTTAGCTAGTCGGATAGGTAAAATAAAAAGAAATTTTAAAATACATCAAGCCTGCTTTTGTTGGAGGGAGAGCACTACGTTTTTAAACAATAAGAAAAAAGGAATGTGGGAATCGGTAAAATATTACTAGGACATTCGAATTCATTGTTCAGTACTCTCAAGTTTAATGTAATATTTATAATTTAGTTTTATTTAAAAAGTTGAAACCAGTTCAGTTGTTCAAGAAAGTTTTATTTCAAAGTTTTATAAGTAAGACATTATTCAGTTTCAAATATTAATAGGTTTTTTTTTCTAATAAAAAAGACCCTTTTGGGTACCGCTAAAACATAATTTTATACGGATCCCTAAACCATATGTTAGTCAAACGTCTGTATCACATTTTCCATAATCGAGAGTTAACACTTTCAATGTCGGTGAAACTTGGAGCTGTCCAAACAACCAGTTATTAGCCGTTACAGTGTTTAACTGTATGTATAACCGTTAATTCGACACAGTTAATTGGTAATGTCGGGTCAAGTTAACATGGGAAAATTCCTATATCTTTTTACTTGGTTTTAGTAAACTAAAACTTATAAAAAATACAAAAATTCAATTTAAAAGATTTTGTATTGTTTTGTATGTTTATTTCTCTTTCACGCTAAAACTACTATGTACTACTTTTGATGAAACCTTACAATAATATAGCTTATATAGATCAGAATAACATATACCTACGTAGGCTATATTTTTTAAAGATATTATGTAGGTACAATACTTATCGTCCGCGATAAAAGTGCCAAAAACTAGTAAAAAATAATTTCAGATCTAAATATACATATATATACTAGCGGTTCGCCCCGGCTTCGCACGGATCTCTATTTTTTTCAAAATATTCTAAAGCCTATGTTACTCAGGGTGCACGTAACTTCCCAACAGTGAAAGAATATTTCAAATCGGTCCAGCCGTTTGGGAGCCTATTCAATCCAAACAAACAAACAAACCTTTCCTTTTTATTATATTAGTATAGATATAGGTACATCAGAACAACATACACCTACTTATAGTAGGCTATATTTTTAATGATATTATGTACAATACTTATCGTCCGCAATGAAAGTGCCTGCCAAAAGTTAGTAAAAATTAATTTCTGATCATTGAACCCGTATAAATTTGATAGATACTTATATAAACATATATTTTATACAAAGAAAAACGAAACTTCTTACTTCCATGCCGCTTCACCTAAAATCCTTTCAATAACTTGGGCCCTAGACAAGTGCCCAACGTTCAACGTTAACGTTAAACGTTAGGACCAAAATGTATGGGATTTGACATCCGCGAACGACTGTCACGTACGTCACAAATGTCAAATCCCATACATTTTGGTGCTAACGTTTAACGTTAACGTTGAACGTTGGGCACTTGTCTAGCGCCCCTTGTGCTACTTGTCTCACCATACTTTGTATTAACCCAATAAATCATCAAGTTATCATCATCAGTTCACACACTTTCGCTAACAGTTACGAATGATGCCATCATCACTGTCATATTAGGATTAAAGTGACATCATATCGTTACGTCATTTCTCTAAGTATAATACGGAGAGAAATGACAGCTGTCAAACGGTGGCACTGTGAGTTATAATGTCATTTGTGTACCAATTTAAGTAACTTTGATAAGAGTAATTTATATGTCACTGTCATGGTTGTAGAAAATTTTATTTAATTTTACTTTCAATCCCGGAAACTGTATTGAACATAATATTAAAATAACTATATGTACCTACTATATTTTGGTAAGTACTAGCGGTTCGCCCCGACTTCGTACGGACCCTAATTTAAAAAAAAAAAATCTGTAGCCTATCACTCAGGAATAGTGTAGCTTCCCAACAGTGAAATATTTTTTTAAATCGGCCCAGTTGTTTTGGAGCCTATTCAATCCAAACAAAATACCAAAACATTTTCTCTTTATTATATTAGTGTAGAAGTATAGACCAAACGTCAGGCGATTGACAGATCTATATTCTCTCTCTGTCTCTCTTTTACGTTTTCTCATGTCGGTATACATGCTTGTGGCTAAAACTTAGAAAATTATTTTTATATCAGAGCACGAAATTAATTCCAATATCTTATTTTCATAATAAGACACTAGATTTGCATTATTTTCATAATGAAATGTCGAAATTTGCAACTTTATTCTATACTCAAGTTAATTAGGTATAGTACATTACGCACCTAGGCCAATAAAATAAAAAATGTCTCAGATCACATGTAATTGTCGTCCGAGGCGAAGCCGAGGTTGACAAAAATGTGATCTGAGGCTTTTTTATTTACTGGCCGAGGTCAGTATACTATTTTTCTGTTCAACGAAGCCAGAAAGCGGCAATTCATTTAGCGCAGCGGCCAGAAAGTTGGCGCTTTCCGGCCGGAGAACAGAAAAATAATTATTAGTGTCAATTTGCGTAATAAAAGCAAACAATAGATGTTACTTTTTATTACGAACCTTAAGAATATCTATTGAATAATTACCGTATTAAATATTTTGATTTCACATGCAACGCCAGAAAAACTAGCTAAGCACAAGCTAATCATCATCTATTGTCAAAACTTTAAAATTTCAAAAAGTTTTCTCTTTCTATAGAAAATCACTAATTATGCAAAAAATACTTCATTGTCAATAGCGATACTTAATGAGGTGCACAATACATCGGAATATGAACCTTAACGCAACTACAATTCAGTGTTTTGAGATGATTATTGTGTGATAACTTTAGAGTTCCTTGAATATTCATTATTCTATAGATAATAATATTAGGTAAGTACCTACCTACGGTGGTTTCTTGATTCCTACAACCATGAAACAAAACTCTGCTGCCTTGGTTCCTTAAGGAGACATTTTTGTAAAACATTAAAAAAAACATTAATAAAATATATGAACACCTAGAAGAAACTACAGTAAAGGAAAAAACAGAAATTGTAGGAAACAAAAGACTAGAGAAGCTCTATAACTTACTGCAAGCCTTTGATGAATTGTCGACAAATAAAAATCAAGTTGACAGTTGAAATATGACAGATCACCGCGACGATGAACCAATATCACCTGGACAAAGTGTCATCTCGATAATTATATTAGGCTTGCTGATAAATAACTCGCTAAGGCCCAATTGCACGTTCTCGGGTTAGCCACTAACACGGGGTTAACCGAATAAATCTGACAGTTGTTCCAGTTGTACTGATGACCGTCAGATTTATTCGGTTAACCCCGTGTTAGTGGCTAACCAGAGAACGTGCAATTGGGCCTAAGACGCCTAAAAGAACTTAAGAGATCAGAATGTACTGAAAGACAGTAATGGCCTCGATTTATCAAAAGTAGATTAGACTCAGAGGAATGTGATTCTTAAAGAAATAAGTAAGTACGAAAAGAAAAATGATAACAGAACCCTTTTATGTATATTATAGCTCTGACGTGACGTGAACATATAAATCTCCCATGTAATTATATAACTTTTTAACAAGCTAGGAAGAACCGATAATCTCTATAAGTAATTATGAGAGTTGCATTGTCTCTGTTTTTGTATGAAAACAAAACTGTTAGGTGATTGTTAGGCTTAAACTCATCGACTGAGCGGAGCGAGTAGCGACGAGCGGACGCCTAAAAATATATAAAACTATGCTAATAATGTAGACGTAAATTATATGACTATAAATGTTGGTTGCGAGCAAGGGCGTGCATTCCATATAGGCACGGTGTCACTAATGTATGGACTGCCTACCCTGGCGCCATACTAACGCTCACACGTGCCTGGTTGCAAGTTAAAAAGTGGCTGAAAAGAATTGGGTATAATTTAACGGACAATTGACAGCATGTCCACAGTTAGGTACGTTCATAGGTCATATCTAAGTAGGTTACGTAATTTATTTCGTTCATAATACAGGGTTTAAAAGTATGAACTATATGTAAGGTAGGAAATGTGTTAGAATTACTTTGTATTCATTTTATTAAATTCGTGCCAATAACTTTGCTATGATATGCAATATGCTAAATACAATGCTACACTAAATTGTATTTTATCAATAATGGCAATTCAAAAACTTATATTATAATCGAAGTAAAGTAATCATCTCAATTTAAAATGGATGCTCGTTTGGACATTTTGTAATCTCTTTGTTCAATTTATTTATTAGATCATTCCGCTTTCCGCTTCGCTTTCCTAATGTAAACCAAACCTTACATGATTACTAGAAAATGTATGAAATGAGCATGCAGTTACAATGATGAAACAAGTTTTTACAGGAATGATTTCTCAGAAGTATGTCTATATATATATATTGTATGTCCTAGATTTTTTAAAGTAAGTATTGAAAAACTGAAAGTATCTAATACTGCCTAGTCAATAATCTAATAAAAAAAATGTTCGCGCTGTTTTAAAAAGGTGATAAAAGCTAGCACTTTTAACAAGTTACGTGTAAAAGAGATGCATGCTTTTACCGTACTTATTTAAAATAGGTGGTCCTAGCCATACCTTCTATTTAGTAAGTATCAAAAACCTAACGAATGTTTTGCGAAAAACAGTCTTGCAAAAAAAAGTTTTGCTATTTTTAGAAAGGCTTGCGGAAAATACGAAACAACAAAAAAAATACTCAAAAACTCACTAAAGACAATTTACTTCAAATTAAGGTTTCTGCTAGTTATAAAAACAAATAAGTACTTACTAGGTCATTGACATCGTTATCTACCTAACTTGCTTTAAAAAGAAATCATTCACAAACTAAACCAAGGCGTCACTAACTAAACAGTAAGTTTAACTCATTTTAACCGCCAAGTTCTGCGGTTAAAGGCCTTTGAACGGTGTTTCCTAGATATTTACCTTGAAAGGAAATGTTATGCTAACTTCCTAGGGCAATAACAGTAATAAAAACCTATAAAATATAAAATATAAGAGTTAATTAATTTAATTCTAGAGGTTACCACGATAAGGTGTAGCTCAGTTGTATATGAAATTAAGGGTCATGAGTTTGCTTGTCAGTGACCAGAAAAATTTTATTGGGTATTTTTTCGACATGATTTTTTTTCTAAAAGAAAACGTGACGCAATATTTATACTAGAAATTTTATAATACTTTCAGAGAACCTTACGTTAAAGCTTAAGTATAATCCCTACTAATATTATAAATGCGAAAGTAACTCTGTCTGTCTGTCTGTCTGTCTGTCTGTCTGTTACGCTTTCACGCTAAAACTACTGGACCAATTTAAATGAAATTTGGTACAAAGAAAGTCTGGAGCCTGAGAAAGGACATAGGCTACTTTTTAACCGACTGCAAAAAAGGAGAAGTTCCACGCGGACGAAGTCGCGGGCAGAAGCTAGTTTCAATATAAAATCGTTACATTAGTAATCATACAGAATTAATATATTAGGTCACAGAGAAAAAGGTATAAGTCCTTCACATGAACAATACACCTACACCCCTTTTCACTAAAACCCCAGTTTTATAACCTCAAAATGTTTTACTCGTTCGTACACATTCACTCTAGACATACTTGCATCATGAAAAAAAAACAATCACTATTCATACTAGGACTTCGCCACAATCTTTCGACCACTGCTCTTTACAAAATTAAAAAGGAAAGCGAATGTTACGTAACTAAAACAGTTCATTCCAAAATTGACTAAAAAAAAGTACATCATTAGAAAAGGTACAACATTTGTAGGCGGATCGCATGTACAGTAGATTTCTCTCAATTGTTGTATGACCTTAGGGATCAAAATTAGCATTAAACGTAAGCCTACTACGTGTCGTGACTGTTTATAAGGAATTTCTCGTACGATATTAAATATGCATTTAAATGTAATTTTGATAGGTAGGTACTTAAAAACATTATTACAGAACTCATAAGATATTTTTGTATTGGTACATTATCAATTGTATTATATCCAATAACAAATGTTATTACAATTAAAAATTACTCTTCTGTTTTGGTATTACTATACCCATTAAGTACCTACCTGCATCTAAAATATTAAAAGTATTTTTCAAAAAATAGGTAGGTAAATTTAAAGTTTTGTCCAATGTTGATAATGTTGTTTAATATGTCGTAGTTTAATATTTAAAGAAAAAACTAAGTCAGACAATTTAGTCTGGTCTTAACACTTATGTAAAAATAAAATAAAGAAAATGGGTTTAATTTACCCACGCTATACACAAATAAGTTCTGCAGTTCCGTATTGGGGTATAGTAGGAGAGCTATTCGACAAGTTTTCAGCTTGTGTCAAATATCTCCCCAAAAATTGGTGCCAGCTTTCGGGCTATAAAGGGATAACTTTATCTTGTTGTTTAAAAATGTTTTGTTATACAATATAGAGTTTACAAACATACATACATATATCTTAAACCTCTCTTCACTCGGTCAACTAAGTAGAGATCACACAGCGCCCACTAGATAATTTATGAAGAAAACGATCGTAAACATATCTGAGCATCCATTGGAACTTGAGATAATAATTAATTAGTAGCTATTTACTCGTATTACAAGCAAGCATGTTTAAATGTCGAATTTCAATAAATTTTTGTCGAATTCTAATTAAACTAGGAGACAGCAGTGACTAGGAGAGTAGATATTACTGAATTGATAGTGTTTAATGGCATTCTTTTATTAATAACTAGCTTCTGCCCGCGACTTCGTCCGCGTGGAACTCCTCCTTTTTTGCAGTCGGTTAAAAAGTAGCCTATGTTCTTTCTCAGGGTCCAGACTTTCTTTATACCAAATTTCATTTAAATCGGTCCAGTAGTTTTAACGTGAAAGCGTAACAGACAGACAGACAGACAGACAGAGTTACTTTCGCATTTATAATATTAGTAGGGATTAGTCTTAAATCAGTTAGATACACTAAATAAATCAGTCTTTTTTTTGGGTAACCCAGGGTGTCTGCTACATGCATACTAAATTTCATAAAAATGTGTACGACCCTTCTAGAGTTATAAATGGTATAACGTAGAGTATTAAAAAAATCTGAGGTCACAGTGAGAAAGGGTATAGTAATACTCATACATTTTATCACTATTCGCTGTATTAACCAAAAGGATATAAGTTCTTCACGTGCAGTATTACACTTATGCTCTTTCTAGCACCCCAGAATTTTATTGTTCTCCTTATTGAACATTGCTTTGATCTCAGCGCGACGTGCAAATAATGCTTTGATTTATTCTTGATCAGCTCATTACTTTTTACTGCGATACGTGTGAGAGAGTCACGGCACCATGTAAGATATTGAATATATCCATTGCAATATCTTATCAGATATCAAGCGTCATGAACACTTGTAAACTTTTTGCGGGTGTGTGAGAAATTGGTTAATCATCCATGACAAGAATAAATGGAAAGACACCAATTAACTAATAGAGATAAACCTCTATTTATAAACAAGTAAGATTTTGTAGTTGTGATTTTAGATTAATAATATTGAGCTACTGGTCATTGGGACATATCCCTACATATATTAGAAGCTTAATTGATAAGCTTTGAAGTACCTAACTGATAGAAAAAATTTGATGATTTCAGCTCCTATCCTGGACAAAAAACGCTAAAGTGACGAAAAATTCTTGTCATATACATATGGGTAGGTACGTAAACTTTTCGAAATACTCAGTTGTTTGCTATCAACCTTATATTTACTAATATTTCTATTTTAAAACCGGCAAACTCCTGCGCAATAATAACTCCATCCCGCCACTATCATTTAGCACATTACTTCAAGCGTCTTACAATTACTTTCTTTCAAGCCCAATTAGCAGCACGATAACGCATTCCCCATTAAGATTCGCAAAGCAAGAAAGAGCACATAGATTTAAATTATTAAAATTCTTACACAAATAAAAAATGGTAACCTGAAAGTCTATTTAAAAATACTCAACACATCTATTTCTCTGTTTCAGATAACTCTCGCAGCAATATGTGTAGGAGGCGAGAGCCCAAGCCAAGAGCTAACAGAAAGAAAACCCGACAAGAAAATCAGCAAAAGAGAGGCCGCGATTCTTATCGACAGTTATCCTTTAGAATCTTCATATAAAACTAATCCAGGTGTAATTTATCGACGCGTATCGAAACAAAGATACCGAAGACCTAAACCCAAATACGGACCTCCATCAAAATATGGACCACCACAAATTAAGTTTAAAACTAGTAGAAAGCCAGTGAAGAAATACAGGGCGAAATATGTCAACGCCAAGTATGGTCCACCGGTTAAGAAAAGAGTACCGAAACCTAGATATGGACCTCCCAAGAAACCCACCAAATATGGCCCACCAAAAAAACAGCCGCACTTCTCATCTTATTCTAAACCAACCGAACCAGTAGGTTTCGGAGAACCTCCCAAAGATTACACTTCAGAGTACGTTCAACCACCGAAACAAACTTATGGAGAGCCGCCAGTAGATTCCTATGGGGTTCCATTAAGACCCACGGACGAACCATACCCTACTGCCCAAGACTATACCCAGAACAATGGAAATTACGATAGCCAGAATAATCAACAATATCAATCCTGGCAGAGCTACCAACAAGACCAGCAAATAGATAACATCAATTCCTATTCGAAACATCATCCCATATTTTCAAAACCAGAGCTGTTCGGCAACATGCCAAAGTATGCAGATGACGACAATTTGGAGTCTTACGCCGATGTTTACAAACACAGCAAATTTAAGGGTCACGGCTTTTCATATCGGAAGAAGCCACTTTATATTCCAGAAGAGGGGAAAGAGATAAATAGACCTTGGGGGAAAGAGAACGGTGATACAGATGATCACATAGTTGTTGGAGGTCAGTACGCTGAACCTCCTGCGAGATATGTTGCCAAATTTCAACCTAGTGCCCCTATGTATACGGGTGACGAAGAATTTGCTCCTCCACATGGATTCTTAGATTCAGATGTAGCAGCCTCTGCAACTGTATCTCCCTATGTCAATTATAAAAACAGTAATATGGCATTCAGCCCGCAAAATCTAAACGATGCGTTTAGTATACCTGATAAATAAGTTCTAGCTAAGTTTTAAACATCGTTTTCTTCCAGAGCCTTGGGTCTTTTTTATTTATTATTAGACTGTGCAATATGTTTTTATCTGGAACAACTTGTAAACTAATGTAAGTACTAATAGTCGTATAATTTATAATAAATTATATTACAAATGAAGACTACTTTACTACCTGTTTAGCCACATACGCAGTGTTAAAACCTACATTATTCTATCCATATTGTTTAATAATTATCCATATTTAATATGAACATTAGGTCCTCCTTTCCAAAGTACCTTTAAGAAAATAACGGACCTTAATAGTCGGTTTTAATGGAAAGAAAATGAGACTGTTATAAAGAAAACACTAATAAAACATACTAAATAGTTACTATATTATCAGATGCTTACACAAACTCATTTGTATCAAAAGCTTATGACATAAGTCTTAACATACAACATTAGAAAACTAAAGTAAACTATATTAATAAAACGTTTCTTCAATATACTGTATCCACATTATTACGCTACAAAAGTACATGACAGTCCATCAAAAATTCAGTTATCGCATTTACAATTGGCGATTCATCAACTGCGTTATACCGATCAAAACCACAATATTCCATTCTATTACCCGTTTAATCTTGATAGTGTTTTGTCTATTTGATAATACTTCAAATCATCGCCCGTTTTTAACTTTGTGTTCCAACGCGTTCAGCTTAGTTATATGTTTTTTCCTTCTAGCATTACCGCAGGCCGCTCTGGCGGCTTCGCATGCGCAATGGGCAGCTTGCTTCGTCGCAGAACATTCGGCGCAGGCGCACTGCAGTTTGTGCTGAAGTTGGGCAAGCCTTGCACGAGCTTCAGACAAATTATGACATTTCTCTTGTAGCCCAAACTTCGTCTTATCGAGAACGCATTGGGCAGATCTCTCTAATTGTGCAGCCAATTGCGCCGCTTGTACCATCAACTTGTGCTGTAAAGTAAAGGATATTAGGAAGGTGGTTAAAAATTGAAATTATAAATCGATGGCACATAATTTACGTGCTATTGGTAGTCTAGTAGTCGTTGGGTTAGATCTAGATCGTTTATTTAAAAATGTTCACATTATAAATAAATACATTGGAATAAATTAAAATAATTTGTGAATTTAAGCTGCGAAATGATTATAAAATAAGAATATTTAGTTTATCCTATTGACAAGTCATATAAGTCAAGTCATATATTGACAAACTTAAGCAGAGATTTATTTAAAAATAGTGTTTTTCTTTTCATTCAAGAAGCACACTATGATAATAATATAACTAAATGCAATCCATGAGTTTGCGAAAGATCGTTATAAAATAGAAAAAAAACTTAACACGACCTTAAAGTTCAATATAAATATGACAATAAAGAAGCTCAATTGTAATGGTGAACACCATTTCATAAAAACAAAAAAGAAACAAAAGCGAATACTAATAAGTGAAGATCACAGTCTGGCCCTCACATGGCCCTGACGTCACAATCGTTCGGGAATATCAAGTCATACATTTTGATTCGTCTTGCTTAATGTTAATGCTGAACTTTAGCACCCAAGTGCTGTATTCTAGTCTAACTTACCTGCGCTGTAGCTTGCTGCGCGACTTGCACCGCTGCACTGACGGTGCCCTGCTGCTGATGAACAGCTGCCGTGTTCTCCGCCACCACCGCCTCGGCTTCCTTCACCTCTTGCTGCAGCTGCTCGACCACAGCCTGCTTGCCGGCTAGAGCCGCCTCCGCTGCCTTCGCTGCTTGAAGCGCTTTTTCCGCTAGTTGAGTCTTAACCTGATATATTGGAGGATGAATATAAGAAAGTTTAATTTATAGTTTTGTCGATGTTTAGATGAAAATACAGTAATGAATTTGACTTGAAATAAAATGAGCTTTAATATCGACAGTACTTACCTACTTATTTACCTTTTCTAATGAAATTAGATTTATATTAAAACTAGTTTCTGCCCGCGACTTCGTCCGCGTGGAACTCCTCCTTTTTTGCAGTTGGTTAAAAAGTAGCCTATGTCCTTTCTCAGGATCCAGACTTTCTTTGTACCAATTTTCATTTCAATCGGTCCAGTAGTTTTAGCGTGAAAGCGTAACAGACAGACAGACAGACAGACAGAGTTACTTTCGCATTTATAATATTAGTAGGATGTTGAAAATAAAATACTACCTACGGCAAGCTAAATAAAACTCACTACGCCTATTTTAATGTAAACAAACATATTTGAAGTACGATTATTTGCTATAGAAAACGTTCAGGCGCTCTCAACTATTGTATACTTGAGGCTTAAAAGTTGTGTAATAATCATATGTCAATGCAATAGATTTTCAAACACCCGAAAATTCCTTCTATAAACCGAAATCGTCATTTAAATTAACATAATTATAATCAAACTAGCTTCTGCCCGCGACTTCGTCCGCATGGTACTCCTCCTTTTTTGCAGTCGGTTAAAAAGTAGCCTATATCCTTTCTCAGGCTCCAGACTTTCTTTGTACCAAATTTCATATAAATCGATCCAGTAGTTTTAGCGTGAAAGCGTAACAGACAGACAGACAGACAGACAGAGTTACTTTCGCATTTATAATATTAGTAGGGATTAAGATCAAACTTTAAACCTTTAATTTCGTCACACGAACCTTATGACCCAAAAGACCCTTAAATTGACTTCACTATTTAGGACTACGTATATTTAATTATATAATAATATTATCTTTCATCTCTTTTATCTTTAGACTTTGGTTGAGCCAAAGTTACCCCTTTAGTACTAACCATATGAGCCGCTTGTGCGCCGGCGGCGTTCTGCGCAGCCTGAGCAGCCTTGGCCTCTGCAGCCGCCTTCTGGGCAATACTAGAAGCACACTTAGCCTTGCAGTCTCTGGGGACTTCCCGGACCCTCTCCTTTACAGCCTGAAGCCTTTGAAGCTGCGGCAACTTCTGCGAAGGAACTTCCTTCTGACGTTCAGACGGAAAGCCCCCCACCGTAACCACCACGAAGAAGAATAGCCACAGTCTCATTTATATTCTTTCTGTCATTTACTTCTCAACACCGGCAGTGCTTGAGCCGACGTTCCCCGAAAGTACTACGTCATTTGGTTTATATGTTTATCTTTGTTGGATTGCGGAATTTTGTTGTGTTGTTGTTTTACGCTTCAAACAGATATGAAGGTTTGGAAATTTGACAGTTAACTTTCAAAGTATGATTTATTTATAAAGGTTTGCAAAGAGTTTTTGTGGCGAGCTTTACCAAATGGCATCCGTTTCGTATCTGCTTTGTAAGATTAATCACTATTAAATAATGACAAACAGCATAATGATAATATTTTTATAGAGTTATGTTGAATACATACCTACTTCGTTGAGTAAAATTCTGTGTCATCTGTCAGTGTTATTTATTTAAAAAGAATTTAAACTGTGACAGAATTTTGTGTCACTGCATCAAATCTATGTTCTAGTTCCTCCGAAATACTGAAAAACAATGAAATTATGTGTGCATTGAAAAAGCAAAAGCGGCATAGAGAGGCCACTATCAACTTCTGTGTGTGTTGATGGTTCTTTGAAGAATTTCATATTGCAGGTACAAACTGTCACAATAATACATTATTTGCTAATTGTTATATTAAAGTAAGCTGTAAAGCTGTAAAGTAAGCACTGCAGCCAATAAAAGCTAACAATAAAACGATAACCACTAGCTTATGTCCTAATCCCTAAACTATTTACCTAAAATATTCCGAGAAGCTGATCAAATTTCTTGTATCGGTAGTATAATATACAACTCCCATACGCATTAAACAGCTTAAATCCAGAAATAGGAATGGCTTACTAGGAATATATCACAATCAGTAAGCCAGTTGTTACGAACCGATAGAAGTATTACGATATCATCTAACCGCGATAAGAAAGTACCAGAGAAGAGATTTATTTTTATTATCAGACACTTTTTCCTTTTTCAGAATCAGAATCGCAGTATTGCTGCCACCTTCTTTGCAGCAAGGAGGCTTGCTAAAGCCACAGCCAGTTCCAAAACATGATTTGCCTCTCTCTGTACGCATTCATAGCCTCAGCAGCGATACTAGCGTGCGTACCAGTCTGCTGCAGGCAATTTGAAATAAAGAAGTTCGTCTCCTGCCTCAGCAAGAAATAGAAATGATAATCTGCATATCCTTCTTAACGGCCCTGCTTGCCACTGGATGCATCGCATGTGGGCCCATACTTTTAGACACTTACTGGCCGTTTGAAAGTTGCGACATGGATGAAGGGAAATCGATAAATATCTGCACAAGTCCATGTTGTACTAATAAAAGATCTAAATCTAGTTTATCGGGAAAATAGTCTTCAAAGTGGTTCATACTTTACAGTTTATGTACTTATAGTCGGCGTTAAATATATGGCAGTGGAAAAGATGCTCTGATATTTTGGAAGATGTCTGGAGATGTCTTTATCAAGGGCTTTAGAGCGTGATCTGATATTTGAGCATCTTGTGTTTGATTATTGCTTTTTTATAATTGACGCTGTTCAAAATTCTCATGCTTAGTGTTTTTTTAGGTTTGGTGTTGTTTATTTTGAGATTTATTTGTACAAATAAAAATGATAATTATCGTTGTTTGCTTTATTTTGGATATAAACCTTAGGACTTTAAGAACAATATTGACCTCATTTCTGATTCTATTTATGATCTAATTAAATTTAGGTTTATATCAGAAGGATGATGATGAAAAAAACTTTGAAATGGGTACGATCATGTATTTTCTCTGAAGATATTTTAAAGTTTAGATTTTTGTATATTTACAATGATAATGATATTTGTACGAAGACAAGAGTAGAAAAAATCGAGAGCCCAGCGGAATTTGAACCCACACTTATGCCTCTATGCATGACTCCGGGCGTCACTGATCAAGTCGATGAAATTATAGATATCGATCGAAATTTGATTGAAATAGCGCAGTAAATATTGAATGACCTCAGTTAGAGATTTTCTGCAAATGTTCTGTACGTAGGGTACGCTAATAAGAAAAAAATATTTCGCTGATTCAGGTCATAAGCTCTTTGACTTTATTTATTTGTAAATACTTTGAATTTAGAACAAGTTGTCAAAGAAACAAACGTCATTAATGTCTTCATGTCGCTGTCGTTTTGAAATATATTTTTGAAGTTACTTAATATTTTACCGTCATCATGAGAAAATTACTGTGGAACTGTGCAAGGATAATTTTGATCTCAAGTCTCTCCTTTGGCTTATAATCTCAAGTTAATTAAAAAATTTCTAACTAAACTACATCGTAAGAATTTCATGTAAGTAATCTTGGGTTAGGTTAGTTAGTCATGAACACACGTAGAGGGACGTGAATAAAGTAGATCAGGTGGTCTACTTTATATTAAAAAAATGTCTAGGCAATATACCTTCACGATTCAGAGTTTTGTATAATTGCGCCCAGTTCTTTATTAAATAGTACTTTCTTTACCAAAACCCTTGTGTATTTTTTACAAAACCAATTACGCAATGATCTGTAGAACAGTCCCAGTCAGTGTTTGTCTCCCAAGCAGCACACAAGCTCTGTATAAGCTGTAAAAAGGCTTAATAAGAGCAGTCACCCTTGTACAGCCATTACATAACTTATACAGAACTAGTGTACTAGTTGGGCTTCTTCTCTATGAGCCAAGTGGTTTTAAACCTATTTTTTATTCCAGGTGGCATAGATACCCGATGTCTTATGATTTGCTTATCACTTGCAAGCATCGTCGGGGCTGCAGCGCTTGTCCTATTAATACCTTGCTGCACAAGAACACTATTTCAACGCAAATGTTCCTGTCCCAGAGTCCCAATTTGTCCTGACTGCGGCTTGCCATTCTAATCCAAGCCTTGATGTCGCTAATATAAGACTTAAAATGATTTGTATGAGCTGTTGCACAGCAGCCACGGCCGCTGCTATCATTATTTGTGGTCCTTTGTTATTCGAACGGTTTTTTCGATGCTTGAAATGTAGCAAATCGGCGAAAAAGTAGCTCAAGATAATTTTGGATTTTCTAGGGTACGTAATAAAGTTTATTTACCGTTAATGTTATTTTATTTTATTATTATAATTCAATATAATAGTAAAAAAAATATTATGATTCTAATCAGGGATGCAAAACATTAATAATCATGAAGCCTTGTTTTGACTTCTTCAGTAACTTTGATTTGTTTTTACAGGTTTACAGGCATTGATCGTACAAATCTGGAAAATTGTTTACTCGAACCTAAACAATTAATGTAATTTAATAATCGTCTGACATGATTTGTATGACATACACTACAGCCTTAGCAGTAACCGCGGTTATTGTGATTGTTCCTTTGATCTGCGAGAAATGCTTGCAGTGTTTCATACAATCCAATACAAACGAGAAAAGAAAAAAGTGTTGTAGAATCTTATAGTTATTCATGTACCAGTTATTTCGTCGTGTGTAATAAATAATTTGAAGAAACTGTTTTCAATTTGTATGTAGTTTGGCCGTATATCTCTTTCGAACACAAAATCAAAATACGTCGAGCTCAGTGCTTTGGTGTGTCCACTTGCGTCATGATGCTAAATAAAAAAATAAAAACAAGTCAGGAAACACAAATTTTATTCTAAACTAAGCATACACCGTAATATCACTTGACTGAATCCTTGCTACTACACTAACATACAAAAATTGAGCAAATACGTACAGTACATTGGCCTCACCACTTACGTATTCGAAGTGAAATAAATAAATAGTAACACGATTTATATGACACTAAAATTAGTTATTGACTAAGAATTTTTCTACACTACGTTCGTTCTGAGCTCGTTCTTCGAAATTCATGTTTTTGGGGAGTTATTATTGTAACCGTTTCTTTCTTTACTCTGAAATGTGACTTTCCTAATATTGCTTCATCTAGTTTTTTGATTGTTGCTGATGAAGTCGAATATTCTCCTACGAGCCTCGCCATTGATGTTGGTCTTACAATCTGGACTTTTTCATTATTTACAATAGCCATCTCTTTATCTTTAGTCATCCTTTCTGCACTCGATCTGTAGAACCTTCTGACTGGCGGAGAGTTCTCTGCTTCTTTTAATATGCTTGAATCGATTTTGTCTAAATTATCAACTTCATCACTTAGCTTTTCTTGCTTTACTCCAGAATTATTCGATTCCTTATCTGTTTTTAGATCATGATTAATGATTTCAGTAGCCACTGTTGTAATTTCAGCAGGTTTTGCTGTAGTTGTAGTGGGAGAGGTAAATGGTTTAGCAGTAGAATTATTTCTTCTTAATGTCATTTTTCTTTTATGTATTCTTTCCGTAGAAGTTTCTGAAGAAGAAACTTTGGAAGTATTTTCAGCAGAAGTATTATTACTTTTGTTAAGATTTAAGTCAGCATTAGGGATGACTGATTTAACTTCATAACTTGTTGAGGCTTTTCTGACTGATGTTCTGGGAGTGTTTTTATATTGACTTGTTACATTGAATCTGTAATTTCTATTTCCACGGTATACGGGAGCGGAGTCATTAGACGACTGAACTTTATGATTGTTTCTTTCATCTAAAAATGGCTGTGGTGTTATAATTTGAATGGCATTGGCCGTATTACTATCTTGAGCATTATTATTATGATTTTCAAGCATAGACATGGCTTCTTTGATGCCATCAACATCTTGAGAGTTTGCTGGACGATCTGGAATGGGAAAAAATAATATACTTAGTCAAATTCAAAAGATACTTTGATAAGTTAAATCTAACCTCAACAAACCTACCACTATTACCTAATAGACTTTGAATTCATAAAAGTATATCAAATATTAACGTACATTTACTTTATATAATATGTTTAACGCTAGGTCAAAACATAGAAAATATAATTTAACTTACTCTTTTCATCCTGCATTTCCTTCTTATAAGATGAGAAGAAGGTCAATGCCTTCATTAGTTGATAACTCTTGGATACAGGAATATTGGTGTCATACAGTTTTTTGGTATTTTTGCAGTCGACGTAGAACCACCAGTTACATTTTAGGATGGTCTGATCAAAGAGTGTAGATTCTGGACAGAGGAAGGACTTCATGACTAGACCATCATCTGTGAGTGCGCACACGTGGAACACCTGAAACATGTCATAACATTCGTCTGTATTTACTACCTGGGTAGATCTTAGCCAAAATGTCTTGAAATCTTCGAGCATTTAAAACGCCGTCATTATCGTCTAAGACTGTAGGTATTTAAATACAATATTGTTTGCAACTATTATAGATTGGCTTAAAGGACCGTCTACCTATATTCTAATAGGTAGGTATTTACTTTATAATTATTGTTATGTTTTAAAGTTAAAAATCGACAAATGGGCTCGAGTCGGAAAGGTGTTTATTTAATGAAAAATCATAAATTTCCTGCAGTCCCACAGCAACTTTACTTTGAGTAATAAATTGTCTAAGTGAAATCAAATAAAATAATAGTAAATTGCAAATATGTGTTATATTATTTTATTTTAACGGAAGTTCAAATGATACTTGTATAACGAATTCATTAAAAGCGACATCTTAAGAATTAATCTGGACCAGTCGAGCAAAAAGTGATTTCAGCAATTCAGGTTACCGAGCGGAAACTATGTGGAGCATTTCTTTGATTGTTGTTCTGTAATGATGTATGATGCTATTTATTTTACATCATTTCATGCACTTGTTTGAGTTTCTTTAGTCGTTTTTTACAATTGAAATTTTATAGTGATCCAATTGACTTTCGACCTTAGATAAGAGGGACAGTTTTTTTTTTTCGAACTGAATACTAAAGTGCAGTTGGCTAGTTAATAGGCCTTTACTGCAAAACCCTCCGAGTAGCCAACCTCAGAAGAAAGGCTTTCAAGCCTTTGGGACGAAGTTGTTCACATGTATATTGAATTATTTGCTTACCATGCATCCAAGACTTTCATCTCCATACAGTCCAGGGAAGTACTTCTGGTCTCCGCATTGGAAGGTGGTGTCAGGAAGATCTACTTTGGATTGGAAGTGGTCGTCAAAATTTTTCTCATAGCCTATTGGGTAGTATTCTCTGGGAGCGTTCATTACTTTGCCGGACGTTGGAAACCTGTGAATGTATTAAAATTGTGTCAATCAATATTTTTCTTGTGCCAATAAGAAACATGACTGTAGGTAATATTTTAATACCAGACTATGCTATTAAATACTTCTAAAATAAAAATATACAAATTTTTTTTTTTACTTGCTAAGATATTATGTTTGTAAAATATTTTTGTATGATTTATCTACATAATGTATTACAAACATAATAATTTCTGTTGCCTTCGCGATTATTACACAGCATTCCAATGTATTGCAAACAATTATTCAAATTGACCATAACTACATTTAGTATTGCTTCCATTACCTTGCCGGTTTTTGATTGATGTGCGACACTATGATCTCAGGCTCCTGCTCCGGTTGGAAGATGACCGGCGGTTCCGTCGTCGTCGTGGTTGTGGTGCTCGTCGTCGTAGTAGTAGGCATCGGTATGTTCGCGAACTTGTTCAGCAGCTGCTGTTGTCGCAACGCAATCGCCGCTTCTACTGCCTCCATCGATATGTTGCTAGCTTTAGCCATCTCAACGATCTTACTATTTATATCCTCTTTGTTGAATTTAAGAGCGACGTCGTCTCCGTAACCGGTGATGGTATTATAATCATCCACCTTTTTAGTATTGTATGCAGGATAACTGGGCAGGTCTTGGGCTTGCTGAGGAACCGGGTCTACAAAGTTAGAAATAGGATTGGTTTTGGATAGATAAAGATTGGTTTGAGTCAAAGAGTGGGCTAGAGGTGTATTTGGTAGCATAGATGGAGCTAATGGTATTTGGACCGAGTTTTTCATTATTGGTGCTTGTATGATCGATATAGCAGGTTGAGTAGGTGGCGCTTGAACTGGCATAGGAATAAATGGATTCAGTGTTGTCGGTACGGAATAAAGTTTTGGAGTGTTAATGATAAAAGGAGAAGGTGTGATTCTGTATAACTGTGGCTGAACAATGTGTGATGCTGTCATCTGTGATACCATTTTCGAAACTTGATCGTGTGATACGTGTGGATAGTTCTCACTTGGATATGCTACTCCTGGTCCTTTTGCTTGCGGCACTTGTAGAGGAGTGTAAACCTTTGTAGCTGTGATTGGGAGAACCTTAAGCGTGTCGTCTTTGGGTAAAGGTCTGAACGGAGGGACCCCCATTGGTAGGGGTTTCGCCATGGTGATAGTTGGGTTGACCCTAGTTAGTTTAGTAGGGGATTCTATAGTTGGCCCTGAAACTACTATTGGTTGCATGGTGCTGGAAGCCCGTCGATGAAGACTTATAAGCTTGTCGATGGTGGACTGGTTTGGACGGGCTGCCGGTGCTGGCGGGCGCATCATTATTCTGTTCTGTTTTCCACGTTTCTGAAATAGTTTTAAGTTAGTTATGTTTAGTAGTGCTTTTATTAGGTCCATTAATATTATCATTTTGGTACAGGAGACCTATATTACATAGGTTATGGTAAGTAATGTATATGAATTATTTACCTCCTGTTTTCCAGTAGACCGGTTCGATGTATCGACGATGATGTTAGGAGCTCCATTCTTTACGCTGACAGATCTTCTGCGGCTGGGGTCCAGGTTTGTGAGAGATTGTTCAAACCCAAGCTCGTCTCCCAAACTGAAACCTGAAATTTCAGAAGACACTTCATCAATTTTGATATAGGTACTCATAAAATGATTAATTATTGATTGACGTTCGAAAGTTATACTGTGAATTTCTTTTGTTAACAATGCTTTTATTTAAAATTGAAAATAACACTTCCTAAATCTACTATTAACACTTGAACAGCGGAAGCCGGGTTCGCCTTCCGCTACATCGCCAAAAACAACGCAATTCGTTACACGAGAATGTCAGTTAAAAAAACTGAGAACCTAAAGGTTTAATTTTATTTTTTGTGGATCTTTAAGTGGGGCGGACAAAACGAAGACATAATATATGTTTTGGTCACGATTTGAAAGCATTAAATCAGCACAAAATTGTCCAACATGAATAGTTTCTGACACCTATACGATGTGATGTGAAAGTGACATTGATAGTATTCGTGGGTAATTCAGTTGTATCATTTATCATATCAGATACGGTTATGCGTATTTTCAGAATTACGTATTTTATTATTTACCTGTTGATGATTATCAAAATTAATACGGCGTCTAAATAATAACAGGTTATTTTGGATACTTACTTACTTACTATTTTGTAGTTAGATTGTGCCTATTCATTTTATTGGCAAATAATCAGGAAATTTGGTATCAAAACTTTTATGGTCCTTGTTAAGACATAGAGAGTTGACTAGTTATGATTCTAAAATATGCAATGTTTTACAAACGTTTACAGCAGAATTATTAAGATTCCTGAACTTAACCTCTATTAGAAGTAAAAGAGGTTCTAGCTTTCTCTAGAAATAAGTACGAATCGTAAAATTTACACATACTTTCCAGTTGTATATTGTATTCTAAGAAATTCGAACAAGTCTCGGAACCGGTAAGCTCTTAATGTCAATAGGCCACACATCTTTTGCTTTTTGCCTCCAAACTAGACCGCGTATCTACAATCTATTATACACTCTATTTATATTGTGCTTGAGTGTGATTCGGATTGACTGGATGTGGAAAGATAGACCCATCAAATAGCAATCGGAACTGATTTAGCCTGCTTCGGGGTTATTGAGGTAGTGGTAATGGTTGTTGAACTGTTTGTAAATAAATCCAAGGTCATATAATATCTTCGTAGGCAATGTCAATTTTGACACAATTTGGTACTTATATTGTCGAGTGGACCTATACGCATTTGTCTATACTTCTATACTAATACTAATCTATACTAATATAATGAAGAGGAAAAGTTTGTTTGTTTGTTTGTTTGCTTGGATTGAATAGACTCCTAAAGGGCTGAACCGATTTGGCTGGATCTTTCACTGTTGGGAAGTTCCGTTTACCCTGACTAACATAACGTAGGCTATATGCGAAGCCGGGGTGTACCGCTAGTTTCTAATAAACCTATTGTATGGAGAGTTTAATTTTCATTATTTTCTTATGAATAGAATCGTCTATAGTGGCCCATGTTGCAAATTAGTTAGAATTAATATAAAATCTAAGGATCCCTACATGCACGAGCCTTCGCTCTTGGCCGATTTTGACCAAATAAGGTATTCATTGGAATGAAACAACTATAAACGGATTTAACTCACGTATTTTTATTATATTTTATTTGCTGACGTTTCGGATTCGTTACAGTTTCCAAAATCGTGCTCGACTTTAGCGTTAGACTATTTAATTGTCACCTCAATCGTGCTACGATAATGGAAACTGTAACGAATCCGAAACGTCAGCAAATAAAAAAACGCGAATTAAATCCGATCAGAAATTATTCAAATAACGTATTTTGAAGCTTACCAATGCTAGCATGAGCTTTGAGCCCTCCAAGATTTCGAACCCGGAAGAGTCCAGACTTCTTGAACGCGCAGTTGATCTTGAATCCAAAATCTGACTCCAGCACGCATGTCGGCTCAGCTACGTCTGAAAAAGATGAAAGAAAAGAGATGATTAGTTAAGAGAAGAGAAGAGAGCAAATAATCATTTGTAGATTTTTTATCTGATACTTTTCTGGTTATAAAACCATACACCTAAATAATATCATGTAATATCATTGGAATAAAACAGTTATAGGTAACTATTTTTTTATGGTGAAGTTTCTAATAATTTGTGGGGATGGGAACCATACAAGTATCGAAGCACATAAAAAATCCTTTAGAACTGTTGTTGTTAAATGATAATTTAAACATTCGAATAAAAAAAATTATGTATACTCTTAGGTAGCCGAGAATAAAATATAAATTAGGCAATATTATTATTATATCCAGATTTCTTATGACCTATAAAGTAATATGTCCAAAAAATTAGAAAGAATTAGCATTTTTAACCTTGGCTGATGTAAGATGTCGTTAAGGACGGAGTGAAGGTACCTACTTACTTCTATTGCACATTATACACAAATTCATATTCGGAGAAGCCTTGTCGCTCTGACCTTTAGCTACGCGACCTGCGCCCTATTTCACCAGTGACAGGTGTCAACTGAGACACATAGTTTCATAAAGGTATATTACGAAAAAAAGCCATATAATAATATGCGTTAAGTAAGATGTTGCGATTAAAAGAATTCCTCTTGGTCACTAGACAAGGTGCCAACGTTCAACGTTAACGCTTAACGAAAATCAAAATGTATGGGATTTCTTATCCGCGAACGATTGTTGAGCGCAACGTTTAACGTTAACGTTGAACGTTGGCACCTTGTCTAGCACCCAAGGGCTAATCGATAGTAGCAACTGAAAAACAAATGCAAAATTTTAAGGATTTTACATACACGTGGTCGGCATCCGTGATGTCAATTCCATGCAATTATGCTATCGTTTCGTTCAGTAGCTATAGTCGATTGGCAATTATCTATGTAAACAAATAATAAACATACCTACCTAATAGGCATGAGTGATATTTTTCTTGGTCCATCAAGTAAATTACCTACCAAAAATATTGAACATGTATGGCATAAATTGTACCATAACGTGACGTCACGAGCCTCCACTCCCGAATTTTAGAAGCGCTTATCTTTATCATTTTGTTTACGAAACGATCGTGTAAAATTATAATGATATTTTTGTAAAAACTAATGGTAGATATTGAATCAAAAAATATCAATCGCATTTCGATTGATAGATCGTAGTTAAGATCGTGTGAAATATTATTTTATACCCAGTCACCATCCCTATTATGTTTATAAACAAATAATAAACAATTATGTTTACAAACAATAACTATATTTTGTGTAAACAACGCGAACGTTTTGCTACTCGTCGCCGTGACTTGTCCAGGACATTAAGGTGAGGTAACCTAGATTTCACCAAACGCCTACGTGGCAAGGCCTAATAAGACCTAATACTTACTTAGCTTGTATGAAATTAAATAGTGTTCACTGTTTATTATCCTACAAACTATAGTTTACTAGTTAAAATTACCCAGCAGACTAAATTCTCCGCCTTCCTTTAAACCCACTACAAGATATATCTTTTTATCAAATTTAAGTACTTATTTGAGAAGGAGATATAAGTATAAAAAATAATTATTGAACAGAATTCCTGTTAATATTATTGTCTGTAATAATGTTAATGTTAATTTTGGTCTTGAATTATTCGTGGAAGTCCAGGGAAGGTTTGTAAGTAGAGAAAATTTAAAAAACATCTTGAAAAAGTGTACAATCAACAACTTTCTATACCCCATATACAAAGTGGTTGACGGTAAGTGACAGAAGACTTTGACAGATCTTTGACGAGACAATCGGACGGGCAGGACGACGTCTGCCGGGGCCGCTAGTTGTTTATAAAATTTAAGTTCAATATGGATTGGTTCAATTTTTATTTTGATAAATGTTCAAATTCAGGTATTTACCTATTAGGTATATAGGTATTTACCTATTAGGTATATAGGTATTTACCTATTAGGTATATTCAGTCTCCAGTTCTTTGCTTATAATAATTGAATATTATACAGTATACAGCTTGCATTAATTTCAATTACTGTCCTAGCAGATTACACGAGAAAACATATTACGAAAAGGAAACAGATACTTAAAGTAGAAAATTACCATGATTGTAAAGATGGTATAACTCTACGTGATACTTTTACTGGCACGTAATCTTAACTCGAGAGTTTCTTACTCAATGCTCGTAATGATATGAGTTGTAACTAGACACCTACATTTTGCGCACCGAATGCACCTATGGGTTCATCAACCTATGTTATTTTTAACCCCCGACGCAAAAACGACGAGGACTATAAGTTTGACGTTTCTGTCTGTGGCATTATAGCTCTGATTTTGATTCTGTTTATTTTTGTTTGAAAGGTGAATATGTCGGGAGTGTTCTTAGCTGTATTTGATAACATTTATTTTTTATTTATTAAGCTGTTTAATAATTAGAGTTTAAAAATAAATGTTTACAAAGGTACTCGAGTGGGGTATCAAATGAAAGAGACAATTACAAAATTAAAACAATAGTAAAAACATTATATAAGTTACCTAAGTTTAAATATTTCTACAAGTACCTACGTTACGAGTTGACGGCCTTTTGGTTTTATGGTCAGAGCCGTGAACTACGAAACTGGAGGTTGTAGATTCGAGTCCTGCTAGCGGTAGTCTTGGATATACTATATCTTTATAAAGCCTACTCAACACTTAGATATACCGAAAGAGGTAACAAGATCTATCTCTCTCGATCTCGGAATCATCTTCTTCTGACCTTCATAAGAGCTTGTAAAAGCCTAAATTGAATAAATATATATTTTTTTTTTGATCAATGAAGTCCAATGAGCAAACAATAGTGTTAACTGTCATAAGGTCAAGGCGGTCACTTTCACTCGGACTCGAACAGGTGGCCGGTATCTGAGCGTCCACTGCGACCGCGCCGCGCCGCGCGCATCCGTGTGCGGAGAAAGGCCGGTACACTTGCTGGTACCGATAGCAAACAAAACGAAGTTGACTAATTGAATAAAGTGGTTGTTTTCGATAGTTGAAATTCACTGTTAGTAGGGTGATTCCACGGGCGTTTCAACCGCCGTCAGTCCGTTGTCCTGAATATTGAAGAAATGAGCTACAACAAGAATTACGTTTTGATGCGACGACATACTGCGCTCGCACTTGTCGTCAAAATTAATAGAGTTTAAATCTTATTGTAGCTTAATTCTTCAATATTTATGGACTGACGGCGGTTGAAACGCCCGTGGAATCACCCAGTAATAAATGGTCTAATAATTTCTGATGCCTTCGCGGTTATTAATAAGTGGTATGTTCATCAGTAATCTAATACTTATATAATAAAGAGGAAACGTTTGTTTGTTTGGATTGAGAAGGCTCCAAAACAACTGGACCGATTTGAAAAATTATTTCACTGTTGGGAAGTTACACTATTCCCGAGTGACATAGGCTATAAAAAAAGGGATCCGTGTGATGCCGGGGCGGACAGCTAGTTGTTCATAAATAGTTTTTTTTTTTTATTCAAACATTCTTTAAAATGTAGGTAGGTAAATTTTGTATTGTTAGGATAGATTAGGTACCTAGAATAATTAAGGCTAATTAATCAAAAACTTCTGTATTACAGAAAATTACCTGTGGCTTGCCATTATGATGAAAATAAAAAATATGATATAACAATCGATATTTATTTTAATAAAAAAAATATGTACCTACCTATGTCATACAGTGAGCTGTGATCTAAAATTGGCGATGGTTTTTAAACTAGTAAAATAAGTTCCTACTAGAAATGTCCAATTTTCATTTCTCCCAACGTTTATTACTAATTTTTATTCTGATCATTTCGGAATGACGCACTCGTGTTATTTATGACTTCAAAACTGGTGCCATAAATCAGAATATTATGGGCGGTTCTAGTGAAAGTTTTGACAGATGACATTTTGCCCTTTTTGGGATTGATCACGTCATTCCGTGCTGACACTGCCGATGTCGTGACACTGGTATCGAATTCTTTAACATTGTCATTTATCCAAGGGCGTGCATTCAATAAAGGCACAGTGTCACTAAAGTATGGAGTGCCTACCCTGGCGCCGTACTAACGCTCACCCTACTGCACGCGCCTGCGAGTGATGTATGAAATGTTATGATTTGTGTATGATTATTAATCTCAAATGCAGTGAATGATACTTTTATAGGAATAGTAGTTTTAGAGTAGTTATACCTACTTAGTTTCATTTATTTTTAATATCATACTAGTATGTTATATTATGAAAAGATAAACTTAGTAAAAAATAGTAAAAGATATATGAAAATATCTTAGAGCATTCTAAGGAGAATACTATGGTATTTTTTTTATAATTCGTTCTAATGAATTTGCAATCAGTACATAGCGCGTGTTGTAACTACAAAGGAATGTCAATGAAACAACTTGTTAAATGGTTGATCAAATTATATACAAAAAAATGTAACAGCAAAAAAAAAACATCCTAGAGTGTTCTTGTGTTAGGTACCTATCAATCAATTGCAAAACCTAACCTATAGATTAAGTTTTACTATCAACTTATTCAGTACTAGCGGTCCATCAATTGCAAAACCTAACCTATCTAAGTTTTACTATCAACTTATTTGTACAGTACCTACTAGCGGTCCACCCCGGTTTCGTACGGATCCCTATTTTTGTTAGAAAATTTAATATAGCCTATGCACTCACAAATAGCGTAGCTTACTAACAGTGTAAAAAAAAATCAAATCGGTCCAGTTATTTTGGAGCCTATTAAGTGCAAACAAACAAACCTTTCCTCCGTATTATATTAGTATATCGTCGACCGTAGGTTCAATTACGGTAAGGGACAAAATGCCGAAAATGAGTTAAGTATACAGTTTTGTTCAGAATTTTGCGCTCTTTCGAATGGTGTATTCGAAAAAATTCTAGCTCAAAAAAAATGTTCCTTACCATAGTGATTTTTAGGGGTCACAAGTCAAATTATCCCTCGGCCAATAATGTATCTGATAATTTTTGAACAATAGCATCTTGGAATAGTGTAATTACCGCCGTGAACTCAAATTAAATAAGTTAAGGGTCTTCGCATTCTATTAATTACATGTACATTGTTTTTCATAAAGAGAAAATAAAAAATATCACCCATACCTTAAAAAAATTGCACAATTTTTAAAATAGTTGTCCCTTACCTTAATTTACATTAGCGTACCAAAGGAGATGTTACCGTTACACTAATTTTATCATATCAACTCGGGATGTGTCACCTTATGAATTCAAATTTAAATAACTATGACATAGAGTCTTAAATGGAGTAACAAAATATTTCAAGATGACACACTTTTCTAATAAAGGTGCGATATAATTATCTTCGTTTTACATGTATTTTTAACTTCATAATACAAGATACAGGCATGTGCTTATAAAAGATACGCTGCAAAATGCAAGATTAGAGGAAAAAAAATAGCATTGAAAGAAGAAGGAGTAATCTTTAGGATAATTCTTTCCAGTTTGCAGGTACTCTATGGATTATATTCATTTGAATTCATGCAAGTAATATTTATTAATACCATAAGTATTTTAATACATAAAAATGCGACCAGAATTATGCGAACAGTAATACCTACTGCTTTCTTTACAGCATTAAGGTTTGAATCTAATTTGAATCATCTTAACTTCTTATCTATTGTCTCAAAGATTTCAAGACACCTTCACAAGACAATTCATCATTATTGGAAACTGTAACTTTTCCTTTTTCTTAAGTCTTTCATCGAATCAATTCGTGATTATTAATTATAATATATGCCCAAAAACATTAAAATCGACATACCGCTTATTGTTGTTTCTTTACAACCGTAATAAACAGCACTGAATATTCTTTGATTTTGAACAAAACGCTCTATTTGTGTGATGGCATCTAGTTTGTAAAGCTGTATTTGGATTAGACTGGTTCGATTAATTCAATAGCTTTATTTTAAGAGTTTTCCAGAGCCATAACTAGTAGATCTAACTGAGGAGTAAACCTCCAAGATAGTGATTGAAGCATCTTCTACAAATAACCAATAACGGTCAAGTCTTGGACTGTTGTTATTAGGTACAGAATCTAGGTGCTTCCCAATATTGCAGCTAAAATCTACAAGGCAGTACCTATATAAAATCCTATCCTGTGTTTATTTTACGCACTTTCATAATAGCTTTATACGTAAAATTGTTATGATTTAGTCAGTTTTCCTTTCAGCAATAAAATATTGGTATATTTTAATATTGCATAATAATATAAAAACACTCAGCATGCACTTTCTATACATTTTCATGTCCCTTAAATATTTTTTGCGATTTATAATTAGCCTTACGATAAAATTTTCCATTAATTTCTTTTGCAACAACTGTCTTACAGTATTTTATCTTTAATTTTTATTTTTAACACGTCTTTTACACTATTTGTAATAAAAATTTTGATTTTAACTTAGTAGTCAATTTAATGTAAGGGGCGTGACTACGAAATACTTGCAATGTAACGGATGTAATTTTCGAAAAACACTAGTGTAAGGGACATCTATTTTCTAAAATAGCTGGAATATTGAAATAAACGTTACAAGGACTGATAGAGCACTACAATATAAGGTTTTTTGTGAAATCAGGTCCAAAAAAGGTTCAATACAAAAAAAGTTACAAGCGATTGAGTCCGAAAAAAAACTTTGTCGGCCTCTCCTGAAAAACCGTATTTTGTCCCTTACCGTAATTGAACCTACGGTCGACGATATATACCTAGATATAGATAAGTAAGTACATATATACATAAAATCTATATTTTTCGAAAGCAAATTACGTGGTACAGTTTGTATAGGTAGGTACACATTTATGGGAATAGGTGTAGGTTCAAGTCCCGCTGGGGTCTCTTTTTTTCTACTCTTTCTTGGTACAAATAACATTTTATTTAATATATTCTAAAGCAGTACTTGTAGTGTGCGCTCAAGTATATCGCCGTTAAATAAATTACTGTATTAACTCAAATCGGCGTGAAATAAGTCTATTCTGAAGGAAAAGTGTAAAATACGTGGGATCATCCGAGCATAGCCGGGCGGACGCACATGTATATGGATGGATGACATGATTATTTTATTATGTTTCACCACTGATACTTTCGACTGAGGAACAAAATGTAAGCTAAAAATGTAATTTTCTGTCCTCCGGCCGGAAAGCGCCAACTTTGTGGCCGCTGCGCTAAATGAAATTGCCGCTTTCTGGCTTCGTCGAACAGAAAAATAGTATACTGACCTCGGCCAGTAAAATAAAAAAGCCTCAGATCACATTTTTTTCAACCTCGGCTTCGCCTCGGACGACAATTACATGTGATCTGAGACATTTTTTATTTTACTGGCCTTGGTGCGTAATGTACTATTTTAATATCGGAAAATGTTTGCGAACTATGTGTAAAATGTATTAGTGCTCTCAAAATATTATATCACTAGTTGAATCGGTTTTTGGTAAGTTATGTGTTTTAATTACTTTACCAAAATTTATTTAATAAACCAACTTAACTTTTTTTCTTTTGTAAAATCTAAAAAAAAACCTCACAGCCCAAAGTGCCTTCACATCGTTGTAAAAATTCTGACGTGTAGATATTAGACAGTGACGTCTATATTTTAGTGACGTGTCTAATTTTATCGTCATGATATTTTATTCAATTCAAAATAGAAAAAAAAAACAATAGAAATGCGAAATCGAATGCGAAATCACTTTAGCGTTAGACTATTGTCAGCTCAGTCGTGCTACGATTATAGAAACTGTAAAGAATCCGAAACGTCAGCAAATAAAATAAAATAAAAATACGCGAGTTAAATCCGTTAATAGTTAAATTGTTTCATTCCAATAGAAATGCGTTCATATATAGGTATATATTTTTTACTTTAGCCAATCAGATATAAATACTTAAACTAGTGGCCCGCCCCGGCTTCGCCCGAATCCCTATTTATTTTTTCTAAGTTTTCTATAGCCTATGTCACTTGGGAATAGTGTAGCTTCCCAACAGTGAAAGAATTTTTCAAATCGGCCCAGTCGTTTTGGTGCCTATTCAATCCAAACAAACAAACAACCTTTCTTTTTTATTATTAGTATTGATAGGTACCTAATGCTAAAATATGACAGAACATAAATTACTTTGTAGTACCTACTTAAATATATATACATATATATATATATATATATAACAGGGTCTGTTAGTTCATATTTTATGTACACAACGTTGTTAAAACATTTGCAATCCACTGTCAACCAAATCGCCGTGAAATCGCGCGTAATGCTGCGCCGGCGCATTGTCTCGCTCGTTACGCTAATGTGACGTGGATTTATGACAGCTGTCACTTTCGTTTTTTAAAAATCCTTATGAGATGCCAAGAATGTACGCGGGACGTGTTATGGGACTGTTAATAGCATGTGACTTTAATATTTTAAAGTGACAGCAAAGTCAAAAGAGTTGTAATTTTAGGGTTTACCTTGTTATATATTCTTTTATCTGATTACTAGCTGCCCGCCCTGGCTTCGCACGAATCCCTCCTTTTTTAATATAATTATAGCGTATGCCACTCGGGAATAGTGTAGCTTCCCAACAGTGAACAAATTTTTCAAATCGGTCCAGTCATTTTGGAGCCTATTCAATACAAACAAACAAACCTTTCCTCTTTATTATATTAGTATAGATACTGGTACAAATGGGTTGTTCTTCTTTTTTATAAGATTAGTGGAATGCGTAGGACAATCGGGGTGCACAGCAGCAGCTAGTAAATATATTTAGGTACCTAAATGTTTTTTTATTAATACGCTGATAATATAATATTATCAATTATAAATACTAAAAATTATGATTTTTAATAAATTACGTAACTTTTTTTAACTACGTTATTGTTCATTAAAACGCTTCTAGAGATAATAATTATCATTTCGCGTGGACATGTTACATTAAAAATAATGGGCAAGTATTCTTCATAGCAATTAAATTTTTAGCATTAAAATCGTGTATTTTTATAATAACTCGTCTCTAGATAGACATCATCTAAAACTGTTTAGTTTCCTTACATAATAATTTTTTTAAGTATTAAACTACCTTAGGTACTTAATAAACAATTCGACTCATAAAATTATATTATTATTTTAAAAGACAACGGTGACAAGGCGATATCTTTTAGCGTGAATAAAAAAATATTTTACTAAACAAGCTAATACAATTTCACGTGATCAGTCCTCGTTACCTTATATGAATTCCATATTTTTCATTAATTATTTTACGCTCGCTATCATCGAAAGGCACTTGTCTCGTCGTTTAAACTGATCACGTGATATTTCGTGAGCTTATATCGATACTAGCTGTCCTATGTCATAGCCTATGTCACTCGGGAATAGTGTACCTAGCATCCCAACAGTGAAAGAATTTTTCAAATTAGTCCAGTCGTTTAGGAGCCTATTCAATCCAAACAAACAAACCTTTTCTCTTTATAATATTAGTATAGAAGTATAGATAATATCAATTCCTTACATCTTTCATTCAGTTATACTGCATTCGCGATAGAAATGTTACTTGACTAGGTTGGCAGAAAAGAGAAATGCAATCAGCTGCATCCTCTAGACGGTGCACAGTGCACGTAATATGACACGGCATGATTCACATGCACTTTGGTAATCCTGCACTTTTAAACCAAATTTACATCGAAATGTATCTACAATTACTGGTAAGGAGAAGTTTACTTAATGACTGACATTATATTATCAACGCAGCGCACGGCCTAAACCTAGGACCTATAATAATAATTTCTGATGCCTTCGCGGTTATTATACATTGGAATGAAACAACTTTAACGGATTTAACTCGCGTATTTTATTTTATTGGCTGACGTTTCAGAGCCATTACATATTCCATAATCGTAGCACGACTGAGTTGACTATAGACTTATGCTAAAGACCTGCTAAGGACCTATAATGGTTAGAAACTTGGATTTTTTTCCTTTTATAACGTAATAATAAAGAAACTGTGTAAAGTACCTACTAATCATGCGTAGATAAACTCGCGGGTAAATGCTACAACAAAATATTATTGCGTAAATTATATTTTGAAAAAGCTTTTGTAAACTAAGAATTATGTTGTACCTACCTAATAATTTCTGATGCCTTCGCGGTTTTTACACATTGGAATAACGCCAAAGCTTTGGTGTGACTATTGTCAGCTCAGTCGTGGTATGATTATGGAAACTGTAAAGAATCCGAAACGTCAGCAAATAAAATAAAAATACGCGAGTTAAGTCCGTTAATAGTTGTTTCGTTCTAATGTATATTGTACCTATTCATTTTTATCGTCATAAAGTACAAGATATAAAATTAAATAACTAATTAATTTCAATAGTTTGTAGAATAACCCACTAGCGTAATTTCCACTGGTTTTCCCGCAGACTTACATTGGAAACAAGTTTCATTAAGAACTAGGAATAGGTTCGGATTATCTAATTAAACGAGTCGCCGTGTGAAACGAATTGGGACCTATTTCACAATATTCAAGAAAGTTTCGAGTTTTTTACATTTCAGATCCTGTTGATGACTAAAAATTTCAACGTACCTACGCACTTTGCTTAACTTTCTAAAATGTAGGTACCTACAAGTTAATATTTTGTCAATTTGAAATTAAACGTTGTGGCTGTATGTTGTTATCTTAGTCGAATAAAATGTAAAAAAATAAAAAAAAAATAACAAGTCCATGGAAAAATTATTAGGTCATTTGAAATGATTGTTCTGCACTCATAAATTTAGTTTAATCCTAACTAATATTATAAATGCGAAAGTAACTCTGTCTGTCTGTCTGTCTGTCTGTTACGCTTTCACGCTAAAACTACTGGACCGATTTATATGAAATTTGGTACAAAGAAAGTCTGGATCCTGAGAAAGGACATAGGCTACTTTTTAACCGACTGCAAAAAAGGAGGAGTTCCACGCGGACGAAGTCGCGGGCAGAAGCTAGTATATTATATAACCTAAATGTACGAAAACTTATCTAATTTAAGCTTAAATGACTGGATTATGAGTCTATTTTACTATATCGTAAATCTTTAAATATCTTTACGCTAAAAGTCAGAAATGAGTCTATTTTATTTCTATCGTAAATATAAATCTTAACGCCATTAAAAGTATTACAACTATTACAAAATAAATTACGCACGCTTTATAATATTGCTTCTCACGGCCAGGTTAAATTACCTAGGAGTTAACACTTTCCATTAAAAATGAAAGTGGACGATGTTATTTCTCGGTTGTAAGTTGGACAATGCAATGTCATTAATTCTTTAGTATATCTGGTTTTGTATGTACGTTTTTGACAGATACATAAATTATGAGGAAGAGATTTTTTTTACGTCTTTTGTTTTTGTATTGGTTCATTAGTTGTCTTTATCTTTAACTAGCGGCCCCGGCAGACGTCGTCCTGCCCGTCTAATTGTTTCGTCAAAGATCTGTCAAAGTCTTCTAACTGTCACTTCTTCATAAGGCTTCATATTTTCCCCGTTTTTTACACATTTTCCACTGTTTCTTAGCTCCTATTGTACGCAGCGTGATGTTATATAGCCTAAAGCCTTCCTCGATAAATGGTCTATCCAACAAAAAAAGAATTTTTGAATTCGAACCAGTAGTTCCTGAGATTAGCGCGTTCAAACAAACAAACAAACAAACTTTTCAGCTTTATAATATTAGTATAGATAAAATAATAGTTAACACATGTTCATCATGCCGTAATGTTGTAAGTGTTGATCTCCGCAGAATCCTTATTATTGTATTGGATACTATTCGATAGCATAATTCTTTGTCAACATTATACAAGAAACAAATTTTCAAAATTCTGATATTTGCATTCCGTACTTAAGAACCGTATCGAAATCACGAATTTCATTCAAGTACTATCTAACTCCCAATGTAAAAACAAATTCAAACAAACTTCTTGTAAAAAAAAAAACTAGTCTACAAATTGACGTGTCATTGGCGAGAGGCAAGGGCGTGCTTTCCATATAGGCACATTGGCATAAATGCCAGGGTAGGCATTCAATGCCTACCCTGGCGCGGTACATGACCACCCCTATATGCGCCTGAGTCGAAAGGCGTTCTCTTCCAGCAAACCATCATGACATTCAGGATGGTGTATTCTCTTTCGTTCGTTTGTAAAACGATTACACAAGTATTAAGTAATGTAATAATCAGTTAGCTGTACTTCCTCAAGACGTAACTCGGAGGTAGATGAGTGGATCGACATCGTGAGGTCGCGGGTTCAAATCCTATCGGCGATCATGAAATTTTTATTATGCACATTTTTTCGACATTCAACTAGCTCTTTGATAAAGGAAGTCAGTTCTTGGGTCTACTCCTGTAAATATTTCTAAGGGAACATTCTCAATAGTGGTACTATTTTAGACCGAATGAATTTTAGATATTAATTAGAAGACTTGTGTACGGAAAAATGGACTATGTACGAGTTAGTTTACGAAGACGTTTTACACTTATCGTTTCCTTTTTTATTTAAAAAAATGAATATAGACGTGTGACGTCATAATATTCACCACGAAGTGACATTACGAGACTGTAATATTGCTTATATACACGCTTGCTCTTTGTCAATCTAAACAATGCATCCAATGGACTTGTTAATATTTTTATTACGCACCACACAATCCTATTGTTTTATCCGTTTATAAATAATATTAAAAGCAAGTCAACGAACTGATCTTGACCTATGTCAACAATGATTGTAGAGCACACGTCGGATGTTGCGCAATGACGATATTATAACGTCATTAGTGCACCTGGTGATCTAATGACGTTGACGTTTGGTATCATGACGATCTGCGCATACGCATCGAGTCATTCTTTTATTGTTTTAGAATGTTGTTTATGAAATTGAATTGTTTTTTAGAGAATATTAAGGAAAATTTATATTATTACATATAATGTAAAGGTTTAGATAAATTTATATTTTACTAGCTTCTGCTCGTGAATTCGTCCGCGTGGAACTCCTCCTTTTTTGCAGTCGGTTAAAAAGTAGCCTATGTTCTTTCTCAGGCTCCAGACTTTCTTTGTATCAAATTTCATTGAAATCGGTCCGGTAGCATAAAAGCGTAACAGACAGACAGTCAGACAGACAGACTATATATATTATTTATACATATTATATCGTATAAAAAAATTCTCAAACTTAAAATATTATGTTGTTGATTAAACACTATATTCGTTGATATGTGTAATAATTCGCAATGATTACTTCCAATATACCATTCATTATCACAAATTGACACTATCGAAACACATTGACATATCCATCAACATCATGAGAATAATGCAATCATTAATAGTTTATGAAATAACTATGTACGGCAGTGCGTAAGCTAAGTTCAGAAACAAACAGTCGTACTTTACAATGTCTTACAAACGTTACTAGTATTGTCATACTTTAAACTGTCTTACGACAGACGTTACTAGTATTATTAAACCATACGCCGTTGCTTTATATAGAAAAAAACGTCGGTCAATATTAACAGTAAAGTTGGTGTTACATTTTAGCCAACATACAACTAAATACAAATTTTTAATTTGAATTTAATAAAATGTATAAGGTATACTTAGGTAATCAAAATTAGTTGTTCGTTCATTACAGTTCAGTACATTTAAGTTCTATATTATGTATTATTATAGGACCCCTATATTTCAATGTAACTCAACGTGAGTAATATAGTAACATAGATCAAAATTCCATTAAAGTTGCAGTATTTAATAAACGTTTCAATATTTATAAACTAAAAAATTCGATACCTACGTAAATATAGACAGTTACATAAACACATTGTATTCTCGCTATTTCAACAATAGTCTTGGCAGTTTTTACACCGTTTCTTAAGTTACTTCACCATAATTTTCAATTTCATTTAACTACAAACATTTGCAAGGTGTCATTTCCACAGAAGATCAAGGGTTAAAAATATCCATTGTCATCGGGTTTCATCAGTAGGCTTTGTTTAAAAGAAGCCTGCGCAAGAGTGCTTGTTTTGTAAGATAAATTGACGTTAGCGTGATAATTTCTGATGCCTTCGCGGTTATTACACATTGGAATGAAACAACTATTAACGGATTTAACTCGCGTATTTTTAGCGTATCGTTAGCGTGATATTAAGGAATACGCAATGGGACGTAAGAGTTAGGTAATATGTAATTGTCTAGTTATTGATTAACTACTTTGTAATGCTCATAATGAAACTGGTTGGACGTTACCGTATATTAAATTACGTTTTTTATAGACTATTACGATCGTGAAGCATGCGTCAAAATCGTCGACTTTTTTTTTCTTTCCAGTCTTGAGCCTGAGAAAGAACATAGGCTACTTTTTAACCGACTGCGAAAAAGGAGGAGTTCCACGCGGACGAAGTCGCGGGCGGCCGCTAGTTTTCTTATAAACCTATAACTAGCATCTGCCCGCGACTTGGCGCACGAGGAATTTGCAAAAATCCTTTCTTAGTACTTTCTTCTATATCTATACTCTATACTAATATTATAAAGAGGAAAGGTTTGTTTGTTTCGATTGAATAGGCTCCTAAACGACTGGACCGATTTGAAAAATTATTTCACTGTTGGAAAGATATACTATTCCCGAGTGACATAGGCTATACAAATAGGGATCCGGAAGAAGCCGGGGCGGGCCGTTAGTATATTATAAAAACAACCCCTGTTCAAAATTTCAACCCTTACAGTTTAAACTTTTCGTTAATATGTTAGTCATTAACAGCTTATTCTGTTATGTGCCTAACATCCCTACTAATATTATAAATGCGAAAGTAACTCTGTCTGTCTGTCTGTTACGCTTTCACGCTAAAACTACTGGACCGATTTAAATTAAATTTGGTACAAAGAAAGTCTGGAGCCTGAGAAAGGACAAAGGCTACTTTTTAACCGACTGCAAAAAAGGAGGAGTTCCACGCGAACGAAGTCGCGGGAAGAAGCTAGTATTATATAGATTATTTAACAATAGCCGTAATAACCATAAGTTGTAATTATGGATTAAATAATAAGGATGTAATTATACTCTTTGTTAAGCTTAGGTACGTCTTCTTTCTCACAATACATTTATAATTAAAGGGCGAGTATAAATCTTTTCGCCATTGTATTGTTAAGTAGTAATTTTCTAAAGACTTTCTCCTTGTTCTGCAGTATTGACAATTAAACGAAGTGCTTTTGTAGATATAACAATGTTGACTAACACTTGAATACTGAGCATACTTGGAGCTTGTGCTTGACACAAATTAAACAAAATGGCTGTCACTGTCACCGTGACGTCATTGTTACAAGAAATTGCTTTAATTTGCCCGTCTTTATTTGATTGTACATATCTCGTGATTTAAGACCTACGAAAAAAAAGAATTATGTATGTATAAATAACTAGCGGCCCCGGCAGACGTCGTCCTGCCTGTCCGATTGTTTCGTCAAAGATCTGTCAAAGTCTTCTAACTGTCACTTCTTCATAAGGCTTCATATTTTCCCCGTTTTTTACACATTTTCCACTGTTTCTTCGCTCCTATTGGTCGCAGCGTGATGTTATATACCCTAAAGCCTTCCTCGATAAATGTTCTATCCAACAAAAAAATAATTTATGAATTCGAAGCAGTAGTTCCTGAGATTAGCGCGTTCAAACAAACAAACAAACACACAAACAAACTCTTCAGCTTTATAATATTAGTATAGACTAGCGGCCCTGGCAGACGTCGTCCTGCCCGTCCGATTGTTTCGTCAAAGATCTGTCAAAGTCTTCTAACTGTCACTTAATGAATAGTAATTCTTCATAAGGCTTCATATTTTCCCCGTTTTATACACATTTTCCACTGTTTCTTCGCTCCTATTGGTCGCAGCGTGATGTTATATAGCCTAAAGCCTTCCTCGATAAATGGTCTATCCAACAAAAAAGAATTTTTGAATTCGAACCAGTAGTTCCCGAGATTAGCGCGTTCAAACAAACAAACAAACAAACAAACAAACAAACTCTTCAGCTTTATAATATTAGTATAGATTAAGAAATGATTGGTCTATATATTAAGTAGGTACAAATAAATACATTGATTATACAATCAATATTGATCTAATAATATACGAACAAGTTGGAGGTACCAGATTAATACCCCAAGAGAGGCAAATTTAATGTATGTCAGTTTATTTATTATGTATATTGTAGGAATGTTATTAAATATAAAAGATTAGGTAAGTGCTTGCAGTCCATCATAACAATGCTTGGAGTGCCTGCCCTACGCAACCTTCACTGCACGCACCTGTTACATTAATTTGCGTAAATACAACAGCGCGCTCCTATAATATTGCATAACATTAAATTTTAAAATTTATAAATGAGCCGCAAAGAGTTCAAACTGCATGAAATTAGTTAAATCTATACTAATATTATAAAGAGGAAAGATTTGTATTTTTGTATTTTTGTATGTTTGTAATGAATAGGCTCCGAAACTACTGGACCGATTTCAAAAATTCTTTCACCTTTGGAAAGCTACATTATCCCCGAGTAACATAGGCTATATAATATCACGCTAAGTCTTATAGTTGCGGAGCAGTAACCGAAAATGTTTCAAAAACGGGGGAAAAGTATAGTTTCTGAGGCCTTCCGTGGCGTGCGCTGAGCATATAGTTAAAGAAAACGTAAAACTTTGAAAAAAATCTTAAGTCCCCCCGTGCGAAGCCGGGACGGGCCGCTAGTAACAAATAAAAGAGAAGATCGTAAAGAAACTTCACGCCTATTCCTTAATGTGACAACTATCAAGAACGACAGTGCAAGGTCAAGTCGACTTTCGAAACTTTACCGATATATAATAGGTACCTATATTCTTAGACTTGTTATCGGCAAGTGGAACAACTGCGTCTGGTGTTTCCATCTCATCTATACTAATACTGGCTGTCCGCCCCGGTTTCGCACGAATCATCTTTTTTTTATAGCCTACTAGTTTCTGCCCGCGACTTTGTCCGCGTAGAACTCCTCATTTTTTTGCAGTCGGTTAAAAAGTAGCCTATGTCCTTTCTCAGGCTCCAGACTTTCCTCTTTATAATATTAGTATCTATACTACTATTATAAAGCTAAAGAGTTTGTTTGTTGGTTTGAAAGCGTAACAGACAGACAGACAGACAGACAGAGTTACTTTCGCATTTATAATATTAGTAGGGATTAGTAGGGATAGTAGGGATGTCACTCAGGAATAGTGTAGCTTCCCAACAGTGAAAGAATTTTTGAAATCGGTCCAGTCGTTCTGGAGCCTATTCAATCTAAATAAACCTTTCCTCTTTATAATATTAGTATAGATAATAAAGAGGAAAAGTTTGTTTGTTTGATGCATGATTCCTGTATTTTAACATTTAAGCAGATAAATGCAGTGAATACTAATTAAATTAGCGCGTAACGTAATTTAGCGCGTAAATTCAAAAACAAATTAATTTATTCGTAAAACATACGTTATAGTTTGGAATGAAAATAAAATGCTTTTTTTTAGCATAAGTCTATATAATGTCAGCTCAGTCGTGCTACGATTATGGAAGCTGTAAAGAATCCGAAACGTCAGTAAATAAAATAAAATAAAAATGCGCGAGTTAAATCCGTTATTAGTTGTCTCATTCCGAAGTGGATAGTAATTAAATGAACGCGTGACAAAGTAAAATATTTCTCACGTCCGTTATAAATATTCGCGTGTTTATTTAACTTATCGATTGGTGAAAGTTATGCGTGTTGAAGCACTAAAGGCGTATCATCTTGTAAACATGTCTACAATAAGAACAGACGTGTTTTATATGAAGACGTATACTAACCCGCTCGGACACTAATGTAGACAATATCTTATTTTGTCTAGTTTGATAAACGTCGTGGATTCTATGGACTGTTGTTGTAATTAGACAGTTCTTATTGTAGACACATTGCAGGGTTGTAATTAGAAGAAATGCAGATTTGTGATAATGGCTTCATAAGAAAATCGTTTGTAAAGATTTTTCTTGATAGGGATGTTAATTCTAAAACGCATTTCTAATTGTTATGGAAATGTAAAGAAATTATTTAATGAATGGCCAATTAAAAACAAGTGCGAGTCGGACTCTCAACAAACGGTTCCGTACCTACCATTCATCTATAAAAACAAGTTTGTTGTGTGGGAGCACCCTTAAATATTTATTTTCTTTAATTTTAGTACTTCGCTGTCTATCCGTCCGTAAGTCTGTCATCAAGCTGGATAAAGTGTGATAGTTAGCCACTTGAAATTATCACAGATAAACTTTTTCTGTTGCCGCTATAACTACAAATACAAAAAAAATCTTGCCTATTTTATAATTATATAATGGTACGGAAGTGCGCGAGTTGGAATCGCACTTGGTCGGTTTTGTTTTACCCGGATACCAAATACAGCACCAGCTTTCTGTTTTAGCGAGTCATTAATGCACAAAACGACGCCGCGAAAAGTACCCATAGATGAAAAGGCATACCTACCTTTTCATGTATGGGTACTTAAGTCTTTTAAGAGGCAGTGTCTCAGTGTCTTTGTTTATTTCTATAACTAAAAGAGGATGCATTCTTGGTTACTATTTTCTTACGTTGAATAGATTAAGGTGTAACTTTATGAAGATATTGGTCGCTGACCAATTTTTACAAATTCCGTCAGAATGACCCCAAAAATAAAAAAACATCTTTGGACTACTTACAGTTGATCTAGTCCGAAATAGTATGAGTAATATAAAATACTAGCTTTTGCCCGCGACTCCGTCCCCGTACAATTAGTAGTTACAACCATTTTTTCGCAATTAAAAGCCTATATCCTTTCTCAGGCTCCAGACTATCTGTATACCAAATTTCTATAAATCGGTTCTGCAGATTTAGCATCAAAGAGAGAGAGACAGACAGAGTAACCTTCGTATTTATAATATTAGTTAGGATATATCATCACAGGCTACTAGCAGGATTCAAACCCGTAACCTCCAGTTTCGTAGTGTAACCTAGTGGTCTGAGTTCCAGGAATAAAGCAACTAAAAGCCTTAAAAAAGCAAGAAGCATTCTTAGGAGATGTCAGTCCTTCCCTGCAAGTGCGCATGTACTACGTCAGGGTAGGCACTCTATACAATACCATTGTGCCTATATGGAATGCACGCCCTTGCTTCCCTGTGATAAAGGGATTTATTTCCAAATCAATATGATTGTGTGCGACAATCAATTCTCCATGATGAAATTAAAGACCAGTATTATTACTCAATAGAACTACTAAGCATTAACGATTTAATATTAATTCAAAAGATTTGGTAAAGACCAATTAGTCAAAAATGTGAGCACACCAATTTGCGACATACTTACCTAAATTAGGAAATATTTTGCGAAGGTAATTAGTTAAATATTGACGATTAATGTGTTTTGCACCTGAGCAAGACAAAACTTACCATTTACGCAATAGACGTATATCTAAAGAAATTGCAAAAAAAAAAGTTCAAAGTTCAAAAACCTTATAAAAACACAAATACTTTATTATTCTTTTATTCTAACAACGAAAACACAGATGTCGAAAATTCAGTTCGGTTTAAAAAACCAGTACGAGCAAATTTAATTTAATTATTAGGCACATCTATGCATAATAGGTAAGTATATATAAATCTCGCTATTTGTAAAAAAAATTTAGGCATATACATTACGGTTAAGTTGTACTATATCCCTGTTGGTAGTCTTAGTATCCTATTTAAAGGTCCAAGGAATCAAGGTAATTAAAATATTACTTACAGACTTATTCCCTACGCGTAGAGTTTACTATTCAAACCAAGTCAATTGAATAGAAGCAAACCAATTCGCATCGATTTTAAAACCAATCCCATGTCATTAGGCTTCCGTGGTCGTCAAGCAAGTTAGGGACAATACTATAAAAATAGCCTTTTCTAGACTTCCTACGGGTACTGTTTTAATACTTTCACTGTAGGTATTGTTCCCGCTGAGACTACGGTTCTGCGCTTTCTCGATATTGACTATTGTTGTAGGAAAACGGTGAAAATACTCACAATCAAGTGAAAACTTTCACGGAAAATTCTGGTTTTATGGATAATTTATTGCTGTTATGTGATGCTGGTATCATGACGTTGACAACGAAAGAAGGTAAGTGTTTATATTTTCAAAATGTTCACGTCATTTTAACACGGAATTGCAAGTGATATAAAATCGGTAGTTAACTGCGTGTTTTATAACCACATTTTTCTTTTTGTATATTTTATAAGAACTACAAATGATAAATAATACTAAAATAAATATTAAGTATAGCGCTTAATACACAGTACTAACATTACATATATAATTATTAAATTTCATATATCTCATAATAATTTCTGATGCCTTCGCGGTTTTACACATTGGAATGAAACAACTATTAACGGATTTAACTTGCCAGTCGTGCTACGATTATGGAAACTGTAAAGAATCCGAAACGTGAGCTAATAAAATAAAATAAAAATACGCGAGTTTAATCCGTTAATAGTTGTTTCATTCCAATGTTCATATATCTCATTACAAACACACCTCCCTCGAGGAATTCATGGACACTATCTGTATGTTAGTATGTTTGTATGTAGGTACAAAACAAACGTACACAAAGAACGCAGAATTAAGGTAATACCGATATGTGAATCATACATATGTATAATATTACGTTGTAAGGTCGAAAACCTTATCCTTGAACGCAGTTGAAAACAACTTTTCACTTTTATGATACCGTATTAATGAGCGGTTGGTTGATATGAGAATATGTGCGTACACTTTTGGGTACATCTTAAAATATTGAAGTTTAAGACCTAGTTTTTAATAGTCTTTACCTATTACCCAGAAGTATCATTATTCATCATCGGATAGCGGTCTCTCCTAAGGACCTCCGTAGTGCCTGGTCCCGCAACGCCCGCATCTAGTAGATTTCAGCAAACTTCAACAAGTCGTTGTACTATCTTATTTCGTAGGTAGTCTCCCGGTCTCTGGTCACTACTCTAACACCTTCTGGCTCCAACGGCCGTCAACTCTGCGAGCAATAACACTTAAATCTTGCTATTCTGAGCGCTCGTTCTTATTATTTGTAATACTATCATGTGCATAGTTGGACCGATTTTAACTAGTTTTGGCTATATAGACTGAAGAAAGCTTTAAAACGACATGCGCCGTGCGGGCCGTGCCAACTCTGGCGCCTATTCCCACTGCACGCGCCTGCTATCCACAATATAATCCTACTAATATTATAAAAGCGAAAGTTTGTACGGATGGTTGTGTAAATGTTTGTTACTCTCACGAAAAAACTACTGGACCGATTTTAATGAAACTTTACAATATTATAGCTGATAGATCAGAATAGCACATAGGCTTTAATTTATAAAGAAATTATGTTGACGGCCTGTTGGTCTAGTGGTTAGAGGCCCTGACTACGAAACCGGAGGTTGCGGGTTCGAATCCCGATAGGAGCAGATGTCAATGTGATGAGCACTGGCATCTGTACCTGAGTCTTGGATGTCTTATATGTATTTATGTATATTTATCCGTTGTCTAGTACCCATAACACAAGCAAAGCTTTGCTTAAAATGGGACTAGATAATTGGTGTGAATTGTCCAAAGATATTTATTATTTATTTTATTTATAATCCTGCGCAGACGAACTGGCAGAATGTAATAATGTTAAAAATGTTTAGGCGTGGAATCAAACATTATGTCTCCGCTATTAAAATATTAGAGTGAATACTAGTTTGAACTCATAAACCATACTAACTGTTCCACAGACCATGTGCCGTTAAATTAACGACAATTACTCGCCATTAAGACAGTCTTTAACCGAATGGTGTTGATGTCTATCTGTCGTTTCATTGTTTTATTACGGTAAGAACCATTGCTATTTATGTCGTAACACACTTAAATGTCATAGACACTATGTATTTTAAGGTAATATCACAGCAGAGTTTTATGCAGTCGTATGACGAAGTGTTTAGACAGGTAAATTGTGTGGGAGCTGCGGAGGCAACAGTCCGAACTATACAAGCATTCGTTAACAGTTTGGTTAACCCTTGAAATTAAACCGCTTTAGCTTTAGCCACTTGATTTTGATATTTTTGTTAACATCAAGGGCGGCGGACCGCTATAAATGAGGCTGTTGCCTCGATTATTGTTCGTGAATATAATTTCCAATAATTTTCCTTTCAGATATATTGTTAACCGATGGTGAATAACCCAAGACACAGGGGTGTCTCTCCGCGTGTCCCTCAGTCAAGTAGGCGCGTGCAGTGAGGGTCGCGCATGTACCACGTCAGGGTAGGCACTCCATACATTTATACCATTGTGCCTATATGGAATGCACGCCCTTGCAGTCAAGAGGGAACTGCGAATGAGACGAGCAAGTCTATGATGAATTGTCGATAAGTACCAATCAAGCCGACTTTACCAATATATTAGTAAAATTAATCGACATAGCGAAATGTCATCTCGACAATTTATCGTAGGCTTGCAGGGAGGGACTTTTAGATTTTTAAGAATAGTTCATTTAAATTTTATTTATTTTAAAATATTGACATTGGCATAAACCCGCCATTAATGGAGAATAGATTAATAGAAGAGTACCTACTAAGAGTCGTGTCAATGCAGGTGCGTGCAGTGGTAGTGGCTGTAGGTAGGCACTCTATACTTTGAAATGTATCCTATATGAAAGGTACTTTTACATGTAAAACGTAACAAGAGTTATGACTCATAATTTTAAATGTTTAGCAAGAACATACGCTAATACTAGTTTCACAGAAATGTACTCAAACTGGTAACGTCAAACAGAAAGTGTTTTGTATAAAGGCTTTCGTAATGCTTTTGTCCAGTATAACCTGTATTTGATATCCGTTTAAGAGTTAACTTTGTTTTGGACTTGCTTTTATTACATACAGTACGGCTACAAGGGGTCATTAATTACATAAAAATATTTTTGCCAGTTCTCGTTTCCTAATACAATACAAATCATGTATTATAATAATATATCAGATTTGACCACTACACCCTTACATTTGTATGACCAAACATAAGAAGTATCAAGACACCACCTTTTTTTATCATTTTATTAGATACCTCAGTTTTGAAATTTCGGCTGCAGCTTTTTGCTGATTCGTCGAGTTACAAGGCTTACCTGTAAATAAAACAAAAAAAATACTTAATTAAAAATCAATAAAAATATCAACCATAGGTCCATAAATTATGAGTAAAAATGTAGGTACGTGACACACTGAAAGACTTCGAATCCAGCTAAGGTAAATGTCAGTGTGATGAACACAAGCATCTGTACCTGAGTCTTGGATGTTTTATAATATAAAACTATGAATATAGTATAAAAATTATATTATATTCGTATATATGTATAATAATGTATATCTATCCTATACCAATAGGGCGTCAAATGTTATAGATATAGATTATCCGGCCTGTTGGTCAAGTAGGTCAGAGATAAACACAACCATCTGTACCTGAGACTTATATCTATGTATTTATGTACTTTTGCCCATTGTCACTAGAAATCGGCACTGATATAAAGTACACTTTTTTTTTGGTGTAAATTGTCGAAAATAAAAAAAAAATAATCTCTGAACTCTAAATAAACTACAAGAACAAAGCAAGTAACTCATAATAATTTACTATATTAGTACAATAGCATCTAACTTGGATCTATTGCGTGAAACTTTAATAAACAGTAATAAAACTTACATTTCAAAGATATCATGATATTTTTATTATATTACTGTAATAAAAATAACTGTCGGTTGTCGCGTGCGCGCTATCACACGCAGAATCGGGATTTCCTGTAAACTTCATTTCATAATGACCTATGCTCAATCTGACACTATTTAAATTTGAATCTTAATACGGTCGCATTAGGTTTATATTTCAAGAGGACTTATTTTGATATCCGCCTCTAAACTTTCTTTGTTTGAATCGTATTATATAGTGTTTATAAACAATTTTCCAGGTTATTATAAAATTAAATGTATAGTTACTTAATGCATTTATATTCTGATGCTTTGGCATTTCGGTCAAAATATATTTTAAGTTGCTATTTCAACATTTAGGTATTAATAATAGCCTCTGCCGGCAATGATAAGCACCCCTATATTACCCCCCTTATATGGGGGTAAATTTTGAAAAATTATTTGTTAGTAAAAAAATATCCTACGTTATTAAAAGGAACCCCTGTGCAAAATTTCAAGTTTGTAACCGTATTTTTAGCCAATTACTACCTACACACTAAATAAATGTCACACCTATATAGGTAATAGTTTAAACTGTCAAAACCTTTAAAAGCGTTAATACAAGCAAAACATCTTTCTCTTTGAAAAGTCAACAATTCACTTATATTCAATAAAAGCTATTTTTAAACTTTTTGCGAATGCGACCTTCTTTTTAACATAATAAATTCTGCTCAGTTAAAACCTTTCACTCGACAAACACAGACGGACTAGAAAGTGCATACAAAACGGGATCAATGTAGGCATTTAAAAAAACTAAGTTGACCTTAATTTATAGCTAGGTTTTGCACATTGTTTATAAATGATTGACGATTCGCTTTGTAGTTTAAGCTTAGAGAAAGAGTTTAAGTGATGCTAATGATGAGATTGTCAAACGGCTTTTTAAAATCATTGTGATAAAATATGAATAATAGTTTCAAAGGAGCTAAAGACTTGTTTAATACCGAAATGCCACAGCAATATTATAGCTTCTTATTTTAAAGAACTGTATTTTTTTTTAATTTTAAAGTCTATTCCCAAAAATTAAACTTTAAAAAATGTTGTAATGAAACAACTATTAACGGATTTAACTCGCGTATTTTTATTTTATTTTATAAGCTGACGTTTCGGATTCTTTATAGCCTCAAAGTAATATCATACACAGATGAACTGGATAAAACATTAAATTGTTTCATTCCAATGTGTAATAACCGCGAAGGCATCAGAAATTATTGGGTAAAACATGATAACTTTACTTTACTACAGAACCCCAAAAAGCATTATCGTTATTTTATTAATTGAAATAGCTATAAACGGATTTAACTGGCGTATTTTATTTTATTTACTGACGTTTCAGATTATTTACAGTTTTCATACTCGCACGACTGAGCTGATAACAGTCTAAATAATAAAGAGGAAAGGTTTGTTTGTTTGGATTGAATAGGCACCAAAACGACTGGAGTGACATAGGTTATAAAAAAAATAGATCCATGCGAAGCAGGGGCGGACAGCTATGTGTAATAACTGCGAAGGCATCAGAAAATATTATTTTATTAATTTGTTCGTCTGTAGGAAATCGCAGCCCGTTTTTTGCGTCGCCGTTCCACATCCTACTGTTGCGAGTCTGCTCCAGATTGACCTCTTCGATTGAGATCTCGTGTTAAGGAGAAAGGTGTTTCTGGTTTTGGACCACTTTTATAGCGGATTTATATATAATATATTATGTGATTTGAGGCGCGCGGGCGACAAAATTGGCCCAAATCTGGGACTGACAAATTATTATAGAAAAAAACTTGTGTAGTACCTAAAGATTTTTTTTTCGAACTGAATACTGAAGCGCAGTTGGCCAGCTAATGGGTCTTTATTGCAAAACCGGACGGGCGGCGAGCCTCCTGAACAGAGGCTTTCAAGCCTTCGTAATAAAGACGAAAACAAAATCATGAAGTTGCAATTGTGATTATTATGATGCAAGAATGTAGTTAATACACTAGCGTTTGAATATTAAATCGACAGCTCAGTCGTGCTACGAATATGGGAACTGTAAAGTTTTAGAAATTATGAAATACTGTATCCGACTAAGCTGACGTTTACTATGTGGTGTTAGAAAGCATCGTGGTTTAATATATTTGCATAATATTAATATATTTATAACTGCATTTGATAATTAACCTAGAAAATCTAGACACGGAATAAATTATGATTAATTTTATTTTAGACACACTTTTTTAGATTTTTTAAAAATAGATAAATTTACCAAAATTCAAGGTTTTTCATGTGTAACTATTGCTTAAAGATATATAAATAGCCAAAAACAGTCACTTTGTACACCAAGGTTTAAACACTATATGTTGAAGGTGAACAACATATAATATTAGTGATTCACATGTTTTAGTATTCACAGAAAGTAGTCCGCTCGCATGGAATAGATTTCGTCTAAATTGAGGTCTTTTAAAATTCATGACGACTAGAATTATAATATTTATTTTATACAAGGCTATTCTTTATTTAACTAAAATAATGTATACTAATATTATAAAGCTGAAGAGTTTGTTTGTTTGAACGCGCTAATCTCAGGAACTACTGGTTCGAATTCCATTTATCGAGGAAGGCTTTAGGCTATATAACATCACGCTGCGACCAATAGGAGCGAAGAAACAGTGGAAAATGTGTAAAAAACGGGGAAAATATGAAGCCTTATGAAGAAGTGACAGTTAGAAGACTCTGACAGATCTTTGACGAAATAATCGGACGGGCAGGACGACGTCTGCCGGGGCCGCTAGTCAAATATATAAAAGAAGCTGACTTAATGACTGACATATCAACGCCGGTCACACAATTAAGGGTAAGAAAAATGAAATTTAGTTCAGGGGTTCCTTCTGTAACATAGTAAATAGGAGAATTAAGAAATGATTTTCAAAAATTCACCCCCTAAAGGGGTAAAACGACGGTTTGCAGTGGCTAAAGTTCATATTTGTATGAGCATAACCTTATACCGTAAATACTTGGTATGAAATCAGACGCGCGTTGAACTCTTCTGTATGTCGACGGATCAACCGGCAAATTCTGCACTTTAATGAATGTATTTCCGTACAAACGGAGGTTGTAGCAGTTTATTTAATGCTATAATAAAATGTTATTATTTTGACTTTAATATAATCTGGCACATTAGCGCTTGTGTGCTAGTTGGGACACTACTACACTGCTTCGGTGTTAGTTCCTCCTAATTAATCATGCCACAATTCCGCAATTATTACAAAGATATTATTATTATACTATAAATAATATAATATAAAATAGGTAATGTTTTATAATATTTGAACATATCAAAATAATATATTTTTTTATAATAAACTTATTTTTGTAATTGACCAAATATATTATACTAGCTTCTGCCCGCGACTTCGTCCCCGTGGAACTCCTCCTTTTTTGCAGTCGGTTAAAAAGTAGCCTATGCCCTTTCTCAGGCTCCAGACTATCTTTGTACCAAATTTCATTTAAATCGGTCCAGTAGTTTTAGCGTGAAAGCGTAACAGACAGACAGACAGACAGATAGACAGAGTTACTTTCGCATTTATAATATTAGTAAGGATATTCGCAAAATTCAGATTGTTGTGTATTTTGTAAAAATAATCTTTCTAAAATCAACATTAAATTTACGAGCAATACTAACTATTAGGTACATACCTATCATAAAACAAATATTGTTCTTATTTGAAATATTGCTTTAGTCCGAAAATATGTAACTGTGTTTTTGCATTAAGTATAAAATCTGAATTACTTTTAATCATACCGTTAAAGTCTTATAGTTAGGTATTTTAACAATACATAATAATTTTATTAGATACAGTATGTATCGCAGGTAAAATTGTGCGAACACTGAATGTGTGACAGTGTGACAGTCACATTAAATTGGCACAAATTTCTTTGACCAATGACAGCTATTATCACGCCTAGACAGTTTCCGTGACATTTCACTGTCAGTTGACTGTGACATTTCACAGGCGAGCTAGCACTCCGCTCCAATAATCGACATTTCTATCGCTTCAAATACTTTGTAATTATTAACTGTTTCTGTAAGAACTTATGTTTATAACAGTACAGTTTACCTTTACAATGATATACCTTAAGTTTATCACTAAAGGACGGTCGCGGAGCACAGCGAAAAACGGACGTTGCTAGCGTGAGGGCACCATTACTACGCGCGCGCGGCAGAGACAAATAGAAAAAGGGCAACGTCCGTTTTTCTTATTGTTTATTGGCTGACGTTTCGGAGCCTTTACAGATTCCATAATCGTAGCACGGCTAAGCTAACAATAGTATAACGCTAAAATAAAATAAAATACGCGAGTTAAATCCGTTTAAAGTTGATTCATTCCAATAGGTAGTATAGTTTATTGAACTACAGTTGATTATAACTTGTGCCATGAAATACCTCCACTGTTCTTAAGATAATTTAATTGTGCTGTGCCCCTGTAGGTACTTTTAATTGGCAAGTATTATAAAAGCCGCCATTATTTGGGTGCAACCAGTTGGTACGCAACCAATTTAATAATTTATGTATTTCTTAAGTATAACTCTTTCCAGCTAGTGCATCAATACATAAAGATATTTTATAGATGACTATAAAATGTTTAAATAAGAAATATTACTGCTCTCATAAACGAGTAATGGAAGCGAGTTTCGAGAATAAAGACTATACAATTCGTTAGGTAGGTATTTACATTTTTTAAACTAATAATTTCTGATGCCTTCGCGGTTATTACACATTGGAATTAAACAACTGTTAACGGATTTAACTCGCGTATTTTTATTTTATTTTATTAGCTGACGTTTCGGATTCTTTACAGTTTCCATAATCGTAGCACGACTGAGCTGACAATAGTCTAACGCTAAACTTTACATTTTTTGAACTTTCCATATTTAATGCCATAAAAACATATTTTTTTGAGATTTCGCGTTACAACAGATAATATTATATTGCTCGACAACAAATGAGTACTTTTAAAATAATTTATTACAAAAATAGGTGCTTATTAATTGTTATACCTTCGATTGACCATTGGCGGTATAATATTATATATTTACTATTAGAAATAACTACATGGTTATGCAATAAACGATTACTGATATTGCAGCCGAAGGTCAAATGATCAAAAAACCTTAAAACAACAGAAAACTAGCACGGTGACACCTGTCAAATTAACGTTTTTATGACGATTTTTGTGCAGTTTCATTAAAGTTACGGCAATTGATTATGTATTAAAGGTCACCTCATATTATTATAAAAAATTAGAGTAGATTTCCGATCGGCAATTGTCTTTATATTTGCGTACATTTCGGTTTCAATGTAAGTAGTCACGTTGTAAATATTAATTACTATTTGAAACTATATTATTATATCTACCTACATCTAGATACAGAATTAATAATTTAATAAAACAACTATACCTGTGTAGATGGGAACATGAAATAGCTACTTTATTATCAGTTTTAAAAAAAAGAATACTTAACGAAAATTCACATCACATTCCTATAAAAAAAGTTACAATGAACGTAGGTTTGATAAAAAATAAGCATAAAAAAATTAAGGACAAATCAATTATGGCAGTTCTCACAAATACTTCCTAATACTATATACCTACACAAGAAAGTTTACAAAATTTTATATATTTTTAGACACTTCTCGAATTCACACATTTGTCACGTCGAGTGCTGCCGTGTCAATATCAAATGACACTTTCACAACACTAGTTGGTCAAACAAGTGAAATCTAAAGTTGGACAAACAATTTTGACATTGGCTTTGTTTAACATTGATCAAACCTGTTCGATGTCGAAAATGAAGAGTTTTATCAAGATGCTGTTGGCACATAAAATTATCGATGCAACGTGTAGTCATCGAAAGTCATCTTACACACCTACATACATATATGTTAATACTAATATTATAAAGCTGAAGAGTTTGTTTGTTTGTTTGTTTGAACACGCTAATCTCAGGAACTACTGGTTCGAATTCAAAAATTATTTTTTTTTTTTGGATAGACCATTTATCGAGGAAGGCTTTAGGCTATATTACATCACGCTGCGACCAATAGGAGCGAAGAAACAGTGGTAAATGTCTAAAAAACGGGGAAAATATGAAGCCTTATGAAGAATTACTATTTCACGGGGACGAAGTCGCGGGCACAGCTAGTATTAACATATTAAGCAGTCACGCCTTTTTCCAATAGGTTTCATATTTCCGTCCACCTAGTTCATATTACGGTATGTCAATACTATTGGTTCTTCAACTCTTAACACAAGAGAATGACTTGCATTTTATTTTGATCAAATGTTACTCAGAATCATCAAAGCTTCTGCCCGCGACTTCGTCTGCGTACGATAAGCACTTCCGTTTTACCCTTAGGGGTTGGATTTTCAAAAATCCTTTTTAGTGTTCTCTGTTGTAATAGGAACCTTTATGCAAAATTTCAAGCTTCTAACCCGTACAGTTTAGGCTCTGCGATGATATGTCAGTCATTAAGTCAGCTTTTCCTTCTATTAGAAAAAAATAAATGAACGAATCAATACAAAAAACCATGACGGTATGTTCCACGGGTTAATTACCCAACGAACTTGATCCAGGTATTTTTTTTTTGTTCCTTCGTAAATAAATCTACGTATATAAAAATGAATCCCTATTTCTCGTTGCGTTTAAAAATTAGAATATTTAAGAAAACCACTATCAGTACTAACAACTATACTATCAACTTTAGCATAAGACTATTGTCAGCTCAGTCGTGCTACGATTATGGAATCAGTTAAGGCTCCGAAACGTCAGCCAATAAAATAAAATACGCGAGTTAAATCCGTTTAAAGTTGTTTCATTCCAACAACTATCAAATCTATCGATTAATGTTGCGCTTTGCTGGGCAGAACATCATTTCCCGGGACCACTAATTTCCTTATAATTCTTACTTCAAAACATCAGTAATAAATTGTATAAGGACTAGGACTTTAGCATTATCAGCTCAGTCGTGCTATGATTAAGGAATCTGTAAAGGCTCCGAAAATAAAATACGCGAGTTTAATCCGTTTATAGTTGTTTCATTCCAAAGTATTGTTTTATTTATTATTGTATGACCGACTATTTAAAGCTTGTCTCTAATAAGGAATATGTATAATAACAGCGAAGGCATCAGAAACTATTATCAGTAGTAAAATCACTCATCGGTTTGTGAAACTGCCTCACTTCTTTGAACAGATAATCGGCGCCCTACAATTTCACGCGCTATTATTTCATGACGAGAAACTATTCGCCATTTGTGTGGTTGTCTGTGTATCACTATTATTAGTGAGCTTGTTATTTAGTTGTTACGCAGTAGACTGTACAGTTAAAAATTAGATACTTAAAAGTTAAAAGTATGCAATAAAATTGTGTGCGTAATGAAAATGTGAGCTTAAAATTCGTGTTTTGTTACACGTCTATGTCTTTTAATATAGGTACGTTCCTTGAAATTATATGTTTGTTGGTAAAATTATGTTTTAAAAAATAAAATCTTATTTTTATTGAAATACCAGCGTATGATTGATTTCATAAAAAAGGAGAGAAATAATTTTTCCGCGAAATATTGACTCGACCGATTTCTTTCCCCCCTAAATACGTGCATTGTGTATCGTGCATTGCTTTATTATATTTTGGAAAAAAATAGGTTTCCGTCCGAAGCCGGGGCGAACCGTTAATTTATTATACTAATGTGGACCCCGTTTGGGCATAGGCCTCCAAGTTATTCCATTTCCTTCAGCATTGGGCTCCACCCAGGTCTTCAACTCAACTAGGTATATAGGTGAACATAATTATGTCAATGTCATGTACATAGTGTTTTCTCAGTGTGGGATTTTATGATTAAAATACAATTGATAGTTCTCGTACGACCGTTCACGCTTGACTGGTTGTAACGCTAGCCCCGCCATATGACAAGACTTTCGCTTTTATCAATATAATATTTTATGAAGTAGTTAAAAGGATGTTGTTATTTTTTTACGATATAACCTTATGCCTAATGATTAGGTTTAGTAAAAGTGGTTTAAAGGTACGTGATATAAAATTTCTAACTAGATCCTCTCTTGATTGAATTGCTATTTTCCTGAGCTGATGTTACGTCTTACTAATCTATACTAATAATAATATTGTAAAGAGGAAAAGTTTGTTTGGATTGAATAGGCTCCAGAACGGCTGGACCGATTTCAAAAATTCTTTCTCTGTTGGGAAGCTACACTATTCCCGAGTGACATAGGCTGTAAAAAAGGTGAAGTCGGGGCGGACATAATAAATAAGATTGTTAAAAATGATTGCATACAATTTATACGTGAAATAATAGAATGCTAACCGGTTATAAATCATGGAAGAAGGCTTAGGCTAGCCGCCGTTTTGTTTTGTACTAGACGATATTTTCAAATTGCAATTATTTGGTAATGATTCGTAGATTTAATAAACGAAAGGTAAAAATGCACATATGTACTTACCTACCTACGTTATTACCGAACCTACGTTGCTGTTATACTAAAGCCTTATATATTTTGTGCTTAAAATATAGGTATAGGAACTCATTTAAATAATCCCATGTTATATTAAACTCGAATACATAAATGATTATAATATATACAGAAATCCGTATTTATTTCCTTTTAAGTACTCATAGAAAAATACCGTTTCTGTGTAGTGGGAATCTCTTTACTGAATAAAACTTTATAGAAGCAAAATATTTATTTATTAGCACTTACAGAGATCTCGCAATCCTGAGAATAAAATTATACTCGTCTAAATTAAAAGTGAATTTCTTTTCAATTATATGGTGGTTTCGTTATAATATTGCGGTTTCACTTTTAACTTTAATGAAACAAGATATGACTAAGTTATGACTCTTGGAAATTGTTGGGTCGTAAAAGGACAGTGTCTTCTCTTCCTTAGTCATAAAATGTAAAGGAAGTAAAATTTAAAAACTTGCTGAATAATTATTAAAGCAATTTCTCTTCTGTTTTTATTATCCATACGAAAGTTCCAATTTCATTTATAACCCAGTAATGACTAAGGATATATAAAATTAGGAATTATAGTTACAAAAATATTTCTCCAAAATTCAGATTGTTTTGGATTTTGTTAATATTTATATTCACTTTAGCGTTAGACTATTGTCAGCTCAGTCGTGCTACGATTATGGAAACTGTAAAGAATCCGAAACGTCAACAAATAAAATAAAATTAAAATACGCGAGTTAAATCCGTTAATAGTTGTTTCATTCCAATATTTATATTATCGCAAAATTCGGAGTGTTGTGTAATTAAACTAAAAAGTAACGTGTAATTAAAATTAATTATTTTAAAGCTACCTAGATTTACCATCGATGTTTTAAACCAGAGTCAAAAATTTAAACTCAATTCGACAATTCAAAATATAAGTTCTATGTAGTTAGGTATATAAAGTCCATTTTTGAACTTGTCATGGTCATATGTTATTAGACATAATATTCAATCGAGGGCAGTCTAGTTACGAGATTCAAGGCAATATTTAAGTTTTGTGCATTTAAGGTCGGGTGAGATTTTTGTGTGTACCATACTTAGTTATTAAATTTTAATTGGAATGTTTAGTAGAGAAAAATAAACTAAATTTTAATTATGTATTGCAATGATAGAAGTTTTAGGTATAAACGTGTAACAGTGAATAATTTGCTTTTTGAAGTTACTTCCGAGTTTAGTATCTATGCAAATATAATAAAGAGGAAAGGTGTGTTTGTTTGTTTGGATTGAATAGGCTCCAAAACGACTGTGCCGATTTCAAAAAATCTTTCACTGTTGAGAAGCTACACTGTTCCCGAGTGACATGCTATAGAGCGAACCGCTAATAAATAATAAAGTAGAATTTAAATGATTTCACTTTCTCCGCAAAATAATCAACTTTAATAAATGAACAGATTTTTCATTGACGAGATAATTGGTCTTTTCACCGTTTTACCTTCGATGTCATTAATAATGAAGAAGAATCATTGTCCCAAATAATTATGTAAATTAAACACGAGACTAGAATTCGGAAACTTTCGTTAGGGAAAGTGTTTTAAAAATCATAGAGAACGTCGAATTGTTTATAGGTAACAAAACACAAGGGAACTTTGACTTTATTTTGTTGAAATAAGGATGTTATTTGCATAGTAACACAGGTTACAATCAGCTGTTACCGAAAGTGTGTAGTGACATTTTAAATAGCACTGGTTTAAAATGGCTCGTCGCTTATGTACTGAACTCAGTAAAGGTATTGGAATGAAACAATTGTTAACGGATTTAACTCGCGTATTTTTATTTTATTTTATTAGCTGACGTTTCGGATTCTTTACAGTTTCCATAATCGTAGCACGACTGAGCTGACAATAGTCTAACGCTAAAGTGATTTATCCGTTAACAGTTGTTTCATTCCAATGTGTAATAACCGCGAAGGCATCAGAAATTATCAGTAAAGGTATGTTTATAATATACCTAGTCATAATACTCTCTTCATTAATAGTAAACAAAGCTTCTCCGTTATTTAATAACACTAAATAATACAGTGAGATCCCAGTCACCCCAGATTTACGGGATTTTATGAAAGATGAAACTTTTAGGATTAGTAGTAGTAAAATAAACTTAAAAAGGAATCCATTCTTTCATCCATGCTTCTCGCTAAGCTTAAAGCGGGGCCATTTTACAGGTAATTTCACAAAATCACGTAATTTTTTTCCCATTGAAACGGGATAAAAATTATATTCAGGATGATACGTCATAATATCATGATTTTCTTACTGCCGTGAAAATTAATTGGTCGTATAGGAAATGTCTATAATTACCTCTTCACGGTCACCAACGTAATTTGAACCTGCGACCTCACGGTCGTTGTCCGTTAAACGCTAAGCAATTAACGTTGTTCTCACATGTCTATAAAACTATTTTCTACTGTATTAGTTTAAATTATCTTAAACATACCGTCTTTATTGTAAAACTTGATGATAAAGCGTACATAGGGATATAGGGACAGGAAAAGCAACTTTGTTTTATACTATGTAGTGAAGTAGGCTTTTAGAAGGTTAGTGGATATCGCGCCGGATCTGATCCACTGCGCGCGCGCATATGTGTCAAGTGACAGAGTATATTGCAAATAACTGCAGAAAAACGACAAAAACAACGAAGCTCTGTCAATAGAATATTATAACGAAATATTTTTGTTCTTTTCTAATATCTATATACTTATTAGAAAAGAACAAAAATATTTCTTACCTAAATAAAAATGTTGCTCGATATGGTACTCGCATAACTTCCGATCGACCAAATTGGATATTTTTTTGCGCTTGTTATTGTCAGGACAAGGTTTGTACCAATGCTATAGAAAAAAAAATGGCGGAAAGAAGTTTATCTGAGCTAAAAAACAATTGAGGTTAAAAATCTTAATGTTTCCCAAAACACCTATAAAAGTTTTCAAGAAAGCTGAGTTTAAAATATTTTCATTAAAAACATAAGCCCAACAGTTCTTTGCAATACGACATCTCTAGAATAAGTCCGTATGTACAGCGGCCCATCGATACCGTTATTATTGCAAATTCTTTACTTCCCAACACCGTATTGACAGCGGGGTCAAGAAACGGGATGTAATTTTGTTCCTAGACACTAACATGAGCGTAGCGAGGTACAGGGCAGCTTTCTCCCTAGAAGTAACCTTTAGGTTTTGATGACCTTGCGAGTGTCGAAAGTTACCTTAGCTGTACTCTTAGTTTGTCTACGCCCTTCCCAACTAGGACAAGAGTTCTATATAAGTATGTTATGTAAAGGCTGTACAAGGGTGATTGCTCTTATTCAGCCTTTGTACTGCTTATATAGAGCTTGTGTGCAGCTTGGGTTGGACACTGATTATAAATCATCGAGACTATGATGAACTGTCAAGTGGACATTTTGTCAAAATATTGAGAACGTTGTCGACAAGGAGAAGATTTGTTGTGTCGATATTGTTTCATTGTCGATATCAAGAAATAGGAGATGACATCGACATGACAAGATGTCGGCCTATATTTTATTTTACTTGATGAAGTTTCAAAAACTTTACAGTTCTCACATTCGTAGCGCAACTGAGCTGACTTGCTGACGATAGTCTGTCGGTAAAGTCATCGATCTACAATTCTAATGCATTTAGGTACTATTTACTAAATTTTTTACATAATGATTATAACATAAATAATATTGCCTAACTGCCTTTTTTACCGTATGACGTCTTATATTCTGATCAGTTTTATGGAAACCTCATAATACCTACCTACTTACAACCAGTTGCTAAAGACCTTTGGTTGTTAATTGGCGACGGCAACCACTTTCACCACCGAAGAAAGTGTATTTTCGATGCATACTATATTATGTTTACCACATATATTATTATATACCTACTCACCAGTTATATATGTAGGTACTAATTTACTCATCCTTTAGTTTCTAATAAAATTAATCCTATTAGTAAAGAAGTTTAAACTTTATTTCGTACAGGGTAAAACTTATAATAAATGTAGACTGACCATAAAGTACCATCTCTATTTTATGTTCAATTTCTTCAATGAATCACTGCATTAAGTTAATGAGACGAGCATAATCAATTTTAATTAGTAGTTTGTTAATTATGCGATTAAATGGTCTGTTATTTAGTATTTTTACGGTTGTGCCGTAAAAAATATTTCATAAATATCGTTATAAGAAAGGTTGAAATTATATTAAAAATGTTATTTTATCTGTGGAACACAAAAAGAACTTTTGTTTATGGCTTAAATCTTTGGATTCAAGACCTAGAAAAAGTTGTCTACGGATGTTCCTAGTTGGCGGTGACAAGCTTAGTCCATTCATGAAACTAGTTTAGAAAAGTCTACATTAATTTTTTATTCGTCAACTAATTGATGTTAGAAACAGACTAAGGTCATGTACACGTTAAGCCAAACCATGTGCGGATTAAAACTTTATTAATTACTAAGTTTAAAGAAGGTCGTTTAAAACTATAACAGAGTTAAGAATCAAGTTCGTTTAAAACCATTAAACATATTTAATTAGGAATTTCGTAATGGTAACGATGTAGTTCACCTTATATTTTATTTTATTTGCAATCAAGGATCGAAACTTACCTATAATAACTGCTAATAGGAGCAAACATCCGAAACATGCTATTTGTAGAAACTTCATTTTTAATTTCAAATACCTATATCACTTTCTTTAAAAATCACACACTGTTTCACTGCATTACGTTTGCATAAATATCAGCACTAAATACACTGCCTAAAACACGCACGCAATTTAAAAACAAAAAAGTTTTTTTTTTAATTCGCAAACGTCAAAAAGCCCGCCGGCGCAATGGCGGCAAATATTTGACAGCTACGTTTTCGCGCGCAACGAGCAACTTCGTTCGAAAGTCAAACGCGCACTGCCGCACTGGCCAGAACTCAGGTCTACCACCACCTGCTATCAAGCGAGCGCGCTAACCACCCAAATTAAAAGTAAATTAATAACTGCGACGCTGTCTTAATTTGCCGACGTTCCTAATTCATTCACATTGCCCCGTTGCGTTTTGAATACTGCTAACCGGATAAATTGAAAACGAGTTATTAATTCCATTTGGGATCTGATTAACTGACGTACTTAATTTATAGAGTTGCGTTTTGCATTTATCTTTTACTGCCGTATTTTGAGAAACCTGTTATTGGAAATCTGCAGTGTTAACATTGAACTCTCTCACTCTGGTATTTCTGAATCGTCAGTGCTAACAATTAATAGAGTAATTTAAGGTTATCGTACGATCATTCATAGTTTTTTGTTAACATAATTGGTACCTATTTATCGATCGTTTGATTCACGCGATTTATTTACGTGTTACAGTTTCTTTCTCTTCTGGTTTTGTTTACAATAAAACGATGTTTCGTAGTAAATAATTAAAAAATATAATATAAAACACTGTAGGTTAATTTCAGTTACCTATATAAGCATTTATCAATTGAAATAGGAAACTACTTAATGGGTGTACATTTGACCTGCTTCCTGTTCCCGATTGTCAAAGCCACACTTAGGTCTGTAGAGGTACTAAGGGTCAAAATTTCCCGCGACTCACTCCGAACTAAGCAAAGCTGGCAACATCCAACTTGGTACCCGTATAGAATGGACCACCATGGCAACACAGCATGATTAGTACCTATTGCCACATTTTTCAAATATTTTGACTTATGGGCATAGATTTCCAGGTCACAAATACGTTAAAAACGGATTTGCCACTAGTGTTTTTTTTACTTGGCAATACTGTCGCGTGAAATGTATCCCAAAAAGTTGGAAATAAAAACTAGGGAGTTTTGATTTAGGGTAGGATAGGATTGTCCTAATTTACAAATGGTAACTTTCCCTCTTATCTTATTATAGAGGCATATTAATATTAGTCATAAATAAATAAATTGATAATCATGCCTACACCCGTGTCTTATCCGAATTTTCAAAACCGGTTAAGTCCGGTTCCATATTAAAAGTGAATGCTGGAAAATTGATTTATTAGCAGTCATAGCACACTTTCAAAACAAATAAATTATAGAAGATACAACTATGATAGAAAGAGAAATTTAAAAGAAATGTTTTTGTAACCGATTCGTATCTCACACGTAAAGATAACCTATTTATAAGTTGGTAGATACCAACGTAATGATCAATTGACTTTACACGATTGTTTTCTAAAGAAATATTATAGGTACCTAAATATATTTTTTTAATTTTCTTACAGCTTGTATTTATTTTATTAAGCTTTAATATAACCACATAATACTTGCGAACACGATAGACGTCATTCTACCCGATAAAGCACCACCAGGAACCCTTTGAAATATAGATACTTACACACAAAATTACATCCAATTTGGTACATCCGTTTAATATAAAATAAATAGGTAGGTAGGGTGAGTTCTAGTAAGATCAGACACGATTAACAGTGTACGACGTGAATTTACGCCTAATCTGGGAGATTTTTTTTAGTGCTGGCAACACGACAAATTTATATTAAAGTGAAATTGTAATATTTTGAAAAAAATATACCTCATTGAGTTTCTTCTCGATTCTTCTCAAGAGGTTTTCTTGCTGAATCGAAAAAGAATATTAATTTTAACCTTGACATTCATAAGTGCCTATAAGAGCCTAGCCTGGATAAATGATTATTTGAGTTTGAGTTTGAGTTCGACATAACGCGCCATTTCATAGTGCCCTGAAAATGTCATGTTGCCAGCACTAAAAAAAATCTCCCAGATTAGGCGTAAAGAACGATAAACGTCAAAGCTGAAAACTAAAATATTTTTTAAATACAAAATAGACCTTAGTACTTAGGTATTACTATTACTCAAGTATCTACCTTCTTGTTTATAAATGTCGTAATAACCTAATGGTGTCAGTATAATGTCGTAAGCGGATACGGATACCTTGTAATAATCATTTCTCCTGATGATTCGTACCGGATCCATTTTATTTCGAAACTAAGAAATTACTTGGTAATAATTTCATTTTGCTATTAAGAAAACCCCCGGAAAAAATATCTAAAACAAAGAACAGAAAGTTTTAAGAACTACTTAATTAGGTAGGTAAGTACCTAAGTAATCAATGACTAAGAAAAACTTGATTGTATTTCTATAATATACTTCTTGAAACAAAAAATGGTTACCCGTAAAAGAGTAGGTACCCTACTAGGTTTAGTCCAGCTACCTTTTTAGTAATCACATAAGTACCTACCTAAAAGAAAAGCAGCGTATTTATTTTTTTCAAGTAATTTCAGTATACCTTCATATTTATTTTCTATCAAGACGAATTTGCAAACTCCCATTTAAGGTTGAGCAAAGCCGTATTATGCGAAATGAGTCATTTTATTGCAAAAGCAAACGTTTGAAACAATCATGTCGTATTGCATAAAAAGAAGTACGGTCTGCATCAAAGAATACCTATACCTACGGGCCTAGACAAGGTGCCAACGTTCAACGTTAACGTTAAACGAAACGACCAACATGTATGGGTTTGTGACTTACGTGACGTACGCGGATGTCAAATCCCATACATTTTGGTGCCAACGTTTAACGTTAACTTTGAACGTTGGCACATTGTCTACGCCCCCTAGTGTTAATAAACTGGTCACAAATTACCCCGGTTTAACACGAATACAACACAAAATTATTGCCAATCATAAATCATCTTACCATTTTGGTACTACGATGTAAGTATAAATCGAAATGCGTTTTGAATAGAATAACTACCTATCTGTAAGGGAATTAACTCTATATTGGTTTTAATTAAGCTGTCGTTTCCATAAATTTCCTAAGTACCTACCTACCTACCTTTAAAAAACATTTTTTTTTCTGTTAGATCCGTTACTTACCTATAGGTAAGTAGTTTTTTTGTTCCATTGAAAAATAGGTTAGTTACTTAACTAGGTACTACACCATGGTAGGTAGGTACATAGGTAGTTAGTTAGTAGACATTTAAGTAGGTAAGTAGTTAACCAATAAGCCTTACAGTGGAAAATCGAAAAAGTTAATTAAGTAGGTACTTTTTCTTACAATATAGGTACCTACTTAATTAGGTGTTCTTATCACCTTGCGATTTAAATTATTATAATGTAGATAAGTACGCAACTATGCCCTAAATACTGTCCATCTTTCCACTCCAATTACTTCCATTAATAATTCAAATTCCTACTGCTTCCTACCACTAAACGGAAACCACCTTCCTTAGTAAAATCGTCTTGCCAAGGTAAAACCTAATCGGTATGATTTCTCTAAAATAATAATTATTACTGTGAAGCCGAACGTTTTGAAACCTTAACGTAGAAAAAAAGTACATATAATTATTATTATATTACCTTTTTCTCATTTGGTTGCAGGTAAATCCGAATAACTACTTACATAAATAATGTACAGAAAGTAAAATAAAAATACCGTAGTAAGCGACATCTAGTACAAATTAATAAAACCGTTTTAGTTTCAAAAAGTTACTAACAGATGGCATACCTGTTATATGTGATCCACGCCATCTGCCGAGCCCATTTGTCTTTAAATTATATTCGAAGAGTATTTTGACACTTGAAGTTTTTAAAATACACACCAGATGGCTCTATAAAAGACAACGGTTGCGTTTGGATACTGTGTCCAACTTTGTTAATTATCTTGTATGAAAATATCTACGTTCATTCAGCCAATTAATGTAGTGTCAAATTCCACAATGAAAGACAAAATTGTTACTGGCCTGTGAATGGTTTGTGCTAATATAACTAGCTGATAAGAAATTACGAACTCAAAGGACAGTATTCAAAGATTCCAAGAAAATTGACGAATTGAACTACCTACTATTTTATATACCTAGGTAGGTAAGTAATTAAAACACTTAGGTTACAAATAAAAGTGTGAGTTAAAAATTCCATAAAAATATTCTAATACCCACACAGGACAATTCTATTATTCTAAAGTAAGTATATCAAATTACTCGCACAATATAGTTCCTGATTTTCGGTGAAAATATAAGAGAGTGAGAGAACCTGACAGAACAAATTTTATTTTTTTTTAAGTAGGTATCTACCTATTTATAATTTCGCATTCCGTAAAACAAGTCTTGTGTCGCACACAGTATCCGAATGAACTCCATGTACAAATAAAAAAATATATTACAAAATACTAAAATACTGTAATTATTGGTAATTTAAATTAGACAGAAATAGTTTTTGTTATTTTTGATTGGTAGCATTTTTTTACTTTATTAAAATTTGTATATTTTGCATTTATAATAAACGCAGTGAGCAACGTGAAGTTATCCGCAAGTAATGCGTTTCGTTAGCAGTGAACGGAACGCAGTGTCCGTCGTATAGATCGCTGGCTGGCTGTCTGGCTGAAAATAGTGAACGAAGTATGAGTTTTCGAATATGTTCGAATAAAAAGTGAATTGAATTGAATAGTGAGTGACTGTCATCCAGCAAGATGGTTGATGACGTGTGTGTTACGGAAACCGCTGAAAGTAAAGGTACTAGTGCAATTAAAGTTAAAACGTGCCGTTTTTGTGTAATAAGTGTTTAAACACCGTCTAACCCTAAACCGTGTCGTGGCCCCACGTCGCGGGTCTATGCACCGCTTTCGAGAATGTCCGCAGTGGTTGCTCGCAAGTGTTATGTTTTGTTTTTATCTTTATTAGGCGTCTTTTTAGCGTCGTGGTATGTTCTATTATTAGCCAAATGCGTGCCAGACGGTTACAAGTGCGCAGGAATGTGCTAAAAATGTGTTGTAATGTCATTCCCTGCTGTGTTCATGTACGAAATTGAATTTTGACTAATTGCATAGGCTGTATACCGTTATTTGGTTGTTTTTTTCCACTATCTAAGTCTATTTCATGGGTCTGTGTCCTTATGTAATGTCGTTTTAATCAATTGTTGATTCTATGATGCGATACTTGACTCATATGTGCCATATGATTATTCTGTCTGACATTCGTTGTGTTGTGTATACCTAGGTATTGTATATACTTGCATATTGGATTTTTGCACTTGTAACTTAGTCCAAGCATGCATACTTTCTCCAATGTGCCTTATCAGCTGTCTTGCATTAATTTAGTGCAAGGTGCAGTTATATTTGACTTATTTTGTCGTATTTTGTAGAGAAATTGAATTTATCACTAGTATCAGTAGCATGATAGAGATATGGGTAATCCATATTACACCAATATATGGTTAAGATAGTGGGAAATAAACATAAAAACTAAATTATCTGCAACCATAAGACATAAATTAATATTTCTTTGACATGAAATTTCTCACAAATGAAAGGTAGGTATTATGAAAAAAATCTTTGTTGTGAGTTTAGTAGAAACCATTTATTTTTGTGCTAAACATAGTCATAAACTCATAATATTTTTTTGACCTTGGAATAGATAGGTGCTAGTCTCATAATTATAATTTTCAATTGATAGATAAGAAACATTTTTTTAAACAATTATGCTGTATTAACATTCAAAATCGAATTATTGTTGTAATTATTGCATCATTATATTATAGATTTAACTTATTAGTAAACGGTGGTATGCCTATATTTTAGGTACATCAAATTATTTTATTGATTCTCCTAAAACTGAAAAGAAAGATAACCCTTGTGACTCCAACTGAAATAGGCACATGAAAAAGTTCAACAACTCTTTTTATCTAGTTCCATATATATAAAATATTAAAGTTATAATAACTAAAAAATCCTACAACCTACAAGCCTCCTACATGGTGGTCTAATGACCTGGTGAAGGTTGCATGGTAACGATGGATGAGAGAGGCATGTGACATCGTTGGGGGAGACCTATGTCCAGCAGTGGACTTCTTTTGGTTGATGTGATTATGATGATGAACTAAAAAAAATATGTATCATCTGAGTCGATCATCTTTAGTTATCCTTATTTCATAATTTATTAAGTAAATATAGCGATCCCTGGCTTTGCACAGATCCCTAATTTTTTTACAAATATTTTATAGCCTATGTTACTCAGGGTGAACATAGCTTCCCGACAGTAAAACAATTATTAAAATTGGTCCAGTACTTTTTGAGTTTATTCGTTACATACAAAATACAAATCTTTCCTCTTTATAATATTAGTTTAGACTAAACAGTAATACTAAACTGCGCACAAAATAGAATACTGATAAAGTTAGCCTAGGCACACTTTACACACTATAGTACCTACCTACTTTAATATATCTTTCATGTAGATATGAACAGATAGTGCTTTCATTTCCCATTTATCTCAATATCATGTTTGTATTGGATTAATATTAGTGATAACTGCATGATAATGGCCACTTCGACTGTTGATTATATTCATAGTACATGGACATTCTAATTTACATGATTGTTAAAAGTTTAAAATCTGTGCTCTGATAAAAATGGAACCCGATTCCCAAATCACTATAAACCTGGACTAATTTCACTAATTTTTTTTTTTTGTTTCGGTTCTTATGATCTGCAGAAGGTTCGTCTGTAAGAAAAATCTAAAAAAATACATGGAAAATAAAAAAAAAACAAAACTTAGTGTACCATATGAATGAAAACAACAGTCAATTCAATTAATGAATGTAGCGTTGATTTGTTGAAGGGTACTATGTCTTCTGGGACCAATAGTTGTTAATAGTTTTAACTAAATAATAATAAACCAGTAGCCACATGAATACTACCTTTCGTCTCGTTACTTCCCTCGCCTCTGCACGGTGTGTGGCCGAGGCATAACATACACTAGTTGAACCTCTAGCCATGCTCAACAATTAAATTCTCTTATCTTAGTTGACTGCAAGCGCACCAAATAATGCTGGTTAGATATAATTTATGGAATAGTTATATTGCAGTGCAGTGCAATCTTGAGATGTACTCAATGGAATTCTTAAATTTTAAATAAATATTATTTTCTTAATCTACTTAGACAAAATTTATTGAAAATTAAAAAATACAAATATATTGTTGTTTCCTATACAAGTTTAAGTATAGATTTGCTTATATTATTATTAAGGGATACAGATACAGTTACCTAGTTTTATAAATATGTAAGTAATATTTATATTTTCAATGAGGAAAATTGATATTATAAAGTTATAAAACAACTGTAATTTACTTCAAACAGGTAAGTATAGTAAATAACTGTCTTGTCTGGATGGATCTCCCAACTTTGTTAATAAATAAAATACAATTTTGTGAATAAAATTTTCATGAATTTAAAAAGGTGCTTCCAAATGTAGGTACTATAATTATGCCATAATTTAATACCTACATGAAGTTAGTGTTGATGTCATCAAACTATCCTTAACTTTTAGTCTTGATATTTCTACTGTCAGCACTTCAATCTCTATAGGATTCAGTTTAGAAATCTTATCCAAACATGGTCCATCGCCAGGTCGATTGTTGACATTCTCTGCATAATTCATAAAATGATGTCATGACTCATTGACTGGAGTAATAAAGTTGTTTGTATAATGACTATTATTTCTAAGACATTAAAGAGTGGTTTTCCCTAATTTGACAGATATTAATATCTATTAATTGAATTGTCTATGTGCATAGATATGTTTGGATGTAAAACTAATAAAGATTAAATATTCAATGTGATTCAAATAACATTATAGGAATCGATTCACAGAATCATTGGTAATATTAAACAGGTGACAGTATTAGGAAACTTGACCTTGTGTGTCAGTAATGAATTCTCAGCTTTATTGTGATTGGGAAAACGTCGAAATTTCCATAATTATTCTAATGTTTTGTCAAGCAAAAATGCACTTTATGTGTAGGTAGTAAAGTTGCGAAATTACGTAGGTGTTGGTATTTCGGACGTAACCTTATGTCAAACCTACGTGTTGAAAGTTTTGGATATTTTGTTTGGGCGCCATTTGGTCTGTATCGATTATATGTTGTAATTATTTTTCAAAAATCCATTCTAAGTTTTATAAGTCCAAGGAAACGATTCAGTAAATAAGGATAAATAAAGCACTAAATTCCTACACTTTTGGAATACCCAGATAAGTACCTATAAGCCGTTGCTAGTATTCCAATTATGTATATTAAATCATTATAAAAATATAACTATCGGAGATCGCTCATAGAAACACGTATAGGTGTGTGTAAACATAGTTGACCTGCCGATAAGAGCTAGCATTCCAACATCTCTTATCGATCTATTGATATCGACTTGTGCAAACAGATCTCTCGTGATGTACTCGTGATAAAAGTATGTACTTACCTATCATGTACCTCATTCATGTTTGTGCCTGTTTTTCTTAATAAAATAAAAAGTATATGAGAAAGTGCAAATGTCAATGTCATTATGACGTTCTTAAATTTATAGACAGACATTCTCAATATATACCTATCCAACATTGTTCACTAAACAGCATCCAAAAGAGATTTAAGTATCTGATAAAAATATCAGCCCATTATTCGGAATTCTCTACAGTTTTGGTTATACATGTTTAGATGCTCATAATATATTATGTCTCCCAATTCGGCGTGCCTCTAGTCATAGTCATCTTCCAGTTTTTTCCACTGAACTCTATCCTCTGCTACTCTAGTCCAGAAGGGTCCCAATGCTAGGCAGATACCGTCTCTCCATCTTGTTCTCCCCTTTCTTCAGCATTCCTCTCTTGGGTTTCGACTAACTGAAGTACCCAGTAAATTATAGTAATTACATTTAATTTGATTTCTCCAGCCAGTTCTCTCCAAATGCCTTAAATTTTATGATACCTTTAATTAGTCAGGGGTTAATAAACCTTTGATCATCTAAATCGTTGATCTGTATTCTTCAATATTAAACACACCTTGTAAAGATAATGATGTCAGTCCGATCTGAGTCAGTGCCACCTATTATGTTGTCAACCCACGCACAAACACCTAAATAATTCCATTAGTTGGGTAGCGTACGATTATACTCAATCATTTTATTAATATTTGACAGTAAGAGTACCTTTTTTCTTTTCCGACTGTAATATAAATTACTTTCTTTATTGATAAGCACATAGTTGAACCAAGAATACAGTTTTACGTTCAGCTAAAGAAGCTAGGCTGCATGCACGCTAAAAGAAGCTAGGCTGCATGCATGCTAAAAAGTTATGGGCATAGGTATTAAACACGATTTCAAGGGATCCTTATTTAATAAACTAAGGGAAAAACTAAGTTCACTAGTCAATCAGTAATCATTAGTTTAGTCTTATGAACACATATTTGGACCTTAAACCTGAGTTAGGTACTAACGCTTATTTATGTTAAAGTTACGTGAAAATCATAGTTGACGCCATTTTTACAAACCTCTGTAGTTTCAGTAAACTTAAGAGGTTGGTACCGTTTTTTTTAATACTGGAATTAGTGCGTATTTCTCACGTCTAACGCGATAAATACCGCTATCCTAATAAAGAGGGTTTCATTGATATGTCTCTTTATCTTAAACGACCTATTATCTTTTCAATGCTGTTGGGAAAAGGTCTTTTTTCCACTTATCTGGGTTTTGCACTGGTGTTATTAGCTATAACTATCAGAATAGATAGTTATTAATGTGACTAAGAATTGAAATATTGTGCAAGACTTACTGCTATTTTGTGAAGGAAGATAGTTGAACTTGAATTAGTTTAAATATAAACTTTAGTTAGCAACGAAGTTAACCTTGAACCGAGTTTACCGTTCGCCCTATGAATATCTTATTGCAACGAGCCCTCCCTCAAATGGAATACGGAATTTACATTACGTATCTCTCGAGAGGTACTTAATTACTCCATCTTAGGTCTAGGTTTATTTACTTAATCTTTAGTAGAACAAACATTTCAAAAATTTCAAAAGTCTTGACTTGCTTTGCTAAAATTTCTAAATCATTCAACAAAACTGAATTGAGAAAATTTTGGAGGTGATAGTCTCACAAATTTTTACCAATAGTCACTCATAAATAATATATGCATACATCTAAAACGATGAGCAAAACAAATGTTTAATTAGCAGGGCCTTGCATTAACAAAAGGAGTGCCTTGTCGAGACAACGTATAATTTTTGCGTCGGCCTCACTATTGTTCCGGTTTTAATTCCTTGTACATCTACTTAGTTCGGTTCGTGTTTTTATTGCTCTTCTTTTGACAAAATAATACCTAGTAATCAATACTTTAATACATGGTATTAAATGAGGCTCTGTTACAATGGTTTTGAAAAGATAGAACGTTGTTTAGGTGAAATTTAGATTGCATTGCTGTCATTAATATGCAGCTAAATCAAGTCTCAAATACAATGTTGTGGTAACAACCAACGATGCACTAGAATCGCTATATGAGATTATGATAATCACAATCCCTCAATTTTACCTATCCAACCGTGCAAAAATATGCAATAATTTTGATACATTTGTCTCATATATACAAATGACCTCATAACAAAGGGCCATAACCTAAATCGTTGATTCGCTATCGTTTATAGAGCATCTAAAACAGCTGTTTAAATCTTGATACGCATGATTAAACATCTCGGCGGCCATTTGTCTATTAAAGTTTAAGTTCATTCTTCTTGCGACTCAAGGTCGACTCAATCCAGCCTTAGACTCTAGGTAGAATCTAGTTTAAGACGAGAAAATGGCTAACTGTAAACTAGAGGTCTAGAGGTCTATCTAGAGAATTTTAGTACACAGCAAAATCGAAACTTCTATACTAAGTATCTATCTTTATCCGCTTTTCACGTTTTTGTCTTTATCAGAATGGAATTGGAGACACAATGCGTCATTTGATTTGAAGTATCCTAATTTTATCAATTGGAATCCCAGACCTTTGTTGAATTTTCGGTCCATTTATTTAAGTCCTAGATACAGCAGGATTATCTTGTATTCCTTTTATTCCGTGAAATGGTTTGGCTTTGTGTTCGCTTGGATTAAGGCCGGTTGCTTTTATTTTTATTTTAGGCATTCTAATTAGATTTATTGTTGGCAGCTCCTTTATCTGAATTACTTAAGTACTCCCTACAGTTGCGGTAGCGGTGGCAACATTACTTGCTTTAGTAAGAATATCAGTAAATAATATTTGATTTTTAATAGTGTCTTTATGTATAAAGGTATAAATTTTTTATTGCCAGACGGCGTTCCATTAACTATTTCGTTTCGTGAGTTCATTTACTTTTGTGTATTGATCAGCGAATGGATTAGTATTTCTTCAACTTGTCTTTCCCACTATTAAGCCTTGTAATATATTATAATCAAAGCCTCGACAACATTCCTCATTCGTTACGTCATTTTATTTACAAACTTCAATCAATAAACCTATTGATCTTTATGTCCAATGAATTGAAACAACATTCTTCTATTCACCGATCATTGATTCCCGCTTATATTAATGCGTGTCCACTAAACTAGCCTGTTCATCATAAGAACCTTCTTGGTTAGTACGAGCGCTAATACTAATGGCGTCTGTTTTATTGTAGACGCTTGCCTGGACATGTGTGAGTGTACGTGTTTGGAATTAATTGGGTCAAAGCTTTAAGGGTTATGTGCTTTTTGAGTCGTGAACGTATTAACAGTGTGGAATCGGAAGTTATTCATGCTATAGTTTTGATCGATTTGCCGCAATCATGCCAAAGTAATAAATCGTTTTGTAAATTTGGCTATAAATATTATGTTAACAATCTAGTTCGTTACATGGGCGATGAAAGTGTTACTATGTATTAATTATTGAAAATATATCTTAACTATGTTTTCACATTTAGGCTTCAGGTAACTCAGTTGCAACTTCGTTTAGTAATATTTTGTCTTAAACGAATTTAACTTTTACCACATGAACCGTATAATCAAAATTGTGGCCCATTATCGCGTTACTTTCACCCACACGCTAGGCTTCAATAAACCATTCTGTAGATGGTTTATGGGCAATAATCGCATGCAACTGGACCGGAGCGAAGTGTCTTGCACCAGACTAGAAAGGGTCGTTAGTGAGTTTGGGCGGTTTGGCGAAATCAAGTGTCTTAAAAATGGAATATGATCTTAATATTCACACTTTCAATTGTTTATTGACAGCACTCGAATGTTTGCGAGACTGCTTCTAAGTCTTTTGTTAATGTTCATTTAAAAGCAGATCATAAAATTCTTATAAAAGTAAATGCACTTCCGACGGATATATCCACTTGTCTCTATTGTGATCACCAGTGCCCACATAATGGTTACCAATTTTCATGAATATAATATCGGACTAACTAAATCATCCGCACTGGCTAAAAGAATAAGTTATGAAGAAGTTTATGAACATGCTGAAGTTAGTCGTCTAAGGTTGATCAAAGTTTAAATTGATATTTGTTGTTTAAGTTTTATACATTTGTGTTAACTTAATGTCGGTATATTATTATATATACTTGACTTCGCCTAATAAAGCGCACATACAGCAGTAGAGTAACAATTATTCTTTTTGCAGAGGCCCTAGACCGAGCAAGATTAGCGCGCGAAAGACGCGAAGCCGAACAAAGAAAGAGACTAGATGAATTACGTGCGCACGCGGCAGCAGCGCAGGCACAGCGAGAGAAGAGAGATGAGGAGCGTAGAAAGAGACAGGCGGACCAGCGAGCGAGGGACGACGACAGGAGAGTACAGGTGAGAATGAGATATCCTTAAAAAAGAAGAGTCCAGAGAGATGAGACGTCTAATTTGAAAAAGAGACCCTAAAAAATGCGAGATTGCTGAAATTGACCTCTCACCATAACATTATTAGGTACCCGTTTGATGAGTAGATAATTTACTTAATAAAGATTAGAAGAAAACATGAAAGACTGTAGAGTTGAGATGAGTAAAATAAGATCTGACAAAAGTAATAGTATGATCATTAATGTCGCAATGCGGTTTCAGAAGGATTTTTTCGTAAATTTAGAGAAATTTAAACGTGCATATTGTAGAGGGAATCTATTAGTATCACACGCTCATCGTTTAGCGCCATTTAACACGTGCTGCCAACCAATGTAAGTCTTAGATTTGTACAAACAGAATGTTGAAAAATTTGGTTGTAGCATGTTGGCCAAATTGTGTGCACATTATTGATATAATTCCTTTTTGGATCAGTCGTGATAATTAAGCTTACTGTCTATCTCGTCTCAAGCATGTTTTTTCTATTATAAGTTCGCGATTTAGTCTTTTTCTTATTTTTGACTAAACTAACCTAAATATCTTCACAACGGAATATTGAAAAGATTACGGCCATTACGTCGTCGTTTCCGTCGAATTTGCTCAGAGCTAGCCTAGTAAATACACCAATACCGTGTCGATCTAGGATTTCAGAATATGTAGGTTAATCCCTGGTTATGACGGAACGGCTAGGAGCAATTTGATTGAAATTTGTAGACTGTATCCCAGACTGGCGTTAGAAATTTGGTTGCTAATTTCGGAGCAATATCTTAGAAATTAGTATTGTGATTTGTGTTATCACAATTTACACACGTGTCATTCAAAAATGACCTTGACTTTTAAAGATAAAATATAAGATTGATCTTAGTCTCGATGACAAAACGTAAGTAGATATAGTAAGACTGAAAACAAAGTGCTCTCGAGATTCTCCTGCGGATCTGTAGAAATGTTGACAAAAGCCATTATATATACAAATCAGCTTTCTTTTGTTTCAAAACATGCAACATTCCTCTGTGTAACTCTACGCTACTTGTTGTGTGACGTACGCAAACGTCCTTGCGCGGTGATGTCATTCTCTCACCGCTCATACTTATTTAGCTATTAAGATTTATCTCGGCTGTGTTTTATTTAAGCTGGTAAATTGTTATGTTATCACTTGTGATAAATGAATTGAATTATTTGTAAATGGTTGCACCTATAATTATTTTGGATACATTAATAAAACCTTGGATATTGATCAAAAAATAAGTTGTACCTTCTTTCTTAAAGAATACATTTTCTGTCAGTTCATTGTGACAAAGCAATAGAGAATGTTTTAAATTTTGGAACGTAGATTAACTTAGACTTGTTTCGAATATCCTTTTTTGTCCATTTTGCGGCACTTCGCACTCATTCTATTATTTATTTTTCATCACTGAGTGGATTCTTTGCTGAGGTAGACAGGTGTCTACCACTATGCGAAATATCTTCTTACAGGTAAGAAGATATTTCGCATAGTCTTTTATTCGGCCCAAACTCCAAAACTCACTATATAGGATATAATTTGAATAGTTTATCTTTCAATTAGTTTCTATGAAACTGAATAACATCAGGTGATCGTGTCGACGGTTATGTAACGCCTATATTGTCAATTATGAGGTCAGGTCAGTATACTTGCTGCGTAGTACGATTATTAGTAACAAAGGAGTACACTACTTGATCTACATAGTATAAGATTATATACTAGGTCATGAAGCCAATAGAGCAGTCTAGCTAGGATCTAAAGTAGTTAATTCATTTAATGAACGGTATCCGAACTCATATGAAAGTAGTTCATAAACTGCATCTATTATATTACATTTACATGCCTTTAAAACCGTTTGATGTGATTGTAATTCGTTGTTTTACTATTTGAATTTATGATTCGACTTAACATCTGAAACCTCATATCAATTTACACTAAGCCTAAGCAATAAAAGGGTCCCACGCGAACCAAATCTTCCAAGCCGGGCTTCCTGTAAGCTACATAATGAAATACCAAAACATCCCACTCATACATTAATGGCGCATACGGAAATAATCCGAAGCCGTTGTTGTGCATCAAAAACATTTAAATTTAACTCTCCACCCGTCAAGGAGTCAAAGACAAAAATACACTTCCTTCAGGACCAAACAATTATATCTATACCGTTGACAAATTCAACACGACTTCTAACTTCGTCAATGGAGGCATTTCCCCGTACGCAGACTTAACTTTGTGTCATTAGTCCGACAAACTTACACGTGCTGTCTGTAAAGTTTTATAGTTATCCGAGTATTAGGGAAATTAGAATTTGTCAGCTGTAAATTTGATTTTGTTATTCCGGGTGCATTCTAGAATTATGGGCGTTTTTCAATCACCGCTCGCAATGGACCGCGTGATAGTGAGTGTATCATTTTGAAAGTGTTCGGTTGCGTTTTACTTTTGTGCTGTTTCTAATGGAATTGAAATTGGTTTGTTACATTTTATTATAAGAGAAATATTCTTCATACTGTGTTTGAATACGTGTGATCTTTGTAATACCTCCTATCGTGAAAAGTCTATTTGTTGCTTCTAATTTAACCCTGCCCTCGTAATTTACGTTTGATGTAAGAATTTCGATTCCAACAATTCTACCCGTCACTATTTTTGTTATTTTACCGTCATCCAATACAATACGTAGGTATTCGATTTATTGAATGTCATAAAATATGCTTCAAGGCTTTCGTGACTAGACTCTCAGGATGTTACCATGTAAGTAAAATCAGGTAGTTTTTTATAGATTTCCATCTCTGTGTTCATTTGTGCATTACGTTCGAGGTTGTATGCTGTATTTCCAGTGGTCAGATTACAAATGATTATTTTTTAGATTGTAATCTAAAGATACTTAGTATTGTATTGAGAATAAACAAGAAAGATAAGTAACAATGATTCGGTATTTATTTTTACGTACGTGTGTTCACTCGCGTTGGTACGATTGTAGTTTCTATTTATTGCATATTCTTACTATCTCCATATATAAATTACTAGCTGTGCCCGCAACTTCGTCCGCGTGGAATAGTTATTCTTCATATAGGCTTCATATTTTCCCCGTTTTTTACGCATTTTCCACTGTTTCTTCGCTCCTATTGGTCGCAGCATGATGTTATATAGCCTAAAGCCTCGATAAATGGTTTTTTCAATTCGAACCAGTAGTTCCTGAGATTAGCGCGTTCAAACAAACTCTTCAGCTTTATTATATTAGTATAGATTAACATTTACATCCGAAATCCCAAAAAAAAAAACAATTGCCAAACGAACCAGAATTTATTTATTTAGATGTTACCACGGTACGCCGAATACGTGGGTATCATTCTCACCGCTCGATTGACTTTATCTTCGTGCAGACTTCCTGATTCCGATCTGCTAATAACGCCCAACTCTTGTAGAATTGATTTTAGATCAACACGAAATTATCAATGATACGCGAAAGTGCGTTTAATGATGCAGTGAGATCTCCACACAATTTGTTGAGTTCATTACGTCATTTGTGTTTCTTCTGTCCGTCATCGAGTCGGTATCGAGTGCAGTATTCGCTAGGTCTATATTTAGTCCCAATAAACATACTTGATCGTAGACCACTGAATATCCCCGGTGAAAGCCCGTTCGAGCTTGACATTGACACTATTACAGATTTGGGTTACTGCTCCGCATATTGGCACTGAAAATTCTTTACATTGTTTTGGCGGTGCGATTTTAGAATACACTCTTGGTTATTCTAAAGCGTGGCTTTCAATTTTCAGCATCATTACTAACTTTATAGCATTTTTTGTGTAAATCTTTTTTCTTGGTCTGGTTCAATATCCTACTGTTTTGTGTGGGTTGATGTGCACAAAAAAGATGTAAGTGAAAAGAGTGCCACGTGTTGCTGTGATCATGTATCATACCTCTCCGTTTATGAGTCTTCATGATGACTCGGTGTTTTTTCTGTATCAGTCTGTTAATAGCTTATTACATTAAACGAATATTTAGGCTGCGTCTGTGCCAAGTAGGTATTAGTTATACACTATACAAGCTTTATATTCCAAACTGTCTTATTTAATTCGTGTACGTTTTTAAAGTAAATTTTATGCTACATATAGCCACCCTGAATACGAAACATTATTTCTGCAATCAAGAAAGTTATAGTGGAAATCGTTTGCAATTGGAAATATCGCTCAATATAAATGACTCCTTTGTTTTACGATTCGATCGTATAATTCTCAATATTAGAAACTAGGTGATATATTTTATCTCGTTTAGATCGATGTGTTATTGTGTGGCCACGGGCTGGTGCCAACGATCGATTTGGGAGAGCTGACGTAACGTTGCTCTTATCTCCCACAGCGTAGTATTTTAATATGGTTTGATATCATACAAAGTGCAGTAAATGCGACACCACTTAAAATTCACATGAAAACTAAATGGAAAGCCGCTCTATATACTTAGTTATAGAGTTATCAGAGTTTATAATCCATGCGATGTTTTCATCATTAAAATTATCTTGCATCTAAATAAAGACTATTTTTCTGTTTGAGTCTTTATCTTGATTTTGGTGCCGGAAATTTTGTTATGCCTAAATAGGCATGAAGACTGTTTTTCTTTGTCCATCGAGTAGATCCGAATATTATTGGACACGTAATTTTTATTTCTCAAACGAACAATAAATGACAAAGACAAGCGCTTCAAAAGTTCGTGAGTGTGGTCTCGTTACGTCACATTATGGTATACATTAAGGTGACGTCGTCGTGTCCCCACTCCCAAAGAGAAAAGTAAAAATACAGGTCCAGTAATCTATATACTATTATACTATTATACTATAATATTATAAAGAGGAAAGATTTGTATTTTTGTATGTTTGTAATGAATAGGCTCCGAAACTACTGGACCGATTTCAAAAATTATTTCACCTTTGGAAAGCTACATTATCCCCGAGTAACATAGGCTATATAATATCACGCTAGGTCTTATAGTTGTGGAGCAGTAACCGAAAATGTTTCAAAAACGGGTGAAAAGTATCGTTTCTAAGGCCTTAAAAAAATCTTAAGTCCCCCCGTGCGAAGCCGGGACGGGCCGCTATTTTGAATAATCTAACTTACAGACTAAATAGAAATTCGTTAAGTCGTCATCCCTATGTTTTAGTAAGACTGCGGCAATAAAAGCAGAAAAGTGTAGATAAATTTCCCGTGCCCATTATGACATTATGAGACTGTTCACTTTCACTGAAGCTGAAAACGTATTTTATGTGATGAATGTTCTAGCGAAAGTGAAAGAGCTCATTGGTCTCGGTGCTAAAGTGTTTCTAAAGCCGGGGTTTGAGACTAAATACAGAACTGTCGGTGATTTGATTTCTCTAAGAACCCATTGAAAGTTTGAGAACGTTGAAGTTGTTTTTACCGTTGTACCTATTTGATACCCGAAAGTCTGTACCCTATGTATTTGGATATAGGCGTTTCATTGTACGCTAATTACTTACTTGTATTTTGGGATGAAACAGTTACGGATTCAACTCGCGTATTTTATGTGCTGACGTTTTGAAAACTTTACAGTTCTCAATTTCTCATATTTGTAGACGATCGAGCTGACGATAGTCTAAGAGTAAAGTGATATAACGTTAGCTAACTTTCAAACTGCCTAACCTAGCTCTCTTCAAAGCCGGACTCACTTCAATTATTGTTCGATTGCGAATATTATTGTTTTGTTTTCGTGTATTCCCATAATAATCCGGTAATTTTAGCTTATATTAGATAAAAATCTCGGAATTCGAGATACCCGGCTGTAATTTTGTAAATAGTTGTAAGTATATTGACATCCTTAAAGTTGTCTCAAAACCTACATATGGTAGGGTGTGAGCAACTATTAAATTTCAAGGTCAAAGTGTCAAAAAATCGTTATTTTTGTAAATTTTTAAACGGTTCACCGTATAAAAATTTTTTTCAAACAAAATTTGTAGAGAATTTTGTATTCTACAATATTGCCAACATTTTTCACACGATTTTTTGACACTTTGACCTTGAAATTTAATAGTTGCTCACACCCTACCATATGTAGGTTTTGAGACAACTTTAAGGATGTCAATATACAACTATTTACAAAATTACAGCCGGGTATCTCGAATTCCGAGGTGAATTCCTAATTTGACCGGTCTATAAGGTAATTTGTCACGGAGCCAAACAATACACATGACGATGAAGCGACTTGCAATTTCTTTGAATTATCAACCGTGTTATCATTTCCGTCACAGATAACGATTATTCATTGTTTTAATCATGTTTCATTATTTAATTTAGGTGCACGGTCTGTTGGAGACGTGTTTCTACTATGTCGATTTTGGAAAACAGTGTTTAGTTTTGTGAAATGAGTGATCGTAAGCAAGTGCATTTTTGTCCTTGCCAGGTAAACAAATATTTGTGAATCTAATAATAATCAAATAAATTGTAAATTGTTGGAAAAAAAGTGTCATGATAAGATATTTTTTAAAGATAGTGTTTTTTATAACCTAGCTTAACTATATTGAATTTTTTATTGATAAAAAGAGTTATCATGAAAACAAAATGCGTAATGTAGTGGCAGTGTAATTTTTAATGCAAAAACAAACCTACTGTGAATATAAACCAATTAATCCATTAAGACAGATAAAAAAAATAACAAAATCGTTCAGCCGACTTTAGGAGTTAGTGATATAGGTACTAACAGACTCTTCTAGAAGAATCAAGCATAAAAAAGATTCATTTAAATCAAATCTGATGGAAATTAAGGGACGTTGCGTTTCGATCAGAGTTGTAGGAGAGATAGGTACTTTATGAGGAGAATCTCAACGTGTTGTAAAAATGAAGTGATACTAATCTTCTATACAATATATGAATGCCTACCCTGGCGGGATGCTAATGCACGCGTCTGCTTATAATATAAAGATATTTTAAGCTGAATAGAGAGGATAGTGACGTAGATTTCTTTGAAGCAGTTGCTTTTATCTTTGTCACGTTTGCATTTGTAGTGCATTCGGCGGCATAACGGTATCGATTAAACCGCATCGCTAGCTCTTGAGTTGCCGCAGTTACTTGCATTTTAAAGCCTAGCTTTGAGCTACATTTGGCAATGGAATCTCTACTTGTTTAAGGCCTTTCGAATGTACCTTGACCCTTTAAAGATATACTGTCTTCTACGACTTAACAACAGATTGTTGAGCGACAACATATTATACATCGCGATCTAAACCCATAGACAAGATATATAAATCAATTAAATATATTTTCAGTAAGTAAACTTTTCGGAAATGCTTATTGTGTATAGTGTAGTTGTTAACATAGGGCTCTGTGCGTTATGTATGTTAATGTGTTAAAAATAAAACTGATTGCTGGGTAATTTATATGAATGAGGCAAAAGGAAAATTGGCAATACATTATACCAACAGAGTAGGTACATAATATCGTCTTCCCTGACAAATTACGGGTGAACATTATATGAATCAGCAAGAGTTGATTCGATATGTTGTCATGAATATTGGCACCTACTTATTTATTAATATTAAGTTATATTTGGTGGCCAATCTGTCACGTTTAATTATTAACTTGTTGACTTTAATTCTATGTACATGATGGTACATCGCTGTATATATACATGTAGATTGTAGACTAATAATCGTGACAGTCACTTTACGTAATAATTAATGTACTTATTTTCTTTCCCTTCGGTTCACAGGTAGAAGAGCGCAAGCGTGCGATATGGGAAGCGTCCGTATCGCGGCGCGAGGCGTTGCTGCAACGCGAGCGCGAGCGCACCGAACGCCTCGAGAGAGCGCGCGCCGCTCGCTCCACCCCCCGGCCCGCGTTCGCGTTCGGATCGTCCACACCCCGTCTGCTGGAACCGCTGGACTCGGGGGGATTCTTCTGGGCTGCGCGCAGGTATGTTCGTCGTACAGTTGCTGCAACGTTTTTCAGTGTGCCCGTAGGATTTCATTTATAGTAAAAGTTTTATAATTAGAGAACATAGAATAGAAGAATTGATGATTTTTAGCACTTCAGCTTGCCCTTCACCTCCTCAAATAAAATTCCGCCAAAGATACAAATTCGTCTTTATGCAAAGTGCTCAAAGTTGAATTTAGATTTTAGTTTATGCAACCGACAGTATGCAAGCGTTGCCAAGATTTTGAGTGATTGTAGACCTAACTACAGTAGATAAAATATTTTTTTCTGACTAGATGATTTTTATATGCACCATCGAGTTAGACAAAAATAAAATGCAACATAAACCACTCTGACACAATAGTCTTATAGCATTACTTTTTAGTCCACTTTTCGTCTGGTGAATGTTGCATTATGTTTTTGTCACTATTATGAGTTAAGTTTTTATTTCAGCTTCGCTTCATTATGGGCTCTATTTCTATTGGGTGACGGTTCATTCTCTATTATCGGGCCCCCAGTGAATAACTCGAATATTTTTATTACGTTCACACTAATTTGTTGTTTTTTGTTTTCCCCTCCCACCAGTACCAACCCGATTGATCAGATGAACTTTTTTGAATCACTGTAAGATCTTTTTATTTTTTTTTTTCTGTCACGTATTTCAGATTAATTTATACTAATTTAGTTTGTGTTAGTTTACTTAACTTTACTAATTTGTTATGTTGTACGATCTCTAGTCAAATGTCAGTTATTTTGCCCACTGTAGAAAAAAAAAATATTTTTTTAGCATGTTTAAATTTAGCTCGTTCTTACTCATAACTGATAACTTTTGAGCTAAATTCACACTCACCCATACTTCTGCAGTAACACACATTTCATATCAAAGAAAAAGTGGTCTAAACATATTTTGTAATTCGAGTCTTATCACCAGGTGACAAGGTTGCGTGTGTTTTGTATACAAACAAACGGTTGGGCCAGTTTTCTCTTGAGCTCCATTTGTACACTTTATTCCATATAATAACTCACGCATGCATTAAATAATATTACCTTTATAAAATTATATAGGTACATATGTATTTATGTTCATTCTTTTATTTAATATCACATGAGTAATGGTCTACTCAGTTTAGTTCTATTTAACTTTCACTGCATCCGTCATAAATTAACACTAGCAATGCATGTAGGTATTTGCATAATGTGCATTAGAAACAATATTTCATTCTGTTTGATATATTACACTAGTTATGCCATATACTTACCTATTTGTTTTTACGAATTATTTAATAGATTGTCTGATCTGATTTATTGTTTTTTTGCTTGATTGTCGAGATATATTTATACTTCTATACTAATACTAGCGGCCCGCCCCGGCTTCGCCCGGATCCCTTTTTTTATAGCCTATGTCACTGTTAAGCTACACTATTCCCAAGTGACATAGGCTATAGAATATTTTGAAAAAAATTAGGGATCCGTGCGAAGCCGGGGCGAACCGCTAGTATAATTATAAATATACTCTTTTGTAAAGCCTATAAAGAGTTGATGTTTTTAAATTGACCGAAACTAGTATAGTTCGTCGTCTGTACGTCCCCTTTCTATTTCGTAACCACGAATTATTACTTAATTGTCTAAATTGACCTTCATTGTTCCAAGTTTTTTTTTTAAACGTAACGGTTAGCTATCCGACATATATTGTTTATGTATCGTGAGTAGGTACGTTTATATCTGATTTTATACTTATATAAGGGCGATCGTACACGGCGTATTTTAAACGCGCCGACGACGCGCAGACGACGCGCGTATGCGCGCTTCAAACGCATCCTAGTAACCTAAGCACACGGGGCGATCGTAAAACGCGCCTCTACTGCGCTTATGCGCGCAGATACAGCGCGTTTTGCCCCTACACTGCTCCTTTGTACGCGCGTTTGTATCGCTTCAAACGCGAGTATACGCGCTTCATGCGCGCGCTTGTTTCATCAATGTAAACGCAACAAACAGCGTCCGCCGTGTACTATGGGCCTAAATCTTTATAAAATTAAACGGTCGAACATTAAACTGATATAGTTATATGTATTTGTATTTAAGGGCGAAATTTGAATGGGTAACAGATACTTGGAGATTTGTAGGTATATATATTTTGCCGTTATAATTTTATTAATATTTATATGGAATTGTAATTCTCACAAATGGATTTTCACGGTTGTGAAATAAACGATAAAATCCTATAATAATAATGCGAAGAAATTTAGTTAAGGCATAGGTAGTTATTTTATATGTGAACGATGCCATTTAAATCTATAGAAATAGTATCTAGGTCGAATGTTCCTTGTGTTATGGCATTTATAGTGTGGTATTGTGTATTCTAGGAATTTGATACTTACACTACAAGGTTACTGTGCGAGCGTGAGGGCACTATTACTACGCAACGTCCGTTTTTCGCTGTGCTCCGCGACCGTCCTTTATTAGTAAACAAATAGGATCACTATTATTACGTATATACGTACTTACTGTATTACTTTTATATTAGTGTGGTCCTACTTTTTTCTTTTATTTCTTGGGGCACCACATAATTTGATTATATATCTCAAGAAACTATTTCAGTATTTTTTTTTTAAATGACATTTGGGGGTCGCTAGGTATAAAATTTAAATAGAAACTCAAATTGTATTTAAGAGGCAAATCCGACATTGATAGTAAATAAAATTAGTAAAATATACACCTGCACAGCACCTTGAAACACTTTTGCAATTAAAAAAAAAAATTAAACTGTCTGAAGTTAAAATAGACAAAATAGCGCAAGTTTTTGTTTATTCGTATCACGATTTGCATGATTCACTTTATTAATCCGTTATAATATTATGATAGAGCAATTTCACTTGAAAACACGTCGAATTCACCGAATTCAAATCAACTATTATTTAATTATAACTTATGCCGTTGAACATTTTCTTAGTAAAATTAGTACTAGCTCTAAATCTAGACAAGACCTTATACAGCTTAAGCTTAAGTCTATTTTTCAAGTGTTAACAGAACGCACATAAGCCTATTAAAAGAACTACTGTTTAGCTAATTTGCCGCATGCAATTTGAATTATATGCAGTTGAAATGTAGATCTTAAGCTTATATGTCTAAGGCTTAAATTTAACTGTTGCATGGTTAGAGATAAGGTGTTTATGCTATTAAGTGTGTTTAGTACGTATTACGTACCTCGCATGCCCTTCGAAGGTCGTTATAGTAATGTCTATGTAATTGCTTTGGGATTTGTGCGTATTGTGGTAATTGTGTGTGAACGTTATTCTTGTTCCCAATTTGGATGCTTTTGTACTTTTTTTTTGAGGTCACGTTTATTTTGATGGCTTTTAAGGTCCCACGTTTGCTAATTACAGGTTAACAGTACTTTTCGTTGTCTTTTTTATATAAATTAATCTATGTCGGATTTAACTCGCGTATTTAATTTTATTTGCTAACGTTTCGAAAACTTTACAGTTCCCATATTTGTAGCCAGACTGAGCTGACGATAGTCAAACGCAAATTAGCGTGTAATAACCGCTTTAGTAATATGTAATAACCGTGAAAGGCATTATTATGTTTTTTTTTTATAAAATAAGTATGCGCTTATTAAAATTTTGTTTGAATATTAGAACCTAATTTCAATCTTAAACTCGAACTCGTCTTACTTATTTTTCTACAGTAAAATTTTACCATAATCAGCATACGGGTACAAATATTAACTGATCAGGATAAAGAAATCGGCTTTAGTATGTATCGATTTACAGCCCTAATTACCAATTCATCCGGCGTAAGGCTCGACAGATGGCGACACTTCCGTCGTGGTCCGCTGACCTGTGACGTCACCGCATCCTCTGACGTCACGCTTCCTCCATTGTTTTACGTCGACCCCATTGTTTTGCAATGGCTTTATTAAAATTTTGGCAATGGACGGGTTTTTTGCAACGCAAAAATTACGTGATTTTTTTATTGTGTCTGCTCGTATTATGTTTATGAGATAAATCACAACTACGCTTTGTTATTATAATTATATGTGCATATATAATATCGAAGGCCTTTTTCTGTACTCCTCTTTCAAAATTGCCGCTACGTAAACGTTGTAAATAGTACGTAGTTTTTTGTGTTTTTCTTAAATTCAGTCAGAGATTCGAAATAACATAATGTTATAAGACACTTTTGTAAAATATGTAGCTGCAATCAAAACTAACCCTTATCCCTTTTATTTTGTATGTAATTAACGTTTATATTCGCGTATTCCAGGGCTGCATCAACGACCAATGTGATGTTCGCGTCTGCGCCGCTCACGAGACGCGCCTCCGCGTTACATTTAGACTCTGAAAATGATGCTAAAGGTGAATATAGTTTTTTTTTATCTATCATCATAAGTAGGTATTATTTTTTTCATAAAAGTCACTGTCAAAGTGCGCGCAAATACTTCTCTGCAATCTAACAATGAATTTTAGTCTGTAGGGCTGGCAATAGTGGACAGATGTCAGTGTGATGAACACTAGCATCTGTATCTGAGTCTTAGATGTCTTGTATGTATTTATACCCACAGTACACTTTGCTGAAATTGAAACTAGATCAATTGGTGTGAATTTTGCAAAGCTATCTGTTATTTTATTTATTTATAATTCTTCATCTTGACAATGTATATATTTACTTAACAACTTCTTCTTAATAATTGTTATTTTATGATCATAATATCATTTTCATTTCGCATTTTAATCAATTAAATTTTCTTCATCTTGACAATTTATATACCTAGTTACTTAACAAATTCTTCTTCATCGTTGTTATTTTATGATCATTATATCATTTTCATTTCCCATTTTAATTATTTAAATGTTTTACGCTGCTAAGGACTGAGGATGTTCACCAGCTTCTGTAAGTATCATTTTCATTTAACAAAATATATTGAAATGAAATTTCTATACCATGTTTGCATGTAATAAATGTAACTATACTATCACCAAAGCACGCGAGTGAGCTTAATTACTGTGAGGGATGATTGTCAGCTGACCTTTGAATAATAAAGACGGTAGCATAAATTCGGATAGACAGACAGACATTCCATGACATATAGAATATTGGTTTACAATAGCATGATAACTTTTTTATTTTGTACTTATCGGATACGCGTATATAGGACTAAACGCGGTGTGACATCTTTTATCGTGTGTTTATCCTACAACGCAAATAAAAGTTTTATGCAAAACATTAACCTTATTTCGATAGAATTAAAGTCGTTTTCACCGTAAATTTTACAATTTTAAATTACATCCTTATTCAAGCATAACAAGACTGCATTTTCCCTAATCCCTTCGCAATCATCTTTGATCTTACTAGAACCTTATTGCAAAGAGTTTAAGGTTCGATTCAGCTTACTTGTTTTGGATAGACGATAAACAAAAGCTAGTGTGTCTTTGCTAATCGAGCGAGTAGCGGCCTTCCGACGGATTATAAGGGATTATGCTAATACTATGTAAGACATGAGATATTATGGAGTAGAGGAGATACCCAGGTGTACACATATGTGACCTATTTTACATTTAAGTACAGGGAAAAAATGCTTATAAGTGAAAGATCGTTGCAGGAAAGCCTTTGTTTCCTAATCACCCGTAATTTTTTTTTTAATCTTGTTCGTTAATTTTCGGAAAATTTTACGTCAATAGCTGAGTTTGAATAGGTGAATTGCTTTATAAACAAAACGTTGTCTAAACTGAAATGTGTTTTTCAGGCGTGACAATATTTTTTTTCACATGATATTCTTTTGTGGCATATAACAGGTCACTGGTGCTTTATTTATGAATAGAATCATGAGAAGTTAACGAAATTTAATAAGTCTGTTCACAATTTTCAAAATGAACTTAAAATGGCCGTCGTCGAAAAACTTAGTGGTCTCATATTCGTAGCACGATTGAGCAGACGATAGTCTGACGCTAAAGTTAGCGTTAAACTATCGTCGGCTCAGACAGAAATTAACTTATTTTTTTTAATTAACTTAAACCAATGCTATCTTACGATCTTGTCTATGTTTACATCACCCATAATCTATAATATGAATCTGATTTTTGGCAGTAAACTTACTTAAGTACGATACTTTACATTCCAGACGAACCCGACCGACCCCCGCCGCCGGCCGCGTGGTCGTCGGTGGCGCGCCGGCGCACGGACCTGGTGCCGACTCTGCCCGCGCCGCGCGCCCCAGGTAGAGCATACTCCATGACGAGACTCGACAAGCTGCCCCCGGCGCGCCTCGCCAGCCACTCGCCCTCCATGCACCACCTCAACAGGACCCGTAAGACGAACTTATACAGCTTGCCAGCTCTGGGTGCTTCAGGACGCTTTGGTTTAAGGCTTTTGTCACTTACTTGTGTGATTACTTTATTCCGTTCGTGAGAATCACAACTTCCAACATGTACTAGTAAATTCCTTTACTTAACAACCTCTAATTATCAATCGAAGTAGAAGTCTTGAACAGGCCGTTAACCTCCAACATCGAAACATTACGAATTCATTTTACAATATTTGTCCAAAGAACAGCCATCTCCTATTTTTGTTCCCGCGTCTTCAGCCATGACAGCTCGAGACTCGCCCCTGATTGGCCACGGTCGCTCGTCCGCTATTGATCAAATTATACAATAGCCAATCATACATATATATATCAGCGCGAATGTTGCCATTCGTAACTTAAACATACCACTAAAACTAAACAAATAACAATACTTTTTGATTCATGACACTTGTTATCTTTTAGACTCTTTTAACCCGACGCGTGACGCAGTGGAGTGAGCGAAAGTATGGCTCCAGGGTAGGCACTTCATAAGCCACACTGTGCCTCTATGGAATGCTCGCCCTTGCTTTTGACCTATTGATAAGGTTGTTGGTTAAGACTTGTGTGATGAGTAGAGAGTTTGGCTGTTCGTCCTCAGAAATGATTAGTCTTCTTCCTCTTTGGAGATGTTAGATGTAGGATTGAGAGCTGTGGATGTGTCGAAATTACGATGTATCAATTTCTGACTAGACTTTGATAAGTTATAACTTTGTAAAAAAACAATATGAGGCTTGGAATAATAACTTTTAAAGGTATATTTTATATGTTGCGAACACATTGCAAGTATATTATTTTTCCTGAAACTGGATAGATAATTTGCTGATTGTTGATAAATATGTAATGTTACTAAAAAATCGCTTTTGCTTCATTTGGGGAACAGGTGTGTGTGTAAACTGCTTGTAATCTTTTCAATCAATTGTGATTCTAATGCGATGGTCTTTGAGCTGATTTTCGCAATGCAATGTGATTACCCGTCCGTCTTTTGAACGCTTGGCGTTGCAATTGCGCTTTTTGTTGAGTTTATTATTTATTATAAAGGTTTTTAACCTCTGGTCACTAATAAGCTAACTAAATTAAAAATTGATTTTTAGACTGGGAAGCCTAAATCGTTATTTTTTTCTGGTCGTGTAATCTCTTCTAAATTGGGTTTTTCTTATAATTGGTTTTAAATTAAGGGTAAAAGGTGAGCACATACTTTATTTCTATTGGTCTAGCACTCTATCGGGCTATGGTCGCTTCTGAAGGTAAGTTGGGATCTTAATAATAAATGCAAATGGTGTGTATACTGCACTAGAATTAAGATTTTGTAAATAATACTTTTTTATTTAGTTATAAAAATATTTCTTCTGATCCTTATTCACCTTATTATTTTTCCATTTCCTTTACGTTCACACAAATTCATTCCGTTTTTAAATTATGACTACAAAAAGATTAAATGGTTCAACATTACCTTCACATAACTTTTCTAATGTAATTCACGAGAATTACCAAACCTTAAAAGCCCTTTCTCTCTTTGTACCCTTATATTCCATACGAGAGAACGAAATGAACTTTTAAGTTACCTACTTTTAATTTCTGATGCCCTTATGGTTATTACACATTGGAATGAAACAATTATGAACGGATTTAACTCGCGTATTCTTTGCTGACGTTTCAATTTATAGTTCTTATATTTGCACGACTTAGCTGACGATAGTCTAACACTAAAGTTTAAGTAAACCTATCATCAAAAATTATACCTCATTGAGTTTCTTCTCGATTCTTCTCAAGAGATTTTTTTTTTTTGCTGAATCGAAAAAGAATATTAATTTTAATGTTGACATTCATAAGTGCCTATAAGAGCCTAGCCTGAATAAATGATTGTTTAAGTTTGACATTGGAATGAAACAACTATGAACGGATTTAACTCGCGTATTTTTATTTTATTTTATTTTATTTGCTGACGTTTCGGATTCTTTACAGTTTCCATAATCGTGGCACGACTGAGCTGACAATAGTCTAACGCTAAAGTGATTTATACAGTTATGCAAACTACCTTATATTTAAATCCGAGCGAGTTAAATCCGTTAATAGTTGTTTCATTCCAATGTGTAATAACCGCGAAGGCATCAGAAATTATTATTTAAGTTTGAGTTTGAGTTTGATCAACTATGGCTCGATTTCCCATCCTCTAAATAAAAAATCCTTCCTTTCTATCATACTCCATAACAACATCCGTGGTATAGTAAGTCTGTAAATAATGCACTCGTTGAGAACGAAAGTGACTCAAACTCTAAATATATCGTCACTCCATTAAGAATTCTAAGTCTAACATTAAAGTTTCAATTCGCGTACTGTCAGACATCGAGTTAGGTCTCTTTCGTTGTAAACATGGTATTGTAAAGATGTGTGTGCACGTAGAGCCGCGGTCCGGCGACACGACGCCCGGCTCGCGGCCCGGCTCGGCGCTGTCGGCGGCGCCGGGCTCCGGCCCCGGCCCCGGGGTGCTCCGGCGGCCGCACTCGGCGCCGCGCCGCCCGCGCCCCGCCTCCATCGCCGGCACCGGCGTCAACACGCCCAGAGGTAACATAGCTGTTTATATTCATATGTACACATTAATACACAACTTTCAAAATCTAACTAACTCTGTCTGCCTGTCTGTCTGTTACGCTTTCACGCTAAAACTACTGGATCGATTTAAATGAAATTTGGTACAAAGAAAGTCTGGAGCCTGAGAAAGGACATAGGCTACTTTTTAACCGACTGCAAAAAAGGTGGAGTTCTACGCGGACGAAGTTGCGTGCAGAAGTTAGTCTTCTACTATATAAAAATAAGTCGGGTTTTCCCTCCTGACGCTATAACTCCAGAACGCACGAACCGATTTGGCTAATTTTGGTCTTGAATTATTCGTGGAAGTCCAGGGAAGGTTTGTAAGTAGAGAAAATTTAAAAAACATATTGAAAAAGTGTAACAGCAACATCTTTCTATACTCCCATATACAAAGTGATTGATGGTAAGTGATAGAAGACTTTGACAGATCTTTGACGAAACAATCGGACGGGCAGGACGACATCTGCCGGGGCCGCTAGTCTTATATGTATAATATCCTTTGTCCTGAATGACTGACGGATACGCGCAAGGCCCAAATCGCTGATCATAGAGGTCTGAAACTTGGAGAGTGTGTTCTTTGTATAACGTAAGCGACCCAAAGGAAGACATTTCCCAAAATTCAACCTCTAGGAGTTGAAAAAGGTGTGCAAAGTTTGTGTTGGTGAACTGTAATGAAAGCAATAGGTTTATGAAGAATATAGGAATTTAATAAGGTAACTTTACAAACGAACACAATATCACAACACTCGACCAAATCAACTAACAGACTGACAATTCCAAAAACAATCGATATATAAAAATGGGCAATAGCCAATAAAAGTAAAACTATAAAACTATATACACACAGCAAGGAGTACGCAACAGTTTGTATGGGAAATTATATTGCACATGTAAACGTTTAAAAACGTATTTCTTAACCGATTCTAGTTTTATTTGCTGTCATTGGGAAATTTTTGTTTAATTTCACATGTACCTACTTATATGAATTTATAAGTAAATGCTTAATATTTAAGTCAGTGTTAGTTGTGCTTTATTAGCTTAGCAATGTAAATAACTTAAATTTAAAGCTCTGTGTATTTAATATAAATGTGTATTGTTTGTAACATAACATTATAAATCCGTGATTCAGAATCAGCGATAAAAGCTATATACTACATAGTAACTATTAAGTATGTTTTTTTTTACCAGTGTTATGTAAAAAATGAAGTACCCTTAACCTAATAAGCAGTTGGTTTTATTATATAGGTACTAAATAAAGGCCAGCTTTGCTTATCAATAATTTTAATTTGTCTCTGCTTCAAGACTAAAACATGATCAAATTTGAAAATAGAGCCGCCACATTATAATATGGAATGACGGCTGGGCAAAGAAAACAAAATTGTATATTTATTCCGTCAGTTAAATTATGAAAAAATACTATATCTATATTAAAAATATAAAGATAAGTTCTTCTATAGTTCGGAGCACGGGCTTGTGACGTCACGTTATGGTACAATCCATACGATAATAATTCGCACACCTAGATCTAAAGGGAGCTAACTAAAAAAAAAAACTTTTTCGGGATAGGCGAAATTGTTGTTAGGAATCGGATCCTTTTTTTAGCGTGTGTTTAATTTAAATCTTCCGATTTTTGAGTTAGCTCCCTTTAGATCTAGGTGTGCGATATATATGACGTCACGAATCCCTTAAAAAAGCGGTCGTCAAGTAGTTTATTGTTATCAAGGTGTGGAGAGCAGTCAGAGCGTGGTGACGACTCCGTCCGTGTCGCGCGACAGCACGGTGCTGGCCCCGGGCCCGGCGCCGGGCTTCACCCCCGGCGCGACACCCGGCGCGACCCCCGGCGCGACCCCGGGCAGCGCCGGCTCCGTCACGCGCCGCGCGCACTCCGCGCCGCGGCGTCCCCGCCCCGCCTCCATGCACGCCAAACCAGGTACATAAACTAAACCCCCGCTAAATAGACAAGGAAATATTAGGTACATTACGCACCGAGGCCAGTATACTATTTTTCTGTTCAACGAAGCCAGAAAGCGGCAACTTCATTTAGCGCAGCGGCCGCAAAGTTGGCGCTTTCCGGCCGGAGGACAGAAATAGTACATTACGCACCTAGGCCAGTAAAATAAAAAATGTCTCAGGTTGACAAAAATGTGATCTGAGGCTTTTTTATTTTACTGGCCGAGGTCAGTATACTATTTTTCTGTTCGACGAAGCCAGAAAGCGGCAACTTCATTTAGCGCAGCGGCCGCAAAGTTGGCGCTTTCCGGCCGGAGAACAGAAAATAATCATTTCTGATGCCAACGTGATTATCAAGAAGCGGCCCGCCCCGGCTTCAACGGATCCTTATTTTCTTTCAAAATATAATATAGCCTATATCACTCTGGAATAGTTAGTGTAGCTTCCCAACAATGAAAGATTTTTACGAAACATGTGCAGTCGTTTTGGAGCATATTCAATACAAACAAACAAATATTTTCTCTTTATTATACGTATTAGTGTAGGTAGTGTACATGTAAATAACAAAAAATGAAACGTTTTTGACTCGCGTTGAGTTTCATTTAGTTTCAGAAATTGTAAGGCGTTAGTTATTTAGTGGATTTTGTAATTAAAAAAATCCAGAGACCTTTAGTTGATGTACGAATTGTTCCAGTGTCCACACCGCCGGCGGCGCCGGGCGAAGGCAAACCGCCGCTGCATAGAAAGCCAAAGCTATCCAAAGAACAAGAAAAGGTTAGTGTATATTTACTACCCACAAATTATTCACCTTCCCTTACACTTACCACAAATTATTAACTACAGACCTGTGGATTGGTCGTCGTGAAAATATAAGAAACTAGCGGTGCGCCCCGGCTTCACATTGAACCCTATTTTTTTTTTTTTTCAAAATTCAATATTATAGCCTATGTCACTCACGAATATATAGCTTGCCGATCCCAAATCGAACCAGTATTCTTGGAGCCTATTCAATCCAAACAAACAAACCTTACCTCTTTATAGTTTCTGATGATGCCTTGAATGAACTTTAAACGGATTTAACTCGCGTATTTTATTTAATTGGCCTCTTTATTATATTAGTATAGACCACAGCGAGAGAGCTACAATACCATGCTATAGATTGAGTCACTAGTCTTATCTTATTATTGGGATCCTTTGTGCCTACCCATCCCTTCGCTTAGGAGGTTCTCCATAGCCAATTCCATGTACCGTATTACTCGTATTGACTAGTACTACTGTATATGCGATACTAGCTTCTGCCCGCGACTTCGTCCGCGTCGAACTGCTCCTTTTTTGCAGTCGGTTAAAAAGTAGCCTATGTCCTTTCTCAGGCTCCAGACTATCTTTGTACTAAATTTAATTTAAATCGGTTCAGTAGTTTTAGCGTGAAAGCGTAACAGACAGACAGACAGAGTTACTTTCGCATTTATAATATTAGTAGGGATAATATGGTCCGTGTTTAGCATTAGTGTTTCAACCCACACCAAGCTAGTTTTGAGATATCGGCGCTTAAAGTTTTTTGAGAACATTCTTCTTTTTCCGCTTATTTTAAGCAAAAAAATATTGTTATGTGGTATCATTTTTTTTGTTGAAGTGCATAGATTAAGGATATAAATGTATTTATTTCAATAAATTCATAATTAAATAGAAAATGCAGAAAAATGGTTAATGCTTATCGGCTATAAGGTTTATTACATTTAGCATTTATGTGCTAAGCCACATAACACTATGCAAAATTCTAATTTGTTCTTTTATAATGAATATATTTTACACTATTTTTTTTCAAATGTAAAATAATAAACAACTAACGTATTAAAGCTTTAATTTAAGTACTTATTTATTTAGTTTTTATTGTTATAACATGTTTTAAATAACATTACAAGTTCTGCTAAAAATGAGAAATAGGTACAACAAGTTAACACTTATATTATTTCAATTACTTAAAAGCTCAACCAAATTGATTTATTATTATTATTTTATCATATTGAATTAAACCAATATTATATACTTCCGTACCTAAAAAGTTAATAAACCACCTAAAAACCATTTTTCGAAGAGTTGATAAATTGTGGCGACAATTCGTACATTCTTTAATATTATTATTTATTATAATATTCTAATTTTTATCACACACGTTTAAATCTAATGACGTTTGTATCTATGCATAAACGGCGGCTCTTTTGATTGCGTCGGCGATTTTTTTGTGATTATGTTACAATTTCAAGGGACGGTAGTCCTGAGTATTTGATATTACTATGAATTTTCGTTTGATACCTACCTCCACGCGTTACTGAGGTAAAGGATCACACAGACAACAAAGTAATCCTGTAAGGGTTAATTTTTATTCCTTTTAGATACGGAAACCTAAAATATTTTATTTAATATGATAAAAATAATAATAAGTAATAAAAAAATAAGTTAGTGTTAACTTGTACCTATTTCTCATTTTTAGCAGAACTTATAATGTTATTTGATACATGTTATACAACAATAAAAACTTTAAATAAATAAGTATTTACATTAAAGTTTTAATGCGTTAGTTGTTTATTTTATTAGATTTTCTAAAAATTTGTGCATAATATGTATAGGTACCTATTCGTTTTAAAACAACAAATTAGAATTTTGCATTAATGTGATAGGTATATGGCTTAACATATTAATGCAAAAATACAAATCTGACATGGGAAATAAGCAATAATGTGTTATATGTGGCTTAACACATTAATACAAAAATACAAATCTGACATAGGAAAAAAGCAATAACCAATTTTGTGCTCTAGAATATTCTACGATTTTTTTTTAACAAAATGGATTGCACTGCCGTATTCCTCATGATCTATTTAATAAAACTGCATTCATAACTCAAAACCCGATTTTTTGTGCGTTGACACACGAACGTTTAACACGGTCCATATGTCCTGGCCGTCAGGCGCGTGCAGTACGGCGCCAGGGTAGGCACTTCATACATTAGTGACATTGTCGGCTCGTGTGCTAACTGTTGTATGTGTGTGTGTGTGTGTCAGGGCGGCCGCGGCAAGTCCATGTCCGCGTCGCCGGGGCGCGCGCTCTCGCCGCGGGGACACGACCACGACAAGGAGGTCGAAAAGGTAATTCATGAATTGATTTAGGCGGAGACATTGGTAAAATTAGTATATACTAGCTTCCGCCCGCGACTTCGTCCGCGTGGAACTCCTCCTTTTTTGAAGTCGGTTAAAAAGTAGCCTATGTTCTTTCTCGGGCTCCAGACTTTCTTTGTAACAAATTTCATTTAAATCGGTCCAGTAGTTTTAGCGTGAAAGCGTAACAGACAGACAGACAGACAGACAGAGTTACTTTCGCATTTATAATATTAGTAGGGATTAGTAGGATTTATGCCAAACATCACGTAATAGTTGAATTTAAAGATACAAACAGCCTAATAAATTCAAATACGCTTCTTATCATGAAAAACCTATATTTTGAGCTAAAATTGAATCGAGACCATTTGCTTTTTTTTAATAGTGGGCGTTTTGGCATGTCCACTAGATGGCATTATATAAAAAAATTGCACTAACTCGGGTTGTCCTAGCGACTTTCAGTTTTTGTCAAATTTGATGACGTTGCTTTCATACCTGAACCAAGTAAGGTATTCCACGTAATATCCGACCTTAAGAGCATACTGCATAATATACCTACGCTATAATCTATCCGATCCGTGGTTTTCAAACTGTAATAGTTTACACTAATATCTTTAACGAACAATGTAGGGGGCCGTCCATTAATCACGTGATCTTTTTTAAAGCATTTTTTTAACCCTCCCTCCCCCTTGGTGATAACTGGTGAGGTTTAAGACTACCCCCCCATCCCCCACCCAACATCACGTGTATTGTTAGTATCTACAAAAAATCTTATTTTTTTAAAATATTATTATAAATACATGTAAGGATAAAGTATAATGTTATTTTATTCTGAAATTAAGGACCATGACAAAAATGTCTAGACAAAAAGGTTGCAGGTTGTTTTTGATTGGCATAAAAATAATAATAAACAAAAAACTAAATACACGTGATATCTTACTACACCCCCCCTCCCCCCTCGTGACATTTCGTGATTTTTGTCAAACCCCTCCCCCCTTTCAAGCCTCACGTGATTAATGGATGGCCCCTAAGACGATAACGGACCGCATCAAAACCACTTATAAGTTCTATAAATCGACGAGGTACAAGTCTTTGTCTCAATACGCTATTCGAATGTCATGCTTCACTTAGATCTGAAAGAACGGAAGCGACAAATCTTAACGCAGACAGAAAGTACTGTTTAACGTAACCATAATGAATCCCACTCGAAGAAACATTCAATCGAATAGACCGCATTTGAGCCCATTCTTATTAAAGTTATGTTTTTATATTTCCAGCCTAAGCCAGTAGACAAGAGTCAAGTGAACGCGCACGAAGTGAGTCAGAAACTAGAAGCGTTGCAGATACACAACGGAGACACACAACCGGTAAACGATAAGGTGGGGTTAATAATTTCTGATGCCTCCGCGGTTATTACACATTAAAAATTGATATTACACAATTATAACGGATTTAACTCGTGTATTTTATTTGTTGACGTCACTTTAGCGTTATAGTATCGTTAGCTCAGTCGTGCTACGAATACCTGTAGCAAATAAAATAAATTACGCGAGTTTAATCCGGTATAGTTATTTCATTTCCTATGATAAGGTAGGCTACTTTGCGCACAACTACTTGCCTTCCAGTAGGTAACCCTGCTTGAAAAACAAAAATAATTTACTGAACTTCTTAAGAATAATAATTATTTCACAAGAAGAAAAATTATATGGTTTTCCATGCTCAGTCTCTTCGCTATACCATTGAAATCACATGCTTTTTACGTTTCTGTTAGAAATACGTTATTATTTAATTTATTGTCCATTTACAACCACTGACTTTGTTGATGATTTTTTTATGTCACGCGTCTTTTCCGATAAAAATACTAATGTATTTAATTTACAGGTTAACGAAAATAGAGAAACAAATGTAAATCCAGAAGATAAAGTAAATGAGGTAAAAACAGAAATAGTCGTACATAAGCCAGTCGAAGTAGATAACGTCCAAGAGAAGATCGAACAAGTTGTAGAAAAGACAGAAAGTGTAGAGAACAAAGTTAGTGAAGAAATTAAAGATAATGTAGAAGAAAACAAAGAAGTTGAAGATAAGAAAGTAGTCGAAGAAAAGAAAGTAGTCGAAGAGAAGAAAGTAGTTGAAGAAAAGAAAGTAGTTGAAGAAAAGAAAGTAGTAGAAGATAAGAAAGAAAAAGTTGAGGAGAAGAAGGAATCTTCCCAAGAGAAGACTGAAGAAAATGAAATGACGGGTGAGTGTTAATTTATTGTGTACCTTATTTTATGATTAGTCGGCTTAGTTGTTAGAGATAAAGATCAGATTTCGGGGTTCGAATCCACGAATAGAATGTTGGTGTGATGAAAACGAGAATGTATATTCGAGCCATATTTCCTCGGGGCTTATTATTTGTGATCTAGTATCCATACATATTATTATATTATACATATACATTTTCTGTATTAATGTGTTAAGCAGTATTTAAAAAAAAGAATTAATGAAATCGGACCAGTAGATTATGCCGTGACCAAGGGAAATAGGGATTCATTTGTACAAATGATATCTGGGTCTGTGGATTGTCCTGAACTTTTAAGTAGAATTTCTTTAAAGGTACCTATAGTCTCATTGCGACATAGTCCACCTCTCCACCTTCCAGTAGCTTCGACTAATTATCGGCGGAATTCATATCTGTGGAGAGTGAGCAGATATTATAATGAACTGGCTAAAATTGAACCGGTTGACCTCTTCACTACATCTGTTGCATCATTAAGGCGGTTACTTAGCTCTAAGTTTTTTTCTTTAAATTGTTAGATGAAATTAGTTTTTTATTTTTGTTTCTAGATTTGAATTTTTGGCCATCTTGTTGGTGGATACTGTTACCTAACATGTTTAATGCCTCTGTTATACCTCGCTGTGTTTTTTATATAATTCTATTCTGTCACTATTAGTGAAAACCTGTAATTGGCTTCTTTGTTTTCTATTCCATTTCTGTATCCTAGTTTTTTAAGCTGTTGGTTTTCCATAAGTTAAATAAATAAATAAATAAATAAATAAATAAATATTATTTATTATATTTATATAGATGAATGTGTTGTTTATTTGTTTGTCTGTTTGTCAGCGTCGATGATATCGCGGCGCATCACGACGGAGGAGCAGGCGAAGGCCGCGCTGGCGGAGCGCCGCCGCCGCGCGCGCGAGGAGCTGGAGCGCCAGGCCGAGCTCGAGCGGCAGAGGTACGCACCGACACACATACACACAGCACACAGCACACATACAACACACACACACGCATCCTCTTTGTATTACACGACTTTTACTCGCGACTTCGTCCCCGCCGATGTCGAATACGAATGGTTTTTATATTTCACTATTTTGCATATGATCATTGTCCTCTCTAGTTATTATAGTAGTATAATAAATTTACTACTGAATGAATATTTTAACAGACTGCAGCGCGAGGCGGAGGAGGAGGCGGAGCGGCAGCGGCTGCAGCTGGAGCGCGAGCGGCGCGAGGAGGAGGAGGCGCGCGAGCTGGCGCGGCTGCAGCGCGCCGAGCACGAGGACAAGCTGCGGCGCGCCATCGAGGTAGGATGCACGGACAGACTGCGGCGCGAGGAGGAGGAGGCGGAGCGGCAGCGGCTGCAGCTGGAGCGCGAGCGGCGCGAGGAGGAGGAGGCGCGCGAGCTGGCGCGGCTGCAGCGCGCCGAGCACGAGGACAAGCTGCGGCGCGCCATCGAGGTAGGATGCACGGACAGACTGCGGCGCGAGGAGGAGGAGGCGGAGCGGCAGCGGCTGCAGCTGGAGCGCGAGCGGCGCGAGGAGGAGGAGGCGCGCGAGCTGGCGCGGCTGCAGCGCGCCGAGCACGAGGACAAGCTGCGGCGCGCCATCGAGGTAGGATGCACGGACAGACTGCGGCGCGAGGAGGAGGAGGCGGAGCGGCAGCGGCTGCAGCTGGAGCGCGAGCGGCGCGAGGAGGAGGAGGCGCGCGAGCTGGCGCGGCTGCAGCGCGCCGAGCACGAGGACAAGCTGCGGCGCGCCATCGAGGTAGGATGCACGGACAGACTGCGGCGCGAGGAGGAGGAGGCGGAGCGGCAGCGGCTGCAGCTGGAGCGCGAGCGGCGCGAGGAGGAGGAGGCGCGCGAGCTGGCGCGGCTGCAGCGCGCCGAGCACGAGGACAAGCTGCGGCGCGCCATCGAGGTAGGATGCACGGACAGACTGCGGCGCGAGGAGGAGGAGGCGGAGCGGCAGCGGCTGCAGCTGGAGCGCGAGCGGCGCGAGGAGGAGGAGGCGCGCGAGCTGGCGCGGCTGCAGCGCGCCGAGCACGAGGACAAGCTGCGGCGCGCCATCGAGGTAGGACGCACGGACAGACTGCGGCGCGAGGAGGAGGAGGCGGAGCGGCAGCGGCTGCAGCTGGAGCGCGAGCGGCGCGAGGAGGAGGAGCGCCATTTTGCGCATCAAAGTGCAAATATCGGAATAATTAAATTCCTAATTTTGTAGTCATAGCACACAAAACTCTTACATTCAAGAGTTTCATAAAAATGCCGTATCTAGAAAACTATATAAAATTTGCTTAATCTGATCCCAGGAGTTTTGGATGAAGCTACGGACTTCCATTTCCGAACCTTGACGTACTACACTGTCATAAAAAATGTGTCGAATAATTAAAAAAAAGTACAGAACAACCTGTTAAAACGAAATAATGTTACCATTACAGGCGCAACAGCAACTAGAGCGTGAGGAGGCAGAGCGCAAGGCTCGCGAGGAGGCGGAGCGCGCGGCGCGAGTGCGCGAGGAGGCGGACAAGCGGCGCGCGGCGGAGGAGGCGGAGCGGCTGCGGCGCGAGGAGGCGGAGCGCGAGGAGCGCGAGCGGCTCGCGCGCAAGCAGCGCGTCGAGGCCATCATGGCGCGCACGCGCCTCAGGAAGGTACGACACACCGCGCCGTACGATACACAGCACAGCACGCGTCGGAGATATCTGACCCCGCCTACTTTATATCGTACTAGCTTCTGCCCGCGACTTCGTCTGCGTATGATTAGTATTTTACACTATATCGTTATAAAATATAGCCTATATCGTATTCTGATGTATAAACTATATTGTGGTAAAGTTTCATTCAAATCCATTCAGTAGTTTTTACGTGAAAGAGTAACAAACATCCATACATCCATACATACAAACTTTCGCCTTTATAATAGTAGTAGGATTGTGTAGACGGGGTCAGATATATCTGACGCTGAGTAATCTGTACATACATACAATCATACAGATTACTTAGATGTTACGATAGGTTATGTGCACGAACGTTAGGCAGCGCTAAATTTACTTAAAATACACTCATTATGCCATCACTCAAAGTAAACGAACTTTCATTTAGTCCATCAGTTTGATTGTTAAAAAATATTGGACACGTATTTTTCTATTTTCTCAGTAGGATATTAAATATTTTTTTAGTCTAAATTAAATACGTTGGTCGGTGTGTGTGCGCAGGCGGAGGAGGACAAGAAGCAGCAGGAGGGCAAGCCCGGCGCGCCCGCGGACAACGGGAACGCGCCGCACGCGCAGGTACGGTACACTCACACACACGCACACGCACTCACACGCACACACATATATCATGTAATTGATGTAATCCTTTAGCGGATTTACATGAAACATCCCTACTTCCCTACTATCCCTACTAATATTATAAATGCGAAAGTAACTCTGTCTGTCTGTCTGTTACGCTTTCACGCTAAAACTACTGAACCGATTTAAATGAAATTTGGTACAAAGATAGTCTGTAGCCTGAGAAAGGACATAGGCTACTTTTTAACCGACTGCAAAAAAGGAGGAATTCCACGCGGACAAAGTCGCGGGCAGAAGCTAGTTATATATAAAAATTACAATTGAAATACCTACAAAATGCAATATGTGATTAAAATTTTTCGAAACTTTTAAGGTTTGTGAAATTTCATTCTAAAATGAGGAAATATTTGTTTGTCTGTTTAGATTGAATAGGCTCCAAAACAACTGGACCGATATGATAAATTCTTTCACTGTTGGGAAGCTACATTACATCTTTTTTTTGATCATCTTTTTTTATAGTCTATGTCACTCGGGACATAGGCTATAAATAAGGTGATCCGTGCGAAGCCGGGGCGTACAGCTAGTGATATATAAATGTGTTGTAGAGCGAGGAGCCTCAGCCCGCGGGGGCGGCGCCGGGGGCGGGGGCGCCGGGAGCCACGCCCGCGCCGCAGTCCGCGCCAGCAGCGCCTGCGCCGGCCGCCGCCAACAACGGCAACGTCACTGCCGACCTACTGGGCCTGTCCGAACAACACGCGGTGAGTACCCGCAGCGAGGTACGCCCAGCCGCCTCCCGCTATAGGGTGGATCTTCAAGCGTTTGAGACGCCGTCATTGTCATCTACATCTATATTTAAGAGTCAATAAGTAACAAAAATTTGAATGATATTATCCCCCGGTACTGTTACAAATACTATTTCAATCGATACTTAATAATATTATTTGCAAACATTATAGATATAGATATAGAGGACAATGACGGCGTCTCAAACGCTCGAAGATTCACCCTATAAGTTGATTCACCCTTGTAGGTTTTGATTCCCTTGCGAGTGTCGATAATTACCTTAGATATAATGATATTCTTAGTTTGTTTACGCTTGCCAAAGAGTGGGCCCTTAACAAAGTCCTAGCCTACGCCCTTGGTATCTATTTTTATTATATACGTATTTAATAATAACCAGAAATCTAATATTAATATCATTTGTGGTACTCTTGTCTGTCTCTCTAATATTATGAAATTGGTCACTTTGTATGTAAAAACTATAACAGATGTAACTCTCGTAATTTATTTTATTTAATAATAACCTTGAAGGCAACTAAAATTATTGCGGTTACTTAGTGCTTATTAGTTTATATACTGAATTTTATAAATCACTTCATGTTTCAATACAATTCTACACGCTTGCCAAGTACCTATGTTAATAAAGGTACCCCAAGACGCATTTAATCGGTATTTAATGTTATAATTTCTGATACCTTCGCGGTTATTATACATTGGAATGAAACAAATTTAACGGATTTAACTCGCGTATTTTATTTTTATTGGCTGACTTTCTGCCTTTACAGATTCCATAATTGTAGCACGACTGAGCTGACAATAGTCTTATGCTGAAATCTAAAGTGTTAAAGTGGTATTTAATGTTATTTTTTTTAATTCCAGACCGAAGACAAACCTCTCGAGCAGTCGACCGCGAAGCCCGACAACGCACCAACTAACGGTAACGCCAACGCGCACTTATCAGCCAGCTTCATACAGACCGAGCGCAACACAGAGCTCAGCCAGGCCAAGATGGCGGACAAAATGGCCGACAAGATGGCCGACAAACTCATCGACGACGATTTCACAACGCACAACGGACACAATCACCCGTTGACGTTGCAAAACGCGATCTAAACGCGCCGGGGTTAGGTTCAAAATTGAATTTCACTGCTTACATATTGGCTGGTTTGTGGCAGCACAAATGGGGCTGTGAGTTTGGTCGGTGGCCGCTGTGTTTTCTTTTTTATCTGTGGTCGTATTCTGGAGCGACCTTGAGTATGCGTTTTGTGTCCAAGGTCGGTCTCAGTTGTATTGAACAGGCCTCTTGGTAATTTGTTTGTTTCGACTAAAAATTGGTAGTTGATTCCGCGCCTTAATGGTTGGGCGGCAATTTTCAGTCTCGGTCTCGACTGTATTTCCTTTTCGATAAATGACATTGAGTTTTAAATTTGATTGTAAATGCAAGACTTTAAAGTCTATTTTTATTTATTGACTGATGATTAAATTATGTTTTGAGTATCTGATATGCTACGGGAACGTCACGGGATTATAGATGGATCGGGAGTGATGAGTGTGGAAACATGCTCGAAAGGTGCCTTGGGTAGTCGTTTTATATGAATTTAGTTGCTTCGGTGCTATAGATTTTGTTAGTGACGTTAGATGTGGAAAAAAAACGACTAGTTCTTCAGCGAAATGGGTAAAAAAATGTTTTATGTAATAAATTATGCACAATTCAGCCAATATGTATGTCTTGGAAAAAGTACGCTGGGTATTCGCTCTTCCTGTACCAACTAGTATGTAGTTGTCTCTTTCTTGCACGCCGCGTGCGAGCGAGACGGACGTACACTGAGTTACATGTCACACGTCGGATGACATTGAATATTCAATATTTAAGTCGAGGGGCGAACTGTTAGAATGAATGAATTATAAATGCATTTATATTGCAAATCCTTGATTCTACTAGGAGTATCAGCTTATTTTGCTAATTGTAAGCAATGATAAAATAACGTGATGTAATCAAATGCTTACTACATTGTCATGTGGAGAATATTTTTCATACTGAAATATCATTATCACTAGGATCAGGGACTAATGGAATAATGTCATTTCTTTTTTTTCTTGTCGTACACTGATTATCGTAACGTCATTTTACTTAAAAGTGTCACCAATATAAGGAAACGAAGTTTGACGTGAATGGAGATGGGCTATGGGTAAATACCCGGTGGGTAGAAAGGTAATTGCCCAATATTTACCTAGGTACTACCCATCTTTAGTCCGTAAATCGTCATGCTATATAGATTTAGAGATTTTTTTATTTTTCTATAGTGACGTTACAATATTTAATGTACGTAAATTATCATTAATCGTTCACGTTTGATAGTATCATGGATAGGTTGTGTATAAACTGTTAAAAGAAAAATATATACAGTGCGTATTACATTTTGTGTAAAATATAATTAATTAGTTTATTTATTGTGATGTTTTTTTAATTATGACCCGGTTTTAGGCGTAGAGTTTATAAGGAAATCAAATGATCAATTTCGCTTCTCAGTAAGTCAAAATGGCCGCCCGCGAGAGGGAGACGGGCAGGTCGGCCGCGCGGGTGCGAGCGAGACGGGTATACATTTGAAATGCGTTCGCATTTTAGTGCATTGCCTACTTTATATGGAGGAATGACTGCGTTATTCATTTACACGGGATCTTTGTTTACCAGTGAAAAATTTAATTTGTAATATATCGAAATGCAGTATGAAAACAATTTGGAACGTCCGATAAGCTGCTTAATTAATTTTGAGTGTGTAACTCACAAAATAAACAGATGGTGATTTTAGATTTTTATTCTAAATTGTTATTTATAATAAAAATCTAATGTTGCGGTGATAATCTGTAAACAACATTATGTCATAACGGATAATACTTTTCATGTATGTTTTCCAAAGTTAATTTCCATCTATAAGAATTTGAATAAAACGCTAAAGAGAAATACCTAATATTAAATTGCGCTTGTACGATGGAAATTAACAATAAACTAAGGACTTATTCATAATTAAAATAGATCATAAATACTTTAAAAAAGTGTTAGTAAGGCCAATATATTTTTTGGAGCTGGTTGTAACTTCCTCTACTTAAGGGTTATTAAAAAATTGCCACAAATTATGATATACATACTATTTATAGAACAGGAATAACTAAAATATATATTTGAAGTCAATGTTCTTATTATAGGACACTGAATCTAACAGAAGGAAGTTATGATTTCTAGTAGTTCTATATATAGAACATTGGGCCCTACGATGATTCTTTTTTTATGAATAAGTCTCAACATTAAAGTACTAAAGAGGTATACATATAAAATATAACAAAATAAAATCATTATAGTATAGTTATTTAACGGAGCATAAACAATTGTATAATAAGTAGTTAGCGATGAAAATTGTCTTTTTTTTTGTTCATTTGTGCTAAAAAAACTTTTTCGTTAGATTCTGTTACACCTCGAGTCACAGTTTTCAATATACTAATAGGATTTTCATTTAGTGTTTTTATACTTACCTCTTCAATAATCTTATATTTATCGTAATTATTATAATAGTAACAAATTATTTAATGTTAGGTTCGGTAATTATCCGATAACTTGTATATTCCATACATTTCCCATTTGTGTAATAGTAGTTGTTAAATTGTATGTTATTTCTAACTAATATCATACTAAAATTTGATGTACAGAATATATGTAATACTTGGCTAATGGAGTCATATGAATATCTCGTTTTGGCGCTTGCAATGGGGACGATGGTGAGAAATTAAATACATACTTACCTATTTAATATCTTATATATTTTCACACGCCAATATATACTGTACTGTACATAATAATTATTATTGTCTTCAGGCTCCTCGAGTAAGCATAGTTAATCTCAGGCAACAAACCAGTCCCCATTGGTATAACTACATTATTTAAAACTCGCAAATCGTATCAATTTATGGCCATCACATGGTCAATGTAAAATAACATTTATTTACAGTTCAATAGTGCCTATAATCGAATGTATTTTTGGTAGTGACCTTTTTTGCTGTCCATTTTTACATTTCAAATCGTGATTAACTGACTGTATTATTTTCTAATGCTTTGTTTGTATGGGTGTTTTGTTGTGATAACGCCGTAGTTTTTTATAATGTCAGTTGTATGAAATGGCGTTTTGAGAAATATCATTATATTATCGGTCCATTCGGTAGGTAGTTAGCTGTCACCCTCATCTATGTTATGTATTTATCACGACATGGCTTCTATGTACGATCTATTATGTTAGCAATCGATGGATTTATAAGGAGAAAGTTTTAATAAAAAATATTATGAAATTTATTTTTGTGTTTTTATTTTTGGCAACCCTATTTGTTTTTGTAATAGTAAGTTCACAGGATCACTTTAGCATAACTATTGTCAGCTCTGCTACGATTATGGAATGTGTAAAGGCTCCGAAACGTTAGCCAATAAAATAAACTACGCGAGTAAAATCCGTTTAAAGTTGTTTCATTCCAGCAGTAAGTTTTTAACTGTTTAACATGTAAATTTTTTGCCTTTGTGTAGTGTATGCCGACGTGATAAAGGATTGTAGACTTCCTAGTTTTTACGCAAACACTAAGAGCTTTATTAGGTAGGTAGGTATTCATTTTCAAGTAAAATATCTTTTATCAATAGCATATTCAAGTTTGAACTTGATATGTGGCCCAAGCGTGCCAGTTACTTTAAGTAAAACGTAATTTGAGAATGCTTTTACATCGGTACGTGTGCTGCGGAGTTTCGGCAATAAGGTCCCGTTTTTACCGGATATGGAACCCCCTAAAAAACTAGTGATGATGAGCGTAATATATTTCAGAAAACTCTTTATAATTTACCTGCCTCTTAAAGATAAGGGTACCTATTTAAAAAAACTGTTATACTTACCTACCTAATTATGTATTATATATTTAACATTGTATGCATAATAAAATCGTAATTTTGCTGTTATTTACTGTAAAATCTTATTATTTGTTTTGACGATCTCAATACGAGTGCATGAAGGTAATTTGACATAGATAGGGAAGTAATGATGTCATTATATTGAATTAATTTTGAGAAATAAATTAATCCTTACTAATATTATAAAAGCGAAATTAAGTGGACTGATTTAAATGAAATTTAGTACAAAGAAAGTCTGGAGCCTGAGAAAGGACATAGGCTACTTTTTTACCGAATGCATAAAAGGAGTTCCGAGCGGACGAAGTCGCATGCAGAACCTAGTATAGGATATAAATGAATCTAATCTAATTGCCCTTGAAATCTAAGCCAAAGTCGATTCAATGGCCTTAAATCTCTTCCAAAACTCCGAATTTATGTCAGGTTCTGATAAAAGCAAGTTACGCAAGATGAATAGTGTTACGTGACTTTAAGTAAATTGCCTTTGATATTTACGGCGAGTAAGTAAGAACAATGTAGTAGGTGCCTTCTTACTATTCATGTAGAATACGCACGTGTAGGTAACAAAAAATGAACAGCAGTTAAGGTTATACGTATATAGGTTTACCTTATGTTTATATGAAAGTAAAACACACGGTTAATACATGTTAAACAATATTTTGTACAATAATCATTATAATAAAACAATACTTACTAGCACATTTTATTATCCATTGAAACTCTAAAGTGATACTTGTACTCCAAATAAAAACTGAACAATGGTATTAAACTAATTGGGATATGATTTACCAAATTTACCAAATTTTAAATATAGAACCAGTGGAACGATATATTCCGCGACCTTCGCTGGATGCTGATGAGTAAAAAGTGTCAGTCCGAGTTCAGATATTAACCATCATAGCTCGGTTTCCCGCCATAGAGGTCGCCACAAGGGTTTTCAGGTGAGCCAACTGCACAATCACTCAAGTGCACCAACATGTTTAATTGTTAATTTCCGCCTTGACGTTTGTGCTCTTGTTAGCGCGATGGCGCTGTTGATAGCTTTACCGATGAAGAAAAACACCACAGCGACAACATACCCTTTTTCTGTACCTACCTGGGTTGTTTCGAACTTACTCATATACGAGTTCAAGTATATAGGTAATATATTACAGCTGTTCGCCCAGGCTTCGCACGGATCCCTATTTTTTTTCATTCTATAGCCTATGCCCGTCCGGAATAGTGTAGCTTCCCAACAGTGAAAGATTTTTTCCAATCGGTCCAGGTGTTTTGGAGCCCATTCAATCCAAAAAACAATCCTTTCCTCTTTAGAAGCACTTATCTTTGTCTGTTGTCAGTTTTTGTTTGTTTGAGGAAAGACAAAAAATACGTCGCCAGTATTTTTTAATAATCTAACTGACGAACTAAATATAATTTAATGTTAATAATTTCTGATGCCTTCGCGGTTATTACACATTGGAATGAAACAACTATTAACGGATTTAACTCGCGTATTTTTATTTTATTTTATTTGCTGACGTAAACTTAACGTTAGACTATTGTCACTTTAGTTAACGTTAAACTGTAAAGAATTCGAAACGTCAGCAAATAAAATAAAATAAAAATACGCGAGTTAAATCCATTAATAGTTGTTTCATTCCAATAATTTAATGTTCTTTACCCAGTCATTACTATTCTCATTCGTAGCAAAGAGACTTGACAAAACTTAGTCTAACTCACTTAAAATCTCGAGAGCATCAGATATTATTATTTCAGCCCTTATTTACTTAACCCGTAACCCCTTGACCGATTTTGTTCATGGTCGAATGCAAATGTTTCATAATCATTTCAGGTTTACATCCTTTTGCGTTGTTTGCACAGGGCCGGCCTCAATAATTGTTATTATTATAAAAGTAAACTTTTTAGTTGATGCAAGCGAAATACTTGTATACCTAACTTAGTTAGGGGTTAGAGTTTGGCAACTTCCGAAACGCACAGAAAATTGAGCAATGTTCTAAATTTGCAATCAGAAGTCGGACAGAACCTATTACCTACTTACGTAATTATTTACAACTTTTTTTAGAAAAAAGGTTTCGATAGTTGTGAAACCTAGTAGAGGTCCCACAACTATCTATATACTTCGGTCTCCACAAGTCAGAAATTTGTTTTAATAATTTCATAAAAATTTACCTATTTTCGCTTCAAGGTGTGTGTTTGTTATTTTTACCCTATTCAAATGTTACATAGATAGGTTTCCTGTTTTTAGACTTAGCGTGCATTTGTCACAGGTCGCATTTTTTATAGATATTAAAGAGGGGTTTGACTTTTACCTACATTACTTTTCACTAAAATATATAAAATTGCGTCCTTTCACTAACGCAACCACAAATGTTACTTTTCAATAGAGTACTTATTTGAGCTTAAGCGTAGATAGAGATAGAGATGCTTTTATCTTCATCAGAAATAAAAATTGGTCTCAAACAAAATACCAATAAAATACACATCACAATAGGCAACTGCATTTATTTGTTTTATTAATTTAATATACATAGTTGGTTACATTTTGCCAGCCTCAACAAAATGTAAACACATTATTCTATATATACTATTTAAAAATAATTATAAAATTCGTTAGATAACATTCTTATCATCAAATAGAGTTAAAAGACGTTTTAACATTTTCTTTAGATTTCTATTGGAAGTGAAGTATTTTAGACAATTATATTCTACTCTTTATTTTAGGGGCGTTCTAAGGTACAGTCAAGGGAAAATTGTTCGAGTGAAAATTTTGTATTTACTAAATACTTCGGAACTTCCTTAAGACGTATATCTATATCTAATTAACAATACCATTTGAATATAAAAGAAATCAAATAAGTATCATATAAAAAGAAAAAAGGAACTTAAAGAAAATTTTCAGGACTGAATTAAAAATTGTAGATGAAAATAGTTTTCGGAAAAAAGAAGTACTTAAATAAAGAAAGTAGTTAATATTATGGCGAACGCCCCCTGAGGGAATAATAACATGAAAATAAACTGTATCATTACTAAGGTACACAATCTATCTACCGACAATACTAATAACTTTTATTACTAATAAGTAGCGAACAAAAATATTTTTTGTAATTTTTTTATAAGTGTAAATATACTTACTGCATGTTTTAAACATTTTAAGCTTAATACTGACTAGATATTCAAGTTTAAGGCGTACCAAGGACTATAGGGAACGATTAAAAAATAAATATAGTTTCTCGTAGCATTTTTAATAACCTAACTATCGCTGTAGTGGATTAACCCATTTAAAATTGCTTACCTAACGGCCTGTGGCAAAAAGTGTTAAGTATCTTTGCGTATTAGATACCTAAATACCCTTTTTAAATCAAGAAACAGGAAAGTTACGTCAAACATCACCTTTACAAGATCTGTCTAAAGTTCATCGTAAATCGATTTCCATTTCACCTGTTTTCAGAACAGCTATTCGTAAAGCAAATGCTATATCGTCCAGTGACATGCAAGCGTTTCATGAATAGACCGACAATCTATCATCTCGCATTGAATTTTAAATGACTCAGTCATGTTCATCCGGAAATCGAATAAATTGACAAGAAAAATAATAGCATCGAATCAGTCATGTCATGACGATTCATGTCTGAAATAAAAATAATTATAACAGAATAATATAGGTACCTTTCTATAAATAAGTGGTACTTATAAGAAGGTAGGTAGGTACGTAATGACATAAAATAACTGTATCGCTTTAACGCTCGTGTTAACATAATATGTTAACACGATATTTGTAACTTTTAGAAAAAACAGCATATTATGCTGTTTTTTCTAAAAGCTACAAATACACAGAAGAGTGATTGGTTTATTCCGGGTAACAATCGCATTAAGGTTCCTTATTTAACTTATAGTATCGCTACGTAAGCATATAATTAGCGAGATGTGTAATAAAAAGTACATAACCGTTCCCATCGTATAAGTATCTGAAAAGCAAGGTAACAATCGTGGCCACAGATTATAAATATCAACACAGCGTAGCAACAGATTATAAAACGTACAATGTGGAGAGAGACATGCTTTGTCTATGCGAAGGAGTTTGATTTGCGCTATAGTTAGGTACTTTTTATTTCGAACAGCAAATCAACCATAGAAAGACAGCGATGGAATAAGTTAGGACGAAAGTGTCTCCGACATTGGCTAAGTGTAGGACAAAAGTGTCTCTGTCACTGACCAAGTGTAGGACGAAAGTGGATAGGACTGTGCTTTTTTGGAGCACATTTTGTTTTTTCAAATACCATTTTAGTAAGCACAGATAAGCTGTTATATAAGCATGACATTCGCTGTAATTGTCGTCCATTAAAACTGAATATAAGTATGTGTAAGTAAACAATAGTAAGCCTTCAAGGGCAGGAGAGCCTTAGAATAAGATATGTTGATCAGAAGAAGTCTTTTGAAGATTGCTGCAGGCGAGCTGGATGCTTAGTTGGGAGACTCTGCTTCGAGGCTCGACCCTGGAAATGAAATTATTTGCCCATTTAGTTCATTATGATAGATAAGATTAGATTAGATTCGTTTATATCTCAATAGTCATACAATATAATTACATGATTGTTGATTGTGTCAAGTTGCAAGTTACATGTCTATATCTATGCCAATATAATAAAGAGGAAAGGTTTGTCTGTTTGTTTGGATTGAATAAGCTCCAAAACGACTGGATCGATTTGAAAAATTCTTTCACTGTTGGGAAGCTACACTATTCCCGAGTGACATAGGCTGTAAAAAAAAGGGATCCGTGCGAAGCCGGGACGGACAGCTAGTTTAGTAATAAATAGATGACACAACACAAAAGTTTCAATAGATTAATCATTATATTATTATGATATGTCATTATAATTATTATATAATATGTACCTATTAAAAATATTACCTACGTATAATTTTATTACGTAGGTAGTACAATTTGGGATCCCCTTCAATTGCATTTTTTTTTGCGACTATTATCCTAGCTCATTATTTGTATGTAAATGCGTTATGATGGGTATGCGCATTTATAATAATATATTATGTAGGTATAACAAATAATATTATGCCATTTAACAGGGATCCGTACAATTTTCATCAATCTATCCAAGACTAACAAAATTTTAGCAAAAATAATTCAACAATAGTTTTAGAAATGAAGCGAAAAATATATTTTACTACGTCAAACCCAACTGATTTATGTCTATAAACACAGAAACTAATTGTGAAATAAAACTACCGTAATATATTCTGCTTATGTTCGACATGTACCTAAAGTTTGTCTTCATTTATACGATACAATATCAACTTTATTATTAGTAAGCCGGTAAAGTTAATATTTGCGTTCGGGCAACTTTTTATTCACATGCCTCTTTATACGGCCTGTTGGTTTAGTGGTCAGAACCCGTGCCTACAAAACCTGCGGGTTTAAATCCTCCTAGGGGTAGATCTTAATGTCAAGAAATGCTCCTTAAGTATCTTAATTTTTTTAAGTGTAACAAACATCCATATATACTCACAAACTTTCATATTTATAATATTATGTATTAATAAGGATTAGCATGTTTTTGCTGTCTCATAATAGCTATGGCGAGAATGCGCTCCAGCCTTTGTGTGTCAAAACTTGCAAAATTATAATTATTAAATGCGCTTAACAAAGGCTTACCATCGGTCCACTTCTTGCCTCGCATGCCAAAGAATCCCATTTGCTTCCTCTTCGGCCAGGGTCCGTTTTGTCCGAGCAAAAACTTGATCTCCTGAGCCCCGCTGTTTTTCACGTCCTTCTTGCCCCTAACTCCTATGAATTTGCCGCGAAAATTCAAGTCAAAAGGTCGCTTCTGTTCGGACTTCTTTCCTCGGACTCCAAAAAACTGATTCATATTGGCCGCGCGTTTTATGATTTCATTCTGTTCCAGAGAGTCTTCAGGGGTCATCTCAGAAGATTCAGAGTTCCGTAGCTTCAGCAGGTAATCGGAAATTATGTCATTGAGTAACGGGAAGTCTTCTTTAATATCGTTAAAGCCTTCGTTGGGTGAGTAATCGATTTCGCCGATTAGCGAGCCACCTTTGTTCAGATACTGGTTCTCTGAGTATAGGTCGAGGGGGTATTCTTTCTTGCCTCTCATCCCCACGAATCCCATTGGAGCTCTTTTGTAGTCCGCTTCCTGTCGTTCAAGAAGGTCGTAGAAGGACTTTTTGCCTTTGACTCCGACGAAGAACTGAGGCTTGCGTTTGTATAGCTCCAGCTCGTCGAAGTCTGTGAACTTCTTTCCCCTCATCCCGACGAAGCCCTGGGGGACTCTCTTCACCTCCTCCTGGGCGCTGATGATGCTGATCAGCTGCATCAGGATCACAACGACAAAGATCTTTGATGAGGCACCCATTGCTGTTAATCTGGAACAATAGAGTTTGATATAAGTTCAATGATGACGTCATTGAGTTTGAAGGTTACACCTAGCAAGCATAGTATTTAATACTATACTAAGTTATTAGTACTTGTAGTAATATTAGTATTTTAAACCAAGTAAAAACATAAATTGGTATAAAAATACAAATAATGACCATGTTTTGTAGAAACAAAAATCCACAGACCTATTTGAATAAGGAGTCATTCCTAACACGCCCCTAAGTTTATTACGTATTCAATCATTGTATCTATAATCACACGCAACAAGAATGTCTAGACAAGCCTGTTATTTTAGCTCCTATAATTACCATCATCAATAATCAGAAACTAAGTCGTATGTATCACGAATTACTTAGTCGAATAGCTTTAGCGATAGACTATTATCGTCTCAGTCGAACCATTTTTTTTTTCGAACTAAATACTGAAGCGCAGTTGGCCAGCTAATGGGCCTTCACTGCAAAACCGGACGGGTGGCGAGACTCCTGAAAGGAGGCTCTTAAGCCTTTTAGTAGCTACAATTATGGAACTGTAAAGAAGTCAACAAAATAAATTACACGTATTAAATCCGTTTAGAGTTTAATTCCAAGAATAACTTTCATTATTTTTTGCCACAGAAATTATACTCCGTATAAATTGTCAACGAAACATATTACGCATCACTAATTACCGTGTTGTTCAAACAAGTGACAATCCAGCTAATATTTCTGTTTCACCTTCTGTTAAATAAGAGACAGACTCGTGGTCCCCGGGGACTGTAGGCACGAAAAGGGACTAACGAATGTGAACGGGGACTAACGAATGTGAACAGGGACTAACGAATATCTGCGGGCGGCGATGTTTTATTAGAGACAGTGTTATTGCATTAGCATCATGTTGCACTCTTAGTTTATTAACTAGGAGCTTGTATAAGCCAGTTGCGATTTTTCTACGAGATACAAACAATACTAACAGATATGCTCCGGTGGTTAGTTAATTAACTATTTGGACTTTGGAATGAACGGATTTAACTCGCGTATTTTTATTTTATTAGCTGACGTTTCGGATTCTTTACAGTTTCCATAATCGTAGCACGACTGAGCTGACAATAGTCTAACGCTAAAGTCAGCTAATAAAATAAAATAAAAATACGCGAGTTAAATCCGTTAATAGTTGTTTCATTCCAATCCTTACTAATATTATAAAAGCGAAAGTAGCTCTGTCTGTCTGTCTGTCTGTTACGCTTTCACGCTAAAACTACTGGACCGATTTAAATGAAATTTGGTACAAAGAAAGTCTGGAGCCTGAGAAAGGACATAGGCTACTTTTTAACCGACTGCAAAAAAGGAGGAGTTCCACGCGGACGAAGTCGCAGGCAGAAGCTAGTGTGTAATAACTGCGAAGGCATCAGTAATTATTAACTAATTGGAGTTTACACGATGTTTTTTCCTAGAAAAGTAGCGGTCTAAAATCTCCCTCAACATAGTTCCACATATAAACACAATTACTAACTTGACTTGGTTCTTAAACAATCGTCAGTAACGCCCATAGTGTAATTGGAAAAAGCACGGTGCCACGCGTATAGGCTTAGGTGTGGGTTCAATTCCTGCTGAGGGTCTCAATTTCTACTATTATCTTGTTACAAATATTATTATCATTTAAACTAATGGCCATATGATTTCGTACATCGCTATAGTACTTTGGCACATATCGTGTAACTTCCGTAGTTAATTCTATAGTTGTCTCAAAAATGTCAGACTGATTTTGAAGTTATCGCGTAGGTCGCTACGTGCTTGGCGTAGCGCTACGAAATGTCGTAGCACCTGGCCTGCTACGAATAAAACGTTACTATATCTATCAGTGAGTTTAATAATTTCTGATGCCTTCGCGGTTATTATACATGGAAATGGAACAACTTTAACGGATTTAACTCGCGTATTGTATTTTTATTGGCTGACGTTTCGGAGCCTTTACATCTATACTAATATTATAAAGCTGAAGAGTTAGTTTGTTTGTTTGTTTGAACGCGCTAATCTCAGGAACTACTGGTTCGATTTGAAAAATTCTTTTTTTGTTGGATAGACCATTTATCGAGGAAGGCTTTAGGCAATATAACATCACGCTGCAATCAATAGGAGCGAAAAAACAGTGCAAAATGTGTAAAAAACGGGGAAAATAACTATTCCATGCGGGCGAAGTTGCAGGCAGAAGCTAGTATTCCATAATCGTAGCCGACTAAGCTGACAATAACTTTAGCATAAGACTATTGTCAGCTCAGTCGTGCTACGATTATGGAATCTGTAAAGGCTCCGAAACGTCAGTCAATAAAAATAAAATACGCGAGTTAAATCCGTTAAAGTTGTTTCATTCCAATATGTAGTTTATCTAAGTCCCTAACGCCACCTATTGCAAACTACTATCAGAAATGCATCCAAATAACATAATACAACCTGTACTTACGATAGCTTTATTGTAACTAAACTCAAAAACGTTTAACGGATTTAATTCTGTTAGTGTTTGCTCTATTACAGAGGTGGTTAAAAAAAATCAAACACGTTTCATAATACGTTGTGATAAAGGTGCGGTAATAATAGACATTTTATATCATTGCCCTAATGGGGCTCCTAGACGGGCCATGTTTTTGTGCAATTTGTGGCTGCACTATTGGCAACTAATTTCCCAGCAACCACAAAAATATTTCATTGCAACTGATGGCCGAGCCATCTACGGCTGATGAGACGCAGACTCACACGGGCAACACAAACCGGCAATAATGGCTGACGAAATCACACTTGTCGCAGCAGCTTTCATCGTTTTAAAAGAAAAACAAAAGAAGAAGAAATTATGGATTCGACCTGACTTAAATAAACATGAAACTCTAGATAATTTGAGTCTAGATAGTAGTCCTTGATAATAAATTATTTAATAATTTTACTAGAATGTCAAAGAGTGATTTCGATTTTCTTTTAAACAAAATCGGACCAAAAATAAAAAGAAAAGATACAAACATGAGGACGGCGCGAAAATCGCGAAAGGCGCATGTCGCGTAGAAAAGGATACACTATGGCGTACAAAGTGAACGAGTGAAACAACAATACAACTGGCTGGGCAATATTGCATTTAAAATCGACAGCCTAGCGATCGTCCGGCAACCCTTCGGAACAATATCGGCCATACACGGCAACACAAAAAATGTTTGGCTATATGGCCGGGACATAACTGCATTATTGCATAGTGTGGCTGGTATTGCTTGCAATGTTGCTGGGCCACTGTGTTGCAGCCACATATTGCACGAAAACATGGCCCGTGTAGGAGCCCCTTTCTAAGCACTTGTTATAAAAAGGAAATGCTGTAAATCTCGTATTGTGTGCTAAAAACGAGTTAATAAAAATATATTTTCTTGCAAGTGTGTTAAAAATAAATATCCTTGCAACATTTTCTCGGAATAAAATAAACGTTAGACATAAACTACAATCAGACTGGCATTATTATATTTTATTATTGCTGTAATTCGCTCGCGTCCGGTAAATTCGTTATCTACTGTCGCAGGCTAAAAAGGGTTAATTTAATGTATTAAAATAAATGTGCTATACTTCCTTGTATAATTGTTCCACTATAATTCCACAGTGTATAAAAATGAAGAAGATAGGTAATTTCCGTAAATACTTTATAAATAATAGAGTATGAAAAAATACAGAGAGCATAAAGGCTTGACATTGACCTAAAAGCAACCTTTGAACTTTAGGCTGCGGACACACTAACAGCGTTATCTTTAACAAATAGTATTAATAATTTCTGATGCTTTCGCACATTAATTGGAATAAAACTAATAATTAAACAATGTTAAACTCAGTCTGCTACGAATATGGGAGCTGTAAAGTTTCCAAAGCGTCACCATAAAATTACTATACGCGAGTTAAATCTGTTTCGTATTTAACAAAGTTTTCATAATGACGGGTACCTTAAATAAATAACAATGAACGGCATAAACGGTTTTTAAAATTTAATAAACAGATATTTTTTTCTGTAATATATTATTGTTCAACATCTTTGATAAAAATATATATTTTTTTCATTCTTTAAAAACAGTGTCATAATTTCGACCACGATCCAAACGCAACCTTACGATTAAAAAATAATCAGCCCACAGACAACAGTGTTCTACGTCGCATGCCTGAGTGGCGTGCGAGTGAGACGGACACATGATAATATACACGAGTGCGAGCGAGACAGCGAATGGACTAATGAGCCAGTGTCACCCCTCATCAAGGCTTAAAAGCAGTCATAGAGCTTGCATGTTTTATTGTCTGTGGAGTTTTTTTGTAGAATATTTTTACAAAAAATGTATTATTTATTTATGTTTATTGTGAACTTGACTTTCTTCATGTTTTTCTTTATACTTTTGCCTTTTGACATAAATAAGTAATGTTTTTGGTGATTCTAACCTAAAAATCTATTTTTTTTAATTTTATATTTAAACTCGATGGTTATTGAACTCAAAATTAATTCAAATATATTTTTGTATAATAAAGTACGGCTCCTCTCTTATCTCTCCAATTAATGTAGATGCTTATTATAAATAGTCTGAAAAAAAATTACAAGTAGGTATTCGTACTAAATCGTTAGTTACTATCTACAATAAAAATAGAAATTATTAATTTTAATTTAAAATTTCCCAAAAATATTCTTCAAAGTTTTTATTTCAGTTAATTACTCTGAGCGTTTGGCACCTAATTAGTAATAATATTAAACGAAATTAATTTTCATAAATTTAAATTAATCCTAACAATTGTTGTTCAAAATAACTTCTAATTACGAGATTTATATTAAACTTGAAAACACATAACAAACGGATATTGGGAAATTATTAATAAAGAACCTAATAATTAATAAGATAATTAGCGGTTTACGTTCATACCTAAGTTATAATTACTCATTATACTTACTTTAAATCTTCAAAACAGTATGGAATAAAGTTTATAAAACAATTTGACAGTTAATTAAAACAAACGCTAAAATAAACAAAGAGGTCGCCTATGGTAATTTGAGGTGTAATATCGGAATGGGTTAAGTATTGCGTGATACGAATATGGGAACTGTAAAGTGTTTTAAATATGTAGAACACGTGAATTTTATACTACCGCTACCTGCATTTTTTTTTATAGTCTGTGTGCTTGGAAACCCGTTTTTGTTTAAAAACATAACTCAGACAGAAGAAATATAACATCTCTTAATAATGCGATTATGGGCAGAACAAACAAGACTCAGTCTGTACATTACTATAAACTAACTAGCTTTTGCCCGCGACTTCATACGTGTACGTTTCAACCCCATTAAATAAAAAAATAAACAGAGCCTCCATAAATTCTATTAAGGAATGTTAATGCTAAACTTGAAATAGATTGGACCAAGGAATCGCATTTTAGGTACCATACAAATTTTGCAGCCCCTTTTCACCCTCTCAGAGGTAAAATTTGGGAATTTCTCGGACGCCTACGTCATACAAAGAACAAACCCTCCAAGTTTCAGGCCTCTACGATCTGCGGTTCAGGCTGTGCGAGTATCCGTCAGTCATTCAGGACAAAGAATTTTATATCTGTAGGTATCTGATAAGATAAGATAAACATCGGAATTTCCATAAATTATTACAGACAGATATTTGAATGGATCAAAATCCCCCGAGAGGATTCTAAGAGTTAAAGGTACCTTTTAAATCCATTCCAAAATGGAACATCCGGCCATTATCTTTAAAGAACTTTGAAGAAGTGATTATTAAAATTAATGAAATAATGTTCCCTAAGGTTTTGATTAGATTAGGTGTTTTTTTCTTGACCTTTTCAAATAGGTAGGCTTTATACAGTAGGAAAAATATTTTAATCCTAGCATGGTTAGCTTTTTACCAGCCGAGCCGACCGTTCGTGCTAGGTTTACCATAGTTCTATATCTACTATTATGTTTGTATATATTATTATGGTATGTTCTTTTCTATATGGTTCTGCGTGGTGATTGGAATTCCTATAAAACTAAGCTTAATGGTCCACAAATATTTTCATGCCATAAAAGTATAAATTAATAATAGTTTTTTAATATTTATAAAAGTTGAAAGTTGATACCTTCACATATCTCTTACAAGGGTGGATCTTCGAGCGTTTGAGACGCCGTCATTGTCCTCTACATCTATATTTAAGAACAGAGTCGATAAGTAACAAACATTTGTGTGATATTATCCCCCGGTACTGTTACAAATACTATTTCAATCGATACTTAATAATATTATTTGCAAACATTATAGATATACATGTAGAGGACAATGACAGCGTCTCAAACGCTTGAAGATCCACTCACAAACACGTGTGAATAAATTTTCCGTCTTTATTATTAATATTATTATACGTAGATCAAAATACAATTATAATTTCTGATGCCTTCGCGGTTATTACACATTGGAATGAAACAACTATTAACGGATTTAACTCGCGTATTTTTATTTTATTTTATTTGCTGACGTTTCGGATTCTTTACAGTTTCCATAATCGTAGCACGACTGAGCTGACAATAGTCTAACGCTAAAGTGCTACGATTATGGAAACTGTAAAGAATAAAATAAAATAAAAATACGCGAGTTAAATCCGTTAATAGTTGTTTCATTCCAATATCAAAATACAATTTTCAATTACTGTCCCGTGAGTTTAAAATTTTCCTAGTAGATATAACAGTTACATAACATTAACATAATAAAAAAATCTTTCTACTCGCCATCTTCCCTCTCGTTCGCACACCAATGTGTGAATGAAACAAAAAATAATTTCCCCCCAACCCTTAAATATTAATAAACGACTAACGAAAAGTGGTCGCTATTATGAAACCGTCTGTATTTTATCACGTGCTTAAACTTTAGTTTAGTTTTAACACTTTTTGATATAATTTCATCTGAAATCCTATTTAGGTAGATATACTTATAATGAATAAAATTGTAGCTACATATTGGAATGAAACAACTATTAACGGATTTAACTCACGTATTTTTATTTTATTTTATTTGCTGACGTTTCGGATTCTTTACAGTTTCCATAATCGTAGCATGACTGAGCTGACAAAGGTCTAACGCTAAAGTGATTTATACAGTTATGCAAACTACCTTATATTTAAATTAAAATCACTACTTTGTTGTCCGATACAAACACTTATCGAAAGGTAAATAAAGACCCTACCGCGAAAATACTAAAGGCCACTTCAAACTTAGTGTCTAAATATTCCGAGAAATTGAAGCTTGACGTGAAAATGTTAATTCCTTCTTGTCCTAAACCACCTAGAATGTATGGTTTACCGAAGGTACACAAGACCGATGTTCCTCTACGACCAATTGTTTGTCAGATCGATACACCAACTTACCGACTGGCTCAACATGTGGCGAAAGTGCTAGCTCCGCTTAGAGGAAACACACAAGCATATGTACGGGATTCTTACCATTTTGTTAGTGAGATTAAAGACCTACATCTCACTAATAATGAAACTATGGTCAGTTTTGATGTTCGGTCGCTTTTTACAAGCATACCTGTCAGAGACTGCATTGAAATTGTTCAAAGGAAGTTAAGGGAACATAACTTGTCATTAGAATATGCAGAATTATTAGAACATTGCTTGACATCAGGCTATCTTTTGTGGAATGGAGAGTTCTACATGCAAATCGACGGTATAGCAATGGGATCACCTGTCTCTCCCGTAGTCGCCGATATATTCATGGAGGACTTCGAGGAGCGCGCTTTACCTGTGGCCCCGGCTGTGCCGAAGATGTTTAAACGGTACGTTGATGATACTTTCACCATTCTTCCTAAAGATAGTGTTTCTGTTTTTCTGAACCATCTTAATTCCATTAATAGCAAAATACAATTCACAATGGAGTTAGAACATAATAATACCTTAGCTTTCTTAGATGTTTTATTGAAAAGAAAACCCAATAACTACCTAGGTCATACAGTGTATCGAAAGAAAACTCATACAGATAGGTACCTTAACGGTGATTCACACCACCATCCATGTCAGCTAGCTACCGTGGGCAAATCTTTGTTTCAGAGAGCACGTGGCATCTGTGACAATGAACACCTGGCTGTGGAGCTCCAGCATGTTAGAGAAGTACTACAGGCCAACAAGCTGGAGATACCACGCCAACGTCGCAGACGTCATGAAAAAGCAATTACAGTTGAGCGGAGGCCTGCCGTATTGCCATTTGTGAGAGGAGTTACAGACAAGATTGAGAAGATCTTGAAGCGTGTTTCCATCAAAACATACTTTAAACCGCTGAAGAAGATTTCTCAACTTTTGAGACCAGTAAAATGTAACATCCCCTTACAAGATGCAGGAGTATACAAGCTGGACTGTGATTGTGGTCTCTCTTATATAGGGCAAACAAAGAGGAGTATTGCTACTCGTGTGAAGGAACACATAGCTGATGTGAAACACCGCCGTTTCCGGAAGTCTGCAGTCTGTGAACATGTCATGGATAAACCCAACCACTCTATCCAATTTGATAAAGCCCAGGTTCTTGCGAAGGAAGTCCGTCACTTACCTAGGATGCTTCGCGAGGCAATTGAAATTCAAAAACACCCGAATTTCAATAGGGAAGATGGTTTCTCCGTTCCAGCAGCTTGGGATCCAGTAGTCCACCTCATCAAATCCTAAGCGGACAGAAGACTGCATAGACTTAGTTTTCATTTTTAATTTAATTGAATTTTTTGAATTTTTTGGTTTTGTATAATTTTAATTTTAATGTCATAATATTTTTTTTTTTTTTTTTTTATTTTAATTGTAAATATATAAGTGTCCTAAAAAATGACTTTCTACTGAGTTTCTTGCGGCGTTTCTTCTCAGTAATGATGGTCTTTCCGAAGCGCTAGTAACGCCCCCTATTAGGTTTTAATTGTAATGTATAAAAGTAAAATTTTTTGCGTAAAATGTAACAATAGTATTTCATAATTCAGAATAGGGTAGTTTTTCAAAATTTGTAATTTAAATATAAGGTAGTTTGCATAACTGTATAAATCACTTTAGCGTTAGACCTTTGTCAGCTCAGTCATGCTACGATTATGGAAACTGTAAAGAATCCGAAACGTCAGCAAATAAAATAAAATAAAAATACGCGAGTTAAATCCGTTAATAGTTGTTTCATTCCAATGTGTAATAACCGCGAAGGCATTAGAAATTATTATGTAGCTACATAATTTATATCTGTAAATATGAAACAACTATAACAGATTTAAATAGCATATATTTTTACACTGATGTTTTAAAAACTAGCCATTACTAGCTATCCGCCACGGCTTTGCACGGATCATCTTTTTTTATAGCCTCTGTCACTCAGGAATAATGTAATTTCCAACAGTGAAAGAATTTTTGAAATCGTCCAGCCGTTCTGGAGCCGTTCAATCCTGACAAACAAACAAACCTTTCCTCTTTATTATTTTAGTATAGACTGGCGGTTCGCCCCGACTTCGCACGGATCCCTATTTTTTTTCCAAAATATAATTTAGCCTATGTTACTCGTGGATAATGTAGCTTTCAAATGGTGAAAGAATTTTTAAAAACGGTCCAGTTGTATTTGAGCCTATTCATTACAACCAAACAAACAAAGTTTTCCTCTTTATTATATTAGTATAGATGATGGTTGATATGGTACTTAAGCATCAGAAATTATTAGAATTTATATGTATTTATGTATATTTATCCGTTGTCTAGTACCCATAACACAAGCTTTGCTTAAAATGGGACTAGATAATTGGTGTGAATTGTCCAAAGATATTTATTTATTTATATTGCTTCATTCCGATGAATAAAAACCTTTTTTGAACTTGCGAGTTGCTCGCAGGTGCCGGGATAGCCGTCGGCCGCAAATTTATTTATCCGAAATCCCACTTCCATTACCTGGAGTGCCGTCGGAAATATTGCATTTGCAATGTCTTTAGTGGTTACTTTGAACATGTTTCCAAGGTTTTCGTTTGGTTATGATTTGTTGTTTTTGGTTATAATTATATTGAGATTTTTTGTTTTTGGAATGAAACAACTGATAACGGATTTAACTCGCGTATTTTTATTTTATTAGCTGACGTTTCGGATTCTTTACAGTTTCCATAATCGTAGCACGACTGAGCTGACAATAGTCTAACGTTAAAGTCATTTTTTGTTTTTTTTTCTAAAATGAACTTGTTATTATAAGGTGAATTACTTTTGTTATTACGATAAAGTTGTGTAAGTAAATGAGATATGTATTCGAAATGATTCAATTACAAGAGCGACATAACTAATGTTCACCAAATTTCCAAAAAACATATCAAGATTATATTGCAATGAGGGCCACCGCGTGTCAGAAATCCGCTAGATGCGCTAGTGTAGAATGAAGTCTAGCTGTCATGTTCCACCAATGAGAGGCAAGCTACTGGCCTGTGATTGGTGGTACATGACAGCTGGACCTCATTCTACACTAGCGCATCTAGCGGATTTATGACACGCGGTGGCCCTCATTGGTGTGTCATAGCCGGTGACAAAACTTTACTTAGGTAGTTTTACTTTTTAAATTTTTCAAATTTGTAAACCATCCAACATGATACAGTAGGTTAATTTAGTGTAATTTTGTCAAAAAAAAACTTGAAATTTTGCACAGGGGTTCTTTTTATAACATATGGAATCAAAAATAATTTATTTTTGATAATTACCCACCCAAGCGGATACAATGGGGTTATCGTGCGTAGACGAAGTCGCGGGCAAAAGCTACTAGTTAATAAAACAGGTGGGAAGGTGAAATATCTTCTAACGATGCAGTGATTGTTTCGACGCGCACCCGGTTGCACTCTGCGGCAAAATTGCATTGCACTAATGCATAGTGCATTCATGGTTAGGAGGAGAGATATTGCATTTCGTGGCCGCAAGCTTAAAAACAAATGCAGTTTGTCCAAGCGGTTATTTTGGTCTAAAAAACGGCACAAAGCGAAACAGTTGTTGACATACTATTTCAGAGAAGTAACATCTAAAAATTTATACAAAACACCATTTTCATAATAATATGGAATACAAGGGCGTGCATTCCATACAGGCACAGTGTCACTAATGTACTTAGTGCCTACCCTGGCGCCATACTTACGCTCCTCTCAATGCACGCGCCTGCCATTGTATAACTATAACGGGTAACCTACTTAAATACGCGAGACAAAAATACCACAAATAAATCCGGCGCCCTGAAACGACCCTTTTATAAAAAATGTAATTTAACACCGAATTAGCTCTTCCCGGACCGCAAATTGTATAAATAAAGTAATAACGGACATAAAATTCCACAATGTCCAGTGTATGGAATAACCGTGTGTTTGGAGAAACTGACAATTTGGAAATAAAACATATTTATTTTTATTACATTCGCAATACTTCCGCACGGGCTGGACGTCGTTTCGTACGTCTCGTGAATCTTCAGACAAATATTTTCTCTAGAAATAAGTAAGTAAGTACTTACTTTGTGTGGACTAAAATACTAAACAAAAACATGATCATTTGTATTTGGCTACTAAGTTAAACATTGTCATTTCTAAGTTTTTTTGCATAATATATTCGAATTACTATATTTCGAAAGTCACTCTTTTGTAAAATATTTGATAACATTCGATTGGTACGATTCCTGGATTAACAGTGCGTGCAGTAGGCACTCCGCACATTTATGACATTAAGCCCATATGGAATGCACGCCTTTGCTTAGGATACCAACAATGGCATTACCATTAGGTTTAACCAAATCCCAAATTTTGTAGTCACAGCACCCAAAATAATCTAGCTCAGTCTATCGAAAATAAACAGTTAATTTGTAAAAAGTAACTTTGAGAAAACTATGCAAATTTCATAGTTCACTCAAACACACACACACATGAACACTTATTTGACTTTAGAGGTACTGGTAGTTATATATGTCGCAGTGATATGATGAAAACAGGGATTTGATCAACTCCCTCAGTGATATGATCAACTCCCGGTAGATGATAAAAATACCACGCGTTGTGTCATTTTCCTAGCGAAATTTAGTGATTTGATCAAATCTCCAAGTCATTTTAGGGGAAATGAAAGAATCATAGAAATGGCTGCTAGATTTCTTCATTTCACTTAGTTATTTGATCAAATGCCTGAGCTGTTTTAGGGACATGATAAAACGAGTAATTAAGTCAACTCAGTTTTAACATTTCACTAAACACGTCTAGTGATTTGATCAACTCCCTAAACAGTTTTAGGGAAATAAAAGAATCACAGCAATAACTGGTGGAATTCTTCATTACCCTTAGTGATTTCATCAAATCTCTAAGCTAGTTTAGTGAAATGATAAAACAAGTCTTAGAAACATGATAATATCCTTTAGGAAATAGGTATTTCTTTCTCGGCTAACAAAATAATAAATTAGAGCCCAATTTTTTGTGTCATTGTCTATTAGCCAAGCACGTGACATACCTTCGATATTCTGATTAGATCGTTCAATTGACACTTTTTATTTTCTATAATATTCATAACCCCTATTATTTTATGTCATAACTATTATTTGCCATAATTACAAAAAAAGCAAATCCAGACTGTTTCTTTGTGCACAGTGGGTATAATGTAGGGGACATCTTATTTATTGGCAATTGAAGGTCTCCTTTAGGTACGACGACGAGCGAAGCGAGGAGGAGTGTTAGGTAGAACTGTGCCCTTGCAGCGCGCGAGCCGAGCGAGCGAAGCGAGCGTGCCGCGGCAGCGGCCGGCGAAGCGTCAGAACTGATACTTTTAATAATAGTATATTTACGACATAACATAAACTAACCAGGTTTTGTCAACTAATAATAATAATCACTAAACTTTGACCGTGTTATGGCAAATAATTATTATGGTGATTGAATTCTATGGCATAGGTATAATTTAAGCACACTTAATAATAGGGAAAATGAGATGTATGGCACACGTATAGCTATGACACTTAAAAGTTACGGCAAATGAAAATATTGCAAATGACCATTATGGCATAGAATATAAAATTATGGCAACTGAAGTTCGAGCATGTGAAATTATTGCACTGCGATAACGGCCGAGAGTTAGAGCAAAAAATATAGGGCTGTAGGTAGCTTGTTGTTTATTTTTTAGCCGAGAAATACCTACTTCCTAAAGGGTATTATCTTGTTTCTGAGACTAGTTTTATCATTTCCCTAAATTTGCTAAGAGATTTGATGAAATTACTAAGGGTAATGAAGAATTCCACCAGTTATTGCTGTGATTCTTTCATTTCCCTAAAACTGTTTAGGGAGTTGATCAAATCACTAGACGTGTTTAGTGAAATGTTAAAACTGAGTTGACTTAATTACTCGTTTTATCATGTCCCTAAAACAGTTCAGGCATTTGATCAAATAACTACGTGAAATGATGAAATCTAGCAGCCATTTTTATGATTCTTTCATTTCCCTAAAATGACTTGGAGACTTGATCAAATCACTAAATTTCGCTAGGAAAATGACACAACGCGTGGCATTTTTATCATCTACCGGGAGTTGATCATATCACTGAGAAATTTGATCAAATCCCTGTTTTCATCATATCACTGCGACATATACATATTTAAAAAAAGATGAAAAATGAATAACTCTCGTTCTATTTATAGTCTCATCACGCTTCTGGACGTAAACTAGCAACTGCAATGTCGTAACTAAACTACATTTTGTTAGTCAACAAGGAAACTCGTTGGTTCGCGAAACATTCGGTTAGTTTGGAGTTATTATATGCACTTGTTTTAATTCACGAGAAAATTGCAGCGGGAATATTAAATGAGAGAAAAGTGCGCGAAATGTGAATGTAGAAGCACCGGAATTAAATATTTTTTCTATCTATCAACTCCTAGTATGTAATAAACTCATATGTGCATGGGCGTGCATTCTACACAGGCATAATATCGATAATGCCTACCCTTGCGCCATACATACGCTCCTCCCACGGCACGCGCCTGCATTTGAGATATTCTAAACAGAGATAAAATATAATATGTGAACGTAATCGCGTACAAAGTAATACTTAACAGAATTTGAATTGAAAAAATATATACTATGGGTAAAAATAATATACCTACATAAAATTTCCAACAAACATTTTACAGCCTACACTTATCGTCAAATTAAAAAAATATACATCTATGGTTTCATAACATCTGGCTGAAAAGAAAAACGCCCACGTCCAATTAAAAACACAAAAAACTCATCGAATTCCAAATTCGAATCACACACATCACCTGGTGATTTTGACTTTGAGCCGTCAATTAGCGAGGCCGTCTTTCACTTTTCATGCGTGAAATCTTTCTCTTGTGGCTCAGGTGAATAACGAAGTGAAGAGCAATTTGCCATCTGGCGCGTCCTTAATGTTATCTCATTGGTAAATTGGCGGGAAAAATCTGCTGTCAAAAAATTACGTAAGTAAGGTACCCATCAGGGCATTCGTAATGTTGGTACTAAACGCATTTGAAGTAAAAAAACATAGTAAACAAACTTAGCGAGTCTTGTGAGAGTAACGAGGATTTATGCATTACCGCTCTAAACACTTATAATATTATAAAGTGTCAGATAACATAGAAATGAAAATAAATAAATAAGTATAAAGATTAATTTAATTAAGATTAACTAGTAAATTAATTTCCTTAAAAAATATTTAATTGAGATAATCGCCCTGTCCTTTAGAACATAATATTGTTGCGCAGATAACGTTTAACGAAACGTCTAGTCGCGCGCAGAAAGTAAATTCCTACTAGAACGGATATCGACGAATCGCACACCGCTACTCTGAGGCTCTGGAACGTTCGCGGTGTTTAAAAGATGCCGCGTAACCAAGCGAGTGCGCCACTCGGCGCTAGATGGCGTTAGGTGTCGCGAGTAGCGAAACATCGGGAATGGAAGGTACGAGAATATCGGCTCGGCGCGTGCGTGGGTATAAAAGGCGACCGCTTGGCGGTCCACGGCAGTTCAATTGAGGAGCTCGGAAGAGGAGGATCCGGAAAAGGAAGAGTGAAAGCGGAAAGTGACTTGTGAGAGTAATAGTGAAGTGAATAGTGAGTTGTACGGTATAGCGAGTTGTACGGAATAGTGAGTTGTACGGTATAGTGAGTTGTACGGTATAGTGAGTTGTACGGTATAGTGAGTTGAACGGTATAGTGCGTTGTACAGTGTAACGTACGGTTGAGAATAGTGGACTGCGTTAGTGACTTACGTGAAATAGTGTTAGTGAGTGATTGATTTAAAGACTGTGGTAAACCTGTACCCTTAATCGCGTATTAAAGTTAGTTAAGCTAACAAAGGTGTTTATTTTACCCAATCCGTTACCCTAGCGCGTAACATTTGGTGTCAGAAGTGGGATTGGGCGTTAAAAAAAATGCCGTTAAAGGAACGCGAAAACAAATCAGGGGCCAGGACCCGTAGTCAGGCAGAGGCTGGTACTTCGGAGGAAGGGAACGGTACAGCGGTTACCGCCGAGTATAGAGGACCAGTGGAGGTAGAAGAAGGAGCGGACAAGGGCCGAGGGGAGTTGATTGAGATGATTTCTGCTTTGAAATTGTTAGTTGAACAGCAGGCTCAAAGTCTACAGAAGCAATTGGCGTATGATCGGGAGCAACAAATTCTACGTCAAGAGCAGCAGTTTAAAGTTATAATTAAAGAGGTAACGAGGGCCATAGATGAACAGTTGGAAAAGGTTCATGGTCGGTTTGAAGAGCTCGAGAGACATGTTACCAGCTTGAATAGTGCTGTTGAAAGACATGACTTGGAGTTAGCAACTGTGAAGAAGGAGATAGCTAATATCAGGGTGAAAGGCGTCGCGTCAGGTGCTGTGGTTCCGTCAGGGGAGAAATTTAAAGTACCAAGTTTCGACGGAAACTCGTCATGGCCGGCATATAGACTGCAGTTCGAGCAAGTGGTCAAGATGAACGGGTGGAATGACGAGCAGGCAGCGACGGCGTTGACAGTTGGCCTCCGTGATCAAGCTTTGAGTGTATTGGAAGCAATCGGACCAGAGGTTACTTATAAGCGATTGTTGGATGCACTGGAGACTAGGTATGGGGATAAGCATTTGGAACATGCTTATCGAGCCCAGATTAAGGACCGTAAACAACGCCTTAATGAAAGTCTTCAGCAATGGGCTATCGAAGTAGAGAAGCTGGTTCGAAAGGCTTATCAGGGACGATCTGATATAGAGAACATGTTGGTAGAGGCGTTTGTTGACGGAATACGGGACGGTGAGGTTAGAGCTGCGGTACGGCTGGGACACCATTCACTTCTGAAGAAGGCTCTCGCGCACGCGTTGGAATTGGAGGCCGTTCGTCGAGATCTTAGTAGCCATCGTGTAAGGGAAGTTGTGGCTACTGTGGAAGAACCGAGACGTTTGTTTGGTCCTAGATGTTATGGTTGTGGGGAACGTGGACATTTTCGTGTTAGATGTCCAAAGTTAAACGTAACGGAAGAGGTTAAACAAGAGGCCGTTCGTCAAGATCTGGGTAGCCATGGTATAAGGAAGGTAGTGGCTATTGTGGAGGAACCGAGGCGTTTCTTCGGTCCAAGGTGTTATAGCTGTGGAGAGCGTGGACATTTCCGGATCAGGTGTCCAAAGTTAACGGGGATTACTCAAAGGTTAGCGAGAAACGGTGATAGTCTTGTTGTGAAAGGGACAGTTAATGGACAAATGTGTCGTTTGACAGTGGATACCGGGGCTTCGCGAACAGTTGTACGTTCAGGACTGTTGCGCAGTGATAGCAAGCATGGAGAGAATCGAACAAGTAACTTTCAGCTCTTAACTGCTACCGGGCAGCGTATACCTGTGAGAGGTGAGAAAGAAGTGGCAGTTAGGATCGGAGGAAGACTGTATATGCAGAAAGCGGTGATTGCTGACGTTTTGGATGATTGCGTCATCGGTTTGGATTTTCTGAAGAATCATCGGTGTAACATTGACATTGCGAATGGTGTGTTGAAGTGTGGCAATAACGAAGTTGCTATTGAGGGTGGAAATTGTGGGAATGTATACGCTAAGAACGATACAGTACTACCTCCAAGGACACAAATATTGATGGGGATCAAGCTACAGGAAACAGAGGCAAAGGATCTCAGAAGGAAAATGTTGGGTATCATACGAGTTAGAGAAGTCGGGTTAAAAGCGAGTGAGCGGATGAAGACGCGTAACGATCGTGAGGCCGACATAACTTACCAGATTCGTTGTTCTTCACCTAGTCCAGCGAAGGTTGTTCATGTCGACAGGCTAACACATTATTACGGGGATAATGATGCTCGGGACGAGCATAACTTAGAGGGGGGTAGTGTTGCGCAGATAACGTTTAACGAAACGTCTAGTCGCGCGCAGAAAGTAAATTCCTACTAGAACGGATATCGACGAATCGCACACCGCTACTCTGAGGCTCTGGAACGTTCGCGGTGTTTAAAAGATGCCGCGTAACCAAGCGAGTGCGCCACTCGGCGCTAGATGGCGTTAGGTGTCGCGAGTAGCGAAACATCGGGAATGGAAGGTACGAGAATATCGGCTCGGCGCGTGCGTGGGTATAAAAGGCGACCGCTTGGCGGTCCACGGCAGTTCAATTGAGGAGCTCGGAAGAGGAGGATCCGGAAAAGGAAGAGTGAAAGCGGAAAGTGACTTGTGAGAGTAATAGTGAAGTGAATAGTGAGTTGTACGGTATAGCGAGTTGTACGGAATAGTGAGTTGTACGGTATAGTGAGTTGTACGGTATAGTGAGTTGTACGGTATAGTGAGTTGAACGGTATAGTGCGTTGTACAGTGTAACGTACGGTTGAGAATAGTGGACTGCGTTAGTGACTTACGTGAAATAGTGTTAGTGAGTGATTGATTTAAAGACTGTGGTAAACCTGTACCCTTAATCGCGTATTAAAGTTAGTTAAGCTAACAAAGGTGTTTATTTTACCCAATCCGTTACCCTAGCGCGTAACAATATAATAATATAATTTTTTCGAATAGGTAAAATGAAAAATTTGTCTAAGTACCTATCAAATCAAGTCTATAACGTTACCGATATTATAAGCAGTAGGTAGCTAAACCTATATTATAATACCGCCTTAAATTTTCTACAAAACTTTGCACTACTCTCCTAATATAATAGTCCAAGTCTAGTTTTTCTTTTGTTTCAACATTTCATAAAGAAAATACTACCTTATTTTCTTTTGCTACGAGTAATTATTCAGAATAGTTTCAGAAGGAAAAAGTCTTAAGCTCACTTTTATTCTTTTTTAATTATTTGGACTGGGCGTTCTGTTCGCGGGTTCACATTCGTATTTTAATACTGACTTTTACCCCCTTTAGGAACTTAATTTCCAAAATAATAAGTCCCTTTTGACGGCCTGTTGGTATAGTGGATAGAACGCAAACTACGAAACCGGAGGTTGCAGGTTTAAATCCTTGTAACACGACAATTTGTACCTGAGTTTTGGAGGTCTTATAGGTATGTAGTTATGTATGTTTGTCTGCTGCTGCTGTCTAGTATCCAATGTACAAGTTCTGCTTAGTTTGGGACTAGGATAATTGATAAGAATTGTCCAAGGTTCAATGGTCAAGTATTACTAGAAAGAAATCAAGAAATATAAATTACTAGCTTCTGCCCGCGACTTCGTCCGCGTGGAACTCCTCCTTTTTTGAAGTCGGTTAAAAAGTAGCCTATGTCCTTTCTCAGGCTCCAGACTTTCTTTGTACCAAATTTCATTTAAATCGGTTCAGTAGTTTTAGCGTGAAAGCGTAACAGACAGACAGACAGACAGAGTTACTTTCGCATTTATAATATTATTAGTAGGGATGCTGCCTGAAATTAAGTGCAACTAAAAAGAAATAAATTCTATTCAAGAAGGTAAAAAACAATGCGTACAAATAGGTCCCCACTCAGTAGGTAGATAGTAAAGGGACGAATTTTATTCATTCCGCGACGCTGATTTTCAGTGAGGCAAGTAAGGCCAGAGGAAGGAATAGATTCATAAAAATACACCAATAGCAATATAACATTTGTTATTATTTATATTGTATAATTTTCGTACGTGTAAATGATAATATAGTAGGTACTAGGTACTTTTTCGTATATAGGTATACAGTTACCAAATTAAAAACGATGACAGTACCGATAAAAATCAAAATAATCGAATGAAAACTCGATTCATTGAACTATATTTAATCCGTGATCACGATCCGAACAATGTTCCGTACTGGCTGAAACAAACATGCATGTTTGTTTTAAATTTAAAAAAGTTCGGATTACGTCTATGCCGGTCACGATTTGGCGGGATTGCGTTCGAATATTGAATTACGGTGCTTTTTAAAAAAGTTTGTTGATTGAAAACGGAATTAAAACCGATTGCATTTCATATTTATAAAAGTAGTGGAATTTGCATTGGCGTAACATTTTTTATTTGCAGTTTATTTACCTACATAAGTAGACTAGCTGTGCCCGCGACTTCGTCCCCGTGAAATAGTTATTATTCATATAATATTTTCCCCCGTTTTTTACACATTTCCCACTGTTTCTTCGCTCCTATTGGTCGCAGTGTGATGTTATATAGCCTAAAGTCTTCCTTAATAAATGGTCTATCCAATAAAAAAATATTTTTTCAATTCGAAACAGTAGTTCCTGAGCTTAGCGCGTTCAAACAAACAAACTCTTCAGCTTTATATTTATAACTATATAACTATATATTCAGCTTTATAATATTAGTATAGATAAATAAACTGAGTAATTGGAAAAAATACTGATTGATATCTGATACATCTGCATTGTTTCGTACAGTAGTTTTTAAATTACTGAAATAAATATTTATTCTTGTATAAAAACTCAAGTTTTGGGTCAGAGAGTGGGGCCATTGGAAATTGCCTCACCCTGCCCCACTATACACCCCTGTATTAAAATTAGTAAAAATAATTAAACTTACATAATAATAAACTTACATATAGTACGCCTTCGTGGAACCAAATAAACCTACGTGTTTGAGTTAAAGCTATACCGCATTTGATAAACACAAGCTAAGCTATAGTCGATAACACATTGACTGCGTGCGTAAAGCTCGGCTAGTCATTTAAATACTACATCAAAGTAAATACAGTTGAGCACAAAAATATTATTAAAATATAAATATTTAACTCAATGATATTTAATAATTTCTGATGCCTTTGCGGTTACACATTGGAATAAAACTATTAACGTATTTAACTTGCGTATTTTTATTTTATTTGCTGACCTTTCGAATTCTTTACATTTATTTCTTTAGCGTTAGACTATTGTCAGCTCAGTCGTGCTACGATTATGGAACTGTAAAGAATCCGAAACGTCAGCATATAAAATAAAATACACGAGTTAAATCCGTTTTAAGTTCATTACAATCTATGATATTTGTTCCGAAACAAGAAAAAATCGAGACCCCACCGGGAATTGAACCCACACTATGTCTTAATGTAGAAACGCTGTAGGATAAAAAATAACAAATTCATGATTTTACATGCAACGTTAAATTCTGTACAAATTCAATTACTTTTTTTATGTCCTATTTGCTGTGTCATATATATTTAAAGCATTTTTCCCCTATTTCTCTTTACAAAATATAAAATGAATTTATCATATTACTTAAACTAGTGGAACCCGCAATGCAGAATTTAATTAGATTGTAAAAAGGATTTAAAATTTTGCCATCCTGAATAAAAAAAATGCCGGCCGGCTGAAGGTAATTTATGAAAAAAACGTTCTCGCACCGCGCCATCTCTATTTTTCAACCTTTCCTAGACTAGCCGACAGCCGTTTTTAATTTCGGCGAGACTAACAAACAGCTTAGTTTCCTATTTTAATTGTATCACAATTATGTACCTTATGAAATTTTAGTACTTAATGACTCCTTGTGTCAAGTATAAATCCTCTGATTACTATAAGTAACTAGCGGTCCCGGCAGACGTCATCCTGCCCGTTCGAAATTCAAATTAGGTAACTTTAGTTAGACAACGTTTGTATGGGAAAAGAAAAGGGCTGTTTTTAGGGTTTTCCCGGCAATTATTTGATTTTTTCTCGCCGTAAGAACCATCCTTGGACTTCAACGAACATTTAAAAAAAAAATTGGCCAAATTGGTCCAGGCGTTGTCGAGTTATGCGCTTGCCAACACATTTTGCGATTCATTTTTATATATAAGAAGATATGTACTCAAGTATATAACATACAAGAATTACTCATATTAAAATAAAAAGATAGATCAATGTCAATAAATCACAAAGCGAGACACTTGTATGCCCGGCAGTCCACTATCTGTGTTAGCATAAGATAGCACTACATTACTCTATCCATCATATCGGCTTAGCGTGTACCGTAAAAACCGGCCAAGTTCGGCGCGTTTGATATCGCAACCTAATGGGGGATTAGCGGTAATTTGATAACTTGATAATGACTCAGGTTAATTTTAGTGTTTTAAGTTGCAGTCTTCGACTTGGCCTCTGGATAAGTAATCGATAGCAACCGAACGAAACGCAAAAATTGTATAGAATTGACCTATGTAAACGAAACGTCACGCGGTCAGTTTTGACCGTGTCACTTAATATCTGGAGGCCCTTGACTTTAATGATGGATAATAAACTGATTGCGTCATATATTTTTAATGTATAAAGTGCCTAATATTCGTCATAGAAATGTTTTTTATATTATACTTTTTGTAATTATAAGTGGGTTTTGCTGTTATTAATCTTCGTACACATGAACTCCTAAGTTAGGAGTCGAAGTGGTCGTCATGGCCGAAATCATCATCTATTCATTGGAATGAAATAACTATTAACGGATTTAACTCGCGTATTTTTATTTTATTTTATTTGCTGACGTTTCGGATTCTTTACAGTTTCCATAATCGTAGCACGACTGAGCTGACAATAGTCTAACGTTAAGTTTACGTCAGCAAATAAAATAAAATAAAAATACGCGAGTTAATTGTTGTTTCATTCCAATGTGTAATAACCGCGAAGGCATCAGGAATTATCATCATCTATTGTTAAGTATATTTACTAGAAAGTACTCCTACGACTTTGAAAAAATAACGTAGGACCCGTTCTCGTGTCATTCAAAAAATCCCAACAAAAATAGAAAAGTAATAAAATACCTGCACACAAACATTATTCTTAGAGACATAGCAACACTTAATGTGCACTGGCAACTACAATCTTTAGCGTTTCTCTTAACTTTACAGCACTTTGGAATGAAACAACTATAAACGGTTTTTTTACAGCACTTGTCAACGGGCGGTAAACCAGCTATTACTGTAAACAATTAGAGCAGTAGTAAAAGTCAACTTAATGTCAACGTCTGAAAGTCGTCTGTTAATGTGCGTTTTACGGGCTTTTAGCACTGACGACCAAATCCAGGTCAATAATAGTTAAAATTATACTGACCTGCGATAAAAGTTATGGCGACCGACCCCGCAATTAAAATTATCTTAAATTTTAAGTATTTAATAAAACCTTTAAAATTCTCTCACATTTTTAAGTGATCAATATGAAAACTAGGAATTTGTGCTCATCCATTAAATGCAAATACATTTATCTTACCAAAGTTTTTTAAAAGGAACGAAACGCAAATGCTTCGTGGTTTTTTGTGCAATTAAGAAACTTAAATCATAATATTTCTTGGTAACCTGTACAGGTGGATAACAAGTTAAATCTTCAACGTAACAGTTAAAAAGTCCTCATTCCAACTAGCTTTTTTCAAGCCGCCGTGCCTGGCGTAATAAGAAAAAGTTAAGAAGTTTCCATTTAACTAAATCTTACCTAAGAATTTGTGTTCAGAACGTCAGAACGCGCTTACTTGCAGAATTAATTGGATAGGTATAGCTTTTATAAACTGGCAATATATTAGAACGATCAAAGTCCATTTAAAAAACGATTTCAAATTAGTATTGAAACCATAGACTATGATAAACAGAATTTATGAAAGAGGCTGGAATACCCACCTCATCTAATATTAAAAAGAATACAGCGTCATGTTAACCAACATAACCAACTCGCTGCAAATTCAATCAATCACGCTCTGTGGCCGTATCCGCTGTCACATTTGAATCGAATTCGATTTTTGAATTCATTGCTATTTGGAAGGTTACATAACTCAATGTCACCTTAAACCCGAAGTGTTGGGTTCCGTTGTACGGAACGTTCGAATGCATTTTCAAATAACATTCTTAAAATCGGGCTCCTGCCCGTTTATGTTATCTTCGTAGATATTTTATTTACCGTTATCCTTATTTAGGTTATTTATTGGTAAATAAATAGGGAAAAGTAGTACGAGTTGATTTAAATATAGGTACTAGTTAGTAATTTCTTTTATTTTTGGTTTACCTTGAAAAGTCTTTTACAGCGATTCCCGCTTAAGGCGATCATCTCGTACAACCTTCCCCGTCAAGTTATTTTAACCTTTGGATCGTTAAAATAACTGAAGACAATTCACACGAATTGATCTTAATTAAATAAACATGTACCTATACTTACATACCTACATAACATATTATACAACATAATACATAAATCTATATTAGATTATTCCTCTTTATTATATACTAGGGACGTGCCCCGGCTTCGCTCGGATCCCTGTTTTTATAGCCTATGTCACTTGGGAATAGTGTAGCTTTCCAACAGTGAAAGAATTTTTCAAATTGGTCCAGCTGTTTAGGAGCCTATTCAATCCAAACAAACAAACTATTCCTCTTTATAATATTAGTATAGAAGTGCTTTAACGTGGCGCCGGCGCCGGTAAATGTACCGTAAAGCGATCCACGTCATTTTTCACAACATTATAGCACACGCGTGAGATTACACGATGCAGTATGACGGACGTTTGATATAATACACAATTCATTTTCACACTTATACTTTATGGCACTTCACTACATAGTATAAAACCAAGTTGCTTTTTCTGTCCCTATATGCCTATGTACGCTTAAATCTTTGAAACTACGCAACGGATTTTGATGCGGTTTTTTTAATAGATAAGTGATTCAAAAGGAAGGTTTATAGCACCCGTGTGAAGCCGGGGCGGGTCGCTAGTCAATTGATAAATGTTCTACGTAACAAGGTTTTGTCAAGGTAATATGGATATTATTGTTTAGATTAAGATTTTAATACCTATAAAATATTTCCTTTATTGATATTATTTAAAATAAGTAAAAATATATTTTATACAAGTACAATGTATACTTGGATAGGTAGAGTTGATAAAAACTTTATACATAGCTACCTAAGTGAGTAATGAGTAGCTAAGTTTGTTATTGCAAAGGTGCTAATTATAGCTTTTTAAGTATATAAGTAGCTTAACTTTAAATATCCGTTCTTGTTCTATATATTATATATACGACCCTCTGAAGAACGTATACTCGTACTTACCTCTTCATTATTCTCAAAATTTTCTCGCCACGAGGCTCGTCTCTTAAGAATTTATGCATACAAATTAGAAAGCGTATTATGCATCCTTTCTCATGTGAAAATGTGTGCATTTGACTAGATATATACCAGTACTGGGATATAATTGACATAATAATATAAACACATATTATGGTAAAAGAATACAGAGTAAGAGATTTAACAATTTCTAATGCCTTCGCGGTTATTATACATTGGAACGCGATTCCATAATCGTGCTACGATTATGGAATCTGTAAAGGCTCCGAAACTTAAATCCGTTTAAAATTGTTTCATTCCAGAGTAAGAGAGTGTTGAGTAAATTTCATACGGCTCAGTGTTGGGTAGAGCTAATGTATATCGGGTCAGCTAGTGTTTAATAATATTTATGCCACTCGCCGAACAGGATTCGGTCTTCCAGCCTATCTTTATCTATACTATTATTGTAAAGAGAAAAGATTTGTATTTTTTTATGTAACGAATAGACTCAAAAAGTACTGGACCGATTTTAATAATTCTTTCACTGTTGGGAAGCTACGTTCACCCTGAGTATCATAGGCTATAGAATATTTTGGAAAAAAGTAGGGCGAAGCAAAGCTAAGATAGTAATAAAATATTTTGCGTCACGTGCATGCGTAGGTATAGGTACCTACGTGTACGAAGAAGTTCTATTACACAGTTCTGTTTGTATCTCCGAGAGTAAACAGCGTAACGCAAAGTTTTCTTATAAGCTGTCTTTGGCATAATCAATTACCTGGAGTGTATGTATGTAATCTTTCATACACGCAATATTATACATTCCATTGTTTACAACAAACAAGAACTTTGCAAGAATACCGTAGAAAGTTGAAATAACGTAAACCTTAGGTACTGTTTGAGTTTTTTTTTTGAACCGTCTATAAATATATTTTATTTGAAAGTGTAACTTTGTTAATAGGTTTTCTTTCAGGAATGAAGCAAACGTTTATTTTGTAACATAATTTTTTTTTAACTCCAAAGATTTCCCAGTAGGTAAGCAAATCTTTAGTAGGTTTCTTAAATTATGAAGTAATTCCTCTTACATAATTAAATCTATAATACCTATACCAAACCTACAAGAAGGTAAGACTATGATGAATGGTCGAGTCGAGATATTGTCATATCGATGTCGTCTTATTCTCGCGGTGATCTGTCTAAAATCGGTGAAGTTGTCTACAACGAGACCTTATTTTTTCGTGTCGACAACGAAACGATATCGACACGACAAACCTTCTCCTTGTCGACAATGTTCTGAATGAACGACGATAAGATGTCGAATCGACAGTTCATTGGCTCGCTACAGTAGATACCTTTAAAAACATTCATTTTTCTTATCGCGACCTCTTTTCATCGTATCGAATCATATGGCAAATAAGTATTTATTTATTTATTTATCAAATACAATTTTACAGTCTTAAACTAATGCACTGTAAAATTCATAATACAAGCAGTTAAAATATTACCTACCTATCCAATTACAAAAGGACTGACGTATTAATAAATTACATAGCATTATTACCTATTTTAATAGTACATTACGCACCAAGGCCAGTAAAATAAAAAATGTCTCAGATCACATGTAATTGTCGTCCGAGGCGAAGCCGAGGTTGACATAAATGTGATCTGAGGCTTTTTTATTTTATTGGCCGAGGTCAGTATACTATTTTTCTGTTCGACGAAGCCAGACAGCGGCAATTTCACTTAGCGCAGCGGCCACAAAGTAGGCGCTTTCTGGCCGGAGGACAGAAAAATGTTTTACCTAAGCTGAATCAACCAACAAATAAAATAGGTCCAGGTTTTTTTTAACGTGTACTAAAAATAAAGCTTAAAAACGTGGGCAAGATCATATTATGCTTACGGCAGGTCGCCGTCTAAACACAGTACTTAGCGATATTGCACTGGACGAGAAATTTATTAAAAATACATTTTGCAAGCGAAAATTATAAAAAACATTGTTTGCGAAAGTTTTCTAACGTGTGATTTTTTGCTCGAGGCGTATTAAATGTAAACACAATAATATACTTACGATAATACGATATATTCTGGTAGGTAACAAAATCTGTTTAGAGACATTATTGTGTCTTATGTTATGTACGCTGTTTTGTGTTTTTTATATTTCTATGTAGCATAAGTATTGTATTATTCTTTGCTAATTTGTGATCTTTATTTAAGCGCTAGTAGTACTAATAAATAATTTGTATATTTGTCATTATCACGTCATTATAAAATCAAACTTATGTAACCATGTATATTTTATATCATTTTTTTTATTTAAAAGAATATTTAAAAAAAGATACAATAAATACAAGACTTATTGAATCGGATCTCCACGTACTAATCTACCGCTCAGAACTATTTCTGATAGCACCTAAATAACTTTCTTAATTGGACTTCGATAGTTAAGAAAACTTCTCATGAACTTCATACCTGCCTAAATATAGGAGAAAACGTCAACTGGTGTCATGACTCGATATATTTATATATTATATGTACCTTAGTAGTTTTGTGTAGGTACATTCAGCGTCAAATATAAGAAGCGTTAGACTATTGTCAGCTCAGTCGTGCTACGATTATGGAAATTGTAAAGAATCCGAAACGTCAGAAAATGAAATAGTTACGTGAGTTAAATCCGTTACTAGTTGTTTCATTCCAATGTGTAGTAACGTAAAAGTGTAACTTGAAGTATACATATACCGAAACTATTACCTTGGTACCTAACTGCTATATTCGTATCCATAACCTATTGACGCAAGTTCGATAAAATACTTTGAAACCATACAAAAATAACTCACAACCGCAGTAGCTGGATTAAATCTTCAAGAATTTACTAAGAATAATGGTTCTCTACTAGAACTATATCCGTCAAGACTAGAAATCAACCTTATGTTATAAACGTTTGGGTTTAATTTGAAATGTACCTAAAAATGTCGGAGTTATACGGTTTTTTGCGTAAATAATTACTGTAGAAAAGTTTATATTTATTTGACATTGTAGAAAAGTTTGTATTCATTGATTTGAAATTTTCTAGAAAAAAAATAGTTGTTTTTCTTTGTTATGCATTTTACAAGTTGCTTTTAAACTTTTCCTTGTTAAGTTTAGAGTTAAAACGAGTTGCTTTCAAGAAATTCTCTTGTATTACTTATTTGTACTTACTCTACTTGTACTTCATGTCTATGAAATAAAAGTTGCAAACAAGTTATGTTTTCTATCAAATTTATTATTATATTTGTTCGTATTAACAATTGTTACATTTTTTATTTATTTATATAAACGAACGCATATCAAGAAAAACATGACTTAATTAGACTTTACGATGTCTCAAAAACTACCTATTTAATTTTATATTTAGTAATTAAAGTTTTGTAATTTTTAATTTTATTGACCGCACTTGCTCTGTATAAACATAGATTAGTAATACCTACGTATATGTATACATAGACTAACCTTTATGCTTTTAATATAATTTCGATACATACCTACCAAAACTAATTTTACTATAGGCATAACTACTCATTCGGGGTAGATACGTTTAAATCCATGTTTTCTTAACAATCTGGACTTGTACGTACTCTCACAGTTACAACTTGAAAATTCTTTCGTATATTTTTAAAAGTCCACGTGTTTGTTTTATGTTAGATAAGCTACCCATTTCACCGGCTTAGCCTGGTCTGCAGATTTAACTGTGATTTTTATCAGTGGAGACGAGAAAAAATTGAGAACGGGTCAAAGATGTGTTAGTTGGTGTTTTTATAACAGAGATGGATTTTTATGCTGTTTCTTTTGTTGAATATGTCTGCGCCCTATATAATATAATAACTATTAAATTATTGAATGAATTTGCCAAAAAATTTTTGAAATAAACTATATTTTCTTACTTTTAGAAAAGCCTATTTTTTTAATACCTACGTATCTGAAAAATGCACGAACTCCGCCGGGATAGCTAATAAATTAAAACTCCATTTTTTTGGGTATATGTATTGAATATACCTTGTACCTAAAAAACAGCTTATCAAGATTTTGAATAGGTATCTACCTACTTTGAAATTTAAGTTATAGTTGCAGCACGTACCTACTGTTAATTAATTTCTCTTTCGTGTATTTTTCGCAATTAAGTTTCGTTTTCTTTAATCATAAAATAATAACAATTTTACGCATTCTAATTAAAAAGGTTTCTAAAAATACATCTCAGTCCTTGTAAGAGTGTACAAATTTAGTCTAAAATATATATGTAGAAAAATAATTAATTATTAATCGTCTAGACATAGAGAAGTAAGGTTAAGCTTACAAATCTAAAATAGCCACAGAGGACAATATAGACATTTATTAATAAGCTCATATTGTATATTTTTTATCCCATTTAAAGAGGGTTTATAGTTCAGATTCTGTACAAATTGGCTATCAAACAATACCGACAGGTCAACAGGCTTTGAACTCACAACCTCACATTCCCTAGCCCGCTCATCGACGACTAAGCTGCGTCTCTCAACGCAGATTCTAATTTAAAACCGAGATGAAATCTGCTATCACCGTGGATTATCCTTCCGAGGCGCCAAACTGCTGTATTTAAACATAAATATTATATTTCTTGCTTTTAATTTAACATTATTAACAATGACGTCGTTTCATTATGACAGAGTAATGTCTGATGTATTTTGTAACCTTTTGTTCTGTCGGTTCATTTGTTTTTGTATTGTGAATGCGATATAAATGTCACTTTATCTAGGTTCTTATAGTAGAGTGTACTAGTCAGGAATGAAATCTCCTCGATTTTCGTCAAAGCAATCAATCAAAAAGAAAGAACAGGTACCTAAATAGGTATTTTATTATATACCTACTAGATTCTGCCCGATTCTTCGTCTGCGCAGAATTTGTAGATGTTTTAATTTGATAATTGTATAAATTATAACCTAGGTGTATATTATTCTGATGTATGAACTATATTGTTAAAGATTAATTAAATCCGTTCGTTATTTTTTACGTGAAAGAGTAATAAACATCAACACAACAATACCAACTTTCACATTTATAATTAGTAAATTAAGATAATATGTAACAATGAACCCTCCATTTAACACAGATCCTGTCTTTTTTGAACTGAAAAATCATAATAAACTAATTATTAGATTTCCCTAGCAAGAAACGTTCGCTCAGCCAAATTTTAAACAGTGTACACAGAACCTTCTTCTTTATATCCAATTCGTTTCATTTTTATAATAAATATTATTACATGCGTGTGGTAACCCCGTGCACAATGGCGATGTCCGCCTTGCATACTTCATTTACATCACAACAGTCCCCTGTCAGGGTTGACAGCGAACCGCACTAAGCGCCCAACACAAGGATACGTATGGAAAGTGCAAATACTTTTTTGATTTTCTATAAGCTTGTTTTGAGACATTGAAAACTGTGTAGGTCTTATCCTAATCCTAACTAATATTATAAATGCGAAAGTAACTCTGTCTGTCTGTCTGTCTGTTACGCTTTCACGCTAAAACTACTGGACCGATTTAAATGAAATTTGATACAAAGAAAGTCTGGAGCCCGAAAAAGAACATAGGCTACTTTTTAACCGACTTCAAAAAAGTAGGAGTTCCACGCGGACGAAGTCGCGGGCAGAAGCTAGTCAACAATAATTAATTTATGTAAATCGTACGTCGATAGTACGTAATACTATAGAATTTACGACATTGTAAAAGTTTGCCTGAAAATCATGTCCCTTTGAAATTATGAATGTTGAAGAAAAGAAGAGTTGTATCAAATATACTAAAGGCTTGAAACCCTCATCTCAGGAGGCTCGCCACCCGTCCGGTTTTGCAGTAAAGGATCATTAGCTGGCCAACTGCGCTTCAGTATTCAGTTAAAAAAAAACAAATATGTTGGCAAGTACAAAGGGAATACTGATAGCAATTATGATTTGGTAAGAGTTACCTTACATTGTTTGTTTGAACATTTTAAATGTCATTAGTATTGTTACTATTTCTATTAATCGCGGGTATTTTAGAAGGTAGTTTGTCGTACAAGCCTATTAGTTACTTAACTACTGGACTGAATTCGATTATTAGAGTTCCGTACACAAAATAAAAAAGTATGATGCGATGCCAGAAAGGGACAAATATATTGTTCCACTACAGCGCTGAATTTCAGTTGAATTCTGTTTATATGTACAGGAAATTATTTATTATCTTTAACTACAAGGTGCTGGTGTGTTGAGGCCTCATATTGCCTCATAATAATCATAATAAAGCAGAGCATGATCAGGGCCACTCGCGGCGTGCTTCTAATAAAATCAACAGGAGAACTTGTTTCCACGTTGTTAAATATCATACAAAGGCATAGAAAACAATATCTTATGACTATTTGTTTTAGGACCCAAAATAAAGTGCATCGTTGTTTCATACCAGTTGCGTTGAGTTTTCACCAGTTTAGTTCCGAAATAACTTCCATTTTGAATTAATAAATTGATGTGTCTTGCGTTTTAACAGATTTTCTTAAACACGGAAGATGTCAAAATGCGTTCGTTGCCTATCTATAAAAACGTCAAAAAATATTAATATGACAAAAATCTCGTTTATTGTATGTGAGCCTCGTTAGTTGTTTAATTTATTCTGTTTTTAAGTATTCTTATTTTTCGTATTATTATAGCGGCAACAGAAATAGATAATCTGTGAAAATTTCAACTGGCTATTTTGGACAGCGTCTCAAAATGTCTCATACCTACGTCAATTAGTTTCTATCAGTCGATATCGTGCAACAATGGAAACGTCCTTTTTAGCTGTAAAATAAAATACAAAATACAAGGTTTATGCTCTCCTTTTATTACACGACGCCGCAAAATATTTATTGTTTTTATATTGCCGATGTTTTGAATTAATGCGCAAATTCGCGAGTTTACGTTTGTCATTACGGTAACGATTTTAGACAAAATATAAACATATTGTAGGTACTTACTTGGCCTAAGTCTACCCGATTTGGCGAAGGAAAAAAATGTTATAAGAAAAGGTCGTTATACGAAAGCTATAACCAACTTTGGGTGTTTCACATTATGGTCCAAGATCCCAGAGCGATCTGACGTAACTTATTTTCTGACGAATGAAACCTTAAGATTTCAGTAGCGTCTAGAGTGCCTTGAATATCTACGGGCTTGTGAAAACTGTCAGAGTGACCCCAGGGCTGGTACCAGGTGAGAAAGGTGACTAAAAATAAGAGCTATCTTACTTATTTTCTCATGGCTCATTTTTATATATATCATGTAGAATATTATTTTAAAGTAATGGATATAAGTGTCAGACACTTGAGATTGACCAGAACTTTTGTCAGACACTTTTAAGCTACCCAAAAAATGGATCTCAAAGATGGATGAACATAAGCATATCATGTTTAGGCTCATTCGACTCGGTATGACGAGCACTTTCTAAACAGAATATGATGATGGTAGTGTTGATGATGAATCCTGAAGACTACTATGGATCTCGAAGTTGGATGATCATAGACATATCATGTTTAGGCTCATTCGACTCGGTATGACGAGCACTTTCTAAACACATGATGATAGATACCCCACATGTAAAGGTCTGATGAAAAAAAAATGCTGAGTTTCAGTTCAATGTATGGGGAACCCCAAAAATTTTGTTTTTTTTTCTGATTTTATTTTAAAATCTTAATGCGGTTTACAGAATACATCAACGCACCAAATTTTAATAATGTAGCTCTTATAGTTTCGGAATAAACTGGCTGTGACTAGAGTACCCGATTACTTGAGTAATCGGTTACTGAGTGTTGACGACAGGATTACCTACCTTTTTAACAATATACTTTTTATGGATATATTTATACCTTTTTAGATATATTGTTCTTTTGTTCTAGTTTTATTTCACTGTCAATAAACGAGTTTTAGAGTAAGCTGTATTATATCTGTTCGTATATCGCTACGATCTCCAACACTGAGTAATCAAATTAGTAATTGGATTACATTTGTAATCGATTGACGCCAACACTGATTGAAACAGATAATGCTCGTCATAGCGAGTCGAATAAGCCCAAACACGATATGCCTATGATCATCCAACTTCGAGATCCGGAGTAGTCTTCAGGATTCATCATCAGCACTACCATCATCATGTGTTTAGAAAGCGTTCGTCATACCGAGTCGAATAAGCCCAAACACGGTATGCCTATGATCATCCAACTTCGAGATCCATAGTAGTCTTCAGGATTCATCATCAACACTACCATCATCATATTCTGTTTAGAAAGTGCTCGTCATACCGAGTCGAATGAGCCTAAACATGATATGCCTATGATCATTCAACTTCGAGATCCACAGTAGTCTTCAGGATTCATCATCAACACTACCATCATCATATTCTATTTAGAAAGTGCTCGTCATACCGAGTCGAATGAGCCTAAACATGATATGCTTATGTTCATCCATCTTTGAGATCCATTTTTTGGGTAGCTTAAAAGTGTCTGACAAAAGTTCTGGTCAATCTCAAGTGTCTGACACTTATATCCATTACTTTAAAATAATATTCTACATGATATATATAAAAATGAGCCATGAGAAAATAAGTAAGATAGCTCTTATTTTTAGTCACCTTTCTCACCTGGTACCAGCCCTGGTGTCACTCTGACAGTTTTCACAAGCCCGTAGATATTCAAGGCACTCTAGACGCTACTGAAATCTTAAGGTTTCATTCGTCAGAAAATAAGTTACGTCAGATCGCTCTGGGATCTTACTCTATTAAGGGAAACATTTTCAAAGGGGAATCTGACAATGTTATTTCCTTCACTTTTCTTAGCAGTCATTATATTTATTTATATCGAGTTTTTAAACAACTTTGACCGAGAGAGATAGAATAAAAGGGAGCTCTGTATTGCTACATATGAAAGTAATTGTTTTTCAAAATTGACTTGTAAAAAACTAACTGACCTAGCAAACTCCATACTGGGTTTATTGAAAATCTTTTTTTTTGTATTTTTTCCCGTTTTCCTCACCGTACAAACTTTCCCTGGAATTTCACGAATGTTTCAAAACCAAATTCAACCTAGTCTAAGTCTAGTCGATTTTGAGTTTTAGCGAGACCTAGGAACAGCTATTCATTTGTATACATCACTACATAGTATGAAACAAAGTCGCTGTCGCTGTCTGTCCGTCCATATGTATGCTTAAATCTTTAAGACTACGCAACGGATTTTGAAGCGATTTTTTTTTAATAGACAGAGTCATTCAAGAGGAAGGTTTATTATTATAGCACCCATGTGAAGCCGGGGAGGGTCGCTAGTATAGATTATATTATGATTACTAATGTAGGGGATTTTATATTCATTTTATTTAGATTCTCTATCTCATTTATTTAAAAGGGACAAAACAAACTTAGTTAAAATAAATCTACCAACTACCTACCTAACTTAGCAGTCCGTACCCTTAACTTTCAAAGGAATATGTTTAGGTAAAACTGTCCTTTACGAAATAAACCTTTATTAGTGTAATAAATCAAGTGAACTTGTAGGTACGTCTGTCTGTCAGACTCGGGTCAGTTTGTGAAGTAACGCCAAAGTGCCAGTAGGAGTTTTAGTTGAACTCTCTTATTCCTGGTATTAGGGGAAAAACTAACTACTATTGAGTTGTATTTGTAAACTTGTACACGTACGAAAGTTATTAGATAAGGTAGCATGTTGAATACGTTGTAATAGAGTATTTTTTCAGGGGAGGAATATTATTATACTATGTTTTGTAAGTATTTACGACTTTGTCTGCGTAGAAGTCGAAAATAAATGATGATGATATTTTACTGTTTTACAAAACCATAAAACGTGTGTTCAATGAAATATTTTGAAGCATGAATCTCAAGTTTTATTAAATTGTTATTGATTAAAGATTTTTCTGTACAAACTTGCAGCTCCTATGTCATACCATTAGGATATTTTTTTTAAATACCTACTCTCTTGAAAACAATGTGGAAAGGTTTTAAAACTAATTTAGAAACATAAAACTTTTGATATTTTGTTACTAAAACAGAAAAAAAACGATACGATGTGAGTATAACGGTCCCAGTAGGAGCCCAATTTTTGTGTGTAATCTATTTAAAATATAATTATAATTCAAAAAACTGTATAAGGTAGGAACAGGTGGTAGTCTATTCATTACTTCCAGTCAAATAATTAGCAAAACATGTCCTAGTTCACCACGTTTGCTCTAAATTCAGACGTCAAATAATGTAAGTGACCACGAATGACCATTTTCGTAGCCTAAAGGAAGGCTCCAGACATCAGCTTGGTTCTATAGTGTTATTGAAATCGTAATTGCCTTCAGTTTTAACAGTTTGTCATTCCTACTCAATAGATGTTTCGGTGGTTACTTGACATGTGTTTTTACTATGTAAATTACTTTTTAAATAGGTTATTTGTAATGAATCTTAATATAATAGATTTAGATATTAATAAGCTTATTGTTGGCAAGTATATATTTTTGTATCAAGTAATTATTTAATTTTTTTAGAACGACAACATTATCATGTTTATTTGTTGTAAATGTAAGCTTATTGTATTGGAATGAAACAACTATTAACGAATTTAACTCGCGTATTTTTATTTTATTTTATTTGCTGACGTTTCGGATTCTTTACAGTTTCCATAATCGTAGCACGACTGAGCTGACAATAGTCTACCGCTAAAGTGATTTATTGTATTTTATGTTCATTTGTTGTTGTAGAGGAAACATATTCATCTGTGAAACTCTCTACTGGCTTTCATGATTAATGAGATACAGCCTGGTGACAGACGGAAGGACAGACAGCAGAATCCTAGGTCCCATTTTACATGTTGAGTACGCAACGCTATAAAGCCGATTGCGATACAAATAACGCTACAGTATTACGTCAGATCTGTGCTGACCACAGCAACCTGCGGTTACAGCTTTAGGCTTTGAATTCAGGCGAGACGATGTACAAGAAAATTATGTGGCATTTTCTTGCTACGAAAATGTATGTGGTCAAGAATCTTACCCCACCGCAGACGTTTTGATGTCTTTATTTATACCTAGCGGCCCGTCCCTGCTTCGCCCGGATATCTTTTTTTATAGCCTACTAGCTTCTGCCCGCGACTTCGTCCGCGTGGAACTCCTCCTTTTTTGCAGTCGGTTAAAAAGTAGCCTATGTCCTTTCTCAGGCTCCAGACTTTCTTTGTACCAAATTTCATTAAAATCGGCCCAGTAGTTTTAGAGTGAAAACGTAACAGACAGACAGAGTTACTTTCGCATTTATAATATTAGTAGGGATGTAGCTTTAAAGAGAAATAACTTTTTTGCTTAAGTACTAATTTATCTTCGGAATGAAACAACTATTAACGGATTTAACTCGCGTATTTTTATTTTATTTTATTTGGTGACGTTTCGGATTCTTTACAGTTTCCATAATCGTAGCACGACTGAGCTGAGAATAGTCTAACGCTAAAGTGATTTATACAGTTATGCAAACTACCTTATATTTAAATTACTATTTTTGAAAAAACTACCTTATTCTGAATTATGAAATACTAATGTTACATTTTACGCAAAAAAAAATACATTACAATTAAAACCTAATAGGGGGCGTTACTAGCGCTTCAGAAAGACCATCATTACTGAGAAGAAACGCCGCAAGAAACTCAGTAGAAAGTCGCTTTTTTAGGACACTTCTATATTTACAATGAAAAATATTGTGACAATTAAATATACGTGGGTTAAATCCGTTAATAGTTGTTTCATTCCAATGTGTAATAAACGCGAAGGCATCAGAAATTATTATACTAAATTATCTTGTTACGTTACCTGCGCTATGTTAGTTTTCTGGCTAAATCATTACATTTTGTAGCAACGATTAAAATCATTGTTCCTAATTTGTCGAGTGCACACAACAGAGGGATTCTGTTTAGCCATTCTGTATGCGACACTAGCGTGAGCGCAGAGCTTCTGTGATATATTACTAGAGTGAAATCACTGATCACAATGTCCGTATATAGTTGCTGGAATTAAACAAGAATTTGAAAACTTTACAGTTCCCCATATTCGTAGTCTGCTACGAATATGAGCTGTAAAGTTATTTTACGGTTTTATTCAAACTCTGCAAAATATGTGATATAAATAATTTTATATTGGAATGAAGCAACTATAATGAATTTAAGTCATGTATTTCATTTTGTATCGTCGGCTACGAATAAAGGAACTGTAAATTATTCGAAACATCAGCAAACAAAAAAAAGGTGTGAATTTTCTTCGATTTTGATTGATTTTGAACTCATTCATACATGTTTTATTCCACACAAGCTTTCTTTATTTATTTCATCGTCTTAAGAAATTAATCTCCAGATGTTGTTGATTCTATTAAACTCATCAAAATCATTAAAAAAAATAGCATCGACTGGCAGCTCAGTGCATAAAAATTGCATAAAGCTCGTTAAACCAGGAACGAAGCAAAAAATACTGGATGGAATTTTACGAGTAAAAATGCCCAAGTTATCTCATCGTAAACGGATGGTTTCTACGGTTAGGTTTTGCTCGTATAGCCCAATAATAAAAACATTTTTTTGTATAAAGAATGTAATTTATAAACTTTACTTTTAATTGATATAGAATATATAAAAATGGATCGCCTAAATGTTTTGACCTAGCAATCGAACGGGCAGATATATCGATTTTGCGATTTGAAAAAACTATATTTATAAGAACAGTCTGTAAATTGAGAAAATAAACTTATGTTCGGATTTTAAACCTTACTATTTAAACTATTTTTAGTACCTACTTATGTATAAGCATAAGACTATATTGTCAGCTCAGTCGTGCTACGATTATGGAATCTGTAAAGGCTCCTTGCTCAATTTATGTAATAAAATACGCGAGTTAAGTCCGTCTATAGTTGTTTCATTCCAATGTATAATAACCGCGAAGTCATCAGAAATTATGACTTATGTAAGTTTGAATTGTATAATTGACTCTGAGAAAGACTTCTCGAGTTTTTTTAAGAGGATTCTTCTCAGCATAGTCTTTCCGAATCGCTAATAGACTAACCAGACGTGTCAAAGAACAGACCTACCTTTTTCTAATGAATGATATGACTCGACAGACTATGTCTTTTACTTGGTACATAATATATATTATTTGTTAAATTATTTATAGTATTGTACTATTAAACCGACTGTTAAGTTTAGTACACATATAATGCCCTTAGTTGATTGGACTATTGCTAGGTTGTTTGAAGAGTTGATATGCACTAAAAATACTATCTAAATGATAAGGAATTCCAGCAAAGGATAGTATAATTTACCTTCATGTTAGGTTTGCATTTAATTTTATTATTTCTATGCTTAGATTTTTTATCAAACTGCCTGATGCTGATATAATATCTTACATAAATAATTAATATTTTTCGACATTTTCGCGGCTATTACACATTTGAATGAAACGGCTAAAACGGATTGAACTCGCGCATTTTATTTTATTTACTGCTGCGTTTCCTAATCATTACAGTTCCCATCATCAATCGCGAGTTTTTGCAGTGTTTGAGTATTTTAAAACATTTTTAAACCGCAAATAGAGAAAAACTCAACAATTACCAAATACAGTGAAACTTGTTTAAGAGGGACCTGGATAAGTGAAAAACCTCCATATCTGGAACACATGCTGAGGTCCCGGCACCTTGGCTATGAATTACCTCTGTTAGTAAGACAAAAGCAACCTCTTTTTTTTTTTTTTTTTTTTTTTTTTTTTTTTTTTTTTTTTTTTTTTTTTTTTTTTATCTGGGATAAGTTATTTCTATTTTCTTGTCATAATTACCTCTATAATTGAGAAGCCGCGTGTATTTATCTCTGTAACTGGGATAAAGTTAGTAGGTACACATAGGCTACCTCGGACCTCGGATGTCTCCTCTCTCTTTTACCTACTCGAACTTCTCTAAATCGGCCCTTTTATAACTTAGTTTTAATGCGGTTTCTCTATTAATCGGGTATTTATTTAAAAAAGACCGAAACGAGGACAAAGTCTTTATTATTACGAAAAAAACTAAAATTAACGTCAGTGCCCGAATCAGTAAAATAATCTGCCTCCAACATTTAATAATTTTGTAAACGTCAACAACGAATTATCAGTTTCAGGAGAACTGTCTTTAAACCACATTTTTGATATTTTTTATGGAAAATAGTGAATTGTTTACAAAATAAATACGTTGCTTTATTGAATACACCTCTATAACAGAGATTACCTCTTTTCTTACCTCTGTTAATGAAACCCTCTGTAAATGAGACAGGTATTTTTTTATACCTAGATATCTGGGACACTGCGTAAGTGAAATACCTCTTTAAGTGAGACTAATTTACAGGTCCCTTGGAAGACCCAGTTAACCAGGTTTCACTGTATATGAGTTTAAATACGTAAGTAGGTACGTAATTGCATAAAAAAATAAAGATACAGTTACCTACAAGTATGTTATACCTTTAGGGATATTTGTTAGTTAACCATTAATATAGTTAAGCGCAGATAAAAAATAATAAATAAATAATGTTAGAATAAAATTCTATTGGCTGTAGTTTTTTTCGGGTTTGTTTGAATAGTTGAAAGCCCCGGATGGACAGATCTGTCGGCCATGATCTGCGGAAGCACTCCTGTAAATGATATTTCAATATCCAAATCAAAATATGTTTATTCAATGCTTTGAGGAGCATTAGAGAAACTTTCGGTTCAGAAAAACGTCTCATTTGAGAAAAATCCACAAGAAATCTATACTAATATTATAAAACGGAAAGGTTTGTTTGGATTGAATAGGCTTCTAAACGACTGGACTGATTTGAAAAATTCTTTCACTGTTGGAAAGCTACACTATTCCCGAGTGACATAGGCTATAAAAAAGGGATCCGGGTGAAGCCGGGGCGGGCCGCTAGTACATTATAAATAGGAATACATACAAAATTTTAACCGATTTGGCTGAAAATTGGACAGGCTAACTTAAAACTAGAAGACAGAAATAGGATACTTTTTTTCCCGTTCATGTGGTAAAAAAAATAGCATGACTTTATCCACCTATGATACCTGCTTGTAAAATGCCCCGCTTTCAGCTTAGCGCGTATCCATTCCTTTATAAGCTCATTTTATGCTACCGATCCTAAAAATTAAATCTAATCTTTCCTACAATCACGAAAGTCGGAGGAGACTGGGATCTTACTCTAGTGTGACAAAGACTAGCATTGTGGTAGTGCATGGAACATAGAATGACTGAGTAACGTGCGGAGAGGAATATGAAACTGTGGAACACCTGGTGTGCCACTGCGATGCCCTCACCAGACGCAGAATGAAGACATTTGGCTCCGGATACCTGGAGCCTGGAGACTAGGCATTGCGACAGGGAGACATTACGATACATAGAATCGGTTATGGAGAACCTGGAATAAGCTAAAGGAGGGGTAGGCACAAAAGATCCCAATGGGTCGAAGTGCATCCGAAAGGACCCCATCAATAAGATAAGATAAGATGACTAAATAATAATCTTTATAAGTTAGGTAAATCGTTTATAGACAGTACAAAATGCGCGTACCGCAATTGAAATCTCCCTCACTTCGATTCCAATGAATAATTTATTTAAAACCAACTTTCCATTTTCCACGGAATTTAGGAACAACCGGCTTTTTACACAGAATGCATTTAAAGCATTTTAAATATAAATGGATTCAAGCTAAGTAATTTCACTAACTTTTGTATTAAGGCTATTTTTTGTGAAAACACAGGGTCCGGTAAAGGTTTGTTGAAGTCAGCGATGCGGTAATATAAAACATTATAGTACAAGTAGGTATGGTATATTCAAGGCAAGGGCAAAACATAACTAGCCAGAAAAAGGTAATGTACTTAAGTGATAAGAAATGTCATTATGTTTTAGTCGTTGCTTAAATAGTACAGCATCAATGGCTTTCAATTCCTTTTACATATCAATGAGATACATAACGTTGTATTTTTCTTTGTATTGCATATACTCGAAACACTATTTTTATTGTAAGGGTTTCTTGTCAGTTTACTATGGAACTCTGAAAAGGGACCACTAACTCCTAAGATCGGAGTAAGTTTCGAAAACTTTTTTGAACTTGAAAACTAAACCAAAAAACATTACATGGCAAGAGTTAAACACTTTCTCATGAATAAAATAGTGGATAGCTATAGATTTATTCTGAAGTAAAAGGGCAAAATCACCTAATAAAAAAAAATATACGCGTCGAATTGAGAACCTCCTCCGTTTTTTTCGTCGGTTGAAAATGTAGGTATTCAATATCCTGTACCTGGTTTAATTTAAAAAAAAATGTAAACTATTATGTGTAATACCTAGGTAGGTACTCGTATAGGTATCCCAAAGCTTTTGTAAGGAGTTTAATACAATTATTTTAAATTTGTATTGACTGTAAAAGCTTTGACAGCTCAATTCATTTTATAACCTACCGATCTATACTAATATTATAAAGAGGAATGGTTTGTTTATTTGGATTGAATAGGCTCCTAAACGACTGGGCCGATTTGAAAGATGTTTTCACTGTTTGGAAGCTACACTATTCCCGAGTGACATAGACTATGAGAAAAGGGATCCGTGCGAAGCCGGGGCGGACTGGTAGTTGTGTATATTTAGATACTCGGTAAGCTCTATTTGCTTACATCTTTTAAGTTATACAATACAGTAAAGGCTTAAGAGTCTCCTTTCAGTCTCGCCACCCGTCCGGTTTTGCAGTGAAGGCTCATTAGCTGGCCAACTGCGCTTCAGTATTCAGTTCGAAAAAAAAAAACAATACAGTTCATTTTTGGCTCGCGACAAACTTGTAACTTATTATAGATGATCTTATAAAAAAATAAGTTTGTGTTAGGCTTTTTTCATGTTACGTAGAATCTGTCGACCCCTGGTGTTCGATCAAAACCGTCAGAACTGGCGAAGTTCCACTTAACTTGTTTCGAAGCCTTCAATTGGCAGGTCGGCCGCAACCATTTTGTTTTATCGAAACAGTTACGCTTATAAGTTTGTCTGTATTTTGCGATGTTATTTTAACTATTGAACCTAGTTTTCGCGGTGTAATCTTATTGTTATATTTAAATTATGTGCGGAGGTTATTTATAAGGAAGTTAATACATTTTTAAATAGGTATATGTATAAATTTCAAAGCAAAAAGTTGGTATAGACCTCGAATAAGGTCTATACCAACTTTTTGCTTTGATAATTTTATACAAAAATAATACCAACGCTGGATGAGGAATGCGCGCAATCACTTGTATTGAGGTATTTGTGTGTACAGCCGTGAACCCACAAAAAAGTACCCACAAATTGCTGACGTTTCGAAAACTTTACAGTTCCCTTATTCATAGCACAATTGAGCTAACAATAGTCGAACGCTAAAGTCCAAAAATAAAATACTCAAATTAAATGCGTTACTTTCCAACATGTAACCGCGAAGGCATAAGAAATTACCTACAAATTGTAATGTTTAAGTAAACGTGACATTTTCTTGTGACATATAGCCTTTAATTAACTGAATACACATTTCAATCCATGTTCGACGTGACAACCGCACTGTACTCCCGGGATTCCTAATGTCGTCAAAATTGTGTTTATGCATATATTAGTATAACGTAATTACCAGAGTGCTTGATAAGTAAATGCGTCACGTAGGTTATGTATTAATTATTAATTGTGACATCTTCCTTTAGGATTTTGGAATAAATTGTCGGTGAAATTATTGTGATTTTAACAAGTCGTAAATTTCTGTGATATAATGTAACTAAGGCAATGTATGAAAAAATATAACGACTTCGATAAGCAAATAATACTTAATAATTTCTGATGCGTTCGCGGTTATTATACATTGGAATGAAACAACTTTAAACGGATTTAACTCGCGTATTTTATTTTATTGGGTGACGTTTCGGAGCCTTTACAGATTCCAAAATCGTAGCACGACTGAGCTGACAATAGTGTTATTCTAAAGCCGATAAAATAAAATACCCGAATTAAATCCGTTTGTTGTAAAGTACTGACGAAACTATTGACGAGTGTATGTAGCTTTACTTTAATACTACTGGCCAGAAAGTTAAATAGTGTTAGTAAGGGACTACTTACTGGCGACACGAGTAGTAGACACACGCCGTAGTGTTGACTGACTACTCAAGCTAGATGTTGTTAGAATAAAGCGATTTGCCTAAACCAATACTTTCCTTTGGAAGGTCAAGAGTTTTCCTACACGTAGTAAGGTCATGTGCATATATGAATTATATAATACTAGCTTCTGCCCGCGACTTCGTCCGCGTGAAACTCCTCCTTTTTTTCAGTCGGTTAAAAAGTAGCCTATGTCCTTTCTCAGGCTCTAGACTTTCTTTGTACCAAATTTCATTTAAATCGGTCCAGTAGTTTTAGCGTGAAAGCGTAACAGACAGACAGACAGACAGAGTTACTTTCGCATTTATAATATTAGTAGGGATATGCTTTAAGAATAAAAATGAATCACCGAAATGTATATGTACACGAATTTCCGAACGAATGCACCGAATTAAATAATTCCTTTTTGTGTGTTCGATTACGTCAGTATAATATATGTATAATTGCAAAACCCAAAAAGTAGGGCAGAATGAGCGAAAATAATATACCTATGTGAAAAACAAAAAAACGCGTTACGTAATTCGCTGGGTCAGCTAGTAGGTATTTCATAAAAACATAAATCATCTTAATAACAACTTACCCGTTTATTAAATAATAAAATTAACGCGTTAACTTACTTCATAAATACCTATTTTTAACTGAAATGCCCCGTTTACCTTAACGAGTAAAATGAAAAAATTAACCTCTCTAATGAAAAGTTTAATAGTGTTTAAGAACTAAATTGCACAACCCGTTTAATCCAGCAATTTTACAATAAACTCGGTACCCGGATTAATTTGTAGGGTTTTCCTCAATTAAGGTTACGAGAGTTTAGTCAACATTTTTAACAATACTTCGACCTACATAACAGATAAATAAGTAACTATATTCACAGACTAGCGGTTCGCCCCGGCTTCGCACGGAACCCTATTTTTTTTCAAAATATTCTATAGCCTATGTTACTCAGGGTGAACGTAGCTTTCCAACAGTGAAAGAATTATTAAAATCGGTCCAGTAGTTTTTGAGCCTATTCATTACAAACATACAAAAATAGGTACAAATCTTTCGTCTTTATAATATTAGTATAGACTAGTATAGATATAGACTAGCTGCTGTACGATAAGCACCCTTACATCCTTAGGTAGTGAATTTTCAAATATTATTTCTTAGTGCTCCCCTACGTTATAAAACGAACACCTACGCAAAATTTCAAGTTTCGATCACTTATGTTAGGCCCTGCGTTGATATTATTATGTTCGTCATTACGTCAGCTTCTCCTTTTATATAGTACATTGATACGAGTATTTAAGTGAAAGATTCTCTAAACATATCTATATAGGTTCTTGGTGTTTCACTTAAACATTGTATCTCTTAACATCACACATCCCTACTAATATAATAAATGCGAAAGTAACTCTGTCTGTCTGTCTGTTACGCTTTCACGCTAAAACTACTGGACCGATTTGAATGAAATTTGGTACAAAGAAAGTCTGGAGCTTGAGGAAGGACATAGGCTACTTTTTAACCGACTGCAAAAAACGAGGAGTTCCACGCGGACGAAGTCGCGGGCAGAAGCTAGTTAAAAATAAAATGAAATAAAAATAAACTTAACGCTAAAAACTTTGTACTGTATTTCACTCACCCCATGTCAAGATACTAAAGGCAAAACGCCAGTGAGGTTCAAAACAATAAGCTTTATTTAAAAAAACACACATCAACACATATATACGTACATACATAATTTGCAAAAACACCTTTATCCGTTTATTGCGAAATGTCCAATGGATATCGTATTATTTTTATTGCTATAAATATCACTAAAAACGCAATTCCAACAACTAATAGTATACAGGTCGATTGAATCCCATTCACTTCCTAACTGACCCCTTATTGTGAGATTCGGGACACATCCGCAGGTCCCGAGGGACGAAAGAAGAGATGTTAAAGTAACTACCCACTTCAAATATAGAAATATTGGGGACTTCCAACGAAAAGTTATAACAAAAATGCCTCAACCCTTTAAATCAGTAATGGTAACACGTAAGACGTAAATAAAATGAAAACAAAATAGATACGTCAATAGTTTATATACCTACTTATATGTGTTATTTTATTGTGCCTTTTGTTACAAATACGAACAAATATTGTTTTATAATGTTGCTTTGGCACCTAAACCACTAAACCGATTAAACATATCGCACCCCTAGATCTAAAGGGAGCTAACTCAAAAAAAGTAACTTTTTCGGGAGAGGCGAAATTGTTGTGAGGAATCGGATCCTTTTTTTAAGCGTGTGTTTAATTAAAATCTTCTGATTTTTGAGTTAGCTCCCTTTAAATCTAGGTGTGCGATATATTATTGTAATGAAACAATTATAACGGGTTCGACTCGCGTATTTTATTTTATTTGCTTACGTTTCCAAGAGTTGAATCAGCTTAAATATAATTGCAAATTGAAATGAAACAACTATTAACGGATTTAACTCGCGTAATTTTATTTGCTGACGTTTAGGATTTTTTACAGTTTCCATAGTCGTAGCACGACTGAGCTGACAATAGTGTAACGCTAAAGTGATTTATAATTCCAATTCACAATCTGTGTTCAGGGGAGCACTAAGGGAGGATTTTTGAGAATTGACCCCATTAGTGGGGTAAAACAAAACAGGGCAGAAGCTAATTAATACATAAATGTTTAACGATGGTAATGTTTTTGCTACATTATACTATAACTAGCGACCCGCCCCGGCTTCATACGGGTGCTATGAACTTTCCTCTGAAATCACTTTATCTATTAAAAGAAACCGCATCAAAATCCGTTGCGAAGTTTTAAAGCTTTAAGCGTACGTAAGGATATAAGAAAAAAAAAGCGACTTTGTTTTATACTATGTAGTGATACGACATATACATATACGTGCACTAGTGAAGTTAGTTATGGTCGACTGTAACGTAGTGGGTTCAAAGATCGGGGTAATTCAGTGCCGATGTAGTCATTTCCTATCATTAGTGTGCCGACATTGCATCCTGCGGCAAGGTGGCACTGTGTGGGACAAATATTCATATTAGAACCTCAGGGTGTATGGAAATATATTGAACAAATAGTATTAAAATTCTTTAAGAAGGAAATGGTATTATTAGTAGTGGTTTATGACCGTTGGCACAACAATAATAATAATTGTACATTGGGATAAAATGATTAGAATGGTTAATGCGCCAGTATAAATTTTACGACGTTTGGAAAATTTTGCGTTTCCCATATTGTAGCAGACTGAGCTGACGTCTGCATATAATTGATAACTAGACTAGGAATGAAACAACTTTAACGGATTTAACTCACGTATTTTATTTTTATTGGCTGACGTTTCGGAGCCTTTACAGATTCCATAATCGTAGCACGATTGAGCTGACAATAATCTAATGCTAAAGTAGTGTGTGCTAAAGTTGTTTCATTTCAATGTATAATAACCGCGAAGGTATCAGAAATCACTAGACTAGGGTTAAATTCATTTTATTTCTCTTAGTTGGAAGAATAAAAAAAAAAACTCTTATTTCTGAAAATCCGGCTCATTATGGGCTATCAGAAAAAAAAACCTTAAGGGAGGCATTTGTCCAACAGTGGACATCCTTTGTATAATAATGATTTTCTTTTCTCCGCTGTAATACCGCATTCACTCTCTCTCTTAAAGAGATGGGTTTGTATATACGAAGTGTTCTATACATGCGTAATATTTATTTCACAATATTTAAATCTATACTAATATCATAAAGAGGAAAGGTTTGTTTGTGCTATATTACACAAGGAATTTTTATCATAATAATTTCCTTTATTATGATAATTAATTTGATAAATGTTAGGTATATTTCGGTAATCGGTATTAGTAAAGTATTTTTTAATACTTTTTAATAATCTATATCTATACTAATATTATAAAGAAAAGGTTTGTTTGTTTAAATTGAATAGGCTGCAAAATGGCTGGACCGATTTGAAAAATTCTTTCATTATTGGAAAGCTACACTATTCCCGAGTGACATAGGCTAAAAAAAGGATCCAAGTGAAGATGGGGCGGGCCGCTAGTTTTACAATAAAGAGTTTAATACAAACATGAGCAAGAAGCCAGCTAGTAAGTGATAGGTAAAATTTTCCTTCGCAAGAACCTACTCGCTTGTAAGGTTGGAAATCATATTTGAGGTACTTTAAGTTGTTGTATAGAATTGATAAATGAATGACAGCTGTCCCTCTTGTCTCGGGACTTGTCAAGTGTCATTGTGCCCTCTCGTTAACACCCTAAAGGTCATTGTCAATTGTCATCCACTACCGATGAGATGTCTCATCCGATTGTCAAGATTTGGGAAATTTTAAGATGAGATTAGATTTATGTATTGTCATTATTTTATACAATATGCTCACAAAGCAAAATCATGTTATATAATACACGGTACCCATGCACCCACAGTGAGATCGTGTAAATATAAAAGATATAACTCTTAAAGCTTAAACGATTTTCGTAAATTGGATAAATTTAATAATTTCTGATGCCTTCGCGGTTATTACACATTGGAATGAAACAACTATTAACGGATTTAACTCGCGTATTTTTACTTTAGCGTTAGACTATTGTCAGCTCAGTCGTGCTACGATTATGGAAACTGTAAAGAATCCGAAACGTCAGCAAATAAAATAAAATAAAAATACGCGAGTTAAATCCGTTAATAGTTGTTTCATTCCAATTGGATAAATTTACTTGTCATTATTTCATACCATATAATTACAGGCATTTAATATGAGATCTTTAATATAAAACAAAGAACGTGAAATTAAAACAATTATTGATACCTATAATGTTATATTTTTCTCATTCTTCTCATATATATTGTAATAATTTAATTTAATTTGACAAATAACTATCTAATATAGCACATTCTGCAGAATTAATTTGCTTATATTATTACCTACTTAGTAAACAATTTCAAGTTCAAATAAAAAAGATTTAACGCAAAAAAAATGCACTTATATTCATTACCATTCGAACCCACGACCTTTAGCGCCATTAACCACTCAACCATATTATATAATGTATATTATGTAATACATGCAAACATCACTTCACCTTCCAACTTTTCTTCAAACAAAAGTTATGTCTCACTCCGATTGACACACTAACACACCGCGGCTCATTGTGATGCATTGAATGCGCCGCACAAAGAGCTAATGCAACTTCTACTGCAACTTGTAATGCAGTTGCCAGCTTTTGTTTGGATGCATTTTAGAACTGACCATATGTTTACTGCGTTACGAGCTAGCTTTTTTATTAGGTAAATATTAAATTTGAATAAAAAACGCTAATTTTATTTATTTAATTAGTGTAATTTATTTTATATTAAGAATAAGAATAAGAATTAGTTTATTCAGTAGACACAATTTACAGTGATTACAATATCTAATGTAGGTAATAACGATATCTAGGTTCATGTCGACTGAAAAGGCTTAAGCTCAGCATTATTGTTGCGACCGGGGGTTCACAACGCTGATTTTCAGCTTAAACCTGAACGGATGACACGCGGAGAAAAAAAAATACAGAAAAGGCACAAACACAGACTATTATTAACGTTTTATATAATACTATTAACGTTTTAACAACGTTCAGTTTATGATTATTTTAACATCATTGTATAAATTATCATTTGATTGTCTTATTTAAAAAGTGATAAGTTATTAATAAATCTGTATAATGTTTAGACTTCAATTATCGTTAGCTTTGTGGGCTACGAATATGGTAACTGTAAAGTTTACGTAACGTCAGCAAATATAGTAAAATACACGAGTTAAATCAGTTACAATTTCATTACAATGTGTCATATGCGGAAGCATCGGAAAGTCCCAAAAATACGCCATTGTCACGTTTGTGACAAGACTAAAAATGTTATAGGTAAGTATAAAGCGACGGAAACGTTTCCCGTGACATGTAGCTCCCAGTAGCGGCCCTGCACAATTGTTTTCAGTAGCAAGCGAGTAGTGAGTTTAAATTGTAAATCAGATGACGATCTCATGGGACAACGCCTTGTAAGGAGGTCGCTGGAAATGAAATCTCAAATGCAGCACCTAAATAAATCCAAGGGCGTTTTGGTCTGACTACGAAACTGGAGGTTGCGGGTTCGAATCCTACTAGGGACAGATGTCAGTCATGAGCAGATTGAATTGACTGTCTAGTATTTTATAGTGTTTAGTTTGTGATAAATCAATTGGTGTCAATTGTTCAAAGATATTATTTATTAAAGAGAAACATGAGTAGAAAGTTATAAAATGCTTACTTTATGTTACTTACTATCGACTAGTATCGACCCGCCCGGCTTCACACGGGTGCTATATAATTTATATAATCTATACAAATATAATAAAGAGGAAAAGTTTGTTTGTTTGGCTCCTAAACGACTGGATCGATTTAAAAAAATCTTTCACTGTTGGGAAGCAACGTTGACCTTAAGTGACTATATGAAAAAAATTAGGGATCCGTGCGAAGCCGGGGCCAACCGCTAGTAATTTATATAAACCTGCCTCTTGAATCAAAATCATTTGCGTACTTTTAAAGATTTAAGCGTACATAGGGACAGACAGACGGCGACAGTGACTTTGTTTTATACTATGTAGTGATATACAGTAAAATAGGATCTTAATCGTTAATTCGAAATAATGACAGAATTCAAATTACAGTTCCCCATTTAAATGATAAAATGAGATCGTCCAATTAACGCTGAGTATTTCATCCGGACCGTTGTGATTGGTCGTTTCGGAATTCGACCGTTGGATCCAAATGGAATGTATTTACGTTCCGTTTGAAATTATTATAGTGACAACGGAAATTATCGTCAAACACTAAATTGGTCGAATTTGCCGATCGCTGTGTTAATCAAAATTGTTCAGTAATTTGCAATTGTTGGAACAGTTTCATCCTAACTAATATCATAAATGTGAATGAAATGTTGCTTGTTTATTTAGTTTTAACCTAATGTATATTTTGTATATTTTTTCTATGGCCGGTTGTACGCTTCGCATGCATCTCGACCTGATCCCGGAAATGAGGATCCTAGAGCCACTTTAACACGCCACTACAGCGAAGACCTGCCAGAAGTCAGTATTGGCGAAATCGAGATCGCTCTTAGACAGCTCAAAAACGGAAAAGCCCCTGGAGAAGATGGCGTTACAACAGAGTTATTAAAAGCAGGAGGTAAACCTATACTTAGGGAGCTCCAAAAACTCTTTAACGCCGTCTTGTTTGAAGGGAGAACTCCAGAGATGTGGAGTAGAGGTGTGGTCGTCTTGTTCTTCAAAAAGGGAGATAAAACCCTGTTGAAGAACTATCGACCCATTTCCCTTCTAAGCCACGTCTATAAGCTGTTCTCAAGAGTAATCACGAACCGTCTTGCGCGAAGATTTGACGAATTCCAACCACCGGAGCAGGCTGGGTTTCGGAGCGGATACGGCACCATAGACCACATCCACACAGTGCGGCAGATTATACAGAAGACCGAAGAGTATAATCAGCCCCTGTGTTTAGCATTTGTGGACTATGAGAAGGCCTTTGACTCGATCGAGATCTGGTCTGTTCTGGAGTCCCTGCAACGATGCCAAGTCGATTGGCGATACATCCAAGTGATGAGATGTTTATACGAAGCCGCTACCATGTCCGTCCAAGTCCAGAATCAGCAAACAATGCCTATACCATTGCATCGCGGTGTGAGACAAGGGGACGTTATCTCCCCGAAATTGTTCACAAATGCAATGGAGGATATGTTCAAAACGCTGAACTGGCAAGGACGTGGCATCAAAGTAAATGGCGAGTACATCTCTCACTTGCGATTTGCTGATGATATCGTCATCGTGGCAGAAACGCTGCAGGACCTACAACAGATGCTGAATGATCTGGCTGACTCTTCTGTACGCATTGGCCTACGGATGAACTTGGACAAAACCAAGGTCATGTTCAATGAACATGTACTACCGGAACCAATTGCGGTACACGGCGCCGTTCTCGAAGTTGTTCAAAAATATGTCTACCTTGGACAGACATTACAGTTAGGTAGAAACAACTTCGAGGATGAGGTGGATAGAAGAATTCAGTTAGGTTGGGCAGCGTTTGGGAAGCTACGTCAAGTCTTCATATCGTCACTCCCACAGTGCCTGAAGACGAAAGTCTACAATCAGTGCGTCCTACCCGTCATGACATACGGAGCCGAAACGTGGACACTGACGGTACGGCTGGTTCACAAATTAAAAGTCGCTCAGCGGGCTATGGAAAGGGCTATGCTCGGCGTTTCTCTGCGGGATCGAATCAAAAATGAGGTGATTCGGCAGAGAACCAGAGTCATCGACATAGCCCACCGGATTAGCAAGCTAAAGTGGCAGTGGGCTGGCCATATTAGCCGAAGAACCGATAACCGTTGGAGTAAACGTGTTCTAGAGTGGAGACCGCGTCTCGGCAAGCGTAGTGTAGGACGTCCTCAGGCAAGGTGGAGTGACGATTTGCGTAGGATGGCTGGCAGGAGCTGGATGCGAGCAGCCGAAGATAGAGCAAAGTGGCGTGCAATTGGAGAGGCCTATGTCCAGCAGTGGACTGCGACGGGCTGATGATGATGATGATGATGATATTTTGAAATGATTATGTATAATAACCGCGAAGGCATCAGAAATTACTAATGTATATTATTATACTGCTTGCATACAATTCCGGTACTTTCACTAATTTTTTTAGTAAGTACCTTTGTCAATTATAAAATAAATTTATTATAATTAAAACATTTTTGAGCTAATTAAGATGCATTTTAGACCGTGTATAAAATATAAAATATAAAAAGCCTTTATTTCATATAGATTATACATTTCTTACTACTATTATTATATATATATTTACCTACTATTTTTATGTTAGTTTATTTATTTATTTTTAAATCTAGGTTATGCTTATTATAAAATGTTTATTCTAAAAAATTATAGTTTATTTGCTAACTAACTAATCTACGTGAACCCCAGAATGGGTGAAGGCCTCCTCCAAGGTTGCCCATTTGTCTCTGTCCTGAGCTGTTTGTCTCCAATGTGGACCTGCTGTTGTCTTTATTTCGTCTTCCCATCGTGTTGCAGGCCGCCCTCTGGTCCTTTTACCTTGTGGGCCTTTCCAGAGTGTTACTTTTTTTGTCCACCTCTGATCTGTGATTCTCGCCACATGGCCTGCCCACTTCCATTTTAGTTTTTTTGCCAAACTCAGACTGTCCGTGGCTTTAGTTGTTTTCCTTATTATGGTGTGTCGTATTTTGTCCATTTTTTTTATTTTTAACATGCTGCGTTCAAGTCCCCTCTGGCAGACTTTAATCTTCCTTATTACTTCTGCAGTGAATTTCCATGTTTGACACCCATACGTTAAACATGGTATAAGGCTCGAGTTCATGACCTTTGTTTTAGAAGCTATTGGGATGTTACTTTTAAAGATGTCTTTGAGACCCCAATACTTGTTCCAGGTTAATTGTACTCGCCTTTCTATTTCTAGGTTCTTATTTTTTCTATCTAAACTTATTATTTTGCCTAGGTAGACATATTTTTCTACATATTGCAGTGGTTTGTTGTTTACTATTATTGGCCTTTTCCAGCTATTTGTCATTGCCATTGTCTTCGGACTTCAGACCGTGTATACATTTGTTCAAATGTTTCGTATAAGGACCACAGGGAATGTACACAAAAGGACTTTGTTAACAAAAGCTACGGTGCTACGGTGCTACGCAATACCTCTACGGCGTAGCAGCGCTACGGCTCGTAGAATATTATAGTCACAGAGCTGAGGACAAAATATCGAATAAACAGCAAATTAGCGAGCTTAAATTTTACCGTGTGCTTAAGTGTGAAACTTCAAATATAAGATTATTTGATTAAAAATAATTTATTTACTATTTAAACCGTCACGAACTCCTTGATTACATAATTATCATGTTAAATATATGTTTTATTCAATTTCGCAATCGTTACAAAGATTGCTATCAATAAATTTATCTACATCATTTCATGGTCAAAATGAACTTTTCGCTAAACAGACATATAATAATTACCTACCGATATTAATTATACCGATTTTTTGTGCAATTCATAGTATAGTTATTATGCTTATCTCTACTAATATTATAAATGCGAAAGTAACTCTGTCTGTCTGTCTGTCTGCCTGTTACGCTTTCACGCTAAAACTACTGGACCGATTTAAATGAAATTTGGTACAAAGAAAGTCTGGAGCATGAGAAAGGACATAGGCTACGTTTTAACCGACTGCAAAAAAGGAGAGTTTCACGCAGACGAAGTCGCGGGCAGAAGCTAGTGCAATATAAGCTACATTACACTCCTCGTGCTGCCACGATACTGCCCTCCTGTCTACACTGCTCTCTACTCGCGCAATTAATGGTGACGTGTAGATGACAACCTTAAAAAAATGTAATATCCCGATGTTTTTGGTATCAAGCTCACAAAAAAATAATTGAGGTCAGAATAGAATATTATGTAGATAAGTGAAAAAATAACTTTAACTATTCTTTTATTGGTTTAGTAGCTTCTGTCAGTGATTTCGTCCGCGTGGGATAGTTATTTTCCCCGTTTTTTACACATTTTCCACTGTTTCTTTGCTCCTATTGGTCGCAGCGTGATGTTATATAGCCTAAAGCCGTCCTCGATAAATGGTCTATCCAACAAAAAAAGATTTTTTGAATTCGAACCATTAGTTCCTGAGATAGCCACCAGTAGCGCGTTCAAACAAACAAACTCTTCAGCTTTTTAATATTAGTATATTAGTATAGATTTGTAAAAACTAGTGTTAACTTGTTACGATAAGCTAAGCACTCTCACTTGCGAACAGCAATGATCACGTCCCCTATATAATGTAGGGTCCTACTTTGTAAAGTAATCTCAGGCTAACTTTAAGTGGATGGCACGTCCTGTGACAATGCAGTTTGCAACAGGTAGCCGAGTTGACAACCCTACTGCCTACGTAATAATAATATGTACCTACTGGAATACAAACTATACTAAAAATAAATAAATTAATAATTTCTGATGCCTTCGCGGTTATTACACATTGGAATGAAATAACTATTAACGGATTTAGCTCGCGTATTTTTATTTTATTTTATTTGTTGATGTTTTTCCTTCTTTACAGTTAAATTCTAATCAGCGTTAGACTATTGTCAGCTCAGTCGTGCTACGATTATAGAAACTGTAAATAATCTGAAACGTCAGCAAATGAAATAAAATAGAAATACGCGAGCTAAATCCGTTAATAGTTATTTCATTCCAATAAATAAATTGAATTGTTAAAAATAGTTTGCAGAAATGTTGGTCAAATATTACTGGCTGGTTTTTGTCTATGGGAAAAGTTTTATCAAGGCGCCATCTTGATTTTTAAGGAGTTATATTTTCAAATTGTAATTAGTTATTTTCTACGTTTTTTATTATTAAATATTATTATTCTGATTTTATTAGAATATTTTTATTTATATGCTTTTTCGTTTATATTAATTTAAATTAGAACTAGCAATATTATATTATACCTAAACCTGCTATTAAAATATTGTAAAAACTGGAACAACATTTAATTTATGGGAACAAATTATATTAAAATCACAAAATTATCCTATATCTGGATACAACAGTACAGACCTATATGTCATTGCTGATTGGCAGAAAGGGAAGAAATACGTCATTTTTTCTAATAAGCAACCCACAAGTATAATAAATCAAGTGGAAATCAATTAATCATTTCATATTCATTATTCGAGAAGTTTCGTTTGTACTTAATTGTGCAATTTTCCTTGATAAATGGTGATTAATCAAAGTTGTCTAAATTATACCATTTGTGTCAAGTTTCTCAATTGTTCTTGTTAAAAAGTTGTTTTTTGCGTCATATTAATAGGAATTGGATTTAAGATGACTTTGTAATGGAGAACTTTACTGATCAAAATTGATCAAATAAAATCATTTATCTACCTACGCGAATTAAATATATCACTGTTTCATTCCAAAATAGCTGACCCGACGAAATTTGTACCGCCATAATATGATTGAAATAAAAAGATCTTAATTTCTTACGTATTTAGTACATTACGCACCTAGGCCAGTAAAATAAAAAATGTCTCAGATCACATGCAATTGTCGTCCGAGGCGAAGCCGAGGTTGACAAAAATGTGATCTGAGGCTTTTTTATTGTACTGGCCGAGGTCAGTATACTATTTTTCTGTTCGACGAAGCCAGAAAGCAGCAATTTCATTTAGCGCAGCGGCCAAAAAGAGAGCTTTCTGGTCGGAGAACAGAAAAAATAAATGTACATTGGAATGAAACAACTTTAACGAATTTAACTCGCTTATTTTATTTTTGTTGGCTGACAGAGCCTTTACAGATTCCGAAATCGATTATGGAATCTGTAAAGGCTCCGAAACGTCATCCAATAAAAATAAAATACGCGAGTTAAATCCGTTAAAGTTGTTTCATTCCAATGTATAATAACCGCGAAGGCATCAGAAATTAATAATTGTACAATTTAGTGCAGTCGACAGATATACTTATCACGATATTATGAAGTGAGTAAACGATTTACAATTTGAACGTAGCATTGAATCTGTAAAGAAACTTTAGTTCTATCATACGAAACGTCTTGTGCACTGTAATTTGGTGCATAGTTTCATGAATGAGCCCGCAAACCGCTACGTTGCAGCCGAGTGCACAGATGCATTGTGACGTCGACAGCGATGCAAGATATCCGCGAGAAATGCAACCCAATGACATTCTTAAGTACCGCATCAGTTCTAGAACTAAATAAGTACCTATATTGGCTTCTTCGTCAGCATTTATATTGTATATAACAGTTTGGAAAAATAACAACTTATACGTATTCATTCGTAGAAGTTCAAAATTTTCAAGACAATTTATAAAAGGTTTTTTTTATTAAACATCAAATTTTTATTAGACTCACTAGATATTGTGGAATTTGTATACTTTTGGATATTTCTTTTATTTGTATACTAGCGGTTCGCCCCGGCTTCGCGCGGATCCCTATTTTTTTTCTAAAATATTGTATAGCCTATGTCACTCGGGACTATTCCCGAGTGACATAACATTTCACAACAGTGAAAGAATTTTTCAAATCGGTCCAATCATTTTGGAGCCTATTCAATCCAAACAAACAAACCTTTCCTCTTTATTATATTAAGTATAGATCACATTAAGGTCACAAATACAATCTGTAAAACAGAAAAACTAAGCAGAGACTGTATGCTTACTGTCATAACAAACTCTTTTCATTCTCACCTTTCGAAAACTTTACAGTTCCCATTACCGTACCACGACTGAGCGGACGATAGGCTAACGATAATGTCAGGAAATAAAAAAAAATACTGTCGTTAAATAGGTGTTCTATTCCAATGTGTAATAACCGCGAAGGCATCAGAAATTACAATAACCTGTAAATCTAAAGTTGGTATCCATGTGGTCGCCTTCGGGGCGAAATCAGACTAATAACTAAAACAATTAATATTCCAAACAATAATGTTTATTGTTTGTTGTAGAACATTTGTTATTTAACAAAATATTGTTGGCCGGCTACGATTAGGTATCTATATATCATTAGGTATATACGGTTCGTTCTCTAATCATAAAACACTAGCTGTGCCCGCGACTTCGTCCCCGTGGAATAGTAATTCTTCGTAAGGCTTCATATTGTCCCCGCTTTTTACACATTTTCTACTGTTTCTTCGCTTTTATTGGTCGCAGCGTGATGTTATATAGCATAAAACCTTCCTTGATAAATGGTCTATCCAACAAAAAAAGAATTTATGAATTCGAACCAGTAGTTCCTGAGATTAGCGCGTTCAAACATACAAACAAACAAACGAACAAACAAACAAACTCTTCAGCTTTATAATATTAGTATAGATTATTTGTATGTAAGTCTATTTAGTATCATCCATTCCGTTAGCACCTACACATCTCTCTATTTGGCTCATTGGTTGACTGGTAGAGAATGCCAAAGGTTATTAAGTCCGCCAATTGTAAGCAATTGTTCTTTGTACAATACAGTTCAAATAAATAACACATCTTACCTTGATTTCAAAGTAAGAAATATATGATAAGAAATAGCATTATTATTAAAACTTCCCATATTCGTAGCAGACTAAGCTGACGATGGTCTAATACTGAAGTGAATACGGAAACTATAATGTTTTCGAAATTTCCGTTACATTCGTTTTATTTTTATACACTTATTTGTGTACTAAATGGCAGTAAATTAATATAGACATAGGTATATATAAAGTCTAAAATTCCCGCAACTTAAGCAACGATAAAATATCATAATAATATTTTCTAAAGTGGTAACACAATTTCTAAATCGCTAACTCCGCGTCTTGGAACCAGTTCGGAAAAACTGCAAAACTCGTTTCAATGTTTTCTGTCCACATTTGTTCATGACAGTGTATTATTGACCGACTTTTACTGCTATGGCATAAACGCTGGAGTCTGCGTCTAGTAAAGATAAAATAAAAGATAGGATGTCTCTTGCTAGACACTCGTTAAGGAATGATGCCATTGTTAGTGAACTTTGAACTCTATTAGCGGACTGTATCTTTAAAATTTCTGATGCCTTCACGTCCACACATTATCTATTATATAAAAATAAGTCGGGTTTTCCTTCCTGACGCTTTAAGTCCAGAACGCACGATGAGTATTGTACACAATATCGTTATAAAATATAACCCATGTGTTATTCTGATGTATCAGCTATATTATTGTAAAGTTTTTTCAAAACCCGTCCAATAGTTTTTGCGTGAAAGAGTAACAAACATGAATCCAGATATCCATCCTTACATATATCCAAAGTGATTGACGGTAAGTGACAGCAGACTTTGACAGATCTTTGACGAAACAATCGGACGGGCAGGACGACGTCTGCCGGGGCCGCTAGTTATAATTACCTATATAATTATTATCACTATGTCATATTATAAAACCATCCAGTCCCTATGTATGCTTAAGTCATTAAAAATACGCAACGGATTTTAAAGCGGTTTTTTTTTAATGGATACAGTGATTCAAGAGGATTGCTTATAATCCCTACTAATATTATAAATGCGAAAGTAACTCTGTCTGTCTTTAACGCTTTCACGCTTAAACTACTGGACCGATTTAAAATATTTTTATTTTATTTGCTGACTTTTCGGATTCTTTACAGTAAAATAAAAATACGCGAGTTAAATCCGTTAATAGTTGTTTCATTCTAATATGTTATAACCGCGAAGGCATCAGAAATTATTAGATACGTACTTATTATAGTACGTGTCTAATAATTTAAATCATTATTTCAATACTGCAACAAACAAGATGATTATAAAAGGTGCAAAACGAAATATATCTCATGAATAATATAAAACACCCTTAAACAGTTCCGAAAACGCATGAATATTAAATTATTATCTTAACCTACTGTTTTATACTACTCGAGATATTTTTATATATTGTGATAACTCGTGCGTATATGTAGCGAACCGTGTGCTTATATAAAAATGAATCACATATATGAATTTTATTTTATTATTTCCTTGTATTATTTGGTTATTTCAAAGAATGTTTTTATCTTCGGATAAAACAATGAACACCGACAAGAAACGCCGCAAGAAACAGTTGTTATGTTTTCATAAAGCATTCACGTATACATTGGAATGAATCAACTATTAACGGATTTAACTCGCGTATTTTTATTTTATTTGCTGACTAACGCTAAAATAAAATAAAAATACGCGAGTTAAATCCATTAATAGTTGTTTCATTCCAATGTGTAATAACCGCGAAGGCATCAGAAATTATCATTTACGTATACATATTTAAAAGAAATATCACCATATATTATTAGAACATTATATGAGTATATGTAATTTGATTCATAATGTAATTACTTATAAAGTATGAATTTTGAAAAATAAATAAATATAATCTAATCTAATAAAGCAACGAATCAAGATTTTAAAGGAAATAGATAATTCTCCGCAATATGTAAGATGCGTACAACTTTGGCAAAGTTTTTCAAAATAATACGTACACTAAAAATAAATTAAAGTCACTTTGCAAAGTGTAATGGTTTTTACGGACGATACTTGAGTGTTAACACTAAGAGAGCTTTGCAGACCATTTGAATTCAGTGCTACCATCTGTCGACTTTTGACAACTTTGCCAATTTAGTTTTCGTTTCTGTATTTTTTTTTGACCTGGTCTTAGAAACTAGGTTATCTAAGTTTCACGACTAATCAATCTATTATTTTAATGAAGACTGATCTAAAAAAAAAACCGTGTAAGACTATCATCAACTTAGTCTGCTATAAAATCAAATTAGGTACCTACGTGAGTTAAATCCGTTATACACATGTCTAATTCGCCTGAGCATTAGAAATTATTATATAAAATCTGTCAACAGTTTAATCATTTTTGTTTACAGTGCATAAAGCTACCTAACAAATATTAATTCCAAAAATATTTGATCAACTTCCGTCTGCTACGAATATTGGAACTTTAAAGTTTCCGAAGCAAGCTTATGTACCAAGGTACAGTAAATCCGTTAGGTATAGTTGTTTTATTACAGAGATGTCCAACACAATCTCTTCAAATTCCATAATACTCGTAAATAACTCAGAACAACCGAAGGTTAATTCTACTTCAGGAAATTGATTCGAACAGATTAAAGTGAGAACATCTGACGGGCGATATTGGAACAATCACTGTTGGGTCCTTTTGATTAAATATTGACCCGGTGATACTTTAAATAATTCCCTGGATCGCGATTCCGCAAGCAAAATATATAGAGTTTAAATTGTTATTTTGTGCAATGTAATTAAACAACTATTAACGAATTTAACTCGCGTATTTTTGTTTTATTATTATATATCTTTACAGTTTCCATAATCATAGCATGACTCGACGTGACGATAAATAAAATAACATAAAGATAAGCGAGTTAAATCCGCTAATAGTTGTTTCATTCCAATGTGTCAAAACCGCGAAGGCATCAGAAATTACATATTATGTTACTTTGCGGTATTAGTAAAATCAATCATGATTTTTTTACACATGAGTATTTTTCTAATAAAAATATTCACGAAATTCGAAATGTTGTATTTTCACTTATTATATCCAATACATACGTAGGTACTTACCTATGTTTTTTCAAAACTAATTATAGGTAAACACATCATTCTTACTTTATAAAATTAATGTTTACATTCATGTAACAGTGATTTTTATATATTGAATGAAAACGTGTTTTAATTCCTGAATATAGGTCATGAACATAAAAAACTGAAGTAAGAAAAACTGGAAAGACTTGACTCGTTTTGATTTATATGAACAAGATAGGCCTGTTCCTATCTTCGTTACAGAATAATTCCTTTCGTAAACTCTTTAAGTTTTCCAAAATGGCGGTTAACTTTTGACATTCACAAGTGCACTTGAGTAAATGGGATATTTTTTTTAGCTTAGGCTGAGTATGCACCACTCGTACTCAGCCTTACTAATAATCCAAATCGAATATGAATCTACATTAAACAATAATTTAGCGCTTGATCCTAAATTAAGGTTAACGACGCGACGAACGGTAACGTTTGCATAGCTTTTGCGGGTAATTCCGGAATTCGGACGAAAGTTCTAATCGTAATTATTATTTATGGATAGGTTTTCTGTTTTGAATGCGTAATTATGGGCTAATAACATTAAATCACACGATTGAATAAATATAAGTACCTGGGTAATGGGTAATTAATGAGAGAATGTAATTGTGCTGAATTCTATACAAATTATATTAAGTTATTTATTACCTCAACACCATATTTTATATCACTGACAATGTAATTTTGCTACTTCGTCTCTCGAAAATGTTATATACTTACCTATAGGGTAGGTACGTGTATAAAAAAATCAATAGGTATAATCAGTTTTAATTACGTGACGCTTCTATGCATATTTTTATTCCTGTTAAATGCGAAGTTCCAGCGAGCCTATGATGAATTTTCGAGTCGACATCTTGTCATGTCGATGTCGTCTTATTCTCGTGGTGATCTGTCAAAAATCCGTAACGTTGTCGACAGCGAGAAATCTTATCATACCGATGTCGTTATTTCTTCATGCGACAGTCAAACAATATCGACACGACAGACCTACTCCTTGTAGACAATGTTCAATATTACATACTAGCCGTCCGCCCCGGCTTCGCACGGATCCCTTTTTTTATAGCCTATGTCACTCGGGAATAGCGTTGCTTCCTAACAGTGAAAGAATTTTTTAAATAGGTCCAATCGTTTTGGAATCTATTCAATCCAAACAAACAAACAAACAAACCTTTCCTCTGTATTATATTAGTATATATGTCAAAAAAATTTCTACTCGACAGTTCATCATAGGCTCGCAGTTCATAGGGAAATACCGTCAATTTGATATAATTTCTGTCAATTATAATTACACCCGATCCCTGTAATGGACTGGAACCTGCGGAAACGTGGCGGCTGTATCAATTATTCAGCTACAAGTGTCAGCGCGCCATTGCGATCGTTTGTTTGAGGTGACATGTGGCGAAAAATCTTATGAAATGAATAGAACAACGCAAACGGTATTTTAAAACTAAAAATGTGTGAATTTCACACTAACAATATTGCTCACACTTATAAATGTTCTTACCGCCAGTTCAAATTAGCGCATAGTAATAGGTATATTTTAAAATTTAGTATACTTAAGTCCATATTTATAATATGACACACACATAAAGCCGTGTTGAGCACCAGGAAAAAGAGGGAGAGAAATGGTGTGGCCACTCGTCATACCGCATGTAGTAGAGGATTCAAGAATTGTTCATCATATAAAATAAGTGTGAAAACTTATTAATATATTATTTCACATATACATATCTTGTACTTAAAACGTGCAGGTAGGTAACTGAGTTTAATTTTAGGATTGTCAGTGTTCCAGTATTTTATTGGCTGACGTTTCGGAGCCTTTACGGATTCCATAATCGTAGCATGACTGAGTTGACAATAGTCTTATGCTAAAGCCAATAAAATAAAATACGCGAGTTAAATCCGTCTATAGTGGTTTCATTTCAATGTATAATAACCGCGAAGGCATCAAGAAATATTAAACTTTAAAAAATATAATAATGTATATAATATATTATTATGTCGTTCAATCCTTTCCTGTGACTCAACCAAAGCCTTACAGAACCTAACCCCACTGGACTTAAAGTTCTAGTTCACAAATGTGGTAGACTGTCGGTTAGTTTAACACCATTATCCCTATTAACAGAACCGACACGTGCCCTGAGTGTCAACGGCGTTCTAAGACTATTCTCGGTGCATAAGAGTCAAATTAACTTAATAATCCAATCTACAAGTAAAGGTCGCAAGATACGTGCGTGATTTTTTTGTCGTGCTGGTTTTTAAACGTCGTTACGTTGAGAATGAAGCAAGTTGGAAAACCTTTTTGTAAAATATATTATGTTGTAGAGAAAAGATATTGGGGTGGATTTTTGAGAGTTTTAAATGCTGTCATTGTCATCTCAGATTATATTTGAAAACAGATAAGTATAAAACAAATGAAAATGAAATTATACCATGGTGGTACAAAATTATTGAAACAAAAATACAGTCATATAAATACTGTTTCAATTGATAGGTAATTATTAAAACATTATTTAAACAAATAGGTACAAAATAATAATTCATATAATATAATATATATATTTCATTTAAATTCATGATAATTTAGAGAAAATGAACATGTTCCGAATATATCATACCGTATAAAGTTTATAGGTACCTAATTACTTAAGCATTTATAATTGGCATTCGCATTCATTTCTGTAAACTTAACTCATTTTTGAATTTTTTGGTAATTGTACCCTTGTTTTACCGAAGGTGCGAATTATTGATAAGCAAAACTGTATCTCCGTTGCAAGTTCCTACCTACATCGCTTATGCGTATATAAATATACAGATATTATGTACCTATTCACCTACATGGGTTTATTTATTTTATTATATTATATTATACCTATTTGTTTTATTTTACGTATTACCTGACATTATCTGACCCGCACTCAAACAGTACTTTCCCGAAATGGAACACAGAATATTATAATAATTATGTTATTCAGTCAGTTTCATGCGGGAAAGTTGTAAAAACTTTTAAGATAAACGCCGTTCGTAAAGAAATGCTATAAAATTTCCATTTGATAAAAACTTTCACGCAGATACGAGTGAGGAAACTTTTGAGATTTTTGGCAGAATCGTAAAGTTATTGTATTAATGCGTTGGCAATTGGCGACTGAATATAATATTTCTAGCTCTAAAGAAATCAATGAAAATATGTAAGTACTTAGTTATCAAAGTTTGTGTATATATTTCACAACGACTTGAACTCTATGCTGAAATATATTATTTAATTTTATTGGTTAATTATAATACTGAAATTCTTAATATTCAATTATCTCTCATTTTAAGTAGGTAATTATTATAATTATCGTAGCTGGAAAATATAAATCGGTTTCATGACACATTTTCACATAGTCAGGAAAAATAATGCTGGCCAGTTGTAATTTACGGAAAAAAGTTAAGATCTGACGCCATTTTGTATTGCACTAAAACGTTTTCGAATTTTAAATATTTTTTGTGATATTTTTTTAAATGCTACTGACCGCTACTAAAACTTTTTTCCATAAATTAAGTACCTAAGTATAACCAGAATTTTTTTTTCTTGACGTTGTCAAAATTTGACGTAACTTTTTTGACAATGATTTGCTTTTAAACATGGTCTGGATGTCGGCTAGTGATAGATAATTTAAGTAAAAGTAATGGTTATGACATTCCGAACCAGAAATGGACATAAATCTCGCAGAAATCATTAAATTTATGGCGAAACTGTCGAGATATTTACGAGTTCAGTTGTTAAAGGATTGTGAATTTCGGAAACAGAAACTGTGATGCGTATTATTAATACCTACCTAATGCCAGTCCGTAAAATCATTAAATATCTAATAAACTTTCTATTCTATTCTAAATGATATTTTTTCTCGCATTTAACGTTATTTAAAACATTAGCAAAGTGCATTATGAAGTATCAGAGGACTTTATTTTTTTGTAATTTTTTTTTATTATGACTTAAACGGTTACAAATTAGATAGAAATTGATAAGCCGAGAAATCAAAATATTTATATTTGAACGAGGTGAATTACGGTCAACCGAAAGTAAGCAAAGTCTTACTTTGTTAATACTTTTGTAACTTTGTCACTTTGCTAAATTATCTGAAAACGGTCATTAAAATCTCTCTCGCTATTATTAAAGATTTTTTCTTCCAACTTACCTCAGGTAAACTTTAAAAAAGTTTTTTTTACTTTTATCTAGTAGGTAATACCTAGTAATTAAAGCTTTATGTTGATTTAGAATAATTATTTAAAGATGCATATTGCATTTCAATTTGTCCTTTGGGTGTTAATAATAGATTATTAAAGTTTGTCACTATTGTGAAGATAAAAGTAACCCAAAAATAATTCCATCAAAATTACTGAAAAAAATACAGTCGATAGAAAAATAAGTCTAATTTCCAAAGTTAAAACGTAACATTAAAATCATAAAAATTAAATTTTATTTCAAGTGCCTAGGCACTTAAAATTGTACCTAGGTACAATTTGATTATGAGTAAGGATTACTTACAAATAATAACAGATCTCAAGATGTACTGAATAATCAACGAGGCAGAAACATTTTGCACCCCTAAAGAGGTAATATTGCTAGTAATTAACTACTTAACTAAAGTCAGCAACTGTGCTCTAAACATCTAATTATTTTAATAGGTACTAAGAAATTATTTCAATCATTACAAATTACTAAAGTGCCTAGGTGCTTCTGAAACGTTTTCAATTACCTAGTTAAATTTTATATTATTTTATATAGAGTCTTAATAATTACTGCAATAATTTTGTTTTAACTATTTCAGGTAGGCAGACGAACAGTTTTTTTATTCAACATTAATTGACCGGTTTGACAACTTCTACGTTTAAAAAAATAACGATTTTTTTTTAAATGTAATAAAAGTTTTAAATTTCGTTTGTACATAGATAATTTTCTATTAGTTATTAAAAACAACACTATTTTTAAATGCATTAAACAACATTGCCAACATAAAAAAAAGACACTTACCTTAAAAAACTGGACAGTAGCTCAAACACTCGTCATTACTACCAACTTTGCGAAGGCACCGGCAGCTGTTTGCGCGGCAAAAATACTCGACAACTGATGCCAAGCCCGCGAAAACTCCTATACTTACAGCATTCACCGACCAATCACAGCGGCCGTACGCCTCCGCGCGAACTCGCTGGCCAATCACAAACCTTGCGACACACTTAAAACTTAAATAGGTTTTTCATGTTACCGTCAAAGTGCGCTTAAAAATCTGTGATAATTAGAAACACTTCATATGCGTGCTATCGCTTGATAAGAATTTCCCCTAAATTTATGTGTAATTAGTAAAGGTTGTTCTAATGATTAGCATTATTTAGCGTGCCTATATAATAAGGTGGGTACGAAATTCTAGACTGGTCAACACTAAACTTACCTACGTTTAAATATTATTTAATTAAAAGATTTTATAATGAATTCGTGTGTAAGGCAGTATATATATTATTGTCCTTGATTGTGGAATTTCAGTAAAATTGCAGATTATTGTAGGTATATATACTTAGTAGGTGTATAACTTATAGACATACTTACATTTTATTAGACAATCACAAAGAAAAATGTATGAAGTAGATAATTTTACGAAAACTCACGTGGTCAGGTTTTGTTCGCTTAATTAAGTCAATTTCGATTTTATAACGTTTTATATTTTACACTGTGGAGAGAAAAAAATAATCCTTACATAATAATATAATTATATATTACTTACCTATGTATTTATAAATATTAATATTTGGGATATTTTTGTTGGTACTAACCAACTTTTATTTATTTATACTGCACAAAACTGAACAGAAGGAAGTAGGTACAAAAGGCGAAATGAATGTTTTGAGACATTCTATAGGTACCAGTCAACCTGAGAGTCATACAGAAAAAAAAACAGTTTTTAAACAAATACTAAAACCTAAAATAAAGACGATCAAATAATACCATAAGGACATTTTTACATTACATAAATATAAAATACTAAAGATATATATAAATTTATACAACATACATACATAACTTTTCAAATTATTTTTCCTTACTTGACCCTGTTTTTTAATTGTTTTAAAACAAAACCTTCGTTTCTGTTATGAAAGAATCCTGAAAATCTTTTGATTTCGTTTCCTCAGTTTGTCTCCGGGCATCGAACCCGGGCCTGTGTTCAGGCTGTCAGAGTGACAGTGACAGAAAGGGGAAAAATGACAGTAGGTATCATTAATTACCGGTCACCTTTCGCGCCTCGGTAAAGGTGTTTTTACTCGTGAATGATTTTGTTGCAAAAAATTACTTTTAATTATTTTATAATTTAATTATCATTTTTTATAATTTAACAAATATTATATTTTTTATGAAATGCATAACTTCCGAACGACTGCATCAAATTGAATAAATCATTTTTTTGCTGTGTTCGTCTAAAGCGCCCCTGCAAAGCAGCGAGCATCCAGTAATTTATAATGTTTTGTAAAATAAAATCTGATGCCTTCGCGGTTATTACACATTGGAATGAAACAACTACTCTAAACTACATTTGTTGGACTTTAGCGTTATACTATTGTCAGCTCAGTCGTACTACGATTATGAAAACTGTAAAGAATCCGAAACGTCAGCAAATAAAATAAAATAAAAATACGCGAGTTAAATCCGCTAATAATGATTTCATTCTAATGTTTTGCAAATTTAATTAGGTAGTAATGTAAGGAAAATTTAAATAAGAACGGTGTCTTTAAGTTAAATTTTCCATTTATTTAATGTGTAATCCTATTTATCAGTGAAATATTCCAAAGTTTATATTTGATCTAAATATAATATTACAAATCAATAAACCTAGCAAAACCTAGTTAGTGTTATACTTACTCAGTTAGAGGGTAGGTACACTTTGTCATCCAATTGAAGGTACACGATTACAGAGAATTTTCTATTACTTAATTGAAATTTTGTATAAACAAGTTTTATTTCTTACTTCACCCGGTAGTTCACAGCAGGTCTGGGAGCTGTGATTGCGTAACACAATCGCTATCAGAATCGTTTTGAATCTCAAGCTATCAATGAAGACTATGGTCTGTCCAAAAATTCTCTAGATACGCTAATGTATACTTAATGAGATTTAGCTGTCATGGGTCACTAGGCAAATGCAAATCGATAATAGAAATGAATGTAAAACTGTCATGCAAACGAAAACTGACCACGTGTCTTATCGTTAGTCTACGCTTGTCCGTTTTTTGAAAAGCAACCGACGAAAAAAACGAAGGAGGTTCTTAAATCGGCGATATTTTTTTTCCATTGACACTTTTCTATGGGGAGGTGTTTCAATAATTAGAGACAAAGCCACTGGCCTAAAATAATTTAACATGACAGACCGGGCCTCATTCTAAAGGACGGTCGCGGAGTACAGCGAAATACGGACGTTGCCCTTTTTCTATTTGTCTCTGTCGCACGCGCGTAGTAATAGTGCCCACACGCTCGCACAGTAACCTTGAAGATTCGCTGTGCTCCGCGATCGTGTATCTAGCGGATTTTTGACAAGTGACAGCCCCCATTGTGAAGCCGATTGCAATGAGGGCTACCGCGTGTCAGAAATCCGCTAGATGCGCTAGTGTAGAATGAGGTCTAGCTGTCATGTTCCACGAATGAGAGGCAAACTACTGGCCTGTGATTGGTGGAACATGACAGCTAGACCTCATTCTACACTAGCGCATCTAGCGGGAATTCTGACACGCGGTAGCTCTCATTACAATCGCTGTTAGTAATTTGGAGGCAAACATCTCCAGAGAATGGCTCGTGCTAGAAAAGTGTCGAGACTTCATACTTTGTGTAAGGTATTCTTTTATTTTTAACGAACGCCGGCAAAGTGGTTGTACCTTTAAAACTACTTATTATATTTTTATCTTCTCACCAGACTGTAAAAATGGAGGGTTATATTTTTCAACCAAGTTGCGTGTCTAAGTTTTTTTTTTACTGAGTGACTGTTTACAGTTGGCCCTGGGGCCGTTACTGCTCCACCGGACGAATGGGGAGCGCTCCGAAGTGCACTCACCCTACGTGCCTATGTAGTTTTTTTTTAGACTTATCAGTTTAATTTTCATGTAGGTAAGTAGGTAGGTTTAATATATACCTAAATCTGCAACTATGTCTAAACATAATCCAAACAGCTGATGTATTTTAAAGTATGAAGTATCGTTAGCTTTTAAAATATAAAATTAAATACATATTCCCGAATAAATAGGTTGAATGCCTGAAATAATATTTTTCTTAATTAATAGATTAATTGCAACTTGAAACACTTCAACGAGCTTTTAATTTAATAAACTTGAAGTTTGGTAATAAAGGTTTATTGGATAATAATATTTTTATTAAAAACAAGAAACTATTAAAACGAGAATATCAAAAAGTTTATTATGAATGAAAAATTGGTTGTTTGTTTTAAAGTGATTTTATTTTCGCCGTACCTAGTTGAAACCAACAAATTTAATTGATCATAAAGATTTAGTTTTTCTAAAAAAAAGCCTATATTATTATACCTACAGTGTTTCCAAAATTGACTGATCTGCTGCTGTATATAAAGGCTGTATGTAAATAATAAGAATATTTAGTAAAAAACTTGCAAATTCAATGTTAGTAGGTACCTACCTATTATTATCGTACCATTTAAGCTGAAGAGAACGTATTGAAAGAGGTACATATTTTGAAAAAATCCGAATAACAATTAGGTAACTTAGGCTATTATATATAAAGATATTATGTACCTAAAGTACTAATCCTGCACAGACGAAATCACGGGAGAAACTAATTAATAGGTCATAATATCATACAGTAGATACCTACCTGTCTACGTAGAAAGCATTAGTTTCAATTTGGCGGTATGATTAATTTATTAATACACCGTACAGTACTTGTGTACTTACCTAGTTTATAATGTATCAACGCAAACATGTACTAAGTTAAGATGACTAAACGACGGAACCACGAATTCAATAATAGCAAATTAGCAAATGGTTTAAAGAAGACACTTTAAGTACACCTACCTACATAATAATATTATTATTATCTAACTACCTACTTAAATAGGTACAAATGAAATTTCCAAAGACATTTCTGCCTGTAATAAGATTAAAAGTACCTAAGTAAAAACTTTAAAAAAAAAAAGTTTACTTATCTAGGTAGGTTACCTACTTAGTTTATTAGTTTCCCATGTCATTTAATATTCTGTGCAAGAAGTTTAGAATAAAAATAACTTGTGGGTAGGCGTGACGTCATTTATGATTTGACATTTAAAATTACCTAGGTATGTATATTCACGGCAGAATAACTTGACATAGCACAGCTACAATTGTCAAAATTAGTCATTATGGAAACCAATAATTCTAGTCACCGCATTATTGTGCAAAACAGTATGGAAAGCAAGCAATGATGATTATTACTTTTGATAAAAAAATAGTTACTTACCTACTTTTTACTTTATTAAACACTAACATCGTGTAGGTTTTTATGAAAATAATTATTATTTGTGAAGTTGAAATTAAACTTTGTGGCTGTTTGTCGTTATCTTAGTCGAATAAATGTAAGAAAATTTAAAAAAGGAACAAGTTCGCGTTCGATGGCGGGAGGATTTTGTACAAAGATGAAAAAGTAATATCGAAAATGAAAAAGTATTACCTATTAGGCTATTTTAATTGATTTTTCAGTAGGTACTCTTAAAATTAAAAATTAATATACTTAGGTAGGTAAGTAGTATTTGAACGAAAGGATAAATTAGTAATTTAGCTACCTAGCTGCCTATCTATACTAATATAATAAAGAGAAAACGTTTGTTTGTTTGGATTGAATAGGCTCCTAACACCGATTAAAAAAAATATTTCACTGTTGGAAAACTACACTATTTCCGTGTGACATAGGCTGTAAAAAAAAGGGATCCGGGCGAAGCCGAGGCGGACCGTTAGTAGGTATTTTACAAAAGTAGAGACCAGTATCTCTAGTCTCTACACATTTAATACTAACAGATACTGTCTCTACTGCATCAATTGCATTGTTACTGCATCATTGTCACCACTCACCGCAGTATCCCGACGCGTTACAGGTTGGTATGGCATAAACGCTCCGAATAGCTTCCAATAGCACTAATTATCGAATTGCATTGTTCGAATGCAGTCGACGATGCACTTTGTACACAGCTGATGACGTCAATTTGTTTGAGTACTGAAATTAAATTTGCTTAGCTAATATTGTCTGATTTTAGTATGTAGGTGGGTAATGGGTTTATATTTAGAAATGTAATGTGTATTTTATTATATTATTCAGGTACCTAGGTACCCTATAGATATCGTGAGTTAATAATATATACTTACTTACCTACCTAGTTTTAGAAATTAGATTGAAAATAAGGAGGGTAGGTAGGTTTCTTTTTTAATATTTTTTTTTCTGTAGGTATAGGTACCTACTTCGGTACCTACCTGCCTATTGTAAAATAATAATTATTCAATTAAGTAAGTAATACTACTTAAATCCGTAAGAACTGAGAAGTTACTTAAGTAGTAATTACTTACCTAGCTACCTTGATACTTGATACTTAGGTTACCACCTACACTTAGGTACCTAAAAACATTATTTTTTATAAATACTTACTTACTTAAAGAAAATTCAAACATACTATTCCTTTAAATACTTAAATATGTTATTATATCTAATAAGTGACTATAATATTTTTTTTAAAAATGAAACAAATAACAAAGTTAAGAGTGCACCTTTTTGTACCGCGAAGTCGGCTATGGATTCTCAGGTTTAGAAAACGAAGGGTCAATTTCGCTTGCATCGGTCAGCCGCCTTCGGGCGCGCGAGCGAGAGGGAACGTCGTAACCAATATTCATGCTAGTGTGTGTGTGACAGCGAGTCTTTACAAAATTTATTTGACTTTAAATTAAATGCCTACTTCCGTACCTTATTTTGGTTTGGTCGATGTCAAGTAAATAGGTACGTTTTTGGATAAAAAAAATATTTACTTAAGTACGTAGAGTAAACATAATACCTACATATAAATATATATACTTACATAAGTATATAGGAATTCTGCTTGTTACCATATTATAATGATTAACTTAAAAAAATATAAAGACAATTTACTTTCTTAGAACACTGCACAAAGTTCGACGAGTCCTCTGGTTTAACTAAAACGGATAAAAGTGAAAATAGGCAGGTAGGTATTTACTTGGAATATTTACGTTAGGTACCTACTTACCAGAAGGTAATGAGTTCAAACCAGGAGTACCTACCTACTATCCACTAGAGCATCAGGTCGAATATAAGCAAAATATTATAGTAGGTACCTGCCTACCGTAGTAACAATCTTATGAATAGATGGATGGATGTAGGTACCTATGTAAAAATTTTAGGTAGGTATGTTTGTTTATCTTTCAAGTAAAAACTACCTACTGAATGGATTTTGTTGAAACATTACAATAATATAGCTTAAACATTAGAAAAATATATACTTAAGCTATATTTTATAACGATATTGTGTAAAGTACCTGGTACCTACCTACTCATCGAGCGTAGACGAAGTCGCGGGCAGAGGCTAGTATACAGATATAAGTACATACAACCGAGACATCTTGAAACACCCCTGGCTGGCCATAAATGAAAAGGAAATATTGATGATACCAATCTATACTATACTTAATAATAATATATTATAAAGAGTAAAAACTTTGTTTGTTTGGTTGTAATGAATATGCTCAAAAACTACTGGACCGTTTTTAAATATTCTTTCACCATTCGAAAGCTACATTATCATCATAATCGGGTTCAGCATAAATTTGGGGATAAGAAATAATAAATTGGCAATGGATAGGTATAATTATTTACATCAATCTTGCGCCAAAGAAAATACAGACATTATTATTGTATTGACTTAATAATCTGATAGCTCACTTAGGCATAATTTACAATAGGTAATGCTTAGTATATGTATATAAAAAGTCATTGCTCCATAGATAAGTTACATTTTGTGGGGATTTGTAAAATGATTGAAAGAAAGTTAGATATAATATCGTGGACTTGTATTTATTTCACAAATTTTCATGGATTTTCGATTATTATTTTTTAGTTTTATATTTATGGTTCTATTAAGACTAAACGTTAATTGACACAAGTAATAGGCTATAGAAAATAAAAAAAACAGGGATCCGAGAGAAGCTGGGGCGAATCGCTAGGTAGTAAAAAATAAAATTGAGGCCTCTGACAAATGCAAGCTAACCCCAAAAATGTAGCATTTCAATGGAGTGCCTACACCAAACAACAATCAATCTTGAAACGTAGATAGCACCGTGTATGAATATAGATACCCATAAAATTTCTTTGTCAAAAAAAATATTTTTATTAAAAAAAAACAATAGGAATAACGATCTATTCCTATATATAAGAGAGATCACATTCACAGTCCACCCGAACAGAACAGAATCACCTTTCTGTTGCGGCATCTTGTAAAGTTTGTTCCGCTGTCCTACAAAAAAACAATAAATTATTATGGAAACTGTAAAGAATCCGAAACGTCAGCAAATATAATAAAATACAAATACGCGAGTTAAATCCGTTAATAGTTGTTTCATTCCAACAAATTATATTTATCTAATGCTACTAGACTGTGCTTAATAGTATTTGTACAAACAGTAACTATGAGATACATAATCAAAATTTTTAAATTCACCATTGTAAATTTAATTTACAACATAATTATAAACTTCGCTATGACTTATTGATTGATTGCACATTATGTGAATTATAAAATGAATGCTCACATGTTTCGTTTCTTGTAAATCCATGCGCTTGGTTTTTTACGACGAGCTGATAGCCAAAGTCTCGTTTTACTAGATTTTCTAGGTTTTGCTGTGAAAAAAAAATCCACACCGTTAAATTTTCATTTTCTACTGAATATATCATATGATATTACATATCGATATTATTTATAGACGTTCGAGTATCAAGTGAAAGACACTTAAAGTTGAAAAGTAATGAAAAGACATGATCGCTTCGAGTGATTAAGTATAAAGTATATCTAGATAGGTTCCAACTGTTAATAAATAATAATAATATAAATTGATATTAGTACTTACGCATAATGAACAATCGTAATGAAATGTAATTCCAAGTCCGCTGTCACACAGTCGTCGTAGGTAGCTAAGTATATAAGATCGTCGCAATAAAACCAATTCACTTTGTAATAATTCAGAAGTCCGTTAATCTAGCCGTGGTCGTTTTAGTTACTATTATTTATGAATTAATTATTAAGTAAAAGTAACGCCAACAAATCTGCACAATGACAGTCTATGACTGACTGGCAATTCGTCTTGTCTTTCTTGTCAACTTGTCAAACACGTTCGGCGGCCGTCGGAATAATTCGGGCACGCACACAAACGTATTTAACAAAGTCGCGTGAAATGAGTATTTTCTAATATCGCCATTTCATTAGAAATTATTTCGAAAGTACGAATTCCCGTTGTAAATTATTAATTGTGATATTAATACTGTAGTTATGGTTTATTTTCAATCTTGAGGATATTTCCGATGTTTCTATCTTTTGAAATCTTTATGAAAATCTTTAAATGTATGCGAACAAGTCCTCTGAAAATGTGTCTATTTTTCGTGTTAAATTACGAATCTAATATAATCTCTGATTGTAATATCTTACATAATCTAATAAAAATAACGAAAGTCAGTCCTAGCTATGCCATATCCGATCATAATTGCAGAAAAAAATAATAATGTTTAATTCAAAATTCTTGAAAGAATGAGGAATTACGTTTTGTATGGAAGCGCCGAGCAAAGGAGCACTCTTAATTATTTATTAGCCAGTATAGGTTGCACTGACATCTGTCGTAATAAACTGTACCTAGTTGCCTTATCTAATTGCTTGGTCAACACTAGATGGCGTTTAACATACAAGCGAGTGAACATAGCTGCGTTTTGTGAATGCTAGTTCCATGTATCGAAAATAGGTGGGAGCTAAAAATGTGACCCGGTGTAGACATTGAACCTATTAATTATTTAATATCAATGAATTGCTAATGTTTTCATTTTTCCTTATTTTTCCAGTTTGACAAGGTTTACAGGAATAAACAAAACTTAAATTCCATGTTGGCATTACACAACATGGCAACACTGATTAATGAAGTGTTAATGTCAGTCAGTCTGAGAAAGCGCGTAAAGCCGTAAACTCCCCCGTTTTCTAGATTTTCTGACCGTTTTAGAAAAGAACTCCTTCATTTCTTTTGACCTTATTATAATTTGTGGCTCCTGATTAATCTGGTAAATCACAGGTATGTTATAAAGTGACTTAAATCCAAATTTATTCCATTGGATTAGGTTAGTTTGTATACGGCTTCCTTGTCATAATCGTAAACACTAAAAAACCTTTCATTGTAATAACTTTTATGGTGAACAAGAGGTCAAATTAGTTAATTATTTATTGCTCTCATATCCATACTTTTCCCTTATTACGTATATTTCGGTATATATACAAAAAAAATAGGATGTTTTATTATCATTCAATTGAAATTGAAACTTGATATATATGGAGAGTTTGTTGTACGTTTGTAAGTTTTAACCTTCATTTGAAGTCTTAAAAGTGGTCATTGTGACATAGGAACTTATAAAAAAATATCGTAACTATGAATGCAAAACAACTTTCCACGCACGTTGCAGAATGTCTCAAGAGAACGACGCGCCGCTACCCGAAGGCTGGGAGATGAGGACGAGCCGTTCTACTGGCATGACCTATTTCCTGAACAGCTACACCAAAAAGTCCCAATGGGAACGTCCAGAGGCACCCGCTGACCCCGGTGAAATAAGATGCAGCCACATCATGGTCAAACACGCTGAGAGCCGTAGACCTTCCTCCTGGAGAGACGAGAACATTACGAGAAGCAAAGAAGACGCCCTAGAAGCACTTAAAGGCTATCGGAAACAAATTGTTTCTAAACAGGCACAGTTTGTTGACGTTGCCACTAAATATTCTGATTGCTCGTCAGCAAAACGAGCTGGTGACTTGGGGATGTTTGGACGTGGCCAGATGCAACAGGCTTTTGAAGAAGAGGCTTTTAAACTTAAAGTTGGACAGTTGAGCAAACCCCTTGAAACTGAATCGGGCTATCATATTATTCTAAGAACTATATAATAATATAGCTATTTATTTTAAAATTTCTACGCGGTCAATTATTTTCCATTCTCAAGAAATGTTTTTTTTGTTTCTACTTATGCATTTAAGTAAAAATTTGTTTTTGTGTTAAAAATGAGTAATATTTTCTTAAAAAGCTGTGGAGAATTTAAAACTGAATTAATACTAATAAAGTATTTTTAATTAATACATGTTTTTATTTCTCTTGCCTGTCTTTAATGCCTTGTTCACCATAAAAGTATTGAAATAATCAATATAAAGAAACTGCCTTAGTTGATTTGGATTATTTTACTTTATCTATTTATATACTACATTTATTTGTGTTGACCTCTGTTTTATAATGGGATATCTTATAGGTGAGAATCAATGAAATCACTACTATTTAACTTGCTTTGTATAATATTAATCTGAATTTCATATAATGTTCCTATTATGTACACAACTTTTGTAATTATGGGTGTGAAGAATAAGGGGGTTTATTGATACTATATATAATTATCAGAAAAAGATGTAGATATGTAGGTATCTACCTGAAATATAGAAATGCAATGAATTTGTGAAATTCTATACAATATATTTTTATCATGCTTCTTGTCAGTAGGTACTAATTTTCCCTAGATTGCAATTTACAACTATTTTTGATAAGACATAATTTGATCTAAAAGTTCACTTTAAATGTACCTATACTAAAATTTCATGCTTTATGACTATGACAGGTATAAGACCCTTACTGGGTCATAAAGTTGTTTTTAATAGTTTCAGAAATATACATAATCTACTAAGTACATCTTAGTAACAATTCGACTAAACGAGTAACATTAAGATATAAGGTTAAATGAACAACACATCAACTTAATACTTTTTAATTGTCTTACAAGATAATACAATAAATAAGTACATAACGACCCTAACAACATTGACTTAGCAAAACCTCAGTTCGCTCTGCCGTCGGCAAACCCAGCCTCTTTGGCGACGGCACGTGAGTAACTCCCGAACGCGACGCTCTGCTTCTATCGTATGGCACTAATATATGAGTAAGCTAATAGACGAAGGGCTAAATACCATATCACTTTTGTTACAAGTTCGGAAGTTACGATAACATGTTCCATATTACTGTGCTTTTGTCGTCATGGTCTCGTCGCCATTCCTGAGAAGAAGGATCGTGTCTAGGGCTGACTCTTTTAATCCATGCGTAGCCGGGGTCCAGATCGGCCCGATGATGGGTGGCGACCGCTTTCCGCCCCATGCGCTGAACTTCACCTTCCTCTTGCCGTCCTTCTTCAAATTTACGTCCAAGTATGGGTGACCGAGCTTGAATAACCTCGGTAGAGATTCCAAGAACGTTTTGAAAGGCAAAGCATCGCGCGTATGCTCGACCTGGCCGCTCAGAGCCAAGATTTTGATCGGGTGCCGCTTGTCCAATGACGGGATGAACCGGAAACCAGCCAGGTCGAATCTTTCACCGTTGGGAGAATAATTCGAGACTATTTTGGTCAACTCCGGTATTGACGTTGAGAATATTATGCGGGATCCTTTCGCGCCTGGTTTGTAAATCATTTGGCCGCTCCGTTTACCTCCCCAGGGGCTGAATCTGACTCTTTTCGGCATACTTGGCTCCCGAGCGTCGGCCCGCTTCCACGTCCACATGTGCTCGAAGCTGGATTGGCTTCTCTTTCCCCCCCAAGGACTAAAACTCCTCTTGACCGGTCCCGTTGCCTCGGTAGCGTTCTCGTCGGCTATGCTTGCGTAACGTTGGACCACAAATGGATTTGCGCCCTTTTCGTCGTTGTGCATATAAAGGGTTTTGTCCGTGTCGAGAAGGTTCGGGAGCCAGGGGCTATCTTTGGCCTCTTCGGCCATGCGTCGTTTACGTAGTTGATCTTGCGGTGAATCTCGTTCTTCTCTCGGGTAAAATTGTTCGTAGCTCTCGGCATCGCGGGGTTCGCTGTGGTAAGTCTCGAATACGTTTTGCGGTGGGGCGAGATAGTTGATGTAGGGTAGTGGAGGGTATTGAGGAGGGGCGAAGGTGTCGAGAGCTGGTTCCGGCGCCGGCACCTCGGAGCTGATGAACTGGAGGCTCGCCGAGCCAAACCAGGACACTAAGAGCCAGTAGTGGAGCATTGTTCTGAAATAAGATAAATTTGATTTGAGAAATAATCCAAACTTTATTCGATCCGAGATTATGCTAGAGAATTATTTTTTCTTAGACTTATTATGTTTGATATCGGTAAATAAAACTATTTACCTAAGAGTGATTATTAACAGTATCTTTATACGGCTACTTTGGTGTCTATTGTTGTTATTTCAAGCATAAGACTTGGAAAATCTAAACTTCTTTGTGTTGAAGACATCGATAAGGTCAACATTTTTGATCTCTTGCAAGAACGCAATATTACGAAGTTGTTTGCTAAACGGAACAATGCATCCAACTGCATACAATGGATACTATCAAAGCTATCAATGTAAGTAGGTACGTAGGTATGTACCTATATTCATTTAAACGAAACTTATTTTAAGCGCGACTGTAGTCTTGTCACTTAATCTGTCAATATATTTTATTTATTTCGTTTTGTTTATTTGCTGAAATCTCAGTGTTTTTTACTTAAGTAGCATACCTAGGTTGTTGACTTAGCGTCTAGAACCATCGATCAATCTCTAGAGATAAATACAAATCGACTGCAATAAAGGGTTTTATAAACAAATAAATATACAGACCTACCTACCTCACACTTAGGTACATACATATATAATATATGATATGCCTATGTAAAGCAACTTAACTGCTCTTTATTTTAAACACGGTTTTAACATAGTCTGATATAACTATCTACTACAGCTATAATAATAAACAATTGAGTTATTAATTATTACTTCAGGTCAACCTACATTCCAGAGGTTCACAAAACTAACTCCTAAGCTATTACGAATTTCTATACTAAGTAGGTACCTAAGTCTAGATTAATTGCACCTAAATACTAGGCTAATATAGGGTCAGCTAGCCGTTATTGAATAAATTTAAAGGCATATATATCAACTCGGCACAAGATCGACATCGCCTCGTCTCGATATTCACTTTATGTGTTATGTGGTGTTATACTCTATGATGCCTACTTACTATTAATCGCTTAGAATCGTAAATACGTGACGCAAAGAAGGAAAACAATATTAACAAAGTTTTAGTATATGACAGCCTCAAACATAAAAGATACCTATTGTTTGATCGTAGGTTTTGACCTTACCTTACCTTTCCTGTAACTTATAAGCAGTATAACGTATTAGTTACGTATTTCACGTATTATTTTAAAAGATATTAAGTTTACAGAAAAGGGTCAGAGTAACCTAGTTCAAATCAATGCGAGGTCAAATTACGCTCTATTAATCGAATTTTAAATGTGATACTTACCTTTGTAAATTTAAACTACCTATATAGTGTAACCTTTGTGGAAACCCCGTAAGATTAACCTGAAAATGAGACTCGGACCAAAAAGAAATATAATATTTATTATTTGTTGACTGATTTTATAGTACATTACGCACCGAGGCCAGTAAAATAAAAAATGTCTCAGATCACATGTAATTGTCGTCCGAGGCGAAGCCGAGGTTGACAAAAATGTGATCTGAGGCTTTTTTATTTTACTGGCCGAGGTCAGTATACTATTTTTCTGTTCGACGAAGCCAGAAAGCGGCAATTTCATTTAGCGCAGCGGACACAAAGTTGGCGCTTTCCGGCCGGAGGACTGAAAAATATATTACATTACCGACCTATTTACATATAAGTAGATATATAATTAAGCAACTATTATCTACTTTCTACCAACAGTTGTTAATGTTAAACACCTACCTACCATTATTTTTATAAACTTTGGACAACTGACACCAATTAATCTAGTCCTACTAAGCCAAGCGATATACGAATACGATGTCCATTGAATACACAACCGATTTCACAATACCTATGCTAATTATGTGCCCCGTTCCGTAACAATATGTTTTAATTTTTATTAAAATTAATTATACTTATATTAAAATACAACAAAGCAAAACTTTGGCATGATTGAATACATATTATAGCCTTTATGGATTTCTGAACTTGACGTATCTTTAAATACCAAACCGGAAATTAAATTTTTACTCCCGTTTTGTAAATTAAATTTTACCATCAATGTAAGCACTTGTCACATACTGGATTACCCTTAATTACCCTTCATAATGTTTATGGTTAAACTTGTATGAAATTTGTTTGCAACAATGTCAACCCGGTTAATTTAAAACCTTGTTTACTGTTTCAAAGAAACGGAAGTAATCCTTGGAGACTGCTGAAATCCATCGCTTCGTATAAAATAACCCAAAGATCGCTTCAAAATACCTATACTTACGTTAATAATGTTTAGGTAGTAATGTCTATATTTGTACCGTACCACTGCAGGTAGGTACGTTATTTTCTTCCAAATACACTTATTTGCAAGAAAAAGCAAAAAATCAGGAGTCAGTGCCTGCCTTTCTTGTGTTTTATTCCAACGTGTAAAAACTACGAAGTCACTAAAATATCTCTAATATATAAAATCCTCGTTTCGCGGTGTTTGATGCCAAACTTCTCCTAAACAACTAGGTTAAGGAGAAATACAGGTGATTATTTTGACAAAGACACTAAAGAATTACTCCCAAGCGGCTGTCTAAATGTGTATGCAAATTTAAGAAAATGTCTATTTTCAATTTAGCTTCCGAGTGGTGGAATTTAGGATATTCGAATGGCCCATCATTAGTAGGCTTTTAGAAATATGTAAATAGTAGTAGTACCTTTCTTTATTCTATAGAATATCTTCTGTAGCCTTCGCGGTTATTATACGTTGGTATGAAACAACTTTAGACGGATTTAACTCGCGTATTTTATTTTATTGGCTGACGTTTCGGAGTCTTTACAAATTCCATAATCGTAGCACAACTGAGCTGACAATAGTCTAATGCTAAATTACCTACCTATGTAATGTATATCTATATAGTGAATATGTAGTACTTAGTATCTATTCAGTTATGAAAGGTTGGAATGAAACAAATAAACTTAACGGATTTAACTCGATCGCGTTGATCAGTGCATTACGAACATGGAACGCCCGTCATGCATTCAAGATTTCGAGAATTACACAAAAGTAGATATCATGCGATAGATGACATTAAGTACCTATCTAATGATGGTGATGATGAATGATATGGGACCTAGTGGTCCCACTTTCTGGATTTTATTTATATCAACTCGGTACCTGGCTGCCCGGCTAGCTCGTAAAGGGTTTTCATGACGCGAGTAGGTAATCATCTGTCAATGTCATTTTGCAATGAGTTAAGGAGTGATAGACACGCTTTCTCGCGTCTCGTCCACCTGACGATGACGTCACATATTAGGGACTCGTCGCAGATGAAAAATGGACCTAAGTATATTTTCTTTTAGGTCTTTTGACCTCTACTTAAGTGTTATTCGATTATTAAAGCCTAACTAATATTATAAACGTGCACGCTTGTAATAATATATGGATGTAAGGATTGATGTAACCTATGAATGTATGTTTGTTAGTTTTGTTACTCTTTCACGCAAAAATTACTGTATGGATTTTGAAGAAACTTTATACTAATTTATATTATACTTACATTAGAATAACGTATAGGCTATATTTTGTAAAGATAACGTGTGAAGTACCTACTAACGTGTGAACTACTCATCGTGCTCAGGCGAAGTCGCGGGCAGAAGCCAGTTGTTAATATTGACATAGTAGGTATCCTAACTATATATGCTTAGTATCCTGAGCATATTTTTTTGGAGGAAAAAAATAAATTTTCAAACATTATGACTTAAATTGTGTTCTCGAACCACAAGGTTCATCGATATAGGTAAATATAAAAAATCATGGAATCTAGAGTTTATCTCAGTATTATAGCAATTGGAACATTATCACTATCTACTCCATTGAAAAATATATAATATATGTACCTATTATGTTCTCCCAATATATTATATACAGGAGTTGCTTAGGGCTCCCCTGTTTGACTAATCCCGCTGCTCGTCGAGACGTGAAGGGAAGTCAAACAATTACTTAACACACTTGCATTTTTAATATTTTACATTTTCCGCTTCCTTCGAGATCTAAATCGGTGCATTAATTCACATAGGAACTTCATATTATAATAATTTCTGATGCCTGCGCGGTTATTATACATTGGAATGAAACAACTTTAACGGATTTAACTCGCGTATTTTATTTCTATTGGCTGAGACTATTGTCAGCTCAGTCGTGCTACGATTATGGAATCTGTAAAGGCTCCGAAACGTCAGCCAAAAAAAATAAAATACGCGAGTTAAATCCGTTAAAGTAGTTTTATTCCAACTTCATATTATGTTATTGTTTAGACAGGCATTACATCAGGTCATGTCAATTTGGTAATTAATTATATCACAACTATGCCTACTTGCTTTATTTAACTTTAACGTTTAAGAAATATTTTTTCAAAAATCATCGTCCTTGGTTAGTGCACGTTTACGTCACATAAAAAAACTCTGCAATAGTTAGAGTTTCTATTTTATATAATAGCTTTTGCCATGAAAATAGTAATTTCATCCCCTATTTGAAAAGCAGCCTGTGTCCCTTCTCAGGCTCTAGACTATCTGTGTACCAAATTTAATTGAAATCGGTTCAGTAGTTTCAGCGTGTAAGTGAGACAGACAGACAGAGTTACTTTAGCATTTATAATATTAGTAACAAATAAAAAAACTCATAGTTTCAAATTTTTAGGCTTGGATTTCATTGTTGCTCTTTTGGTTTAAATTTGTTATTTTCTTAATCGCCTTTTTAACCCCCGACGCAAAAACGACGGGGTGTTATAAGTTTGACGTGTCTGTGTGTGTGTGTGTCTGTCTGTGGCATCATAGCTCCCTAACGCATGAACCGATTTTGATTCTGTTTTTTTTATTTGAAAGGTGTATATATCGGGAGTGTTCTTAGCTATGTTTGATGAAAATCTGCTCAGTAGTTTAATAATTAGGAGGGGTGAAAGAGGGGATGGAAAAATAAAAGTCTACAAACATACTCGAGTGGGGTATCAAATGAAAGAGAATCACGTGTACATTACAAAATGGAAATTATAATGAAAATCGGTTGAGTCGTTCAAAAAATATAGGGTGTCAAAGTGGGGATGTAAAACCAAATGTCTACAAATATACCCAAGTGGGGTATTAAATAAAAGAAGATCACGTGTAGATTACAAAATTGAAATTGTAATGAAAATCGGTTGAGTCGTTCAAAAAATATAGGGTGTCAAAGTGGGGATGGAAAACCAAATGTCTACAAATATACCCAAGTGGGGTATCAAATGAAAGAGCATCACGTGTAGATTACAAAATTGAAATTGTAATGAAAATCGGTTGAGTAGTTCAAAAATTATGGGAAGTAAAAGTGTAAATGGTAAACCCAATATCGACAAATGTACCCGAGTGGGGTATTAAATGTAAGAGGATAACATGTACATTACAAAATTCCATGTGAAATGGAAATTACTTAAAATAATAATTTACGTAGTAGATACCTACTTACAAAAAGTATTAAATAAAAAAATAAATTAAAAATTTAACAAACCCCCGACATAAAAACCTAAAAGCCCTTTAAAAAGTATAACAATAATAAAAACTTAATATTAGTTACCTAAATATTAATATTTCTACAAAGAAGACGTCATGTCGGGGGGACCGTAGGTTTAGGTAGATTGTAGGTATTAAGTAGTAACACCTAAATGACAAGCGGGCCCCCCGACATGACGTTTTCTTTGTAGAAATATTAATATTTAGGTAACTAATATTAAGTTTTTATTATTGTTATACTTTTTAAAGGGCTTTTAGGTTTTTATGTCGGGGGTTTGTTAAATTTTTAATTTATTTTTTTCAAAAACACAGGCGGAAACAACATGAGCGGCATAATTTCGAGTGAAATCCAAATCATTTAAAATTCAACCTTGGGCATGATGTGTAAAGATCAATTTCGCAATTTACGATTCAACTCTCTTGGACAGAGCCTAAAAGGCCAACAGGGCATTAACGGTCCCTTGAGAAACAAAAATACTACTTATATTACTTATGGCTTTCAAAATATCTTCTCTTTTCGAATTTTCATCATCCCACTTCTTTTTTAAGGCAAATGGACTGTAAATATTTAAAATGGTTTGTCAAAGATTTCCTATTTTAGTGTTTTTTAATTTAGAGTGCCTTCTAACAGCATCGTAGCATATTGTAGTAACGAAAACGTGATTATTTAATACTAGCCGTTCGCCCCGGCTTCGCACGGATCTCTATTTTTTTTTGATAATATTCTATAGATTGGAACCGCGAAGGCATCAGAAATTAATATTCTATAGCCTATGTTACTCAGGGTGAACGTAGCTTCCCAACAGTGGAAGAATTTTTCAAATCGGTCCAGCCGTTTTGGATATTTAATCCAAACAAACAACCTTTCCTTTGCATTATATTATTATATATTATATTATATTATTATATTATAAAATAAATATAAGTAGATTAAAATATTAGTTAGGATTTAATGTAAGAGCTATGTTCTGTTGCAGTACCTGGTCTACTAGAATAGGTTAAATTAAAAAAAATACTATCGAAATTTTTCAGCGAACCAGTAAGTCAGATGGTATCACCTCAAAGATATATAAAATGGCTTAAATAACAAGAGTTACTCGTAGTATGGCTTTAGCATTAGATTATTGTCTGCTCAGTCGTGCTACGACTATGGAAACTAAAGGTTCCGAAACGTCAGCCAATAGAATAAAATACGCGAATTAAATCCGTTAATAGTGTTTCATTCCAATGTGTAATAACCGCGAAGGCATCAGAAATTATTAATATAAATGGGCTTTAAAATGAGACTAGGGGACACTTTTACGTTTTGTTTTTGTATGTTGGCATTTAACTACATAAACAAAACAAAAGTACGTAGGTACTACAATAGTAGTCGCTTTTTTAAACGTGAATAAATTTATAAGGTTATTGAGAACCCTTTGGGAAATTCGTAAATACGTTTTCAATTATAAGCTAAGGGACTACCTTTGTTTTTGCGCATTTTTCGCATACCTATGAACTGCGTGACGCGAATCGAATAGTACAGGCGAACCATCAGTTTTAAGTTAAGAAAAAACCGATTTCTAATATGTTTATTTTCTTAGGAATATAATGTACCCACGCCATACTTAACAACTGGCCGGGCAACCAAACCATGTTCGAAAACAAGAAAGCATTTTTTTTAAATATTGAACATCTAGGTAAAATAATGCAGGCCGGTTATATTATCCAATTAATTATTTCACAATATTTATGATTAATATTGGATATTAAAGTTATTGAAAAATAATATTTTATCTCTAATTGCTCTTACTTTTAATATACCTATTATTGTTCTTTTTATTGACACAAGTAATTTGATAACAATAACAATGTACTAATAATGTGTGATTATTGTGAACTAAATCTAATCGAATCTCTTAATAAAGCTTTCGTTTCCACAAAAACACAGAACTTTTAAATTATCTCGCGAAGTAATAATATATAGTAAATAATCTATCCAAACAGAAATAATTTCGCATTTATTTTTTCCAATTACAACCCACAGGCGACTGCACTACCCTTTGTTTTATCTCCACTTTTGTTCCATTGGATATAAACCAATGGATGGCGGCACAATAGTGGAACGTTCAGGTGTGAAGTGCCATTGATTTGTGGAAGTGAACCGGGATATTCGTGTCGGAACTATTTTTGAACGCTTTTGCAGGGGTCAGTTTTAAAGGAATTTAAGGTATTTTTGAACGTCACTCGTAATGCTTTGACTCCGTGAAGTGAGGTTTATTAGTGGGTACGTGGGCGTTTTTGAATGTATTTCCAGGTACGGAATGTATGCAAAAATGCTATGTACAGATTGTCAAACACTCCTAGAGAATATTCTGAGAAATGAAGGGGGTTGTAGGTGGTCAGAGTTAGGGATCTAGTTATATACCTATACTAGCGACCCGCCCCGGCTTCACGCGGGTGCTATAAACCTTCCTCTTGAATCACTATTTCTATTAAAAAAAACCGCATCAAAATCCGTTGCGTAGTTTTAGAGATTTAAGCGTACATAGGGATATAGGGACAGAAAATACTTTGTTTTATACTATGTAGTGATAAAAGGACCTATAGGAGAAAACGTCAAGGCCCGTGCGCTAGTCACTACCTGTTCGAAGAAGTGACAGTACAAAAAACAAAAGAATATTCAGAAAGACCATAAAGCACATCGGTAGTCCTGATGATTCATGTGACTCCAGGGCTCCGGGTATACTGAGGGGTATCAGTAAACTTTCAAAGTTTACCCCCTTAAAAAAAAGATGACACACCATCTTGAGACTCTGCGTTAATACATCTTCTATTTGCTAACGAAGCTGTGAGTGTTTTGTTTATATACCTATCTACAACATAATACACACTATAGTAGGAACGCTTTCATGTGAAAACCATTGAATTTTTATATACCTTCTTTGTGTAGGAAAGTTGAAATTACACGAAGTAAAGTTGTCATATGAAAATTAGATTTTTTCTTATTCGGAGATCATGTGTTTTAACAAATTTAAGAGCTGGTATTACATTTCTCGACTTGAGTTGCATAAGGTCTAATGTTAACATATGGCTTTTTCCTTTTTTTGCATAAAACGAACAAACTTTTTGTCCTATCTACAAACATATGACAAACATATTCGTATCTTATTAAGATACGAATATGTTTGTCAGTGTGTTAGAAAGAGGACAAACAGTTTGTTCGTTTTATCCAAAAAAAGGAACAAGCCAACTCAAGGCGAGATTTGAAATATGCATTAGGACGCTTCGTAAATTTTCCTATTTTCCAAAATTAAGTGCCGTGGAAGAATTAACCAACTTTTTACTTTGTGCATAGAATTTAAATTTAACAGTATTATATTTAGAAATGAGTCGTGAAGAAATGTGCATTTGTTTACGAATTCATCTGAGACGTACGCGTCGAGGTAATACCGTGAATAGGCTTGTAAGGCTTCTCTGTTTATTTGATCACGCAAAATCAGAGTTGATTTTGATGTCCGGAAATAGGATTGACTCGAAGTAGAATATGCTAAATTCACTTCAAGTCGTCAGTTTTAAGAATTCGCGCCTAGCTGTAGAGTTAATTAATTATGATGGAATATTAATTAGAAGTATGTAGGAAATAAATGTCGATTATTATTGATGATTTATTTTTTTATAATCAGTTACGTAATAAAGTGCCCATCCTTCCCCTCTCTCCCCAAAAGTTTCACGATGTTTTAATATAAATATTATAAAACGCCATGAATTAAACACACTTTAGTATCCTATTGAATATAATAATATCTGGACACTTCACACCTATTGATCTAGTCCCAAACTAAGCTAAGCTTGTCCCACGAAAATTATGAACAGATTTGATCGAAACAAAATCATTTTTAATAAAAATCTAAATATTACCGTGCTATAATGTAATGTTATTAAAGTCTTATAATTTTCAATTGCCAAACAAAGAAATTAAACAATCAATTATGAAGAAAAGCCGATGACCGGGAATAAACGTTTTTTTACCCGGATATAGCTATTTATACGGAATCGTTAGAAGTGTTTCTTATTTATAACGCCACAATCTTAAAGCTTAATATTTATTAGCTGATCCAGCAAACTAGTTGCTACACTCTTCAAATTATTGTTTTATAATTGTGTATTATGTATGATTAAGTAACTGTTAGTGAACCAAATAAATAAATAAATAAATTAAAACTGATAGGTAGTTAAACGATTTATAACTCAAGAACGGCTGAACTGTTTTGGCTAAACATTGTTGGGGAGGATCTTAGGACATAAGATTTTTAAGTAAGAAAGAAAATCATTTTTTTTTTAACTTTAACACCTGTGAAACGGCCCTGCTTTCAGCTTAGCCTTTATTTTACATAGCGGCCCGCTCTGGCCTCGCATTTTTTTTTAATGTAATATAGTCTATGTCACTCGGTAATAGTGCACCAATCCAACTTCATCTTTGCTAAAATCACGTACGTCTGGAGCAAGGGCGTGCATTCCATAGAGGCACAATGGTATAAATGTATGGAGTGCCTACCCTGACATCTCCCAGAGCATCTGGGGCGACTCGTATCTTGCACAAAGCGTTAAATATCACTTTAAATTCCTAGTGACGGATTAGTACATTGTAACGATGAAGGCAAATAGAAACAAGTTAATTATTTACAAGACGAAGCTCAGGTGCGGTGTTTGTTAATAATTACTTCAGCCCTTGGAAATAGTGATATAATAATTACATTTAAGTATGTGTAACTATATATGGTCTCATTAGGTGGAGCTGTGGTTTGTGAGGTGTGTGTATCAATTGGACTATAAATAGATATAACTATCGCCCAATTAAGTCCTAAGGTGTTTCGTAATTTTCGACTAAGTCCCGAGTAACTATTTACCATATATAAATAAATCTATACTTAATAAAAGAAAGGAAAGATTTGTATTTTTGTATGTTTGTAATGAATAGGCTCCGAAACTACTGGAAAGCTACATTATCCCCGTGTAACATAGGCTATATAATATCAGTATCACGCTAGGTCTTATAGTTGCGGAGCAGTAACCGAAAATGTTTCAAAAACGGGGGAAAAGTATCGTTTCCGAGGCCTTAAAAAATCTTAAGTCCCCCCGTGCGAAGCCGGGACGGGCCGCTAGTATTATATAAACGCTTAATATTTAACTAATAGTAAGCATATTATTTCTGATACTTTAGTGGTTGATTACACATTAAAATAAATCAACTTTTAACGGATTTAACTGACGTGGTTTATGCTGTTGTTTTGTGAATAGTAACCGATTTTTGGTAGATATTTTGTTGTACCTAAGTAGTTGTTTCATTCTAATGTTTTTTTGGAAATAAAATTCTCAAAAGTACTTGTCGAATACTTAAAATTTATTATTGCTGCTACTACGATTTTAAATTATATAGGTAATAGGTAAATGTAGTAAAATTTATCATGTAAGCGCAAATACGTAAATTATTATCATAATTTTCGGATACCTTGCGTATATCAATTTTAGTTATTTATTAAAATATGTTCAACCGCAGATACATCAGATAAAATAAGAAAATCGTTGTTGCAATAATTATTTTGATGTCATAATTGAAACTAAACTTTTGACAATTTAAATATTTTGATTTCGATCACGGCTTCACTTAGGCATAACTATAGTACCTATTTAATATAAAAAATGTCGTGTTAGTCACAATTACAACAGCTAAAGCGATTTTGCCTAGACCGCTATTATATAAAATCAAGTGGGGCTCCAGCGAGACATGAACCCCGAACTAAGCCTAACCAGCACACAACCTTTGCACTATAGGTAGTACCTGTTACTTCAAAAATATTTTATTGCAATTGTATCCTATGAATACAATAAATAAAAATATCTGCAAATACATTAAATTTTATTAACAACGTCTCTTCGCTTAATTTTAGCCTTTTTTAAAAGCTTTTATTTTAAGATCTTGCTTTAATAAATTTTAATACTTGTATAAGAATTACGGAGATATCTCAGTGGTATCTAATAAAATGTAATGTATCTAAAAAAAATTAAACCGTTTTTCTGAAAGTTACAGTGTTTATAGTATATTGTACCTGTTCACAGGGTACAATTGCATTAATAACCAAAATTATCGATTCATGTGAAATATAACAGAATCTTAAGTTTAGAAAAAGTTATTCTCGATTTCGCAAAATTTAATAGTTACAGTACAATATTGGTACAATTGCATTGTATTAAAACCAAAATTATCAATTGATATAAAAAAATGCATAAGAAAAAAGTTTTTATTTTCACTTTAGCATAAGACTATTCAGCTCAGTTTTGCTACGATAATGGAATATGTAAAGACTCCAAAACGCCAATAAAATAAAACACGCGAGTTAAATCCGTTCAAAGTCGTTTCATTCCAATGTATAATAACCGCGAAGGCATCAGAAAATTTAAAAATACCAAATTAAATTATTAAATTTAATGGTATATTAAAATATATAACTTACCTAGTATATATAGAAGTTGGAAGCCACCGTGGCGTGTGCGGCGCGTCTCACAAGCCGCTGTGTCGACGGTTCGAGCGCTTGTGGGAGCGTCGATCCGCGTTTGTTATATATGACGACTACGTAGCGTCAGCAACAGCGACTTTCAATCATTATTCGAAGTTTTCATTGCGGCTGTGGTGACGTCATTTTGTAAGTTATTTTACCTTACTACATTTATTAATGAAACAATTATTAATTACAGTTTTTACTAATGTGTTAGACCATTGTCAGCTCAGTTGGCTTCGAATATGGTATCTGTATAGTTTTCGAAACGTCAGCACGTAAAATAAAATACTCAAAAAACGCAAACGTAATTTGTCCTATAGTTCTGAGTATTGCTTTAAGGTTCATCCAATGCATTAGTAATTAGAAAACCAAATAAACTTACCTAAATATATATCCAAAAATGATATGTAAGATTTCAGGTCCACGATCTAAGCTATTGTGACGAAATTATAAGTTAGTTTTTTATTTAAATGGGATTCATTTTCAGAGCGAAAGACAAAAAAAACTACTTCAAAAAACACAGTCCTTTGCACAAAATATCACAATTATGGATATTAACCGTTAATGTAGATGTAGATGCATATTCAATAGAGATAAGAAAATATGAGTAGGTTTTAAAATATGAAATAATAATGTCTGATGCTTTCGTGGTTATTATTTCGGAACCCACTCTAACTGAAAGTCGTAATATTATATTATATAATGAGAAGAATGTTATTTCTATACATGAGTATAATATGTTCTTTTCTTCAAATAAAGTTCGGATATCGTCAGTGATACTGAAATACGCGTAACCAACAATGGCTAACAAATCCCTACTCCCTACTAATATTATAAATGCGAAAGTAACTCTGTCTGTCTGTCTGTCTGTTACGCTTTCACGCTAAAACTACTGAACCGATTTAAATGAAATTTGGTACAAAGAAAGTCTGAAGCCTGAGAAAGGACATAGGCTACTTTTTAACCGACTGCAAAAAAAGAGGAGTTCCACGCGGATGAAGTCGCGGGCAGAAGCTAGTGTAATATATTTGTTAATTAATTACGCGGCGACAAATATATAAAATGTTTATGCTCCTGTAAAGTTTAAGCCGGTTACGTGGCATTAGCAATTTTGTTAGTTACGCAGTATTGCAGTATAATCGACTATCATCTTCAACTAAGTTTGCTATGACTGACAGTCTAAATATAATTTCCTGTCCTCCAGCCGGAAAGCGCCAGCTTTCTGGCCGCTGCGCTAAATGAAATTGACGCTTTCTGGCTTCGTCGAACAGAAAAATAGTATACTGACCTCGGCCAGTAAAATAAAAAAGCCTCAGATCACATTTTTGTCAACCTCGGTTTCGCCTCGGACGACAATTACATGTGATCTGAGACATTTTTTATTTTACTAGCCTAGGTGCGTAATGTACTATTCTCATAATAACTATTGCCACCACAGTTCATTTATTTTACACTAAAATAAACTGTAGTATAAGATTCATATCATAATCCATCTATTAGTTTTTGTGTAAATTAATAACTCATCCATCATAACTTTTATCCTTACGGTATATATCCTACAAACTTTCTCTTGTATATTATTAATGAATAGATAGGGAAAGATTAAAACTATCTAAGAAATAATTAGGACAACAGATACAATATTAGTATTAGGATTATAATTTCTGATGCCTCCGCGGTTATTACAGATTGGAATGAAACTATAAACGGATTTAATTCGCGTAGTTTATTTTATTGGCTGCCGTTTCGAACTTTCTAGTTCTTATATTCGTAGCACGACTGAGTGAACGATAGTCTAACGCTAAAGTGATTTATACAATTATGTAAAGTACCTTATTTTCTAAATTATAAAGCTGAAGCTGTTTGTTGGATGCGCTAATCTCAGGAACTACTGGTTCGAATTGAAAATCATTTTTGTAGGATAGACCATTTACCAAGGAAAGCTTTAGGCTATATAACATAACACTCCGACCGGAGGAGCGAAGAAACAGTGGAAAATGTGTAAAACACGGGGAAAATAACTATTCCACGCGGACGAAGTCGCGGGCACAGCTAGTATAAAATATTTATGTTTCATGTTACGCAAAAATTAACTATTTTCCAATAAAAATAAAACATTAGCGCTTAGGAGACCATCATTACTGAGAAGAAATGCCGCTAAAAATTCAGTAGGTAAAATAGTATAGTTGTTTAATTCCAAGGATTATGATTTTTCTGCTGTCGGTACAGCCAACTGTTGAATTGCAACAGGGCCATTGCTGCGCCGTAGGATGAGACCTCTCGTTATATGCCTTCATTAGGTCACCACTGCTTCCTACAGGACATTTCACAGAAAAATATAGTTTTTTATGTACCATGTTGTTTTGAACAACCTAGCTTGTTAAACTTAGATCTAGGTCCTGTACCTAACTACATACAATATGACTAAGTTATTTCATTCTAATGTGTGGGTATTATCTTATTAGGGATCAAAAATGTACCTGATGTCTTAAAATCTAATATACTTTGGAATGAAACAACTATTAACGGATTTAACTCGCGTATTTTTATTTTATTTTATTTGCTGACGTTTCGGATTCTTTACAGTTTCCATAATCGTAGCACAACTGAGCTGACAATAGTCTAACGCTAATATACTTTTTTAATTATTTTCAAAACAGTAAACATGAGTCTTGTTATGCTAAATAAATCTATGCCTACGACTTGTATGTTTAATTTATTATTTTTTGCTAAAAATTCCGTCCATATTAAAATAAACAATTATAAATTACAATGATATTTAACTTGTGGGCCAGCGCGGCAAAGGAACGCTACATTGATCAATCGATTTGACATATCGTCGCCGAGATGGTAGTACGTCAATATTTTCGTAGTTTTCTTATCATCCGCGCATCTTTTTTTTTCGTAGATTCTTATCTAACTTCTCTAACTTCTCCTGATCATAACAAACACAACAAAAAAATATTCGTGAAATTGGCCCTGCCGCGCCGTTTTAATGGGTGGGTGATGCCGTGACTAAGGGAAATATTGAGTAATTAATTTATATATATCTAGATATTATATTTAATAAGTTCAACAGTCATGAAACCAAATCAATAATATATGACAGCACCCAATTACTACGAGTCAGACTTTCATGTCGGATAACTGTTTACTTAAAATAGGTATGTCTCGGAGAAAGATAGCCTTATTACTAGAATAACGTACGGAATGAAATTGTGGGAAAATAAGAATGTCTTTTAGAATAAACTAGCTTTTGTTCGCAACTTTGTCTGTGTACTTTTGAAACCCCCTTAATTTCTATAAAATACGAAACACTTCTTCCATCAATTCATATGTAGATTGGAATACAAATTTTATACCCCTTTTTCAAATTTAACACTTAAGGGGTTCAGTGTTGAATTTCGGAAAGTCCTTTCTTACCGAACCATTTTTTTTAAAAGGATAAAAACATCTTAATGTCAAACTTTTTTAGCACTTCAATAATCAATTTAAGGATCATCTATAATATTAACTAATATTCTAGATATCCTTTTCCGAAACTAAAACTATCTTCAATCCACATTGCATTTAAATCGGTACTGCCATTCAAAACTTATACATTTAAAAAATAAGTAGGTAAGTATAAATAAGTGTGAAAATTGTGCGGCAGTTGCAGTGGGGGCAACTAACTTAGCTGTTTAATTTCAATGTAGATATTTAAAAAGTGCAATTAATGCTAATGATATTTTTTACAAAGACGAGTGGAAAAAACCGAGACCCCAGTGGGATTTGAACCCACACCTTCTCTCTTAATGTGACGAACATAGTGTAATTGGGAGCACAGAGCTAAAGTGTAGGTTCAAGTCCCACTGGGGTGTCGATTTTTTCTACTCTTGTCTTTGTGTACAAATATCATTAGCATTAAAAAACGAATAGTGCTGAACCATATATATTGATAGAATTTTGATTATAAGTACATCGTAATAAATCGCACACCTAGATCTAAAGGGATCTAACTCAAAAACCGGAAGATTTGAGTTATGCACACCATCGGATTCCAGCAAAACCCACCTACACTAAAACAGATTGCAGCTAATATATCTCTGCTAGCTTTATTATAAAAAGTATAAATTTATACAGATAACTCATGCGTGCATATGGACATATATATTAATCAGTTTCTCGCCTCTCCTGAAAAAGTACCTTTTTTGAGTTAGCTCCCTTTAGATCTAGGTGTGCGAAATATTTAGGTGCAATTAAGTATTAAGGATTGCTACTCACAGATTTTTAGACAACAACGGTCTCGCGGCAGCTGTAGGACCTTGTCCCAAGAATTATATCTTCTTTATATAATCTTTCATTCATTCGTACATATTTTACCTAATTACTAACAATGCTACTTCAAGGTAATGTCGATGTTGTAAGAATCGAAACACACGGGCTAACAATAAAGTTGTTTATCAATTTTTCGATTGCAGAAAAAACGGCGGATATATGTGGCATAACTGCGCGAGTAAGTATATCCGATTGAGAGTTGTTAGGAATTTTAGTAGGACTTAAGATTTCAATATGGTATTCATGAAAAAGACTATTATAATTTATGATGCTTTCGCGGTTATTACACATTGGAATGAAACAACTATAACGGATCTTATCTGTAAGGTATTACATAGGCGTATGCATTTAGCGTTTTTTAAATACCTATTATGTTTTTTTTTGTATAATAAATCTCACTTAAATATCTGTAGGTACATAGTCTGACAAATAAATTAAAATATATTTTAATGAAAAACGCTATTTATTTATTTATTTGCAATAAGACATCTTACTTGGATTTACAGCGTCAGCCAAAACATCCAAGAAGAGAAAGAAATTGATTGGAAAATTCATCAAGTTCGTGAAACCGGCACTTAATTTCGTTTAAAGTACCTCTTCTCGATATGATACCTAAAGTATACTAGAACCCTAAGGTACCTAAGTCTAGAGATCCTAGGACCCTTTCTTATAAGGGGCGATGGTACACTAGATTATAAGAAAAAAAAACAAGAGAAGAGTCCTTAAGAAAACCTACCGCTATTTAAAAGATTGCGTGAGCTTCGTAGTCTAAATAAAAACAACTAACTAGTTCACTGAACAACCGAAAAGAAACTTCCAATGTTTAGCGCTAAGGATTATAATACAAATAGTTCGGAAGAACTTCTAACTTCAGTTTAATAGGGTAGCTTTTGAAGGGATGTCTTGACGTTTAACGCTATGCAAACTTTTGGACCGTTCGAAAATGTTATGACCGCTACGGCGCTTGTAATAAGAGCGTTATAAGATGGATTGGAAAGAATATAAGAACTATTGAATAAGTTGTTCAAATCTAATATTTAACCTTTAAATTATCAAGATAAAATTTACGTCTTAATAATCTCTGACGCCTTCGCGGTTATTACACATTGGAATTAAACAAATAAAACAGTTCCTATAGTCGCAGTCGACTGAATTGACGATACTCTAACACTTGTCACTAATGTCGAGACGAGTTAAATCCGTTATATCTATTTACATATGTATCTATATCTATCTATCTTATATATAAAAATGAATCGCAAAATTTGTTGGTAAGCGCATAACTCGACAACGCCTGGACCAATTTGGCCAATTTTTTTTCGAAAAAAATCGAATAATTGCCGGGAAAACCCTAAAAACAACCCTTTTCTTTTTCCATACAAACGTTGTCTAACTAAAGTTACCTATTTGAATTCCGAACGGGCAGGATGACGTCTGCCGGGACCGCTAGTCTTATATATAAAAATGAATCGCAAAATGTGTTGGTAAGCGCATAACTCTACAACGCTTAGACCAATTTGGCTAATTCTTTTTTTTAGATGTTCGCTGAAATCCGAGGATGGTTTATACGACAAGAAAAATTCAAATGATTGCCGGGAAAACCCTAAAAACAGCTCTTTTCTTTTCCTATACAAACGTTGTCTAACTAAAGTCAATTTAAACTTCGAACGGGCAGGATGACGTCTGCCGGGACCGCTAGTATATATATATAAATCAATGACACTTTTCGTTGTAATTTTATAACTCAACAACGCCTTTACCGATTTGGCTAATTTTGGTCTTGAATTATTCGTGGAAGTCCGGGGAAGGTTTGTAAGTAGAGAAAATTAAAAAAAAACCTCTTGATAAAGTGTAAAATCAACATCTTTCCATACTCCCATATACAATTGCAGGTAAGTGACAGATGACTTTGACAGATATTTGACGAAGCAATCGGACGGGCAGGACGACGTCTGCCGGGGCCGCTAGTTCAATATATTATATCCGTTATATTTATTCCAATCGTCTCTACGCCTTTTCTAGACTTGGTCCACCCACCCAATGCGAAGGTCATATAAAACTATAGTAGGCACTTATTAATTGAAATCTTAGTCATTTTTTCAAGTTACTTCGTATCTATTGTCTAATTTTCTTCATTTTCTCTTTAAACAGTATTAGCTGTCCGCCCCGGCTTCGCACGGATCATCTTTTTTTATAGCATACTAGCGGTCCCGGCAGACGTCATCCTGCCCGTTCGAAATTCAAATTACTCGTAGGTAACTTTAGTCAGACAACGTTTGTATGGGAAAAGAAAAGGGCTGTTTTTAGGGTTTCCCCGGCAATTATTCGATTTTTTCTCGCCGTAAGAACCATCCTTGGACTTCAACGAACATTTTAAAAAAAAATTGGCCAAATTGTTCCAGGCGTTGTCGAGTTATGCGCTTACCAACACATTTTGCGATTCATTTTTATATATAAGAAGATTATTATTGTGTCACTCGGGAATAGTGTAGCTTCCCAACAGTGAAAGAATTTTTGAAATCGGTCCAGCCGTTCTGGAGCCTATTCAATCCAAACAAACAACCCTTTCCTCTTTAATATTAGTGTAGATTTCACATTAACGAGTACCTCATTATAATTGCGTTCATGCATAACATAATAGTGGATATATAATATATTGTCGATAATTTTGTTATATCATTTAACTTACCTAATGGTACGTCATTATGGAGAACTACATAATGACGTACCATTAGGTATTTTGGAGAGAATCGATCAAATTCGGTAATAGTCTATATTATTATACACTTTGGTCTGTCGTCTACGCTATATAAATGTAAAATATTCTTTATAAACTGTTACTTCATAAAATCGCATTTAAAAATTTACTAAGTACCTAGTACTTACTATTTGAAAATATTCTACATAAAAGTAGGTATTCAACATAAGCTTTAGGTATATGTTATGTATTATTTTCTAAAACATGATTTAATTAGTTGCCAAAGATAAAATAAAAAAAAAAACTAGTTAATATTAGGAGAAAGGTCATTTATTTATCTGGCCATAGACTCGATTATCCCCGTTCTTTACATTTGATGTGCCGTCCATTTTACTTCTGTCTTCACTCTATTTTAGTTAAAGAACAAAATACTATAGAGTAGTTCCCCCGACATGACGTTTTCTATACTAATATTATAAAGCTGAACAGTTTGTTTGAACGCGCTAATCTCAGGAACTACCGGTTCGAATTGAAAAAATCTTTTTGTTGGATACATAATTTATCGAGGAAGGCTTTAGGCTATATAACATCACGCTGCGACCAATTGGAGCGAAGAAACAGTTAAAAATGTGTAAAAAAACGAGGAAAATAACTATTCCACGCGGACGTAGTCGCTGGCAGAAGCTAGTCTTTTTATAAATATTAATACTTTGGTAGGTACCTAATATTAAGTTTTTATTATTATATTACTTTTTAGAAGGCTCTTAGGTTTTTATGTCGGGATGTAATTTTTTTATTATTTTTTTGTTGTAAAGTTTTGTCAAAAACCATTCAGTGGTTTTTGCGTGAATGAGTAACCGACATACATCCAGATATCCATCCTTACATCCATACATTCTAACATACTTTTCCGTCCTCCGGCCAGAAAGCGCCAACTTTGTGGTCGCTTCGCTAAATGAAATATCCGTTTTTTGGCTTCGTCGAACAGAATAATAGTATCTCGGCTTCGCCTCGGACGACAATTACATGTGATCTGCGACATTTTTTATTTTACTGGCTTTGGTGCGTAATGTACTATTCACGTTTCTAATATTAGTAAGGATATATCATTAAACGTCATAACAATGTATCAGCCAATCAGCATTTTACAGTAAGGTCCTCTCTATACACCCCTCATCTCATTTGTTATCGTTCAATCAATTTGGCGGGCTCAGGTGTTTGCCGCCATCAACTGTGCAACCTTCGGGACTATCTTAAAGCGGCGAAAAAGTCTATCTGTGACGTCAATATGCGTATAACGTTGATAGACTAGTCTTTCATCGACCGAAAACGTCCACTGCTGGGCATAGGCCACAATAACTAAAACTTGCTAAGTGTGTGTTGGATTTACGCACGAAGAGTTTAGTAGGTACTCAGCGAGTCTATTATGAACTGTCGACAAGCAAAAGGTTCGTCGTTACGATATTATTTCGTTATCGACATGTAGAAATAAGAGACAACATCGACATGACAAGATTTCTCGCTGTCGACAACGTTGATTTTTGACAGATCATCGCGAGAATAAGACGATATCTACATGACGAGATGTCGACTCGACAATTCATCATAGCCTCGCAGGTACTTATAATCGTCTATTGTCGCTGCTTACGATCTAAACTGTGTAGTATAAGTTTCTTATTTTATTCAATACTAGCGGTCAGCCCCGGCTTCGCCCGGGATATTTTATTTAAAAAAATAGGTAGACTATTTTTTTAAATAAAATATAGTCTATGTCACTCGGGAATAGTGTAGCTTCCCAACAGTGAAAGAATTTTTCAAAACGGTCCATTCGTTTCGGAGCTTATTCAATCCAAACAAACAAACAAACCTTTCCTCTTTATTATATTAATATAGAAAAGGGGAAAAAACATGTCTGTTGTATGTGAGCCCCATTTAAATACTGATTTTATTTTGTTTTTTTGTACCTAAGTACTTGTTATTACAGAGGCAACAGAAAAACATCATCTGTGAAAATTTCAACTGGCTAACTATCACGGTTCATGAGATACAGCCTAATGATAGACGGGTGGACAGCGAAGTCTTAGTAATAGGGTTTTCCAATATTATCACCAGAATGATTAATTTAAAAGTTGACTATTATGACATCCATTAGGGAATCATGACTATTGGTTGCAAATTGATGTTAATTACAATGAATATCCCTACTATCCCTACTAATATTATAAATGCGAAAGTAACTCTGTCTGTCTGTCTGTCTGTTACGCTTTCACGCTTAAACTACTGGATTTAAATGAAATTTGGTACAAAGAAAGTCTAGAGCCTGAGAAAGAACATAGGCTACTTTTTAACCGACTGCAAAAAAGCAGGAGTTCCACGCGGACGAAGTCGCGGGCAGAAGCTAGTTACGTATGTATATATCTTACGCAGCATGTTATTGGTTTTGCGGTCTTGATTGTCAGATCTATCATTGGTATTGGAACCAAATCTAGGCCTTTGAAGCAGACCTAGAACTTAATTCGATTGGAAGCAAAATCAGCCTACTCTGTTCTGTAATAACTAGGTACAGACGACCTAGAAGAACCTATTACGTATTGTCTATTCATAGAAATAATGAAGGTGTTTTTTATATTGAAGTTATTTCATGAAACTGTCAACTCAGTTTAAAAAAAAAGCTTAGTTGAAATGACTAATCGTACCAATCATTGAATTTTAGTTGAGCTCTGTTTGAGTTCAATGCTTTAGGTATATATATAACTAGCTTCTGCCCGCGACTTCGTCCGCGTGGAACTCCTCCTTTTTTGCAGTCGGTTAAAAAGTAGCCTATGTCCTTTCTCGGGCTCCAGACTTTCTTTGTACCAAATTTCATTTAAATCAGCCCAGTAGTTTTAGCGTGAAAGCGTAACAGACAGACAGACAGAGTTACTTTCGCATTTATATTAGTAAGGATTACCAACAGGTGTTTTTTTCCGGACTGAATACAGAAGCGAATTCACAATAAATTATCTAGCCTTAAACTAAGCAAAGCCTCTCCTATGGGTACTAGACAACTGATATACCTACATAAATAATAAAATAGTCGGGTATGTTCGTGCACGTCACACTCACATCTGCCCCTAGCAGGATTCAAACCTGCAACCTCCGGTTTCGCAGTCATGGGCTCTGGCCACTACCAACAGGCCATCACACTAAAAATTTTATTAAGTTTAATATTTGATTTAAAATAAACAAGTAAAAACAGAATCAAAATCGGTTCATGCGTTTGGGAGCTATGATGCCACAGACAGACACACACACACACACACACACACACACACACACACACACACACACACACACACACACACACACACACACACACACACACACACACACACACACACACACACACAGACACGTCAAACTTATAACACCCCGTCGTTTTTGCGTCGGGGGTTAAAAAAGGTGTAAGTGTTTTAAGGTCCTAGTTAAAATGTTATAAATCATTAATATGCACATCACAGTTAAGCCCTTTTTTTAACTAGTACCTACAGTATAACACTTGTATCTACTTGTTCCTTTTTAATAATACAACTTTGAATAATAATTTAACATGTAATTTATGAGCACGTCTCCCATACATGTCCGATTTAATGGTGCGAAATATAATCGCAGTTGGTACGACTGTCTGTATGTCCACATTCCTATGTTAATGTTATTATTATATCTTTGTTTCAGATAGTGAACGAGCTACCATACTGTTATGGTAAATATAATAACTTCTGTGTTGTGTGGGTGTTCGTTAAATGTTAAAGTTTTGGTCGACGTCAAAAACCTAACGTGTATCAAGTTTTTGATGCTTTTAGTTAACTTAACAAGGAATTAATATTTAAATTTTTTTGACCTGCTGAGGAGTGAATTTGAAAAATCCTGATAGAGAACATACCTACTCTTTAATAATTTATTATGAATGAAAAGGAAAAAAAGTTTATTTCGATAAACAAAAGCATATTTTAAATGTACAGAAGTTGGAATATACTTAATAATACTTGTGTAGGTATGTACTACACTACAAATGTGTCAACATGAATTCGATCTAAATGTTTTTGAATATTTATAACTTTATAAATCACTAGCTTCTGCCCGCGACTTCGTCTGCGTGGAACTCCTCCTTTTTTACAGTCGGTTAAAAAGTAGGCTATGTCCTTTCTCAGGCTCCAGACTTTCTTTGTACCAAATTTCATTTAAATCGGTCCAGTAGTTTTAGCGTGAAAGCGTAACAGACAGACAGACAGACAGAGTTACTTTCGCATTTATAATATTAGTTAGGACTAGTTAGGATGAAAAGGAATAAAAGTTTATTTCGATAAACAAAAGCATATTTTAAATGTACAGAAGTTGGAATATACTTAATAATACTTATGTATGTACTATACTTACTACAAATGTGTCAACATGTTTTCGATCTAAATGTTTTTGAATATTAAACCTTTATAAATCATTTATTTTATCGTGTTTATAAAACAATAGGAAACTGTCTTCTAAATTTCATGACAATCGCGATACCCACTTATCTTATAATTACATGATCGTGTTAATGAAAAACATTTTTTCTTCATTGGAATGAAACTGTAACGGATTTAAATCGCATATTTTATTTTGCTGTCGTATCGAAATACAGTTCCCATATTAGCACGACTAAGCTGACGATAAAGAACATTTTTCTTCATTTGTAACACGATCTTGTAATTATTAAATTTGCATTTCATTGCTACACTTGATGAAAGTACGCCATTCGTCACCTTTCCACAATCCCGTGGGGCCACTTCCTTACGCGTCTCGGGTACCGAAGCTTTTAAGACCTTTCACTTAAAATACATTAGAAATTATGTTCAACAGTATTTACCTACTTTTTTATTAAATTATGCCCAATTCATGTCTTTATGCAGCCTAATTTTAATATGTTGGGAACTAGGCTGGAGGTAAAGAAAGTATTATAAATGCTATTAGAAGTCGTCCCTTATAAGTTAGACTGAAAGCCGGTATGTTGTAATTTGGTTAAAAATAAAATAAGTACCTAATTAGTCCGTCAACAAACAAGTAAATTCAGTAGGTACTTAGAGTTTTCCTAATACTACTTTTATTCCCCTTATTAAACAAGGATTTACCCCAACACCTTTTCATATTTCTTTAACTAACTTAGGTATAACATGTTTATAATTTTAAGCCTTAGGTATCTATAACTTTTACACTTTATAAGAACGTTATTAACAATTCCATACTTATATATATCCTCTATGGGGACTACTTTGCTTGTTACAGTTATATGGTCAGAAAAGATGTGTTTTTTTTTATCTACGCTGCGCTGAGGCAAAAAGCTTTTTGAAGCATACAGACTATTATAAACCTATGATTAGTTGTAGGTATATGACTTAAGTACTTAAACATACGTATCAATCTGTTAACTCTGTTTTGTTATAACATTAACAGGCCCATAATATTTCATTCCAAGTGTTACATAACAGCTATATACCCACGTCATTTCAAAATGTCTAACCTTAATTGAGCGAAACCTGTAGCACAAAGGTTCATGAGTGACATTGATTCGAAGTAGGTAATTTAGGTATACCTAAGCTATTCTATTATTGTTTAACTAGCTTTCCAACAGCGCACGTGTAGGTTTTGTTTTTTCGCCTTTCACCATCTAATTTGTAAACATTAAATCATTATATGTACTTAGTACCTATATAGATTTATACCAAACTAGCTCCCCCAGCGAATTATAATTCTGACTGCAGCGCCATCTGCCGGGCTGCTTTGTGAATCTAAACGATCCAGGGCGCCACCCAAACGCATACAAAAAAAAAATCGAATCGGTTCAGCCGTTTAGGAGGAGTTCAGTAACATATACACGTACAGAGTACAGTAGAACTGTATATATAAAGATGTTACTCTATTACAAAATGAATTTTGAATAGGTACTTCGATTTAATCATACTTTTTATCATTTCAATCTTAAAATATACAAAGATTTAAGTAAAATAATTTCTGATGCCTTCGCGGTTATTACACATTGAATGAAACAACTGTTAACGGATTTAACTCGCGTATTTTTATTTTATTTTATTAGCTGACGTTTCGGATTCTTTACAGTTTCCATAATCGTAGCACGACTGAGCTGACAATAGTCTAACGCGTTTTTTTGCGTAAAATGTAACATTAGTATTTCATAATTCAGAATAGGGTAGTTTTTCAAAATTTGTAATTTAAATATAAGGTAGTTTGCATAACTGTATAAATCACTTTAGCGTTAGACTATCGTCAGCTCAGTCGTGCTACGATTATGGAAACTGTAAAGAATCCGAAACGTCAGCTAATAAAATAAAATAAAAATACGCGAGTTAAATCCGTTAACAGTTGTTTCATTCCAATGTGTAATAACCGCGAAGGCATCAGAAATTATTATGTTTCATACAAGCTTTCAACTCTGGTTTATCCCTTAGGCAGGTTTAGCGGATGAATTTCCCAAAATACCTTAGTCACTTACGTCATATATGAGTTATAAATCGAGCTATGCAGCGGTTTTATCTCTGTATTCATACCAATCGAGGCATTTCAGCTTTCAATACACAAATCGTTTATCTAGCCTAGGGCTAATACAAACAATTGTTAGCTACTATACCGGAGATAGCAAAAAAATGCTTTGGAGTGAAATAAAATAATGTTTTTTACAGATTTTACTGTTTTATAATATTTGCACAGCGACCTTCGGCGAGAATATTATCGAATGCATGAACCGTAAAATCAGGTTACTTTGACCAGAGGGTTACTATCGTCAGCTCAGTCGGCTACGAATATGGAGACAGCAAACTTTCCAAAACGTCAGCAAAAAAAAAATACGTTAGCTAAATCCGTTACAGTTATTTCATTCCAATCTATACTAATATAATAAAGAGGAAAGGTTTGTTTGTTTGGGCTTCAAAATGACTGGACCAATTTGAAAAATTCTTTCACTGTTGGGAAGCTACACTATTCCCGAGTGACATAGGCTATAAAAAGCATCAGACATTACAACAGAGATGTATTTTTTCGCCTACAGAAGTTCAAGTTTTGCTCCGATGGAGACTGTCCGCTGTGGGCGCTGGCGGCGCTGAACGCGCTGGGCAGCTTGCCGGCGCCTCTCTTCAGGACCCTCGTGCAGCACATCAGCGATGAGGCGCCTGTAAGTGTCCTCTAAAGGCCTTTAATAGAGGCTAAAGACGCCTCTCCTAGGTGCAGAGAGTGCGTTGCACGAACGCAGCGGTCTTAGGGGCACCCATTTGAAACCGGGCGTCGGGCTCGTAGGCCTTTCAGCTTTACTCTAAATACAGTCAACAGCACATCATGGCAGGCGCGAGCAGTGATGGTCGCGTCAGGGTAGGCACTCCATATATATATATATATACAAGGGCCTATATGGAATGCACGCCCTTGCATCATGGTATCCTAAACCGACAAATTTCTTCTTTAGAAATCTCAAAGAAATATTACTCATTGGAGAAATTTGACAGTTTGATTGTGGTAACTCATTGTGTTTTTATTTGTAGGTTCTTTGTAAGTACTCATTCCATTTTGTCCGCGCGCTTATTAAAGGGCGCTATGGTAATTTGCACACTGGCGCTATATGAGCAACACAAGACACCTTTGATAAACCTTCTAAAATCAAATTTACCCCAAGTTCAGAAGTAAGCGAGTAAAATTTAAGTACATAAAGATATTATTACGTGTAGAAATCCCATTTTTACCAAAACGCCAACGCAACATGTTGTCTTTTGTTAATTTTATTTCGCGCGAGGGCGAAATAATGTTTCAGCCATTTTCGTTTCGCTTTGCGCGTGTAATGTAGTTTGGTCGAAGCCATTTTTGGTCGCATATTGCGTTGTCCAATATAAAATATTTCATGAACACCGAGTCAAAGTTAAAAGCGTGGGTAATAATCTAATTACCACCACACATTCAGGTACATTTTTGTTTTAATATACCTATCTGCTGTTATTTGATATACTTACCGATTCGCTTGCTACATCTATTATTGTTATTTAGGGCCCATTTTAAGACACTTTTGTGCCCTTGTTTATTATTTTTAAAGTTAACCACTTATGCGCGTTGACTCTAGAAAGTTCCAGATTCTTTGGGCTGTGAGGGTTTCTTCAATAAGCAGTTCGTAACTACAATCTTACAAGTATAAGTGTGATGTTCGTAGCTTCTACGACGTGCACCTCTACGAGACTACGGCGTAGCAAGTTGCGTAGCGCGATTGATTCGTTCATATTAACTTGTTTCCCTTACATTGGTTTCACATTTTTCACGACGTCTAATTAAAGTCTTGAGTAACGTTTTTGCATCTTACTTTACTTACTAAAATAAAACTATTGTAGAATTATAATTATATTGTTAGTATTGCATTTAACTCACTCATTAAACAATATGTGTGAATCTAAGTACCTAGTAAATGTATAGTTACAGTTGAATTTACTTACTACTACTTACTTATTTTCTATCGCTTTTATTATAAATTCTCTTTTGCAGGAAGATGGTATAATAGACATCCTCAAAGACACCAGCCTATGTAAGTACTTGTTGACATTGGTAAAAGAGAAAATCTGGATTTCATATTGAATTGTAAAAAATACTTTTTCTGTCCTCCGGCCAAAAAGCGCCATCTTTCTGGCCGCTGCGCTAAATGAAATTGCCGGTTTCTGGCTTCGTCGAACAGAAAAATAGTATACTGACCTCGGCCAGTAAAATAAAAAAGCCTCAGATCACATTTTTGTCAACCTCGGCTTCGCCTCGGACGACAATTACATGTGATCTGAGACATTTTTTATTTTACTGGCCTAGGTGCTATTGATGATATGACGTACATTACTGCACGTCTCATCAAGAATTAAGCGCAATTTATTAACAATTTAAGTCCAGCGCATGTTCCCTATTGTACCTACTAAACTTAATACATTTTCAAGTACATACACACATGTACTTACGCTACAATGATATTCTATGGGCATAGTATATAGTATGAAGTTACTCCTATCCGCTTGAAGCAACTTCTTATAACTACGTGAAGTAGAGTCGTACTGAATCCCACGTAAGTTTATAATTATGCAGTTAATTTGGGCTCGCCGTTTTTAATTCGTTTTGCATACGCTTAGGAAGATATAATTATATTCCTTTAATATAGTTATACTAGTACCTATGTGGAATATGGGTTTACGACTGAGTAGAGCTGAGTCTGTTATTGGATAATTAATTTGTAGCGTGTTCCTGCTTAAAATATATTATTTGTGCATTTTTTTTATGCCCATCGAAAATATACATTATTTATTTGGAGAAAAGATATATAGTTGTGTAATAATAATCATACAGAAACTGTTGAATAAAACAATAATAATGTTCTTTATCAATATTTATCATTGTTTTATTCCAAGTATAACACTAAAGTAATTTTACATTATGAAAACTACCTTATTTTAGAAATTATATTTCTATTTAACTATTAGCCCGTTTAAAAATATAGAAAATTTATCTATCATTATACGCATAAATCAACTTCCTATACCTACTAAATATTAATTATAATGCGTAAATCACAATTTATACCGTTTTTAAGTTAAAAAGCCTACGTAAAAATATATAACAAAGCAGCATTTCATAAATTACTTCAAATTTTGTCGATCATTTTAGACATAGCTAACTTTCCCCAGCTGTAATTTCCTCATCATTCCAGCATCCCGGGACGAGGCAGCCCGCGCGGCGGCCGCGGTCCGCTGGGTGCTCAAGCAGACCTGGCGCGGCGGCTGCCCCGGCGCGCAGCTCACCAGGGACCTGCTGGTGCTAGGCCTGCCCCGGGCACACGCGACCGCGCTCGCCGACGCCGCCGACACGGGCCGGGAGGCGTACGTGGCGAAAGTACAGGCTGGCGGGTTTATGGGTAAGTATTTGATAGGTGAATGCGTAGAAACTGTTTTGAAAAAATAAATAATATCTCTATGTAGTATCGTTAGTGTTAGACTATCGTGCTACGTACATGGTAAAGTTTTCGAAAGGTCGGCTAATAAAATAAAATACGCGAGTTAGATCTGTTATAATATTTATTCATTGCAAAAGTAATCTATCTTAAATGGACAATTTACTCAATGTACATTGAGTAAATATACCTTAGTTACCTATATCTTATCCTAAACTAAGCTTGTGCTATAGGTACTAAGTATACATATACTCGTAAGGGATAAAATACATAAATACCTACCTATATATAACGCATCCAAGACTCAAGGCAAATGCTAATGTTCATCACGCTGGCGTTTGAATAATTGCCTTTATAGGTACTTACCATAGAGAAAGAAGGAGTGAGATGATTGTTTTTGTTTTTCTTTAGTCTATGACGTGCAATTAAGATGTGCATTTATCTTAATAATCAATATGGTTTTAATATTCCGATCCAATCAATACCACCCCACATACATATAACGTATAACGTATATAACGTATCCAAGACTCAAGGCAAATGCTAATGTTCATCACGTTGGCATTTGTATATTATGTTAAAATATATGTGGGTATACAGACAAGCAAGAATAATTATATTATATAGCTCTTTTTTGTTTCTAGTAAACAAATTAACCGACTTCACTGCATCGGCCGGGCCCGAAGGCACCGTGGACACTATAAAGCTGACCATTCACAGCGACGACGTACTCACAGGCGAACAGAACCAGCGCAATATACTCATACATAGGTACCTAGTTTACAATAAATTGCTTAAATATAATTAAATAGAAAAAAATAATCAATAATATTAATATTGCCCTATTCTTTCCTCAGATCTCAAGTCAGCTCGCTGCTTACAGAATTGAAGGGTGCCCTACAAAAAATGGAAGAACTTGACAACACTGAATAACCCGCCAATTTGTCAGATAAGCAATGAATGTAAAATATAAAAGTAATGTAGTGATGTGTATAAATTATTTTATTTATATTTAAATACAGTAAACATTCCACAAATGTATTTTTATTTTCGGCATTTTAATAAATTATTCCGATAAAGTAATATGCTTTTTTTTGTCTTATAAGCTGAAAATAATTTCAGACAGTGTATACCTACATAATAGTTTCTTACCTACTTGTTGATATCTAAATTAAATATTTTAATCTGAATATGCAATAACAAAACGTTCTACACAAAGATGTTGACGTTGCTGTTCACGGAAAAACATCTCACTAATAAAAGATTAGATTGGTCAATTGGTTTGAAACCATAGTTAAAGCAAAAGCTTAAATATTGAAAAACTTCTCTTGGTACCTTTTGACATTTGAAATTGTTGACATTTAACTTTGACAACTGTCGCCGTCGTCGTGTTATTGCTTCTATCACTTACGAATTATTTATAAAAGCTTCATTTGTCTATTAATAAACCTACTCATTACTTTTAGAACAGTTTCGACATTACAGAGGCGCTTAAAGGTGCAGTGTTTATACTACGGCAGTGCGTAATACGCAACCCAAATACAAGCGAGACGAATTTATTTGTACCCTAAATATTTCTGTTTTACGGCAAAATTTGCTGTAAACAAGTGCTTTTTTTTAGTTTCACGTGGCTAAAGCGCTATTGTAGTTATCATATCAAACGATAAAGTCGTATTTATCTTTGAGAACTGTCCTAAATTTGACGTTCAATCTATTTGCAGATAAGATTAGAATCTCATATTTGTGCTCAAATTTTCGTTATAATAATGTGCTAATCTATAGTGAAAAGTGGTGATAATGCGGACGAATAAGCTATGAACACAATTTGTTTATAAATGTTTATTTGTATTTGAATATTCTGTTAATAAGTTTAATAAACAAATAAAATGCCTGGGAAGATTAAAGTGAAGGTACTAGCAGGTCGTAACCTGCCGGTGATGGACCGGGCTAGTGATACCACGGATGCGTTTGTGGAGATAAAGTTTGGGAGTGTTACACATAAAACTGATGTGTGTCGGAAAAGCTTAAATCCTCACTGGAACAGCCAGGAATGGTACCGATTTGAGGTAGGTTTTTATTTTAATTATGCTCAGTAATACTTACTCACTCACAGTTTATTCATACTTCCACTTTATTAAGTGGTACAGGGGCTATTGCCCCTGAACATTATTAAATAGTAAAATATAATATTTTTTGTTTTAAATTACTTACATGATGAATTTAGAAAGCTTATGAATTTTACTTTGGAAAATATGGTGGTGTCGAGAGAATGTACTTCATTTGTGCATCACAACACAGTTTTAATATTGTTTTTATACTCTATACATTCTTAATATGAAATCATAAATTACATCAGTACAGATTAATTAGGTAATGCATGTTTTGGGCAAGGTCAAATTTCAGAGTAAACCAATTTTATATCAATGTCAAATAACTAGTAGTTTACAAAGAGAATGAATAAAATTGTTACAGCAACCGGATATTCCTCTTCTTTATGCAATTAATGAAATATTTTTTATCATATATATACAACTGCATCAAGAATATATACAAAGTGAATTCACAATATTTGGTTCCAAAACTTGGCACACTACACATGCCAGATGTTTGAACTATTTCTAAATGTGTCTGCGGAACGTCTGGCTACCTGTTTATGTTTTCAAATTTTATGGCATTACTACTATATTATGCCTAGATTTATTGTCAACTCTTATGGTGTGGGTTATAAAGTTGCTTTTTGAATGTTTTATGTCAAAAAATGATTTATTAGTTTTTTCATGTAGGAATAATAAAATGTCTACTACTTACTAAAACAAAAGTTAATACACCATTGACATGGCTATTTCTATTATCAATTAATTACTATATTAAATAACTGTACTTATTAAAATGTAAATGAAAACATTTAATTATACATTAAAAATAGAGTTACATATAAAAATATTTAAATTATGCTTTATACTTATCTGAAGACTTATCTCAATTTAAAATAATTGTTATTCCTTTTTTATAACCATCCAGCTTCAGGCTAAACCTGAGTGCAGTGGAGAATCTGGCTGTAGGCACCATTGTAGACATTCCACACTTTCCTGGCATTGTGCCTATATGGAATCTACATCCATGACCAGTACCAATACTTAGTGATTGCATATTTACAAAAATGTATAATATAAAAAAATCTTAGATAATCAAAGAACCACTAAACCAACAGGCCCCTGAAAAACTATTAATACTAACAGCCTGTCCAGGCTTCGCACTAATTTTTTTTTCAAAATATAATAGCCTCTATCACTCGGAAATACTGTAGCTTTCGAACAGAGAAAGAATTTTTCAAATTGGTCCATTCCTTTTTGAACCTATTCAATACAAACTCCTCTTTATTATATTAGTGTTATTAAAATAACAAATATAAGTTAATCTAATCTAATAATTTCTGTGTCATGCAACAATTACAGAATCTGTAAAGGCTCTGAAACGTCAGCCAATAAAATAAAATAAGTACACGAGTTAAATCCGACTACAGCTGTTTCATTCCAATTTTTGTTTAGATTATATTTTGTATTTTATTTTATTTGTGACCTCTGGAAACCTATACATTTTCATTTAAATTTAGTTCTAAGATGTGTAAAAAAGTTTTACTTAACTGTACTGACAGTCATAAGAGCTTGGGAAAGCCTAAACTGAATAAACTTATTTTAAATCTAATTTAATCTAATCTAATCTATCAGGTGGACGAGTCGGAGCTGCAGGACGAGCCGCTGCAGCTGCGCCTGATGGACCACGACACGTACTCCGCCAACGACGCCATCGGCAAGGTGGTCATCAGCCTGGCGCCGCTGCTGGCGCGCGTCGCCAACCAGGCCAAGGGGACCGCCGCGCCGCATGGCGGTGAGACAGCTGTTTCATCTATCTATACTAATATTATAAAGCTGAAGAGTTTGTTTGTTTGTTTGTTTGTATGTTTGTTTGTTTGTTTGAACGCGCTAATCTCAGGAACTACTGGTTCGAATTCAAAAATTCTTTTTTTGTTGGGTAGACCATTTATCGAGGAAGGCTTTAGGCTATTTAACATCTCGCTGCGACCAATAGGAGCGAAGAAACAGTGGAAAATGTGTGAAAAACGGGGAAAATATGAAGCCTTATAAAGAAGTGACAGAAGACTTTGACAGATCTTTGACGAAACAATCGGACGGGCAGGACGACATCTGCCGGGGCCGCTAGTGTTACATAATGTTTGATGGTAAAAGGTAAAAGTAAATGGTCATACCGGACAGAACAATGTATGTATGAAGAAAGTCGGTACTGGTCACAAACGCCTACAAAACTAGGCAAAGGCGCTTCGCTCGGTCGGTTCGCCTAAACTAAATCCAAGCAATTCAAAAAATGAAATGAATGGTTATCCGGTATTTTTTTGTGATTCACGTGGCCTAGTGGTCATGTATAATAGACACTGGATAGGTAGATAAAGACTGTATTTTAGCTCTCCAATCGTGATTCCACACTACCATACTAAAATTTTACAGGTGTATTGTACTATAAACCTGTTAAGTTTAATCAAAGCAATATGACTTAGTTTATATTGGAATATAGTAATTATAACGGATATTGGCGTATTTTATTATATTTGCATACATTTCGAAAACCTTTAAAGTTTATTCGTAGCACAACTGAGCTGACGATAGCATAAACTTTTGCGTTAGATTATATAAAATACGCGACTAAAATCCGTTATAATTGTTTTATTCCTCACAAAACATTAAATTTATGACACTTCAACGGTTTTTTAACGGGTTGGAATTCCAATTGTCTTCTCCTCTCCAGCAGGTGTTGCCAGCGCTGTGTATATAATAGAGTTAAGATGTGTTTAGTATTAAGTCTTAATAGTAAAGGAGTCTGCCCACTACACCGTATCATACCATGACCGTGCTATGAACGTGTCGAGCAATAAAATATTCTTTGTATAGAAAAGCATGATACTATGTACACTAGACCGTTCCGTCACCGACTCGTACCGCCTTACGTATTACCTTCCGTGCTTGATACGTTCATAGCACGGTCACGGTATGATACGGTGTAGTGGGCAGACTCCTTAACCTATTGTATACGTGTTCCAGGCGCGGTGATGTCCGGCTGGATCCCGGTGTTCGACACGATGCACGGCATCCGCGGCGAGCTGAACGTGATCGTGAAGGTCGAGCTGTTCTCGGACTTCAACAAGTACAAGACCTCCAGCTGCGGCGTGCAGTTCTTCCACTGTAAGTACAGTCATCCAATACTTAACGGCCGAGGTAGTCTAGTATATAGAAATGACTAGCGGTTCGCCCCGGCTTCGCACGGATCCCTAATTTTTTTCAAAATATTCTATAGGTACCTCCCTTCCTTCTCCCTGAGTAACATAGGCATGTTACTCAAGGTGAACGTAGCTTCCCAACAATGAAATATTAAAATTGGTCCAGTAGTTTTTGAGCCTATTCATTAGAAACATACAAAAATAGATACAAATCTTTCCTCTTTATAATATTAGTATAGATATGGAACACAATTTATTTCAATCAAAAGACCTTCACAATTCATAATTACATACATATAAAAACAACTAGGTAATTTAAGTTACATAAATAAGAACGAGAATAAAGGAAAACACAACATAATCATTACATAAAACTAAAGTACCTATGGTTAAAAAAAATCCTCTCAGCTTTATGTCACGAAGTAGATATTTGTGTCTATTTATTTTTTTTTCTTCGCGAAATGTCAACATAAAATTAAAATTAAATCATATCAAAACCAAAAATGTATTTATTAAATTTTTACAAGCTCTTATGATGGTTAGAAGATACCATCTTGTGATTTGTTATTTTATTTCTTAAATTAAGCATAAGGTAAAATTGAATTTACGCCGATTCTTTGCCTAGATGAAGAATCTCGAAGAATTGACTAAACTTTAGTTTTTTTGTGTCCTGGAGGCCTAGACAAGGTGCCAACTTTCAACGTTAACGCTGAACGTTGGCACCTAAATGTATTGGATTTGACATCCGCGAACGACTGTCATTTAAGTACGTCACAAACGTTCGCGGACGTCAAATCCCATACATTTTGGTCGTTTCGTTTAACGTTAACGTTGAACGTTGGCACCTTGTCTACGTCCCCAGGTCCAATGATACCCCCCGGGTACCGCGTGAGCGCGATCCACGGTTTCGTGGAGGAGCTGGTGGTGAACGACGACCCCGAGTACCAGTGGATCGACAAGATCAGGACCCCCCGGGCGTCCAACGAGGCGCGGCAGGTCGCGTTCATCAAACTAAGCAATCAGGTAACACAAGACTAGACAGAATAGTTTAAACGAAGGGTAATTACCCCTGCGGACAAGGGCGTGCATTCCATATAGGCACAGTGTCACTAATGTATGGAGTTCCCCTGGCGCCATACCTATGCTCCGCCCACTGCAGGCGCCTGCCTGCGGAGGTAACAATCAGCTGATAGTACCTAGTCTCGAACCCCGAACTTCAAAGTGATAATTCTGAGCACAGCGTAGCGCCGACTAGCGCGCAAGCTCGTCGTTGGGAGGACGGGTAAAATGTGTGAGTGACCACAATGGTTAAGTACCACTGCACTACAAGGACGTGCATTCCATACAGGTGCATACATACACAGTGTCATTAATATAGTGCCTACTCTGGCGCCAAACTAATGCTCACCCCACTGCACGCGACTGAGTCTGCACTAGCTAGACAGACACACTGATGAAAATTAAAACGAAAGATTATTTCTTTGAGATACCTATACACCACAGTATAAAAGTCGCTGAGTTTTGTAATTCTACAGACTGCAAGGAGAATCAAAATATAGATATGGAATAACAAATTTTGTAGGTAAAACTTAAATCTGAGGAGTCTGTGCGTACGCAAGCGCACTTTTTTATGTGTATGTTTTTTATGTATGTATATATTATCTATAATTTTAACACAAAAAATAGATAATAATAGTTTTACAAGTATGTACAATGGTGTGACAGGTGCAACGCCTAGTGGGATTGAAGGCGGCTGAGCTGGGTGCTAACGCAGTGGTGGGCTACCAGCAGGACTTCGACCTCGAGGGAGAGGCGGGGGTCGTCGCCCGGGCTATCGGTAACTAATTTTATTGTACGAGTACACTAGCGGTGTACCTGGAAGCACGGTGCTGCGCGTAAAGGCATAGGTGTGGGTTCCAGTCCCACTAAGTGTCTCAATTTTCTTCTACTCTTGTCTTGATACAAATATCTTTATCATTAAATCTATTGTACAAGGGTCTCAAGTTTTTTCTACTCTTATCTTGCTAAAGGACGGTCGCCGAGCACAGCGAAAAAATTCAATAAAAACAGGTAAAATGCCTTTTTTCAATAATATAGGTATTATTTTGAATTATTTGTTACATACATTCATATAGAAAAAGATATTTTATTAATACATAATTGCCATAATTCATTGTATACAATATAAAAATGTTGTTAACCACTGGTTGTAGATGCAAAGGTCAACGTCCGTTTCTCGGTGTGCACGGCGACCGTCCTATAGAAATATCATAATCATTAAAACTTATAGTACTAAAGCATAGATACAGATCGCATTTTTAATGATACATCGTAGTAAATATTTCTTCGATCTAGGAATACTTAGAACATTCGTGTTTATTTAGGCACAGCAGTCAGCATCACTCCTATGCCAATGTCAAGTCAGCCAATCACGATACCGCCCTGCAGTCAACAGTGAGTATAACACAAGTTAAAAACAACTTTAAGTATAATGTGATAAAGTCGAAATTATAATGTTTATAGCCTTTTAGTAGATTTTTATAAAGATGTCTCAAGCTAGTCAACTATTTTTATGCCTCCTAGTTTTTTTATTTTATTTATATAAATAATATACACAGGTAAATAAGTTATTGAATAAATAAAGTAATGCGTAGATATTTTTAATTATTTTGAGGCGCTCATTGCAACGCTTTAATTGTGCATTTAGATGTTGTTCGTGTAAAAACTTATGATTTTGAAAATATACTCATGAATAAATGTTTGCATGGTGTGTCGTGCCGCTTACATACGATTAGACAACTAAACAAGTACTTGGACATTTTAGCGACTGATAACGAAAGTATCACCGATTTGAACCAATATTTCCAAACACATCAAGAGGAGTTGCAGAAACTTTTATATATTATAAACCCTAAAACGGCGTCAATGCTTGACGAGTCCGAAACTGTTGACGATGACGAAAAGACCTTCGATGCTTTGACGCGACAGTCTAGTTTAAAAAGCTACGCGGGGAACGTGTCCATCTACCAAGACAATTACGTCTCGCAAAACAGCTTGCGACATCTGTCAGAGGACCAAACCGACCTGAACAGACTCCTAAACAGAAATGATGACGATTCAGAATCTTTAAACCCCTTGAAAAAAATTAAAAAGTTAGGCCTTTTTCGCCTGAGCAGTATCCGATCGCGGAAATCGGACAAACAAGACGATACCGTTTCTATTCAATCTAACTCGTCAGACGTATCTAAGATATCTTTAAATGATATAAAGATCGAATTTAAAAGACTAAAGAAGTTGAAGAAACCCAAGTTTCGCAAAACTATAAATAAACTAGACGAAGGTGTTGGTATGGCTTCGATTTTAGCTAGGTCTGTCATTCATGCCCATACTAGTCTCGCTTGTATCGCAGAATCACAAGATTCTGAACACTCGCCAAATTCGTCCAAAAGACGCACGAGTGAATCTGAAGCACATAACGTCTCCGACGAAGATAAAGGTGGAGAAAAAGATGATAATAAATCCACAGATAGTGAGGGCAAAAAAGTTCCAGCTATACAATTCTCTTCTCTAAAGAATATCAGCACCGACGAAGGCGACAGTGAAACGCCTGGGCGACAAAGGAAACTATCAGAATCTTGCCCGTCAAGTCCCGTGGCTGCCAGAAATGAAAATCTTCTTAAATTACCTGGAGAAGACGGCTACTTTGGGTCGATTTCCTCTGCATTGTCCGGAGACAGCTCCGAAATATATACAAGCTCAGAAGAAGATGAAGATAGTTCTGAGCAGGAATCTGAAACAGTCGAAACTACAAGCTCTGTAGTCAAAACTGTACTCGACGACATCAAGAATCAAAAAGCTATCGAAGATGAAATACACCAAAGAGAAATCCGTGTTGAAGCAGAATCGAAAAATTTGGAAGAACCCAGGAGCGTCAACGATGACAAGGCAACTGCCGACACTCAAGCCACGGCGTCAACTAGCGCGGTGACAAAAGATCAAACGTTCGTAGATTCAAAGCCACATAACCTTCATTTCAAATTCCACAATCCCTTCACTCATAAGAAGGCGTCACAAAGCCTCAGTGCCCCCTCATCACCGGTAGAAAAGAAGAGCTTTGTATATCGCTCGTCGCACAAAATCAAACGTCAGCTATCGAAAATATCCAAGAGCAGCATGATAAAAAGCCTCTCTCATTATTCCTTGATACCAAAGAGAAAGCATAGCGACCCGAAACCTTTGAGCCAACCGAGTTCTTCATCCGATGTCCCTTCCAAGGCACCGAGTGAAACAGTCTTGGGATCTGCTTTTCTCTCATATACTGACCTCCTTAGCCTCGACAAGGAGGGCATCGATACCAACAAACGCCTCCATAAAAGCGATGAATTCAATCATTCGAAATTTTCTATGTACATTGGATCGGAACCTGCCTCTAGGGCGTCAGTGAGCGGTCCTTCCTCACCGTATCACGGAAAAGATGACTATCATCTGAACGAGCAGAGGTCTTTTAAGAAGAGACCGAGCGTCAATCCAACTGGGTTGATTCATACAGCTATGGAGACTATTTTAATGGACAAAGTACAGAACCTCCTCGTACCCACATCGCCTGTTCCGAACAATAATGACGAGCAAAAATTCTTTGACGATGTAAATGAGAAATTGGAAAAAGTCGAAGAGGCGAGGAATAAAAAAGATACAGACGATGAAAAACAAAATAGTCTTGATAACTTTAAGCCTAAAATTGTAAAAGAGGAATTGAAAACGGGAGAAATCAGAGACACAATGACGGACAAAAAAGATAAAAAACTAATTCGGCAAGATAGTGTTCATTCGACGAGCGAGTCGCGTAAAATGTCCAACGAAATAGAGCTTAACCTCGTCAATCCCCCATCATCGACCATACTTGAACACTTTCATCCATTACTTAGCGGTCCTAAACTAGAGACCATACCGTCATTGCCCGAGACATTAGATAGAAGCCAGAGTTTAGACGTAGAGGGGACATGTCAATGTGGTGATGTGTGTGAGTGTAGCGACACTAACCAGGCTAGTGTGTGTGATAACTCGCATGCAGCGTGCGGTGTTGACAGGAGCGAGCGGGAGAGAGATAGGGAGCGAGCCGAGAGGGAGAGGGACAAGGGATCGCCGCGGCACGCGCGGCACGAGTCGTACGGCAACCGCGACGTGCCGGGGCCGACTGTACACAACTCCTCTCTCGAAGCTGCGTCCACGCCGCTTGGTATACATCGGAGGTCGTCGGATTCTGATCTAAGTGTTACACCGAAAGGTTTGTATCATCCTAATATTCCTAATCTGTTAATTCACCATAATAATAATAATACAAATTAATAAACGTACTTTTAATTATAGAACTGAATTAATTTGAAAGTACCCACGTAACCAATGATTGCTTTTAGGCGGATCATTAAACGCGTCAGTTGGCAACACTGGAAGCGGAGGTGGCGCCATCTTGCGTCCTTCTATGAATAGTAACAACTTAGATATGTTAGAATATCCTTTTCTAACTATGTCGGAGTACCCTACTGGATTTATTGTTCATATTGGTAAGTACGAAAATTTATTTTGGACGAGAATATATTAAATTACATATTTTTTCTGTTTTAACCATATGGTGCTGCCTTTACGATTTGTTTGAATTTATTTTACCAGATTATAAAAAACTACCAGATATTTTTGAGTATCTTTCAGTATTTTTTGAGTGAAAAATATAAAAAATACTTGGCAGCGGTGGGATTCGAACCCACGCCTCCGAAGAGACTGGTGCCTTAAACCAGCGCCTTAGACCGCTCGGCCACGCTACCACTTGAAAACGTTGTCGAAATAGCGGAATACATCTATGTATCATAAATTTCAAGCACCTGCCTGAAAATATTTTTATCTTTGTAATGACCTCCACGTGATCTTACAGTTGACCTTCGTTTGATAATTCTCTCTTTAATTAATAAAATTGACCTTTTGTATATACTGCATTATGAATCGAGTAAGTATGTAATTTTAGATTTGGCCGGATGCCCAACGGAAGTTGACATTAGGAATTTCTATGAAAATTTGAGCCAAATCAATTTTATCAATTAAAATCAAAACTTTCTTAACGATCGGCTAGATCTATTATAATGTTTAAAAACCGGCCTTGGGATCGTTCAAGTATTACGTAGGTAACGCAATTTTGGATTATTTTTTTTTGGGGGTGCATTGTATGTTTTCGTGTAAAGGTTTACTAATTTGGGAGATTTAATTCTTTACCTTTTTATTTAAATAAAAAAATATTACGTAACGCGTTCTTTGATCCCCTTCCCCCTTGTAAATTATCGTAACGTTTTACGAGACCCCCCTCCCCCCAATTGCGTTACGTTATAATTTAACGCTCCCCTAGTGCGAGTTGGACTTGCGCACAAAGGGTTCTGTTCCGAAAATCGTTTGCGTACCAAACTGATTCGGCTCGTTTGTCTAAGTGTGTGTGTGGTGTGTGTGTTGTGTGTGTGCAGGCGGCACGGTGTGCGCGCGCTCGGTGAAGCTGATGGACGGCGGCGAGAGCGGCGCGCGCGCGGCCTGGTGGGCGGAGCTGCGCACCGAGCTGCGGGCGCACGCGCGCGCGCTGCGCTGCAACGCCGTCATCGCCTACGCCGAGACCGCGGCCATCTGGTGAGTCGCACTTATAGTACAGTCATTTGGTCGAAAAATTGAGGTTACCTGGAAAGTTTTCCGGGAGTTTTGAAATTTGGCAATTTTATAGATTTTGGTATGCTCTTGCCAAATTTCAACTTTGCCACCTCGTATGGCTGCCGCTCGCGCCGCCATTTTGATTTTAGGAAAGAAAAGGTTAATACATAAATTGTAGGAAATTTTCTCTACTTTTATTTTGTATAAATGATTTTCCTGTAAAATGCGCCAGAAAGGAGTAATTATCAAAAAACTGCTTTTGGGCGCCATTTTTTCAAAATGGCGGCGCGAGCGGCAGCCATACGAGGTGGCAAAGTTGAAATTTGGCAAGAGCATACCAAAATCTATAAAACTGCCAAATTTCAAAACTCCCGGAAAACTTTTCAGGTAAAAATACTAAATGACTGAATTATTAGCGCGGGGTGATTACTGAACTCACACACATTAACTCAATGGTTCTTAACCCTTTTAGCTCCGTTACCCCTATGACCTAACTAGGGTCACTGATTTTACTCCTAACGACGTATGTCCATTGTTATTGTCAGCGAGGACGTGTGCGTGCTGTCCGCGTCGGGCACGGCGGCGGTGATCAACCTGGACGTTGACTTCAACGCCGACCTGGACTCGAACTCGGAGCCGGAGGAGGCGTGCTCGCTGGCGCACGTGCCGTACTCGCCGGGCAGCGGGCCCTACCGCGCCGAGCTGTCCGTGTGCGGCGGCTGCAGGTAACATATCTACTCACTTTTATATTTAACTAGCTTCTGCCCGCGACTTCGTCCGCGTGGAACTCCTTCTTTTTTGCAGTCGGTTAAAAAGTAGTCCATATCCTTTCTCAGGCTCCAGACTTTCTTTGTACCAAATTTCATTTCAATCTGTCCTGTAGTTTTAGCGTGTAAGCATAACAGAAAACGTTTTTTTGATAAGTGTTTTATTTGACGCTTGTGATTAGCGATTTTGTGATTATTTTTCTCTAAGCTGGTGAAATAAATAGGTATCTACCTACTGAAAATTAGTATGTAACTTTTTATCTTTCAAAGGATTTAATTAATAATTTGCACAAATATTAAAAAAAAAAACTAAAAACATGATTTTGGACATTCCATCTTTGAGAGAAAAAAATTTCAATGTTCTATTTTTATTTTTGCATACGAAAACATTATTTGGTATAGTATATAGAGCAAACGGGGGCTAGAAACTCACATTTATGCGAAGCCACCGACTGAAACCACGTTCGGGAAGAACACTGTCTACAAGATTGGATGTAATAACGACTGTGTGTGTGGCGCGTCCATTAGACGCGCGCGCGTGCCGGCGGTGGTGCTGGCGACGTGCGCACTGCCGCGCGGGCTGGCGGCGCAGGCGCACGGGCAGGCGCGCGGCGTGCCGCTGTGGGCCGTGGCCGCTCGAGCGCGCCGCGCCGCCCCCGCCGCCGAGCCCGGCGCGAGAGACATCTCCGACCAGCTGCCCTTCCTCGAGTACGAGCTGCACAAGCTGCTGCTCGCCAAGCTGCGCATGCAGGTGACCGCGACCACCATACACCTCACTCCGCACATCACACACTACACACCGCACGCCGCACAACGCGCACCGCACACCGCACACACTACACACCGCACACCGCTCACCACACATCACACACCGCACACCACACATAACACATTACACACCGCACACCGTAAACCACACCTTATTGTTTTTAATTATAAACTTTGTCGTTCCTGGTCAGGGCGCGAACGCGTTGTTCTCGCTGTCGACGCAGATCGCAGTGGGCGAGCGCTGCGTGATGGCGCTGGCGAGCGGCACCGCCGTGCGCCTCGCCGCGCTGCCGCCGCCCGCGCCGCCCCGGATCAAGGTACAGTGGACGCGCGTACTGTAGCGAGTGTCCCCCGGGATCTAGGCACAAACGTACATACTACAAGGAGCGCTGCAACTTATTGTAGCGTGTAGCGAGCGTCTTACACCGCACCTCAAACGGCGCGTCAATAAGGTTTTGTAATCGACGCAGGCTGGTCGAATTGTAAGATGATGGTCGTTTTGTTTTTTCGATTTCATTAATTTTCTTGATGTGAGTGTTTATTGAATTAGTTTCTGTTTATTCCTTTTAACAGTTGTTTCTATTTGGGTAGTGCAGTAGCCGAACAATCTAAACCCATTTAATCAGCTGAGCTAGGCGAGTTATATTCGACCCGTTCAAGTTCCACACCTTCAAAAGCGATTTATCAAAAACCCCCTTTACATGTCCTATTTCCAATATTTAAGGCATTTCATATGGCGTTCTTTTTCTACCATATAATAATTATATTATCTTGTTACAGGCTTCAGAAAATGACAAAGAAGCTCTAGAAATACAAAGAGCTCTCTGGGACACCTTCACGGCGAACAAGGCTGCCAACGGATACGACGTCGGTGAGACCTGTAACTTAATAAAAACTGATGCCACTTAATAGTTTGTATAATATATTGAATTTCAAAAAAAATATTTAATATCACACTATAGTTATTAGTCATCCCAAAACTCGACGTTACTACTACTTTCTCTATGAATGCTCTCTAAAATGCACTGATATTGAAAATTAAACGTGTATGAGACTATGACGTCAGCAAAATATATCCCCTTATACGAGTATATTATTATGTAATCTGCATGATAACGGTTTTTGTTCTTTTCTCAATCGAACAACAAATGGCAAAGATGATCGCTTTAAAAGTTCAGGAGTGGGTGCTCGTGACGTCATGTTCATGTATAAATTGTACCATATCTTGACGTCACGAACTCTCACTAACGAACTTTAAAAGCACTTATCTTTCATCACTACATTCCGTATATATATTCCGTATACTGCATTTCATCTGTACAACGTAATGAATTTCCACTCTGACTTAGTTCTATAAATTACTTACTAGTGATCCCGGCAGACTTCGTCCCGCCCGGCAAAGAATCGATTTGACAGTTACAAAGTATCCTATGTCCTTCTCCTGGTTCTTAGCTACATCCCCAGCGATTTTCAGCCAAATCGGTTAAGCCGTTCTGGAGTTTTAAACGGAGTAACACGACTTTCTTTTAGAACCAAGCTTAATTATAATTTATAGCCAAGCTTAACTAGTTATATTAATAATGATATAACCGTGTGGCTATGTGACAGCCCTCCCGGAGCACAGCACCAACGGCGCGCTGCCGGAGGGCGCGGCGGAGGGCGAGGAGGCGCCCGCGCTGGACCTGTGCGCCGACAAGGACGCCTGCGTGCTCGAGCTCGACGAGGCCGAGGACGTGAGTACACACGCACGCACACACCATAACACTCACACACACGCACACACAGAGAGACAGGTGCACGTGCGCCTGCACACACAAACACACAGAATCGATTATCATCCGTTTATCATACAATAATTTCGAAAACTTTCATTCCCATATTCGTAGTCGACTGAGCATATTATAATAATAGTACATTACGCACCGAGGCCAGTAAAATAAAAAATGTCTCATATCACATGTAATTGTCGTCCGAGGCGAAGCCGAGGTTGACAAAAATGGGATCTGAGGCTTTTTTATTTTACTGGCCTAGGTCAGTATACTATTTTTCTGTTCGACGAAGCCAGAAAGCGGCAATTTCATTTAGCGCAGTGGCCACAAAGTTGGCGCTTTCTGACCGGAGGACAGAAAAGACAATTTTTAACTAGCAAAAATAAAGGAGATTCTCAAGTCGACGCGTATATTTTTTTTATATGTATGACCACGCAAACTTATTATAAGATTATGTTTGTCGCAGGTGGAGACGGCGAAGGTGCTGGCGAAGCGGCGGCCGCTGATGCAGGTGTTCACGAGCGGCTCGCGCGCCATGCCCGGCGAGCCGCCGCACGCCTTCGCACAGGTGCCCACTGCAATGACTCACTGCACACATCGCACACACCGCACACACCGCACACACCGCGCACACCGCGCACACCGCACACACCGTGCACACCGCGCAGAGGCAAGGGAAGGAGGCAGAACATTCGGGCCACTCATTCACGGAACATTTAAAAAAAAACAACAACACACACTATTGTGGTCAGAAGCGGCAACATCGCGACAGCGCGAGGCACATAGTGTGGCTGAGGAATAAAATCGTGCGCGGGTCAATATTTGAGCGTTTACCGCTCTTAATGTGTCCCTAAAGGGTTTCCTTTCTTATATAAAAGATGTAATATTATGTAAAAAATAATCACTTGACTGTCATAAAATATGTTGGCCTTTTAAATGATTGTTTATATTTAAATGAACATTCGTTCGCGGCAGGTGTGGCGCGCGCGGCTGGCGCCGGGCGGCGCGGGGTCGCTGGGGGGCTCGCTGGCGGGGTCGCTGGCGGGCGAGCGGCACGCGGCGCGCGCGCTGGACGGCGTGGCCTACAAGCTGCGCCGGCTGCGGCCCTGCGCGCTGCTGCAGCCGCGCATACACCTCGAGCTCACCGAGGTACGCACACACGGACACCCGCACGGACACACACACATGGACACATCCCGTACACCGACATAAAGGCTCGCACGCACACACACACACCACACATGAGCGCACACGCGCGCAAACACACACACACACACATATGCGCGCACACGCGCACGCTAGATGTGGTGATTGACGTCACCCGCTCGGTTGTTAAATGTTATTATTTTAACTTGAATTGACTGATTACTGAGACTGCGCTATCCATCCGTCTGTCGGTTGTACCTTGTGAACCCTAAGTTGATCAATTTTACACATAATTAGATGATTATTTCACAACAAATACAAAAAAAAAACAATATTATAAAATAAATATTTAAGGGGCTCCTGACTGACGTGATTTTTTTGCTCGACATAATACAGAAAAATTTGCGCGATTTCAACTCGCACTAATTTTATCCCGTAACAAGCTTTTACAAGCTTACATTAGATCTATTGACGTATTTTTTTTTCGTTTACTCATAAATAATGTAAGTAGGTCACAAATCTGATTAAAAAATTATAACGTTAAATACAGGATGAAATACAACTAGTGGTATCTGGTGCTGCGATTCGTCTGGTCGACCCGAACAAGCCCGACAGCAATGGCCTGGCTGAGAACGGCCAGGCCAGCCTGCCGGGCCAGGCCAGCCACGCGGGCCAGGCCAGTCACGGCAGCCAGCCCGCGCCGAGCCACGGCGCCGGGGACGGTGATGACGAGATATTCGCGCTCGATGAAGAGCAAGCGGTGAAGACGCAGCCGGAGGAAGAGAAACCCCCTGTTATCAACGGACAGGTGTGTTTATGTTGACTCAGTGATATTTTATTTATAACTAGTGGTTCGCCCCGGCTTCGCCCGGATCTTTTTTTTATAGCCTATGTCACTCGGGAATAGTGTAGGTTTCCAACAGTTCCAAAACCGACAGATATACTCGTAGTAACCTATTGTATACGTGGTTATTACAATTTGGAATGAAACAATTATAAAAGCATTCAATTCCAATTACACCACAAATCAGTTCATCTTTAAATAGCGGTCCGCCCCGGCTTCACACATATCCCTAATTTTTTTCAAAATATTAAGAACGGATTTAACTCGCGTAATTTCATTTCACTGGCTGACGTTTCGGAACAATAGTCCGTTAGACTTTAGGTTCCGAAACGTCAGCCAGTAAAATAAAATACGCCAGTGAAATTCGTTCATAGTTGTTTCATTCTAATGTATAATAACCGCGAAGGCATCAGAAGTTATACGTCTTGTTCCTCGCAGGGTCCGTCGTCGGTGTCGCTGACGTCGCACTGGTCGGCGGGGCACGGCGCTGGCGGCGCGGGGGGCGCGGGTGGTGGAGAGGCGCGGCGCGTGTGCGCGCTGCGGCTGCTGTTCGTGCGCGAGACCACCGCCGTGCGCGAGCTGGGCGGCCTCAGCGGCTTCCTGCACACCTTCACCTGCGAGGTAACCACCACATGCGGGGAAAAGAGGGGGGAGGGGACACCTGCTCCCTACGGCCAGATTGTATACGCGGTTTCTTGGCTTGATTTTTTTTTTTCTCACTTTTGAAACATGACTTTTCATATTGTAATTTATTTTTACTCATAATGTTGTTTTGATAATGTTTTTTTAATGGTGGAATTTAAAACAAAGATACGTAATGGTCTACATATCATAATACGTAATGTATGTACCTAGTAAATATTTTTTTTAAAATACAAAGTTTATAGACATGGACTTGCTCATGAAATAATTAAAAATCACCTGTGTTACCAATTTAGAGGATCTCCAAAAAAAATTCTAAGTGCGGGGTTTAGAAGTTCTCTTATCAACCGACGAAAAAAACGGAGAAGGTTCTCAATTCGACGCGTATATATATTTTTTTTTTATGTATGACCACGCATAACAGGGTGGTTCGATTTTGATAATTCTTTTTTTTATGATGAAAGAATCGGTTATTTTATTATACAATATACAAAAGTATTATAAACTAATCGTTATGTCTGTTGCAGGTGTTGGCGATAGTGCGCGCGTACACGGCCGCGCTCGGCGGCAACGCGCTCACCTCCTTCTACCTCACGCAGCTCATGCTGCAGGACAACGCGCACAAGAACCAGGTGACCCACCGCACCGACACACCACCACACCACCACACCACCACAACACCACACCACCACACCACCAAATCACCATAGCAACTAACCATCCTGCCACCACTTAGCCGTACAGCCATACCATCACTCCATCATATCACCACAGCTATTAACCACCCTGCCACCACAACCACATAACCATACCACCATATCACCACACCACCGTATCACCATAGCAACTAACCATCCTGCCACCAATTAGACATACAACCATACTATCACGCCAACATATCACAACAGCAACTAACCAGATTGCCGACACATAGCCACACAACCATAATATAAGTATATAACGCCATCATATGACCACAGACAACTACAATGCAACTAACCACTCTGCCACCACATAGCCACATAACCATACCACCACACCACCATATTACCACACCACCGTATCACATAGCCTCACAACCATATCACCATAGCAACTAACCAGATTGCCACCACATAGCCACACAACCATACCACCACACCACCACAACACCACAACATCATAGCAACTAACCACTCTGCCATAGATATGATACCTTTATAGAATAACCTTAACCTGATATTACCGAAATTTACCTACTTATATATTACTAGCGGTTCGCCCCTGCATCGCACGGATCCCTAAATTTTTTTCAAAATATTCTATAGCCTATGTTACTCAGGGTGAACGTAGCTTCCCAACAGTGTAAGAATTATTAAAATCGGTCCAGGAGTTTTTGAGCCTATTCATTACAAACATACAAAAATAGTTACAAATCTTTCCTCTTTATTATATTAGTATAGATATTTATTTAATTTAAACATATATTATGTTATTACAGGGCCAGTGTCTGCTGTCGGTCGGCGGCGACGTGGTCCACATGACATATTGAACAGAACTACCGACAACACAACATGACATATCCATTAGTTTCCTTTACATTGTTTTCAATGCATTTCATATCAGTGACGGTTTTGTTTTTTTTTACATTAACGTTGTATGCGCGTTGTTTGCCATAGTTCTCTGCAAATAAAATCAAAATGTTTTATAGTCGTACATCGCGCTAATGAAGTTTATTATTACGTTAGCACATTTTATACGTAAGTTTTGACGTTATAAAAGTAACAGAAACAGCTGTTTTACCCAAGCACTGCACAAGTTTATGTAAGCTGTTTATAGGCTGTTATAAATAAAAAAATTATATACCTTAGGGAACGTGCACGAACGGCAGGTGGGAACACTAAATCGTTAAAAGACCAGTGAAAGAACTATTTATGCCTGTCATCGAGCAGTCATTCAAATCAAAATATCTATTGAATTAAGTTCTATCAATTATCGCTAAAGTTGGTAATATTATTTAATTTTTTTTTTTAATTTCTCATGCCTTCGCGGTTATTACACATTGGAATGAAACAACTATTAACGGACTTAACTCGCGTATTTTTGACTTTAGCGTTAGACTATTGTCAGCTCAGTCGTGCTACGATTATGGAAACTGTAAAGAATCCGAAACGTCAGCTAATAAAATAAAATAAAAATACGCGAGTTAAATCCGTTAATAGTTGTTTCATTCCAATGTGTAATATTATTTGCTAATATAATTAATTCTGTTTATTCGTTGTATGTGTTGATATGAAATGAAATGCATCATAAACAATTTTGTGCTCATTCATAAATTTACTTTGATTGTATTTATTTAATTTTGAGCCCAGTTGTTATTACAATTCTTATAAGAATAAGAGAGACTGTTAAGATTATCCTATAATATATAAAAATAAACATTTTATGTTATCAAAGTGAAGCGAAATTGTATTTTGAAATATGTGTAGCTACAAAATTATATGAATGTAAGTATTTTAGTAAATTAATATATAAAGACATTATTTAATCATTATAAACTATTACATAAGGTCGGGTTACTTTGACGGGTTTTTTTATATGACTGATATTTATTTCAGTCTTTTAAACTGGTAAGTTTGAACCCTTTTTCAGAGTTACCCCCTCAGGGTTAAAGTAACCTGACTTTCCTTTATTTGATTATCAAAATATTAATATATTTGCCACGATAAGTATTTCTCTATACGTTTATTGAGTATGCTATATAAAATTGTATGTCTCTCTATTATGTGTGTTTGCTTAAAATGTGTACTTTTTCCTGTTTCACATTGTCCAAATCAGTCTCAAGTTAGTAAGATATATGCAATTTTTTCAGCAAATAAAATAAATTGTAAAAGTTCAATTTAGTTCGTTTCGTTCGTTCGTAACGTTCTTGTTCAATTCACACCAATTGATTTAGTCCCAATCTAAAAAAACTGTGCTATGGATACTACAGAATGGAATGCCTGTCACGAAAGTACTGATGTTCGTGCTCATTGCACTGTAATTGCCCCAGATAGTAATCGAACCCGCAACCCTTTTTAACAAACGCGACAATTGTCGGCAATAAGTGACAATTCGAAATGCATTGCGTAGTTTATAATGAACCTAACTACGAGATCATTGTCGAGTTTGTAGTGTAAACATAATTGTCACTTGTGACCGACAATTGTCGGCCAGGCCGTCCAAAATTACTGACTGAAGTTTAAAAATATTTTTTACGATGTTTTTATTAGCCATAGAAGTTGCAAATACTTTACTCAAGGCATATTTGGACATTGTGAAACAGGGCCTATGTAATATAAATACATAATATTGTAAAAAAATATACTTCTAGGTTATTTAAGGCTCGTTTCTGGTGCTACCCTTGGTCTATAACTAAACAATAACAGTGTTTTTTTAAGTTTAAGTCGTAACTCTAACTTACCATATTTCTGAAAGTATAACGCACTTGGTTCGAAAGCTATTTCAATTGGTATGTTTTACAACGCTAAAGCGATTTCTTTTGCATCTTTCGCAATCCGTTGCGCGTCCATTGTCTTTAAACCAATTCAATTGGATTTAACTCGCGTATTTTATTTTTACGTTAGTTACACTAAAGTCACTAATATTTTTAGACACTTTAGTGTTAGATTGTCGTCAACTCAGTGGGCTATAAATATATGTGAACTGTAAAGTTTTCGAGACGTCAGCCAATAAAAATAAAATACGCGAGCTAAATCCATTTATAGTTGTTTCATTTCAATGTGTCATAACTGCGAAGGCATCATAAATAATTTAATTTATTTTCTTTAAAGGAACGCCATTTTCGCAATGCTAAAAGTAGCGTTTTAGCGTCTTAAAACATACCAATTGAGATCGGTTTCAACTCAAGTGCGTTGCACAATCAATTCAAACCAAGTGAGTTTGTATGGGAAATATTCCCAACCATGTTTCTTATACGAAATCAGGCAAGTTACCGATAACGAACCATCCCTATTTTTTTAATAGTCTTTGGCAGCATTTACTAATATGTATGACATTTTGTATGAACGAGTTTTTACACACTACCTACTGATATTTTTTCTAAGTACTTAAATTAAATTCTTAATATTTCTCATACAAAGCATCTAAAACTCGTATTTTTTACAATTTCCACTTTTTCTATTTGATCATTATTTATTACGGCCTGTTGGTCTAGTGGTCTAGTGGTCAGGCCCCTGACTGCGAAACTTAAGGGTGGCGGGTTCAAATCCTACTAGGAACAGATGTAAGTGTGATTAACACAAGCATCTATACCTGACTTTGAATATCTCATACATATAAATACACATGTATGTTTATTTATTGTTTAACCTTTTCACCGCCCCAGTCGGTAGTTACCGACTACAGAAAGCAGTACCACTAGCGCCTCGTCGGCCCGTGCCGACTGAAAGTTAGAGGCGAAAATTATAAGTAAATTAAAAGTTTAGTATACAAATTATGAACTTTTATTATTGTTTAAAGCCTAAATTACCGTAAACTTTATACATAAACGTGATACTATATAATATCATTGAATAAATAAACATTTTTGCGCGCCTTGATAAAATGCAGCAAGTACGCCAGTACCCGAAGCCCTAGTCGGCGATAGCCGCGGCGTAGTGCTGTCACCAACTGTGTTTTGTTTGTTGCAATACACGTTACGAAAATTTAAATGTAGGTGAATTTATAAATGTGTAGTTCTATAATTGTAAGTTCACTAATTAATTTACTTGAATGCGATTAATTAATCAAAATGGGAATAGTAAAATATATTTTACAGCATATTTTGAACACTTATTTAAATTAATCCCGCGGCTATACACGACCAGTCATGTCTGTGATCGGCTCGTTCAAGTAAATAACAAACGAAAAATTGTATATTACTCTAATTTTTATCCTGTATACCTCTGTCAATTATTATAATGAAGTAGTTCGACGAGCAACCGAGACAAGTGTTCTAGTTTAGGTAATTATGTATATTAAATATTTACAAACCTATCGTTACTTTATCTAAAGCACAGGCAACCAAATAGGGTCTTTGTTAAATAGAAAACGACTACATACAGGTAAAGAAATGACCCTTTTATTAATGTTTCTTTCTACCTGAAACACTCATTAGCAATAACAATAGGCTTTTTTGTGAGAAATTCTTAGTAAATATGTAAAGCACACCGCACGTGCAGGCGGTATTTCAAACGAATTCCTGGAAAATGCCGACTATATGCTATTTGTACTTCCTAAATAATTATCGGAATTTATTTAAAAACTTTGTTTGTAAGAAATCTAGGTACCTAGGTACTGCATTTTATTATTGGTTTGTTGCTAAAGAATGTGTAGGATTTTTTCTTTGGACTCCCTGCCAAAATGTCGATAAATGCAGTTAACACATACCTACAACAGTTTCACATCTTTAGAATCAAAGCAATTTGCAGTACCTAAAAGCCCGGGTCGGCCGGTGCCGACAACGCGTGACGTCATCGCGTGAGTAGTGTGGTGACTTTCGTCATAAAACTGTACTGTAAATAATGCAAATATTTTGATCTTTTCATTATTTAATGTTGTTTTATAAGGTTAATAATCAATGAACATGTAGTAACAACATTATTGTATTATTCTTTTGACATTTCTTCGACTTTTTGGATATAATTATCGAGGAATTATTTAAATATCGATACATCATTTCCAAGTCACTATGGTTTCTCGATCTCGAATGCTTGTTTTTGTTCTGGCGTCACAGGCTCAGCGTTTTGTATTGTCGCGTGGCGGCGAAAAGGTTATACCCATAGTACAAGCTTTACTTAGTTTGGTACTAGATTATTTAATTTATTCGGTGTTTTTCTTTAAATGCCGTGGCAGCATTATTTTTGTTTCTACTCTTTATGTATTATAAATGTTAAAAACAAATTGATATTAAATTACGTGCAGTATGATTTTTGTATGACATTGCATCGAACTCATTGATGTTAGGAAACAAGAAATCAAAAAACCTAGATTATTAGTAGGAGATAAACCTACTCTGCTACCTAGTCTCTGCTTTACCTAAGGCTGTTTATGTGATTCAAATATACCTTTTTTTTTCTTATATACCTTTTTAATAAGGTTTAATCAATGTGGTGTAATAGAATATAGAATTTTTGATTTTTATGATGTTTACATTTTCAGTGTTGTAGAGAAATATATGAAATAGAGAAAAAGCTGTTTTTTATTTGTTATCCACGAATTATATATATTAGTATATATTATATACCCACCTAAGTATATTGATTTCATTGCAAAAATAATGTACCTACCAAAGTAATAAATAGCTAACATCGGTGTAGGTATATTCGTTTTCGCATTTCATAATTATTGTAGTGAAACCTTTTCTACCCCATCATTTTATTTATTTATTATACCTACATATTATGAGCGGTTTGGTATTGTGTTCCGCTTGTCATGAAGAAATTTTATTTAGGTACTAGCGGCCCCGGCAGACGTCGTCCTGCCCGTCAGATTGTTTCGTCAAAGATCTGTCACTTACCGTCAATCACTTTGTATATAGGAATATAGAAAGATGTTGAATTTACACTTTTTCAAGATGTTTTTTAAATTTTCTCTACTTACAAACCTTCCCTGGACTTCCACTAATAATTCAAGACCTTAATTAGCCAAATCGGTTCGTGCGTTCTGGAGTTATAGCGTCAGGGAGGAAAACCCGACTTATTTTTATATAGTAGATAAAAACACAGACAAGCTTGAGATGATTTTGTGTAGGTACATACCTATATATTATGTAGGTACTTAAATTTTAGTTGAGAACGGTTATTCAAATGGTGTTTTGTACTATTTTTAAATAATTTGCATAAGTAGCTAAATTAGAAAGTTAGGTAGGTACTTAATCCTCTATAAATAAAACACATTAAGCTTGTCATAAATATTTATTTATTTAAAACGTCATAATAATCTTAACTACAACGTAGTGCGGCAAAATGTTGACAACAATACTTTAATTACACTTAGTCTAATAATACTGCGGTACATAGCTAACATTTACTAGAGAGAGAGGTTTAACACACGATCCGTTAGATATTTATAAATGTTTTGGACGAAGTGTGTATGTGTTTAGGCAATGCGCTTGCGTTGTGTTCGTGGTGGTGCGGCGGCGGCGGGGTTGCGTCAGCGCCGGCGGCCGAACCGCAGGAACGAGTGCACCACGTCCTGCCGCTTCATGCCCGAGTCCAGTAGCTGAGGGTAGTCGCGGACCAGAGCTGGACATACAACATACACATCTATAGGTTGTAGAGTGCGATAGCAATTATAAATGGTGTATCTGTTATACGTATTATTTATTATTGTATCTCCTGATTTACAATTAGCGAAACAATAGCAATAAAATAATAAAATTAACTTTTTACAATTCCGACACATCCGACATGTTCAAAATTGCGAGAGAGAGAGAGATATATAAAAAAGAAAATTACACATAGACAATTACTTTTCATAGACGCAACGGTCTACGTATCACACGAGCACGCCTCGAGTGTGCTACGTAGCCCGTGGGAGAACTAGGTAGCGCTATAAGGTATATATACTAATATTATAAAGAGGAAAGGTTTGTTTGTTTGGATTGAATAGGCTCCAAAATGGCCGAACCGATTTGAAAAATTCTTTCACTGTTGGGAAGCTACACTATTCCCGAGTGACATAGGCTATAAAAAAAGGGATCCGTGCGAAGCCGGGGCGGGCAGCTAGTTACACATTATATACCTATTACACACGGTAAGGGACCGTTCAAGTGTTACATAACGCCATCTTTGAAGATTTTGGATATTGCAGTAGCCCAGATCTGACTGACTCGGTTAAAGATTCCAAGTTGTAACACTTTTTTTTTAATGGCACTTTACACCTACAATACTAAAGCAGCTAATTTGGTTTTAGTGAGATGTTATACCTACTTACCTAACTAAAAGGTTAAACTAACTGATTCTTACCAGGCCCAACTGAATCCTCTAAGTTAAGAACCTTTAAATTGTTCATGAAGATATCTTCTATGACGTAAGTGAGCACTAAGAAGAGATTTATGAGGATTCTAACATTTAGGTACTTACTAAATACCTATCTACTTGAAAATACGTAATTATTTTACTGTTTTTGATGATTTACATTTTCGAAAATTCGTTTCTTAAAATAAGTTTTTATTCTTTCAATGGGATTCAATAATAACGTAATAACTTATTTCATCCGGCTCACAATGCAACATACAACCTTATCATCAACACATCAAAGTTCAATTCACCTTGGTACTCCGGCACCTGTTCCCCGGCGGCCTCAGCGTATAGCTCCAGGAAGGTGTTGAGCGCCTGGCAGAAGTGCGTGGCGCACACAACAATGCAACATACAACCTTATCATCAACACATTAAAGTTCAATTCACCTTGGTACTCCGGCACCTGTTCCCCGGCGGCCTCAGCGTATAGCTCGAGGAAGGTGTTGAGCGCCTGGCAGAAGTGCGTGGCGCACACAACAATGCAACTTACAACCTCATCATCAACACAATAAAGTCCAATTCACCTTGGTACTCTGGCACCTGTTCCCCGGCGGCCTCAGCGTATAGCTCGAGGAAGGTGTTGAGCGCCTGGCAGAAGTGCGTGGCGCACACAACAATGCAACTTACAACCTCATCATCAACACAATAAAGTTCAATTCACCTTGGTACTCCGGCACCTGTTCCCCGGCGGCCTCAGCGTATAGCTCCAGGAAGGTGTTGAGCGCCGGGCAGAAGTGCGTGGCCCACACAACAATGCAACTTACTACCTTATCTTTATCACAATAAAGTCCAATTCACCTTGGTACTCTGGCACCTGTTCCCCGGCGGCCTCAGCGTATAGCTCCAGGAAGGTGTTGAGCGCCTGGCAGAAGCGCGTGGCGCGCGGGTCGTCCTCGACGGCGCCGGCGCAGAGCTGCGCGGGCGCGGCCGCCGCGTGCGCCGCCGCCAGCGCAGCCACCAGTGCCACCGCCCACACACGACACGCGTTCAAACTTAAACAATTATAATAATAAAGCCTTATTTTATGAAATATTTTTGTGCCATATATATTTTTTTTTTTAAAAGTATAACTGTTTAAAAGTAATATAAATATATTAAAGACTTAAACTGCATTTATATTATAAAATATCTCCTCATTTGGTTTGTCTTTAACCATTTCAGTGCCAAGGCCTAACCTTGGAAACACGCACGAAATCCTGCCATAAAAATTTTGTCTTCTATACTTTAATATTATAAAGCTGAAGAGTTTGTTTGTTTGTTTGTTTGTTTGAACGCGCTAATCTCAGGAACTACTGGTTCGAATTCAAAAATTCTTTTTTTTGTTGGATAGACCATTTATCGAGGAAGGCTTTAGGCTATATAACATCACGCTGCGACCAATAGGAGCGAAGAAACAGTGAAAAATGTGTATAAAACGGGGAAAATATGAAGCCTTATGACATTTACAAAGTATGTAGTTATGCATAGCAACGGTTGCTAATGTCATTCCTGACATTAAATAAATACCCCAACTGTTACGTGTATGATTTCTTCAGTGGTAACGAAAATGGGATTATTACGTAATACCCCGTGGATGGTGTAATCAGGACCATTTAATACCGTTCCTGGGTAAGCAGACCCCGTTTAACTTGCGAGGGGAAACTGTGTCATTACGTAGAGAAATAGAAGTGTTCTTCGCGACCAAGAGCTGACATAATAAAATTATACAATATATAAAAAAAGCAGTGATAATAGAAGTGGCGGACCGGGACGAGACGGAGGTGAAGCAAGCTCGCGCGAGCTCCTGTGAAAAGGACCCTGAACATATCCTCAAGACCGAGTGAGCTTATAAGGAGTATGCTTTGCGCGAGTTCGTGGATGCGGAACTGGATATACTGGACACTGGTATCTCATTATAGCCAATGAGGCAAACTGGGAAATGTTTTATTACGTAAAACCACTATTATTGTATTTAATCGGTATAAGGTTTTATTTTGGATTGAATTGTAAAATTGTTTTGTTGTTTTGTAAGATCTTGATAATAAGTGTGGTAATCATTCCTTTAAATAAATAGCCACCTAAAGCTCACGTGTATGATTTCTTCAGAAACTTTGTCCGATTTAAATAAAAAAATGTTAAACTCAGTGGTGTGGTAGCTGTATAAATTATGCAATTTCGAAAGTAAGGTACTATTGTTAGTTTCATTTATTACGAATAAGGGAAGTGTTAGGCAGCGGCCGGCGAAGCGTCAGAACCGGTACTTTTAATAATATACTAATTAATTGAACTACCACCCAACAATGCGCAAGGCGAGCGAGCGAAGCGAGCGTGCTGCGGCAGCGGCAAATGAAGGTCTCCCTTAGGTACGACGACGAGCGAAGCGAGGAGGAGTGTTAGGTAGAACTGCGACCTTCCAGCACGCGAGCCAAGCGAGCGAAGCGAGCATGCCGCGACAGCGGCCGGCGAAGCGTCAGAACCGATACTTTTAATAGAAATATATTTACGACATAACATTAACAAACCAGGTTTTGTCAGTATACTAATAATATACTAATTAATTGAACTGCGACCCAAAAACGTGCAAGCCGAGCGAGCGAAGCGAGCGTGCCGTGGCAGCAGCAAATGAAGGTCTTCTTTAGATGCGACGACGAGCGAAGCGAGGAGGAGTGTTAGGTAGAACTGTGACCTTCCAGCACGCGAGCCAAGCGAGCGAAGCGAGCATGCCGCGACAGCGGCCGGCGAAGCGTCAGAACCGATACTTTTAATAAAAATATATTTACGACATAACATTAACAAACCAGGTTTTGTCAGTATACTAATAATATACTAATTAATTGAACTGCGACCCAACAACGTGCAAGCCGAGCGAGCGAAGCGAGCGTGCCGCGGCAGCAGCAAATGAAGGTCTTCTTTAGATGCGACGACGAGCGAAGCGAGGAGGAGTGTTAGGTAGAACAGTGACCTTCCAGCACGCGAGCCAAGCGAGCGAAGCAGGCATGCCGCGGCAGCGGCCGGTGAAGCGTCAGGATCGGTACTTTTAATAAAAGTATATTTACGACATAACGTTAACAAATCAGGTTTTGTCTTTGTATACTAATCAATTAATATTGAACTGTGACCCCACAGCGCGAAAGCCGAGCGAGCGAAGCGAGCTTGCCTCGGCAGCGGCCGGCGAAGCGCCATAACCAATTAGGATTAGGATGAATAATCAATATAGCAAGTGGGAAATACGTTAGGGAAATAAAACATTATGTGGAAAAAAAACGTTTATATGATGTTGGGAAAACGAAAATAATAGGTCATAAGAGTGTTAGGATCATTAATTACGACATAAAGCGTTAAGGGAATGCAATAATAGGTTAAAAAACGTTAGGGATTCAGATATAGATCCGTATTCTAATGAAGTTCGCCCCATAACGGGGTTAAATATCACGCGGACGAAGTCGCGGGCACAGCTAGTATACTATAAAATGACAAAAAAAGTATGTTCAAAATATATTATCAACATTTGACGAGTTAGTAGAGAGATAGTTCTAAGTAGTAAGGAGGTAGTTTATCTGCCAAGCTACGCGTACCTACTTTATTTTTCGTCAACTAAAGGGATTCAAATTCAATAACCATGATGCCCTTTTGGAAAGTATTTCAATTCAACTATTTCTAGTAAAGTAGGTACTTTCGCAAAATTGAAATATTCCATAGGCACCGGGAATTCAAAGATGGATCTGTTTTTAATTAAATAACTGCGGTGTACCAGTAAACCATTGTACTTACGGGGTTATGAACGATGACCAAGTTAAATGATTAAGTAGGTAAGTCTATTCCTGTATAAAGGTATATAAATAAATAAATAAATAAATCAATCAAACAAGCCCTTCCAACTTTAATAGAATTAATTACCTAATGTTAAGAACCAATGAATAAATAATTAAATTACCTACATTATATTATGTACCTTTAATTTCAAACAAAACTAACATCAATAATTTCTGAAGCCTTCGCGGTCATTTTACATAATGGAATGAAACAATTATAATGGATTTAACTTGCGTATTTTGTTTTAATTGCTGACGTTCCGTAAACTTTACAGTTCCCATATTTAATTTACCGTTAGAATATCGTCAGCTCAATCGTACTACGTACCTATTCCAAAACTAAATAACAGACGTCAATCTGAGCGTGACTTATCGATAGAAATAATATGAGGTAAGTACCTATCTAAAACTTAGATAAAATAAATACATTCCTACTTTGTACTTTAATATTTTGTTTCCATAAAAACAGAACCACCAATATTTCTTTAATGACCTATTGACAAATACTTAAAGCAAAGCACTACATTAGTCCTCTTTGGTTTCCAGTCACGCATACAGTTCAATTGCTATCGCGAAATGAAACAAAAAGAAATAGGCTGTTTATATTTGTCACTGCGATGAGCTTTCAAACAATAATTTGGAACCTTTGACATATCAGGCCTTTGTTTCTAACCGATATTTGAGGTCCCATTTTATGTGTCTAGAATAAAGATATCAATTTAGGCAACTGAAACTACCTCCAGAATGTTTGCTAACAGGTAAAGATCTATAGGTAACGAATATTTTTCAGAGTTTCTTTAGCGTCAATTTTTAGGTTCTGTACGCAAAAGAGTAAAACGGGGTTCTATTACCTACTGACACTCCGCTGATTGTCTGTCCGTCCTTCTGTCACCATGTCTCATGAACCGTGAACAGAATGTACTCACTCATAAGTCGGTACCTATTTCTGTTGCTTCTATAACACAGCAAATAATAAAATAAATATTTAAAGCGACTCCCATACAACAAACGTGATATTTTGCCGTTTTTATAAATTACTGTATCTACATAAATGGAGAAACGTAAACCTACGTATGTCTGAGGCAATAAAAGAAATATTCTATACAATCAGTTAGATAGGTAACACAACAATAACATTTATAAAACATTTAAGGTTGACTAGTAGAGAATGCCGTTTGGCATTAAGTTCGCCTTTTGTACATAATTTAGTTTTTTTGTGCAATAAAGAATAAATAAATAAACATTTAAAACCATCAGTCTAAAAGTAAATAAAAGTCCAGAGCATAGCTAAAGCGTAAAATAACGACAAAGCCAGATAACAACAAGTTGCAGTTGTTTGATATCAGATAGCGAACATCCTCGTTAGTCTGGAACAAGAAACAAACGCGGAAAATATTCCCTTCGCAGTCCTTTACTAACATACTTGGTAATGGTCTGTTCAAAGCAATAACTTTGTGACGTCATAGTTTCAATACGAACCTGTTTTTAAACTATCCTCGCTCGTATGCACATTTTAAGTTATGCAGCGAATATAAATTGTTATGTTAACCCAAACCAGTAAAATCACTACTTTATTTATCCTCGTAAGAAACTAGTAACGTGCTTTTAACGAGGATCTGGAAGCAATTATAGGATCAATTATTCCTATAATTTGCCTTATAATCAACTTGTTGGTAAGTACATGTTAATCAGTACTTTTTAAGTAAATAAACATAATTTAATCTTCATAGAGTGTAGGTATTTATTAACCAACATTAGGTGTAAGTACCAAATTCCAATAAGTATATTTTTTCCGATATCAAAGATTAATCTAAGAAATATATTATATTTATATGTTTGAAGATATCGAGAATTGGGTGTGATTAAATTGGATTATGTAAGGTAGGTAGGTATAATGTAGAAAATAACGTAAAGTTGATAAATAAGTACAACTCTAATTTATTTTTTATATAAAAATACTTGTAATAAATATCATTAATAAAGTAATAACTCCAAAATGATCTTTCTAATACGCAGCATAAGTCTACAACGGTGACACACACAAATCTGTATTTATTTATAAATTACTTAGGTACCTACTTACATGTATTTTTAAAAATTGCTTGCGACTTCGTCCTCTTTTCTCGAATGAAACAAATACGACAGATTTAACTCGCATATTTTATTTTATTTGCTGTTTCGAAAAACTACAATTCCCATATTCGTAGTCGATTGAGCCGACGACAGTCTGATCTAAATTTGAATGTATCACTCTCACAAGAATCGAACACGCATCTCAGACTCGCCAACCGCTACACTATACTCAAATAAATATTTAAGCCCAAGTGTCTCGGAGATAGTGGCTACGAATTATATGCAAAACAGCCAAAAGCAATAAGTTTCTAAACCACTCGACATTCCTATTGGGGGTGAATTCCAATTCGTATTACAAGCCTTTAATACCTATACGATTGCGTGGGCTTCCCATTTACAAAAGGGTGATATTGAAGATGTTCGATTTTAGGAATGTTAACCAAATAACCACTTATATTCCGAGATTAAGTAGGTTCCAGATTTGATAATAAATTTTGTTGCCCGAATTAAAATAGAGCGGAATAGAAACTTGAGTTCATATACCTAAGAGAGACTGTAAAAGTACTTTCTTAGGTCTATTTAGGTACCTACTAATATAAGATTAAATTCTTAATTAAAATTTGCGTACTATAAATACGTAAGGGTTTACAAGTACATATAGGTACCTACATACATAGATAGTTATCCATTGAGATTAATAAAAGCCTATATGTTTAATAGTTTCCTTATCTTTTCGTTTAAGTGGTACAGTCAGCCTTTAACAACTGAATAGGTACAAATAACCGTATGGTTATTAGGTACCTATATCTGAGGCTGGAATCTTTCGTTAGATAACGATATTAGTAAACATATTTTTTTTTATCCTTTTTAATAATATCTATAGATATAATAAGAGTGGATACCTACTCTATTATGCGTTTGTATTCTCTCCTACAACGTCCAAGAACTTTGTGTATCACAGCTTCACGTTTGCAACAAACTAGTTTGTCTTTATGTAGGAATCGTCACGTTATTATATTATATATTCTAGTCAAAGGTCCTTGCAAGGGCGTCGCAAATCCGAGACAAACAGAAAGCCTCGTATAATCTACTTTAGCGGTCTTTTTACGAAGGTCCTTCAACTTTGGAAGATCAACTTTATATAACAAAACACGGTGGTCTTAAAATCCGGTTATTAAGGAAAACACTTGACAATAATAATAAGAACATGCTATTATTTGATAATTAAAGATCATTGAATTGTTTTAGAAAAATGATACCTTCACAGCAGCGACATGTACGATAAAAGCTGGGTTCCACGTTTGTCCTCATTTATTAATGAATAGATATAAGTATAGTACGTACCTTATAGAACAAAAGAACAATATTAAACAAAAAGGTATAAAATACAACTCCAAAGAGTATATGTTTTAAAAAGGTCGTATTGCGTCGCTAACAAACTAAATAACATAAAAATTTGGTAGGCAAGTACCTTATATTTATGTCTATACTAATCTATATATATAAAAATGAAACCCGTTTTCCGTTGTCACGATATCACGCATGAATGGCTGGATCGATTGCACTAATTCTTTTTTGTTGTATTTGTTATTATTAGGAGAAGGTTCTTATGTAAGAAAAAAAATCTATCATTCAGATAAAAAGGTAACAGATATTTCTTGGTTATAGGGCGGTACAAAGTTCGCCGAGTCAGCTAGTATAATATAGAGGAAAAGTTTGCTTGTTTGTTTAGATTGAATAGGCTCCAAAACGACTGGTCCGATTTGAAAAAATCTTTCACTGTTGGAAAGCTACACTATTCCCGAGTATTATAGGCAACAAAAAAAGGGATGTATAATGCTAATGTAATTTGCATATGGTATTAATACTAAAACTTGTTTTATATAAAAGGAAGGTTTCAAGGAAAGTTTAACGAACTCTATCGAAGTTGTAATATCATTAAATCTTACCTATCAGCTTACTCAATTTTAAATAAATTACTACGTTACCTACATTTTATACTAAGTTACTAGAAGGTCACTAATTTAAAGTAATGGACCATAAGTATCATACTAATATTAAATATTAAGATATAAAATATAGGTGATTCCACAAGGGCCCTCAAGGATTCGAGTACCAAGAACTTTTTAATATCGTGACTTACCTAATAAAACAGACAAATTGTCTGGTGGTTTGTATGCGTCGCGCCTTAATCGCGGATATTAAGTTCTACTGCGTAATGAATATTACTTTTTAAGAATAAATGCAATTTTTTTAAACCGTAGTTATATACCTACTAGTTAAGTTCGGTACCGACCTAAGTAACTAGAGCATATGGACTAATGAACATTACAAATCTATTCGGTATAAGTAGGTACATAGTGAAAATCATGCATTAAAGCCACGAAACTGTTCTATTATTTTTACATTGAGGGCATTTTTTTTTCAAGACCTTAAACAGTTGACTATTTATTATCTTAAAAAAACCTTTCTGAGTACGGAGGACTACATGGAGTAGAACATGACTAATTTCGTATATTTATATTTGCCTTATTTTTATTAACCTCGCTTTATTAATTATAACAAATTTTTAAATATAATTAATTTGAGGTACGAGTAGCAATTGCGAGTAATTACTTCCGGACTTGGGTAGAACACATTAAAAAATAAAATATAAAAATTAGAAGATGCCCCTTGATCCTTAAAGTTAAGGACGCCGGTGATGTCAGTAGGAACCTATTTTTAATATTTTTAGCGAAAACACGAACGTTTTTTATGAAGGTTTAGCTTTAGTCGAATTTCAAAAGGAAGTTATTGGAGAAAACGAATTTTACTCACACTTCAGAAGCGAAGACTACAGAGTAGGTATATGGTATGATTCATGTACAATATGTTATGACTATATGTATTGTACACGTATCGAGCTATATCTAACTTAAACTTTACCTAAGTACTTATATTTAGGTACACATGGTATACTTATTTATTTAGGTATATACGAATTTTGAAACTAAATAATAACGTAAGTATATAAAGGTACGTTAAGGATAAGTAAGTAGGGACTTATGTAGAGCATCAGTCTTAGATAAGTAAGTACATTCTAATTACCGCGAAGCATCAGAAATTAATACAAACAATTGTTGTTTTCTAAGCAATGACATCGCTTGTAGCTTAAATTTAAGATTCTGTTATCTACCAGATAACTGTGGCTTGAAAGGATTATAATGGTGCCAGTAGCAATGTTGTTTTCTATTTCGGAACTTTTAAAGCACCCTAGCAAGTATATCATGAAAATTGTAAATGTTTTGACATGAAAGTGCAGTTATGATACAAGTTTACAGATAACGGGGTAAAAGTTGTAGTAGGTAATCCAAAAATAATTATTCTTTCGCTGAATAAAGTGTCGTAAGAAGCGACGTACATTTCAATAGGATAGGTTATTACTAATCCTGCAGTAAAAAAAAAGAAAAAAATACCTAAGTAAGTATAAATTGTGAAAATAATTAGATTATAGGTTAGGTATATCTAGGTAGGTTTAGTGATAGATTAGTCAGCTCGGTCAGATGCGATTATGGTAACCGTAAGGTTTTCGAAACGACAGCAAATGAAATAGGTATGCGAGTTAAATCCGTAACAATTGTTTCATTCCAATAGATAGGTGCCTATTACTGCCTATATCTTTTGTCTTCTTTGTTTCCGATTAAGCTGACAATTACAGACAATTATAAAACCAGGAGAAATATTATACATAATATAACATTTATAATATGTGATCTGTTCAACCTTTATAACCTTATACATTCAGATGTTTCTTTTAAACGCCCAAAATAATAAGCAATCCTGTGGGAAGCGGAGAGTAAACAAGATCTTCAAGTATCCATCACCATCCTATAATAATAAAAACAACCTCAGGTTGTGACCACTTCACTATAAACTAAGACAATGTGGTATATAATATGGTACTTACGACTATCACTATCACTACATAGTATAAAACAAAGTCGCTTTTTCTGTCCCTATATCCCTATGATCGCTAAAATCTTTAAAACTACGCAACGGATTTTGATGCGGTTTTTTTTAATATATAGAGTGATTCAAGATGAAGGTTTATAGAACCCGTGTAAAGGCGGGACGGGTCGCTAGTGTCTTATAAATACCTCAATGTGAAATATATCTCTGTTACCTCTTCACGCACCTTAGATTTGATGAAATTTTGTACATATTGTATCATACGAACAAATACTCAATTCAGTGTTGTGTTGAGCCTAGTTATTCAAAAATATCCAAAATAGTACTCACCAAAATATAAACATTACAAAATATCCATTTCTATGTTTATTTTCCTATAACTCTATTCACTTTATAAATAAACATTCCTAAGTCAATAAATGCACTACTATGATATCACAAGTTATCATACAAAGATGAGTTTATTAAATCGCAATTTCTATTTCCGACGTCAGTTGAATGACAGTTCGATCTCCTTATCACACGACATGCGCCCGCGCATGCATACTGCAGGACGCAACTGGGAACGATTTCACCACGTTATTATACCCCAATGTTACGCAGAATCAAATTCTGCTCCATCTCGCTCATTTAGTATAGAAAACAAGAGAGATGACGAATCCTATTACCTATATAACTTATATAAAGGAACGTCGTCCAACAGGTACCAACATACTAAAGATTTATTTTTTACCACAAAATTTCCGCAAAGACCAAACCGGTTCGATGCCTGCGCTAGTCATCGTTCTATTGATTTTATGGGATATTTGAAAGCTGGCTTCTTTCTCCGGATAAGGAAAATGTGTTAGTTATGTTGATGGGTAAGACCCTGACCGCAAAGTTAACGGTCGCGCGGGTTCGAATCTTGAAGGAGGCAAATATTATATTGATGATTATTGACATTCTTGCTATCAGTCTCGGGGCGCTATATAATTACAACTTTTTATGTTATTTTGTCTTTGTAAACATTTTATTTGTATGATAAAGCTTTTCGAAATATTTAAGAAAGCAGTTACCTACTGTTTTGTCTGTTTTTTCACTAATAATAAAGTGTTTTGAAACAGCAATAGGCATGCATTTTTTATTTTCTTTATCCATCGAGTAAATTACAAAAAGTTATTAGATACGTATTTTTTCTTCTCTAGATAATAAATGACAAAGGCAAGCGCTTCGAAAGTTCAGGAGTGGGAGTTTGTGACGTCACGTTATGGTGTAAATTGTATCATACCATGACGTCACGAGTATTACGTATTTTACTACCTTTTTGACTTCTTATGTAAAATCCAGACTATACTATTCCCATATACAAGTGTATTAGGTAGGTACTCAGATCTAAAAATACACATCTGCATCGTAAGTGGGAAATACCATAAATATTAAAAGAGTTATGACTCGCTGTAACAAATGACAATTGAATTACAAGAACTCACGACTCATTCAAGTAAGAAGAAATTGCACAATTGGTTTTTACGATTCGTTGTTTATTAATAGCAATCCGTACCTAATTATGTTCAGTTAGTACCTACCTAAGTATACCTATAATCAAGGGCGTGCATTCCATACAGGCACAGTGTCACTAATGTATGGAGTGACTGACTCCCCACACTGCACGCGCCTGCTAATATGTATATCACTGAACCCACTGCGTTGTAACCTTGTCTACTTACTTGCTGACATAACAGTTAAAATTGAGAAACTTACCAAGCACAACCTAAGTTAGTATTTCATTTTACATAACATAATATATTTATAATATGTAAATCAAACTAACATAATAAGCTAGCTAACTAGTGCATGTGTTATATCAAATAGTGAATATGACTTTCAAAACAAGATTTACCAGAGGTTATGCAAACCCGTGTAACAATCTTCAAACTTGTCCCATCGCCCGTGGCCTTTTGCATTCTTGAACAAACTTAGTGTCAAAATGACGGTACGTCACCCAGTTCTAAGCGACATACGACTTTATACGACACAATCCCGTACGGGGGTTGATAGACTGTAAAATAATTACTGTTGACTTGGCGGTTATGACTAAACTGTAAAGAATTTAACTCTGCTACGGATAGGGTTATTATAGGAACAGTAAAGTTCTTAAATCTTAAGTATAAAATGAAGTTTACGTTATTCCATTAAATATAATAGGTACCTTTTTAGCTTCAGCAGAAATTTTGAGGTTTCACTTAGTTTATAATACACTAGCGGTTCGCCCCGGCTTCGCACGGATCCCTAATTTTTTTCAAAATATTCTACAGCCTACGTCACTCAGGGTGAATGTAGCTTTCCAACAGTGAAAGAATTTTTCAAATCGGTCCAGCCGTTTTGGAGCCCATTCAATCCAAACAAACAAAGCTTTCCTCTTTATTATATTAGTATAGATTAATTATTCGCTTGTAGAATATATTTAAACGAATATGATCGTTAATACACTTAATATCATCTAAAAAAAACCTTTTTTATTAAAAACACATTAAAATTATTACAAGAAAAGATAATCCTCATGTGACTAACAAAAGTTTTAGACAGCAAAGTAGGTACCTATAGAAAAATCCTCACATTAACTTACCTACTCTTGCAACTTGCAACAGACGTTTACGATCACAAAACGCAGCTAATCCTACTGCGGTTACAACAAACCCGATAACTGCATCCTGTGCAACACTAATTGATTAATGCGCACAATTAGACGGCGAGCTTCGAGTTACTTATGTCTATTAAGCTTACGGGTGTTTTGTGGTTTCATTGTCATATGTTTAGACACGGTGTAAGGGGTTAATTTTGAACAATTATGGTGTAACGACCCTCCTTAATATCTAACCTATGTAACCTACCAATAAACTAATTAACCTACCTATAATAATACTCATTTATAATGGCTAGCCTGTCTCGTCACAATGGTAAATATATAATCACTACATAGTATAAATTAAAGTCGATATCGCTGTCTGTCCGTCCCTATGTAGGTATGGTTAAATCTTTTAAAACTACGCAACGGATTTTGAAGCGGTTTTTTAATAGATAGGGTGATTCAAGAGGCAGGTTTGTAGCTCCCGTGTAAAGTCGGCTCGGGTCGCAAGTAGGTATTAAAGTACTTAATAGTAAAAGACTTCTTATGACGTTTTTCCATTATTAATTTGATTAAAATTAGTGTAATAATTTCATAATAATTTCTGATGCCTTCGCGGTTATTATACATTGGAATGAAACAACTATTAACGGATTTAACTCGCGTATTTTTATTTTATTTTATTAGCTGACGTTTCGGATTCTTTACAGTTTCCATAATCGTAGCACGACTGAGCTGACAATAGTCTAACGTTAAAATTAGTGTTACAGATTTTTGCCAATCGTCATATACTATAAAACACCCTTTTTTCCGAAACTATCATTTATTTAACGTTGGGATACAATAATTACCTGTAACGGATTCAACTCGCGTATTTTATTTTATTTGCCGATATTTCGAAAACTTTACAATTTCCGTTTTCATAGCTGAGCTGACTATAATCTATAGGTACCATTAAACACACTAAAGTGATTTAACATTGTGCAAATTACCTTATTTATGAAAAAAAAATAACTACGAAGGCATCATAATTTTTGTTCGACACGTTCATAGAATATTGAATCATCCGTGGTTTAGTATAAAAACCCTGGAATTTCCCGTAGATCTCTATAAGCTGAGCCAGATTAAAGTTAAAGTATTACTTCATTGCAAGCAAGTTTGTTAAAAGCTCTACAACTATCTCATGCATACCTAACGTCAATTTAAATGCAACAAAAATTAAAGTACATATTTCAAAATCCCAAAATGTAACATCAAAATTGTCTCTTTTAAAATCCATTCAAAAACAAAAGAGCAGTCTTTGAAATGTAAATTCAACATCATAAGTTTATGAAATCGCGGCCCGAGCTTTAATTAACCCGTAACTGACCGTCGTAAACGGAATGAATAACAAACAGCCAACTAAAGTCATAATTAACATATATATACAGAAATCATCATAAGAAAAAGGACCTTAAAAGTTCAAACGTGACCCAAGGAAATAGGTTCACTTTATGTACCTAAGTTTCTATTTGAAGTAGGTAAGTACTTAAGTAATGCTAATGCCGCCTACATGTATCTAAAGCTTAGAGAATACATAACTGGAGGCGGCTTCGACACTATTCGTCATACAAAATTTTTAGCCACTTTTAGCGGGGGACGAGGTAGGAACACATACAAAAAACTGCACACTGATGTAAAAATAATTCTCATCGTTACACACGCATACTAATAGAAACTGTCAACACTAGGCGGAATTTATTCACACTAGGAAAAACAAGACTATAAACGTCGTATCCGTACACAAGTTTGAAATGTATTAGTAGCCAAACTGAACCGATTACATAGTGCTTGATTAAGTGGCTGTCGATACATTTATCTATATTTGACACAAAATGGCGGATCAACCAATTTATATTTTAATATAATTATTTTAACTTCATACATAATAATGTATTTACTTCTTTTAATTCATACTATTATAGAATTGAACATTAGTTACTACGTAGTTCAATAAACAAGTAATTTTCTTTTAGTAATAAAGCTTAAACAATTACCTACTATGTTTAACATGAAAAAATAGGCAGATGTCTATTACAGCTGAGCTGGAGAGATTACAATATCAACAACCATAATTAAAAAAAATTGTACAAAGTAGACAACCGAATTCCAAGCTGCTGGTACGCTTAAACCATTTGAAATTCGAATAAAGAAATAAAATATTTTAATAAAATAATACCTGATATACTGAAATATACGCGTACTTCTTCATCATCTGTACTGTAAATTAATCGACATTGATATTGTCCAGTAAGTACATCTCTAACCGTAGTTTGATCATGGATGCTTTTATCGCTTTTAACTCAAAGGACTTAACGCCTAGTATCGGATACACTACTCTGCAAAATTTTTATACATGTGTGTCATTATTCTTTGTTGACCATAGACTATTATAAATTTTTTTAAACGATTTTAAACGAATAAAAACGTAATCGATGCGTAAATCGATGCTTCTCGCGTGGTGAATGAGAAAATAATTATTTGAAAAATAACAAATAACGTACAAAAAAAATATCTGCAGATGAAAGGAAATACTGTTTTTTTGTATATCTGATATAGTGGATGGATTTTTGCAACTTATTTTAGCGCAGGAAGACATTTTTCGGGAGCTCTTTTCTCTTCGATACCGATTGTGACACTGTCAAAGTGACCTGTTTGAAAACAGTTTTTACAAACGCGTTAGATAATTTATCTTATACCTTGGCAGAGGGGAACGCCTGTCGAAGCCGTCTCCAGTTATGTATTCTCTAAGATCTAAAGTGGTCATAACATATTTTATATAAGTCGGTACCTGTGTAAATAACTAGTTAAGAGGCTTTTGTAAAACCCTGAATTAAAAAAATCGTCTACTATATTTAATACTTACTCTTTTGCTTTTAAACTTTCTATCCTTCAGCTCTATCCGTTTTAAAGTAAACATTATTAAGTGATCATTTAATAACTTAGACTCGGCACAAAGGCATTTAGTATAAATTTAAAAAAATAAAATGTTAAACAAATATCAATTTAGTGTTGCCAGTAATTAACGTGCAATTATCTGATGTTGCCAGGTTTAATTAAGGACCTCGTACGTTCGCAATGTGACGAAATGCAGAATACTTTTTGATTGTACAGCCTGCATTCGGACAAGGTAATTTAATATTTAAATTCTGCACATGTTTTGGGGCCTTTTTTAATGTCCCTTTTGAACTCGAATTCCCTAATGTATTTTTTTTATTATAACGTCATTAATGTACACAAATTATATAAAATTATCATTCAAGACCTCATGTTTATTACAATTAAAAAGTTTATCTCATTAACGCAAACTATTAATATCAGTTTCCCAAATCCTAATAAATTAATGTACAATTTTATTTAAACTTATTCCACGTCCCGGCACAATTTGTCCTCTATTACTAGTAAGTCTGCCGTCCGTCAGCGCCCCGCTTTATTTGTTTTCCCCCGTCAGTGGGTACATGGTCGAAATGTTCTTATTTGGAGACCTTTGTTTACGGGCACACTTGTCTGAATTAGTTTTATTAATGGCAACACTGTTTTATTACAGTAGCTATATTGTGTTACACTCTGTATTTATAGACGCTTTACTAGTTTCATTACTTACTTTGGCAGCTCCACCCTTTTTCTTTTTTGAATTAAAATGATAACAGATAACCGTAAGTAAGTTCTTAAGTATAATTCTAGCCTTATTAACCTACTCTATTATATTTAACATTAAATATTGTTGTACAAAACTAACAAGGAGATAAAGTCCAAATCGCCTCTGCAAATAAAACTTTATAACTGAACAGTTAAGTTTGAAATTCCTTAATTTAAAGATGGCAAATGTCAGTGTCAGGTTAGCCGCCATGATGGATTAGGGCTGTCCACATTATGCCGCGGCACGCTCGGTCCGTTAATTACATCGGTAATTGTTTCTCGCAATAAGTATGCACGGCACAGCCCTACGGACGTTTTCAGACCACCGTTACAATGAATCTCATTTAATCGGAATATGTAGAAAATCTCAAGTTTGCTAACTTTTCCGTAATCGATCTTTTACAATTTTAATATCGATTCCAATGTCGAAGAATTCATTTCCAAAGTTTCGTTATTTTTTTGGACAGACGGACACAGTTCCCTCTTATGAATTAAGGGGCATTTTATTGTAGCTTTTGTCACAAAATTATGGAGCGTGCGGTAGATTAATTATATTACAAGTAAAGCTTATTAATTTCAATTTCAAGAGTCTTTGAAGTAAATTTAAAAAAAAAGTTTTAGCTACCTCCATTATAGCCAAAATTTAGTCCATAATTTAGTCTAAGATGAGAAGTAAAATTATGCTCTAGCATAATTTATACGTTGTAGTATAACTAAGCGTGCCCACCGAGTAGTGTAGTGAACATAGTAAAGTTCACAGAGTAGAAATAACGCCATAATTGAACCGTTTCCAATAAATTGGTATTTCCTCGGGGACTCCGCGGCCGCGCTGACAAACATCGCCATGTTTGATGTTTGACATTTGATTTACTTTTAATTTAAAAAAACATACAAGACCAAGGTCCTGTTTTTAATGCCAAACACGCAGTTTTATTTTAAAAAATCCTCGCTGTCCTATTTTTTTGTGTTCTTTTATGATCATGTAATTTCGTAATACGAAGAACAAACGAGATTTTCCTTAAAAGACATTTCGTCGTGAAATCGTCAAAGTGGCGGGAAAATAACGTGTTCAGTTTTTTGTTACAACTATAATGTAACAGAGCATTAGACAGCGAGACATGTGGAATAACGTTGTTAAATTTATAAATAAATACATTTCACATCACTAGAAAATACCACAGATATAAGTACCTAGTTAAAGAGCTAGTTCAACACTAGGTACCTGACACAAACTGATGTAAAATATCATAAGTGATCATGAATATTACAACATAAGGTAAGGTAGGTAACATTAAAACCTTGAGGTAAGTCCAAAATGTGAAGAAAATCATCAGAAGTAAAAAAAATATGAATAAAATAAAACAAAAATACGCGGTTTAAATTCGTTAATAGTTGTTTCATTCCAATGTGTAATAACCGCGAAGACATCAGAAATGATTATCTTCAGAAGTCCTCCCGACGATATCTAACTTATAGCAAAACAAATGCGTAGCTAGGTACATCATTTTATTTGTACCAGAAGTGAGATCCGATAGAACAAAGGTTCTTAAGCCATTATAAAGTATGTATGTGAACATTACCCACGCGGCCACCGTGCAATTCGACTTCTGCCTCGAATTGTAAGGTTAAAGACCTTAGTAATCGGCTTAAATGAAGATCCTATAAGTCCCTAATAAGCAATTTATAGAAAGCTGAATGATATTTGTACCGTCATTTGGGGTCTATAGGGACAATTTTGAACTTTGACTAAGAATTTCTCGGAATATTTCTATGTAAGTTAACAATGTTAATATTTTAAAACTTTAATCTTGAGCCCGAGAATCGTTTGATAATAAAATATTCCATAAAAATATAATTTTAACCCCCTTTTTTAAATAAAAACCGGTCATCCCTATTTATACTGTAAACGGGGTCTATAGCAACTAATAGAAGTATCAATAGGGAAAAATGGTCAGGGTTGTCACAAATATGATACGCTGATAGGTAAGTACTTAGGTGGTCCTACTTAACTACTCTAAATGTACTCAATATTGTAGAATTAATGCATATTAAAATAAATATAATGAAAAAAAAAAATGTATTTATTTGTGTACAAGAGATCAACGGAGAGCTTCAATATAAATGAGACCAATAAATATCAACATGTTTTTTATTACTTAAGATAAAACTTTCTCCAAATAATGTAGTATTTTTATTTCCTTTTGTTTACTTTTTACATACGTACGCTCATAGATAAATACATAAATATCAGGATATACTTACATTCATGCACATATTATGCATACGCACATACAGACATACCTAAATACGTTAATTAACTTGAAAGATATAATCCTCCTTCTGCCATAGTCGAGTAAAATACACTTACTCACTTATTTCAAAACAAAACTACGTTTTGGTAGCCCTGTCCCTGTGCACCCTGTACCGTCCTGATTTCAACTTATTACGTTCCTATAAACCGCAAATGGCATGCCTTTTGACCCCTCGTGTAGACTCTATTGAACCCTAGTGCGTCCCTATAAACCTCGTTTTTTTTAAAAAATTCCCATGCCTTAGTTTTTTACATTTTTTACTAACAAAACAAAGAAAATCTGCATATACCGTGTTTAAAATAGGTTCCGGATGAACTAATGAACACCTTTTTCACGATACAAAGTGTTTACTTCAAGCGAAACTATGATTTTTTGATGAAGATTTGGGGAGCAAAAAAAGTACCCCCAAAGAGGCCTAACTTCAAACGGTTAGTTTAACAATTTAGCACCATCTACATGTTTTCCAAGTGTTGCCATTGCCGAAAGCAACTATTTTAGTATTATTTTAAACCCCCCTGTGTTCTGTGCCATTGGTAGTTTTTTTTAAAATACTACTGTTATAACTTTCCGGGTTTTTATCTCTATTCACCCCGCCATTCCTAAACACCCCGGTTGACGGTACCTATTGAATTCCGTGAAACAAGTGGAATAAGAGCATTTTTATGTTGGTATGTGCTCGTAATTATTAATATTTTAATGTGTAATATCAGTTGTGTACCTGCTTTTATTAATCATTGGAAAACCGAGTTAGAATACTGTTAGTAAATAAAATTGATAAAGGTTGCATACAATTTTGAAATAACAAAAAAGATACTGGCCTGTAACAAATTAAAGAAAAAGTTTAGGCACGGCGCGGCGCCATCTTAAGTTGTATCGAACGTTATTTTCAAATTTCAAATCTTTCATTCGTAAAAAAATATTATTTGGCACTAGGTTCATTAATTAATTAGTATATCTAAGTCCCTACATAACCTATTCATTGTTTCTAGTTATTTATTAATTATGTTTTACTTGTTAGTTGTTATCTTTAAACTTGTGTTTATTGAGTCGTAGAATAATACGATACTAATGCAATATCCTTGCGTGGTGGTTAAGAACGATCGATCTCATCACAAATAATGGTATTTATTTGTTTACTAATTTCCCGTATTCATACACGTTCCAATGAAATATGAATGTTTTATTTACTCAAGTACCCAAAGTTTAAAAATAAATTCCTATTTAAATATTGGAACGATAGTTAAATATTGAGTTTTGTTTAGTTTGGCAAATATACCGCTTTGTGGTTTAATAATGATGAAGTTCGTCTTTTTGTGAAGCTAATATCGTAATAATATGTGTAAGTATCCCTTTTATGGTTATAGTATCTTGTGATGTCAAATTATTTGTACATACCTACTACGTTTTAGAATATGAGAAATCTCCGAAGGAAAGCGCGAATATTTGTAATGTGTCATTGGTAGGTATTTTTTCAAAGAGTAGGTACAATAGAAAGATACAGCACTAATGATCATCTGTCACTGTCATACTTTTGAAAAGAGCGAGTGATAGGTACATATGCAATTATAGTTTTTTTTATTAATTATTTCTAATGCCTTCGCAATTATTATACATTAGAATACAATAACTTTATAGTTCTTTAACTCGCGTAATTTATTTTATTTGATGATATTTGAGAAAATTTTAAATAATTCCCACATTCGTAGCCGACTGAGCTGGGCTGTGTATCACTAAAGATAAAAATCATATATGATGATATTTTATTGTTTAAATTTGTTTTAAACACATCAGTAACGTTTTATATAAATAAATAGGTAAAAATAAATTATTTACCACTTGTTACTAGTAGGTACATAATTTATCTAATTTAATCAAATCATTAAATCTAATTTCAAAATAATTTCCTAGAAGTATGACTATGGTTGTTATTGTGTCTCATTCCATGAATTTGATTATGAAAATACAAATACCTACCTACACTTGTAAGTTTGATAATCCTTAGAACCCGCATGGTCTTGGAATATATTAAATTTCAAACTATGATGACTTGATAACTATACACCGTTCATTACTTTGAACTTAATTTCTAACTTCAAATCTTTACATATCTATGTGTGTATGTGTGTGTATACTTATGTTCTTATGTTTGTTAGTGCGTGTGTGTGTGTGTGCGTGTGTGTGTGTGTGTGCGTGTGTTGATTTATTGTTGTTACGCACAACAATAACTAATTACGAATTGGCATCCATACTAATATTATAAATGCGAAAGTAACTCTGTCTGTCTGTCTGTCTGTCTGTCCGTCTGTTACGCTTTCAGGCTAAAACTACTGGACCGATTTAAATGAAATTTGGTAAGAAGAAAGTCTGGAGCCTGAGAAAGGACATAGGCTACTTTTTAACCGACTGTAAAAAAGGAGGAGTTCCACGCGGACGAAGTCGCGGGCAGAAGCTAGTAATATATAAATGTTAATAATGAACCCCTGTTTCACAATTTCCAAGTACATATCGTCGGTGCGACTGCAATAGCGCGTAAAAACAATTTGTAATACCGCGTATCAGTATTTTATAATTTTTTTTGGGGGAATAAATAATTGGTTACCAATAGACACTCAGAAGTCGATGGCCCAAAAACTAATTTTTGCTAATTTCTGTAAATACGCGGTATTGCAAATTGCTCTTACGCGCTATTGCAGTCGCACCGACGATATATTATGCTACTTTTGTGGCAGATAAAAATGGTGCCTATATATTTTAGGCTACGAAATATAATCAACTAATATTGTCCAGAACCACTGTATATTATTTATTTAAATTGAACATTATAAAAGGCTCTTAAAATCTAGTATCTAAAATGTTACTATCAAGAACCTACTTTAGTATTCCTATTAAAGTTTGTTTCCAACTCATCTTACTAAAAATGAAGTTAGGCCTTTTGAAATTAAGGTAAAATTTGTAACAACACCGGTGTTGCCAGCGAGTTAACAGCCGAAACGGCCAATTTGCCATTCAAAGGGCCAAATTTGTGGAGCTTTGACAACTAAATTGTTGCCAGCAGGTGATAATGGCGTAATTTCCCCCAATTTACGGGAAAATATGGGTATCAAATGTTATTTAACGAGAGATGGTGGATTTTTTAAACAATTTTCTCTTGCTGTAAACAATAAACAATGGACGCGGGAGTTTTTAAGTGACAAATTTTACGTAAAAAAACGCTTAACGTAACACTTACATTTTAATATCCAGATTTAATAGAAAATATAAACACAAAATATGAACTAAGTAGACTTTGTAACTTGTATATTCTTAGGTGCCTATAGGCTTGCAGAATATTTAGCTTGATAATAGAAGTAAATAGGTATGATAGTAAAATAAGATGAAATATTATAATTAAATTTCTTTTAAAAGGAAAACAATATTAAATTGAAAATGTATAAGACGATCTCGCGACTATTACAGCAATATCGTGTCCACCAAATAAATTAAGAATATAAAATTTCAGCATAAAGTAAATAAAAAAAAGAAAATATATATTAACGCTAGACTATTGTCAGCTCAATCGTGCTACGATTATGGAAACTGTAAAGGTTACGAAACGTCACCCAATAAACTAAAATAAAATACGCGAGTTAAATCCGTTTATAGTTGTTTCGTTCAAATCTATACTTCTATACTAATATTATAAAGCTGAAGAGTTTGTTTGTTTGTTTGTTTGTTTGTTTGTTTGAACGCGCTAATCTCAGGAACTACTGGTTCGAATTCAAAAATTCTTTTTTTGTTGGATAGACCATTTATCGAGGAAGGCTTTAGGCTATATAACATCACGCTGCGACCAATAGGAGCGAAGAAACAGTGGAAAATGTGTAAAAAACGGGGAAAATATGAAGCCTTATAAAGAATTACTATTCCACAGCTAGTATGTAATAACTGCGAAGAAACGCGCATCAGAAATTATTAAAATATATATCATTGTATGGAGTATTATAATATAATAATATAAGATCAAAGACTGAGAATATGCCTACATCTACCTGTCCGAGAAGCCAATAAAGCGGTGTGCACACAGTGTAATCCCACCGCAAACTTACCGTGAATAAAGATAAGTATGCATAATGGATCTACTGATTCAAAAGATTAAATTGTTAATAATTCATCTAATAACAATAGATTGCAACTTTAGCGTTAAACTATTGTCAGCTCAGTCGTGCTACGATTATGGAAATTGTAAAGAATCCGAAACGTCAGCAAATAAAATACGCAAGTTAAATCCGTTAATAGTTGTTAAATCGAATGTGTAATAACCGCGAAGGCATCAGAAATTATTATAATAGATTGCAAGTGTTACCTTTTATGGGCATATTTCTTCGAACCATTGTTATCATATAATTATTATATACATTGCTTAACTATCTAAAAGTTATTTTATTATCAGCCCCCTGAACAAGTGCAAATCGATAATATTGTACAGACGAAAGGAATTCAAATTTGTGTGGAATCAATTCCATTCCATAAGCGAATTTTTTTTTAATTTTTTGACTTTTATTTAGCGAACTGAGTTACGACCATTTCATATTTTGCATTTGTTTCGTCCATAGCTATTTAACTATCAATTGGCAATTACTTAGGGACCCTAGTCTACCTTTTGGAGCTTAAACGACAATTTTATGTACAAAAAAGTTTCACGACCAAATAGACTACGCGAACAATCTGTATCTAATTAATTTTTAAATGTCACTAAAGTTACATTAAGCAGCTTTGATTGTCAGTAAGAAAAAGCTTGACAGTAACCTATAAGTATGTACACTAATATGTCAAAATATGTAAGTTCATGGTTTCAGCGTGTAATTTTCTCGTAGATAACTGAAGTTGAATACTCGCGATAAGCTGTCTGCTGTAATCCAGCTCGACAACTCTTCCCACGACTTTGCAACCAAGAAACTAATACCTTCGGCAGTACAGCCTTTCAAACATACCTATATACTATACTATATAAATATATATACCTGATCATTATACGCAGTGGTTCTTTGCCGGTAGCCTACAGACCACTAGGGTAGTATTTTGAAAAAAAGAATTTCTGCTGAACTAGTAGACTCATCTGAGTTCTAAAAGTATTTTAAAGACCTTTTTACTAATTAATGATTCGGTTTGTACTCAGAATACTTAGGCAGTTCGCAAGGTAGTTAAATCCAAGGTATTTAACTGCAAGAAAAGTTAAGTGTACTTAAATATGGAATTATCGATGGTTACTTACTCTGAAATCCAATTGAAAAAGACATTAAGTAGGTATAAGCAGAAATGTTGTAGGACGTTAATTATTAGGTACCTACTTACCTACGTTAAAATTAAAACGTCATTTGCATGGAGGATAGAAACTAACGAGGGGTCATATAGTTAACGGAAGTATGTAACCCCTAGTTTATGCCAAATCATTTCCGTTCTATTATTATTCTATAACGTCAACGACAGCAGAAATTATAGAATTTCTTAATATCGAGACTACAGTTCTCTCGTAACATACATTTGTTTGTTTACGAAAAATTTACAAGAATCAAGTTTAGTAAATAATTAGAATTTCTATCTTGACGCGACAGACTGACGGATGGCGGTGCTAAAAGAAATGGACCCATTTTTTACGTCAACGGCGCTCCTGACATTCCTAAGGTTGAAAACATACGGGCTTTTTCTTTGAACGGGTCTGTTGACTTTTAGTAGAGTCTATGCCACTTTAATAACGTTTTAGTACCTAATTAGAAGAATTTGCAGAAAAAATACTATTTTGGTTCCATGATCCAATTTTGAAAAATTGTAGGTACCTAATAATAATCAAAAGACTAGGCTACGTGTACTATTACATTAAGATGAAAATGATTATCTGTAATGTTATCAATGTTTTTGTCATCATTAATCATTAATGATTATATTTTGCCATAATATATAATAGGTCACTATAGCAATATAAATAGTGTCAGCAAAAAAAACTACACGGCCAACAATAAGCTGCGAAAATAATTAGTTAGGTCAGTAGATGCTTAAAACTGAACATAAAGAAATATTTTATTAAAAAAGGCTTAAAGCGGCGTTTAAATTAATTATAAAGAATTGAATGTTTTGTTGCGAATTAGCCCAATAACAGGAGATAGGAGGGAAATCAGTGAGACAAGCGCAACAGGTACCGGCGCGAGGAATGCTAAGCGAGGCTTGATTTTTAAAAGAATTCACAAAATCAGGACAATTTCAGAATATCGACTTAGTAGAACGTCTATTCTAAGAGGACATTCTTAGAAAAAGATGGTAAATAAAAAAAGGCTTAGAAACTTTTAGTTAAATAAGGATTGAGAAAATTTGATAATAATTTCTGATGACTCACGTATTTTATTTTTTTGGCTGACGGTACGTTTCGCATAAGACTATTGTCAGTCAGTCGTGCTACGATTATGGAATCAATAAAGGCTCCGAAACGTCAGCCAATAAAATAAAAAACGCAATTAAATCCGTTTAAAGCTGTTTCATTCCAAATTATGATATTCATAGTCAGTTTTTTTAAGCAGTTTCTCTTTGATTACAATTTTACAGTTGGATCAAAAAGATTATCGGTTCCAACTGTTAACTAGTTTTCATATATGCCGTGTTAATATTTTTATTTTTATTTCTTTTTCCTAATTTTATTTTATTTGCTGACAATTCGAAAATTTGTAATTTCCATATTTATAGCACGACTGAGCTAACACTTACTTAAGTTTTATTTTCGCAAATTAATCCGTTATAGTTTCATTCCAATTATTCCATTTTTGTGTCATTTGTGTGTAATTCAATGTAGAAAAATAAATATAAAAATGTCCTGATCGCTTTTATGGTGAATGTTATTGGTTTTTTTTATTCATTTTGTGTAAATTTCCCAATTTTCTAATAGCCTCCCTCCGCCGCGAGTAACGAAGCATGCATGATGCGCGGCGCAGTAAATACTGATTAAGAAAATCCTCGGATTTATTATAAGGAATTCATGATTTGTGGGTGTTCCGCTTGAACGTCTTTTAAATATTTTTTCCCTATTAACGAAATATGTAACGCATATTTCGCCCCAATATTGTTAGCATTGAGAGATCATGATCATATGCACGTATGATCATATAACATTATATCACATGGATATCAGGGCGTCTAGTGTTTGTTATTTTTTTAGGTTTTTACTTTTACTATAGTCTAGTTTCACACCGAAATAATAAAAAGATCATGTTGCATGTTAAAGCTAGCATCTTTTAAGAGTTAGGTAATTTTAAATAAACTTTGAAAAAAGTAAAGCTATATGGCTTTGTTCTATGGGTTATTTATTATTTTAAAAGGTTATTATTACATTTAAACCTTTACTACATGACGCATAAGGTTATATTGTCTATTTCTACTGGAATTCTTTTATTATTTTCCTCTTACTCTTTTCGGATTCTTTCATTCTTTATTTTTATAAGTTTTATTTATAACTTTTAATGTATTTTAGTGACTGTCCAGCTACAGCGAAAGATGCTATCTGATATACGCTGTAGGTATAATATTTTTATTAACTACCGATAGCTATAAGAATATTATTTTTACAACTGCTTTTAATCTTCTTTACTGACTTACTTACTTACTTGTGATTATAAGCTAAACAGAATGTATCCACGATAAATACACTTTGTTTAATGATTACTCCGTGTAATAAGTGAAATAATGAATTGGTTTGAAACGTACGATTCTATAGAAAAGATGATTATAATAAAAATTAGTTAAGACGCTTTTATTTAGTTTGATTATAATATAATTGTTATCAAGTTGGAGTATTATATTAAAAGCGAAATACTAGTTGTAATAAAAAGTTTAGAAAATTCTGAGGTGTCACGAGACGAACCTAAAATGCTCAGTACCTCTTGTATTCTTATATAATTATACATAATTATTTTAGTAAAAAACAAAATATTGTTATCAGTGATAATATTCCATCATTTTACAATGATTTATTTACTTAAGTCATCGTTAAAAATATTATGAACTCAGATTATTATTATACTAATATTAAAATACGAATTACTCTAAGCACTAACACTTTTATAGATGCATAAAAACAACTCGTATAAAATTATTGCACTATTATTTTGCTACGATATCGAACCCTACTTTGATTATTATATTCTGTTGAAATCTAATTCTACTACTACTTTCAGAATTTACTACTTAAACATATTTCATTCATTATATATATTTTACGTCGTAATTAAAAGTAAAATCAAAGAATGTTCATTTATAATGCACTAACATAATTTAAAAATAAAAAGACAGTCACAAAAACTGTCAAAAACAAAGACACATTTTAAAAAAGACACTTAGAAAAACTTACCCCATGGCCATGTCTTGGTATCGGAACAACGCTACGGCTACGGGATACGCGCTACGACGAGTGAAGCTACGCCGCGTAGCGCCGCCTTATATACCGTAACGGCTGATAACACGCTATCCGGACACGTCTACGAATATACGTCGTAGAGCCTCTACGACCTATACCTACATATATAGTATATGTACTATATGAATACATAGACGTGGTCAAGGATTGAGTTGGTATATAATATGACGTCTGAAATTTAATTAAAAGCTAAGGAAAATGTAGAAAAAAGGACTACGCCTAAATAAGCTATTTGCCACTTTTATAGCAGATAAACGTCTTATGAGATTATGAAATTGAATAAATTATCCAACGGAGAAACGATAGTAGATAATTAGTTATTTATGTAGGTACACTCAGGTACAAAATAAAATTATGCTTCTAATTATACTCAGGTACAGCTCAAACAATATTTTTTTAAATGCAATTTATTTTCTATTATAACATAAGTATAAAAGGAAATTTGAAATATTTTACGAAATAATTACTTGGATAAAAATAATAATGCAAAATTCATACTCATTTATTCTAGTCCTAAACTAAGCAAAGCTTGTGCTGTGGGTACAATACAATGGATAAAATTAAATTAATATAATAAAATCCAATACTCAGGTACAAATTAAACAAATCATGTATGTATATAGTATATACAATGTCAGCCCCCAGCAGGATTCGAACCCGCAACTTTCAGTTTAGTGGTCAGAAAGAGACCACTAGATAAATATTAATTAATTATTCGTTCTTATTGGTTGTTTTTAGATTTAAATACTAAGTACTATGTAAGACGTGCATTCCATAAATACACGATATGGTTTGAGTGCCTACCCCAACGCACCTTCACTGCACGCGCCTGGTTCTCACATATTTATTTATTTATTGAGGGTTACCAACAAATTACAGGACATTATTTCTGTATTATAGAATAAACTAATAATAATATAAAGTAGCTATTTGCTATTGATGTAGTAAAACATATACATATATATATTACTTAAGATATATTTTGAAATAGACAATAATTTCTCGAATGTATTCTTCGCCGTTATAATATAACAATATGCAATATGAACTTAGTATTAAAGTTTCATATTTAGGGGTTCCGTTAACTTTGTAATAGGAGCAGGGTTGAAACCCCGCGATCACTAGCGTAAATATATACTAATATAATGAAAAGGAAAGGTTTGTTTGTTTGTTTGGATTGAACAGGCTCTTAAACGACTAGACCGATTTGAAAATTCTTTCACTATTGGCTACACTATTCCGGAGTGTCATACGCTATAAAAAAAAGGGAACCGGGCGACGCCGGGGCAGGTCGCTAGTCATCAAGGGCGTGCATTGCATATAGGCACAGTGTTACTAATGTATGGAGTGCCTACCCTAGCGCCATACTTACGCTTTCCCCACTGCACGCGCCTGCTACTCATGTATATACCCAACAAGTAAAATCAGTACTGATAAGAGAGTTCGTGCAACAAATCATATATTTCAAAATACTTTATATCAGAATACTTATGTAAAATACATAAATAAATCGGTAGATATGTAATAAGTTCTAAATTGGACATAATCACTAAGTAAGGATTTACAGCAAACAATCAGTAATTTGTGTACAAAAGTTACTTCAATGAGGGCCACCGCCTGCCAGAAATCCGCTAGATGCGCTAGTGTAGAATGAGGTCTAGCTGTCATGTTCCACCAATGAGAGGCAAGCTACTGCCCTGTGACTGGTGGTACATGACAGCTGGACCTCATTCTACACTAGCGCATCTAACGGATTTCTGACACGCGGTGGCCCTCATTACGCACATACAAATCGATAACTTCAACATTATCAATTTATTTTTTTATTTAGGGTTTCCAACAAATGACACATTATAACTTACCTATATCTGTTAAATTTAGACAGAGCATAATTTTATTTTGTACTCTTTCCAAGTACCAACTATTATTTATCATCTATTTTATATGAATTACAATGCGAGTAGTCGCATAGGAAAAAATCGCTACATGGGCCGCCTTTACAATGAGGTCCAGCTGCAAATAGCGGGTTTTTGGCAAGATGGCCCCTTCCGCGGAATGACAGATAGTTAGCGCTAGTTACAATTAATTATAAATAAGCATAGCAATTCTGACGAAGGCCAAAATCATATAAAACATATTTTTGTTTCGCTAACGGGTCCTTGATAGCGCCATGCTGTGTTAACGTTCTCACGAGACGATAACGCTAACCTTTTATCACCACAATTGGTTTCCAGATAATAAATAGGTACTCGTAGAAAAAAATATTTGAACCAGATTCAACAGAGCCAAACAAAATATTACAAACTAGCGGTTCGCCCCGGCTTCGCACGGATCCCTAATTTTTTTCAAAATATTCTATAGCCTATGTTACTCAGGGGGAACGTAGCTTCCCAACAGTGAAAGAATTATTAAAATCGGTCCAGTAGTTTTTGAGTCTATTCATTACAAACATACAAAAATTGGTACAAATCTTTCCTCTTCGTTCAGGTACCTACCCCTAAGGTGAACACTGACGTCATGCTTAAAAAAACGCTGATTCTGAAGATCTTAATTAAATTTCAAAATGTGGAGTCTCATTAAAATTTCTGTACTTTTATTTCATTAACAGTTATTATTATTCTAATCCTAACTAATATTATAAATGCGAAAGTAACTCTGTCTGTCTGTCTGTCTGTCTGTTACGCTTTCACGCTAAAACTACTGGACCGATTTAAATGAAATTTGGTACACAGAAAGTCTGGAGCCCGAGAAAGAACATAGGCTACTTTTTAACCGACTTCAAAAAGGAGAAGTTCCACGCGGACAAAGTCGCGGGCAGAAGCTAGTTCGGAATAAAACAACTATAAACGGATTTAACTCATATTATTGGGTGACGTTTCGGAACCTTCACAATGTTCATAATCGTAGCACGACTGAGCTGACGATAGTCTAACGCTAAGTAATTATTCTCTTCATTAGTGATACAGTAAATAGAAAGAATACATCCCACATGCAAAACAATTACAACAGACAGGCTGCAACAAACACAGTGACACATGTCCCGTCCCGTGACGCGGAGGAAAGAGGTTTCAAGATAAAACCGTCACAAGTCCATAAACGTATTAAATGATAACGTGACGGCCATTAATGCCTTTTATCAATATTCAATTAATCGTAATGGAGTAAGCCGATTAGGTCCCCGTTATGTAATATTAATTCGTGCGGATTGACTTTTAGCATTTACTGTTTTTGTGTTACTTCCTTTATTAATAATAATTAATAAGATTAATTGGTTTTGGTGTATTTCCGTACTTAAACAGAGTTGGGAAAGATATTGCGAATGCATATCACTACATAGTATTTATAAAACAAAGTCGCTTTTTCTGTCCCTATATCCCTATGTACGCTTAAAACTATAAAACTACGGATTTTGATGCGGTTTTGTTTTAATAGATACCTAGAGTGATTCAAGAGGAAGGTTTATAGCACCCGTGTGACGCCGTGGCGGATCGCTAGTTATTTTTATAAACTATTGTAAGTACATCCAACAAAATATTTACCTTCAGTTGATTAAAAAACGAATACACAAAAGCCTGGGTGATTTTTTACGTAAATACGGTTTTGTACCCGATGAGACACATCACAAAAAAGGTAACTCACCTGGATTTTTTTGAAAAAAATGTAATTGAATACATGTATGTATATATCTATATCTATGCTAATAAAATAAGGAGGAAAGGTTTGTTTGTTTGGATTGTATAGGATCCGAAACGACTGGATGGATTTGAAAAATTCTTTCACTGTTGGGAAGCTACACTATTCCCGAGTGACATAGGCTATAAAAAAAGACGATTTGTGGGAAACCGGGGCGGCAGCTAGTCCTTAATAATTAAGAAATTACATGATGTTATATATGTTTATAAGGTACACATCCCCACGGTAGCATCTCAGGTAAAAATATTTACTACATTTAAGGTAAAAAAAATTCTGTCCTCCGGCCGGAAAGCGCCAACTTTCTGGCCGCTGCGCTAAATGAAATTGCCGCTTTCTGGCTTCGTCGAACAGAAAAATAGTATACTGACCTCGGCCAGTAAATAAAAGGCCTAGGTGCGTAATGTACTATTACCACTTAACATTATGACAGTTGTGGAATTATTTATTCTTAAACAAGTTCCAACATTAAATTAATATGCATAGAGTGTTGTGTAGAAGTTGTCTAGCGGCGTTCTGACGAGACAGAGTGGATTCAGTAATTTGCTTTCAAACTTTTACTTTATACTGAGACTAGCTGTCCGCCCCGGCTTCACACGGATCCCTTTTTATATAGCCTATGTCACTCGGGAATAGTATAGCTTCCCAATAGTGTTTTTTTTTTTCAAATCCGTCCAGTTGTTTTGGAGCCTATTCAATCCAAACAAACAAACCTTTCCTCTTTATAATATTAGTAGGTATAGACTAGATTCCCGCCCCGGCTTCGCACGGATACCTATTTTTTTTAAATATAACTTAGCCATGTCATTCAGGAATAGTGTAGCTTCCCAACAGTGATTTTTTTTTTCAAATCTGTTCAGTCGTTTTAGAGCCCAATCCAAACAAACAAACCTTTCCTCTTTATTATATTATAGGTAGTATAGATTTGATATGTACTTACTAGTCGAAATAAAATAAGGACCACTTGCCGCGACGGTGTCATTCTGTATCAAAGTTAAAGTAACTTGATTAGTCATTATTGATATAAATTGCAAGTAGTTGTCTATATCGACTCGATTAAATTGGATTATCCTTTTTTTGTTGTGATTTTAACGATCAAGAGAAGAAATGCATAGAAGGAAATTAAAAGTTTTTCGGAAAAAAAAATATGGCGGTACGAAGTTCACTGGTCTTAGGATAAATTCTTTTACCTGAGAGCAATTTGTAAAACCCGTACATACATAAATACAATCATTTGTGTGGGTTCAGCGCCGTTAGTTACCATTACCAACAATCGATTGAAAGCTCCACAGGTGGCTGTGGAATGAAACACCGCGTAAACCTTACGTACCACAGCCTTTAATCTATATCTATACTAATATTATAAAGAGGAAAGATTTGTATTTTTGTATGTTTGTAATGAATAGGCTCCGAAACTACTGGACCGATTTCAAAAATTCTTTCACCTTTGGAAAGCTACATTATCCCCGAGTAACATAGACTATATAATATCACGCTAGGTCTTATAGTTGCGGAGCAGTAACCGAAAATGTTTCAAAAACGGGGGAAAAGTATCGTTTCTGAGGCCTTCCGTGGCGTGCGCTGAGCATATAGTTAAGTTATACAAAAATGCTTTATGGGTGAATTGTTCATCTTAACATTATCTTTAAAAAAGTCCGCGAGAGCATATGTCTATCTTTTATAGTTTACCCATAAAAAAAATCTTAAGTCCCCCCGTGCGAAGCCGGGACGGGCCGCTAGTATATTACTAAAAACATGTCTTTTGTACCTACATATTATACATCTGTTTTTATGTGATCTGAACCTGAAATATCTACACTATTCTAAACAATTCACACCAATTAATCTAGTCCAAACAAAGCTTGTACTATGGGTAGGTACTAAACAACAAATAAACATACATAATTACATATAAGACATCCAGCGAGCCTATGATGAACTGTCGAATCGACATCTTGTCGACATAATATAGAGAACGTTGTCGACAAGGAGAAGGTTTTTCGTGTCGATATTATTCCGTTGTTGAAATAAAAGACGACATCCACATGTCAAGATTTCTCGTTGTCGACAACCTTACCGATTTTTGACAAATAACAGCGAGAATAAGACGACATCGAAATGACAAGATGTCGACTCGACAATTCATCATAGTCTCACAGGGCTCAGGTAGAGATACCAATGCTGATCACACTGACATCTGCCCCTATAAGGCTTCGAACCTTGAAGGCGCGTGCAGTGTGGTCGCGCATGTACTACTTCAGGGTAGGCACTCCATACATTTATACCATTGTGCCTATATGGAATGCACGCCCTTGCCTACTAAGGTACAACTTACTTAGTATCAATTAGCTTTTCGGTAAAAGCTTCTAGGTAGGGGTTCCATAGTACTAATGAATATTGGGAAAAGGGTAAGTAGGTATATGGAATTATAAGAGCTTATCTGCAGAGAAAATATAATAATTTTTGATACCTTCGCGGTTATTACCTACCCATAAGAATGAAAAAAATATAATGAATTTAACTCGTGTGTTTTTGTTTATTTGCTTACGTTTCGAAAAGCTTAGAGTTTTTATATTTGTAGATGACTGAACTGACGATAGTCTTACATTAAAGTAAAGTTTAGTTTTAGTGTACAATTTTCGAAACGTCAGCAATTAAAATAAAATACGTGAGTTAAATCCGGTGTAGTTGTTTTATTGTGAACTTAACTAAATCAATTTAAAGTTTTCATTCCCTCAAACTCTTCAAAATTCCCATACAGACGTCAAATTCATTTTGCAGATTTTATCAGTTATTCAATATATGTCATTTTATTACTATAGGCATACCATTTGACATAATAATATGCATAATATGTGCAATATGTCGCGGAGTTCTGCATTCATTATAAAATTGTATGAAAATAAGGGAGATGTTACACTATTGTCTTGACATAACCTTTAAAAGTTATAAAAATACTGATGCACCTATTTATTGTGATTAAAACACGTCGCTAACATATTTTTTTAATAATTTCTGATGCCTTCGCGGTTATTACACACTGGAATGAAACAACTATTAACGGATTCACTTTAGCGTTAGACTATTGTCAGCTCAGTCGTGCTACGATTATGGAAACTGTAAAGAATCCGAAACGTCAGCTAATAAAATAAAATAAAAATACGCGAGTTAAATCCGTTAATAGTTGTTTCATTCCAATAATTTTTAAAGGTTCCGTGCCCAAAGAGTAAGACACTATTACTGAGATTGAGCTGTCCCTCTGTGACCAGGCTATATATACCAAGGGCGTGCATTCCATTCCGGCACAGTGCCACTAATGTATAGAGTGCCTACCCTGGCGCCATACTTTCGCTCCCCTCACTGCACGCGCCTGGCACTACCCATCTCAAAAAATATTGTTAAAATTTGAACACCTGTAAATTGTATGAAGCAGTTTCTACTTTCTATTTTGCAATTGAAACCTTTGTAATGATTTTTTTTTATTATAGTCTCGAGTATAAAGTCCTTTAGTTGTGAAACTCGTGTTAAGTGGGTGATGCACGGCGACAGGCATTTCTATTAGATATCGTATTTGAATTGCCACCCTCGGCTCGAACCGGAATCTTTTATGCTTGGAAATATTAATCCAATACAGTTTACATATATATATATATATATATTACTCTATGTACGAGGAACATTTTATTAGAAATCTTTTATTCTGTTGACGAATTCAATCCAAAATATTCCTATTATTTTTATTGTTAAATTGTATGGAATGATATATTACGTAAATTATTCCGTTTAACAAATTGTATTGACGACCAAGTGAGATAAATCTGTTCTAATCATCATCTTGTAAATTATCATTGATATATTATTCGAATACAGAAAAATTGCCTTATATATTTACGAGGAGTCTAGAGGAATTATTGAATACTTAAGTATTGTATACAATTAAATTTTAACATTGTTTGCATTCAGCCTACTTATAGGTACCTACTTCCTATATATTACAAACGGATTGTATGTAGAGTACTCAGTTAGTTTACTTAGTAGGTATCACACTTGAGAGTTCTTAAGATATTATGACACAGGCTTGCAGACCCACAGGTAGGTAAGTAAATAACGTTTGCCCTAACTATAGATTGTTATCATCGAAGTCTGAACCCCCGACCTCGCGCTCACTCCGCTATGTACAAACACGTCTAAATTACGACTAAATAAACATTTTGCTGGTGATTCGTAGTCTCTCCCCACAATTTCATTAAACCGCGTCGTGGAGAAATGCCCAATATGCCCGAATTGCAAACAATATGAGCCGTAAAATACAATACGTATAAATAGGCATAAATAATGATGTATTTTTCCGGAATATATGGAAATAAATGAACCCTTTCATGGTGGAAATATAGGTGTACGTTTTCTTTATATATTTTTTGGTAGGTGTATCTAGGTGTTGCGGAAAAAATAACAGTTAATAAAAATACAAATGTTTATCAGGATGTTTATAGAGAGTTTTTTGTTTTTTAGGATGTCTAGATAGATATTTAAGATTGTCCTTAGTTCAAGTTTTGCTTAGTTTGAAACTGAATCGACGAGTGTATTTTCCCCCAGTTATTTTTATTTTGATGAGGTACGTAAAGGTAGCTAGTACTCTTTCTTGATAGTAGGTACATTACTATAGTCCTATATCTATAGTATACCTATGTTCATATTAAAAAAACAGGTTAATTTACTATACCTCGCTATAAAGCAATTAATACGGACTCAACTCGTGTACTTAAGCACCTACATAATATTTTTTGCTGGCGTTTTAATAACTTTGCGTCTACGAATGTGGGTTTTCGAAACGTCAGCATAAAAGTAATTTGTTTTTTCAAAGCATTAGGTTTATCTACTTTATCGTTAAGTTTACCTACAATATGTGGAAACGAATGAACGTGGCTAAATAAAGTAATAATAATATGCTGTTTGTAGATAGATAAAAAGAAACGATACGACGCGACGTTTACCGAAAAAATATGAAATAAAAATATATCGTTATTTTTGTTGCTCCTGAGTAAATAATACAGATTCGATTATAATTGAAATATTATAATATAATTATGCATTAGCTTGAATTAGTAGGTATTTTCTTTACAAGAGCATATGATTGGTTTACCTACACACAATGTCCAAAATTGTTTTTTTTTTTAACATCTTTGGACAATTCACACCAATTTATTTTGTTACCTACATCTAATTATTGTTTTTTTTTTACTAAAGAAAGTAAGACTAGGTATTGTTAAATTTAAGCTAATTTTATGGATGAAGTAAGTAATAACTCTACCTAGCATTATGCAGTAAAATCATCACAAGCGATGACGATTGAATCCCTCAGCATGCTCAGGAGTCAGAATTCTACAGTTCGACACTGTCCTCATAAATAAACTTTAGAATATCAATCGAGCATACCCTTGCAAAATATGCATAAAAATAATATCTATGTAAACATAATTATAACATAATAATTCACAAATTAAATCGCCCCTCGATAATAACTCGCGGAGGCTTTAATCACCTCCTCTATCGGTCGTTTGTCTAAATTTCTTTGAGGGACCATGTTTTGAATTTTATTATGCTGCGGCCGTCTTCTTTGTAATTTGCCCGCGTAATTGCTCTTCATAACGGCCGATTATTAGAATTAGACCCCAGAGAAACAATAATAGACAATCTAGGGAAATTATTCTCGAAAATCATGTGTTTTAAAAAGTTCTCAACTATGTATCTAAGTAGGTACCTACCTACTATATTTTTTTGTGATAATAGAACTAACATTTGAGTATAAGTAACGTAAAAAGAGTATTTATCACAACTAACCTATTGCAGTGCTACACTCATACTCGTAATATTTTTGGTAAGTGACATATGCTTGGCATAAAGCATAAAGTCAACGACAGTTTACTCATGTTAATCCAAAATAAAAGTACCTACTTAACTAAATATAATCAACATCACTCCGTTTCGTTTCTCAATGAATGATTTTTGGATACATCATTGTGTTGTCACTGTTGCCAATATGCAAGGACGAGCGCATTATAACTACAGCGAAGTATTCCGGGCGGCACCGCTTCAAGCCAGTCCTGGTGAACGGCGAGCGCGTCGGCCGCGGCCAGGTGCCTTACATAGTCTCTTTAAAAGAACCACATCATTTTAATTCCACTGTTATCGTCTGGGTAAATCTATGTGGGGGAAGTATTATAAGCGAAAGAAAAGTCTTGACAGCTGCGCATTGCTTCGAAAACGATGATTTCGCGTACACCAGCAACCCGACCTCGCTGAGAGTGGTCGCTGGCGACCTTCGCAATCACATCCAGACTTCTACAGAGCACACTGAAGCCGACCACAGAACAGATGTGCAGTGGAGGCGTATAGACAAAGTCGTACTACATTCAGAGTTCATGTTCCCAATCAATGATATAGCGCTAGTGTTTGTAGCGAGACCGTGGATTTTTAATGACTTTGTAAACTTCGCTAACCTCGCTAGCAGCACAATAGACTATCCAAACACGTGTTATTCGTCCGGTTACGGTAGAATAGGGCATGGTGATGGAGCGCCAGAGTCTCAGGCCCTCCTGCAAGCAAGGACCGATGTGATGCCGAGGTACTTGTGCTCTTATATCTATGGGATGGATATGGACTCGTTTATTTGTACGTTCTCCGTTGCGAGTGACGTAGCGTCGGGGGATTCTGGTGGTCCCTTGATCTGTAGGTTTAGTATGGCCTTGGAGGATAGGAATGATAGAGATATGCTAGTGGGAGTGGTGAGCGGAAAGAATTTTGATAAAACAACACTTTACACGAGAGTGTCGGCGTACAAGAAGTGGATTGATAACAATAAAGGTTCTACGCTGAAAGTAAATGTGATGTTTATAATTTTTTTGTTAATATTTTGTATTTCGTGATTGAAAATGTGCCTTTGTATGAATTGGAATAATTAAATCTGCTTTTAAGAATATATCTTTACTTATTTAGCTATCAGCGAAGACGTGCACCCACTCCTGCGCGAGTCGGATCCGCAGGAACCTTCCGTCCCCTGAATGAGAAGCTTCGGCTGAGGCCATCAGGGCCTCTATTGGTGTTGACGGAACACATGTGATACCCCTCTCCCTACTCTAAGGGGGGGTTAAAATGCTAATTTACAGCTTAAATGCGTTTCACCTGGACGCTTGCCTGCAGTAAAAAAAGCAAGCAAATCTATATCTATACTAATATAACAAAGAGGAAAGGTTTGTTTGTTTTCCTTTGGATTGTATAGGCTCCGAAAAGACTGGACCGATTTGAAAAATTCTTTCATTGTTGGGAAGCTACACTATTCGCGAGTGTCATAGGCTATAAAAAAGGGATCCGTGCGAAGCCGGGGCGGACAGCTAGTATTGCAATGAAGGCAGCAAGCCAACATCGGTTCAATCATCAGTTCAAAAATCCTCTGTCAATTTTGATAGGTACTAAATAGGTACCTAAGATAAATTTGACTAAGCTACTTTTAGTCTGAACTATTAAACCATAGAAATATAGTAGGTATTATTTTAATTGCAGCAGAAATGCTCTGTTTCTAATTAACTTTTCTTAAGGAAAATTGATATCTTTGTACGTAGCTTAAAATTATTTTATGCATTACCTGTTCAATGCATTTTTAATTGCACTGTTGGGTTTCAATTTAAAAGGGCAGTTAATCTTGTCAGGGTTATTAATATAGGGGTTATACAAACTCCAATATCGTTCAAGAAAAGATAACCTTCTATTTAGTATAAAGGAATTAAAAAAAGACATGGATTCGATATAAAATAAAATTATTTATTTACCATTTATAAACAATAAATTGTCTTTTATAAAATAGTTTGGTATCAAATACCAACTATATACATAGAGTAACCATAACATTTGTATAGTGCTTGCATGCGCGCCGACCATACTTTTTTTATTTCAATTTTACTATATATATATATTTATATGAACATATTATAATCACTACTCCTAATAGAATAGTGACTTAACTCAAAATGTGTCGCCACAAGAATTCAAATTTAAATGTAACACAATATTTTGGTTTGATTCACAATTTTATGAAAACAGCGAATTATTCGACTTCTACACGAGGCTGCTTTTAACCCACAAATATTGTAATATGTGCCTTATGTTTTAACATCAAGGTCGGATTTGTTTTATAAATAAAATAAGATAATATTTGATCTAAATTTGTTTTGATTGAAGTATGGCCAGCGCACTCGACACAAAACAGAATTGAGTTGTTAAATGCTTCAAGTAGGTTAATGCTAGAACTTGGCGGACACACTACCGTGTCTATCTACCTACAATATATACAATACAATAGAACTTTGGAATGAAACAACTATTAACGGATTTAACTCGCGTATTTTTATTTTATTTTACGTTTCCATAATCGTAGCACGACTATAAAGAATTCGTGCTACGATTATGGAAACTGTAAAGAATCCAAAACGTCAGCAAATAAAATAAAAATACGCGAGTTAAATCCGTTAATAGTTGTTTCATTCCAATGTGTAATAACCGCGAAGGCATCAGAATTTATTACAGTAGAACTTGTTTTATTCTTAAATTAACAACGATAAATTGTATCGCCCCGCTATTGAGAACTTTAAATATTTTGGAATAGAACGATTATAATGTATTTATTCTGACATTTCGAAACTTTATTGTTCACATATTCGTAGCAAACTGACAGTCTGCGCGAGTTAAGTTATTATTGTTTTTTTTTTCAATAGGTATGCAATAACCAAAGGTCAACTTTTCAATTAAATTTCATAGTGAATTTTTTCATTAAACGCTCAGTAACAATACAGAATTAAAACAAAATATAGGTACTTAGGTAGGTAAATAATTCAACAAAATTCCTTTTCTGTCCTCCGGCCAGAAAGCGCCAACTTTGTGGTCGCTGCGCTAAATGAAATTGCCGCTTTCTGGCTTCGTCGAACAGAAAAATAGTATACTGACCTCGGCCAGTAAAATAATAAAGCCTCAGATCACATAATTGTCAACTTTTTCGGTAATAATACAAAACCAGAACAAAATATAGGTACTTAGGTACATAGTTCAACAAAATTCCATTGGTAAATCCTTTAGACGTCACATAATTCTCTATGCTATATATTTTTTTTATTTATGTCACTCGGTAAAATTACTGTCCAGACACGTGCAGTGGCAGAGTGTAAGTATGGCGCCAGGGTAGGCACTCCATATATAGTGACACTGTGCTTGTATGGAATGCACGCCCTTGTTACTGTTATTTGAATCGCGACGCTCTTTCCAATTTATATTACCTCGCTCGCTGGTTTTTTTTCTTAAACACATTTTTGCTCTTGGGGGCCGTCCATTAATCACGTGATCTTTTTTAAGCATTTTTAGCTTCCCCCCCTTGGTGATACATGGTTAGGTTTAAGACTACCCCCCATCCCCCACTCAACATCACGTGTATTGTTAGTATTTACAAAAATCTTATTTTTTTTAGAATATTATCTTAAATACATGTATAAAGTATAATCTAATTTATTCTGAAATTAAGGAACATGATAAAAATATCTAGACAGAAAAAATATATTAAAAAAATATATATAAAAAAAAGAAAAAACTAAATACACGTGATATCTTACTACACCCCCCTCCCCCCTCGTGACATTTCGTGATTTTTGTCAAACCCCTCCCCCTTTCAAGCCTCACGTGATTAATGGATGGACCCTTGTAGCAATAAATTTTATTGTTATAATAAGCCTTACATCTAATTATTATCTCATAAGATTGTTTCGATATAAAGATATTTTCGCTTAAGACCTAATGCAACAACTATACCTACTTACAACGCTTGAAATATATAATCACGACTATATTTTAATATGGAGTAGGTTATGGAGACAAAACTAGTACAGTAATCTTTGGACAATTCACACAAATTATAGTCCCAAACTAAGCAAAGAAAACTATGGGTACTAGACAAACAAATACATAATATAAGACATTCAAGACACAGGTATAGATGCTTGACATCTGCCCCTAGCAGGATTCGAACCCGCCTCTAGTTTCATAGTCAGGCTCTGACCACTAAACCAATAACCGTCTAAATATGAAATTTAATTGTTTGTGTGGTAATACTCATACCTTATTTTTTTTTATTATTAATGCAAGATATCGTCCGCATAGTTGTTCTTAAACTCCATATTAAGATAAAATAGCAGCATTTTGCAAAATATTCTACTTGGCGTCAATATTTTTTTATACAAATGAATTATTGATTGATTATTTGAATGTGTTATAAATTAGTGAAAAAAATATGATTTATACAAAACTCAGTCCATAATAATTTATTTTACAATTAATTTGGTTACTTTGTTCTTAAAATAATCCTAAATACTGTTAGAAATGCGTCAAATAAAAGAATTACTAAAAATAATCATTACATTACGACATTGAAATAAGACAACTACGTATGTCGACTTAACTCGGGTAGATATAATGAATTTGTGCTGATTTCGAAATACTTTACAGTTCCCATTCGTAGCAAACTAAGTAGGCGATAGTCAGGCACTATATAGTTGTTTTATTCCAATGTATAATTATTTTATTAATGAAAAAATGTTTTAATAAATTTATTTATATAAATAATTTCTGTATTAATTCTTTGTTCACAGTTTGTGCAAGACTTCATTATTTATCAAATTCCACTGTTGAGGTTATTCGTTAAACACTTAATAATTACTAAAATACATACTTATTATACTTAAGAAACTATATGTACTTATTCACAAAATAATTGATAAATCGATATAAAATATCGAGACAAATTTTTTGCAAATAAAGAAATAAAAAATAACTAATAATATGGCAAAGTTAGTAAGACAGGTCTGTTCAGTTTAAACAAAATAAAAACTAACTTTTTACAATGTCCAATACATTAGTTATTCGTACTAAGACGGAAATAGGTATTCAATTTTCCACCTTAGTACCTGAACGTAAGGTTCAAAACTGTATACATAATAATATATTTGCCCCTGACTCTACAGAATCATGTTATTTTATTCTACATAATATCTTCCAGCTAGTTGCGATAGAAGTTGAAACATCCATACACACTTTTTCATGATAATTTAGTAAGTACTTATTTTATAGTACTTTTTTCTATGGTACGATGCAAATTTCAAATAAGAAGATAAAGTGTGTGGTAAGGCCGCGTGCTCACTTGTCCTGCAGCTGCACGTAGTTGGCGGGGAACAGTCCGTACGCGCCCTTACACATGCCCTGCCACCAGCCCTCGTCGATCTGTGATGGGGAGTTATTTTTTTTAAATACACGAATTAAAAAAAAAAAGTTATGCGATGTTCAGCAAGTTATATATCTAACATAAGGTTTTTTTATAAATGTTTTACTCGCCATGACAATACTACTAATAACTAACTAAAACACAATGTCTGCCTATACATAGGTGTTACCTGAAGGCTAATGAGATCATTATGGACCCTGTTGGGCACAGCAACATATGAGAGACGGAAATGGTTCATACTTAATAAAATAACATGGCGCATATTTATAATAAAAATAGCGGCCCCGGCAGACGTCGTCCTGCCCGTCCGATTGTCTCGTCAAAGATCTGTCAAAGTCTTCTGTCACTTACCGTCAACCACTTTGTATATAGGGTATAGAAAGATGTTGATTGTACACTTTTTCAAGATGTTTTTTAAATTTTCTCTACTTACAAACCTTCCCTGGACTTCCACGAATAATTCAAGACCAAAATTAGCCAAATCGGTTCGTGCGTTCTGGAGTTCAGGGAGGAAAACCCGATATATTTTTATATAATAGATATTACAATGAGGAAGAGTTTGTTTGTTTGGATCGAATAGGCTAATAAACGACTGGCCCGATTTTAAAAATTCTTTCACAGTTGGAAAGCTACACTATTCCCGAGTGACATAGGCTATAAAAAAAGGGATCCAGGCGAAGCCGGGGCGGGCAGCTAGTTTATAATAAAGTCCCTTCTTAACAGTACTCGTGTTATGAATACACACTATACTCACCATGAATACAAAACCAAGTATATATAGTACATAATCGCATATACACTACTAAAGTGAGTCAATTTAAAATTTATCGTTACTCCATTATGGATCCTAAGTTATCACATTTAAAATTGAGTTCGAGTAGTAACATAATATTGTTCAAACGCGTATACGGTTAGTTATATATTAAGTCAATAGATGTCACTTTGTTGGAATTAGAACGCGCTATCGACTTGTTCCCTCAAATGTGTATAGGTTTTCATAGATTTTAAATATATTCGAATTCAAGCAAAACTGTTTGAGTTTCATTTCCCTCCGACCTCAAACACATATTTCGAGTTAGGTCACTTTAGTACTGTATATGCGATATACATATATTTATATGGTCCGTGTTTAGCATTAGTGTTTCAACCCACACCAAGCTAGTTTTGAGATATCGGCGCTTAAAGTTTTTTGAGAACATTCTTCTTTTTCCGCTTATTTTAAGCAAAAAAATATTGTTATGTGTTATCATTTTCTTTTGTTGAAGTGCATAGATTAAGGATATAAATGTATTTATTTCAATAAATTCATAATTAAATAGAAAATACAGAAAAATGGTTAATGCTTATCGGCTATAAGGTTTATTACATTTAGCATTTATGTGCTAAGCCACATAACACTATGCAAAATTCTAATTTGTTCTTTTATAATGAATATATTTTACACTATTTTTTTGAAAATGTAAAATAATAAACAACTAACGTATTAAAACTTTAATGTAAGTACTTATTTATTTAGTTTTTATTGTTATAACATGTTTTAAATAACATTATAAGTTCTGCTTAAAATGAGAAATAGGTACAACAAGTTAACACTTATATTATTTCAATTACTTAAAAGCTCAACCAAATTGATTTATTATTATTATTTTATCATATTGAATTAAACCAATAATAAATACTTCCGTACCTAAAAAGTGAATAAACCACCTAAAAACCATTTTTCGAAGAGTTGATAAATTGTGGCGACAATTCGTACATTCTTTAATATTATTATTTATTATAATATTCTAATTTTTATCACACACGTTTAAATCTAATGATGTATATTATAAAAAAATATCGGTTAAGTTCGAGTTAGTCTCGCGCACCAAGGGTTCCGTACTATAAATAACCTGTAGGTATATATTTTTTTAATGATGTCATTTAAAATGTATGGTTTTCGTATTTTTTTCTTTATCCGTGCTATATGACGTTGCCTCGGACCTACTAAATTAATTCAAGATCTTGAGTTCACGAGGAGTACCCTGTAGGTTTTGATTCGCTAGCGAGTGTTAAAAACTTTTATCAATCGCGGCATAAACGGCGGCTCTTTTGATTGCGTCGGCGATTTTTTTGTATTTATGTTACAATTTTAAGGGACGGTAGTCCTGAGTATTTGATATTACTATGAATTTTTGTTTGATACTTACCTCCACGCGTTACTGAGGTAAAGGATCACACAGACAACAAAGTAATCCTGTAAGGGTTATTTTTTTTTCCTTTTAAGATACGGAATCCTAAAATATTTTATTTAATATGATAAAAATAATAATAACCAATAAAAAAATAAGTTAGTGTTAACTTGTACCTATTTCTCATTTTTAGCAGGACTTATAATGTTATTTGATACATGTTATACAACAATAAAAACTTTAAATAAATAAGTATTTACATTAAAGTTTTAATGCGTTAGTTGTTTATTTTATTACATTTTCTAAAAATTAGTGCATAATATGTATAGGTACCTATTCGTTTTAAAACAACAAATTAGAATTTTGCATTAATGTGATAGGTATGTGGCTTAACACATTAATGCAAAAATACAAATCTGACATGGGAAATAAGCAATAATGTGTTATATGTGGCTTAACACATTAATGCAAAAATACAAATCTGACATAGGAAAAAAGCAATAACCAATTTTGTGCTCTAGAATATTCTACGTTTTTTTTTTAACAAAATGGATTGCACTGCCGTATTCCTCATGATCTATTTAATAAAACTGCATTCATAACTCAAAACCCGATTTTTTGTGGGTTGACACACGAATGTTAAACACGGTCCATATATACTGTGTGTAGTATGTGAAGAGTAGTGTAGTGTGGTATGTAGTATGTGCCTATGTGGTGCGTGGTGTGTAGTGTGCGGTGTGACCGGTGTGATGAAGCACTTACCATGACAATATTGGTGATGATGTCGTCGGGGTCGAAGGAGATCTCGTCGTGGGCGGCGGCCTGGTAGTCGTAGAGCGCGCGCGCGGTGTAGCCCTCCGCGTCCTCGTCCTCGCCGTCCGCCTCGCCCGCGGACTCCTCCCAGCCCACCGGGGACATCACTATCGTCGGCTGCCGGGTTATCTGCACGCACGCAATGTAAATGAGTATATGGCGGGGACGTTGGTCGGGTTGAATTTATCTATTACACGTGTTGACGTCGCCAAGCGATAGGTTCAGAGAGCGCACTGTAATGTTAGAGTGCCCGTTCCTATCTATCACTTCTGACTTGTCATCTTCCATCGTCCCTAACTTCACACCGTTGCTAACGTCATTCCTGATATGTATGAAGAAACGCAAGACAATTCCAAGCAGTGGCTTGAACTTAGTGAAGTTTGATGATGATGAGGTCATTCCAAGCTTGATTTGAAACTAGGCTTGATGAGGTGCTGGCCTAAGCCCAAAATACGTATCTTGTAGATTTTGACTCATTTGGTAGATAAATTATTTCGTTATCTATTTACATACCTAACGGTTGTGTGTTCATATACTAGTTTTAGTACAAAATGAGAAACCAAAAAAATTATAAACCTCCTCCTTTGGTTGCACTAATGTCACATCGGGGAGGTTAACTTTCTCCTCGGCCGGTTCCTCCTTAACTGGCGCCGCCTGAACTGGCGCCTCTTTAACTGGCGCCTCCTTAACTGGCGCCTCCTTAACCGGTGCCTCCTTAACTGGCGCCTCCTTGAACGGATCCTCCTTAACTACTGGACTGGTCGGTTGTTTGACCGGCTGTTTGATCTCCTGTTTGGATTCCGGTTGTTTTGGACTTTCGGGCTCATTTTCTACGCGATCCTTTTCCTGTAATAATAATATTACGATTAATTAGGTGAATTTATATTCACCTAATTTTACTACTTTCCAGTTGTTACACTTTATTTTAACAAACCGTAATTAAACTGTTTTAAAAATTGTATACCTAATTATAGTTGCTTTAATAGAATAGTGATACAAACCAGAATAGGTTACGCCGTTAAAAATCGTAATTCGTCAAGCTTAAATTTGAATTCGCATACTGACAGATTTCGAGTTAAGTCACTATTTCATTAAATGAGCGATTATTTTGTGAAATAATTTACCTTCTGTGACAAGTCTTTGTCGATTTGCTGTCTCTGCTGTCGTATCTTTTGTACGGACTGTAAGGCTTCCTAAAACAAGTAAACAATAATTAAATAAAAAAAAACATCTTATATATAAAAAATAATCGCAAAATATGTTGGTAAGCGCATAACTCGACAACGCTTGGACCAATTTGGCCAATTTTTTTTTTAAATGTACGTTGAAGTCCAAGGATGGTTCTTACGGCGAGAAAAAATCGAATAATTGCCGGGAAATTTGTCTAACTAAAGTTACCTAATTTGAATTTCAAACGGGCAGGATGACGTCTGCCGGGACCGCTAGTAACAAATAAAAGTAACGACTTGTGACAATTAAATGTGCAAAGTTTAAAATAGTGTAGGTATTTTAATAAAATATCTGTATGAATTAAATATGTACCTGCACATATTATGGGCACATAGTGTTATGTGCGTCTATAAATATAATAACTTCTTAAAACTGTAAAACACATGTTCGACTCTTTTAATTTGAAATTGTAATTTTTTTTATCTATTTACTAATAAATGTTGAATATTTCAGTAAAAACGCCTAAAGAAATATTGTATCGATGATTACATGTAATTTGAAATTTCAATGTTATTATATTTTGTGATTATTGAGAAACTAGCGGACCCGGCAGACGTCGTCCTGCCCGTCCGATTGTATCGTCAAAGATCTGTCAAAGTCTTCTGTCACTTCTTCATAAGGCTTCATATTTTCCCCGTTTTTTACACATTTTCCACTGTTTCTGAGCTCCTATTGGTCGCAGCGTGATGTTATATAGCCTAAAGCCTTCCCCAATAAATAGTCTATCCAACAAAAAAAGAATTTTTGATTTCGAACCAGTAGTTCTTGAGATTAGCGCGTTCAAACAAACAAACAAACAAACTCTTCAGCTTTATAATATTAAGTATAGATAAATTTCGATTGATAAGGTTTAATACGATTAATTTTAATGTTAATATGATTATCATTAAGCACTAACCTGTTCCTTCTCCTTGGCCATGTTCTCGAACTTGGCCCGCAGCGAGCTGGGCTTGGCGCCGCCGATGTCGGGCTTGTGCTTGGTGTAGTTGGTGCCGACTCTCTCCACGTCGCCGAACCCCGCCGCCGACTTGTCCACGCGGTCCGACTCGATGCCGAACTTGCCGCCGAAACCCTAAAAAAAAATTAAGCATTGGAATGAAACAACTATTAACGGATTTACCTCGCATATTTCTATTTTATTTTATTTGCTGGCGTTTCGGATTCTTTACAGTTTCCATAATCGTAGCACGACTGAGCTGACAATAGTCTAACGCTAAAGTGATTTATACAGTTATGCAAACTACCTTATATCTAAATTACAATTTTTGAAAAACTACCCTATTCTAAATTATGAAATACTAGCGGTTCGCCCCGGCTTCGCACGGATCCCTATTTTTTTTCAAAATATTCTATAGCCTATATTACTCAGGGTGAACGTAGTTTCCCAACAGTGAAAGAATTATTAAAATTGGTCCAGTAGTTTTTGAGCCTATTCATTACAAACATACAAAAATAGGTACAAATCTTTCCTCTTTATAATATTAGTGTAGATTAATGTTACATTTTACGCAAAAAAAAAATACTATTATACGGTACAATTAAAACCTAATAGGGGGCGTTACTAGCGCTACGGAAAGACCATCATTACTGACAGTATAACATAGTTTACCGTAATTTTATAAATAGGGTTTATTTTAAACGAGCAAAAAATGTTAAAGTTTTAAATTGAATTGATTCTAGACATCAGGAACATGGATGTGCATTCTATTATTAGTATTAATGTGCCACAATATAGGGCACAATAATATAAATGAGCAGCCTACTCTTATGTAATACATACGCGACTCTCACTGCACGCGCTTGTTCGGCATCGTGACGTCACAAATTATACTATAACATGACGTCACGAGCCAAATAGAATATCGTTTTTTTAATCCATTCGCCATCCCAATTATTAGTTGCGATTGTATACCTCTTAGGACGACTTAGGAGTCGTTCAAGTATTACGTCAGTAATACAAAGAGACGGAGCCATGTGAGGGGGGGGGGGGGGTTAGGAAGTGTTATCGTTGTAATAAATAAATATTCCCCTTGTCGCTTGATTTTTTTACGGCGTTGCGGAATGATGGATTAGAAGCAGTATTGAAATAGTATGAAACTGATGCCGTACAGTATCAAATGACCAAATTTACACTGGAAATTGTCGGAAAATCAAAAAAAAATTCCGACTTTTTGGATCACCATTTTTTTACGGCACTACGCGTTTTAGTATTATTTTTCATGGATCTATCGATGGTAACAATGCCGTTCAAAAATATATGACCAAAATGTACTCACTCTACCTGTACTTTTGAATTCTCACCTGCACTCAGTTGGACAGCTTACAAGTGACGGCATAATGCTGAATCTTATTATTTTATGCTCTTATATCGTTCTACATAGGTCATCTGGTGGTTCAAATGACCCATCATTTTTATAACATGGACCTGTAGTCTATAATATAGATAGGCTTGCTACCTATATGTTTTGTATTGTAGCTCACCTTCTTGTGGTCGAGCTGGCTGGCGTGCGCGGGAGTCTTCTCCTGGTGGTCCCAGCCCAGCGCGCTCTTGTCCTGTCTGTCTGTCTGCACGCCGAACTTGCCGCCGAACCCGAGCGCGTAGTCTACAAATACACTTAAATTGTAATATACGTTTCACCATAGATGAAGTATGACAAGATACATCAACGCCACAGAAATCGAGAATAAAGAAAAGTTAAAAAAGGTGTCGTTAGTATGCACACGTAATATACGTATAAACAATGAATGAAGAAATTTGTGAACAAATTTAATTTATTGAACTTTTGAAACAAATTGACATATTTTTCGATAAACTAAAAATTCAACTCGTAATAATAGAATTCACAGCTGCGAAATAGCACTCATTGAGCAATCCCATGACCTTTAGGGACGGCTGGCTTTAGGTGATATTAATGAGACTTCGTTAAAAGACGGTCGCCGAGCACAGCGAAAAACGAACGTTGCCCTTTTTTTTATTTGGCTCTGTCGCACGCGCGCAGTAATAGAGCCTTCACGCTCGCACAGTAATCTTCAAGGTTACTGTGCGAGCGTGTACAAATAGAAAAAGGGCGACGTTTGTTTTTTGGTGTGCTCTCGTCCTTTAGATAGTATCAGAAGCTCAAATAAATCAACATATCTATATATATAAAAGAAAGTTGTGTTAGTTACCCCGTTTATAACTCGAGAACGGCTGAACCGATTTGGCTGAAAATTGGCGGGGAGGTAGCTTAGAGTCAGGAAAAGGACATAGGATACTTTTCATCCCGATCCAGTAAAAAAAATATTTAGCTCATTTGTTAAAAATAGTATAACAAAACGCAACAATGACTGTCAAATCGATTGATTAATGCCGTTACATTGCTTCTTTGCCGGGCGGGACGAAGTCTGCCGGGACCACTAGTTTGAATATAAAATAAGGTTATATGCCGGTACCCTTCTGCGACTCGTGCCTCTCCGTATCCTCGCGGTGGTCCCAGCCGAGCGCGGCGCGGTCCTGGCGGTCGGCCTGCACGCCGTAGCGGCCGCCGAAGCCGTGCGCGTAGTCGCGCTGCGAGGAGTGCTTCTCCACCGCCTCGCGGTGCTCCCACCCCGCAGCGCTCTGACTCCGCACACACATTTGTATTGTCATGGGGCCGATTAGGCAGATTTATTACAATCACTTATAGTCCGTTCGCATTAAGCAAAAAAATAGTGACTCATCAGGGTAAGAGTGTATTCATAGTGGAATAAAAATTCAAGAATTTTAAATGATGATATTAATTACAGTAAAAGCTCCCTATTCGCGCTTCCTTTATTCGCGTTTTCACTATTCGCGGACTAAAAAAGTGCGACCCAATTTCTATATTCGCGACTAAAAATTTTTTTATTCGCGGATCTAATAAGTACATACCTACATAATAATAAAATTATTCCAATAGGTATCCAATCCAATATCCTTGTCAAATGGACTAATAAAAGTAAAATAGATCTTATTACAAGTTAGCCTAAAGTATGTTGTTAAATGATACCGCCGAGGACTTTGACACAAGCCGCCTTCGCCGCGATCGGTGTTTTTGACAATGTAAACAAACAGAAATAAAAAAGTAAAATAGATCTTATTACAAGTTAGCCTAAAGTATGTTGTTAAATGACATCGCCGTGGCGTTTGTCACAAGCCGCCTTCGCCGCGAAAGGAGTGAGAAAACACAAAATTCTTCAAACGATTGCCTATGTCTTAAGATAATTAATTAAAATGTTCAAAAACTTTAATTAAATTCATTTTTTATATATATTTTATTTTTATTTTGTCACCTAGGAACGTATCCCTTACAATCTCATATAAATTACCATTCCGTATTCACGGATTCTGTATTCGCGGCATATTTATGGAACGTATACCCCGCGAATAAAGAGCTTTTACTATAATATTAACTACAATCTATCAATCGAAATTCAATTAATATTTTTGGTTCAATACAATTAGTTTTTAATTGTAATGATATTTTTCTACTCTTGTCTTTGTACAAAAATATCATTATGATATTAATTAAGTTAAATTGAAACAAATTGTCGTAAAATTACGTAAATCATTGGAATGAAACAACTTTAAACGAATTTAACTCGCATCGGATTATTTACAGTTTACACAAATGAGCTGATAGTAGTCGAACGCTAAAGTGATTTATACAGTTAAGCATAACTGTTAGCTCAGTCGTGCAACGATTATGGAAACTGTAAAGAATCCAACACGTCAGGAAAAAAAAATACGCGAGTTCAATTCGTTAACAGTTGTCTCATTGCGTGTAAATAACCGCGAGAGCATCAGAAATTACAAGTAACCTTGTCGACGCGATCGGTCTGCACGCCGAACTTGCCGCCGAAGCCGCGCGAGTGGTCGGTCTGCGAGCCGTGCTTGTCGACGCTCGCCACGTAGTCGTGCCCGACCGCCGACGCGTCCATCCGGTCGGTCTGCACTCCGAACTTACCGCCGAAACCTGACAAGAACAATAATAATAATAAATTTATTATTTACTCAAAAAGTTTACATTTCGTTGTTGACAGTGGTCCCCACAGGCGCGTGCGGGGGTTGTAAGTATGGCGACAGGATAGGCACATAGATTAGTGACACTGTGCCTGTATGGATTGAACGCCCTTGCCCCACACTAGGTCTAACCTGTGTCGTGGAGATCTGGATACAGATTAACATAATAGAATTTGCTAATAATGTACAATGCGTAAACAGTTATTGTTTCTAACTTATCTGCGTATTAATTATTTCTATAGTAGTAAAGTGTTTCATATTCTACAACGACACGACGTTAAAAATATACCTACATAAAACAACTACATAAAAAAATAGCACTGATTAGTTTTCTTTCTTTGTCTATCAAGTAGATTAAATAAACGGGCCAAACGACAAAAATAAAACACGCTTCTTGTATGGAATCCCCCTTAAATATTTATTTTATTCTGTTTTTTAGCATTTGTAGTTATAGTGGCAACTGAAATACATCAACTGTATTAATTTCAACTCACTAACTCACTGTTCATGTGATAAATACTAACTGTTTTACTCTTTGGTTACCGCACCCTAAAAATGTATTGGCCGCTGTGTGTCTAATCCACATTTCTATCATTCCTGGCCTTTATTTCTGTCCCAAGCGCATCGCATTAGCAATTTTTTACCGTTTTTATAGATAGCGGCACAGAACCCTTCCTGCGGAAGTCCGACTCGCACTTGGCCTGTTTATTTCATTGTTGCATCCATTTAACATCGACAATGTGACAAGGGGGGCTAGACAAGTGCCCAACGTTCAACGTTAACGTTAGCACCAAAATGTATGGGATTTGACATTTGTGACGTACGTGACAGTCGTTCGCGGATGTCAAATCCCATACATTTTGGTGCTAACGTTTAACGTTAACGTTGAACGTTGGGCACTTGTCTAGCCCCCAAGGTATATCTTACCTTGTGCGTAATCCTTCTGCGAGACGTGTTTCTCTGTCTTGCCGATGTAGTCGTGCCCCACAGCGCTGCGGTCCATGCGATCCGCCTGCACGCCGAACTTGCCGCCGTAGCTACACACACACAAACATACACACACATAAACACAAAAGTCTAAAGTACACATACTTTGTCTTACCTATTCACTACCTTTCAGTCTCTTAATCGCCCAAAGATTAACTGGAGATCCCTTAAGGGGGGTTTACACGGGTGACTAAAGCCGTACGATTTTTGCCGCGCGGCCAACGTCGGATGCTACCCAACTTTGGAGCTTGCGGATTTAGTCACTTGCAACTTAGCCGAATTGCCATTTAGATGGTCGATATACGCAGCGCGGCAAAAATCGTGCGGCTTTAGCCACCCGTGTATACCCCCTTTAATCGCCTACGGTGCCTTTTTGTAGCGGGCCCTTATAGGGATGAGTCTTTATTTATTAATTTACTCTTTATTGCGTAGTAAAATTTTCATATTCAAAAGGCGGACTTAGTGCCATATGCAGGCGCGTGCAGTGGGGAGAGCATTAGTATGGCAGCAGGGTAGGCAGTCCATACATTAGTGACACTGTGCCTGTATGGAATGCACGCTCATGGCCATATGGCATTCTCTACCAGTCAACCTTTGAAGTAAACGAGAAAGAGCATGTGTAATTAACACGAATATTTTCGCTTGACTCTTGGATATCTTACATGTATTTATGTACTTGTATCCGTAGTCCAGTACCCGAAGTAGGTACCTACAAGCTTAGCTTAGTTTGGGACTATATCAATTGATTTTAATTATCCAAAAACATTTATTTATCTTACTGCGACATAAAAACAACGACGCAACATCCAAGTTCAAGGATAACTTTTTCCCACTAATTAACTATTTAAATTATAATTAAAATTAACTTTTAATATAGCACAAATAAACCTAGTCACCGACAACGATGACCTATTTACATACAATAGTTAGTATTAAAATGCAATTATGTTTATTAAGTTTGTTCTTGCTGTGAACTGTCAGTGGTCCAATAAGGAGTGTAACTACGTACATGTGTGTGCAGTGGGGGCTGCACGGGGTAGGCACTCCGTATTTATGACTTTGTGCCTTAATGTAATGCACGCCATTGCTCACATGCTGTATTATGAAGGCGTTACAATACTATGAGTCAAATTTTGTTTACGTAAACTGTAAATATGTATACATATATACATGTATGAACATATTTTTATCTTAATGACCTCGGTAAAGCGGTAGGTACTTAAAACGTGAAATAGTTAAGAAATAAATATCTATCCGTTAAGTAGTATATGTCTATTAAAGATCATTTTAAAACCGCAGTGTGTTTATATATATTTTATAAGTTTCAAAATTTAATAAGCCTCAAGCACACAAATGTGTTCATATAAAAGATTCCGAGACAAACTGTGGTACTGACATATTAAAATTACTCTTTTGTATTATTTATTATGCTTACCCATAGGAAGATTTCGGGCCTTGTTCATACTGCTTCTTCTTGGACAGAGTGTCTGCTTCCAGCACCTCCTCACGAAGCTTCGCCATGCTGTCACAATGTTAATATAAACATCAAGAATTAAAAAATAATAATATGTGTATATCAGGATTCGAACCTGCAACCTCCAGCTTTGTAGAAAGAGGCACTGACCACATCGCCAACAGATTGCCAAAGTAACCATTATAGCAATTGTATTCACAATGCAAAACTTTACAGTTCCAATATCCTTATGCAACTGAGCGGACAATAATCTAACTCTATAAAGATTGTAATTTCTGATGGCTTCGAGGTTATTATACATTGAAATGAAAGTAAGTAAAAATGCTTTAGCATAAGACTATTGTCAGCTCGTTCGTGCTACGATTATGGAATCGGTAAAGGCTCCGAAACATCAGCCAATAAGTTGTTTCTGTAAAGATAAAGAATCGTAGCAAATAAAATATGCTAGTTAAATCTATTTAGCTAGTTGTTTCTGTAAAGATAACGAATCGTAGCAAATAAATACGCGAGTTAAATCCGTTATAGTTGTTTCTGTAAAGATAATGAATCGTAGCAAATAAATACGCGAGTTAAATCCGTTATAGTTGTTTCTGTAAAGATAACGAATCGTAGCAAATAAATAGGTACGCGAGTTAAATCCGTTATAGTTGTTTCTGTAAAGATAACGAATCGTAGCAAATAAATACGCGAGTTAAATCCGTTATAGTTGTTTCTGTAAAGATAACGAATCGTAGCAAATAAATACGCGAGTTAAATCCGTTATAGTTGTTTCATTCCAACTTTTAAAATGTTCTCAATACATGAAACAAATATCGAATTTAATGAGTCACTAGTGTACAACAGGACAATGACATTTCCCTTTAACGATGATAAATTATTGAAACATTGACCTTAACGGGAAGTATGCAAATATAGCATAAAAGCTTAAAATAATATATTTTTATCAGATTCATATATACCTGAACCTTTAAAAGTATATACTTACGCATATATAATTTGTTGTAAAATAAAAGCAACGGAATTAAATAATTATTAAAGACTAGCGGTCCCGGCAGACGTCATCCTGCCCGTTCGAAATTCAAATTAGGTAACTTTAGTTACACAACATTTGTATGGGAAAAGAAAAGGGCTGTTTTTAGGGTTTTCCCGGCAATTATTCGATTTTTTCTCGCCGTAAGAACCATCCTTGGACTACAACGAACATTTAAAAAAAAAATTGGCCAAATTGGTCCAGGCGTTGTCGAGTTATGCGCCCACCAACACATTTTGCGATTCATTTTTATATATAAGAAGAAGAAGAAGAAGATAAGAAAGAAAAGATATAAGTCACATAGTTTTTTATTTGCTGACATTATGAAAATAAATCTATTACCTATGTGTAATACCCGCAACGGCATCAGAAATTATTAAGATTAATGGAATTAACTAATGTGCATTGATTTTATCTTGATGATTTAAGTTTAAGTTTAGATTTAACAAGTTGCTTTGCAAAACTTCCTCAGTTTTGGAATATCATCAACTGAGTCTGCTATAAATATGGTAACTGTAATTCCCGAAACGTGGGCATTTTGTTTTACTCCATCATATTATTATAACTTCTATCAAAGCATCCATGCGCGTGCAGTGAGGGTCGCGCTTGTACTATGTCAGGGTAGGCACTCCAAACATTAATACCATTGTGCCTATATGGAATGCACGCCCTTGAAAACATCAGATATAATAATATTATATTTCTTACTCAATAGCCTCTACATTCCTTCCGCCGGGACCCCAGCGTTGCTCATGCTCTGTGACGTCATTCACGAAATCTGGATCAGTATCCCAGTCCTCAGCTTCTGCTGGCGTCGGTGCCGCAACATCTGTAGAGGCTTTCCACATCTGGGGAACCAAAGTGCAATATAATCTTTATTCTTTTTAATATCTTCAGATAATTCACACTATGTGTAGTAGACAGACGCATTTTAAATTACATACTTACTTACACATTATAAATTAATTATCTATAGTAATTAGTAATAATATTATAAAGCTAAAGTGTTTGTTTGTTTGAACGCGCTAATCTCAGGAACTACTGGTTCGAATTCAAAAATTCGTTTTTTGTTGGATAGACCATTTATCGAGAAAGGCTTTAGGCTATATAACATCACGCTGCAACCAATAGGAGGGAAGAAACAGTGGAAAATTTGTAAAAAATGGGGAAAATATAAAGCCTTATGAAGAATTACTATTCCACGGGGATGAAGTCGCGGGCACAGCTAGTAAATAATATACATAGTGCTCATCACACTGACATTTGAAATTTGAACCTGTAATCTCCAGTTTCAATCTCAGGAGCTCAGACAACTAGACTAACATAACAATAATAAGTTATGAAAGCAATATAATAAATTATAATATTTAAAAAGACACAATAAACATTAAATTTTGTGGCAAGTAAAAAGTGCAGAATTTAGCGGAATGCTGCAAATGTGATAGGACTCAAACTCAAACTCAAATAATCATTTATCCAGGCTAGGCTCTTACAGGCACTTGTGAATGTCAACGTTAAAATTAATATTCTTTTTCGATTCAGCAAAAAAAACCTCTTGAGAAGAATCGAGAATAAAATCAACGAGATACCTTTTTTCAATATAATAATATTACAATTTCACTTAAGAATAAATTATAGGATAGAAAACTAGCCTGTTCTTTTCCAAGGTCCCTAATAACTCTTTACCATAATAGATTAAAACTAATTAGCTCTGATAAGAAAGCATAACAAATGTTTGTTTGTTATTAATGAACAAACTTTTGCATTTTTAATATGAGAAGGGTGCCATAAACCCTACCCACCACTGAATTTTATAGTAAAGATATTTATTAGATTATTTGAACAGAATTTTATATTAAGGATATTCATTAGATTATTTTGATACAAAGCATAACCCAGCCTTATCATAAAAATTTAAATCAAGATATGAGTCATACTATTAACCACAATCAGTTAGTCAGCAGTGCTGCACTGACACCATTTAACTTTGTACACAACTACACAAACAAAATTACAATACCAGTTTTTCACATTATTTTGCTTGTTAACAGATTTCCACTCACCATTTTTAATAAATAGGTTAACCTCTACGATCTCCGAAATGGAGTTCAACGTAATCTAATATTATCTTGACGTTTCTAAAGGATACAATAATGTTTACAGACAAGATCACCCACGTAGTTTAATCTAAGATTTTTCAAATAATAAACGACAACAAACACCTCAGCGTGCGCAATTACTTTCATTCGGCGCGTTTCGTGGGACTATTTGAAGAATAAAACATAATTGGACCATTTTCGCTAGTAAAAGTGATAAAAAAGTAAAATTTACCTTGTGAAAGCCGGTTCTAAGTTGTGTTTAGTTGATCAGCGCTGTAGAATTATTCACACGTTCATGTAGCCTTGTAGCTCTTATACAGCGACCTTCTTGTTATTAATGAAATTTGAAATAATTTAATACAGATTCAAGATGAGAAGTGGAATATTTAGAAAACAAACTAAGTAGTGGGTGTGGAGAGTTGGGGCCTGCAGCGTCACACGATAATGACGTTTGTGACAACTAGAAATCTGACATCTGTCAAACGAAGTTACGTGTGTCTGCACTTGTCTATGAATGTAGCAAGGAAACTAAAAACATATGCGTTTCGGTATTCATCCTGGTTTATGTATTTTAATTATGATGTTCATTGTAATTTTATTTTGTAAAAATATTAATTATATAAGCAGATAATTAATACAAGTAGAAGCATAAAAAAATATTAACATTAAAAATAAAAGAAAAGATTACGATAAGATACCTAAGTAAGTATACGATAAAAAATATAAGGTTGCTAAAAACTAGAACTAAATTAGTGGAAGAGGTTTTGCTATTATAAGGTAGTTAAGTGGATAAAGAAAAATAATATTATTGTTTTAATATTTAATTTGTTTACTACATAACTATAATTTCTTACATTGTTAGATATTAATATAACAGGTAAGAAGTCGTCGAGTTGCGGAAAACAAGCCCGCGAAAACATAAAATATATAATAAATACAATAATCTACTTATTCGTTATAAAAAATATTTTTATATCGCTTGTAAATATATCACTACTAACATATCACTAATATAGTTAATAAAGCATCACCAAATTCAAGCTAATCAATACCATCATACGTCAAATAATATTAACGAAGTAGGTAGGTAATTAATTTATTTCCGAACAATGTTTAAAAGTACCTATCATACGTAAATTTTAATTTGTATTCTTGTCGTGCCGACACACTTCCCAGTTATTTAAATACCCTTTCAATTCAAATACAATAATGACAATAAAGGAATAAAATGAGATTCAGACTTTCATTAGCGTTAACAGTATTAATTTAAACACTACAGGCTGCTTCGTTACACTTTGTTCCCAATACTGACCACCTAGCTAACCTAAAAAAATAAACCTACTTTTAAGTTGTCATGTCGATAAATAATTAAATGTATTAAAAACTATTTCACAGTCATTAAAATAGTAATTAATAAATTCATTGCTTATTTTGACGTTTTTACAGTTATAACTAATCTATATAAGTAATATTTCAAAAATTATAATTCTGGATCTGGTGCATCGATGGCGTATCCAAATTTCTGCAAAGCCGTTTTTATTTCACCGAATACGCTAGCATCTTCGATTGTAGCTGGCAGTTTAACCAGCTGAGATCTGGCCAGTTTAGCGATAGCACCTCTTAAGGCTTTTCCAGATCTCGTGCGTGGAAGTGCAGGAACTGCTACAGCTTTTCTGAATGCTGCTATAGGCCCAATCAAGTGACGGACAAGTGCTATCAATTCTTGTGTTACAGTATTCTCCGCAACTATCTCTTCATCTGTAAAATATACATCCTCTGATGAAACCAATTATCCCAACTAATCCCTACTAATATTATAAATGCGAAAGTAACTCTGTCTGTCTGTCTGTCTGTCTGTTACGCTTTCACGCTAAAACTACTGGACCGATTTAAATGAAATTTGGTACAAAGAAAGTCTGGAGCCTGAGAAAGAACATAGGCTACTTTTTCCATGCGGACAAAGTCGCGGGCAGAAGCTAGTTAAATATAAAATTTGGACTTACATTTCTATTTGGTTTTGTATTAAAAAAGGATTAGGAACGCTACCATAATCCTAATGGCCATTTTACTTACGTATTGCGATGTATTGCTTAGGCCAAAGATCAGATGTATATATTATGAGCACGTTATGTCAATAACACTTACCATCCTGAGGTGGCCTCATAACATACAAGCATAGCGGAACATCTCCTTTTGTTGGATCTGGGGCTCCAACCACGACCGCATCTGCTACTCTAGCATGCTTTAAGACTACGTCTTCAATGGCTGCAGTGGATAAGCGATGTCCGGCCACATTAATGATGTCATCGGCTCGAGCGACCACCCACACTGCACCTTCAGCACTTATCCAACCAGCATCTTGGGTATCGTAGTAGCCCTAGAATTGAGTATTAAGATTATTTTACTTGAATATCACAGATCAATAGGAATTTAATCAGGCGGCGCTATTTTTACCGAAAAATTTGGCCCATTGACGTGTAAAACTAATACTTACATATAATACAGACGGATATGTTTAAAAATAGTACCTATGTAGGTAACATATTATTATCTAAATTTAAGTCAGTTAACAATAAATAAACAAAAACAAACTGATGATAAATAATTTACTTACAGGGTAAGTCTCGAAATATGTCTTCTTGAAGCGGTCGTCAGCTTGCCATAGAGTAGAAGCAAAGCCAGGAGGAAGGGGTAATTTAACAACTAATCTGCCCACTTCTCCGGGTTGGCATTCAGCACCATCTTCTTTGAGCACATGAACTGCAAAAAAAAATATACAAAAGTGAGCAAAGGCAATGGTGCTTTTTTATCAAACTAAAACATCATAATTTTGTCATTACCATCGTAACCTGGTACTGGATAGCCAGCAGAATGCGGTGGAACTCCTTTAACGCCATAACCAAGACATGCAGCTGTGATTGCAGAACCAGTTTCAGTCTGCCACCAGTGGTTCAGTACTGGCACTGAGAAAATATGCTCCGCCCATTGCTTAAAACAAAAAACATATTTAAAATATGCGGTATCTTATTTTTTATGGTGTAGGAGCGGATGTGCTTCAATCATGGCACCAAAAATTTTGAGAGAACCACAAAATGGCCTTAGCCGACCAAGACGACAAAATCCGCCCTAGTCTACACTGAATTGAAAATTTCATTAAGATTTATCGCATTAGTAAAATTATTACAAAAATATGGTAGCTGTACCGTACAGTACATTTTCCTTGTACAATGTTTCTGACCAACGATTCAAACAAAGGTTGGAAAAAGCCAAAGATCACGCAACACTGAATTCTATTTGCATTTCAACTTACATTAAAACAACATAATGGGTTTTCAACAAGTACTTCTGTCTACGATTGAAAAAAAAATACCTTACATTGCACTTGATTGGTTTCATTAATTATTACCTTTTGAAGGAAGAAAGTAAATGGAATATACGCCATATTTTCGCTTAGATGGAGAAATTCCACACTATGTTTTAGCACTGATAAATAAAAATATAAGAATTCGTCTAAAGTTTAATAATGAATTAGAGACGATAATATTATGTGTACTTAACTTACAAAATATCGACTGCTTATAATTATTATCTATAGCCAAGTGAGCAAAATTGATTTGATTTGCTACAAGTCGTTAGTATAAATTTTGTTACGTAGTTATCACATTGTTTATCCTCGTGACGATACTACCCACCTAGTTTATTTCTATGTTATTTTAAGTTGATATTTAGTTTCGTAACGTTAAACATTTATTTTTTTAATTCAAAATCTTAGCACCTAGTTGCCTATACCCAAGTGTCGCCAAGTGATACACAATAAATTAAAAAAATCAAAATTAAATGGCTAGTTTTCAATATTAAACTTACCCGTGTATCTTGGTCGCAATGTTCGCCAGCAATGAAAACCGTTTTCAAAGATGAACTGCAGTATCTTCTGGCGTACTTTGTATTTGGATCACAGCGTTTCAATACGCGAATTGCAGTAGGAATGGTGAATAGGGCGTTAACTCGGTGTTGTTCTATTATTCTAAAAAAAAGGAATTAAAATAAAAGTTACTACTAAACTATATAAATATAATATATACACTACGCTACCCGTATTTTTAATTCCGTAGTGGGTGTCATTAACAAAAGAAGAGATGGCAAAATCTAGATAGAGTACAATTTTTCATTGAACAGAATAGTTTTATTTAAATTTTCTATTAGGTTCTCTAGATCTAATATTAAACAAAGTCTCTCCTTGGTATTTATACAAATACTGACTTTAAATTATATAGGTATATCAAAATACTCAATAAATAATGTTTAAAACACATGTAAATGTGATCTCGTCATTATGCACTAGGGTAAAACAAAAGTAAAACTTACCGGAAGTACTGCCCAGGATCAGGTGTTCTATCGGGCTTGCCTTCGTAAAGAACAGAAGTTAGTCCGGCTAACAACGGTCCATAGCAGATGTATGAATGTCCTACGACCCAGCCCAAGTCCGAGGCTGCCCACCACACTCCTTTTTTTAGACCATATATAGCACTCATGGACCAGCACAATGTAGCAGCATGACCACATGGCCTTTGGACGCCTTTTGGCGCATCAGTAGTTCCTGCAAATCGATATGGATTTATATCTACAATTCATTATAGTAACCTATTGCAGTATTGAACGGGCGCGGCAGGTACTTTGCGTTGACTATACCTATTGGTCTAAAATAATTTATGGTAAATTCTAAAGCAATGTTTACCAACTATTTCAGACGATGACAGTTTTAACTAGGGTCTTAACCCGAAAGAAGGTTATATACCTAGGTTTAATAATAATACCCACTTCTAAAACTTGTGTCCAGTAAATTCGGTTGACTACATACATATTTATAACAACCGTCAAAATAAGTATACCACCACTAATGAATGCACGGCCGCCAATTAAATTTGATATACCTACGAAAGACTACAAACTATTTATAGCTAAAGTGCCATAGTAAAATAATTGCGTCAATGAAATCACTTACCCGATGTGTATAAAATATACAGTGGTTCATTGGCCTCCACTGGCACACATGGCACTGGTTCAGTCTCCAACGCCTCTTCCCAGCAAAGGTCCCTGTCCTTCTCTAATGAACATTCCAGTACTCGACGACGTTGATAAATAATACACTTAAGGGGTTGATGTGAACTCTGGCACAGAGCTTCGTCTAAGATATCTTTATACCTAAAAGTATGCACATAATATAAAAATATTCTATTATGTTTAACACGACAGTTTTTAGGTACAAAAAAAATATTAGAGTTATCTAATCAATCTTTTTTTTTACTAAAAACTATGTATAGCTAAGTTAATTCTTATATTTAAAAAAAGCTTTTTATAAAGGCTTTATCCATAATTACAAGTTGTGTTTATTTACCTTACTATTTTATTAGGTTCAACGCCACAACTAGCCGCAATAATAACAGTTGGTGCAGCATGTTCGATTCGAGTTCTAAGCTCTCTGGCAGCGAAACCTAAAAAAATAAATGGAAAAGAACCTTAATAACTAAGTACTAAAACTATAAGAGTTGTCTTCAATAAATAAAATAAATAGCTATGAATTAAAAAAATCTAATTACAATTAGCTGATCTATTTAAACCAAATATAAACTTTAAAAAAATCGTTTAATCAAGTTCAAAATAAATAATAACAAACTACAAACAAATATTATTATAAAGAAAGTTTGCAAAAAGTCTTATAAAAATCTTTGACCGTGACATTATGTTCACAAAAACGATTGCTTTAGATTCTTGTTTGTTCAGCCAATAAGTAATATTTTTTGATTTGATTTTTATTGTTTATGGCCTGGATTTTAATGAAAGTATAATTATATATATTATGGCCCTATTCTGTAATATTATGTCATTCAAGAAGCGGATCCTTCTTATTAAAAAATGTTTTATCGTACCTCCAAAAACCACAGAGTGTATAGCTCCAATTCTGTTGGTAGCCAACATGGCAATAACGGCCTCAGGGATCAGAGGCATGTAGATTAGTACCCTGGAACCTCTTGTAACACCGAGTTCGGCCAATTTCCCGGCTATTCTTGACACCTATAAAAACGTCATACTTATTATTAGTTAAATAAAAAAGAAAACGTTATTTGGGGAGTAAGTACTAAACATACAGTTTATCATTTTGCGCTCCTTGCGGACAGTTTACATTGCAATTTTACTTACCTACCTTTGTAAGTAAGTAAATTCACAAAATTACAATTATTTAATAACTATTTTTCAAATGCCGCCTGTTTGGCAGAGTTTGGCTTTTGCCAAAGTCAGTTGAACTTAAAAACTAACCTGATCCTGCAGCTCTGCATAGGTGATCCTCCTGACGGTGTCTGTCAAGGGGGAGTCGTGCACGAGCGCGACAGTGCTGCCCCGACGCGGCACGTGTCTGTCCACGGCGTTGTGACACACGGACATCTCACCACCCACCCACCTGTGACACATGCCATGATTATTTCAAGTAAATCGAAGTTAGGTATCGGTTAAGTTAAGTTATAGAAACAAATCGATCACAGGCTCTGATGCCTCCCTTCAAAGCCTGAAATCTCTCGTATTTGGAAGGTGGTCTATATAATAGGTTTTTCAGTAATGGCCAACTGCGGTTTAGTTTCAGTTCGAAAGAAAAAAATAGCACATAATATTATGACGACCTTGCAGTCTAAAGTCTAAGACGTAGATGTGAGAGAATCTTATGCAACAGTAGATGAATTTCGATTGAAAGTTGATGTTTAAAAAATTGGCTTTCATGGGATACAGCCGAGGTCGAACTCAGCTTCTAGTTTCGTCTAGAAACTCATAATTATGTGTAGGTTGGTATCCCTAGTTCTTATATTATATCCTTAGTTACCAATACCTACTTAGATACCTAAGTATTGGAATGAAACAACTATCAACGCATTTAACTCGCGTATTTTATTTTATTTGCTGACGATTCAGCACCTTTACCGTTTCCATAATCGCAGCGACTGAGCTGACAATAATCTAACGCTAATCTTTAGCTTAGAAATTAGTTAGATAAGTACTTACCACTTTGTAAACGGTGGATTGGAGTCATCCAGCACTTTGTCCCATGGTCTGGTCCACTCCAGCTCGTTGCCGACATCGGCCCAGAATCCCTCAGGGTCGACCAGGGACCGCTGGTGTGCTTTCTGGTATTCATCAGTGACGGCACTCTCACCTAAGGAACCGGTACACAATAGAGACGACTGGGTAAAGAAAACGAAATTCCATTTAGGGCTCGTACTGTTAGCTTTTGTAAAATAATTCATATCTGTCAAGTTGTAATTAAATTCTGTGGCTGTTTGCTATTGCCTTAGTCGAATAAAATGTAGTCAGGATATTCAAAAAGGGAACGCGTCCTGGTGTCAATTGTCATGGCGGCAGAGCATGACGATTTCGAACAGGAGACAGAAAGTAATATTGGAATTGGAAACATTGTTATCAGGTCTTTGAATTGATTGTTCAGCACTCATGAGTTTAATTTAATATTATACATAACTGAGCGAAAAGATAATTGAGTATTATTTATGAAGTAGGGACCAGTGTCTTTACAGTACTTACACAGAACTGCGGTGCGACGCGACGCAAATTCGTAGGGGAGGGAGGGAATTTGTAGAGCTCGCAGTTTTGTGTACGAGCCTTTAGACCGCCAGTTAGATTATTAAAAATGATTGGACACGTATTTTTTTCTTTTCTCCATCGAACAATAAATGACAAAGATAACTGTCAAAAGTTCGAGAGTGGGGGTTTGTGACGTCACGTTAAGGTATAAATTATACCTACCATAACGTGACGTAACGCTCCCACTTCTAAGCTTTGGAAGCATGTATCTACGTCAGTTTTTGTTTGCTTAAAAAAAGAAAAAATACGTGTGTTGTATAATTTTTGATAGGTAGGTACTCTATATTATCTTGCTTATTATCAAAGTTTAGTTCTACCAAGCTAGACAGAAACCGTCTCTTATATTTCATGTGATAGGTCCCATCAAACTTCTTCGATTCACATTAAATTCCTTAAATTATACCAGATCATGGCGGACTTATCCTAATGCCCACTAGACTTGAGCCTTTGGTTAATCATATCATAGCCAAATAAAACACTAGAGGCCAAAGGGGCAGTGTGAAAAAAATAAGATAAATTAGGGCACTGCAATGTATACCTAATGAAAATTAAATCCTACCTAATTAAATTTTTGAACCTCAGTTAACCAAGTTAAAAAAATTAGGAGGTCAATCAAACCATTGCTATGCTACTATATTTAAGGACGTTTTTAATCTAAATTAGTTATACCATAGTGTTCTATCAAAAATCAAACCTAATCGCATAAAATACTTATTTTCACAATGGACCTTACGCATTAAAGCTACAGTCCAGGTATCTAGGTACTTAGCACATTTTATTTTCAAAATGCTGAACTTGAACTGTGTAGAAGTTATTTATAGATATATAAATTGTTATGCTTTTCTGTTATACCTATATATAAGTACCTAGGTATAGATTAATTCCAATTGCGTATCGAATTTGGAATTAATTTTAAATTGGTTCAAGAGCAGTTCTTATAATTTTTAATATGATACACCTACCTGTAAAAATTTCTAATGCCTTCGCGGTTATTACACATCGGAATAAAACAACTATTAACGGATTTAACTAACTCGAGTATTTTTATTTTATTTTATTTGCTGATGTTTCTCGTTATCAATTCCATATTCGTAGCCAACTGAGCTGGCGATAGTCTAACACTAAATAGAATGAAAACGTCAGGAAATTATTTTATTTCCTGACGTTTACCGAGCGTCATCCGTTTCTATTTGTCCAGAGATTCAGCTACCTCATACCTACCAAACTTCACCAAAATCTGTCCAGACGGTCTTGAGTTATAAATGTTATCTAGATAACATTGTACACTAACTGTGTCGAATTATATTTTTTTAGCAGCTCAGTCATGCTAAGATTATGGAAACTGTAAAGATTCCAAAACGTAAGCCAATAAAATCAAATTCGCGAGTTAAATCCGTTTATACTTTCATTCCAATTTGTCGAATTGGTTTTATGTAGGTACCTATATAAAATACTAGCGGCCCGCCCTGGCTTAGCCCGGATCACTTGTTACTCAGTGATAATGTAGTTTTCTAATGAAAAAATAATTATTATAATCCAGTAATTTTTGAGTTTATTCGTTAGATACAAAAATATAAATCTTTTCTCTTCATTATATTAGTATAGATATATACCTGGTCTGTCTATATGGTCATAATAAGTATACAAACCAAAGCTCTCAATGTCAGCGGCGGACACGAAAGCCTTCTTCTTCAGTTCGATGATGGAAGACTCCAGCGTGTTCTTCTTGACCTTTGAACTGACACCCACTGCATTTTCTTGGTACATTTTCACCCACTGATGTGAACACTGCGGAACTCGAGCTAGCACTGAACGATCGGTACCGTCAACTGCTTTTAATACATTTCTGTGTTTATTCATGAAGACCTTTGCACCTATTGAATTATTTAATAATTTAGTGAAAAGACTTGTGACTCCGCGATGGCGAGATATGAGATTTGGTACACTTTTTGTCGTAATGTTTAAATTAGATTATCTGGTACCATTTTAGAATTTTGTCATCAGACAAGTACATCCGGTGCAACTAAAGAATTGATGTAACAACAAATAGAGCGAGCGATGTAATACGTAAAATCCTAGAAAAGGTACCCACTGCACTGTTACTATACTTAAATTTTTGGTTTTAAACATTTGTACCTAACTGAACACATTAGCTGCGACGCTGTGAAAATACGTACTAAATAGACATAAGTAGTACCTACCTAAATATGTAGATCTACATGTTTATTCTGCAATAAGAATAGGTAGTTCGTTTTGAAAACATAGGTACCCAGAAAGGTAGTCGGTCGTGTGAATCCATCAAATTAAAACTATAGTTACAACCTACATACTTAAAAACATTTAGGTAGGTACAAATGAAAATAATTAAAAATAACTTCCTTGGTCGCATAAGTCCTTGACCACGACTGAAAACAACACAAAACTAAGGTAGGTACTTACATAATTACGATATCTACAGTTCTATAACATGTAGGTACTAAATCGCAATTTCACGGTTCTAAACTTGCAATTTTAATATTCAAATACCTACGTCATTAAATGAATTGATACAATAGTATTTGGCAAACCTAGTTACACCTGCAATGTATTATTACGGCATAATAGTTTTGATATTTGGTAAAGATTTATTTTTGTTAAATAGATAAGATTACTAATTACTTAACACGTAAAATTACGTTATATAATAGTATCAACAATTGGTAAATAAATAATACGTCAGTAATTATATTGCAATAAAGTTTCCCAGTGGTGGCTCTAGCACGCGAAATTTTAAACATAACGATTTTTATAAGTCATTTATAACGAATGTCGTTAACAGTAGGTAGTTTGAAACACCGTGAATTAGTACGTATATTGTGATACTAACTGATTTCTGAAAAAAAGTTCGTAACTACTAAATTGTACCAATTCTCAATTCTACACCTACTTACATAATTATATTAAATAAATGCCCTCTTCCTAAACTTCCGATGATACCTACTACCTCTATTTCAGTAGGAGTTCTTTTCACCACAGTGTAAACTTACTTATCAATAAATAATTAGATTAATGTGATAATTTTCTAGTATTACCGGCGTCTGAAGAGTTCAAAATAAAAATGAAAGGTAATGTTGTAATGGGCAGCAACGTCGCAGAATTTGTACAGAAAATCTGGAATACAATCCCAGGAATTAACAATGCGTTACGTGACAAAGATTCGCAATTATCAAAACATAGTGATGAAACCGTAAAAGTTTTGAAAAATAATGAAATGTTAAAGGAGAGAAACGAGAAGCTAGTCGAGCCGCTTGGAAATACTCATTTATACGGAAAACACCACGACAATCTCAATGAAGAACCAAATATTGTTATAGATATTTAAAATAAATAATAATATGTTAGCTACCTACGAATCATTATTTTTTTAAGCCACTAGTACCCTAGATAATGGCGCAAGCGTATTAAATTTCATTACCGGTACGTCGCCATTTTGAAGACAGATGACAGTTTGCTGTAGGTACTTATCCAAATGATACTTTCACATTTTATAACCCCCAAATTATCTATTTATCTAAATGTAAACTAACTAATTTTAAAACAAATTTCTTTTCTCTTATCTGTGAAATTTCATACCTATCTAATCTATTTATCAGCTAATTACAGATGAGTTATTGTTTTATTTTTTCAAGATTATTCTCAACCCGGGTAGGTATTTTTTTTAATATGACCTGTAATATAATTACCATATTTATTCATTACTATAGGTACTTATAGCTACAAAATTTTACGAAGTTTTAAAATGTAGTGGGTCTTCATTGGTGGTTGTTCTATTGAAATGCTGACGTCTCTTTCTTATCAGGGATTACACACATACATCCTTTGATATGTTAATTTCTAGGTTTCAAAAATTATCTACCTACCTACTTAGTGTATGGCGAAGCAAAACGACTTAATATTATTAGATATGTGACATACTACCTTATCTTTCTGCCACTCATTGTGCATAGTAACATTTATTTTAGTAGGATCTATGCGAAAGAACCATTAACACTCTGTACGTAGGTACAATACCCTCCAATAGACTTCCATAACGCGCCGTCCGCATCCAGTTTTCCTTAACTATGGAGGTTGTAGTTAAGTAGTTGTACCTATTATAAAAAATCAGTTTGGGATGCGTTCAAGTATTACGTAACGCATTTCGGGGGGAGAGGGGGTCTAGTAAAACGTTACGATGCGTTACACGGGGGGTAGGAAGGATCAAACAACGCATTACGTAACATAGGTTTTTTAATAAAGAACTAATAAATTAAAATCTCCCAAAAATAGTAAACCTTTAGGTACACGAAACATACATACCTACAGTGTGTTTATTCTCTGTAAGGCCTAATATTCTATCTTATTGACGTAATTTTCAAATAAAACCTTACCTAATATATTATGTAACAACATGAATATGAAATAAGGAATGAAACTAACGGATGGTCTATTTGAGTGTTACGTAACGTTCAGGGAGGGGGAGGGAGGTCCAGAAAAACGTTACGGCGCGTTACATAGGGGGGTCAAAAATGTAAAAAAAATGCTTTACGTAATACTTGAACGCTCCCTTACCTATAATATGTACACTTTGTAAATAGGTATTGAAATAATACTCCATTATTGTATTAACATTTTATTTTTACATTAAGTAAACGAATATCAGTGTGCCGATACAATTAACTGCCGTTGCTATGTTATTCAATGCAAAGATTAACTCTAACTTTGTTTAAGCATGTCATACCGTACGTCGTAATAATAAATGATAGGTATTATTACAAGTCATACTATCTAAAAACTAACTATATACATATAGTAAAGGTACGACAAGTAACATGGGGCTCATACGGTCATTGTAATTTCAACTCTATACTATAACAGTAAAGGTATATTTTAAGGTGTCACCATAGTGTGGCCTATAAAGAGTGAATTATGAAGTGAGAGACGAAAGTAAACAGAATATCGTACATTCTTCCAATATGACATGCTTGACTCGACTAAACTATTTTTAGGTATCCAAAATGTAAGCCTACGTTAAGGCGAAGTTATAATTACGGCATATTATTAGCTCCGTACATAATTGATGAAACACTGCGACTTACCATTAAAAAAAGGCCGAATACACACTCGCGTTACTGATAAAACGCACGTGTGACGGCGGCCTTACTCACTAATCGTAGTAAACACTAGCGTATAAAAGAAAACAAAAATAATGGGTTTAAAAATAAACAAAAAAATAAAATATAAAATTTATTAGACAACAAAACAGATAATATTTACAATAACAGAGGAATCCACACTCACTTGCAAGAAAACATACACCTTGCTGTAAATATTTTCATTTTAGAAAAATTTTACTAAAGCATAAGTAATTATGCTGTTCTGGCTTCGAAATTTTTTATTTTTCGAAACACAAGAAAAGAAAAGATAAATAATTACTTTTAAACAATAATAAAAATTATGAGTTACCTAGTAAATATTTAAATCCGCTATCAGAAAATTGTTGCGCACAAAAGAAAATTTATTTTTTATCAAACCAATCATAAAATTTGTTTCGGTTCCTTCAAAATTTTGTGGTCACGGATAACAATAATAATTATGGGATTTCAGGTGTGACCATTCATTTTAGCATATGATGCAAGTTTTTTTGCGAGCAAATTATAATTTATTTCTACAGTGAGATTAGTCCAGATTGCATTCAACAATATGCCAGAAACTTAATACATCTATACTAATATTATAAAGAGGAAAGATTTGTATTTTTGTATTTTTGTATTTTTGTATGTTTGTAATGAATAGGCTCCGAAACTACTGGACCGATTTCAAAAATTCTTTCACCTTTGGAAAGCTACATTATCCCCGAGTAACATAGGCTATATAATATCACGCTAGGTCTTATAGTTGCGGAGCAGTAACCGAAAATGTTTCAAAAACGGGGGAAAAGTATCGTTTCTGAGGCCTTCCGTGGCGTGCGCTGAGCATATAGTTAAAGTTATACAAAAATGCTTTATGGGTGAATTGTTCATCTTAACATTATCTTTAAAAAAGTCCGCGAGAGCATATGTCTATCTTTTATAGTTTACCCATAAAAATCGTAAAACTATGAAAAAAATCTTAAGTCCCCCCGTGCGAAGCCGGGACGGGCCGCTAGTCGTTCATAAAGTAATTAATAAAAGAAATAACACATGTTACCGCCTTCTTTTGTATAATAATGCGATGTACTTGAACACGCAACATAGACACACCCCCATTTTTTTTATGAAAACCTTGACCATATTGACTTCAGTCGTACGTAACTTCCGAGATACATTTTTATATAATGATACGCTCATACTAACACTTTGACTTCAACCAACCTTACAAACAATCCCGCCTACCGACACTTATGTATACCAATTCAAAAGTTACAGAAGTCAATGGCAAAGTACGACTTTTGAACCTTAAGTCCAGGTTTTAAGGTATAAAATGCATGGCATTTTTTATTACATCGATGAACCATGAATCGTGAAAGTCAAGAATCTTTAGACTAAATATGGCGTCTGAATGCAATCGGACACATCTATCTAGCTATTCTAAAATAAATATGTACAATACATAATTCAGCCCAAAATAACGGCCTCTATAAAGATAAATGAACAAGTAACGAAGTAACCAAAATGTAATTTATAATAATATAGCTGGTAGTCACACCGGTAGCTGTGGATAAAATCAGTGGGGCAAAATTCGACAGAGCAAGTATGTACCCTATTACGTATAGAGCATAGAGCATAATAATTAAATATTCACTTGCGTACATTTAAATTTGAAAGCAGTGTTTTTCTTTCAAATACAAATATAATGGGCGTTTCCATCTTAACCACCCATTTATGTTAATTAATCAACATTAATTATGTCGATATTTTAATTTTATTTCACCCACCGATATCGATTTACTGACAGCAATGGAACGTTCCAGGTGTGTCGTAGTGATTTAAAAAATCTTCCCCTCTTATATGCTATCGATTATTATCTAAATCAGTAAATACTAAATCTCTACATTACACTATTGGCCATTATTTATGAGAAAAAGGACCATCGATACTCACTCACTAATTTTTAGTTTAGAATCATTATTTGTGATAACAATTCCTTAAAAGTTGGTAGACCACTGTCGTCTCAATTTATTCATTCAAGTTTTTATCAGCTAACGTACGTGAAATACATTATCATTTACAATATTGGAATTCTTTAAAATTTCATGAAATGAATACGTTATTTTCTGTTTGTAAGATATTAATATTTTCTTCCACACGTAATACACTTCCTTACAACACTATAGTCTTATTCATGACTTCACATCATTAATATTAAAAAATGCGAGTATCTTTTCAAAAGGACAAATTGTCATTGTAAAATTTGAAAGGGAACAATAAAATACCGTAATTTATTTTGAAGTGCTAGCCATGCTCACATAACTAATAATAACATCAATTAACTAAAAAAAAAATACCTAATCATGTGGACAACATGAAAAAAAAAAATATATCTATTAAAAAAGTAAACATTACATGGTAACATATTACTGGGCCCTGAGCTAGGCTTGCCCTGTGTTACAGGACCCAGTACCATGACAAATCAAAATGTTAAAAGTAGGAAGGCTGTCAGATGGACACACGTCACACATGGCTGCCAAAAGACCTTTGTTTAAGAAATTTATTCATTTCAACATTATTAATATTTATTTTTGTGCTAATATATCAGCATCATTGTTTTAGGCCAAATCTAGCAAGTCATTCTAACAATTTATTGGATCTCCCTTCCCATGAATTGTTCTAATAATCTGATGAAATCGTACAGTCAAAACGAGTCTTCTGAATATTCAAATAAGGTATTATTTCCTTTGTCAGTATAATGAAAGTTGTCCCTTTGAAAAGAATTGTGAGTATATTTGAAAGCGCAAACGATGGATTAGTGTAACGTAGAGCGTTACGATGAATAGGCGTGATTATTCTACCGATTTTGTAAAGGAATACAAGACGCTGTCGCCCTTCGATGTTCAATTAACATATGAGATAATTCAAATTCCGATGTCATGCGTGATTTGTTCAGAAGATAATTATTTATAATTAGTGATTACTAATTAGCATTCAATGTCGTAAAAATAATAAATACAAAAAATATGGAAATTCGAAACATTATATTTTGGAATAATTAAGTGAATATTATAAATTTAGATATATCTTTTTATACGATAAAGGTTTTGAAAAAAAATACTTCAGTGAGAAAACATAAAGATCATTTAACGAGCCAATTTTGCCACAATAACCAATAGAATTAAATAATTTAAGACTTTAGTTTTTAAAATATTACATTATATGGGAATAATAAATTATGAAACAATATATCTTAGGTTCATTCCGACGCTCGTAACAGTCGCGACAGACATAAACGTAGATGCAAACGGAACAATAATTAAAGTAGATATTTAAGCTATTTTCAAAGTGCACATATGTATTAAATGAAATTACTAAAACCGAGATTTTAAGCAATAAATCGCACACCTAGATCTAAAGGGAGCTAACTCAAAAATCTGAAGATTTTAATTAAACACACGCTTTAAAAAAAGGATCCGATTCCTTACAACAATTTCGCCTCTCCCGAAATAGTTACTTTTTTTGAGATCTAGGGGTGCGAAATGATATCTTAAAAATAATATTATCAAAATTAAAACACAGATGTACATTTTGAAAATCGCCTTTGGGTGATTCGACCGTTCGAGACGCCGTCATTGTCTCTAGTTATCTATAATGGTTGCAATAATATCATAAATCATCAATTAAAACAACATTTGTTACAAGAAAATTTCCTGGTACGGATTACCAGGAAATTTTCTTACTGAGGAATGAAATTATAACGAATTAAACTCGCGTATTCTATTTTATTTGCTAACGTTTCGAAAACTTTATAGTTTCCAAATTCGTAGCCGACCGAGCTGACAATAGTCCAACACTAGTTAGTTAAACTAGTACTGTGTTCTGACTATCGTCATGAGAATTGTAAAGTCGAAACGTCAAAAAAATAAAATATTTCATTCCAATTCCAATGTGTAATAACCGCGAAGGCATCACAAATTATTCTTACTTATTGACTGTTCTTAAATATCTGAACCAACAATGACGGCGTTTAAAACGCTCCAATATCCACCTAACAACAGTTTGGGAGTGTATAATGCGTTATGAAAGAAACAGTATACATATATATGTATATATATATCAGCATACACTCACGGCGACAGCGTAGCGGCGGCAGCGGGTCACTCAACGCAGGTCCGGGTTGTCGTTGATCTGTTTCTTGATGCGGACGAGCATGGTCGTGTACCACTGGTCGAGTCGCGATATGCTGTCGTAATTCTTCACGGCCTCGGTGAACGCCTCTATGTTTTGGTCTTCGAGGTGCTCGATTAGCTCCTGGAAATATTTTTTTAATAATAAATCTTACTATTGTAGGCCTAGTGGCCCCTGATGAAACCGAAAGGTTGCCGATCCGATTATTGATAGGGGCACATGTCAGTGCGATGTAGGTACATGAGTATTTGTACCCGAGTCATGGACTTCTAATATTTATTTATGTAAGTTTATCTGTTGCCTAGTACCTACCTATAGTACAAGCTCGTAGAACAATCTTGTATTTTTTTATTTGCATTGCATGATTCCCAACTAAACGCAATTTATACAAACCGCGATTTTAATTACAAGCACTGATTACTCAGCTTAAAATCGTTACTTACTTTATTTAAGAACCTCGTTAATTCACCATTTGCCTCACTAATCCCCCACTTAGCTCTCCAATACCCCACTTATCTCACTAATTCCCCACTTTGCTCACTAATTTCCAACTTAGCTCACTAGTTTCCCACTTAGCTCACTAGTTTCCCACTTAGCTCACAAAATACCCAATTAGCTCACTAATTCCCCACTTAGCTCACTAGTTTCCCACTTAGCTCACTAATTCTCAACTTAGCTCACAAAATACCCAATTAGCTCATTAATTCCCCACTTAGCTCACTAAATTCCAACTTAGCTCGCTAATTCCCTACTTAGCTCATACACCCCCCGCTTAGCTCAGTATGGTACCTTGATCAGCTTGCACTCCCTGGTGTCGGCGAAGGCGGGGTACAGTCCGCAATACTTGTCGATGGCGTGGGAGGCGTTGAGCACGTCCACGCAGAGGTGGCACAGCGCCGCGCGGAACATATACTCCTTGGCACTGTACTTGAGCAGGCTGTTGTCCAGGGAGGACTTGGCGATCTGGAAATCAAATTTGATGATTTTTCGTATTGTGTAGTTTTATCTATTTAGTAGTTGCTAATGCTCGCGGTTTCGTCCGCGTTGAAAAGTTATTGTCTTAGCGTAATTATATTTAATTTAATTTTCAAATTGGACCAGCAGTTCCTGACGGCGCTAACTAACTAACACAAATAAAATATAATAATTAGCGCGTTATTATTATATTTTATTTGTGTTAGGTACATTTATTTTCCTGGTAGAACTTTTTCTACCAGGAAAATAAATGTTCGCCTTTTGTATACCTACTTACTAAAGTTTTTGTTAAATAAATAAAAATACGCGAGTTAAATCCGTTAACAGTTGTTTCATTCCAATGTGTAATAACCGCGAAGGCATCAGAAATTATTAAATAAGATTTTGTCATTAAAAGTCACTAGCTGGATACAAGTTAACCTTTCATTTAGTGATGTCCAAATCTAGCTACAAAGCTTGAGGCGGTAGTAGCTCTTTTTTCTATGTGAGTATTGAATGCCTACTATACTATTTTCCTTCATTTTACACAATATTGCACTATATTTAGGCTAACCAACAAGGTTGATGACAGATTCAAATCTCGGTTTACACGAAACTATGTATTACATATGTTTCATATTAGGCCTAGTATGCTGCTTATAGTTGGCTCCGTTCCAACTAGTCCTACTACCTATATATGCTTAGCGATATAAACGATTGCGTAATAATCGAGCCCGAATGTTTAACAGAGTTTTCTTTACTGTAACATATATATGTACTATTAAACATAATTATATAGTATTACTAATAGTCACAATATATCCACTTTAAATCTAAAACGAATATCGGGCGCCACTGAAGAATTAAAATATAGCACGGTTGTTCCAAATTAAAAATGTAAGTAAATAATTGTTTGAGACATATGTTTTCACATCTCTTGAAAAAGCTGGTTGGGATTATAGTTATGCTCGTGGCGCTAAACTGCTTTATGATCCACAACGTAAATAGGTGTTTGAATTCTATGTTCAACATTAAAAATGTAAATAACTGTTTCAGACATATGTTTTAAAGCCAGTTCATAAATCGGAATAGTCATCACCGCTTATGATGTTTAAAGTGTAAATAGCTGCGCTGCGTACTTTACCTTTCAAACGCAACCTTGTAAACCTAAGCACACGCGGGGAGATCGTGAAACGCGCGTCCACAGATACAGGCGCGTTGTAGTCGCTTGTAGCTTCTATGTTTTGATCAGATCACTTGTACAATGAGACTGTACTGTAAACGAATAGCGAGCGCGCTTCACACACGCGTTTGTATCGCGTTTACGCGTGTTTAAGTATCTATACAAGCGCAAAAATCGGCGCCTACAGCGTTCTTGAAACACGCGTCGTCCGCGCGTTTAAAATACGCCGTATGCTAGGGGCATAAGAGTATCTCCTCACCTGCTCGTAGATCTGCACGGCCTTGTCGTAGTGCTCCAGCTGGGCGGCGTACTGCGCCAGTTTGAGCATGCACTTGTTGGCCGAGGAGGTGGACTCCTCGCCGCGGAAGTAGTCGGCCGCCTGCTCGTAGTGCTGCATGGCGCGCGCCAGGTCGACGCACTCCGTCTCGTACATCTCTGCTATGTTCTAGAAATTAAATGGTACAGTTTTATAATGGATTTGAGAAGGTCCTTGACCTGGGGGTTATTACCCCGGCGGGTCATCACCAGCTGGTAGTTGTCTCGAACGCCGAATTTCTACAAGTCTGAGCACAGCGTAGCGCCGACTAGCGCGCGAGTTCGTCGTTGTGATGATGGGTAATATCAGTGTCTCTAGTTGAAAAGGTAAAGAACCACTGCCTTAGAAGGCGGTTTACTGAGAATTGCTAACAATGATCAAGTTAGTAAGAATAAACTATGTAATTACTTTTAATTTATGTCACAAGTGAAGTGAAAAATCGTATGTGTCACTCAACAGAATAAATGGCAAACCGTGATATGTCTTTTTTATTGCAACAGAAATAGTAATTATGAAAACAATCGAAGTTTTGACTTTATGATGAAACCGTTCTTCCTGCGTGACCTGGTTTAAATATTTTAATTGAAGTGAATTAAAGATGAGTAACTGTGTTATTATTCATCAGACCGGAAGGTCATAAAAAAGTTTAAAGTTACAACATTTCGCCGTAATGTATTTTGTAAACAAGTGCAATATAATTTTGACATTTCATTTCCACTAGAAAAAGTGTTAATGTTAAGATCAACTAGAAATATGAAACACAAAAATTAAAACATAATGAGAAACAAATGGATCTAATCTAATCTATTCAATGTGTAACCGTAACAACAGTATGCAGTACCTAATTAGTAAAATCCAGTTGATTACTATGTATAATATAATAATATCAATAATATATAATAATGTGTATTCTTTAAAATATACATTCCCAATACCTCAATCCCTTAATCTATTTCACCGTTGTTAGTAGTGAGCTATAGTAACTTAAACATACGTCGTTGTCTTTTGATACCTCGTTACGCTCGGTCGTTGACCTACCTGATGCTGCTTGGCGGCGACGGTGAAGCGGCCCATGTCGGTATATATCTCGATGGCCTTTAGTAGACACGACACAGCCTCTGCAATGAATATGATTACTTGTAGTTTTCAAATTTAATTAAAAAAAAAAATTACGAAAACATAATAAAATCGTAATTTCTGATGCCTTCACGGTTATTAACTTATTATACATTGGAATGAATCAAATTTTAAACGGGTTTGAATCGCGTATTTTATTTTATTGGCTGACGTTTCGGAATCTTTACAGATTCCATAATCGTAGCACGACTGAGCTGACAATAGTCTTATACTCGAGTAAGAATATGATTACTTGTAGTATTCCCGCGGGATCCTTATTTTACACAAAAATAAAATCAATTACAAAAACATAATATCTAATAAAATCAAATAAAATCTATTACATTTTTGACGACGCCGACGTCTGCTAGTGTATTACTTTTTGTAGCTTAATTATTTGATTGTGTAAATCTAGATCAGCCTATAATTGATGATATGGTGAAACACAAAAAAGAAATTGTATTAAAAAAAAAAAACAGTATAATCTATTTTTTTTAACTAAATACCTACAATCCTAGATCCTACCTACTACTTATATTTTATTTATATGTATATTCCATTTCCATAATAAAAGGAGTTTGTGATTGTTAATTATGGAAAAATGGAGAGGGGGGAGAGGGGGAGAGTTATTCGCTTTATAAAACATGTGCAGCGTTTGTAATATTAAAACGTAATCCATGTCCTTGAATCTCTTTATCAATATTACGCGCTGATTTTCTGATAAGGGAATGATGTAATTGTACAATAATATTAAAATAACTTTTATAGTGATCCTTGTCATAAAATACATGCATCCTATTTTACCTTAGAGCATAAACAACTGGAGAGGCCTTCGACAGACGTTCCCCTCTGCCAAGGTATAAGATAAATTATCTAACGCGTTTGTAAAAACTGTTTTCAAACCGCTCACTTTGACAGTGTCACAATCGAAGTCAAAGAGAAAAGAGCTCCCGAAAAATGTCTCCCTGCGCTAAAATAAGTCGTAAAAATCCATCCACTGCATCAAATATACAAAAAAACAGTATTTCCTTTCATATGTAGGTATTTTTTTTGTTCATTAATTGTTATTTTAGGAATAATTATTTTCTCATTCACCACGTGAGAAGCATCGATTCAGGTATCGATTGCACTTTTATTCGTTTAAAATCGTTTAAAAATCTTTATGATAGTCTATGGTCACCATTGACTAACGGCACACATGTATAAAAAATTTGCAGAGTAGTGTATCCGATACTAGGCGCTAATTCGTTTGAATTAAAAGCGATAATAGCATCCAAAATCAAAATTCGGTTAGAGATGTACTTACTGGATAATATAAATATCGATGAATTTACAGTACAGATGATAAGAAGTACCTACGTATATATCCGTATTAGGTATTATTTTGTTAAAATATTTCTATTTCGTTATCCGATTTTCAGCTTGGGATTCAGTAGTCTACTTATTTCTCCAGCTCTGCAGTAATAAACATTTGCCTATTTTTTCATGTTAGATATAGTAGGTAATTGTAATTATTTAAGCATTATTGCTAAAAGAAGTTTACTTGTTTGCTGAACTACGTAGCAACTGACGTTTAATTCTATAATACTATGAATTAAAAAAGTAAGTACACAATTATGTATGAAGTTAAAATTATTATATTTAAATATAAATTGGTTGATCCGCCATTTTGTGTCAAATATAGATAAATGTATCGACAGCCACTTAATCAAGCACTATGTAATCGGTTCAAATCGGTTGCACACACATGTAAAACTTGTGTACGGACCTGTCGTTTATAATAATGTTTTTGCTAGTGTGAATAAATTCCGCCTAGTGTTGACAGTTTCTATTAGTGTGCGTGTGTAACGATGAGAATTATTTTTACATCAGTGTGCAGTTTTTTGTATGTGTTCCTACCTCGTCCCCCGCTAAAAGTGGCTAAAAAATTTGTATGACAAATAGTGTCAAAGGCCTCTCCAGTTGTTTATGCTCTAAGTATTTTACTGATTATTTACTTTTTAATTTATTTTTTTAATAATAAGTAATATTATAGAAGATGGTTATCTCAAAATGGTCTGTGTCAAATATATAATAAAAGACATTGCTACATTTAAAGTTAGAATTTCTCACTAGCTTTTAAGTATTTTAGGTAAAAAGATAATGTTTCATTAATTCCTATACCTAATTGAGGAAAACCACTTATTTAATGTTGATTATCAAGATTGCATTAATATGTTGTAGGTATTATAAATTTATTTTACTACTGACCTGCCCTGGCTTCGCATGGGTGCAATGGTGCAACCTCTAAAATGATCAGTGTTTCTCTACTATATTATGCAGGTATTATACATATAAACCTTCTGAATTCTTGAATCATTCTATCAATTAAAAAAACCGCATCAAAATCCATGACATAGTTTTAAAGATCTAAGCATGTACATAGGGACAGACAGACAGGGGAAAGTGACTTTGTTTTCTATACTAATATTATAAAGAGGAAAGATTTGTACCTATTTTTGTATGTTTGTAATGAATAGGCTTTCACTGTTGGGAAGCTACGATCACCCTGAGTAACATAGGCTATAGAATATTTTGAAAAAAATTGGGGATCCGTGCGAAGCCGGGGCGAACCGCTAGTATATGATAAAGAGCTCACAAAATTATCAAAATACTAAACTTTACTTTTTTTGATCATGACCTATTTATGAAGACTCTTAAAATAGCAACTAGGTATAACTACTTACCATTAGGATCACACTTCTTATAGCAATTGGAAGCATCAACAAAGTTGGTAGCAGCATCATGACGCACACCAGCCTTCAGGTGCAGCTGGGCTGCACTGCAGAAGGCCTGTCCGGCCTGCGCCCATTTCTTTGCCATCTTGAACAGGTTACCAGCTCGGAGGTAGCAGTCCACCGCCTCTTCCACTTTAGATGAGCCACTGTGCAGGAGTGGAAATTTGGATATGTGATAAGGTAACTCATCATACAGTTATAATTGTAATATTTGTTGTATATTGCTGATATGAAATTGCTTAATATGTACATCCACAATAAAGTTTGAATGGGGTCAAAAATTGCCTAATGGCATCAGAAATTAGTATTATATAGTAGGATAGTTGAAAGTATCCAAGTATCAAATAGTATTGGTCAGAAGACAATGTTAATAATGCATGAAGTAAAGATGATATGTCTATTTTAAATTAACTTTGTTTGATTTGTGGTTAATAAATTATGTTATACATACTGTATTGTTTGTAAAATTAAACCAAACTAGGTTGTTGAGTAAGTATTGTATAATCAGGTAATGATGAGTCACAAATTGCACTTCCTAAAGTAACAAATTTACATGAAAGCATGCAAGGTCACACCAAAGGAATATTTTACACAGATCTTAACTATGCATTTCAAAATGATTCATACATGCAATAGATGTTTTGCACATTATCCACTAAGGTAGATGATATTGGTAATCATGTTTTTGAAATTTTAAGATAAATATTCCTATTTTTTTACTATTTCTACAAAAAAATATAAATATAAGTGCATCCTATTCAATAAAGTCCCTATTACTTATGAGATTTGGTTCTTTTATTGTGACACATACTTGGTCAAATTTTAATCGATTTTTCAGGACCTATTCCAATACCGTTATAACCCAAAGTTAGAAAATCTTGTAAGTAATCTATATTTTTAAACAATCACATAAAGTAAGAGGGCGTTTTATAAGGGGATTAACAAAATAAAATCCAGTCATTGTCCTTACCCAAATAGTGACCCGAGGAACGTCTTAGAAGAACTTAACTTTTTCTCCGCCTCCGCCATCAACTGCATCGCTTTCTGTTCATTATCTGCCATCTTAGTGGCTTTATTAACACTAAACACTTAGTAAAATTTACTTTAGTCTCAATAACTGCAGGAATTATTGACAAAATGTCGTCACAGGCGAGGTATGAAAATCCGTCGCTGTCATCGATTGATTTAGTGTTGCCAGTTCATAGACGAGTTATTTTTTTTCGTTCGGAAATAGGCTGTAGTACGAAACGACACAGTATTGCCACCGTATAACACTTGCTTATCCGTAGTTTTGGCGGCAGTGTAAGTTTGCATTGTTTTATAGAAATACTTTCTTTGTGGACAGTTCTAATTTGTCTTGTAAATTTTTTTTTAAAGTTAACTTTTGTCATCCTATGACGACAAGTATAATCTACAAATAGTACAGACCTAATTGCTAAAAGGAAGGGACTTAATAAAATAAAGGTAAGAAATTAAACAGCATTTCGTTAAGTACTTGTATTTATTTATGTGTTTAGATAACCGTCACTATTTGCGATTCAACAAGGTACAAACACGCACGCAACGCCTGAAGCATTTTGGAATGTTTTCTGATATAAATAAGAACATCGCTTTGAAAAAAACGATCTAAATATTATATTTATCATTATCTTTCTAAAATTAACTATTCAGGTTTTTTCCGAGCATTTAAAACTTTCCTCGACACCGCAAGCCCAGATTAGTATCATCGTACGTTATCATATATTTCGGCAGGTTAATACCTACCTTCTCATAATGTAGGTACTTAAGAATGTAATCAAAATCTTCAATCTGGACTTTCAAACTGAACAGCTGAATTTGTAAACATGTGAAAATATACTCAAATTTGTGCACGTATAATATTTTAGCAGGTTATACAGAAAACAATCCACCCCTAACAAAAATATATATTTTCCAATATATACTTTTTTTCTCGAGCTAAGTATACTTTAACAGCTATACAATAATCTCTTTTTAGACACCTAAAGAAAGTGCTACTTTAATACTGTGATTAAATTGAATATACGACTAGTTTCACCAACGTTTGGTCTGTCCTAGGACTACAGGACGAGTTGTGTAAAGACTTCAATAGTGCAAACATAAGTCCAACAAAGGTTTAGCCATGTTTTCTACATAGTCGGACTTATGTCTCAGAACTATTTGTTTATGAAGACAACTGGTGCAGTTACAATTATTACAAACATCTACTACATTCGTCAAATACCTACAAGGTAGTAATAGACATTCTAAGACAGACCAACACCGAGCTATTCAGAAATAGTTCCTCTTTCCTCCTTAAGCATTACGCAGGCCGTTATATAGTTATGTGGTATTGTCATTGGAACAAGAGGTAAATAGACGATCACAATATAATACGCTCTAATATACAATTTGATTCAAAATAAATTTTACATTATAACCGTAAAGAAAAATATCATCTAGTTGTTTGAATTAATTTCTTCATTTTGAAGTCAGGCATTAGATGGACCCACGGTAAAACAAACAAAGGTAAAAAAATAAAAGAAACAAAACAAATAATCTTAATGATTTATTCTTTTCATCATAAATAAGCTAAAATTGAATATCTAAAGGCATGACAGTAGTAACTACTAATAAGTAATTCATAATAATTGTAATAAGAGGATATTTACATAAAACAGAATACATTACATCGATAAAAATATAAGAATAAAATGTACAACTTAAAAAAATCAAAGAACTAAGTTTAATTATAATAAAATCAAATTAAAATAACTACCTCTAGGCAGTAACAATCTAGCATATACCATCAAAATAAATCAGTCGAAGTACCAAATCACAGCACAAACTGAAAAGTTAGTTGGACAACTGTATTTCATAAATTTCTTACATCAAAGGTCAAAAAGGTGTTTTACAAGCATGCCTACTTCTAAACTAACGCTTTAGACTATTTTGGAGGTTTAAATGTAAAAAAAAAAACAGGGGTAGGTAATAGGTATATCTGGCAAGCCTTCAGAAAAAAGAAAATAGATTATTAAGATCTATCCCGCGTTTACTTATGTGGCCTTTAAAGGAAAATAAAAACGAATATTGCACAAAAAATACTAGCATACCGGTAAACCTGCCAACATTGACCAAAGCTAACATTTTCAAAGACAATTACCGATAACTAAACAGCGATTAAATACTGATTATCATTTTTTACTTGAAGATGCAAGGTCGTGTCAAATAAGCACTCTACCGTATCCAATCTCGAAACTACAACAGATCTCATATAAAATTGCAAATGATATCATATACCATTAATTTGTAAGAATTTCAAAACCATTACTACTATGATTAATATATTATATAGTTTTGATATACACTTGTGAAGTAATTAGCAGAACAAATATACAAATGAGGTCTTCGCCATTGACATTGATACAAAAAAAATACTGACAACACTTATCATAGTATGTTAGAAGTTGCATGCGATTTCACTTGGGTACATAAGGATTATCTATTTAATTTCAGTTTTTTGTTTGGCGAAAACACGATAATTTCAATAAAGGACAGTGAGAAAAATAGACTTCTTTTTTTGTCGAAATAAGCGCCTAGTCCATACTCACAACAGCCATACTATAGAAATATACACCCGTAACGTCTAATTTCATAACAATCTAATGCAATAACTCCTATACACAAAGACCTCTGTGAACAAAATATTTAAGAACAGTCCATGTCTACTTGAGCGCATGGACAGTTAAATATTAAGTTCAAGGACTTTTTCTATGACAAATACAGTTTATACATAAGATTACATAAGGATATGGAATCAACATGGGTAATTTATTTTTTACGTAGACAACACTTTATTTTAAAAGTGCATCTTTGAAATAACACGTAGGCTCTTAATCTATGACTAAACGATAGTATGCAGTAATTCATTTTTACATATAATGTAGGTATAATATGAAGTATAAATACGTCGTAGCTATTTCAATCATAATACGGTTTCTATGTGACGACCTCTACACGATAGTATTAAGAATAATAAAATAAAAGGTACCTACGTATAAAGCCAACAGCACTGTGGTATATACCAAGTATTATTATTATTCTTATTTTAATATTTATATACTTACTAGGATTTTAATGTTTTGTCTAAAATTAAATAACTAGATATCCACTTCAATTCCAGTTGAAATGCTTACTATGCCGGGAACGGGGTAGCAACAACAATACTCCTAAATAAAAGTATTCGTAACCAACCGGCATCTAAAGTAGTTTTGTACCCACATGGAATGTGATTTTTGAAGTAACAAAATGTAATGATATATGCACCGTTTCATAAGATTTTTCATAAAGACAATAAATATAAATAAGAAGCATAATCATCAAACTATAATGCTAAAATTGTATAATTTTCTAGTAAAAACAATGACCTGTTTCCTCCAAGTAATAACATTCACGCACATAGTTCATAGGTTTATAAGAAATATCCTTTTTTGAAATAACTACAGAGCAACAAGTCACAGTAGTAGTATAAATTAATTGAGTACAGTAATCAATGAGAACAAAATAAGTTTTGAACACTGATAAAGCATCATAATTTCCATTAAAATAAGGCAAAATAATAATATTGACTAAAATATTACATGAATTGAATACTACAATCAAATATAAATAATCGAATAATGTGGTAACTGGCAACACTGTCAAATTATATAAACAAAGATTTCATCTGTGTTTGTATGTATTTTGAATAAAATATAAGCCAGCGTTATACTGACTTCTGAGAATCATTACAAATAAGTGTACCAACTATACCTATATGTTTTCTAAGTAGAATTGGTTTTGGAGCGTTTAATAAGGAAACTTTTTATTTTTATACAAACATCGAAACCTTTGATATGATTTGTGTATGAGCTTCTAAAAGTGGCATTATATAAACCGGAGAATGGTCACATTCATGCTGAAGAGTCGACATTCAAAACACAGTATCAAAACTCATTTTTTTAACGACTCCAAACACCCATCCACATAGGAAACACTACAAAAACTGCATTTGACTACACCGGACATTAAAGCATTAACAGCTCCTATGGAATAGTAGTGTGTCAATGGCACCATACGTGCCAATCCTGCCTTCACAATTTGGGTTACAAAAACTAAATAATTATAACTGACACTGAATATAAGATGAGTGTAATTGGCAACGAAGTCTAACGCCACTAAATACGTGTAATTAGCATTTTAAATACAAATGGCACCCGGATGTTGCGAATCTACATTGGCATCATACAGCCTCCACTGACACGTTTTATTTGCACCACAATGCCAATAACATTATGTGCCATTCGGTGACGTTGGCATTATACGAGTGCCATTCGGTCACTGGCATGGTAGCGCAATTGGCAGAGGTTTAACTAAACTGGTTGGTTGGCTGCGGTGGGATCGGGGGGCGCATGGGCTGCCCCATGCCCATGGGTGCCATTGGCGCGCCTGGCATACCCATTACCATGCCTGGCTGTTGCTGTAATAAATACATGTTAAGATTAAAGCAGTTTTAAGTTCAATATTAAAATGTGTTCAATAAATTGTGTTTATAAATAAAGATTAACTTGAAAGGAAAATAGGGGCTTCACTTTTATATAACAAAAAGTAATCAGATAGATGTGGATGGTGGATGTCATATTATGAAGTATGTACTTAATTTACGTTGGTTCTACAAGAGGTCTATTTAGAATAACAATTTCCAAATCTCAAAATTAAGATTTTTTAATGTTCTAATGATTAAAAATATGAAAAGTTATACACTAGACGCTTAAAGTATAGTATCTGTTAAATAATTTAGAAGATCCACAATTTAAGTTGGTAGCCATGCTTTCATTCTCACAAACATGCTACATTTACTATAATTTTACTAAATGAAATCCCTTCAATTTACAAATCCACAATGGTTTTAACAATGTAATAGAAAATAATGTTTACAGTACAAATTTCCTGTACGATTATAGCTGATCAATAAATTGAGGGCATCTCTTCAGCTTGGCGGGTCAATTCTCAAAAGGAAATCCTCCTTCAGAAAATTTACTACCAAACCAAAGTATCTTTTTAAACTTTACCATACCTTCTTGTCCATATCAGCATCGGTGCTGGTTGAAAGGACCGATTTTGACGAAACCTCTATATTCAATACGAAGATAGCACTAAAACTACCTTTAATTTACAAAACAGAACAGAACAGATAAGGTGGGAAAACTAAATACTCCGGGGTAAGCTCAAGCCAAGGTTTCTAGGTATAAACTTAATAAAAAAAACTAAGCAAATAATAAATACACTCTCACAAATATACCACTGCAGTCAAGAACTGAGAAATATCTGAAATGACCTCTATTATCATCAGTATAGAGTTAAGATATTGTCCAGCACTCGTCCGAGGTATTTTTGATGGTGTTTTTCCAGCTACTTACCATAATGAAATGTGGGGGGTGGTATGCATGGTGCAAAGTTTGGGGCATTGGCGGAAGAGGCATGCCTGGACCCTGTAAAACGCAAAAAAAAACGGGATGCTGGCATGCTACGGGCTGGGTTACCAGGGTAAATAATACCGGATAAATAAATGTATAAAAAATTAGACATTTGTAGATTGATGTATATGGACGGCAAATATTATATTTTGATTGAATGATGTCGTCCAATGCTACATTATTTTTAAAATCTTTGTAGCCTATCTAAACCACTTTAGTACAATAAATAATTATGCAGCATTTCGTTTCAGTCAAAATCAGTAAAAATGCCTACAATTGGACAAAAGTCCAAAACATAATTCGTCGGGGATAGAGCAATACCGCATGTCAGTTACATGCACTATAAGGTTCAAAATTTATTGATTTATGTATCATTTTAAACCTATCGTCCACAATACAATATATTATAATCTTCCATTATAATAAGATGGTCAATTATGATAAATATCAAAAAAAATATCAAACTATTCATCTTTTTTTTTTATCCGGCAAATTTATACACCTGGCAACCCTCGCTACAGGTAAGAAAAGAACAGAAAGTAAAGAGCGAGTTATTAGCAAAAGAATCAAAATACTAGCGGAAACAAAAAGTCGCAAAATGCAACGATGTAAAAGCGAAACGAAAAAGTGTCGATTGCGATACTGCCGTCCTGGGTTTGTCAGGTCGAGGATACACTTAAAAGGTACCTAGAAGATTGTCGATTGTTCTTTACTCAAATTTTGTCGTTAATTATAATTCAAATATAACAAATGGGTAAAAAATTAAATTGCTAGTGATATTATTGTTAAACCACCAATACCTACTACTTTTCTCGTTGGATGTGTCATTCTTTTCCGATTGCCATACGTGTACAATTTTAACTAATTTTTAACCAAAGTCTACCTACACCAATAGGGTAAAAACTATATACCTATCTATCCACTCCTGCATAGACATACATTCTACATTGGGCAATGCATAACAAAAATTTTGAAGTATACAGAATGAATATCCTGACCTACACGCTCCTGTTACTTTTTTTTTTGCGTGAGAGGAGTAAATACTAATGTATACTGCCAGGATTGTTTCTGGCAGCATGCCTCTATTGGCAATGGTAGGCCGAAGCCTGCCATCTAGTGAACAATCGACAAACTTGTATTAGTCTTACCATAGGCCGGTAGCCGGCTCCGGTGGTGGCCTGCATGGGCTGCGGACTCCAGGCGGCGCCGGGCTTGGATCCGTTCTTCGGCGAGCTCCACTGCATCGGTCTAATACGGTACCCAGGTCAGTGCCTAAGCTCTTATTGTGTCACAGTAAATACTTCTATCCTTATGTTAAACTATTTGATTGTTTTAGACGAATTACGTTGCAAAGTTGTTATAAATTAATGCGATTTTAAAGACCATTTAGACTAGTGATTGGAGACACTGGCTACGAAACTTAAGGTTTGAATCCTACCTAGGAAAGATTCTCGAGTTTTGGGTCTTTTAGTCTTGGATGTCGTATATGTATTTATGTATGTCGTTTGAGACTAGATCAATTGGTGTGAGCATTGCTTTGTAGTTGTGAACATTTTTTTGTAAATATTGTTTACAAATATGAAAGCGATTCTGTAGGTGTACCATCACCTACATTTTTAAGGTAATAACTACTTTTTCAACTACATAATATTATATGGAAAAATATAATAACAGCGTGTAGCATTGCTTTTACTGTATATCGGCTTTTTTAATATCTCTGTTATAAAACTATAATATAATAAGTGATATAAAAAGTTTCGTAACATTTAAAATACAAAATCTACGGATAGTTAAAACGTATTCCTACTCTTAACCACAATAAGAGCTTAAATGCCTCGACGTCATGCCGGTGTTTGGCTGTTTGAAAGCGTGCGGAGCTTCGCTGTGCTTTGTGTCTTATAAATTAGGTGTTAAAGTTCAATTTTCAATAGAGAACCTTGCAGAACGTTTTGTGTACTTATTTATTAAGCGGTGCTAAGAGATTTATTTAACATTGATTAGAATAATAGTATTTTTATAGTTCGTCGCATAAAGATGCCAGAAGTACAGTAATATAGTAATATATTTATTAAGGATGTGTTAATGCGGCTGGGCACATTGCGGGTTTTAGCTTTGGTCCTCTTATACTCGTGTCTGTAGTTGTAATGAACACGTTATTTAAAGAAAAAAAAACGCAAATTGGTATAAAAAAATGCATGTAAAAATTTATGTATTTTAATGTGAAGTAACTCCCACGTGGTAATCAAACAACCAAACGTAGAGATAGCATCTGCTTTATGCAGTCGACTAAACTGTAAACGTTACTAATTAAAATACTTAGCAAAAACAGGACGCATTCTAGACAAACACATTTAGCAAATGCTATCATTAAAAAAATATATTATGCCTTCTCTTTTACTAACGCTAAGTTCATTCTCATAGCAAGCTTCTCGAACATTCCAATAAAACTAAAGCTTAAAAAATTATATTCTACAGTATTTAGTAAAAGACAAGGCATTAAAATCATTATAAGAATAAATATATTTTAACTAGCAAATGTTTCACGGTACAGTTCACTTGACAAATTTCAATTATTAAGTCTGAGGCAAAAAAAAGTTTTAAATATTTTTTTTTGCTTAGACTAACTATAAAAAAAATCCTATCTACAAAATTAAGTATATATTTGTGGCATTGATTTTTAAAACCATTCAAGCAATTTTATTTAAAAAAAACTCTGTTGAATCGATGTGACGAACGATATAGTTGTGACAATTAAAATATTAACATTAAAGAATTGATTTTTTTTTCTGAGAAACAAATAATGAGAAATACTCTATAAATAAATAATTCACATCGATTCAACAGAGCACGTAATGTAGAATTTTAAATAATAAAAAAAATAGAGACTTACTTCTGAGCGGTGGCAGATTTGTTTATGGACAGATTGTTGGCCAACTGAGCGAGCGACGAGTCGAGGTCGCCGGTCAACACCTTCCCCGGCTGCTGCTGCTGTGGTTGCGGTTGACCTGCTGCAATCAACCTTATCAGTAACACAATAAGGTCGACTTCATACAATCAAATAACAATTAAGATGTATTGGCTACGTGCAAATCGGTTTAAAAATAAAATCTATTACTCAAGTATATAACATTGATGAAATTATATACAGAAAGACAAAATGAGAATTTATACACATAATTTTAAAATGAAATACATATGCAAAACGAGATAATAGATACGTAAAAAGTCTGGAGTTGTTGTCATATGTAAAGCTAATAAAACACATCAAGCTTATTAATAAAAAAAACTAATTTTGCACATTTGACACAATATTCACATGACATATCTAAAGATGAGACGTAAGTTTTTTTTCTTAAGCATCTAAATTCAACTCTCTGAACATACATATAGGGTTTAAATTTGAAATATTCCTTTATAAAACTTACACCTCAAACAAAGTATAATGCCAAAGCACACGTATCGCTGTACAATAAAACATAAACATTAGAAGACAAATAAAAAATCTACCCAATTAAGATTACATCGATGCACTAAGAATGTGCACGGCGGAAGCCTGTGCTCGTATTAGAACAAGCAAACTGGGTACCACTGCGGCGTAAACCATATTCACAACGTTTCGTAAAAATTATGAAACCACCGACACACCTTGATAATGTAAATAAATTGTGGTCAATACGATGCTATTTTCATTACGATGTCAGGTCTAATTTAGACTTCTCGACTTCGATGATGAAACTTTAATAACTCTCAATATTACAATAAATGTAATAATAAATAACTGCGTCGCAATCATATTTACGAAGAACAAGAGCACAAATTATGAAATGGCATCTTTCCTTTTTTAATAATTACGTCACGTTTACGCATGGCAACACCGAGTAATCACCCAAACGTATGTTACTGGCAACTCGAAAAAAAAATCCATCTAAAACTTCAAATTCCAAACCCATGGCGGACATCGGCATCATTGGTTGTCGGGCGGGCGAGCCGAACATCATTGGCTGGGACATATTCATGGACATGACGTCACTGAAAGGCTGGGCCGCCATTGGCTGGGGTTGTTGCGTGATCGGCTGGGATTTGGCCGGGGAGCCTCCCAGGGACATTCTCATGACGTCTTCGAGGTCGTCGAACGCGGATTTAGGCTGAGGATTTGGTGGAGGGGGGCGGGCGGGGGACGCGGATATAGGTTGGGTCGGGTCTCCCATACCCATGAATGGGTTTGCGGCAGCTTGTAAACAAGTATCACAGATAAGAAAGATAGAATAATAATAATAATATATATTTTGTATAAAATGTAATTGCACCCGGCAATTAGTTATATTATTATATCAGAACAAATATAGCCTAAGAGTAAAGTAAGTAATCGCAAAGTACAATATATTTTAAAACCATCACCAATATAAATAGCATTTACAAAAGTATCGGAAATATTAGAAAAGATTGGGTTGCCATGTGATTGAAATATAACGTCATTTAATTTAAATAATGTTAATTTTGAAGTTCTTAACATATCCTAAACCCAATAAGACCACTAGTTACTACCCTCGCGACTTGTCATTTAAATCACCAACCAGTATAGGTACTTAGTGCATATAATAATATGTATTGAAATGTCTCGTGTCCAATCACATGGCAACCTCGTGTAGTGCGCCTCACCTGTGGTGTCAGTGCTATTGAATACGTTAGAGAAGTTAGCCTCGGAGACGAACGCGTTGTCCTGAGGCGGCGCGAAGGGCGCTCCGTTGGCGGGCTGCGGCCACGCCGGCGCCGGCACCGCCGCTAAAACCACACACTATGCACCACTGTCTTGTCACGAGCCCTACTCGACTACTCTACCAAGCAGTCACTCGACGAGTTGTTGGACTAGTAGTTCGACAAACTAAGCAGGCCTGTTAGTCTAGTGACCACGAAAGGACGCGGATTCGAGGTTTAAAATTTCTTACCTAAATGCGTACGCGTAAGGTTGCTTTTTCAGTGAAAACGGTCAATAGAATAAAGAACCATACTTAATTATGTTTGATATATTGCGCGAAGTGTATAATTATTTATTGTGAATAGAAGTGAATCCAAAAAGCCAGGAGATCTAATTTACAATAAGTGTTAAACAATTGAATTATCTACAAATATAAAGATTATCATCCATATTTATTCCACTTTTTACGTGTTATTTTTTTTAAATAACAAAGTGTAGGAAGAAATATGGACAATTATCTTTTATATACCTGAACCCATACTGTACACTATCTATCGGTTCTGTAAGTATCATTAAGTAAGTTTAGCTATTATATTTTTATATACACCGGTTAGGTCATAATGTTATATAAATTTTAAGTTAACATTAAAAATATTCTATATATTTTTATTAAATTGTTATTTTTATATACAAACTTACCTCCAAACATGTCCGCGAAGGGGTTGCCAAGCGACAGCAAGTCGTCGCTAGCTTTCGACGTGTTGTTTTCGACCGGAGTGGGCCCGAAGAGATCTACTATGGACTGGTTTTGATTCTGAGGCGGCGCCGACGACAAGAACGGATTATTCGCCGCGGTGTTCGTCGGAGATTGAACTTTATTCTGTGAGAAATAAGAACTATTATTGAAAAATGTCGCTTAAGTTTGTGAAACGTGGCACTGGTGAGACACAGCAAAGAGTCGAAGCGTATTGAGATTTTCAGAACTTTATAACAGTTTTAATGAAGGACATAAAACAAAAAATAAGATAGTGCATCGAAAGACTTAAATACACGCTTTTGAAAACGCACTTAGAGTTATATTATAGTTCCAACGAGTATAAAAGGCTATTAAAATTGTAGTTTATAAGCGATGATAACAAGTTTATAACCCATCTAAAGTGAAGTGTATCAAATGACCAAGAGACAAAACATGTAAGGTCTCGATGCGAAAAACTATGTATGCTGTAACTCTTTCGAAATGACAGTGATGTGACTGCCGTTTCGCACCACAACGTCTTACATATCAGTCAAGCATGAGTGTAAAATCGTGAAAACCACACATTTATACGATCGTCTTAAGCTTAGATAGAAGACACTAGAAACAGTAGAAAAAAAAAACAAACAATGGTGAAACATCTTTACAGCCCCTTAACCAAATTCTCTATGAAAAATAAAGCTGGATGTAAAACAAAAAGGTACAATTTCTTAAGGCCTATATAAAACATAATTATTATGTCTAAAATCTAAATGAGACTACGAAATAGTCAAAAGTAATTTGACTTATATAATAATATAATTTGTAACAAAGTTAATAGTTTCGAAGGTTACACATATTAACAAAATGTTGTTTTATTTACCAGTCGACCAGCTATTAATAAGAACAACAATTGAATGAATGATTTTCCCATAGACATAAAAACACACACATCCCGAAACCAGTAGCGTCACCATTTAGCGTAACCCCTTTAATATCTTACAATAATGACTGACAAGTCCTCCTCGCCGGTCCATTCCTCTCCTTGCAATAAATGCACCTGGAATTTATCACGCTTACAATATTTCCAGGCTTCCCTACTTTAAAAAAAAAAACTATTTTATTTTCGTAGAATATAAAAATCTTGAGCCGAAATTTTGTGTCTATGCTACTTACAAAAATAACAAAAATTTGCCACTTTGTTATTAGATAAGTATAAAGTATTTTTGAAAATGTATTATTACGAAAAATCTAGTCAATTTTAACTGTAGCGAGTCTAGTATTCAGTCTGTTCTACATATAATAGTGTGCGGCGTGCGCGTTAAGCTTTTAAGGGCCTATTTAGGGATTACCGTCTCTGTCGTCCCTTGAAATCAAGTTGTACAATAGGCCTACAATAAAGCCCAGGTCTCACCTTATACTGGTTCAATACAGCCTCCTCTTCTGCCAGCGCTTGTTGCGCCAGCGAGTCGTCTATCAGCAAGCCAGCCCCGTTGGACGCCTTGTCGAGCCGCGAGGAAGCGGCGACGTTGCCGAACGACGAAGACGTAGATGACAACGCACCCATTACGCTCGCGACGTTCTTTTGCGCACTGAAAATGGATCGGTGGATCGTTTTAAATGTTATGTAATTTGTTTTGTGTATAACTTGTACACGCGAAATAAATGACGTTTTTATCAGTTACAATCATTGGCGTAGCTAGGATTGCCTACCGGGGAGGGAAGGTTTAACTCTCTCTGTATTTGTGCTTTTTTAGGGTATCTAGTGGACAGCTTAACATCCTGGAGTGAGCCTGGCCTAGCTTACTCCCTAGTTAGGCACTTGGTTAATATTACTCATATAAGCCATATCAATTGCTTTAATTAAAATTAATCTGGACTCCGCAATATTCCAATCTGAAGTTCGTATATTTGTATTGAAAATAGGGTCAAGGGCCAAAACCGCGAGCCTTGCCTTCACTTTATATATTTCAAAGAAAGTAAGTCCTAGCTGCACAAAGGCCGTATAAGAATATTCGCTGCTATACAACCTTTGCACAGCGCATATCGCACACCTAGATATAAAGGGAGCTAACTCAAAACACTTCTTTTTTAAAGCGAAAATCTTGACTGGCATGTCCATATGCATTTTCTGTGTAGATCTAGGCTTTTTTATATGCAGCTAGTTTAATATAAATAAGGAATTCGATGGTGCGCATAACTCAAGTCTTTGAGTTAGTTCCCTTTAGATCTAGATATGCGATATATTTGTCTACTACTTGGTGGTGTGTTTACCTGGCAGTTTGCGTGGGTGTGTTGGCCGCGGATCCCTTCTTGCCCTCGATGGTGGCGAGGTGCCCCTCCAGAGCGTCGAGGAGGCTGCTCGGCGCACGCGTCAGGTCCGGGATGTCCCCCTTGTCTATACCCACGTTCTCCGCTACCTGCGACAAACAACCATACATCTCTGTCCCTATATCCCTATGTACGATTCAGTCTTTAAAACTACGCAACGCATTTTGATGCGGTTTTTCTATAGATAGTTTTTATTTATAGATTTTTTTTATAGTGATTCAAGAGGAAGGTTTATAACACCCGTGTGAAGCCGGGCGGGTCGCTAGTCAATTATTAATATGGTAACGATATAAAACCAAATCAGATTGTACAACCAACGTCTACGTTCGCTTCTGAGGCTAGTAGTATATGGGCTGACGTTTCGAAAACTTTACAGTTCCCATATTCGTAGCACGACTGATCAGACATATTAATATGGTGATGAAATAAAACCAAATCAGCAGAATGTACAACCTTATACCTTAGGTTCTGAGGCTAGCTGTCATTTGAAGTTTTCATACAATGTGTGTATTTTTAAAACTTTAATTAATCTTAAATGTGTTCTCTTGATTCATGGAATGAATACATTCAGTGTAATCCTATCATAAAGTTTTTGATCACACCGTAAAAAGAAAAGCAGAAAGCACGTATCAATCATTCTAAATTATGTTTTATATCAAAGTATTAAGCTTGGATTTCTTTTGGAAATAAGTATTCAAAAAGGATACCTATTTTATAAGCGGATACAAATAGGTAAGTTACCTTGAGGAACTCTCCGACCCTATCCATTCTGATGAGGAACTTTTTATAGAGGTCGAGAGCGTCGCGGCAGTTCTTCTTGTTCATGTCGAAATACTTCTCCAGCAAGTTGATGATACCGTCGTTGTAACACGCGAACAATCTGCAAAGGGAAATCATAAATTATCAATGAATTCAAAACTACTAGGTACTTAATATCATTCTTGTTCTTAATTTTAGATAACAGCTCTCATTATCAGATTCAAACACAAGAGTTTCACTTTAACATTTTGTGTTGAGGTTCAAAACATCACTACGAAAATCGGTTCAGTCATTTAATAGTTATTGGGAATGAAAGTGGGGATGGAAAACCAAATGTCTACAAATAAAGGTACCCACCCGAGTGGGGTATCAAATAAAAGAGAATCACATTCCGCATTACATAATTGAATGTGGCTGTAATTTGCGGTTATTTAACACCGTTTTCTGAAACTGCATAAATGTCACTATTTTAGAAAACGGGTCAATTTTGCGTCCCAGAAACACCGGGACTAGTGACTACAAAAAGGGACATTTCCGTGACGTCTGGCCACGTTATTTGTACCTGATGAGATCTCTGAATAGCAGCATGAAGCACATATTGATGACGCCGTTGGTGAGGTCGTTGGCCGCGCAGTCGAACTCGAGCAGCGAGTCCAGCTGCGCCTGCAGCACCGGCAGGGTCTTCAGCAGCTTCTCCGCGTTCATCATGCGGAGCGAGCCTTCCTCCTTACTGTACACACACAACGATACGTCAAGTGTTAGGTTAGATTTGATGGTAATAAATATGGTAGAGGAAAATATGTTTCGGATGTCAGCAAAAATATTTAAGTTGCATAAATGTGCAAAAAAAATTATCCGAATTAAAAATCCCTTTAAAAACAACTTAATTTTAGGTATTAATATTTCTATAAAGAAAGCTTCTCGTCGGGGGGGCTGTACCTACGTATAGGTAGATAGTACAGTCACCATCAGACATATCAGAACGAGCGAGGTACTCAAAAACATCTAAGCAACATTAAATTTCAATAAATTCGTTACAGCAAATAAGGCCAATAATATCTGAACGTTTAGCTCGTCACAAATATAAGAGCAGCAATTTTTCAATATAATCTGGACACATAACAACGCAAAAATATCTAAACAGTACAAGTGTTCATAAATATCTGAACACTTAAGGAAAATATACCTTAAGTCACTGACATATAGTTTACATTCTATTGTACAGATGCAGTGAATATTCTGTCTCATGGTATCATTACTAGGTAAGCAAAGCAAACGAGAATTGCGACGTTGTCATACTTACTATTGTTTCCTGTTGCCAAACTTCAACTGTCACTGTTTAGTTCGTATCCTATTTAATTATGAAAGAATCTCATATATTATGGTCGTTGACAAGTCGTTGTCAACATTGGTAACCAATTTTCGTCAATCTGATAATTGATTGCTTGGCCTCATGGTTTACATGTCAGATACCCGGTCATAGAACGCGGCTGGTTTATGTTCGAGACCAGGAAGAATTTGTGTTTTTTTTTTAAATTTTATTCCTTTTGTATTTTTATTCAGATCTTATTTTGTATTGAAGACGTCGGTGAGACACTTCCAAGACTAACCTTAGTTAAATTGTGTATTTTCTAGTTATAGTTTATTTAGTCTATGTAAGCCGCGTTTTGTGTAAAGTATAAATTATTATGGTAACCAGATGATTAAATGATGAGACATGATGGAGCTTAATTAATAACATACTTTGTCGTTTAATTAGGTACGCAACAACTTCATCAATTGTAAAAGTCTGTAGGTAATATTATAAACGAACTGCAAATACTAGGTAATTAATAATACGAGTTTCGATTCTACGTATGTCCGATCTCCGAATGTCCTGCCACCGTATTATAGACTATAATAAATGAAGAAAAATCTTGCGACAAATAAAATTTTAATATAGTAGGTAACCTAATTTATTATAATTTTAAAAAAAAGAATAATGTATATAATATTTCCCAACCCATCCTTTAACAAAAATAAAATGCACGTGGACCAGTCGGATTCGATCCATGACGCTCGGTTTACTAAGCGATGTCTTACGCATTAAGCCAAGACAGTCTTATTTAGGTTATTTGAAATTTATAATAGGTACATGCGTTTGATTAGAGCCTAGTAATGATACCATGAGACAGAATATTCACTACATCTGTACAATAGAATGTAAACTATATGACAGTGATTTAAGGTATATTTTCCTTAAGTGTTCAGATATTTATGAACACTTGTACTGTTTAGATATTTTTGCGTTGTTATGTGTCCAGATTATATTGAAAAATTGCTGCTCTTATATTTGTGACGAACTAAACGTTCAGATATTATTGGCCTTATTTGCTGTAACGAATTTATTGAAATTTAATGTTGCTTAGATGTTTATGAGTACCTCGCCCGTTCTGATATATCTGATGGTGACTGTACACATTACACCTAAATAATTGGGAGCAGTCAAAAAACATACGTTCGGTAGGTACAATACTACAGACACACACACAGACATGTGAAACTTATATTGTCAACGGTATTTATTAAAGTTTTTACAAACAAATATCAAGCTGTTTATAAATATGTTATTGTAAATCAATATGTTGTGAATGCCAAGGTCGTATAATACCCACATAATACACAATTAGTATTCGTTAAAGCGATAGATAACAGCTAGTCTTAGATGCGAAACTAAACCTGTCTAGATGTATAATGTCAAATTATTTAAAAAACTGTTGACGACAGAGCCTAACTTCTATCTATCAACTTGCCTTCGATTTCCAGTATTTTTTTTGCATTTATCATTAGTAATCATGTTCATGTACTTACCCCCTTTTCACCTTGCAGAAGTCAAAAGCGACCGTCCTGTAGGACAGAGCTTTGTCGTTCAGGTACTTGGCATACCGCCGGATGAAAGGTGACATATCATATCCTGAGATAAAAAAAAATATTAGAATATAAAGTACTTACAAAATAATTACTGATTCCTTGGCTGTTATGACACATTGGAATGAAACAACTATTAACAGATTTAACTCGCGTATCTTTATTTTATTTTATTTTATTTGCTGACTATTGTCAGCTCTGTCGTGCTACGATTATGGAATCTGTAAAGAATCCGAAACGTCAGTGAATAAAATAAAATAAAAATACGCTTGTTTAACCCGTTAATAGTTATTTCATTCCAATATAAAGTACAACTTTGACAAGGGCAGATTATTTAAACATTGTAAAGGCTTAAAACACGTTGACAGTTGCGTTAACGTAATCATTTACCTATACCTACCTACACAGCTTCCTTATATTATTATGTAAAGTTATCGAGATGAATTACGAGGTATGTTAGACTAGGTTTTTTTTTTCAGGTCTTAAGCTGTATAGGAATTTAAAAAATCTGCCTACATACGAATATGCACATTAGGACATCACGATAAAGCACACATTTGCTAAGCATCGAACTGTTAACAATGTTGTCGCTCGATTTTACAATTTTTTCGTATTGTATCGATTATGTTTTCATACGTCATCCATAGATTACGTTTTACAAATGTTACGATGTAAAAATAAACAACTTTTACTGCCAAATTTCTGAACTTTTTAATACTTAATTCTTTGGACGGTCTCCAAATCCATTTTATGTTTGAGAGCTACACTGTAAATACAAACACGGCAATTGCACTACAATAAGTGATTGATGCGTTCATTTAAAACAACGACTACGGTCGTTTCATTTTGTGTCGAATATTACGATTTCAGATGTTACCTATTAACAGTGGATACCTACATAAAGGTACGTTTACACGCTTGCCAAGGCTCGACGACCACCCACAAGCCCCAAGCGTCGCAAGCGCTTGCCGCAGACGCCCTTTGATAGTCCGGAGCGGATACAAACGGCCTCTTTACTCGCTTGTGTTTGTGGACGCTTGTCGAGCCTTGGCAAGCGTGTAACCGTACCTTAAGAATTTTTGTCGCGAGCGATAACATCTGTCACTGTCATAATTTTGCAACAACGAGCAACGTCACAGGTGCATTCGCGAATTCAAAAACCTTAACTTAAATCTTACTTTTACAAGTTCTAAAAAATAAACTTCTTCATATATATATATCATACATAAGTGGACAAATATGAAACAAAATATTTTTCAAACCAAAGTGCATCATCACAAGGGTGCATCGTGCAGCTAGCTAGGTGCATATATTGTCTGTGATATTTTCTACGACCTAGTATGCAAAACAAGGTTAATTGAATTATTTACTTGCGCCAATGTGCAACTATCAGCTAAATATTAGTAATAATTCATACCAAACTGCCGAAGCTAAGGTCTACTTTATTGTTTTTTTATTTTATTACAGAGATAAATTGAAAACTTACGTATATCTATAATGCGGAACATGGAGAGTACTTTGTTGACAATTCGGAATGGCATAGGTAGTTTTATTTTTTTCTTATGCTATTGCTGCAGTTCATCTATTAACAAAATTCTACATACCTACGACCTGTGCTGCCGTTATATGCGGTATCACGGAGTTTTAGTTAGTTCATTGAATACGTATTTTTTAAGCTATTTTCCATAAAAAATATATATACCGCCTTTACGTTTTAAGAATGCAGTATGTGTAAGGTGGTCTAAATCCATAATAAAAATAAAAACGTTGTTCGCACTTTTTGGGAAAATCGTAAATAAAAATGCAGTCTTATCGTGTTCATTATCATGCAACAAATATGAAGACGAAATAAACATCACAACACATTAAAAGCTTCACTTGAAAATAGCATTCATACAAGCCTCGCCTATATCAGTTCGGATAATAATTGGGTAGTTGCCTAGTCATCAATATACTGCCATGAAATAAAAAACTATATTTTTACTACCTTCATAGGTATACAATATATTCCACGTTTTCTCTCTAACACCTCGTAAAACTGAATAAGACGTGACGTCACTCCACACTATCGTAACTACCGAAATAGAACTTTGAAATTCCAATATGTATCTGTTATTTATCTACATATTCCAAATCGTCGTCAACTTATTATTACAACCATTAATGATGATTACTCTAAGTTAAATATAGGAAACTAATCTATTACTAACGGATGTGACTACAAGTTACTTCGTAATTAAACTATACGTGAAAAAAAAATCGAACCCAAACTATCGGAGTCATTATTTCTGATTCCGTATCCGAGAAACGACACAGCAAGAACATACATGCCTATTGAACAAAAAAAAAGAATGGTGCAAAAACTTAAGTGCAGCGTCATTTGTTTATAGTTCATAGAAAACCAAAGCCGATAACCAGCCAACGTCATAATAAGGTAAAACTGAATTCCACCAGCGTTATCTGGAATAACGATTACTATCGCATATAAATGTCAAAATATTATAAACTTTGGCATTTGAATAAGCGTTACTCTGGATTAAAACTGGGCAAATCCATCCACTTTTATTGTTGATAACAAAAGTGGAAAGAGTTGTTAGTTGCAGTGTAAGTTGGCCGATTACTTAATTTGGTCATCTATGCGACCATAAACGGTAAAACATGCAGTCCAATTCATAACGGTGTTCAAAAATAACTCATTACAAACGCCCGTAAGTATAAAGGATTTCAAAAGCATTAATTATTTTACATATTTAAGTCATATGGAGCGTTGAAATAGAAGGGTAGAGTCTAGCATATATGTATCACGCATTTTTATGACAATGATTATAATATATATGTACGTATAATTAATTCTCACAAGTCAAGTATAGAGTATGAATAAGACTGCTTGTATAGTTAAGTCCCAAAGCGACATAGTTAAACGACTACATACAGACATACACACATTGCCGGTATTTTGACTCACCGATCCTGGCACCGGCCGCGCCTTTGGTAAGCGGGAAATAAAAATTACATTAAACCTTCATGAAAATTACATAATATTTACTAAAGTTTAAAAAGAAAATGTACCTATCTCTAAAAAAAATACACATGTTTCACATAAATTAATACAACTTTCATAGCCCTGTTCTGTTAAATGTAAGTGTAAGTCTTTGCTGTATTTTAATTATAACCTTTACAATATCTGTAGTTAAGAACCTATTCTACTAACTTGATATGACCTTTCAATTGTTATGAGGCAAATTGCCTCCCAAGATTACCGATCGATTTCTTATCATAGAAGTTACAATTATCCTACCTCACTTCAATTAGGTGTCATTACTTTAGGATTTTTTAATTCAATTTATGAGTTTCAACTTAACAAATAGAGATACCTACATTTGTTGAAGAGAGAAGTTTTAAAAGGTAACAAAGTGCATTTAAACAAGATGCATAAATATTGTACAACATTGCGTTGTACTTTAGTGACTTATATTAGTTATATATACAACATATAAATTTGTCAAACAATCGTTCATATAATTTTTAAGACTTATGTGTTTCTTAAATTTAATCGATTCTCATATTTTCCATTTATTTTTTCGGAATGCTGCAAATAAAAGTTTTCAATCATGTCAGAATAACGAAAAGTCTGTCATAGAATACTTATTTGAAATTAGTTCACTACATAAAATTATTTAAACAAAACAGAAAACGATGTTGTAGTATTCTGTATTCGCGTCTTCATACCATTATTTGCTTACTTCTTTAAATAAACTTAAAAACATATGGGTATAATATTATGACTATAAGCAAGGTTATCAAGCTGTAAAGTCATTTGTACTGTAATGTGTCATTCATATGGTAATAACAATTATTTATTATCAATTATACTGCCCTATCAGTGACTGCCCATTTTGTATCCATGTAAGAATAAAATAATGCATTTTGTCATTGAGAGAGTTTATCTGTACTTAAAAAAAATGTAAGAAATAACGAATTTTAAATTATGTTAAAACTAGCGAAATCTGCCAGTCGTTCTTGAGTTTTAGCAAGAGTAATGAACAGCAGATTATTTTATATAGCTTCTGCCCGCGACTTCGTCCGCGTGAAACTGCTCCTTTTATGCAGTCGGTTAAAAAGTAGCCTATGTCCTTTCTCAGTCTCCAGACTTTCTTTGTACCAAATTTCATTTAAATCGATCCAGTAGTTTTAGCGTGAAAGCGTAACAGACAGACAGACAAACAGAGTTACTTTCGCATTTATAATATTAGTAGGGAAGTAGGGATTATGTATGTATACATATAGATTACATGGGCGTGTATTCAATACAGGCACAATGTCAAAATGTACGGACTGCCTACCCTGGCGCCATACATGTGAGCCCCACACTGCACGCGCCTGATAGATTACAATATACACCCAATGAAATCTCATAATATGGTGCTTTTACAGCTGCGGAAGCTGTAATAGACCATGTTATGAGATTTCAGTTAAAAAAAAATCCTACGTCACACATGAAGAAGTCAACAAAAACAAAATATATCTGATACAGTTATGTCCATATGTAACGAGCGGAAGTCAAGTTTTTATAAATATGCTTACGAACCGTATCGGAAAAAATCAAGTCAAACACCGCGCGAGGTCGGCGGCAGTCAATGAACTTTGGGGTCAACAGGCTATCGTGTGCAGGTAGCCTCATAGCTACGGGTCCTGTACTAATTGCGCCAAATTACGCGTCTGGTTGATTGAGTGAGTCTGCTGGAGTATATTGGTTGTGACATGATTGACGGCTGTATTTTGTCCTTTTCACTCGTTAAAGAAATTTGAGAGTGTGAGAGTAACAGATGATGTTTACTTCAAAATGAAACAGGTTCCTTTGCTATATTTACTTTGTACATTTATTTAATGCAACTAAAAATACCCAGCAATACTTTTATCGGTAACTACTTTAATTGACTGACCTTCTTAATGCATATTATTATTTTGTGCAAACGATAGTTAAATAAAATTTATTACCAATTATTCTTTATTAATTTAGATTTCTCGTACAAACAATATGCACGGCATATTCATCCAGCAACTATAATCTCGGTAGTTTACCCGGAAGAAATATCAAGGAATGTATGCAATTCACTCATTCAAATAATGTAAATCCATACTAATATTATAAAGAGGAAAAATTTGTATTTTTTTACGTAACGAATAAACTCAAAAAGCACTGGACCGATTTTAATAATTCTTTCTTTATTAGATAGCTACATTACTACGGGCGAAGCCGGGGCTGGTCGCTAGTACTTAATAAAAATAGATACCTATTATGTATACACAAATTTTAATAAAATTTCAGTATAAACGCATCTCTACCATAACCCCTGTCATAAAACCAAACGACTGTTTATATTAAGACGCCCACAGAATCCTACATAATACGAGTACATAATAAATATGACTAGTTCACACTACAATTCCCGTTTTCCTTAACAAGCGATAACAAATTATTCAAGGATAACTAGGTGACCCGATTCATTTTCTATTTTAGGTCTTACGTGAGCTTTAAATATCCTATTGTTTTCAAAATTCCGTCTGGCGATTCCGAACAAGTTCATGTGAATTTAAGTAAATAAAAAATATACACTAAACAGTCAATGACTAACAGGGGCGTGCATTTCATATAGGCATATTGACAGTTGACGGCGTGCCTGGCGCCTACATGAGCCCTACTGCACGCACCTGATAATTTGCTGATAATGCGTGATTATAAAACAGGTACTAGAATAGATAATTATTTAATTGGTAAAACCCGTTTATCTTTGACAATAAAGAGGTATTAACGACAATAGTTCGATACCCACCGTTTAATATTTCAACCTATATTCCTTCCCATAATTGGGCATAGTAATCTCATTTTCATAACATTTTTTTTTGTTGCCATTTCAACCGACCTGCTTTATACCTATATCTTGAGAGCAAATTTATATTCAGTGGTAAGAGAACTTTATCAAAACAACTCATTAAATTAAATTATTCAAACCGATTAATTAAAGCTCAACCAATTAATATCGAGCATGGCTCAATTTTACAGCAAATATTATAAATAAGTAGTTATTCAATTAATTTCTACTACTCGTACATACGACATAACCATCAGACACACTGAAATAGAAAAAAAAACTCATCGGCTATCACAGATCAAATCCTCTTGGTAGTTAAAATTTCTTATATATAAAACATATTATATTATTTCTAGTTCAATTAGACAAATGGGAATCCGTGATCCCTTTATAATAGGACCCAATTGTGAACTCAGCCGTACTGACTTACGACGTATCGGATATGCGATAAGGAATCCACTGCACGCTGGTGCAAGATTCATATCCGGTGCAGAGACTTGCACTATCTATTGGTTATATTTGCAGCATTCCGCGTTTATATGGTTTCAGTTTACACGTGAGAAGATGCAATTCTGTTTTACATTATTTAGAAAAAAATCTTTCGTTGTCATATATTATAAAGCTTGCATCCAAAATATAATGATATTTTCAAAAAAGTAGTAGGTATGTTCTATATTGTGATAAAATTTCAAATTTATACTAGTAACCTACATAAGGTATGTTTAGAGTTATGTAATTGTTATACTCGTATAACTCTGAGATTTAAAGGTTAAGAACGACTGTTAAATGCCTTATTATAAATAGGTAATTTATTTTGCATCTTCACTGTATTTATATGCATTATCCATACCTACTTATGATACTATAAAAACAAGTTTATTCGTATTATTATTTTTTAATTATATATACATATAGTTACATACCTTGTACACCGCTTTTATCTAAGAAATTACTTAGTTGAAATGTTGAATTACTCGACGCTAAGTATTGTGTGAATCTCTGGAACAAAATAAATAAAATATTAATATAAAAATCAATACAGTTTGCAAAACAAAGTTATAAGGGTCAATTAAAAGTTACACGGTCAAGAGCGTGGGAGGGTGAAAAAAATCACTATATACCTATTTAGCGACAAAAAAAGACACCAGAATGTGGATATTCTCAGTTCTAAAGATGACATTCACAAAACCATTCTTTCATTGTTTATAAATTCATAGTATGTATGACACACATATGTATACACTATGCGCCGGATCGATACGAAGCCGGAGGTTGCGGGTTATATTCCTGCTAGGGGCAGCTGTCAGTGTGATGAGCACTGGCATCTGTACCTGAGTCTTGGATGTCTTATATGTCAAGGGCGTGTATTCCATATAGGCAAAATGGTAAAATGTATGGAGTGCCTACCCTGACGTAGCACATGCGCGACCCTCACTGCACGCGCCTGTTATATGTATTTATGTAGGTTTATAATTGTCTAGTACCCACAGTACAAGCTTAGTTTTGGACTATATTAATTGGTGTGAATTGTCCAAAGATATTTAATTTATTATCTCGGTTTACCAGCTCGTGCACATTACAATATAGTGTCATACAAACACTAAACTGTTCGACCATATACTATTTACAATTAAAAAAATAATATTTAATAAATAATTACAAGGTAAATACAATAAAGTAGACACTAAACGATTCACACCGTGTGACCTCAATACAGAGCAACAAGCATCTCATATGCATTCTAGATGAATTACAATTACATATTAAACATAGTTCAAGAAGTCGATTCGAAACTGAGAAATATATGGAGAATTTTATACTACCATGTAATTATATTAAAATAGTATTTGATTTATTGCAAAAAAGTTTATCCTACTGTATTATTACAACCAGGCGCGTGCAGTGAGTGTCGCGTATGTACTGCATCAGGGCAGGCACTCCATACATTTACCTATACGATTGTGCCTATATGGAATGCACGCCCTTGATTACACCTAGTAAACATGTACAGTAAGCGTCAGAGATATCTAATTCCGTCTACTTAATAAGATATTATGTATATATATATATACATATATCTCTGACACGTACCTAATGATTTCCATTGAACTTTAAGAAAATCGATCTAGCACTAAGTTTAATGTTCCTATTTCTGGGAAAAACTTTGTTTTCCCATTACGCAATATTGACTAACCCGCTATTATTGTTAACGTCAACACTAATAAATTATGTTTAGCTATAAAAAACGTCATTTCGAGCGTATATTTCTATAATTCGATGGGGTTGATAAAGTTTAACTTATGAATCTAGCGAAATAATGTCCACAATTACACAAGTCACTATCGTGACTTATGTTATATCAATACGCTATATACCAACATAGTTACCATTTTAACGCGCCGTAGCATTTTACAAGAGCCACCCTCCCCCCAAATTGCGTTACGTAATACTTGAACGACCCCTTACTTGGACGAATATTGGTCGCATACATCACTCTTACTCAATACTGACATAGCTCTCTTTCTATGTGTATATTTCAGATGTAATTACGTCAACACAGCACGCACACATGCGTTCTTGCGTACTCTGTTTATTCTCATAAATTGTAGTATAGGATCCAGACAGAATAAAATGTATCGTAACGTATCGGAACACGATTTAACGTCCTTAGCGATACAGACGAGCACCGATAGAGGTATATGACTATATGACGCACACTACTTAATTTTTTACTTGTCTACTTATGAAATGTAAATACACAAATCGACTATGATCTATCGCAGATTGCTTGTAATTTCCACCACGTGTACTCTTAACATATTACATTACGCTTATTGAAACAATAACATAAAATGATGTGATGTCAATGTCTGAAGACGATGTATTGATTCAAGTGCCTGTATTGTCGGCGTTACAGGCTGAATACCATTTTACATATAATTCTGATGATGCATATACGACGTTTGTACACGCGTAGAAATTAATTGCAATGTGGAAGCTGTTTCTGACCGATAAGAGTTTAATTTTTAAGTAGTATTACGAATATTTAGTTATAAGGCTTACGTTAGTTTACATTTGCTTGCAATGTATTTTGATCATTAAACGAGACAAGTGTTGTATTTTTATTAAGAGAGATAGTGAAATCATTAGTAAAGGAATGACAATTATCGGTTAGCAAATAATGACGTAAAAAGAATAGCACTGATTTGATCATTTACCACATTGATAAATATGCGATAACACACCACTTGACACCTCCAAGGATTTTAATACTAGCCGCATCATTAAGCAGTGTCCCTGGATTTGATATAAATATTCGTGTAGATATACACGTATGTAAAATCATTTCCTTCTAGATAAAGAGTTGATTACATTTTTCGTGTTCATTATCGTTACAATTGTACAACATAGACAACTGTATTTCAAAGCGACAATAAATACTTCTATGACTAGAACGGAATGTGAGTTTTGTACACTTTGCTAAGAAGAAAGGGGTGCGTTTATAGGATATGTTAGAGATGATAATAATAATATGAGTTATGCCATACATCTTTTTTTCATACTATGTATATGTCTCTAACAGGTGCGTGCAGTGAGGGTCGCGCATGTACTACGTCAGGGTAGGCACTCCATACATTAATACACACCATTGTGCCTATATGGACTGCACGCCCTTGGTCTATAATCTATTCTAAGGCAAAAATTACGTTACCTATATTTAAATATCTTTCTTGCACGGAAGCTACCTAGTATAATATGGTGTTATCTATTTTTCTTCCACAACCATAAAGTATCTATAACTGATTGTATTTTTGCAATGGGACACCAACCGGTGCTTAGTCGTTTGCGAAACACCTTACGAGCTTACTGTGTTATTTTCACCATGCTTTCTCTATGCAACCTTCTCCACAACCAGTGGAGAATCTTCTCACTCACCTCATTCCCATAAGCGAGTAGGTGATGTACTGTGATGAGAGCCTTATACACCACCACCCAGTTGGTGTTTTGTGTCCGCTCGACGAGCAAGTTCGCTAGTTGTGGTATCGACACATTCGGCTCGTTTGTGCAGTGGACTAGATCTGAAATACGAGAAAAAAAAAAACAATCACTTTAGCATAAGACTATTGTCAGCTCAGTCGTGCTACGATTATGGAATCGGTAATGGCTCCGAAACGTCGGCCAATAAAATAAAATACGCGAGTTAAATCCGTTTAAAGTTGTAAACATTCTGATAACACATTTTAGACAAATTTTATCATGACTCTAAATTACATCTTTGATATTCTAAATGGAAATAACCATTGAGAAGTTCTTGTTAGAAGAGAGGATCAAAGAAAGACAGGCCGAAGAGAACATACACTAACCAAATGTAGGTAAATATAAACATGGTGTCGTGTGTACGGGAAGGAAGGCAATAAAAATAGGTTTTAAGCATTTGATTATGATGATGAAGAATCCACAATCGTCGGTAAGTATTATTAATGTTGCCAGATGTACGTAGAGTTATGGAGTAGGTGAGTGTGTATACTTAATATAAATTCCTTACGAACATGAAATTTAAAAAGTTGGAACAATTTTCAAAACAAGACATGAACATTGCGGAAAGGGCAGCTGGATCTCTTTGCAAACAATCTCATCGACATATAGTTTTTTCTATACCCGCTCTTTGCTTTTGCCTGTATTATTTTCATTTCATTATCTTCTGTGCACTATTGAAAATGTTAAAAACACACTGGATACAACTAGATTTTACAGTACTTATGAAATATTTTTCTAAGGAATTTCATGTTAACCGCACTATGTTTATAAAAATCCATTGAATATTTAAAATAGGTAACAAATATAAAATTACATTGTATTACAACTAGATTAAAAGTTAAACCAATACAAGAGATAAAAAAAACAGATGCTAAAAAAGACATTAAATCTGATACTGACTGTCATGATTATCATGCCCACCATTATTACATACTGTTAAGTGTCATCTAATATGACTTAATTAAAATTGACAGTTGAGGTCAATTGCATATCAAATCACGATGTGATGACTGATGATTTTTATTTGAGAATAGTCGATACCTACCTACCTAGGCAGTTTATATATCTATTCTACTTCACTTCTTATTAAACTGTTCTTATGTTAAACACAAGGTGTAAACATTGTTTTAGTTTTCAATTACTTTCCCAAAAATAGAAAATAATCAAAGAGTACTTAATCTGAAATCTGCCTTGTAGTTTTTACGTGAAAGAGTAACAAGCATCCATCCATAAGCCCTCAGAAATCTACCCGTTTATACCTACATAAACGGGTAGATTTCTGCCAGAGAAAGCGCGCAGCGAATGAAAACGTGTCGACTTTACTTTGATATTACTACCTATAACGCCAGATGTTCTTGGAAGATTTTCCACAAGCCTGGAGAAGTGGAGAACTTCAACATTTCGATCGAGGCTCTAATCCAAAAGGTCAATCTGTCAAAGGGTTTATTTAGGACCAGTCTCCTTTTATATACGAGGGATAATTGAAGAATGGGTCAATTGGATTTTGATTACGCCATGTGTTATGTTTAATATAAAGACTTCGGGTTCGCCTCTAAATTCTACCCGATAAAGTCAAAACAATAAAGACGAGTTATGATTTTAATACAATTTAATGACTAGTAGGTATTTTAATAAATAAGGTATCGCCGAATCCGATAAGACGTCATAAGTGTCGTAAGAATATAAAATATGACCCGAAATAAAAGTAATACGAATAGTAATGCGGTTTTATAATGTTTTAGTAAACTCATTCATCCTCGAAGGATCGATCCCTTTAGGTCTGTGTTCAATGTGATTTATTTTTATAGATTATGCGGGTTTAATCAAGATCGAGTCTTGTTATGTAAAGCGTAAATAGGCCTTGGTTATTGCTGTTTTGAGAAGGGGTGGATTGTGGGTCGAGTGTAAAACGTCAAGACGAGCTGTATAGGCTATTACTATACGGGGTATTTTTAAAAGGTTAGATTTTTGGCGTGACCCACTGAGACCTCAATCTATTTTCCATACGATCTTGTTTTTGGTCAAATCACAATCGCAGTAAACCTCTACTCCGGGGCAGGCGCGTGCAGTGGGGGTAGTATCACTTTAGTGTCAGAAAAATACGCGAGTTAAATCCGTTAATAGTTGTTTCATTCCAATAACCTACAATTCTGATTTGTTACTTATTTGCAGGCGCGTGCAGTGGGGGGAGCGTAAGTATGGCGCCAGGGTAGGCACAACATACATTAGTGACACTGTTCCTGTATGGAATGCACGCCCTTGCTCCGGGGAACTCATTCAGTCCAATCTGTAACTCGCCAAATCTGTAATTTTGCAGGTGCATACACGTCCAGTCCAATCAGATTTACCCCACATCGAGCGGTTCAAGTCGCCCATTAGGAAGGTCCTTAAATAGAGCATTACGGACTTTTCGGTAACGACCAAGTTGTAAAACGTAATGATTCACACATAATGACCATTTGCAGTATGCAAAATACTGTTACCAACACGTAAGTAATTATAGATCCACCCACTTTTCAAAGAGATGATAGTATAAAATTTAACAAACCCCCGACATAAAAACTAAAAGACCCTCTAAAAAGTATAACAATAATAAAATCTTAATATTAGTTACCTAAGTATTAATATTTCTACAAAGAAAACGTCATGTCGGGGGGACCGTAGATTTAGGTAGATTGTGAATATTAAGTAAGTACTTAGGTACACCGAAATGCAAAGTGGTCCCCCCGACATGACGTTTTCTTTGTAGAAATATTAATACTTAGGTAACTAATATTAAGATTTTATTATTGTTATACTTTTTAGAGGGTCTTTTAGTTTTTATGTCGGGGGTTTGTTAAATTTTTAATTTATTTTTTTTATTTCATACTTTTTGTAAGTAGGTATTTAGGTACGTACTACATATTATTATTTTTAACTAATTTCCATTTAACGTGGAATTTTGTAATGTACATGTTATCCTCTTACATTTGATACCCCACTCGGGTATATTTGTCGACATTGGGCTTACCATTTACAATTTACTCCCCATCATTTTTGAACTACTTAACCGATTTTCATTATGATTTCAATTTTGTAGTGTACTCGTGACCCTCTTTCATTTGATACCCCACTCGAGTATATTTGTAGACATTTGGTTTTCCATACCCACTTTCACTCCCTATATTTTTTGAACGACTCAACCGATTTTCATTATGATTTCAATTTTGTAATGTACTCGTCACCCTCTTTCATTGGATACCCCACTCGAGTATATTTGTAGACATTTATATTTACATCCCCTCTTTAACCCCCCCTAATTATCAAACTACTCAGCCGATTTTTATAAAACATAGCTAAGAACACTCCCGACATAGTCACCTTTCAAACAAAAAAAACAGAATCAAAATCGGTTCATGCGTTAGGGAGCTATGATGCCACAGACAGACACACACACACACACACAGACAGACAGACAGACAGACAGACAGACAGACAGACACGTCAAACTTATAACACCCCGTCGTTTTTGCGTCGGGGGTTAAAAACGGTAAAGGTAAACGTCTATTATAAGGCAAATATACCTACCTTATTGACCTAGAAATCAAAGAAAACGGTACATTATCGGTTTTATATATATTTCATTATAAAAATACCTACATATTTAATTGATTACTCGAAACTCAGAAACGTCGTTTTAAGTTTCAAAATGCGTAACATAGATAGGTACAATTAAAAAAAAAAAAAATTTTAGCATGTAGGTAGTAACAGGGTCATTCCATTGTGACGGGTGGGACATTTATACTCATTTGTGACTGCACTTCGCTTTATTTCTGACAAACGGCAACGATTTACACATTGAATATGACATTATCAAATACTTGAATAGTCATTGCATACTGTACCATCGAAAAAAGTATGAAAATGTCATTATTATTATGAGAAATTGACGGTATAAGAAGTGTGACGGGTGGGACTTCAAAGTACCTCTCCTCTCAGAGTTGACTTACACTATTCGCAATTCGTAAGAAACTATGTAACTTTTGTTAAACAACCTATTTTTATATAGTTTCTGATATTGTATAGATTAGGTATTAGTAAACTTTACGCAGATAACTCGTAAAATAAAAATAATTTTGCTTCTCAAAGCTTGTGACGGGTGGGACAGTACTTTGTGACGGGTGGGACGAGTAACATTTGGTCATACAAATGTATGAAAAATATAAACACAGTTCTTTTGTATTTATTTTAAATCAGTTTTTAGATGAATTATCTAATGTTACAAGTAATCATTTCAGTAGTTTTTTAGAATAATACAAACAAAAAAAATGTTTTTTCTTTTCAATGTTTACAGGCTCCGAAAACTGATAATAATTGGTAGAATGTCTAAAATATGACTAGTTTTAATGAAAGAGACATCTTCCTCATTCATTCGTAATGCTTTGCTAGTTTTATCAACACATTTTAAAACATGACCTTTTATTCATTGTCGAAGTCAAAGGTACTTTGTGAAACTGCGAGGTATTTATATTCTTTCGACTTTTTCCTGGCAGTAATCTCTAATTTAACCCAATCTTACTTGAGTCTTCGTCGGCGGAGGAATTATTAGTGGTGGAAAAACTTAATCCTGGCGTTTGGTCTCTATCATCCTCATCTATCGTCTTTGAGTCAGTTTCAGTATATACCACTACCAAATTAAACGCAATAACACATATAATTTGCTTTAGTATAAACCAGCTACGTTTAAATAAAATTGACACAACGATTATACTCACTAAGTCAGTTTTATCAGATAACCCATTTCGCTCACCCCTCAATGTGACGGGTGGGACATACTTTGAAAAGCGTTAAAAACAATTTTTTATTTAGTAATGCTACGCGTTTTTGATCTAAAATAATCGCCCTCAACCTAATTGTTTCTTTCACAAAGCAAGATAACAAGAGGTTAGATATTTTTAGGTTTAACAAGAAAAAGCCTTGTTTTACTGTGACGGGTGGGACATGAGTTAAGCTTTTTGTAGAAGCCCAATAAATACTAACCATGAAACTTAATTTATAATTACTTAGCACTAGTTTAAACTGCGTTAGATATATTTTCCTTTATACGTATCACTTTCTCCGTAATGTTCAGAAATGCCGCGAAATAGTGCTGCAAACTTAAAGTAAAAATAGGCCGGCGTGGACAACTGGCGCTAGGAGTACGGTCAAAAACGAATAAAATGGAAAATATTGATATAAAAATGAAAAACTCATTGATTAATAAAACAAGGCATAATGTTCTATTCTCTAAATATGTATTTATGTATAAATTAAGTTATTTATATTTTATGCCTATGGTGCCGGTTTCGCTGGAATGACCCAACAGTGTAAGTATCTACGTACTCTTTTGATTTGATAATAAAATAAATAATGACTTGGGGACCTAGTACCCCTAGAGTAGTACATTTATATATATATATATATATAAGAAAGAATTTGTCCAACCAGCCACATATAACACAACACAAGACCCAATAACCCCACTTTTGGCAGGGTAATATATTAAAAATACGCAACAGTTGTACGATGCCTACAGAGAGACAGGCCTTGCGCCATGCAGCATGAATGCCATGACAAAATCATTACACTGTGTCTGAACTTGACCCGGTAATGACAAACGAATTGCGAATATCCGCCGCGTTACGTTGATCTAAAAATACTTTCTACTCGAAGGTATGGCGCCGTGTAAATACGTAACGAGAAGTAAGTAAACATTTATAATCTAATTATAAATGAATAAAAACCGTCAATATATATTTACACTGCATGTATACAAGCAACGCAAAAGAAAGGTAAGTATAAATTTCCCCATGATTCTAGTCAGCTTGGTTTTAAAGTGGCTTCGCGTAGAATATTGACTATGTAGATATGTTCAGAGCAGACTAGACGTTTGACATGATCAGCCGACCTAGCACAGTTTAGCAGGTTTTTTTTTATATCGTTACAGATAGGTATTTAGTCGCGCGGCAAAACACAGGAAAAATCAACTCACAGAGAGATCTCTGTGAAGTTTTGACTATAGGTACACGCGAAGTCGCGAACGCTTGTACCTATTACGATACTCTTAAGTCTTATGTGGCATCGAAAATTCTAAAAATCTGTTTCATGGCCTCCTTTTTCAGTTAAAAGCATAGTGCGTTCCAGCTTTAAACTACGAACTTGAACAAGTACTTAGGGTTTAATAGGTATATTAACGTTGTTTACGATTGGGTATGATGATTTACGGCATCAAGGTCTCAATACTACTAGGTAGATTTACCTATTGAAAATCAGGGTCACCAAATTATTACATAGGGCCACAAGTAAACAGTCCATAATCTAAGGCCCCTTTCAATTGATGATTGCTAGTCTAGAGTATCCTTAATGTCAAGATCAAGGAAGTCCCTTTCAAGGTGGTCAGTCAATATTATAATGATCTTGAAGACTGCTTCAGTTGGTAACTCAGGGTAACCTACAATTCTGATTTGTTACTTATTTGCAGGCGCGTGCAGTGGGGGGAGCGTAAGTATGGCGCCAGGGTAGGCACTAAGTACATTAGTGACACTGTGCCTGTATGGAATGCACGCCCTTGCTTATTTGAATGAAATAGATACCCAGCAAAGGTCTTCTCCATAATGTTCGAATACGTCTAGACTAAGCTTATATTGCATCTGATTAGATTCATATTTGTCAAATAGTACCTTATTACCTATAGGACTGAAAATAATTGATTTATGAACTGATTGTCGTAGCATCTTTCAATTATGATAATAATTTTTAAATATTAAATTGATTAAACTTTTGCAGCTTTTCTGATTTCGTAAAATAGATTCCAATTGGCCATGCTCATGTTAGTGTTACTTGAAGGAGACAATTACCTCATGGGCCAAAATATGTAGGTATAAATTTGTTTCCCTAATAGCTATCTAAACTTGAAGATCCAAAGTATATGCACATGTTTTTGTCCTTGACTGTACCTACCTAAGCAAAGAAACTATCATAAAAAATATTATATGACTTAGTTCTAATACATAATTATTATATCAAATAATTATTTCTTAGTCATAATTATATCTTTTTTAAATTAAACCTTGTACTATTATATCAGTTGCCATGTTACAATGTTGTGATGATAAATGATAACACAGGAAACTGCTGTCTCTCTGTTTATCACTGCTGGTGTAAATTACAATAAACACATGTCTCTAACAGATTTGTGGTAGGTATGTCCATTTTTACATAATAATAGTTCTTGCCTGTGTTTTCGTTTGTGCACTATAAGCACCCAATTTTTAAAATCTTATCCCCAATGAAGATAACATTTTTTTTTCAAAAATATTTGAAAATATACTGCTAAGCCTTGTTTCAATAATTATAGCTATCCTTGTTACTTTGTTTTAATAATAATTATAGGTATAGGTATCCCAAATAAAATATCATAATATTTTTAAAAGGGCATCTATCGCCTGTCAGACAATTGACAGTAAAATAAATATATAAATAAAAGCTTTGAAAAGCAAGAATAATCATAATAATGTCTAAAAATTAAACCATACTATTAAGAGTTTTTATCGAAATATATGTATTATCTTATCATAATAGTACTTAATCCACATAGTTAAATTAATAAAAATAAAATGCTTAAGGAAAGGCAATATACCTATTAGAGTACATAACTAATTTAGTATAATATTTTCCTATGCCAAACCACAAATTAAGGTCTTTAGGTCAATGCCACAACACTATAATGACACTGTGAATGTTTTCAACAGTTCCTAAGCAATTATTAACTTTGAATAGACCTATTTCCTCTCTCTCCATGATGCAGTTAGTAGTGTCATTAGTAATTATTACATAACAGGTATATTAACCATTAATAAATAAAATGCCCTCTTCAAATTTATATTTGACTATCGGTTCGCCCCGGCATCGCATGGATACCTAATTTTTTTCAGAATATTCTATAGCCTATGTTAGTCAGGGTGAACGTAGCTTCCCAACAGTGAAAGAATTATTCAAATCGGTCCAGTAGCTTTTGAGCCTATTCATTACAAACATACAAAAATAGGTACAAATCTTCTTTCCTCTTCATAATATTATAATAGTATAGATATAGATAATGTATTTTTTGTGCAGATGTTAGATAAAAGTATGTGAGTATTGACATAATTTGAGAAATATTTACAGACTTCTAATTAAAATCTTATAGGATTAATTTTCTGAAAACTGTACATTTTCTTTAAATTACATAGCTTGAACCTGTTTTTGACTTTATAGCCTTCACTGTCTTTCTTCTTATCTTACTTCATAACTACAACTTTCTAACATCCTACAAAGGTAACATTTTATATATTTTGGGGAGAATGTTAAAAAGTTGTGGAAGTTTTAACAATAATAATATACCTACTTAGTTACTCACTTATAGTAATAAATAAAGAATGTACAAGCAGGATTAAGGATTTTTAAACACAGATTACAAAAGTGGGTGGATATTATAGACCTATATAATAAAACCATTAGGGGGTAGATTGACAAAACGAAATATGCAGAAAGTACATTACTTAATTAATGATGCTTACTAAATATAAGTAAGTAATTTAAGGTTATGCATACATATACTATGTACAAGCAGGTACACTATAAAACTTGCTTATGTATACTACCCAACTTCAGCCAAGTATGCAATCAAAGACAAGAGGCTTACATAAAAGAAGTATGTATACAATCAAGTTTTTTCATCAATAAGCCATCCTCCGGTCTCTCATGACATAATACGAGAATCTGTGTCAAATTGTATTCAATTCGTGGGACCAGACTGTTTCGAAATTAATTATGCCATAATAACTCAATCGTCGGGCGGAACGTCTTGATTGAAAAACCAATTTAAATCATTTTTCTATTTTTCCATAATAGACCGACAGCAATTAATTATACCATACAAGTATAATACCATTAAATTTATCGACCAATAACTTGGAACGAATTACAAGTTTGACATGTCGAAAGTACCTATCGAACGCAAAGGTGCGCTATCATACTTTCTGATAAGACATACGAAAACATGAGACCATAACAATACTCACAATCTAAATGTTTCTTTTTGGGCGCGATCATTTCTTCCGTTGTGGCTTTGCATACCGATTTTGCTAAGCCTTGCCCGGCTATACTGTGTCGAGCGGCTAGAAGCCTATCGTTAATAGTCTGACCCGCCATCTTCACGTTCAGTCCTGACATAAACTATTCACACCCCTAAACGGCACTGATTTTCGTTTTTTTAGCGAATTCACAAAATTACGATGATGACGGGTTAAATAAAATATGTCACCACCCCCCCGTCTGGCACAATACTAAATTCAAGATGGCGGATTCCAGTAAAATGTTGCCAATGTAAAAAGAACATTGAGCGAAAAAGAAATGGAATGAACAGTACCTTCTTTAGATTATGTAATATGATAATATTTAATTTAAATAATATACAAAAATAAATGCGCTATGTCTTTGAATATACTCATAATTTGATTTAATAGTATTATGTTTTCATCATCATTATCAGCCTATCGCAGTTTTATTTGACAAAATTTATACTATTTATTAAACGGTTTTATTATAGATTGTTCGTTCGTTTCAATATAATATTTAATATTATTGTCGGTATTCGAATGATTGCACCTATTAATAATTCTGACTAAATTATTTCTAAGATAACCAAAGGTCAAAAATGTCAAAATAAAATGTCTTCTATATTTTTTATTATCATCGTGTGTGATACAATTTTCAAGAAAAAGAGGAGTTTCGCGCTATTACGTGAAATTGTATTCTACTTATATACCCATGATAATGAAGTAGGTATTTAGTATCATGATAATGAGATAATCTGACTTTTGTCAAAATACTTTTTTGACATAACGTTATGTCAAGAAAATAGGTGTTGTCTATGGTTATTCCAATCGGGCAAAGTAAAAAACGAAACGAATCATAATAATATTATACTGTTGGCAGACTTTGTTTGTTTGACTTGACCGATAATCTTTTATATTGTTAGTGCATGTGTTTCCTAAAAGTGTTATTTGTGTTTCTAACTAGTCTCATAGTATGATACTGAACCGTAATGAAAATTTGTATACAATAAGGTCCGGTTCATCATTTTACCGAAACATATCTTGTCTACTTTCGTCAATCTTCAAAGACATTTTAGTGGCCATTGGCGTTTTCGTAAAACAAAATGGCAAAGAAAAAAGGCAAAGCGAAGTCATCAAAAACGGCCCTAGCAACTGTGTCGAGTAATGTGAACCCCGACTCCGACATCGAGTCTATTAACACGGAGGCTATTGCTGCCGCCTTAAGTTCTGTGAACAAACCTATACTGATGAAGGTGTGTAGACTATGTGAGGGCAAGGATGGCCCGTTCCTGAACATATTCGACCCTGAAACTCTAACGGCGAAGAAAATCCAGGAGCTGATGCCATTTGTGGTAAGATAGCAATAACCATTACTTTCTAGCTTGAATTGTAAAGTATCTGGATTATGATTTTAACCATACAAGTAATATAATCTCTCAACTTTAGTAAGTTTCTTAAGAGAAGATGGTTTGAGGAAGTCATGTTTTTAACCACCTTAGATTCATACAGGAACATTGACAAAAGCTGGATGATTGGTGAACATACTTTTAGCACAGATTTGGTCAAGTTTATATAGTTTTTTCATTGCTATATTTAATTCTGAAATTGATTTGCAGTGTGCATCATGTTATATTGAGAATATATATATAGGTACTCTTTATTGATGTAGTTACAACATATTGCAATTTTTAGTTAACATTGATAACACTGTAAACAAATGTTTATAATTAACAGTCTAGAATTCATCAGATATGGAAAGTTCCTCGGTAACTGACATAGTGAATCTGAATAAAGTGATATTCCAGTATTATTAGCATCTTTTTCTGCCCCATATACCTATTTTTCAAAATGCCTAGAAATCTTTATTTGCTAATTGAAAAATTACCTACCTTGCTATTTTTTGGCCGTAAGTAGTTATTTTGTTATGTTTGGTTATTCACTGTGTATACAAAGATTCATGAAATAGTTAAATTGCAAAGAGAATAATAAAATTCAATAAAGAGAGGTAAAATGCGTTTTTTAAATGAAATAATTTTGATTATTTGTTACATAATAATTTCTGATGCCTTCGCGGTTATTATACATTGGAATAGTCTTTTGCTAAAGTTATTGTCAGTTCAGTCGTGCTATGATTATGGAATCTGTAAAGGCTCGGAAACATCAGCCAATAAAAATAAAATATGCGAGTTAAATCCGTTAGAGTTGTTTCATTCCAATATTTGTTACATACATTAATATAAGGAGAGACTGCATATTATTATTATTTGCCATAATTCTTTGAACACAATATAAAATGTTGTTAACCACTGGTTGTTGATGCAAAAGTCAACATACGTTTTTCGCTGTGCTCGGAGACCATTCTTTAATCTTAAAATATGAATTAGAATGAAATTACCGCAAAAGTATAAAAAATATAAATTTTTCCAATTTTCTTTATTTTCTCATCAGTCATATTATCTGCATGAAACTTGCAATAGCATTAAGTTACTACTAATACTTTTAGTTGCACCAATAAATAATGTAAATTATAGAAAATAAAAACAAACACATGCACAAGCACTCACTCACACACGCACACGCACGTACGCACGCACACACACACACACACACACACACACACACACACACACACACACACACACACACACACACGCAAACACACACACACACACACACTGTTTGTTTCAAGGGTGTTTTTACCTTTAATGAGGTATATTGGCATGTTTTTTATTTCTTTGTTTTGTTTCAGGTGGCTGAATATGATGACCTACCACATAAACTCTGCTTCCGTTGTTCTGCTAAAGTGGAAGAGCTACATGAATTTGTTCAAAGATGTGTTAAAACGCAGGAAAGCCTACGGAAAGCAATAGGTAGATCGGGTCCTAAAACACAATCCAGCAAACTTTGGGAAGAAAAGTTACATAAATCTAATATGTCAAATGATGATATCTGTGATGCATTAATAAAAAAAGCAATGGCTGGTATTGAAGACATTCCACTTAAAACATTACCTTTAGACAAAGAAAAACCACATACTATAAAAAAAGATAATAAAAGGCAAAGTACTGTTGTGAACTACAAAGAAGATGATGACGATGATGACGACACAGATGCAGATATACCATTAAAACTCGTTCGGCGAATCAGTAATAATAGTGACGAAACATCGAGATCATCCAGATCAAAAAATTCTGAAGTGACAGCTGACAAAGTAGAATCTATAAATATTAAACCCGTACCATTAGAAACCCTAAGAAATAAGAGAATTGCACAGGAAAGTGATAACAAAAAGTGTATGCTGGTCCAAGGCTTTGCGACAAATACGGATCCATACCAAGGTACAAATTCCGGTAAAGTAGAAGATAAAAAAATTCTATCAAAATCTCATATGCCTCAAGCTAGTGAGCAAAATGATCAGGAAGCAAAAGTTGAAAAATCATTTGACATAATGAATCACGTCAGCATGATAAAAGTAAATGGTGTAGGCGTTTTGTTCCAATGCAAGTTATGTAATAGAAATTTTCTCAAGAAAGAGGTAGTTATGTCTCACGGATGTGCCAAAAATGGTGTTCCCAAAGTAGATTTTACGAAAAACTTGATCCCGCCTGAAATAACTCCTAAAGTTACAACAGTTAAATATATTAACACAAGGTTGACTCCAGTGGGCGCTGCACCTTCAGTACCTTCGCCAGCACCTACACCGCCGCCGGCACTAGAAACAAAACCAAAACCAAAAATAGGTCCGGCAAGCAAAGTACGGCGAGATGCTCCATCTGTTGGTATGGTAGTAAAACCTAGAGAACCCACTCCCGACCCAAAAACAATAAGTGTGTCTGGTGGACCATCAGTAGAGTTTCCCATAACACCGAATCTCAAAAGCAGGTATAAATTAGTACCAGGACCAAATAACACTTTTACTTTAATGGAAGATCCCGCTGAGCACCGCGAGATAGTTCGCCCTGAAATATCTATTGAATACAAGGCGAAGACTTTAACACAGGTTAAACCATCTCAAGTTCCTCGTGAATTAACGTCTTTGCTTAGAACAAAGAGTCCTGAAGTGATTGATTTGGATCAGACCTCAGACGGTGAGGCTTCCGGTTCAGCATCACAACCATACCCGGTAGGGTTATTTCACGCGGTCCCGCGGTCTACGAACGCGTATCCAACACCTGTCACACAAGCAGTGCCCTTTACCACGCCGGCAATGAAAAAGCAATCTTACACGATAGTGAAAACAGGTAATCCTAGTAAGTTGCTAATATCCACTAAACCTCAGCCCCCAGTAGAGGAACCGCCGCCGAAAAAAAAGTCAAAAAAGTCGAAGCATGAAGACAATGTCAAACCCGAAGTGACGCAGCCATTTAACGTCACACTTGAAGACTCTGCCCCTTCAAAAGACGGTAATGGTTTTTTTACTTTTATTAACGTAGATCCTTTACTGCAGCCATCTTATGTTTTACCGACTGATAATATTATTCAGGAATCACAAATTTCTACTTCCACACCGCAAGGTAATGCTGCGAATGCACGGAAGGACACGTATAGTTGTAATATGTGCACTGAGACTTTTTCTAGAGAAAAGAAATTGCTTACTCATATACAATCTCATTACAGTAAAATGGATGAAGAGGATCAGTTGAGAGAAAAGAATACTAGGAAACGAGGGCGTAGAACAACGTGAAGTAAAATCTTACAATTTGTGTAAATTTGTCGTATTGTTTCGTAAGCTAATTGGATTAGTACTGGTAAGTATTAAAACCAATTTTATGTTAACAGTAAGGAAAATGATTGCCTATTTTATGTTTATTATAATTCTAAGTGTCACATTATAAATGAATAATTATATGGGTCGTGTTTTCTTGAGTTTATGCGTATTTTATTAAATGGTCAAGTTTATGTATAGGAACTTACAAACATAAAGTTACTAAAATATGTACACACGTTATTAGATATGGTAGCAGCTTATAATGTACGTAGGTACATATTTTGGAAATTTTACGTGTGCTTGACTGTATACAAGAATTATTTGTATGTAAGGAATCTATAACGATCACACAAGAGGATTTATTTAATTTTTGGTCAATTAGTAACCCATAGAACGGCTACTGTGGGTACAGATTACAATCCTAATACTAAAATCACGACACTTAGCCCTCTGACTGTAACGCACTTGGTTTGAAAGTGATCTCAGATGGTATGTTCACACCAATTTATTTGGCTTCATTTAAAGGCTACCGAGGCAATGTTCAAAGCCTATGTCAGCGTTAAAGCGTTTCAAAGCATACCAATTGGGGTCGGTCACAACCCAAGATTTATTTTATGGTTTGCGCATTGAATAGCAAACATCCTTACTAATATTATAAATGCGAAAGTAACTCTGCCTGTCTGTTACGCTTTCACGCTGAAAGTACTGAACGGATTTAAATGGAATTTGGTACAAAGAAAGTCTGGAGCCTGAAAAAGGACATATGCTACTTTTTAGCCGACTGCAAAAAAGGAGTTCCATGCGGACGAAGTCGCGGGCAGAAGTTAGTTCCTAATAAAGCTCGATCGTCTTCGTCGGTTGATTATTATTCGGTTATTGATTATTATCCTTGAAGTTGTTATGTAAATACACATTTGCTATTTACAGTAAAGTTTTTTTTATGTTTTCGTTAATACTCTTTTGTTTTTTTATTGGCCTGACGGTGCTATTTAAATTTTCAAAGGCAAAATGTTGGCAGTTGCCCTCAAATATAACGTAGTGGTCAAAATGTTCAAATACGGTATACAGTATACCTACAGATATCTTTTATCAGCGATATTTATTTATTAGGGCGTCTTCGGATTTATCTATTTACCCGTCTGCTACGTCTTGAGTAATTGTGTCCACGTATTAGGTTAAAATCTCATATACCCTAAACTAGATGGCGTTTTTCACTCTATCAATATGCATACCTTATACAAGTACGATCTAGTCCTAAACTATAGTAAGCAAATGCGATACAATACAATATTGTTTCTTTTAATGCGATTATTTCATATTATAATTCCTTTTCGTGTTCTTAAGTATTTTTTTTTATTAAAGATCCATCATACATTTGCAACGCCATCTAGGATCGGACTATTATAAACTATAGGTACTTTTATGTTAATGTAATGAGTTCTGGTTGATATTTGAGGATTTAATATCAGTAGATGTCCTTTTTATATATTATTATTACAGAATAAATTTAGGTCACATTATTAAGTGGATAGAAAAACAAATGGACATGATATTCCTTCTTAAAAAAATTCGCAATATGATATCCAGTTGTCATTTTCCAACAAGTTAAGGACTTGCAAGCTTGTCTCTCATTGGTGGATGACATTGACCATTGGCAGAGCTTATAGTTAGTTGTCGAGACTAGATGGCGCTGCAAATTATTTATTATTATTTATTTATCAAAAACAATTTTACAGTATTACAGCCTTAAACTAATGCACTGTAAAATTCATAATACAAGCAGTTAATAATTAAGTTAATAATTATATTACCCAATTACAAAATTACAGACGTTACTCTCACATCCAACGCCTCACAAAGAGTCTATGTCACAGTATTGATGTCTAGCAAGCTTGTTACAACTTTGTTCTGAGTATAGGTACTTTTTTTGGATCTGAGGTATTGTGATAATAGATTTTTTTTTTCAGTAATAGCAGACATTGTAACATGCTTAGAAATTTTGAAGCAATATATAAAAATTCAAAATGAATATATATATATATAAGTACTTTTACTAATGTCTACTTTATTTTTCTTGTGTGTATTGAACAAAACAATTCAATTTCCCATACTTGTCTCTATCATAGACATTGTGTTCCGATTATTATTAAATAGAAATTAAATTACATGACCGGTATTTTTACTTTTCTGGAGAACTCCATTCACCTCAAATCAGTTTTGCAGATTATTGTTTTTATCTTTTTCTGAATTTCCGTTTTTATATTAATGACTACTAATATTATAATTTCTGATGCCTTCGCGGTTATTACACATTGGAATGAAACAACTATTAACGGATTTAACTCGCGTATTTTTATTTTATTTTTATTTTATTTGCTGACGTTTCGGATTCGGAGTCATGCTACGATTATGGAAACTGTAAAGAATCCGAAACGTCAGCAAATAAAATAAAAATAAAATAAAAATACGCGAGCTAAATCCGTTAATAGTTGTTTCATTCCAATGACTACTAATATTATTATTACTTTTCAGTTTTGACTTTATGAATATCTATTATATATGCAGTTTTAAATTCATTTTAACGTAACTAAATTATTAGTAACCTTGTATAGGTTAGGTACTAATAACTTAGTTATATACTAGAATAGATTTTTTTTCATTTGTTGAGAATTTAAAGAAAAAATATTTTTGTTTTTTATTACATACTTAATCCAATATTGTGCGTCTTCTGTATGACGTGTATGAATATATTGTGATAAATAAGAGGTCCGTTTGAAACAAATCGGAGATAAGAATATATAATAGGTGTGAAAAATATAGAATACTTGCCTGTGATAGCTGATAGGCATGAAACGTCATTAACCTGTACCTACCTTTACGATCGAATGACCTTAATTTTGCTTACAAACTAGTTCATTTCAATAAGTATTCATGTCTTAATTTAATATGGCTATATTATCATTAATCGGATATTTGTGATTGTAACATTAAGGATTTATGATCACAAAATGTTTGACGATTGCATTTTCAGCTTTTAAAATTGTATACTTAAGTAGTTTTGTTTGTTTGTATGCGATCTCCAAATCAAACATCATATGGTGCTACATGAATGGAGTTTAATTTTGTTTTTGTTCATACAAAATTAATTGGTAAAAAATATACCATTTTAATTTTTGAGGGTAGGACGCTAGTCTTATTGTAGTGACCTAACTCGGAAACGTCTAACACGAATAAAAATAAAAATTTGACGGCTTTAAAACTATGGGGTAACGTCATATTTTGAATTGTGTCACTACAATATTGGAGGAGTTAACTAGGTAGTTAGGTAGTACTTCAGTAATAATATCTAATGAATGACGTGTAATTTAATGTATACTTGATGATTTAAAATACATTGCATAAGTTTACAATAGATTTTTTTTTCTACCTTTACCAATTATTTATCAGTTTTTTTATCTGGTTCATAATCATACTTACCTATGAAAAACGACTAGCAAGCTTAGACTTTTACCGCCATCTATCAGTTTTCTATGAAATTAGATTCATAGTAAAATCAAATAAAACTAGTGTGAGTCTTTACATAGTTCAAATGTAATTATATAGATGGCGCTCTGTTCAATCTATAGAACTTCTCACGTTTGCCGGAACAACGTGACATATTGAAATGTTTTGTTACTCCATTTAAGACTTTAACTCTGCACATTTAAATGCGAATTTATATGGTGACAAATTTTGAATGTCACTCTATTCTAGTAAACGTGTGACACGTACTTAGTTGTTTGTTCCGTGTTTGTTTTGGTTGCACGATAAATTATCAAGTTCATTTTTGATGCTTTCGCGGGTATTACACATTGGAATGAAACAACAGGTAGGTATACCTCACGGATTTATCTCGTGTATTTTAATTTATTTGCTATTTCGAAAAAGTTTACAGTTTCCATATTCGTAGCACGTCTTAGCTGACGATAGTCTATTGCTAAAGTTTAACGAATATGGAAACTGCATAGGTGCCTAATTTTTCGAAATGTCATTATTATAGTTGTTTCATTCCAATTACTTATCCAGTTGTCACTGGTCTGTGCCTTTTTTATGTTTAGCTACTGCATAAAATGTGTTATTTGTAAATGAAACCCCATTTCATGATAATTATTTATTTCTCATTAAGAACAATAAGCCATTTATACTTAGTTTAAAATACATAACTAACAGAGCTCAAAGTTCGCCTTTTGTAGAATCATACATTATTTGACTTAGTCTAAAGATCTGATGCAAGTCATTATGTGGATTTAATATAGAAATAGTCCAAAATCACTTACTTTAGTATGATAATAGTAAGACTTATCTAAGAGAATCTAAAGTTAGACAATATAATGGAGACAGACTTTTCTACGGTTGATTTTGAAGGTATCTAATTAGTCGACAAAGATCTGTCGTAGATAAGATTTTCAATGGTTCAAGACAGGGCCTACGTCGGTTATACAACTTCTGGCAAATACAGGCTCGAAAGTTTAAGTAAGTATGTACCTACTTACCTACTTCAAATTTATTTCTCTTAATTGTAAAGTTAGTTCTTACGCCCTTGTCTTCATAGATAATAGACCCGTTGTGTTATTAACCTGTTATTTTGCTGAATACTGTCGTCCGTCTCGTGTTGCCATTATTATTAATTCGTTGTCCTCTTAGCCCGCATTTGACAAAAGTTATTACATACAAGATTTAAATACTAGGAAAAAATGTTAACAAGCTTTCATTTGACTAGATAAGTAATCTTTATATTAAAATTTCCTTAGCCAATCAACGTTTACAAATACAAAACAATATAAAGATAAACGTGTTTAAGAAGGAATACCTACAGTTGAACTATGATACTCTCGACTACTTAATTACCTACCTAATATTGGTACAATAAAGAATCTCCTAACCGAAGTCGGATAACACACCATATATCTAACATCTATTCTTACAATCACATAGTTTTGATATGTTTTCCAGAACGTGCAGCACCTTATGCCTTTGATATGTATCGATGACAAAAAGTTTCTACTAAAGTTCTTAAACGACTACATACTTTGAGACAGTAAAATGTTTCATAAACACCACAATACCGATCATATTAAAATAATTGTACTTTATCTACTACTGATTATAATCTATGATATGTATTTATCCTACGTCTAGGTTAATATGATATGTATCCATGGTCCTATTCTGGATTCTTTCAAAAGCCAGATATAAAGCGCATGCATTCTTTCAACGATTCTTATTTTATAATCTAAAAGGGCATTATCACTCGAATATAATCGATCGACTTTCAGCTTTATATCTCGCTTAGAATGGACGCTGACGTTTCGTGGAGTCGCCTCTGAACTCACTGAGTTAGGTGGATAGGGGACTACGCGGGGCGACATTCAAACTCACAAGCATCCATACGGCGCGATAAGCCATGCGATCCATTTATCGTGCGAGTGCTTTTCGAAATGTGCCTATACACTAGTATCTAGTATAGATATCAACATCCAAATAGAGACAACATCCAAGATACAGTCTTTACTCTTTACGCTCTTATAATCACCAGCAGACGACGAAGTCGGGACGCGAGTACCGGATCGTATAACCTATCGCAACCTTGCCCGGTTTTTAAAAAACAATGGACATGTAGGTATTTACCCTAACAAAACTACTGTTATAAAAATATACCTATTCTAGGGCATTAACAAACGAAAAATGGTCTGGATTAATCTAAGCATGAAGCGAATTACTAGAGAAACGGTCGCTAGTACCAGACGCGAGTCTACGTGGCCGGTTGTAGAGGCAGAGTCTGACTAGCGAGCGTTTCTCCAAAATAGTAGAATAATCATACATTGCATTCTCACATGACATAGAAGTAGGGGTTTTACTTCCTCTTGTATCTAGCGGAGTCGTAGGGAAGGTAGCTGTAGAAAGAAGAGCTGATGGGTGCGAATTGGATGGCATGGTAGTAGTCAGAGGCAGACTCCGGTGCTATTCAGTCGAGGAACCCGGTGTTCACCAGCTTCTCCAGGAAGAACTTGACGTCGCCAAGCTCAGAGTCCTTGATGCCAAGACTCTTAAGCATGCCAAGATCGCCGTTCTCCACCGCCATGAAGACCGAACGTAGATGTTCTAGGTCTGATCTCATCAGGTGTAATGCTGCGCCGAAGTCCTCGATGGTTTGCGATTCTGTGGTTAAAAAATGCTATTAGGCTACTTATCAAGTACCTACCTAGTACCTACTTACTCTTCTCCTACAAATTCCCTAACCGACCGCAATTTCACAATGATTATTAGATTTTTTTAAAGATGACGACAAGGTTCTAACCTATAAAACATTTTTTAGCACAGCTAGAATGATGATTAATCAGTCTAGAACTTTGTGGTTTTTCTAGCGAATTACATATTTTTCCTGGAATATTTATCCTTATCTTTTTTTGCTTACCAGAGAGAGCGATGGCGACCTTCTCGACGCCGCCAAGGGGTTCCAGGGCATCCCTGGCTTTGCTTCCGAAGAGTTTCTCCAAGTAGTTGGGTCCGTGGGATGCAATCAGGGATTGCAGGAAGGATGCGGTCTCCTCCACTGGTGGCCGCTTTGCTGCAATCATAAGTATTCAATAGGTATAAGTATTTATTTAACTTAACATGACATCTAGACTATTATCTACATATTATATACTACATTTTATAAAAGGTAACCTAGCTAAGAAGGTAAATAAAATTTGCTATGTTATATTAAGAACACTTTATTTAACGACAGTATGTTGTTGAAATCATTCCATTTTCATTCTGACAGCGTATTAAATTCGTCAAGCACTTATCTACCTACTTAACTAACTTTACTTTCTAACTTAAAACGTGACGTGAGAATCAGAAATCATCCGTAGGTAGGTACGGTATAATCAGCATCAAATATATAGCCGAGGTAAAGGTGCCTAAACCGCGTGTATTGTTAAAGGTTAATGTGTTCCGGTATATTTGGCCACCTTGGCTGCTACGTTAAATTTCATGCTGACTGTACTTTACGCGACTTGTTAGCTAACAGCTGTCAGAATCACATGGAATATGCCGAGCAGACGTGTCCCGGCGAACCTCAAGGGAAAGGGAGTAACTCTGAATTTAATTTAGGGTTGTCACAATATTTTATGTGATTTTTGATTTATTGTTATTTTCAAATGTCCTGCCAATCGATATTAACGATACAAACGAATGCAAAATTGTATGAAATTTAGCTAAGCTAACGAAAAGCCACGTGAACAGTTTTTGTTGGTACGATTGTTAAGAAGTTACTTTCGGCGTTTTATCTCGCAGCGCAATCATTTTTATCTAAACCGATAGTAAATATAGGTACCCATACTGACGTGTAGAACTGTCCCTCAAGTCCTATTTAGGTACCTACTTGTTAAAGATTTTCATTTTCATGCCGAAGTGTTGCTTGACGCCTCGACGGTTCTGTTCTCTTCATCTGTTTTTTTTTGTTTACTTTATAAGTAACGCAATTTTTTAAGTTACATTTCTAATAACATACCCAATACATTTTATTGGAAAACCCATTTTACTCTGTTGACGAATTTAATCAAAAATATAAATAAACTGTATTATATATTATTAATTATTCGTCTGAAAACCTGTATTGACGACTAATGAGTAAAACCAGTTATAATTAATATACCTAAATATTTGACATTATATGCATAATAAAATTGTAATTTGCTGATATTGTAAGTACCTACCTATTGTTAAATCTGTATTGACGATCTCAATATAAGTGACTATATTTTGACATAATAATGTATATTTTTTTTATAACGTTATAATGTAATTTGTTCATATTATTTATTTCCTTATTTTTATTTTTTGTTCTGACGATCTCAATATGAGTGCATATAATTTGACATTATAATGTAATTATACTGTATGAATTTTGAGAAATAAATAAATCTAATCTAATCTAATACAGTTGACAACCCTATTCCCAGTAGGAAAGCAGCTTACCGTATCACAAGATGCGTGTTTGAGCTTTGAATACATAACGACAGGTGAACAAATACAATACCTACGTACTTAATATCTTTTAAGTTCCGTTCCTAAAAAGGCAACAGTTGAATGAAAATTAAGACGGTTTCCTTTGCAGACGTTCTTTAGAAAAGGTCATTAAAATTTCCCTTTTATTTAAGTGAAGTTGTAAGAGATTACGAGCGTTCTACATTCAAGCTTACATCATTTAAATTTTGTAATTAATCCTGAACATAGGTACATGACTAATGCGAAGGTATCTACAATATTAAGTATTCATATAAATGTAAGTACCTAGGTACTTTACATCCTTACTAATCCTTACTAATATTATAAATGCGAAAGTAACTCTGTCTGTCTGTCTGTTACGCTTTCACGCTAAAACTACTGGACGATTTAAATGAAATTTGGTACAAAGAAAGTCTGGAGCCTGAGAAAGGACATAGGCTACTTTTTAACCGACTGCAAAAAAGGAGGAGTTCCACGCGGACGAAGTCGCGGGCAGAAGCTAGTGAAAAATATAATAGTTACAAACACGTTTTAAGGTATTGTTTTTATTTAGATGTTATATACTATTACTTATGTAGATAGGTCCTTATTTATACACCCATATTACGTCATCCAGTAGCTAGTTACACATAGCACCTAATATAATTAACCAAAGCTTATTAGTTAATCAATGTCATTTAAATAAAGGGATAACAAATCCACATACATAAATTAAACTCAATCCAAATCAGAATTCAGGTCAATTATTAAATGTAAATTTGCTAAGCTCTGAAATAAATCAAGAGACAGGCCGCGGTAATTGTGAATACAGCCTGTTTGCTGTAGCTGCAGCCACGTGCTTTATTAATATTTACGATCGGCTTAATGCTATGAAACAGCGAGGCGTGCCTTGGTCCCTTATAAAAAAATGTTTAGGGCCCTTAGGAAAGATAACCGACATAGGGTGTTGCGAAGGCCCTGCGAAACAGTGTGATGTACCTATGCGTTTTTCGCGATCTTTTATCATAAGGCTTTCCTTTCATATTGAGGCCTAGAAACTGTTCCAATTAAAATTTGAAATGAAACAATATTAATAATTTCGCGGTTATGACAAACTAGTGGTCCCGGCAGACTTCGTCCCGCCCGGCAAAGAAGCAATGTAGCGGCATTAATCAATCGATTTGACAGCTGTCATTGTTGCGTTTTGTTATACTATTTTTAACAAATGAGCTAAATATATTTTTTTTACTGGATCGGGATGAAAAGTATCCTATGTCCTTTTCCTGACACTAAGCTACCTCCCCGCCAATTTTCAGCCAAATCAGTTCAGCCGTTCTCGAGTTATAAACGGGGTAACTAACACAACTTTCTTTTATATATAGATATATAGATATAGATAAGATATGAAAGGGGCACGGAAATCGTAAAGTTTTCGAAATCTCAGCAAATGAAATAGAATATGCCAGTTAAATCTGTTACAGTTGGTTCATTCCAAATCTATATTGAGTTAGGTAGGTACTTTATAAAAAAAGTCATCGACAACTTTCAAGTTTAAAGTCTAATTCAAATGATTTATTATCAAATAAATCATAAAGACTGGTTAATTCAATCGCTTAATGTAATAAGAATTGTACGGAATCCTCTTAAGTTGCGCGATTTCATTCTCTTATATATTTCACAGTTCACTTTTTTTTTTTCAAAAAAAATGACATTTATGTACTTATAGCTTATTTTGAAACTAGGCCAATTGATTCAAATAATGAATTTATCACTATTTCGGCTTGGTTTCAACCAAATCACCTTCATTTTTCATATAACCTTATTAACTCAATCGCTTGTAAAAACATAAATAAAGGTGGAAGGTGCGGGCAAATTTATCATGGGGATTTTCCTCTATATTATATCAACATCGTAATGAAAGCTTGAAAAATGCGAGTTTGTAGTCGTGGGCGGGCGCCCACGCCGCCCACGACTACATTACTCGTCTGTCTATTGAAAACGAATATGTATCTACTAATATTATAAAGAAGAAAAAAAAAAATAAGAAAAAAAAAGAAGAAAGGTTTGTTTGTTTGTCTGGATGGAATAGGCTCCAGAACGGCTGGACCGATTTCAAAAATTCTTTCACTGTTTGTGAAGCTACACTATTCCCGAGTGACATAGGCAATAAAAAAAGATGATCCATGCGTAGCCGGGGACAGCCTAAATCGAATAAAAACATTTTTTGAATTTGGTAAAATCTGTTACAGAAAGATAAGGCTAAAAAGAAGAAGGTTATTGAGAACTAGCGACCCACCCCGGCTTCACATGGGTGCTATAAGCCTTCCTCTTGAATCACTCTCTCTCTATTAAAAAACCGCATCAAAATCCGTTGGGTAGTTTTAAAGATTTAAGCGTACATAGGGATATAGGGACAGAAAAAGCGACTTTGTTTTATACTATGAAGTGAAGCGAGCAAAGTGGCGTGCAATTGGAGAGGCCTATGTCCAGCAGTGGATGACGATAGGCTGATGATGATGATGGTGAAGTGAAGAAGGTTGCATATTTTTAGTCGTACCTGCAGTACAAAGTTTGGAGTCCTCGTCGTAGCCGTCGATGCAGTCCGGCGCACCGTCGCACAGGTACTGGATCGAGATGCAGTTGCCGTCCACCGGACACTTGAACGGCTCGTACGGGTGACAGTATTCTGAAATGCATAAAGAGTTTTATGAGAACTTATCTTATCTTATTGGTGGGGTTCTTTCGGATGCGAGGTGCGACCCCCACCTCGGGTCGGTCAGGGCTGAAAACCTTAAACCAAACCCAAAAGGCTTGAAAGCCTCTTATCAGGACGCTCGCCACCCGTTTTTGCAGTAAAGGCCCATTAGCTGGCAAACTGCGCTTCAGTATTTAGTTCGAAAAAAAAAACTATCGGATGCACTTCGACCCATTGGGATCTTTTGTGTTTTTTTGTTATGAGAGCTAGTTTGGGTATCGGTTGTAGGTGTTTGGGCTGAAACGAAGTTAAATACGCGAGTTAAATCCGTTAAAGTTGTTTCATTCCAAAATAGATAATTTTAAAGGACTAAATAATTTCATAAATAAATGACTTTATATTTTTCTAATTTTACAAGTAAATGAACTCGTTGATGTCTTTGCTATAATATATTCAAGCAGGTCAAATAAAGGTCAAAAATAAAATTGCGAATAACTTATTTATTTATTGTCTGTTTAAAATTCTAATAATGAGAAACGGCTTGTATAATCTTTTCTTCGATATAGTTTTCAATTAGCATATCTACCTACTTAGCAATAGTTAGATGTACTTATACTTAGTATTAATTGATTTTGTATTATTAATGATTAAATAAATATTTTCAAATATTATTAGGTAGGTACCTAGATTAAATGGCATTAAGTAGATAAGTAGGTATAACTTTGACCTTAACTTGAAAAAGGTAGCTCAATAGGTATATGTGCCTACCGTCTAAATAGAAAGAGCCTTTTTAAACTGAAGCCGACTTTGGAAGAAGCGAAATTGCCAGGCAAGATCCTAAAAAAATAAAGGTCTCAATTGGGTAGGTACTTTGCCTTTGGTAAAGGGCGCAAACATATTTTCTTTCAATCAAGATATTTAAAATAGGTAAATACGAAAAAATACAACTATGTAACGGGTAAAAATCTTTTAAAGGACATTTAAAAAACTTTATAGGTAACTAGTTTCCATATTCGCTGCAGATACATTGTGTAATAACCGTATAAGGATCACAAATTATTATGTGAAATAATAATATTTTAACTATGGCACCTTTAAACAAAAAACAATAGTGATTCCAAGCGGCGGTTCAACCACCGTTAGTCTTTAGCCCCTAATATTAAAAAGGAATAATCTACAATCCCTATCAATCAATACATAGTATAAAACAAAGTCGCTTTCGCTGTATGTCCGTATGTATGCTTAGATCTTTAAAACTACGCAACGGATTTTGATGCGGTTTTTTTTAATAGATAGAGTGATTCTTAAGGAAGGTTTATAGCCCCCGTGTGAAGCCGGGGCGGGTCGCTAGTTAATTATAAATGCGAAAGTAACTCTATCTGTCGGTCTGTTACGCTTTCACGCTAAAACTACTGGACCGATTTAAATGAAATTTGGTACAAAGAAAGTCTGGCGCCTGAGAAAGGACATAGGCTACTTTTTAACCGACTGCAAAAAACGTTCCACGCGGACGAAGTCGCGGGCAGGAGCTAGTAAGATATAAACTTGATAAATTTTGACAGCACGGTCGAGCGCACCTATCTATATCGTTACATCAAAATGTAATTATTGGTGCATCTTCAATATTTAGTATTGGATTAAAATATAATATAAGATGTCAATCTATCTTTGTAAACGTCTAATATGTAGGCAACTTTGTAAACAGTTAACTACACGCGTGGCCACTAGGTGGCGCCATTTTTCTCTCTCTTCTTTTGTTATTGTTTGTCCTATGTGCGTCGTAATAAATTCAAGTATTAGAAATCTCGCTGAACTTTAATTTAAACTCCTGTCCCATTATTTAGAAATAGAGATTGACGGCAGTCGAAACACCTAATCACCCAAAAGTACCTACAGTGATCTTGAAAGATTAGCTTCATATAATGTTACTGTGAAATTATTGGATTAAATCTTTAACTTGCGACTTCCCCCGACTTCACACGGGTGCTATTCCGTGCTATCAACCTTCCTCTTGAATCACTCTATCTATTAAAAAAAACCTCTTTGAAATCCTTTGCATAGTTTTAAAGATTTAAAAGCATAAGTACATTTCGACGGACAGACAGCAATAACGACTTTGTTTTATACAATGTAGTGTAATCGTGCATCAGTAACCTGATTGAAGAATCTAGCAATAAATCAGTAGACCTTTTATACTGAATAAGTGTTGATTGATGAAGCAGTAAAGGGCGAAGGCTATATGCTCTTACCCCTAGGGGTAAAACGGTACACGGGACTCACATTTCGTTATTTTCAATCAAAAGGCATTGGGTTCGAAAAGGGCTTAATAAAAACTTTATAGTGTTTGGTCGACTTACATAAATTACATTAGGTACCTTTCAAGTGGTAGCCTTCATATGATTGTATTCCGAATAGTGGTAAGTGCCACCTTCCTACCCAACGGTGAGACTTGTGGCGTCACGTCATGGTACAATTTATACAATAATGTAATGTCACGCGCCCCCACACTTGAACTTTAACAATCGCTTATCTTTGTCATTTATTGTTCGATTTAGAAAAAAATATTAACATGTTCAATAATTTCTAAAAATAAATTGAACTAAATCCTATAGATTTTGTTTTCTTAAGTCAGTTGTCATCCCTATTATTGATGTTTGATAAAAAATCGGAAATCTTTAGTACGTTACTAAATATTATTTGACTACTTTAAAAGCTGAAGAATATACCTACAAAGAACTTTCTTTGGCACCAACTTCAATGTTAAATAAATACTTATACAGACGAGTCGATGACCTTTTTATTGTGACACCTACGCTCTCATTAGAGCTATAATTTTAACCGAAAATGTTACCCATTCTATCGTACGTACGCAGATATTGTTTTAATTAAATTTGCGAACAGAAAATTGCTATTCTCAGTAAGTTTGATAATTAACAGAATTACTTGTAGACGCTATTAACATAAAGACTGTATTATATGTTAGTAAATTATCAACTTCAGTGTTTAATTTTAAAATTAATTTTGTTCTTACTGCAAACGTTATATATTTTAAACATCAGAGTTCGTTACACTGGAAGCACACTAATTTTTCATTTATTTGGAAAGCTAAAAAACTCCTATTAAAATATAATTTTACAATATCTAATTATGTTCCGTTCGACTGTAAACTACCTGGGTATCTACATGAGAATAGAATAAGCAAAACATCTTTCATACTTCAGCAAATAAGACGATATATTTAAATGTAAAATGCATAACTAATTATCGCAATAGCTCATAACATAATCTGTATGCCACTCAAACTAATTCAGCAGCCTTAAAACAATACCAAAGTTAAACAAACGGAGCGTAACAGATTTAAAAACAACAAACATTTACCATGTGGCCATCTGAGGCCCGTGAGAGTTCAGTTTTAATATTGGTTAGTGTGGGCAACGTGTTAAAAAAGATTCGAATTTTCACTTTATCTCCATAGTGATAAGTTACATTTTTCAAGGGAATTTATTGTGGAGATAGTACAAATCAATATTTGCAAGTTATGGCAGTACCCCTTGGGGCAACTCCGTGTCGTCCAATTAAGAAGTAACTACCCCAGATTAGATCAACGTCAATCGAACCTGGTCCGATACTCGTGACTCACAGAAATTGTATATCAATAGGTTAATGTATAAGTATAGGACGGTCAACGGAGTTAAATTTATAATCTCGGTCTACTAATACAATTTGACCTCAGAGTCTGCATAAATAACGGAGCCTAGACTTACTGTTAAACCTAACCATTTCAATTCTAGATTTTCGGTTGACCAAACTAGAAAATTAATTATTTTGTAAGATATTATTGTACGTTACTTTTATTTCTGATCTAAGCAGGCAAGCAGGCTTTGTTAATTACGCATTTGAATATTGTAAACCTAAAATTAGTATACAATAATCTACCTGGTCCATATCTTTACTAACAATAAAATCTGTCATCAATGTATAAAATTACTTACAAGTTTATTTTTACATTCAAACTCATTATTATTTGCAATTGTAAAGTTTTTGTGAACATTACTACAGCAGAAATACTGAACATGTAAACTTGGTTGCATTATAAGTACCTACTCGTAGCAGTTGGGGTAACGTAACATGCCACTTGGGGAAACACCGGGCACGTCGAGTAGTGCCCATATCGATTCGGCCATAGACACATTTCCTGTGTGAATTGTCAAAGGACTGCAATATCGTTTCGTATGTGGCTTATGGGGAAAGTGAACGAAATAAGTAGTAGGTAATAATAAAATATTTAAATTGTAAAATGTACGAAAGTGCCTACGATAAAGTAACAGTAGTAGTACGTTTTAAAGTGATAATACTTTTAAAAAAGCATGCTTTAAAATTCCACCAATTTCTACAGTCGTTCTTTTTTTCTTATAATAAAATTAAGTGAAAATAAATATTGGTCTAGGTAGGGTTTTTTTTGGTACGAGTGTCTATAATGTATCATTCGTTTGTATTCCCAATTGAACAGCACTTACCTAGACCAAATTTTAACTCAGAGATCAAAATAATGAAATGACAGCAAACTGCCTAGACGGGCCAGTAACAACCTCATTTTACCCTCTGGGGCAACCGCGGGCAATAACGGATCGGTGAAATTGATACTATTCTGACAGAATAGTTAACTGGAGGGAAACTCAAACGTCGTAATTGAAAATTGACATGAAAATTAATAATACTTTACCGGGCTTCACTGACTTTATGATTAAAATTTTCGGTCACGTAATAACTTCATAATATTCTGAATTATCTATACTTATTAATATTATAAAGCTGAAGAGTTTGTTTGTTTCTTTGTTTGAACGCACTAATCTCAGGAACTACTGGTTCGATTTGAAAAATTATTTTTTTGTTGGATAGACCATTTATCGAGGAAGGCTTCAGGCTATATAACATCACGCTGCGACCAATAGGAGCGAAGAAATAGTGCAAAATGTGTAAAAAACGGGAAAATGACTATTCCACGCGGACGAAGTCGCAGGCAGAAGCTAGTATAATTATATACAACCTGCTTGCCTGGTTTTCGAAAAATTGACACTTATCACCAAATCAAACATATAAGGAAAGTTTTTGATGGCTTCTGATTCCTCGTGAAACAAACATAGTTGTTTCATTCCCATCAGTAGATTACTTTTGGTCACCCTATTCACAGGAATTGTAACTACAATTTCGAGGAATACGAAATTGCAACAATTTCCGCAATATTAGAAGCTGTAGAACTCTGAATTGGCGACGTGACCGGCGTACATGTACGGACTTGCCGCTGCAGGGGCAAAACCGAATGTGGTTTCAATGAGTAGGTTGTGACAGTTGTTACACAATGACGTTTTGACCTGAAGAGTAGAGCATCATGTGGTTAGGTTAGGTTAGTACTCCCAGACCGTGAAACCGCTGCGTCACTCAATTTAGATATAGGAACTTAAGTCAAGTCAAAACTCAATTTGGAACTAGATCAATTGGTGTAAATCAATGGTTATTCAACTTTTTAGTTCCTTATGACCTAACTAGGGTCACTGATTTTACCTCTTCTCCCAACGACGAACTTGCGCGCTAGTCGGCGCTACGCTGTGCTCAGACTTTGAACTTTTTTCACAATTCAGCGTTCGAAACAATAATAATTTCTGAGTATTTCGCGGTTACTTAACTTAATGTGTAAGGACTTTACTTTTTGCTGACGTTTTGAAAACTTTACAATTCCCATATACATAGTTGATTGAGCTGAAGATAGTCTAACACTAGGTAAATGTAGTGCTGTGTATAAACATAATTCTCAATAAAAAAAAAATCGAAAAAACTATTTTTACACTATTTTTAAAGATCGTAACTGGAAGAGAACACCACTATAGTACCTATAGTATATTTTTTACCTATTTCATGCAGGTCATTTAAGAGGGGCAGCTCAATTATTCTTAATACGGGAAAATGGTCGATTAGGCGGGTAACATTATTACTGTACTTAGTCCCTTTCGGGCGAGTTCGTTGGCTGTCTTTCTTCTCAACTAATCCGTCGCGGTATTAAGAAGGGAACCCATTAAAGTATCTACTTACTTAGGTTAAACTAATGTGAGGAAGTTCTCGGATGAACTCGTAGTTAGTTTGTAATTACGTGGATGTAACGTTATAGGTTTTTCTTATACGCTTTGAATAGTGATTAAGGTACCTACGTAATACTGGAACTAAGTACATAAATTTACTGATTAAAGACTCGTGGACTAGTAGAAGTTATTTAAAACTAGCGGTCCCGGCAGACTTCGTCACGCCGGGCAAAGAATCGATTTAAATATCCTATGTCCTTTTCCTAGTTTTGAGCTACATCCCCAGCAATTTTCAGCTAATTCGGTTAAGCCGTTCTTGAGTTATAAACGGAATAACTAACACGACTTTCTTTTATAAAGATAGATTAGCGGTCCCGGCAGACGTCATGCTGCCCGTTCGAAATTCAAATTAGGTAACTTTAGTTAGACAACGTTTGTATGGGAAAAGAAAAGGGCTGTTTTTAGAGGTTTCCCGGCAATTATTCGATTTTTCTCGCCGTAAGAACCATTCTTGGACTTCAACGAACATTTAAAAAAAAAATTGGCCAAATTGGTCCAGGCGTTGTCGAGTTATGCGCTTACCAACACATTTTGCGATTCATTTTTATATATAAGAAGAAGATATATCTGCGATGACATACTTAGGTAGGTACCTAATTAAACCATAGCATTTTATTTCGATCCCACATCTATAGTCTCAACTAACCGAAGATTGTATTCAAACAAAGAAATAAGGTAAATTCCTACTCTTTAACCAATAACAAAATATCACAATTGATATTACAACGGGACCCTTTTCTATCTATCTTATATATCTAGCGCAGATGGTCGCACTGATTGGCTAACTTTCTTTGTTCTTTAACTCGTAACTATGGAAAGTTTCATGACGTAAGAAGGTATATAATAGTTACATTTCTTATCTATACTAATATTATAAAGCAGAAGAGTTTGTTTGTTTGAACGCGCTAATCTCAGGAACTACTGGTTCGATAGACCATTTATCGAGGAAGGCTTTAGGCTATATAACATCACGCTGCGACCAATAGGAGCGAAGAAACAGTGGAAAATGTGTAAAAAACGAGGAAAATAACTACACGCGGACGAAGTCGCAGGCAGAAGCTAGTTAGCATTATATAACGCATAGATAAACTTGTACATATGTTAATTAAAGTAGGTAGTAAATTACCTATTTGATATTTTTTGTGGCATAAGGGATAATTTTAAAATGTGTTGCAGAAAATTCTATATGAAAAAGATAATTTTAATATTAATTACAACGGATTTAACACGCGTATTATGCTGACCTTAAGAGAACTAACCGTAGTAAGTCGTAACCGACTGAGCTGATTCTAAACTAAAGTCTAACACTATAGCTAGCATACTTCTATACTAATATAATAAAGAGGAAAGGTTTGTTTGTTTGTTTGGATTGAATAGGCTCCAAAACGACTGGACCGATTTGAAAAAATCTTTCACTGTTGGGAAGCTACACTATTCCCGAGTGAGATAGGCTATAGAAAAAAGGGATCCGCGCGAAGCCGGGGCGGACAGCTAGTAAGGTATAAAGATCATCATAGATATAAAGTATCAATATAGAACTGTACCAGTGAAATCACAGGCCGCTGGTTTACTCGTACTTTTCCCCGAACTACAAATCTTGGAGCATATTTCTTGAGGAAACATTATCTCTGGAAATGTATTTACTCGTAAGCCGCATCTTTCATTTATGACGAGAACTTTTAGACAGCAACAATATATCTGGCAAGGAATCTGTACATATTTTCCGCTATCTGTGACAATATAATGCGGAAATCTCAATTTGAGCCGCCTCGGCGTAGCGACTTCTCTATTCTTCTCTATTCTATGAAGGTATATTATATTACTATTTTATGGTCGATTTTATGATTTCCATGAATTGGAAGACAAACATGAGCACTCTGTTATCTTGATTAATAACATTTTCATAATAATTTCTGATGCCTTCGAGGTTATTATACATTGGAATGAAACTTTAGCATAAGACGATTGTCAGCTCGGTCGTGCTACGATTTTGGAATCTGTAAAGGCTCCGAAACGTAAGCCAATAAAAATAAAATATGCGAGTTAAGTCCGTTAAAGTTGTTTCATTCCAACATTTTCATATTTGTGCTTAGGTAAGTATTTTAAACAACTATGAACGGATCTAACTAGCGTATTTTATTAAACTGTTGAAAAAAGTAGTTTTCATAACTGTATAAATTTAGCGTTAGACTATTGTCAGCACAGTCGTACTACGATTATGGAAACAGTAAAGAATCCGAAACGTGAGCAAAAAAAATACGCGACTGAAATCCGTTCATAGAAAGTTGTTTCATTCCAATGTGTAATAACCGAAGGCATCAGAAATTATTACTTAGGTATTTCAATGTATAATATTTCTATCTAAATTAAATATGTAGGTACAACAATACATTTGTAACAATATAACCCGATGATAAAGTCCTCGCTAATTCGAATCGTTATCTACTCGAGTATCGTAACCCAACTAGCACACGCGTTCAATATAAGTTATGTAAAGGCTGTACAAGGGTAATTGCTCTTATTCAGCCTTTTTAATACTTATATAGAGCCTGTGTGCTGCTTTGGAAGGTTCTTGTCCTGTGAGAACGAAATTTGTCACTATCCTATTTCTGTAATGAAGGAAAACGTGACGTGAGAGATTTTTTGCACGACAAAAACATTACGTGCTGGTGCCTTTACTATAATAATTGCATTCTGTTTTACAATTAAACAATATCTTATTTTTTTAATACTTTTTTTCGATAGCATAAATGTGAATCAGTCTTTGGGAATAAGTAAGTACATCGCGTAGGTAGATGAAATAGGGATTGAAGGTCGATATATGAAAATATAAACCTAATTTAACAGCTAGGTACATACACAGCATTTCTACATGATTCAAAAGTTGACTGGTAAAAAATGCCTCATAACAATAAGTTCACCTTTTGTGCAGCAATTTTACGTTTTGAGCTTAGTTTAAACAACTAAAACCAACGCATGCAAGTTGAGCTGTAGACTCAAAGTTAATTAATTCAACGTCGAGTCGTACTAACCTACATATCTATAACTTGAGCACTAAATTAAAAGCTGAGAGCATGACATGGTTCTGAGCACAATGAGCAAAGGTTTGCACCAGACAGCCTTCGCTACGTAACTTGATATTCTAGACTACAGAATATTATAGTACCTATTCCAGCAATATTCTGTAACCTACAGAGAATATTAGGTCCCAAATTGTCTAGTTTAATAGTTTCACTCCATAAATTCATAGCAGAATCTTCTCGTTAATTTCTGACGCAAGTACAATATTAAATAATTTGATTTAAATGTATCTATTAAAAACATACTTGACCTAAGCGAAAGTTATAGACGTGCGTGTAAAAGAAAACGTAATTATCTAAGTTATACTTATTGCAAAAAGTAAAATAATTCACGTGAATATATTTAGGTAAAAATTCAATATCAACTAAGTCGCGGTGACAATCCTTAAAATACCTCCAATACAATACCAATATAAGTAGTTAAAATAGGTACATAAAAACAGAATTATAATATACCTAATTCTAGTTGGGTCTAAAGTAAAGGTACATACTTGTATACCTTTCCTTTTGCCCCATTTTCACGACAAACTGACAAACTTTGGCCATAAAGGGTTATTTCGTAACATCCCCAAAATACTAATGGAAACAAAACAAATGTCACTCTTTTCAAACTTCCCACTTTCCGACAACCTCTTACATTACAAGTTGTCCCGGAAAAGTTAAATTAGCTCTTTCCCCTATTAAGATAAAGTTCAAAATGTTAATAAGATGTAATCTGTAGGAACACGGTCGTTATGTTTAACAACCTTCTAAGATTCTTAAGTAGACGTACTTGATACCGTGAGTAGAAGAATGGAGAGAATCTGTTAGCATGAGTTGCTTAAGCGACGTGAATTAGCTTTTTTCCTCTTATTCTTTAGTAATAAAAAAAAGAGTAATTCACGTTTATTAATGGGTTTCTTTTCGCTGTAGATTTAACTCATATTGATACGATAAAAAGTGGATTTTCTATAAATTAAGATACTTTTTTTCGGATACTGAAGCGTAGGCTTGTTGCAGCCTTTACAAAACAAAACAAATAGACATGGCACAATCAGTAAATCGGTAAATGCGTATGAGAATTCGTCACTACATAAATTTATCACATTGCATCTGTTATCATATATAGATACGAATTGCACTTCATTGCACACAACTAAATTTTGGGTCTGTAATAAGCTGTTAGTCTGCTACAAATTCGGAAAATCATCGCGTCAGCTAAAACTAACCAACGCGAGGTAAGTCCGTCATCGCGAAAAATCTGAAATTATTGGATTTACTTATATTATTATATTGTATAGTGATGTATAGTTACCGGATCGCTTGGTGTGGTGCCCGTAGAGGCGGTTGAGGTCGAGCGCCAGCACGGTGTGCGGCAGCGCGCAGCACACCGCCGACAGTAGCGCCACGCACGCTGCCACGCGGCACGACGACATCTCTGCAACAACGGCGTTTGATAAATATTTATTTAAGTATGTTAATTTTATTATTATTTTAGTGGTAATTGGGTCATTATCTTCTATATATAATAGACTAGCTTTTGATCGCAATTCGTCCGCATATAAGTTCTAAATGAATTAAGTATCTTCTTATAATAATACATATACTTATTTTACTATTTTACACAGTCGATACGTTATGAACTGTAAAGTTTTCGAAACGTAAGCAAATACAATAAATTGACGCAAGTGAAACCTGTTAGGTATAATTATGCATGTTTTTGTACTTTCGCGGTTAAAAAAAACGAGAATATAACACGGATTTATCTCACATGTAGATTTAACGTTGACGTTTCGAAAACAGTTTTCACATTTCTCTATTTATTTATTTAAGAAAAAATATTCTTTGTTATTTCTATATTTTACAATGGCGGGTATTATAACTCAATGTACGGTTTTATCAGAGTAAATTTGATCAGGCTCTACGTTAAACAGGCACGGCGCAAAATAAACAATTCGACCCACTTTTCATAATAAAGATAGGTTTATGCCGAGGAAAGCTAATATTGTAAAAGTGTTTTTAAATAATCGATCTTCATCACAAAAGTTTGTAACTGGGGCACCAAGGATGATGTCGATTAGGACCTTTCCATTATAAGATCTAAGTGTACATACCAATTTGTTACGATTAATGACAATACAAACTTCTTGAAAGTTCTAAGACAGAATTGAAAGTATTAAGTAGTAGAGAATTTCGATGACTCATTAGTGGTTCCTATAGTGTAAAAGGTCAGCACGGTGCCGCGCGTAAATGAATAAGCGTGGGTTCAAATCCCACTAAGGTCTCGATTTTTTCTAATCTTGTCTTGGTACAAATATCAATATAATACAATTTTTCCCTCCTAGAAACTCTTTATTCCACGGCTTATTTGCCGGTCAGTTCCCTTACATCCATCGACGAAGAGAGTAGTGGGCTAATATTGCCAGTTTTTTTTAAATATCGGGCAAAGGCGTAATTCTAGAGTTTGTAACAGGCATGTATACTTTATTCTGTCTCGATTTAAAAAAAAAAACCTGAAGTCTGACTGATTACCGAATACACTAAATGACGTAACTTAACTAAACGCCGAGTTTCAAAAACAACTATATTACCGGTTACAGAACTATATTATTATCTATGGTCACTGTGTTGACGTTACATAATCCTCTTAAGACGGTTATTTAAAGCTGAATCGAAAGAGCAATCTGGGTCTAACTTGAGATTATCTTACGAGAGAGAGGAGATAGGGAATGGGATCACAAATAGGTGAACACGGTATTGTATCTATACTACTATTATAAAGAGGAATAATTTGTGTCTATACTACTATTATAAAGAGAAATAATTTGTGTTTGTTTGTAATAAATAAATTCAGAAACTACAGTGCCGATTTCAAAAATTTCTATCACAATTAGAAAACAACACTAGACAGTTAACAATACAAGAAAATTGCAGTAGGATAACTGCTGACCTCAAGACGTCGAGGTCGTGCTTATATCAATTCAAATAAATTTATGAATAAGCAAAATCTATTTTATGTCATTCTGTTACTTCAAAGCATTTACTTTTCTAAAAGCAATAGTCACGCCTTATTAATAAAGAAGACAAGAAAATTAAACCATTTTTTCATGTGACAGTACTGGCCTGCTGTCACGTCTGCGAGTAACTTTTTTAATTTCGTTATGGCAAATGATTCTTAGTCTGCCAAGCAAGTGTTGCCCGCTAAGTGTAGTGGTTTCAAGGCTCCCTCGGCTTTGCTGTAAACTAATTAAAACTTAGTGGTCTCGGTGTTGCCATCAGTATCTGAGCGAATTATGGCGTGTTTCGCAGTTAGCAAACTCTCGGGGAACGTTTGAGGCTGGCAACATCTTTTAATTTTCTATGGTATTGAAATGAAGATTATGTATCCTAAACTTAACAAAAGTTCAACTCAGGCTGTATAAAGGTTAAAAAGCGAAAATATGCATAACATTGGGTACGCGAACAGCTTATAGAATTTTTGTGTTGCCAGGAATAAATAGTACTTATACCTACTTACTGCAGTAGTGTGTTTACTTAAACTTTTATCTACATTTTTTAATCATGTTGTGATATTTCCAAAACACCGGAATAAATACAAAGAGTTTAGTTTACTACTCTGAAGCCTTCGCGGTTATGAAACATCTTTTAAATACCAACTATACGTTAATAATCATTTATCAATAAAAGAATAATCTTTTCGTTTTATCTTTTATTTATGTGAATTGCTAAAGTTTTGTAGCTACTAAACTGTGAGGCAAATGTATAAAGTTAGATAGGTACATAAAATCGATTTTACAGTAATTCTTCAACGAAAAAGAAGAGAAAACTGATATTTTACTACTGCTAAAGTTTCTATGTAGACACTTCGCTTTACTTATCTGTGTTTAAGTGCTGAGTGTAATCTGAAATCTCAATAAGTTAAGTTACTCACTTCAAACTTAAATCTTTTCAATGAACCTGGTAATACAGTTGCCTTTTTGAAATAGTGACATAGTTAGACACTAAAAAAATCGTTTAATTATGATTAATAAGTTGTTAATATAACAATTCAGCATAAGACATAATATAAATACGTTAAATATATAGATAAAATTGTCTGATGTCAATTATGTAGAAAGTCGCAAAAAACTTGACTTTTTAAATTTGGAAAACTTTTAAATACCTACTTAGATACCTACTTATCTAACTTTTATATTCCTACTATATCTTTTTTTAGTAACAATAGAAGTTTGTTAAAAATGTGTTTTTTCCTCTCAATGTCTTGAAAACCATTGCATGAATCTAGGATCTTTTACCGCTCCCGTCAGCAACTCGCCCTTATCATCTCGTATGTAATTATCAACGTACAGCACTCATTTCACTATTATATAAAGAACAATACTTTTAAGACGATAAAATATTATCTCTTAACATTAAACCTTGTCGATACATCACAATAGCTCAGTAATAAAACAGCAAATAGGATGGAAACACGCGTCGCTTAATAATGTATCCCTCACAAGCCGTACGGCACAAAGGATTGTAAATATTATATTCGGTTTACGTGGAGTAGAACGGTCGTTTCATTTTCATGTTTGCTTATCTTCGGTGTAAAAAATAATTTCAACAAAATATATGTACGCAAATATTTTGATATGGAACGGGAGAAATATTCAGCAATATGGATGTTGATCTTTGCTCAACTATTTTATTTGTACCTACTTTCATAAAAAGTAAATGGTGTAACGATTTGCAGTTAATCAATCAAACTGAATCGTCTAAAGAAAAAAAAGCCACCTTAATTAGTATTGGAATGAAACAATAATTAACAATGTATTGTCATTATGTAGCTATATACTACGAATGAGATTAGCGTAGTAAATCTTTTTGAAAAAGAAAATCTAAGATTCAAACACCCTAACGAAATGTCTTCATGTAAAATAAACCATGAAAGGTACAATAGGTAATGTTATTAAGTATATAAAGCAATCAGAATCCAGCCGTTTTCATTCTTTACTTCTAAACTATGTTACCAGACCAATCAGTGTGGTTCGCTGGTTTTCACGCGACTAAGAACAGATTTTGAATAACAATTCGTGCAATTTATTCTCTACCTTGTAGGGATCAAAATAGGTTTCAGATCGGGATGAAAGGTTGCTCTTTCAAAATGGCGTCTCGTAACACCTGTTTGATATTGTAGTCACGTATCTAAAAAGAAAATGTTTTGGGAACTGAACGCGACATGTTCGGGGATATGTTAGGAAACAATAAAATATAAATAGGCTTTTGTACGGTCCCTAGTGAGTTTATTTTTGTGACGCCCGCGTAGCCTAGGTGTTAGTTGGTCTGAATACGAAGGGAGTGGTTGTGGGTTTGAATCTTCAGAGCATAATTTTGGAAAAGATAAATTAGTCCTAATTATACTTTTTTAAGACGTAAGTAACTGTCATTATAACTGTATCTTTTAAAAAAATAATCTTTAATATTTATAATAATTTCTGATGCCTTCGCGGTTATTATATATTGGAATTAAACAACTTTAACGGATTTAACTCGCGTATTTTATTTAAAAGACTATTGTCAGCTCAGTCGTGCTATGATTATGGAATCTGTAAAGGCTCCGAAACGTCAGCCAATAAAAAAAAAATACGCGAGTTAAATCCGTTAAAGTTGTTTCATTCCAATGTTTAATATTTGTGTTTTATATTTAAATCAGATTAGATTCATTTATTATAGCTCTCATACCTACAATATAATTAAATTATTATGTCAAATTACATGCACTAATATCGATATCGTCAATTATGACATCCATTTCCCTGTCGTCAACAGTATGAAATAAAAGAACGTACCATTGAAAAATAAAAATATAGTACCGATTCAATGCAATAGCTGAAGCCCATTATTTTTACAACCCTATCATAGTTTTCTTATCGAAGAAACGTTTTAAAAGAAAATGCGAGTGAATTGTGAAGTGAAACAAAAGACGCAAGCTGTCCCCGGCAAACTGTTGGCAGATCGTATTAAATTGATATCTATGGTCACCTCGCTAAACCTTTGGTTTCCTATAATGACGGTGACCTAGATCATCCTAGGAAACCAGAGCTTAAGCAGTGTTTAATGTTTTGATAGAACACACAGCACACAGAATAACTATGTAATCTTGTGACGTTTTAATATTAATAACTTTTTTAGATACCGTGGTTAGAAAACTAAAACCTGTAAAAGTAAAAATATTTGGTTTGTTCGTTTAATTTAGATTACAATAGCAGTGCCTCTTTTGATGTAGGTATTTTTAATACTTTGTTAGAAGACACCGTTCCACAGGTTGTGGCAGAGAATTCACTTCGGTACCTACAAGTTACATAATAATTTATTTTCTTAAAATTTGGAAAATCAAAAAAAAATAACCCATTAGCTGTCCAATGACACACACTTTGTGTGTGTATTTGTTACTTAAATTTAGTCAACCCGTCGATCACATTATTTTAGGACTTTCAAAGCAATTTTTTAAGTAATTGTGAATACCTATGACTAGTTTTAATTTACACATTAGGGTCCCAGTTAGTGCTATGACCAGTCTACATGTTAAATAGCAAATTAAAATACATTGAAAATATGTAGGTTTATAATGATATTTTTGTACAAAGACAAGAGTAGAAAAAATTTAGACCCCCAGTGGGATTCGAACCCACGCCTATGCCTTTACCAGCGGCAGCGTGCTGAACCGTTACACCATAGGGACCACTACTTTTTCTACTCTTGTCTTTGTACAAAAATATCATTATAATTAAAAAACTAATGGTATTGAACCAAAAATCGAAATTCGATTGATAGATCGTAGTTAATATATTATATAGGTTTAGCTAAGTGAGAACATTTTCTGTCATACAGTTTAATGGATGTATAGTAAAATATATCGTCTCCGTACTAACAGAGACAAGCCAACTTGTTACATTACAGGAGGGATTGAAATTTCAATTTCCCGTATGAATTCCCTTTCCCCGGAGATATCGGGTGCTAGTGTATTTTACTAGACAAGGGTTCCGCAGTAAAATTGTATTTTAAACGAGAATCTCAGACGTCTTCAATGTGCTAGACTACTTAGTTTAAATCCCAAGATGTTGAGGTTTCTGGTATCCAGTCATTTTATTTTCCTTTCAGTTGGCTGTTTACAGAAATGTATTATTTGTAATAAAATAGAATAATAACTTCCGATGTTTCGCAGTTATTACTAATTGGAATGAAACAACTATAACGGATTTAACTTGCGTATTTTATTTATTTGCAGACGTTTAGAAAACTTTATAGTTCTTATATACGTAGCCGACTGAGCTGACTACAGTCTAACATTAATAATATTTCTTATTATTACTAGAATTTATTCCGGAAGGTGAGTTAGTAGTTTTATATAAAATAAATCATAAAATCTATAATTATGTATATTGAGTATCGACAAAGCAAATGGAACCCTGACATTGAGGTATAAAATAATACAGGCAGCCTTAATTGTACATGCAGTAGAAATGACGTACTAGTTATCTATACTCTATACTAATATTATAAAGAGGAAAGGTTTGTTTGTTCGGATTGAATAGGCTCCTAAACGACTGGACCGAGTTGAAAAATTCGTTCACTGTTGGGAAGCTACACTATTCCCGAGTGACATAGGCTATAAAAAAAGGATCCGGGCGTAGCCGGGGCAGACAGCTAGTATCATATAAAGTATAACTCGTGTTGTGGTTCCTACAGAAAATCAGACCCAAGGCAGTACAAAAAGCAATTATTCTGAAGCAACGCAAATCATACCAACTTTAATTAAAAACAGCCTCATTCTGAGAATTATGAATTCGCTCTGCCGTGTTAATTTATTAATACATCCTACAAATATTAGCATTGGGGTAAAAAAAATATTACGTTTCAAAATGGAATACCTTTTAATCTGGGTCAGCGATAGATTGTATCTTTGTGGTTTATTTTTATCAATTACTAGCGGTTCGCCCCGGCTTCGCACGGATCCCTATTTTTTTTCATAATATTCTATAGCCTATGTTACTCAGGATGAACGTAAGCTACGTTCATCCTGAGTAACACACCCAACAGTGAAAGAATTTTTCAAATCGGCCCAGTCATTTTGAAGACTATTCTATCCAAACAAACAAACAAACTTTTCCGCTGTATTATATTAGTGGGTATAAATTTATACTTATTGTACTATAATAAGCTTTCTAAGTAGGTAGGTATTCATTAGGTAAGTAAGTGTTGAATCACAAGCATTACATTCTAGTTCAGAACAAGTAACTGTAATTAAATATCAAGTAAACTTTGCCTAGGCAGGAGGTGACGTGTGTCGTTCAGGTAATTGCTAATTTTAGATCGGCAAAGAGGAAATAATGTTAGGTAACAACTGTAACACTTCTAACAACTTAGTTTATGACATAATTAGACGGAGAGACTTCCCAGGTATTCAATGAAACGTGTGAAAGTTGAATAAATTGAATGGAATATGTTTATTTCCGGACTAGCTGTCCGCTCTAGCTTCACCCGGATCCTTTTTTTCTATAGCCTATGTCACTCGGGAATGGTGTAGCTTTCCAGCAGTGAAAGAATTTTTCAAATCGTCACAGTCGTTTAGGAGCCTTTTCAATTCAAATAAACAAACCCTTCTCTTTATTATATTAATACTAGCGGCCCGCCCCGGCTTCGCCCGGATCTCTTTTTTTATAAAATATGTCACTCGGGAATAGTGTAGCTTTCCAACAGTGAATAATTTTTCAAATCGTCACAGTCGTTTAGGAGCCTATTCAATACAAACAAAAAAAACCTTTCCACTTTATTATACTAGCTACTAGCTGTCCGCCTCGGCTTCGCACGGATCATCTTTTTTTAATATCTAGCCTATGTCACCCGGGAATAGTGTAGCTTCCCAACAGTGAAAGATTTTTTCAAATCGGTCTAGTAGTTTAGGAGCCTAGTCAATCCAAACAAACAAACCTTTCCTCTTTATTATATTAAGGATATATAGTAAAGACCACCAGCCCTGCCCAGCTAGCCACTTTGAGAGACCACTAGATCTGTCTGATAGTCCTCCTCGAGAGATCATCAGACATACCTTCTTGCGCATGATTTGGGCGATTTTCCTGTATCACCTTCATACCAATGTATGACCTTATTTCAAGCACATTTTTCCCTCTTTTGAATGTGGACATTGGCTTTACTTGTCGGATTATTCCTAGTTACGAAAAAGTCTGGTAAGCCCTTGAGAGTACCAAAGCTTCTTGTTAAGGAAAATGTCAACATGGCAGTGTTTGCCTTAGTTTCTGGTATGCTTTATACATTACAAACAGGCGTCTGTTATTCAAGCCTCTAGCAGTAAATGTATTGTTCGTAACAACTATGAAATACGCCTAATGATTTTATGCTTCTAACTTAATGCACGGTGGGACAATAAACCTAAAAGACGCCATCTTATTTCATGAGCCTTTATAAGATATGCCATTTTTGATTTCATGTAGGAATTTAATTCATCATAATATATGATCATATTTTTTAGTGAGTTGAATTTTTAACCTTAAAAACAATCCTTAGTTCTTTTATACATAACTAGCGACCCGCCCCGGCTTCGCCCGGAAACCTTTTTATTGCCTATGTCACTCGGAAATAGTGTAGCTTCCCAACAGTGAAAGAAATTTTGAAATCGGTCCAGCCGTTCTGGAGCCTATTCAATCCAAACAAACAAACCTTTACTCTTTATAATATTAGTATAGACTATGGTCTATGGACCATAAAATGACCTTTTCTAGATTATAAAGGAAGTAAAAAACATTTCCTTAAGCCTTTTTTAATTAAATGCACACGAGAACATACTCGTATACAGCCTCGTCAGAGCTGCACTATGCATTTAAATGAGGCGATTTAAAAAATTGGACGCACCCGAGTGGGTATGAGAAAACGTGAAATTGGCTATCTACGTACAGGGCCACTATTCGGTAGCAAACAGACATCTGCGGCTTGTATGACAGTTTGCACCCTTAGTTTGACACTAATCTCTAATCTACCTATGACTGGAATGAAAAAACTTTAAACGGATTTAATTAGCGTTTTTGATTTTATTGGCTGACGTTTCGGAGCCTTTACAGATTCCATAATAGTAGCACGACTGAGCTGACAATAGTCTTATGCTAAAGAATAAAGTATAAGACTCATTCCAACGTATAATAACGGCGAAGACTATGACTGTTTGGTCTACGTACCTATTATAAATAAGTAGATAAGTACCCTTTAAATTACATTTTTGATGTATCTAATCTGGTTTCTTGGGAATATATTCTAAGACTAGCGGCCCCGGCAGACGTCGCGCGCGTCGTCCTGCCCGTCCGATTGTTTCGTCAAAGATCTGTCAAAGTCTTCTAACTGTCACTTAATGAAAAGTAATTCTTCATAAGGCTTCATATTTTCCCCGTTTTTTACACATTTTCCACTGTTTCTTCGCTCCTATTGGTCGCAGCGTGATGTTATATAGCCTAAAGCCTTCCTCGATAAATGGTCTATCCAACAAGAATTTTTGAATTCGAACCAGTAGTTCCTGAGATTAGCGCGTTCAAACGAACAAACAAACTCTTCAGCTTTATAATATTAGTATAGATATAAATCTATTTCAAATTCCGTAGATCTTGTTCACTTCTATCGTCGATTTAAATTGAGTTAATGGGAAATAAAAAAGTTTTTCAGATGGCTAAACTCACAAGCTCGAGGTCATTATTTTTATTACGTACAAAATTTTAACTGTTATAGTCTAAGTTATCTTAACGTTAATAAGTACAAAGTGTTAAAGCGCGTATTATCGCCGAAGTTCTAAGCCGGGGCTGAGGTTTTGTTATCAGCAGATCACCCGGGTACAGAGTTACAGACCCTTATGCCTCGTGAAATAACTTATAACGGCTGTCATACCCTGTTATACCGTTAACAATATTTAAATGTTTCATCCCTACTAATATTATAAATGCGAAAGTAACTCTATCTGTCTGTCTGTCTGTTACGCTTTCACGCTAAAACTACTGGACCGATTTAAATGAAATTTGGTACATAGAAAGTCTGTAGCCTGAGGACATAGGCTACTTTTTAACCGACTGTAAAAAAGGAGGAGTTCCACGCGGACGAAGTTGCGGGCGGGCCGCTATTTTAGTATAAGAAAACTTAATGGTTTAGTAGGATAATTTAGGGCATTTCAAACATCGTCAAGAAGTTCAAAATTTTGTTAAAATTAAATACATTACAGAGTCAATATTGGAATGAAATAACTATAAAGGATTTAACTCCCGTTTTTTGTTATATTTGCTGACGTGTCGAAAACTCTATATTTAGCATATTATTCGTAGCACAACTGACTAATTTGATACGATACGAGACTATCGTTAGTTCAGTTGTGCTACCAATATGAAAACTGTTTACGTATCGAATTTGTTTTAACCGCGAAGGCATCAAAAATAATGGTCATCAACTTACTTAACCCTTTAATGAATAAAATATATTCCAATAATTTTATACTAGAACACAACTTGTAATGTGTAGGTAATAAACACAATTAGTTAGGAAGGTATATTTATAACACCAATCTAATTTCTAATTAAAACTAAAAGCTTTCTAATAAAGCAATTCCAGTAAATACAGAATAACATTAATTAAATGGACAATGAGTAGAAATCTGCATCACTATGGACAACGGGCGCACCTGTAGCCACATAATTAGTTCTAATTAATAACATGAATTACAATTTACTTAAGTAACCAAAGCAGAAATTAACATGGAACATTGTATTTAACAAATAAAATATTTGCTAACCTAATTACCTACCGTGGAATGGGGTGACTTTAGTAAATTTTAAAATTCAAATGTTTTTCTCCTTATACAATAATGTAAAAAAAATATAAAAAAAATGGGAATATCGGTTTTGTTCATACTACCGAATCCGTTACTAAAATATTTTTTTTCATCAATACATTTCGAGAAAAAAAATAAAAAGTTCGTGATCAAGTTTATACTATGATTGGGGTTACTTTGATACCCCCTCTTTTTATTATGGGGTTCGATAGTATCCCTGATTTAGAGTAAATCATCCGAAGAAACCAAATTAATCCATCCACAGGTTTGGAATTTAGAATTATTTTTATCTGGTTGGGGTTACTTTGACAAAGAAAAAATAAGAGCATTTTTAGAAAGATTTATTTTGTTTTAAATAATTTGTTCGTATGCCCTTAACTTCTATCTCTTATGCTTGTGCTGTACTATTTTGCCATATATTATACTTAAATAGCATTATTTGATAATTTTACACAGTATTTTTATAGAAATTATTTTATTTATTTTTCAGAATGGTTTGAGTCAATTTTAACTAATAATTATGGTCAGGTCTTATTACCAATGAAGTATAAATGATCGATCAGCCTATTTTAAGTAGATAATTGAAAGGGTTAACACATTTTACTAGTACGAAATGATACAGATCATTTGATCAATGTAGCCCCGTAGTAGTGATCAGAGACACCCCTAGCCGAAAATACCGCCAAAATAAAATAGTCGTAAAGGTTATCGTTTTTGATGAAATTGATTATTATAGATTGATACATTTCTGATATAGCAAAATTAGTAAAAAAAATGTTTTTGCTATAGTTTAACGACTACTTTAGAAGTTATTCATGGTATGAAAATAACCAAAAACAACTTCTTATGTTTTTTATTTTTTTACTATCAAACCAGAAGCACGATCGCGCTACAATAATTTACATGGTTGTAGTGTCTATCGATGCTGCTAAATGTAAAATAAAAATGTAATAAATGCGTTCAGAAATAGTACTAGTCCCAGTTTTAGTAAGAAAAGAAGTTTTTATCAAAGTAACCCCAGGACTCAAAGTAACCCCATTTTACGGTACCTAATTTACTGATGATAAAATGATAATAAATAAAAATTCCATTATATAGCAATTATTGTTGAATGTCGATAAAAAAATGTATGTAAACTCAAACATTTTTACTGTTTTTTGTTTATGGTATGTTTACTTTTCCTTAAAATAAACCGCACATAGCGACGTTTTCTACGCAAGTTTGTTTTAATATGGCTTTTTTCCTAACACCAACATTTTTCTTTTTACGTCTCCAAGAACTTTAATGGAGTCATTAGTTTTTATAGATAACTTAACTGGCATAAGTGGTATTAGGATAAGTGGTTCCAATTTTTGATAGCTAAGAGTGTCCTTTTTAGACTTACCTATATATTAATAGGTTTTCTTAACATGGAAATGGCTAGTAGTTCGCCGCACGGTGATGTTACTCTATATAAGTAATGCATTTTATTTACAACACCGTTTATCTTTACGACCCCTTGCTAATACCTACTTATATTCAATCTTGAAAATGTTATCTACTCGCTTGATAAAATTCATAAAGATGGGAAAAACGATACTTAAGCTATCGTCAAACCAACATAAGTTTAGTCTCCCTAGCAAAGTCAGATTGAGACTCTAGCGAACTTGATCCAGTAATAGGTATTTTAAGTTACCTACTAGGTAGTCTAGGTATCTCATCAAAGAAGTATAATGTTCATATAATATTCATCATTTTAAGATAACAGCCACGTCGTAGCTCATTAGTTTAAGGTTACTTTCATGTTTGTAGTGTCGACTTTATACTAAACTAACAATAATATTTGGATTTGTCGCACGACTGGTTCTACAATTCATATTTATTTTGACTTATACTATTTGGATATGTTTGAAATAGAATTTGATTTGCTGGCGACTGGGTAAAGAAATAACCGTGAAATATTGTTTATTATTTTGTGAAGTGGGATTAACTTCGTGTGATATTATTTTCATATTTTTCGTGAACGGACATATTTATACAACTGGTTATAAATAAACATATTAGGAATTTAGTTTTATTTTATTTGACTAATGACCTTAAACTAGGTGCATATTGATCGACACGCTGAACAGCTCTGTAGAAACAAACTGATACAGTCATTATCATTGTTAACTAGTAAATAAGTAAAAGAATATAATTACTAAAATATATAACTAAGGCAATACACCACTGAACACGTACAACAAACTCGCAGGTAAAAGGAAAAATGTAAGGAAGCTTACAAACAATAAGGAAAGTTTATTATTGCCTCCATTTTTCTTTACCTGGATACGGTGTTTCAACGAAGCAATATTTCACACATGTTGGTCTTTCCGCTTATCTTTGACGTCATAATTCATATACAGTCACGTACGATTGCAAAAATTCCAAACTGATATCACAAAATGGTAATTATAATTAGTAGGATTTTACGAACAGTGTTGTGAATTCATTTTGTAACTCTAAACGCTTACACTACACGGGCCCTAGACAAGGTGCCAACGTTCAACGTTAACGTTAAACGAAACGACCATAATGTATGGGATTTGACATCCGCGAACGTTTGTGACGTACGTGACAGTCGTTCGCGGATGTCAAATCCCATACATTTTGGTGCCAACGTTCAGCGTTAACATCGAACGTTGGCACCTTGTCTAGGCCCTTTTATATTAAAAGGTTTTTTTTAATTATTAAAAAAATATGGATTAGTTGGTAAATCTTTGGATAATTCACGTAGCCATAGATATTAACAACAGATAGACATGGCGTCGTGGTCTGGCCACTACTCTGAGTATTTTATAGAAAGTTTGTAATTGATGCCAGTGCTCATCACGCTAACATTTACCTCTAGCAGGAATCGAACCCGCAACCCCCGGTAGTCAAAGGCTCTGACCACTAGACCAGCAAAATTACTTTAGTTATCTATACTAATATAATAAAGAGGAATGGTTTGTTTGAATTGAATAGGCTTTAAAACACTGTATCGATTTGAAAAATTATTTCACTGTTGGAACACTATTTCCGAGTGACATAGGCTACGAGTACATTACATATGAAAAAAAACCGTATGAAGCCGGGGCGGGCCGCTAGTTTCCAATAAAAACATACCAAGCGTGTTGTAAGTTTACTGACATACTCGTAGTGTCAACATCTCGTGGGGATGGCTCGTGTAGCGGAACGAATATTGATTTATCGAAATTGTTCAATAAATTCGGAACAAACTTTCTATTTGGATCCAATGGTTAAGATAATGTTTCTTTAGTGTAGACGTAGTATTTTTTTTCATATTATTAAACGTAGAGTAACTCTGAGTCGACAATTCTGACTAATACCTATAATAAATGCGCAAGTTTGTGAGCAATAGTGAGCATGTATGGATGTCTAGATGTACGCATTTACTATTTCACGCAAAAACAACGAAATGGTTATTGATAAAACTTTACAATAACATAGCTTATTAATCAGAATAACATATAAGTAGGCTAGGTACCTATATTTATACAGACGAAGTCGCGGGTATAAGCTAGTGTGTAATGAATATCTATTTATTCAAATACTAGCTGACCCAGCGAACTTCGTACCGCGATAAAAAAAAAAAATTATTCTTTTTTTCCAAGTTTTCTCACCTTTTAAACCTTCCCTGGAGTTCTACAAACATTTTAAAACTAAAATCAGCCAAATCGGTTCAGCCGTTCACGAGTTTTAGCAAGACTAACGAACAGCAATTGATTTTTATATATATAGATTATAACTGTAACAAGTTCCCAGCAATTTGATATCACTTTTGTTAATTCTCGTAAAGTGACGTATTTTTCCTTTTAGAGCACGATTTTATAAATACATTGCATACAAAATGTTATTATTAAACTAGGTTGACAATGCATTAATTAGTACTAAGCGTGGGCGAGTCCTAGGAAATATAATGTCAAAGGTGATTGGTCTGCACTTAAGTGGCAGTGGGCGGAGTACCTTCCTACATTAGTCATAGTGTAGACTAGGGGTCAGCAACGTTTTGTGTCGGAAGAGCCAAAAATCACTATTTACAAACTTTCAAGTTTTTAAAGAGCCACAATTTTTTTCTTGCCAACAATAAATAGCCTCTATACTGTTTGGGGTTAGTAGTACCGAAGTTGTGTATAGATGGCGCTGAACCGGTCAGGGAGTTTTCCTGTATCGCGCTATAGAGATTTCCCTTAGTATTCATATATAGGCTCTTTATATTTATTAAATGTGCTTCCAAAGTGACGATCGGGTTTTATTTCAGGTGAGAATGAGAATGAGAATGAGAATGAGAATCAACATCAACACAGTGCCTCTTTTTGATGTAGGAAGTACATACAATACTGTCAAAACTCACGAAAAACGTGAGAAATGTGACCAAACGGCAACACTGGACGACAGTGACGACGCGGTTCGCGAGGGAGGGGTGCTGCTGTGAAAAGCGAGTATTAGTAGAGAGATAGAAATAATGCCTAAACCTCATTAATTGTTTCAGAACATTTTGTTTTTATAAAATCCCTACTAATATTATAAATGCGAAAGTAACTCTGTCTGTCTGTCTGTCTGTTACGCTTTCACGCTAAAACTACTGGACCGATTTAAATGAAATTTGGTACAAAGAAAGTCTGGAGCCTGAGAATGGACATAGGCTACTTTTTAACCGACTGCAAAAAAGGAGGAGTTCCACGCGGACAAAGTCGCGGGCAGAAGCTATAAATAATATTTGCGAATGGAACTAAAGAGCCGCAGCCTGGTGTAGACCGTTGGAACTACAGTTAACTAGACAGAGCTAGTGTATGACCGGTGAAACTAGACAAAATTAGACAGACAGCGAGTGACAACCACGAACCACAACCCGCTACAAACTTGCCAAAGTCCTGTATTTGAAATGTAATTCTTAGATACCAAATTGTATTGTAATAACTATAAATAAAGATAGTTTTCACATTGAAATGACACAAATCATTTCTAAATGGTATATTGGAATGAAACAGCTATAAAATAAAATAAAAATACGCGAGTTAAATCCGTTAACAGTTGTTTCATTCCAATCAGCTATAACGGATTTGAGCGTATTTTGATTTTGTTTGCTGACGTTTCGAAAACTTTACAGTTCCCATATTCGTAGTACTAAGCTAACGATAGTCTAACGCTAAAGTCATCAGCTCAGTTATGCTACAAATATGGGAATTTGAAAGTTTTCAAAACGTCCGCAAATTCCATTATAATGTCTGTGGTACCTTCTTCATCTCTCTCCCTATATATATAACAAAGGGAAAAATGTGTAACTCTCATACCAACCTGACGGATCGCATTTACATTCAGATTGTGTTCCCCCCGTCCCCTTCTGAATAAATCAATTAGATCTTTGTAATGAAATAGTAACTAATGTTACAGCAGTAAGTACAGGTGTACTTTCAATTCATTATAATTTTTAATGCCTTCGTGGTAGACATTGGAATGAAACAACTATAAGCGTCAGCCAATAAAATACGCGAGTTAAATCCGTTAATAGTTGTTTAATTTCAATTTCAATTTATTATTATATAATACTAACATAAAGGGTAGGGTAATTATTCGTACCCTCAATGATTATTCGTTATCTACTAATCTATACTAATATGTATTATAAAGAGGAAAGGTTTGTTTGTTTGGATTGAATAGGCTCCAAAAAAGCTGGACTGATTTGAAAAAATTATTTCACTGTTGGGAAGCTAAAGAATATTTTGAAAACAATAGGGATCCGTGCAAAGCCGGGGCGGACCACTAGTAGTTAATTAAATATTATAAAAGTAAAGAAATGACCTATAAAAAAACCTAGATTAAACGTTACTTATCTATTTTACAGATGATTAATGTAATTGCTTTACTGTTGTAAAAGTGTTGGCTGTGTTTATTGGCACTCATTTCCGCATCCGGGAGCGATCGTGGGCAGATTTGATTTGTTTCCGATTGGAGGCTTTGCGGCTTGCACCGGGGCCGACGGCAGACGAGGTCTTTGTTAAAAACGTTCTATTGGACTTTTTCTAATTAGCAATCCGACAATAATTTTGTCTGCGACGTGAATAAAATCTTAGGTAGGTAGATACATTTATCATCAAACTGAATATTTTTTTACTGATTAGTATTTAATAGGTTTTTTTTTTTAATACAATGTACCTGCCAATCCACAATCATAAATTTAACTCCTATACAAAGTAACATTAAACGTACCTACAATAAAAGCAAATGGTCAGTTTATATCTCACTAGCTTCTGCCCGCGACTTCGTCTGCGTATGATTAGTATTTTACACTATATCGTTATAAAATATAGCCTATATGTTATTCTGATGTATAAGCTATATTGTGGTAAAGTTTCATTCAAATCCATTCAGTAGTTTTTACGCGAAAGAGTAACAAACATCCATACATCCATACTTACAAACTTTCGCCTTTATAATAGTAGTAGGATTACTGGTTTCTTTCTTGAATAGTTACCAAATTAAAACTGATTCAATTCGAGTATTTTTTTTTTGCTAACGTCTCGAAAACTTTACAGTTCATACTTAAGCGTTAGGTAAGGTTCTAAAGACACACAACAACGTTATAAGTACATAGTAACTAATATATCGCACACCTAGATCTAAAGGGAGCTAACTCAAAAACCTGAAGATTTGAGTTATGCACACCATCGGATTCCAGTAAAACCCACCTACCACTAAAACAGATTTAAGCTAATATAACTCTGCTAGCTTCATTATAAAAAAACATAAATCTATACATAAAACTCATGCGTGCATATGGACATATTAATCGGTTTTTCACCTCTCCTGAAAAAGTAACTTTTTTGAGTTAGCTCCCTTTAGATCTAGGTGTGCGATATGTCCCGCGCTTCCTGAATGACCGCCCCGTTTATTTATCGACCACTAACTTGATATTCGTGTCGTATAATATTTATTATCCATACGTGACATTTATAGCTCGTTCGCTCTCCATTACATTATTGAATACCCGCAGTGGGTCGCAGAATCAGCTGTAATAAAATTATTGTGTTATAACCTCTTTTACTACATACAAGTAAGTAGGGTAAGCGCCTACAAAAAAAAAAACAAATCGCGACCCCCCGACTCTGCTTCTTTTCATAGATACTGTAGAGGTTACGTTCCGATAGGAATGGCCTAAGCAGCACACATAAGCAGTACAAAGGCTGAATAAGAGCAATCACCCTTGTACAGCCTTTACTTAACTTATATAGAACTCGTGTGCTTGTTGGGGCTAGCCGTCGAAAATTATAAGAGTGATGTTCGTAGAATAGATCGGTATTGTCTGAAAAAGTGTAGACTTGGAATCGTACAGTTGCATAATAAAGTTATAACCTAATCTCAATAAAGTTTAAATTGTAGGCTCCTGATATTACCTACTTTGGGTCAAGTTATAGTATGAAAAACATAACGTCTAAGCTTATATACACGTACCTATGTTATCTTGTCTGTAAGGGGTCACAAGAGGTAGAGGGAACTACTTAGAAAATGTTAACAAAATTTTAATAACAATATTAACTAATTATGTACATATTTCATATTTTACTGAAGTTGTTCCCTTATAAATTTTACCCGAGTCATAAGTTATAATAATTATAAAACATGACGAATGTCTACGAGTTACACGCTACACCTCTACGAGCTACGATTTTACTGCTACGTGTGCTACGACAATGACTTAGTGCTACGATTTTGTTTAAATAATTCATATTGTTCTAGTACATTATATTATGTGTTTATCGTTTCTTTGCTTATAGTAAAAAAGTCATATGATAAACGTAAAAGGCTATCAGAAATTGCTGTTATAAAAATAAACCCATCTGCTATGTAAGTACTATTAAAAGCATATAATATATGGCAAAAAAAAGTTTCATAAACACTCTAAAAGCTGGTATTAAAAGTATCCAATACAAATATCATAACAAAACCAACTTAAAAGCTATAAGATACAATTCTTGTCACACAATCTGAATATAAACATAGGAAAGCTTTTAGCTTTAAGACATTTTCAAGCTAGCATTTCATCTGTCGCTTAGTTCAAATTGGCGAAACAAATTTAACCCACTGCTGTGGTTTTCAAATTGTCTAGTTGTTTTTAGGTCATATTAATAAAAAAATGGCACTTTTTCCTTGAGATATGAATCAATTATAACGGATTCAATTTTATGATGCTCTATAGAAAACTTTACAAATTAGAGTTAGGTATATAATATATAGGTACATACCTATTTACTTTATAATTCCCATAATCGTAGCAGCATTAACTGACGGTAGTATAACACTTGGTAGCTGGTAACCAACCTTAGAAAGCGTTAGTAATTATCACGTATTTCTTCTTTTATCACACAAATTAAAAATTATTAAGTGCGCGTCAAAGTTTTAGAGTGGGGATACATAACGTCACTTTGCACTACAAAGTGTGACAGATTTCAACGTCACGCGGAACTTTAAATGACTATATTACGTTCATCATTATTTAATTGGATTAATAAAAGGTAATAATTAGTGGATACACAATATTTTTTTTAATGGCGGACTTTTTTCAGTCTACAAGCTCAATATAAGTTCCTACACAATAGAACGGCAGTCCAACAATGGTACCTTTTCATTTTAAGCAACCACTGGAATTCGCGGCAATTAGTGCGGACTGTGAATGCTGCTCACTGCGACATAGTTCCAAATGCATATTGGCTTTGTTTTATTTTAACAGACTTGGAATAATTTTATGATGATTATTCTTTAGTAGCAATTAGTGAGGTAGACTTTAATTGACATGAAATTCACCTATTTATTAAGTACTTAATGTTCCTGGTCTCGCTCTGAGTCAGTATTATCTTCTTCTTCTCTATTATATAAAAATAAGTCGGGTTTTCCTTCCTGACGCTATAACTCCAGAACGCACGAACCGATTTGGCTAATTTTGGTCTTGAATTATTCGTGGAAGTCCAGGGAAGGTTTGTAAGTAGAGAAAATTTAAAAAACATCTTGAAAAAGTGTATCCGAATTTTCCTTTTTTTTTTCGGTTAGTGACTTTATACAGTTGGCCCTGGGGCCGTTACTGCTCCACCGGACAAATGGGGAGCGCTCCGAGGTGCGCTCACCCTATCGGACTATTCACACCAATTAATCTAGTCCCAAACTAAGCAAAGCTTGTACTATGGGTACTAAACAACGGATACACATACATAAATACATATCATATATACATCTAAGACTCAGGTACAGATGCCATCTGACATCTGCCCCTAGCAGGATTCGAACCCGCAACCTTCGGTTTCGTATTCGGCTCTGACCTCGAGACCAACAGGCCGTTTTTTATACGATTGTTTTTCATGAATCATCGTGACTGAATAATTATTTATAATGCCGTGTCCACTGGATCACTACTATTTCTGAAAAACTGTATTAAAAGAATCTATAGAAATAACTAAAACAAAGAGAATTTATATGGATTTTCAGACACGAAAACTAGAAAAACTAACAGCGAGGGAAAAAAGTACAGTGAAAAGATAATCCACAGCATCGGGGCGCACGGATTTTATTTGTTCTATTTGTGGTTTCCGAATACGTTTTACTAGTTTCTCCCGTGACTTCGTCTGCGTAGAATTAGTATTGCGTGTAGCTTAGCATTGTATTTCTATAGTTAATTCCCCCCTCCTTTCTCACCCCGATCACTCAAATCGGTGAAGAGGTAACAGACAAAAAGACACACTTTAGCATTTATAATATACTAGTGGCACGCCCCTGCTTCGCCCGGGTCCCTTTTTTATAGCCTATGACAATTGACAATCGGGAATGGTGTAGCTTTCCAACAGTGAAAGAATTTTTGAAATCGATGTAGTCTCTTTGGAGCCTATTTAATCCAAACAAACAAACCTTTCCTCTTTATTATATTAGTATAGATGTAGGTATGTATTACAATTTGTGAACTCATTTACTATATTGGAATGAAACAACTTTAACGGATTTAACTCGCGTATTTTATTTTTTTGGTTGACGTTTCGGAGCCTTTACAGATTCCATAATCGTACCAATGTATAATAACCGCGAAGGCATCAGAAATTATCATTTACTATATTTGTAAATTTCATAAAGTAACATACCAGCCTATAAATACTGTACCTACAAGTATCGATCGACATTGTTCTGATTTACATACTCTCGTTATAAATTCCTAATGATACCGACATAATTATACCTTATGAATTGTTAATATTAAACCAAGCTTTTGAATGAAGAGGGATTAAACGTTAATAGGTACAGAGACTACCTTCATGATCTGTTTTTCTCGAATAAATGACGTCATAATGCTGTGAAGTTTATCGACTAATCACAACCTATTTATCACACAATAGGATAGGATTTAACTCACGTATTTTATTTTATTTGCTGACGTTTGGAAGTCTTTACAGTTCCCATTTTCGTAGCATGAATGAGCTGACGATAGACTAACGCTAAATAACTGCGAAGGCATCAGAAATGTTTTTAATAATCAATGTTTTTAGTAGAGATGATTTTTTATTGTTTTTAATGTGAGGTTATAAAATACTATGACTTGAGGCGTTTTCAGACATCATAAATGATGGACGAATGTGTAAAGATCTTTTGAAATGTTAGCTTGTGTAAAATATTTAAATAAAACTATATACAAAATACCAGCATACAGTATAAATGGAATATGTTGAACTGTAAAAGCAAACGGTAAATATTCGATAACTTTCGCAGAACATTTGCAGGTGCATTTGAAAATACCGAGATTTCACTTTACCTTCATAAAATAATTTTACATTTTTAAACCTCTCGAGCATTTGATATTCAATATTTTACAAAATATTAGAAATTTGTATATGTATCTGTTGAACTTAGCTTTCATAAACATGGGTTTGATAAAAAAGTATCTTTTTTTGAAATCTGTAAGTTCTTCATAAAGTACTTTGGGTTATCTTTTAAGTTCATATACCTAACTAAATGTTTAATTAATGGTTCTAACATAAAATGTATTTCATTAGTCGAAATTGTGAATAGCATATTATTATGGACGGGCGATGTTTTTTACTGTTACATTTATTTATGATATAAATTAAAATGAAGTAAAATATTATAAAGGATTTAAGTAACTCAAGTAAAATACCTTTATTTTATATTGGTAGGCGACTGATAGTCGAAGTGTGCGCTTTAGTTTTACGAATATGGGAACTATAAAGTGTTCGAAACGTTTGCATAAAAAATAATATATATACGAATTAAATCCGTTACTTTATTCCAATAATACGTGCGAAAATATAATAAATTATTGTTTGTAGTTGATTATTTATCTTTGTATATCTTACATAAGTAGCTCTCTGAATAAAAGGCTATATATATATAAGTACTCGCTTCTGCCCGCGACTTCGTCCGCGCGGAACTCCGCCTTTTTTGCAGTCAAAGTCAGTGTTGGTTAAAAAGTAGCCTATGTCCTTTCTCATGCTCCAGCCTTTCTTTGTACCAAATTTCATTTGAATCGGTCCAGTAGTTTTAGCGTGAAAGCGTAACAGACAGACAGAGTTACTTTCGCATTTATAATATTAGTAAGGATAAGTACCTAACTCTCTGAATAAAAGGCTATACATATATATAAGTATATATAGGTATTTGTAAAAGCTGAATTCCTAAGGTTGTTTAAAAAATTCACGCCGTAATTCTCACTTCATTTCACGCTTTTAGTTATAACACACACGTAAACTCGAGAGCTTGCAAGTTGTTTTTTGAAGTCTGAAACTGCTTCCACGAACTTGTCTGGTGATTTTCTTTGCAGAATTTTCTCTTTAAGTTTCCTTTTTAAAAATACGAACCTGACAACTTTATTAGCTTTAAAAAGGTAATAATTTCAGTTTTTAAGAAAAATAATCAGGTTACTTTAGTAAAGTTTCGTGTTACCAAACTGTGTGGTACCTAATTCAAATTAAACGTCAAATTTGATGTATTTAGGTACAAGTATAATTATTTATTTGCCACCACTATCTTTTTCGATTAAATTGCATTACATTCTAATATTTCGCGTCTAAATGCTATTAATATTTAAGCAATAACCAAATTGATACTCGATTAAGCCCCACTATAGTTAATAATAAATAGGTATATTAATTTCATAATTTCTGATGCTTTCGCTGTTTATTACACATTGGAATAAAACAATTATAACTACCATATTAAATTAATTTTAAGATTACGTTACAATCCCCATAAAAATTTCTGATGCCTTCGCGGTTATTACACATTGGAATGAAACAACTATTAACGGATTTAACTAGCGTATTTTTATTTTATTTTATTTGTTGACGTTTTGGATTCTTTCTATTCCGAAACGTCAGCAAATAAAATAAAATAAAAATACGCGAGTTAAATCCGTTAATAGTTGTTTCATTCCAATTCTCATAAACTTAACAGACTGAGCTGACGATAGTCTTAAGAATATTCTATACTTACCTACTTAACCTACCTCTTCTAAGAACTAAGACACAACTTTTAAACTCCGTCCCTTTTACTCAATTCCTTTAGTCCCTAATAGAGAAGGAGACAGATAAGAAGTTCGTATCGAATTTCGAAAATACCGCACCTTTCGAGTACGGAGGTTGTATATAAGGTGACCTTTGATCTCGCAGATTCCAGAAACAAGATACTAGGCGACTTCCTTCCAAGAAACGATATAAGTCAAAATATACAAATATATAAGGTGAACTACTAAAGTAGCCATGGAATTATACTTGATTATCACGAATTCATTGGAATGAAACAACTTTAAACTAATTTAACTCGCGTATTTTATTTTATTGGCTGTCGTCTCGGAGCCTTTATAGATTCCATAATCGTAGCACAACTGAGCTGACAATAGTCTTATGATAAAGTCAAGGTCCAAATTAATTTCTATACGGTTAAATTGGCATTTGGACGCTGTTAAGCATTTGTGTGTTTACAAAAAGTTATGAATTCAGTTTTATTAAATATATCATTTTCATCCATTATAAATTTAAAGTCTTTGAAATTAACGCAACTATGGTGCTACAAGTAGGTACAATTAATTTTGGAAACATCACAAATTCCAGTCGGCAGCTTCAAATACATTTGCAATAACATCGAATGCACCAATAATTCCAAATACCATTTTGAAACATTGCAAACATTTAGCAATCAAGCAGCACTTCATGGCAATACTCCGCGAACAATACTGTTCCAAACTTCACTCTCAATGTATTCAAAAAACGCGACACCACAAAGTGCGACATCACAAAGTGTTACGTAGAGTTAGTGGAAAGCTCTAGCTTTTCATTCTATTTCATCAACGCGTACTGTATTGTGTGGCATATATATTAAATATTTCAGGTTGTGGAATGCCTCGCCGTAGGTACAATATTAAAATATGATACTATATCTTGCTTCTTTGAAAAGAATAGCTTAACGAGCACTTCTTTCCTGAACCCATAATATATTCAATTAAACATTCATTTATTTACACATTGTGTCATTACGTGAATTTAAATTCAAATGTGCAGACTTAGGGTCTTAAATGGAGTAACAAAATATTTCGAAATGTCACACTATTCTAGTAAAGGGAGCATGTATAATTACTATTTAGAGTATTCTTCATGTTTTTAGTTTTTCTTAATATTTGCGCAATTTGTTTTCATGTAAATCGTTCAAGGTTCGCAGTAAGAAATAACTCACTAAAGTGTCTAGAGATGAGCTTGCCTTTGTTCATATATTTTTTTAGTAATTATTATGTACTCTATAACAATAAGAATAAGAATCAGTTTTTTTCAGTAGAAACTAAGTGATAAATATTAACAACTAGCGGTCCCGGCAGACGTCATCCTGCCCGTTCGAAATTCAAATTCTAGGTAAGTAACTTTAGTTAGACAACGTTTGTATGGGAAAAGAAAAGGGCTGTTTTTAGGGTTTTCCCGGCAATTATTCGATTTATCTCGCCGTAAGAACCATCCTTGCACTTCAACGAACATTTTAAAAAAAATCGGCCAAATTGGTCCAGGCGTTGTCGAGTGCTTGCCAACTGAGATGCGCTTACCAACACATTTTGCGATTCATTTTTATATTAACACAATATCTAGTTTCTATTTTAAGTACAATCCATGTCGACTGAAAAGGTTTAAGCTCAGCATTGTTGTTGCGACCGGGGGTACACAACGCTCAAACCTGAACGTATGACGGAAACAAAATACAAAAAGGCAAAAATATGTATGTGTAAAAAAAATAATAAAGACGAAGCCGCAACTAAAAATGTAGGTAAAAATGGAGGGATCAAGTTGTCACATTGACTCAAAGTCATTTAGATACAGTATTCTGAGTTATTAAAATTCAGCTCGAACGAACATGTAAAGGTTTCGTTCACGCCGCTTAAATTATTCAACTGTGAAATAGAATAATCTCTCAAAGCGATTATTCATTTGCAATTTTCAAGCAATAAAATATTCTAACACGTTTAAAGGCTACGCGTGTACGTATTAATTATTCTGTAGTTTTCGATTTTAATATTTCAATCGGTCAGTATTGAAATATGTATTTTTTGTGTGTTAGTCCATATTCGACATTAACTGGGTATTAATCAATAAAAATATCAATACCTTCGCGGTAATTACTCATTGGAATGAAACTATAACGTATTTAATTCAATCGTGCTACGAATATGGGAGCTGTACAGTTTTCGAAACGTCATCAAATATAATGAAGTACTACGCGAGTTAAATTCGTTAATTGTAATGAGAATTAATCAATTATAAGTATATTTAGTAGATAAAATATAGTGTAAATACAAATTTTGAAAGCATCAGAAATTATTAAAGACGAGTTTTATTTGGTAAAATAAAACCTGAATTACCTACCCATATATTTATAAGTTAGTTATCACAATAGCGTTTTCTCCTCGCGCACCAGTTAAACTACTCTCCTTCAGCGATAAATCCAACTTGACCGTCATTCGATTGAGCGACCAATAACTTACGTGACTATTCCAAGTCCTAAAGCTTCATTTATCGAATAAACACTAGCGAGTAAATGTTTGTGAAACCGAAACGTAATTTAAAAGCAAATTGCTTGCACACCGCGTGGGAGGCGAAATTACCGAGCGTGCCTGTACAAATCATTGAGTGTGGGTTGCTCTTAATGTATACACACACACACCTTTTACGATAGGTCACACATAACAACTCGCACCCTGATTGGCTAACGCACTTGGTTTTAAAGCGATCCCAATTGGTTTGCATACAAGGAAATTTGCATGTCATATGGCCTCAATTGTTTTCAAAATAATTCTACTTGAATTGAAAATATTTGATACGAAAGTGATTGATTAAGTGTTAAGCGAAAGCGATTACAATTGGGCGATTAGACAAGTGCTAATCGCTGATAGCGAACGAACGCAAAATGATATGAAATTGACATCGGAAAACGAAACGTTACATTATCAGTTTCGTTCGCGTATGTCATTTACAAACGCACACAATTTAACCAATTAATATCGTATTCAAACCAAGTGCGTTACACGATGAGGGTTTGGTACTGAGAGAAGATATCAGGTACTACGCTGATTATGTAATATGAATAATACCTAAATCGTTCAAGGCGAGGCGATACCGATCCGGTGCCGATTTGATCACTTGCCAATCATAGTAGTTCATAGTACGTAATAATATTAGCATCAGTGAAACTTGACATAGGAAGATTAATGCGGAACGTCTAAATAAGGAAATCCAATTTAATATAATGTATTTTCAGACTACACAAGTTTCAGCACGTGATCCAAAGTAAATACCTAAGATTAAACATCAACATTTTATTTTTTCAGGTTTTTAGCTTAGATTAGTTCAAGATTAGATTTCGCTATAATTTATTTTCAGTAATATCGGTTGAGAAATTATGTGTCTTAAAGTAAACAAGTAACAAATTGGATTTAATATCTAAACCTAACAATATTCCCAAATTTACTTACAGATAAATTCCCGTCGGGCCGTCTAATTGTGTCATTTGTTTTCTCAAATAAATTGTGACACAAAATTTATTCTGACCAGGTAAATGTGCTCGTAGCAATTTAATTTGTAAATTGTTCTCGGTAAAATATTGTCCTACATCAATTTCTGTTTCACATCGATTCTCCTATTCTAACTATATAGATAGGTACTTCTTTTACGTATTAATATAATTATATATTATTTTAGTAACTAGCGGTCCGTCCAGGCTTCGCACGAATCTCTATTTTTTTCAAAATGTAATATAACCTATGTCATTCACGAATAGTGTAGCTTCCCAACAGTAAAATAATTTTTAAAATTGGTCTAGTCGTTTTATTCAATCCAAACAAACAAACAAACCTTCTCTTTATTACATTAGTATAGATAGGGCTTTTGGAAAAAAGAAGAATCTCGAATTCATTATCTGATTAAACCAGAGATCATTAAGTATGTAAGTATTATTTCTGAGCACCTATCTCTTTTTATCAACTTGTGTGTGAAAGGGACGCTGCTTTGCCTTACACAATCAATTGTATTTATCATTCATATATATATTAAGGTATGCCTGCATATTACATAACTAGCGGCCCGTCCCGGCTTCGCACGGGGGGACTTAAGATTTTTTTAAGGCCTCAGAAACGATACTTTTCCCCCGTTTTTGAAACATTTTCGGTTACTGCTCCGCAACTATAAGACCTAGCGTGATATTATATAGCCTATGTTACTCGGGGATAATGTAGCTTTCCAAAGGTGAAAGAATTTTCCAGTAGTTTCGGAGCCTATTCATTACAAACATACAAAAATACAAATCTTTCCTCTTTATAATATTAGTATAGATATAGATAATTAAAAGTTATTTTACAAGAGATGTTAGTTAATTATTATAATAATTATAACTTGGCAGTAAAAGGTCAATAAGCAAAGAACTTTCAATTTCATATCCTGAGCATTGTTCCACTCAAATTATTTTACTTAAAGAAACTTATAACGAGCAATAATAGAATTTAGCGGTTCTTGAACAAATTCACTTGTAATTGTAGTAATTTCTAACAAACTTACCTTCATAAGATATCAAACTTTGAGAAGAAGTTCAAAAATAAGTAAGAAAATAAAATCAGCTTTTTAAAATAAAAGAATCCCAATAACTATTAACTATATGTACCTATATGAAAGTTTGTAATATACTTATCAAAACATCTGATATGGCGATATGCGATGACTAGAAGTGGATCTTATTCAACTTTCAAAATTCTTACAATTTATACAAGATGACCTAATTCATCTATTACCTTTCCATTGGAAAGTAAGAAAATAATTTCTGAAGCCTTTGCGGCTATTACACATTCAAATGAAACAAATATGAACGGATTTAACTAAAAAAAAATACGCGATTTAATTTTTAGTTCATTCCAATGAGAAAGTAAGAAAATGAAAGTCAGGTTTTTTCCTTTAAAGTATTCCAATAACTTACTTACATAATTAGGTATCATAGTTTGTAATGTACTTACTTATCAAAACTAGGTACGTAATAATAATTATGTGACGACTAGAAGTGGATCAAATTCCACTTCTTATAATTCATAAACTAGACAAGCGGTTCGCCCCGACTTCGCCCGGATCTCTTTTTTTTAGCGTATGTCACTCGGGAATAGTATAGCTTTACAACAGTAAAATAATTTTTCAAATCGTCCAGTCGTTTAGGAGCCTATTCAATCCAAACAAACCATTCCACTTTATTATATTACTAGCGACCCGCCCCGGCTTCACACGGGGGCTATAAACCTTCCTTAAGAATCACTCTATCTATTAAAAAAAACCGCATCAAAATCCGTTGCGTAGTTTTAAAGATCTAAGCATACATACGGACATACAGCGAAAGCGACTTTGTTTTATACTATGTATTGAAGAATAGATAACCTAATCCGTTGAAGATATATAATATTTTTGTGCTAGAACCTTCATTAATTAAAAGCTTGGTTTTACCGTATTCAGCTTTAAGCTCTTCATGAAAGCGTATTAATCCATGTTCATTGTGTAATAGTTTGCGGTAAGCGTATGGATTTACATGTTAAATTATCCCACTGAAGGATTATGTTATACGAAGATGAAGGTTGAAATATCAACAAAATATAATCTGATTAACTATTTGTATTTATATTATATTTGTATAGGTTACATCTTGCGATAAGGGGGCGTAGACAAGGTGCCAACGTTCAACGTTAAAGTTAAACGAAACGATAAAATGTATGGGATTTGACATAAGCGAACGTCTGTAGTATGTAGTGACAGTCGTTCGCGGATGTCAAATCCTAAACTATTTGGTGCCACTTTGTCTGCGCCCCACGGTAGGTATAAATGTGAGTAAGTCCCAATAGTGTCTCGATTTTTGCTAAGCTCGCCTTTGTACAAATCGCTGCTTTTCTAGAATAGTGTCACAACTCGAAATAATATGTTACTCCATTTATGATCGTGAACCGTCACGTATAATTAATTAATGGTATTAAACCATATATTATAATAATATATCGATCGGGTTTCAATTGATATCTATGGACCTATGTCCTATTTCATTTTAGAATCAGACAACTAAGTATAACGGATTTAACTCGCTAGACTAAACTATTGTCAGCTTAGTCGTAGATTATGGGAAATGTAACATTTTCAAAAGGACAGCATAAAAAAACACAGTAGTTTCACTTCAACGTGAAGTAGCCGTGAAAACTTCAGAATTGATTAAGTATTGATTTGTATTAATTACATTGATAAGAAATGTGATCGCTTATAAACTTAAACGGGTAGGCCTGTATAAAATAGACCGCACAAAGAAAAAATCGATGAACCAGAGGGATTTCAACTCTCATCCCTGGCGTTACGTGCCAGTTTTAGTCAATTACGCCACTTCTGATCCCTGACAACTGATTATCTATATTTCTTACTACGTAGCACCTGTCTGTCTACATAATAATATATAGCATAGAACATATAATATGCTGGAAAGTGAAACAGTAAAAGTTATAAGCTACCTACGCAAAATATGTAGACAAGGCGCCATCTTGTATTTTAGCGATATTTGAAAACTTGTGTTTGCTTGGTTCACACGAAACAGGCCCAGCCTTTAAACATTATTTAGTTCAAAAAATGTTTTATTATTATAATTTCACTAGGTTATAGGTATTTCACTTGCGTTTAGAGAACTCTCCTATAGTAAGCAGAAAATTAATAAAATCTGCAAACAGTACATACCTATATCTCCTTGTATATACTTCGTAACGTATATATAAATTTACCTGGAATAAGATAAATTTTCATTAATATAATAATTTTGATGATCTGTGTAATAGTATGGCAACATCGTGCCACAATGGCATTTAAATCGCTGGTTCCTAAGTCCTACAGATACATAGTAAATTAAGAAAAACAAACGTCCAAGAACATGCTCGCTTTCGAATACAATAACATATTCCTTAATTCAATATTATATAAAAAAAAAAATTACAAACTTTCAATTAGGTTATTTGAAGCTAATGTTTATTCCTCAAAGAGTCTTTAGGTAGGTATAATATAATTATAAATGTAGCTATAATTCGTAAATTTATTTATCTGCACTATCATCCGAACAATACGGATTCAGTCGAGAATCATAAAATATTAACAAATTCACGAAGCATAATATGATAGTAAAACTTTGCTGGATTTCCCACCGGAGCAACACCTATAAAAATACTACTGAACTGAAATACCAGAACCTACGCTTAAGGTTTTATTTTACTGTTATTTTTTATTTTCTACTTTATTACGCAGTTCTTAATGCACTGGAATATGAAATGACGGATTTAATGCTATGTTTTGTAAGTGCTATTTTGAATGTAAATAATTTATTATGTCTGGGATGGTAAAATAACGGCAATTATGATATGTAATAAAATATAAAGTAACTCAATAAAGAATAATGCAATCGTTAACTTATTTTTATTGTTATTGTTGTCAATGTGGCTTTTTCGAGTGCGTGCACAATATAAAAAAATAACAGGTAGGTACTTGTCCATAGTTTTTTTAATAATACCGTACTTGGATTTATTAAATAATACAAATAGTTTATTTATTTCTCAACATATATATAATAGTACTTTTCGCGTAAAATTGACATTGTTATTTTAATTACTTGTTTTATCGGTATCAAATACCAAGTGGCTAGAGAACTTATAAATTATTACATACTAGATACGTGTTAATTTCTACTATGGACAGCTCTTTACCACCAGGGCCCAATCTAATCTTACCGTTTCGTGTTAAAAACAGCCATTAATAAGCAGTTTAAAACGAGTTTGAACGTCGCAAAATGTTTTTTATTGCGAACGAAATTGGCGTCTGAGCACTTTGTTTAATGAAAAACAAATACGGTCTGAATAGGTACATGCCAAGTGGAGTGAGTAATAATTGAGTTACACTGGCAACACCGATGACGGGTAAAGTCAATTTATTATATTATGGCAATACAAGAGCATCGTTAATTGTGGCTACACTGTAACACGATATTGTTGCTTTGAATTCGCGCTAACAGCCGCTAACTTTGTAATAAGTACGTGTATAATATACCTACTTATCTTTATATAGCTTTTCAGGAGTGTTATTAATCCAAGAAAATTTATATAAATAATATCTTGACCCCTAGATAAGTGTTTATTGATAGGTACTTAATAGCAACCAAACGATACGAATGTAAATTGTAGATACGGAATTGACATAAGCGAACGAAAATTCACATAATATTATGTCAATTCTTAATTATGCATTCCTTTCGAATGCTATCATCAATCGACATTCATCTAGAGCAATTCTTTCTTTATTTGTTCCATTTAATTACGATAGCTTTTGTCTTTATGGATCGAATATTTCATTGTTGTCTCCCGCACTTTTGGTAATTAGTGTACAAACTGAAGAAAACGTAAGACCTATTAGGTACATTAGTCGAGATTAACGAATTGACTCTAGCCTAGATTCAAGAACATTAACGTTTCAGGGTCAGCTATTGATAACCCTTAGTTGGAAACGGACAGACAAACGACCGGTAGTTTATCTTATTGAATGAAGACAGATGCCTTTAAGGTCCTAAATTTACTCTCTTACCTATTTTTGTTACTAAAAACACATTTAGTTGACTTTAAGGTACTTCTTACCACTTGTGAATACATAAATATAATATATGTAGGTTAGTACGTAAATTGAAGTAGACGAAACGGGAGCGTTTTGTTCTAAGTCTTCTTTCTTTCTTTTTCTTTTTATCTGTTTTGATTTATGTCCGAGATTAGTTTTGTTACATGGTTATTTTTAATGGTTACATTAATTACATAGGTCCAATTATATTTACTAGTTACATCAGGGGGAGTAGACAAGGGGCCTAGACAAGGTACCAACGTTCAACGTTAACGCTGAACGTTGCCACCAAAATGTATGGGATTTGACATCTGCGAAAGACTGTCACGTACGTCACAAACGCGTATGTCAAACCCATACATTTTGGTGACGTGGAACGTTGGCACCTTGTCTACGCCCCCTGGACTCTTTACTAAAAAAATATAGCCTATTGTCTGGTACCTTAAACTTAAAGAGAACAGATAATATGTCGGTATAATTTGATTTTGTATCAGATAAAAAGACATGACATTTCTACGAATAATCCGAACTTTGTCTTGTTTTAAAATTATTGTTCTGCCTCGCCGCAGGGGCTCGATTGCTAAAGTTAATGGTTTTATAGCTTATTGTTGATTAAAATCGCAAATTAAAACCTTTAATGGAATTCTGAAACTGACTTTTTGGAGCTCCGTTTATAAGAGAAGTTGATAGGTATTTAATTTAGATGATTATAGTAAGTAACGGAGAAAAGGATATTATAAAATTTCATTAATATTGATAAGTGGTTTAAAGTTGAAAGAGAAAAAGCTAGGTTCGCTTTATTATGAAAATGGATTACTTAATTAAGATAAACTGCTCTGAATTGAAGCAGTACATAGTAGGTTCTTAAATTTCGTGGGTTACTTACGTAGGTATTTCTTACAATTTTGTAAACACATTTGCTTGATTATAACACATATTTTTCTCGATAAATGATTACCTAATGATTCTTCTTCACATATTTAGTGCACATCCTGTTTAATTTATCTGATGACCTTTTAAAATACTTTTTGACATAACCAATTAAAAATGAGAAACCGAAATTATCAAAACGTATTCCATAAATTAAGTATTTATTGTCCAAGTTATTATAATGTATTTGCAGAAAACGATAACAAACGATCACTTAATTGCACCCGAGTTAAAAGCAGTAATAGCCTATAAATTTGTTAAATAATCCAAAGTATAGGTTAAACGATAAGATAAGCTATACTTGTTTAAAATTCAGGACGTACCTTGTTACAGTAAATAGTAACAAAGATTTAGTAAGCTGAGGTATTATTCAAAAATCATATTTATTATAATTTAAAAAAAATCTGATGACTTTAGCATAAGACTATTGTCAGCTCAGTCGTGCTACGATTATGGAATCTGTAAAGGCTCCGAAACGTCAACCAATAAAATAAAATACGCGACTTAAATCCGTTTAAAGTAATTTAATTAAAAAATCATATTTATTTCTCCTTTTATTTAAATTACACTTGAACAGCACTTAAGTTTGTTATAAGTTGTATAAAGGCTGTAAAAGAATTGCTGCCTGAGTATTTAATGAAATCCCGTCAGATTCATATGGTATGTTACCTGAACCTCTATAATTGAAATGGAGAAAGCAACGTCGTCACGGGTCACGAGATGTAATACCAATTAGTATTCCGGGCATGACCTAGGAATAATCCTTACTCCTTACTAATATTATAAATGCGAAAGTAACTCTGTCTGTCTGCCTGTTACGCTTTCCCGATAAAACTACTGGACCGATTTAAATGAAATTTGGTACAAAGAAAGTCTGGAGCCTGAGAAAGGACATAGGCTACTCTTTAACCGACTGCAAAAAGGAGGAGTTCCACGCGGACGAAGTCGCGGGCAGAAGCTAGTTAATTATAAAACTCGTTTGTGTTCTGTTTACCATTCATCCTAATTACGACTTATATTATTCATCATATTATTCTTCTCACCATAGCCCCTGGAGAAGTGACAATCGATAATAGCAATCGTTAGAAACGATTGCGAAATTGTATGAAATTGACATAAGCGAACGAAAGCGATCACGTGACGTTTCTTTTGCATATGTCAATTCCATACAATAACTAATAAACGTTAATAATTGTTTTTTTTTTTGTGAAATGGAATATCTATTAGTTATCTTTTTAGATTCAGGATTGGTCTTCACCAATATAACACAACAATTAAGTAATACTTAGGTATTTGTTACTCTTTCACGCTTAACTGTTTATTAAAAAAAAAAAGAACAGGACTACTTCAGGAAGGTCTTAAAATTTTTCTCTATTTGCTGCGCATATTATTAATTACCTACAGTCCACAATTTTCAGTGGCTAATAAATTTTGCAGTGGTTTTATTAGACTGCACTACTCACCCATATAACACCCACCTGTAACTAAAAGCTTTATTAGTGCAGCTTTAAACTCGGGTTGCGCAGAGGTGAGGTAGTGTAATAAAATGCTATTTATTTGTTTATCTTCTCGTAACACAACGGTGTTTAAATATACAATGTATTTACACTTAAGCGACTATGTTGTTAATAATTGTTTATTTGTGTAATTAAGAGCTAAGTAGGTAACTGTTAATTTCTGATGCCTTTGCGGTTATTACACATTGGAATGAAACAACTATTAACGGATTTAGCTCGTGTATTTTTATTTTATTTTATTAGCTGACGTTTCGGATTCTTTACAGTTTCCATAATCGTAGCATGACTGAGCTGACAATAGTCTAACGCTAAAGTGATTTATACAGTTATGCAAACTACCTTATATTTAAATTACAAATTTTGAAAAACTACCTTATTCTGAATTATGAAATACTAATGTTACATTTTACGCAAAAAATTTTTTACTATTATAATATAGGGGGCGTTACTAGCGCTTCGGAAAGACCATCATTACTGAGAAGAAACGCCGCAAGAAGCTCAGTAGGAAGTCGCTTTTTTAGGACACTTCTATATTTACAATGAAATAAAACAAAAATACGTGAGTTAAATCCGTTAATAGTTGTTTCATTCCAATAGGTAACTTGTAATGGTGGTTAATTGTAAAATTAAAGTTTAGGTAGATATAACGTTAAGTTAAGTGAATTAGGTACCTTTCAGAAATGCTACATTTACACAGAATATTATTAAAATAGGTGACTAACCTCTGACTATAAAGACTATAAATTAGGTAGGTACTTCAAAGAAACAAGTCTTATGATTATTAAATTCAACGCGATTTTATCGTGTATTTATGTTTATGTTGTTGATGTGCTGATTAGCACTACAAATCTAATATAGTACATACCTACAGTACTAAAGTGACCTAACTCGAAATGTTGTTAAGAAACCATTATGACCGTTGTAATAGAATGAAAAATGTATAGAATTGATATAAGCGAATGAGAAGTCACGTGGCTAGTTTAGGTTTAGGTGATTTTTTTAAATAGGTACCTACTTCTTAAATTTTGTAGCGTTCGCGAATATCGAATGTCATTTGTCTAGGCGGTGGTTACAATGACAATGATACTGATGATAAACTTTGCTTTATTATTTTGCAGACTGGAAACATTTATCATACTCTTGAAATTTATGTTACACGGATCTAAGAATCTAAGTAATGTAAGAACTTAACTCCCGGGTGAAATAACCGCATAGCCCAGTAGCAAATACCTACGTTTAATCAAGGAAAATTTTACAATAACGACATATAAGCACTTGCCTGTGAACCTTTTTGTGTTATTGATGTTTTTTTATTATTTGTTTATAGTTTTGTATATATTTTTTTTTCACTATAGTTATGAATAAGTTATAACGGCAAAAATAATCTTTTTTTTTTTACTTTCAATTTAACAATTTGAAAGATAAGTGTTGGATAATGATGTTTAATACGAAACAGAACTGAATAATACTGAATATACTTACAAGGGGTAATAAGACGTTCATTAATCCTAAACTAAATAAAATCTCGTAGTTATAACACAGATAACAACAAACTTTACATTAATCATAATGCAGTATTATTGTTAGCCGACAGGGAAGTGTAAATATTCATGACCTTGTTGACTGGACTACAGTGCAAGTATATCATGCATTTTACATAACTGCACTTTCCAAAGATTCGTTATGCAGAACATAACAGAGTTATAACGAGTTCCGCGCAACCAGTGCTCGTTCAGGATATCGTTAAATATTAATATTATGGATTTTTCAAGTCGTATAGCTTGCCAAGACTGTGTGAATTTCTGTGTAGTTGTTTATTTTTGTTTTAAAAACTTTCTTAAATAAATTAAGTAAATAAAAAAACCACAAGCGCTCTAGCTCCGCACTCAGGCGCGTGCATTGATGGTCGCGCATGTACTACGTCAGGGTAGGCACTCCATACATTTATACCATTGTGCCTATATGGAATGCACGCCCTTGTCCGCACTCGTGCTATAATTAAACCTTCCTCTTGAATCAGTATAGGTACCTATATCAAAGGGGGCTAGAAAAGGTTCAACGTTAACGTCAAACAAAACGAATCAAATGTATGAAATTTGACATCTGCAAATGATTGTTGATCGTTCATGGCACCTGGGCCCGTAGACAAGTGCCCAACGTTCAACGTTAACGTTAAACGTTGGAACCAAAATGTATGGGATTTGACATCCGCGAACGACTGTCACGTACGTCACAAATGTCAAATCCCATACATTTTGGTGCTAACGTTTAACGTTGAACGTTGGGCACTTGTCTAACCCCCTTGTCTAGCCTCCCAAATCCGTTGCGTAGTTTTAAAGATCTAAACATACATAAGGATCAAACAACAAAAAAAAGCAGCAGAAAACAACTTTATTTTATACTATGTTGTGATTAACGTAATGGACGATATTGCCTTGATAATTCTCATTCAGAGTATCCAATATTCAAGTTTTAATAACGAAACTGTTTTTAATTGAAAATCCAATTCATCAATGATTTCATTGCAGTTGCCGGCAGTTATTGAGTGAATTTTCTTCTAAACTCAATTCTAGGGGAATGGTTTGTATTGAAGTTATTGAACGGAAGATTTATTCGTTCCCGAGTGGTAAAACTTCTTTAATAAACATGGAAATTCTTTTCGGGACGCTAAAGTTAACGGCGTGTTTCGAAATTTACACGCGGAATGAGTTGATGTTATTGATTGATAATTGAAATGCGTTTATATACTTTTACTAGCTGTCCGGTTTTGCACGGATTCCTTTTTTTATAGCCTATGTCACTCGGGAATAGTGTAGCTTTCCGACAGTGAATGAATTTTTCAAATCGGTCCAGTCGTTTTTACCATTCAAACAAACAAATCTTTCCTCTTTATAATATTAGTATATAGACTAACAGACATAGTTAGTATTTGTGACAAAAATACCAATTAACGACAGTCTTCCTTCTGATATTGAATTTATCAATAACTGTTTCGAATAGGTAGGTTTAATTCGAAATGAAATTGTACAGGTATTAAGTTAACGGATAAAAGCAATTTAAATGCTAATTTGTTTTAATCAATGTTATTTTTTTAATTAGTACCTAATGATAGTAAACGCGTGTTTTGTCTTTCTTGAGATTGAATCCTGTGAAATAAATATTAGTGCTGATTATAATTTCTGATGCCTTCGCGGTTATTACACATTGGAATGAAACAACTATTAACGGATTTAACTCGCGTATTTTTATTTTATTTTATTTGCTGACGTTTCGGATTCTTTACAGTTTCCACACTTCACAGTTTACTAGCGCTAGTAACGCCCCCTATTAGGTTTTAATTGTATTGTATAAAAGTATTTTTTTTTTGCGTAAAATGTAACATTAGTATTTCATAATTCAGAATAGGGTAGTTTTTTCAAAATTTGTAATTTAAATATAAGGTAAGTAGTTTGCATAACTGTATAAATCACTTTAGCGTTAGACTATTGTCAGCTCAGTCGTGCTACGATTATGGAAACTGTAAAGAATCCGAAACGTCAGCAAATAAAATAAAATAAAAATACGCGAGTTAAATCCGTTAATAGTTGTTTTTTTGATTCCAATTAGTGCTCATTATCATAAGGGCTTTAATACCAACCGTAACACAGATTTCTCTTTAACAGGAAATACCTTGTTTTGTTTGAAGTGATTCTCTTTGTTTAAAAAACCCCAGAATGGTGAATAAATAAAAAACGTTTGCTTTTAATTTATTTTGTTTTTTTTCCCGAGGTTTTTGTTTTTGACACTTTGTTTTATCAGTTCAAAGTGACTAGATGACAACAACACTGCGAAGCTGGGAGCTATTTATTAAATGAAAAATTCTAGAATATTTTATGCCCTTAAAATATAAATCCTTACTAATATTATAAATGCGAAAGTAACTCTGTCTGTCTGTCTGTCTGTTACGCTTTCACGCTAAAACTACTGAACCGATTTTAATGAAATTTGGTACAAAGAAAGTCTGGAGCCTGAGAAAGGACATAGGCTACTTTTTAACCGACTGCAAAAAAGGAGGAGTTCCACGCGGACGAAGTCGCGGGCAGAAGCTAGTATTTATATAAGTAAAGAATTCTGATGAACACACAAACACTCATTCTTAGTATTGAAATATATTTCGCTTATATTTGAGAAAAGCAACGTACCTAATCTTCTATAATTATGTTTCAATTGCTGTATTTAAAGAAATCGAAAAGATCGCAAAAAATCCGAATAAATTCAAAGGAAAAACCGTTTTAATTCAACCGCCATACATTTGAAGGCTTTCACGGAACCGAAAAAGGTTAGTTTACAAAGGGCCCGGGCCCGAGTAATTTAATACACAAAACCCTTTTATTAGAACACAAAAACATCCGTAAAAAAGAAGCCTTTTTCAGAATAACACTTGTTTCTTTGCGCCTTGTAGCTATAGGGTATTAGAAAATATGTAACAGGTACCTACTATATACAGGATAAAATAATTAGGTAATATAATTATTTAGAGTAATGTATTATATAATTTATATACTTTCTATATATATATATCTTCCTCACCATATTAATCTAGGGTTCAACTTCCACGAATACTTTAAAACAAAATATATAGATATAGTAATATAAAAAAATATCTATTCGTTTGTCTCGCTAGAATTCGAGTACGTTGGGATCTATTTGGCTAAATTTGGTTTTGAAATCTATACTACCTAATATTATAAAGCTGAAGAGTTTGTTTGTTTGTTTGTTTGAACGTTTGAGCTAATCTCAGGAATTACTAGTTCGAATTCAAAAATTCTTTTTTTGTTAGATAGACTATTTATCCAGGAAGGCTATATAACATCACGCTGCGACCAATAGGAGCGAAGAAACAGTGGAAAATGTGTAAAAAACGGGGAAAATATGAAGCCTTATGAAGAATTACTATTCCACGGGGACGAAGTCGCGGGCACAGCTAGTGTATTATATATATAACTATATCTTCCTCACCATATTAATCTAGGGTTCAACTTCCACGAATACTTTAAAACCAAATAGATATAGTAATATAAAAAAAAATATCTGTTCGTTTGTCTCGCTAGAATTCGAGTACGTTGGGATCTATTTGGCTAAATTTGGTTTTATAATATTTTATAATAATATGTTCGCTGGTTCAGCTAGTTGTACAAAAAACTTAATATCACTGTAAATCCTGTCTACATTTTATAGTCTAACAAATTTAGCCTATAAATAGCTATCACAAATTGTTGTTTAAATGTCAGCCACTGCCTCTACAGTAAACATTTTAAATGTCATATTCTACGTATAATGACCAGGGGGGCTAGACAAGTGCCAAACGATCAACGTTAACGTTAAACGTTAGCACCAAAATGTATGGGATTTGACATTTGTGACGTACGTGACAGTCGTTCGCGGATGTCAAATCCCATACATTTTGGTCCTAACGTTTAACGTTAACGTTGAACGTTGGGCACTTGTCTAGGGCCCCAGACTAGCATAGGCTGCATAGGTACATATCGGTTGAAAATAAATATCCGTCAGTTCATATGAGCGTGAAAGTCATTTAGCTGTAAACTCCGCGAATAGATGGGTTTTAAAATCCAGTCGCAAATTGTGTAGGTACAGTCGGCTTCAGAGCTATCTGAACCTAATTACCGCATACCTTGTTATTAGGGTCAGGTATCTATGAAGCTGACTGTACGAATGAAACGTGAATATAGATTTTATGATGTCGTTTCGAAAACTTTACGTTTAACATATTCGTAGCCTATCGAGCTGACAATAGTCTAATACTAATACGAAAACTGTATAGCTTTCGAAATGTCAGAAAATAAAATAAAATACGAGAGTTAAATCCGTTTTGGTACGAGCATTTATTGTATACTATCTATAATATAGTACCTAAAACAAATATAAATTTAAATATATGTTTGTATGTATGTCAGAGCATTCAATCTAAAATACGACCTTCACCAAATTTTCAACGTAATGTAATAATTACGTTAGTTTCAATAATACTAATAATTATTATAAATTGCACAAGAAAATCATTTAAATTTTAGTATAATTTATCATTCGAATTCAAGATGGCGTCGAGCTTTTTCCACAGATTATAAACGGACGTTGACGTTGTCAAAATTAAGCGATATTTTAACAATTCAATTCTGTTTTCGGGCGAGGTATTTCAGCTAGTCTGCATTAATGTTTACGAGCGTAAAAAGTCACACGTCCATGAACAAACGCACGGTTCTGTTAATTTTTAACGAATGTCCCGCGACAGTTGTGACAAAAAGCCAAATGGTTCTCGAATACAAACGCACCAGTTAAACTTTGTTTGGCATGATCATTACTTATTTATATTGTCAACTGCGAAGACTTCACGCCATTTTTAAATTACAATTCACGCAGAAGTGTACACAAGTTATTAATTATTTCTGTTGCTGTCGCCGTTGAAACGCATTGGAATAAACACTAGCTTAATCCATTGCAGTTGTCGAATTCCAACGTGTAAATAAATATATAGGTCTTTTTTTGGGTTCCGTACCCAAAGGATAAGACGGGATTACTGAGACTCCGTTGTCCGTCCGTTGGTCACCAGGCAGTTGAAATTTTCACAGATAATGTATTTATGTTGTCGCTTTAACAACTAATACCAAAAGACAGAAACAGAATAAAATAAATAATAAGGGGAGTCCCATACACAAAAACATAATTTTTTGCCGTTTTTTAACGAGCGAGTTTAGGCGACCTTTACCAGGTCATCGGATCTTGTATAAATAAATAAATATCTTTGGACAATTCACACCAATTATCTAGTCCCATTTTAAGCAAAGCTTGTGTTATGGGTACTAGACAACGGATAAATATACATAAATACATATAAGACATCCAAGACTCAGGTACAGATGCCAGTGCTCATCACATTGACATCTGCCCCTAGCGGGATTCGAACCCGCAACCTCCGGTTTCGTAGTCAGGGCCTCTGACCACTAGACCAATAGGCCGTCAAATGGCCGTGTATGGGCCTAACAACTGCGCCCTAAAAGGCAATACATAATTTGTTTTTCGTGTGATTACTAAGCAGATATTATATCTGACTCAAGGTTGAAATTAATTTCGAAATACACACAAAGGGAATAAAATGAAAATTATCTCTCCTATAAAGTGAAATGAACCAAATTATATGAATTTCCGCTACAAAGGCTTCGGATTTTGTAGTAATAATTAATTTATCGCGAATGGTAATATAATTCAGCGGGCAGATATTTTGAACCAGTGAAGCGGGAGTTGCAGAGCTGATTATATTATTTTAAATAAATAAACTTATATATTGCAGACTGTACATTTTAAATATCAAGTGATAAGAGTGATAATATAGGTACATAATAATTTCTGATGCCTTCACGGTTATTACACATTAGAATGAAACAACTGTTAATAGATTTAACTTCGTTAATAGTTAGTTGTTTCATTCCAAAAGAGAATATTTAATACCACGATTACAAAACCGGTGGTTGCAGGTTCGAATAGTGCTAGGGGCTGACCTGAGTCTTAAGTCTTATAGGTATATATTTTTGTATGTTTTTCATTGTACACTATAGACTATACTACAAGCTTTTCTTAGTTTGAGATTAGACTAGATTATAGTGCGAATTGTCCTAAGATTATTATTATATTAATGTTAGAACCGTATTATCATTACCTAATTTTCGATGAAAATGATTGCAATAATATTCTTACATATAAATATTATTTTTTTAATAGCCCACATTATCACTACTTACTTTTTTAATACTAAACATGCATATTAAGACAAAACACTCATATTTTAGGCGGTAATAACTCACTTTGCAGATAATATCTGGAAGAAGATAAATTTACTGTCATCATATTATGAAGCGACATCCCGCGCCGCGCAACAGGCTGAAATATAGCAGGGACGCGTTAATATAATGGAATACACCTACGCACTGGCTCTGAAACCTTTTTGCAAGCCTTTTTCATATTATTATGGACTTCGCTGTAACATGTGGGGTCGAAGTAAACTTGGGAAAATTCACAACTTGAAAATCTTAATCGTCCCACGTCGTCATTCAGTCTGTCCGTCTCGTAATTAAAAGTCCTTTCTTAGTGATCCCCTATGTTGTAAATAGAATATAGTGCAAAATTTCAAGTTTCGAACACTAGTTTAGGCCCTACGTTCATATGTTAGTCATTAAGTCGGCTTCTCATTTTACAAAAATCACTGTTAAAACGATTTTTTTTAGAGAATTTACTAACTTATACTAACTTAGGTATGCTAATAAGTAACGCTAATAGTAAATCACTTCTTAATATAAGTGTTATGTACCAAAAACATGTACCTAAAGTGAATGCACATAATAAGCATTTAATAATTGAATATCCGAATAATAATACCGGATTAGCAAGCTAAAGTGGCAGTGAGCTGGCCATATTAGCCGAAGAACCGATAACCGTTGGAGTAAACGTGTTCTAGAGTGGAGACCGCGTCTCGGCAAGCGTAGTGTAGGACGTCCTCAGGCAAGGTGGGGTGACGATTTGCGTAAGATGGCTGGCAGGAGCTGGATGCAAGCAGCCCAAGATAGAGCAAAGTGGCGTGCAATTGGAGAGGCCTATGTCCAGCAGTGGACTGCGATGGGCTGATGATGATGATGATGATGAATTGAATATCTATCTTTGACGGCCATTACAATAAAATATATTTTATCGTCCAAATCACGATTATTTCCACAGCGCAGCTTAATTAAACACCTGTATAATTAAACTGCGCTGTGGAAAGTTTTAAAAAGTTTACTTTGAAATACAACGAACCCTGTTACTGGTTTTAAAAAGAAACTTTTAAATACTAACTGTATACACAGTACCCGCACGTTTTTAGTTTTTACTTCGTGTTAGGTTAAATAGTGAAAACTCAACTGTTTGTACAAAGTTTCTAGGTGAACTGCGCGTGAAACTGTGTTTTTGTGAAGTCTGAATTTTCAGTTATTCTTTTGTGCACAATTAAATTACTTTAGCATTGTTATACTGAAATAGAATTTTTAGAAACTTTTAACGTAGCATACTTATTTTAGAGAGATATATATAAATGAATCGCCAAAATGTATGTTTGTACCTACGCATATAACTTCTGAACCACTTGACCTCTTTTTTACTGTATCCCATATTGTCAGGACAAGTTTTATATATTAGAAATTTTATAAAAAAAACAGATTTAATCACTTTGTTGATGAATTGAATGGGCAGGACGTCTGTCATATATACTAGTATATCACACATATATATATATATATATATATATATATATTATACTACCTTTACTTAGTTTAAGACTATATCAATTGCTGTAGATGTTATGTTTGTATATTTCATTGCATGCTATTAGTCTAAAAATTTATGCGAGCGGAAACTTACCCGTTAATCAACAATACAATTCTTAGGTGTTAAAACATCCCATCTTTCTCTTGCCTGTTATATTTTGCGACTTCTAAATATATAAAACTGCATTTTTCCACCAATCTCTCTCACTGCGCTATCATTTTACAAAGCTCTTTGTGTTCGTTGAAGCATTTTGTTTCAAAAGAAGTTATTATCTTCCGTGCATTTATTCCTGTTCATTTCGTATTTCGTATATTCTGGATAGAATCCTTTGACATCGTGTAGATAAGACAGGTCAGATTTCAGGTTTTCATTATAAATAAGGACAAACTTAAATTGCTTGGAAGCTTGAAGTTATTTTAAAGACTGCTCATAGAAAATCAATTAATCTATGTAGGTATCTAAAAGGAAGTTGGTTTTGGTTAACTATTTGTCACTTAAACAGCTGAAGTATAGGTAGGTATTTTTAAGCAAATGATTAGAATGAAAATTGACCACGTGACGTTAAGATCACATCTGTCAATGAGGGCCACCGCGTGTCAGAAATCCGCTAGATGCGCTAGTGTAGAATGAGGTCCAGCTGTCATGTACCACCAATCACCGGCCAGTAGCTTGCCTCTCATTGGTGGAACATAACAGCTAGACCTCATTCTACACTAGCGCATCTAGCGGATTTCTGACACGCGGTGGCCCTCATTGCATACAATTTTGCATACGTTTCGTTCGGTAGGTATTGCCGATACAATACCTTTTCACGTACCTAACATATAAGAAATTCAAAGAAGTTATTAGGGGTGTAAAAAAATAATATAGCAAGGTATTAGATTAAATAAACAACTTCCCATCATAAAACAGGAAATATAAAAAAACAAATCATGAAGCCAATGACCAAGCGTTTCACGATAGAATATAAACCTTTTATGCTTACTTTAGGGTCCAATTTGGAATGGAAGCATCGTAAGAAATAAGGCGTGTTTCACACGTCGTCTGCGTCTAAGCACTAATTAAAGTGTATCGTAAAACTGGTATTAAGTTAGGGTTAGTGCGCAGTTAAAATCGGTAATTCGCTACCTTATCTTTGTACTTTAGAATTTTCCCATGTTCGGTTTTGACCATGAAATTGTGCATTGGAATGAAATTACTTTAACGAATTTGACTTGCGTATTTTATTGTTATTGGCTGAAGTTTCGGAGCCTTTACAGATTCCATAATCGTAGCACAAGTGATCTGACAATAGTCTTATGGTAAAGCACTTTAGCATAAGACTAATAATATAAAATACGTGAGTTAAATCCGTTAAAGTTGTTTCATTCCAATGTATAACAATCGCGAAAGCATCAGAAATTATCATGAAATTGTGGATTAAGATTTAAAAAAACATTGCGCTTATGTACATTTCTTTTAAAGGTATAAACTAAATCTCTATGTATTTCTTTGTTTTCCTCGTATATCATTCATTGCTACGACGGTAGCACTGCAGATACCATTGACACCAAGGTCGACTTTATCACCTTTTTAAGATAATCCATTAAAAAGACACAAATTCAATCTATAGTTGACACGTGTTCCGCTTTACACGTGTTCACCTTGCACGTGCCAATCCTGGGTTTCGGGTCTTTTAGTATTCGGAGATTAAACTTCTAAAGCCGAAGGGAATAAGGTAAATTCACGTGAACTTTGGAACCAGCTACGGACCAATCTAACCATATAACTCAGATAGTGTAGGTACTTAAATTGTAATAAAATAAAATATAGATAACTAGCTTCCGCCAGCGACTTCGTCCACGTAGAACTCCTCCTTTTTGCAGTCGGTTAAAAAGTAGCCTATGTTCTTTCTCTGGCTCCAGACTTTCTTTTTACCAAATTTCTTATAAATCGGTCCAGTAGTTTTAGCGTGAAAGCGTAACAGACAGACAGACAGAGTTACTTTCGCATTTATAATATTAGTTAGGATTTGAGTTCCGCAAAGGAAGAAAGGATAGTTTTTATCACGGAAATTATCCCTTATGTACGAGAGCGCCATTTAGGTAAATCATGGAGTATTTGAATGCGTTGACCAGTTACTGCTAGTCTAAATAAAACAGTTTAAAAGCCTTACAGTGACAATTGTCGATCAGTGATAGCCCACTCTTTATTTTTTAAGAATGACAGACAATATCACAAATCTTGTAGGCTACTTAATTGTTGTGATTGTATGTCATTTCTATAAATATAAGAGGGTCGTGAACAATCACTCTATACCTACGATGGAACTGCAATAATTTATGTATACTTACATACATGTAGAAACCAGTAGTAGTACGTGGATGTAATTCTAAAATTAATAATATCTTCCCCTAAAACCGAGTAAGACAAAAAAGCACGCGGTCCAAGTAACCGTTTTCCATTTGCTAACTAAATTAACAAATTACCTTCAAAAGTTCGCAGTGCTAACCGATATTTCATTCACAAGTGGAAAAAGGTTTCCTTATCTTGACCCCGCGACTTCGTTTCCGTGCAAACTTTTACACTCTTTTGTTTCCCAAAAACAAATTGCATTAAGTGTAGTCGGAAAAGTTTTTTTAATGTAGTCCCTGTTTTACGAGCCTGTGACGGCTCCCGCGGGACACGATTTTATGCCCTTCGTCGGGGTTAACTCGAGAAATACTTGTGACAAAGGTATGTTTTAAGCTGATACCCGTGTAAGCCTGAGGCTGCCCAGCTGGCATATGTTTTGGGGAAGTCGTGTGAATACATCTGTCCCTGTCTTTTGCAATGAATGTAAGAGTGACAGGTGCTATTTCAGGTCGTAAACTCCATTACGCCCGGACACATATGTTAGGTACCCTGAATTTAGTTAGGTTCTAAATTTAAACTGGATCCTGTGCTCCCAGAAGTAAGTATGGTTACATATTTCACATGTAACGGTTTTACAGGCTGTAAAAATAGTTTACTTTGACATCTTTTTTCCATAATAATTTCTGATGCCTTCGCGGTTATTACACATTGGAATGAAACAACTATTAACGGATTTAACTCGCGTATTTTGACTTTAGCGTTAGACTATTGTCAGCTCAGTCGTGCTACGATTATGAAAACTGTAAAGAATCCGAAACGTCAGCTAATAAAATAAAATAAAAATACGCGAGTTAAATCCGTTAATAGTTGTTTCATTCCAATCTTTTTTCCATACATTATGTATGAGCATACTAATGTCAATGTACTTTGTTTTAAAACAAGATTTATATAAGTAGGTAGATATGCTTTTATGAATGTTTCATATAGCCCTTATTCTACGAGTTGTATTTAATCTTTTATGATATGTCAAGTAGGGGGTAGGGGTGAGAGGGGGCGAAACCATCATCATCACTCGCCCCAAGCCAACCTCACCTGCACGCGGTGCACCCTGCTGTCCAACGAACGAGGCTCTGGCGACCGACTGATGGCGGTATATCCACCCTACATAGGCGTAGCTAAATTCCGCTCGATGACGGGCAGCAGCGTCATCGAAGCAAGAAGCTACGCCCTGCGATCGCCAACCCGCCTGCCCAGCGTGGCGATTATGGGCTTTTACCTCCATGCAGGCACACCAAAGACCACGGCCCCTAGTTCCCGGCGGTCCCGCTATTCCTGGTCACGGTGGCGACCATGGTAACGGTGGGACGGGGGGTGCGAAGAATCCCCGGGCTACGGGAGGCCATCACAGCAAACTGACCCTGGCGACGTACAACGGACGCACGCTACGGCTCGACTCGCATCTGGCGCAACTGGAGGTGGAACTTGAGAAGATTAGGTGGCACGTATTAGGGTTATGTGAAGTCCGAAGAGAGGGGGAGGACACCATATCTCTCGAGTCAGGCCACCTAATGTACTTCCGAGAGGGAGACCAACAATCTCAAGGTGGCGTTGGGTTTCTGGTCAATAAGTCCCTGGCTGACAATGTTGTCGAAGTGTCCAGTGTGTCGAATCGGGTAGCGTACCTCATCATCAAGCTCACCGAGAGGTACAGCCTCAAGGTGGTGCAAGTGTACGCACCGACCTCGACACACTCGGATGATGAGGTGGAGGTTATGTTCGATGACATATCGAGGGCCCTTCACTTCACTACTAAGACCCATTACAACGTTGTCATGGGGGACTTTAACGCTAAAGTGGGAGTACAAAATTGTAACGAATCGGTAGTAGGATCCCATGGATATGGAAGCAGAAATCATAGGGGCAAATGCTCGTCAACTTCCTGGAACGCGAGGGGCTCTTCTTGATGAATTCCTTTTTCAAGAAAAAGCCCCAAAGGAAGTGGACGTGGCAAAGACCGGGCACTGTGACAAAAAACGAGATCGACTTCATCATGACGGACAAAAAGCATATATTCAGAGACGTCTCTGTGATCAATAGGTTCAATACCGGAAGCGATCACCGACTCGTCCGAGGCTCTCTGAATATTGACTTCAGGGCTGAACGTGTTCGCTTGATGAAGGCCAGGCTCCGACCAACTTTGCTCCAAACTAGGATGGGATCTGAAACGTTCCAGTCCAATCTGGAGAACCGATTCGCTGCCGTGGAAACCACAACTGACGTTGACCAGAACCTTGAAAATGTGGTTCGGATTCTCAGGGAAGAAGGTACGAGATTCTGTAAAATGCAACGTAATGGCAGGAAGTCGAAGCTTTCGGAAGAGACTTTAGGGCTAATGAAGAAACGACGTGAAAACCCACCCCGTCACTTCGTCAGAGAAACGGATTCTAAACCGAGAGATTAGTAAACGCGTACGACACGATCTTCGGTCCTTCAATACTCTTTCGATCGAAAGAGCGATCGAGCAAAACCGGGGAGCAAAAGTGTTTGTACAATCTCTTGGAAGAAGCCACCTGACGAAGTTGACCACAGAAATTGGAGAAGTCGTTGCTTCGAAGCCGGCAGTCCTAACCGAAGTGGAAAACTTCTATGGCCGGTTGTACGCTTCGCATGCATCTCGACCTGATCCCGGAAATGAGGATTCTAGAGCCACTTTAACACGCCACTACAGCGAAGACCTGCCAGAAGTCAGTATTGGCGAAATCGAGATCGCTCTTGGACAGCTCAAAAACGGAAAAGCCCCTGGAGAAGATGGCGTTACAACAGAGTTATTAAAAGCAGGAGGTAAACCTATACTTAGGGAGCTCCAAAAACTCTTTAACGCCGTCTTGTTTGAAGGGAGAACTCCAGAGATGTGGAGTAGAGGTGTGGTCGTCTTGTTCTTCAAAAAGGAGATAAAACCCTGTTGAAGAACTATCGACCCATTTCCTTCTAAGCCACGTCTATAAGCTGTTCTCAAGAGTAATCACGAACCGTCTTGCGCGAAGATTTGACGAATTCCAACCACCGGAGCAGGCTGGGTTTCGGAGCGGATACGGCACCATAGACCACATCCACACAGTGCGGCAGATTATACAGAAGACCGAAGAGTATAATCAGCCCCTGTGTTTAGCATTTGTGGACTATGAGAAGGCCTTTGACTCGATCGAGATCTGGTCTGTTCTGGAGTCCCTGCAACGATGCCAAGTCGATTGGCGATACATCCAAGTGATGAGATGTTTATACGAAGCCGCTACCATGTCCGTCCAAGTCCAGAATCAGCAAACAATGCCTATACCATTGCATCGCGGTGTGAGACAAGGGGACGTTATCTCCCCGAAATTGTTCACAAATGCAATGGAGGATATGTTCAAAACGCTGAACTGGCAAGGACGTGGCATCAAAGTAAATGGCGAGTACATCTCTCACTTGCGATTTGCTGATGATATCGTCATCGTGGCAGAAACGCTGCAGGACCTACAACAGATGCTGAATGATCTGGCTGACTCTTCTGTACGCATTGGCCTACGGATGAACTTGGACAAAACCAAGGTCATGTTCAATGAACATGTACTACCGGAACCAATTGCGGTACACGGCGCCGTTCTCGAAGTTGTTCAAAAATATGTCTACCTTGGACAGACATTACAGTTAGGTAGAAACAACTTCGAGGATGAGGTGGATAGAAGAATTCAGTTAGGTTGGGCAGCGTTTGGGAAGCTACGTCAAGTCTTCATATCGTCACTCCCACAGTGCCTGAAGACGAAAGTCTACAATCAGTGCGTCCTACCCGTCATGACATACGGAGCCGAAACGTGGACACTGACGGTACGGCTGGTTCACAAATTTAAAGTCGCTCAGCGGGCTATGGAAAGGGCTATGCTCGGCGTTTCTCTGCGGGATCGAATCAAAAATGAGGTGATTCGGCAGAGAACCAGAGTCATCGACATAGCCCACCGGATTAGCAAGCTAAAGTGGCAGTGGGCTGGCCATATTAGCCGAAGAACCGATAACCGCTGGAGTAAACGTGTTCTAGAGTGGAGACCGCGTCTCGGCAAGCGTAGTGTAGGACGTCCTCAGGCAAGGTGGAGTGACGATTTGCGTAGGATGGCTGGCAGGAGCTGGATGCGAGCAGCCGAAGATAGAGCAAAGTGGCGTGCAATTGGAGAGGCCTATGTCCAGCAGTGGACTGCGACGGGCTGATGATGATGATGATGATGATGATGTCAAGTATTATTAAGTACGAAACTTCACATAAACAGGAACAAACATATTGTTTTGGTCCCCTGGGAGCGAACGAATGAAAACGCGGGGATCAAGTCAAAAGAGTCAGCGAGTAAACTGATTTTACTTAAAATGGTCATGATAAATGTACCAAGATAGATATCAATCGAATTTTAAATGATACATCGTACTTAATTTTACGTAATTAAAAGAAATCCATAAAACAGCTGAATGAATTATCATATTTCAGTAGTGACAAGTATATTATGTAATTTTTTTACCTACTTTTCCCTCTTCATAACAGCCATCTTGCAATTCGGTTCATCTCATTTGATACAATAATTACAATTAATATTTTTTGATGCTGTCGCGACACAATAATATTAAACAATTTTAACGGATTTAATTTACGTATTTTATTTTATTTTGTTGACGTTTCGAAAAAAAAAGTAAAATCACTTGAGCGTCACCTCGGTCGTGTTAGGAATATGTGAATTATAAAGTTTTCTAAACGTCAATTAAATTTAACATTGACGAGGAATCAACAAGAAACTCCGAATAATTAATTTTAAGTTTCAACTCTCTCGCTTTTGTTTCACACCCCCGTCACACGGCGTTCTTTGTTCTAATATTATATGACTCTAAGATATATATATATATGCATCTATTGTGAAAAGGGTTCAACTGTAAGTACTCTCATAATATAATATATGACTTTGTAGCATTAAGCTGTAATGAGGGCAATTGATGATGTTTTATTATTACACCGATTTATTACATAGTGCCTACGAATTTAGGAATTTTGAAAATGAATAAATTAATACTTTCTGATGCCTTTGCGGTTATTACACACCGGAATGAAACAACTAAGAGAAACGGATTTAACTCGCGTTTTTTTATTTTATTTGCTGATGTCTCGAAAACCTTACGATTATATTTTAAGAGAATGCATGGAAAGAAAATTTAACCATACCTACGTCTTGTCTGAAAACTTGAGTCTTCGAGAGGCCGCCGATTGCATCAAAATCAGCACATCAGTTATACTTTAATTTATGCTCAAACAAGAAACATGGAAACAAGAAATATAACGGCAAAGCCTGAAAATCCTGTAATACTCGAAGCGTGACAGAAATTTGTTATGCAAATCGCAAGAATAACGAGTTCCAAATAAAATAAGTAGAAATAATTCAAACGAGATTGATAATTTTTACTCGTAATATAATAAGAATCATTATATTATCACTTGCTTTGTTTGTCAGTAAAAAGTATTTGAAAGAGCTAACATCGTTAAGCAAAAATGACCTTTAAGTAACAGCTAGGCTGTGGGTTGTGTGTTGGAGTTCGGCCAAGAGCTGTGGGTGTGATAACCACAATTTATATGGTTGTCTAGTAAATCCATACTAATATTATAAATGCGAAAGTAACTCTGTCTGTCTGTCTGTCTGTCTGTTACGCTTTCACGCTGAAACTACAGGATTTAAATGAAATTTGGTAAGAAGAAAGCCTGGAGCCTGAGAAAGGTCATAGGCTACTTTTTAACCGACTGCAAAAAAGGAGGAGTTCCACGCGGACGAAGTCGCGGGCAGAAGCTAGTGTAGTATAATAGTTTACAGAAGAAAAAAAAATGAGTTAATAAACTAGGTATATGTATTGATTTACGTAAGTTACTCTGCATTCGGATTCACCGACATATCAATACAGGGCCTAAACTATAAGGGTTAGAAACTTTAAATTTTGCACATGACTTCCTTTTACAACGTAGGGGAGCACTAGGCTTTTTGGAAGGGAGTGCTTATCGTGCGCAGACGAAGCCGCGGGCAGAAAGAAGCTATCTAATTAATACACAGAATACGCTTGCGGGTAGAAGCTAGTAAGAAGTAAAATGAAAGTCCAATCTTATAATAATATTGTAAAAGTTTCTAATATGAATTATAAAATGTTGAAAAAGCAGACATTATTGATCGTCGTCATAGACAAGCTAACGGCCTCCTTGGCCGCCCTTGGCCCACTGCCCGACTGCCAAGTTTAGGCCAAGTGCATAAAAATACATTACACAACTTTTAGCATTGTTTAAAATATTATTTCTGATGCCTTCGCGATTATTACTCGTTGGAATGAAACACTATAACGGATTATACTACATATAAATAAAATGCGCCAATTCGTCAGTGTTTCATTCATATATTCTTATAGGTAGGTACGTCGTATTTCACTATTTGCCACTTATCTAGTACTGAAATTGCTTAATTTTCACGTAAATAGCCAATAACATAAATTACCCTCCAAATAAGCGACACTTAACCGGGATTTAGAGTTTGTCAAGCAGGCTCTTTGTTAAATAACATTTATTGAAAACAAAAGCAATATATCAGTCTAACCATAATAATTTTCTATTTCACTCAACTATTACTTTGTTATCAAGATATATATATATATATTTTTAATATTATTAAAAACGTATAATTAGATATATATTATATGTATATAGTGTAAAAATAAACTACTGGTCGCATAGAATCAATATATATTTATCTCAATCTCAATCGTACAATATAACAACAACAGTTAAATCCCGCTCGGCGTCAGGTAACAAAGTAAACTGTCGATTCCTCAGTTGCCGTTTATATAGACTCGGTTTGTAGGTCTTGAGAACCCCGCCTGTGACGTCACGTGGTGGTCCACTAGCGCCAGGTTGTGACGTTGTCAAGTTTGCAGTACGAGGACGACAACAATAGGTTTGTAACAGGATGAGTGGTTCAAACGAAGCTTGTAAGGAAATCTTGTAAGTTATTCATGCAAAAGATAGTAATATACCTATCTATATGATAATTTATTGTAATCATCAGAACACATACTATACGTACTCCTAGTTATGCCACACACACACACACACACACACACACACACACACATGAACAGGCATACACTAGTCTCTACTAATGTCTGATTTGACAGATGATAAAGGACTTGAATATAAAATATCCTGCTTTATGTCATCAAGTTTTTTAACACACTTGCGTCTTAAGGGTGATCTTGTTAACTCGTTTACAGACTTATAATACAAAATTTTACAGCACTAGGAGGACTTCTTTAACCATCACATAACAAGTCATCTATACTAATATTATAAAGCTGACGACTAATATTATAAAGCTGACGAGTTTGTTTGTTTGTTTGTTTGAACGCGCTAATCTCAGGAACTACTGGTTCGAATTCAAAAATTCTTTTTTTGTTGGATAGAACATTTATCGAGGAAGGCTTTAGGCTATATAACATCACGCTGCGACTAATAGGAGCGAAAAAACAGTGGAAAATGTGTAAAAAACGGGGAAATTAAATATTCCATGCGGACCGAGTCGCGGGCACAGCTTGTGTAATATAAAACCCAATAAGTTAAGTTAGTTCAATTCTAATGCTATATAACAATATGTCAACAAAGTATTATTAATTTAACCGGGTAATACAGATTTTTTTAAAGTGACAGATATGCCACTAAATGGTTATGTTCTCTTAACGCTCTCATCTCTCGCGCTTATAACACCGCCACGTATTCAATTAGCATATTAATAATATTATATTACAACGTTCCATTTCCGCATGGTTCCGAAACAACCATAACGTTATCGCGTTATAAATGGATGCTTGTTAATTTGATTCTGTTCGTTATCGATCGAAGTTGAAGCGCAAAGTTATTCCGAGTCTTGAATTTTAATGCTTTATAGGGAATGTGCACGAATAGGTGCCACCATTAAATAAAAGATACGCGACCAGTAAAGAAACTATTTATATTATGCCTGTCAATCTAATAAAATGATCCCTTCAATTATAGTAATTACGCACCAAGGCCAGTAAAATAAAAAATGTCTGTCAAAAATAAAAAAGATCACATGTCGTCCGAGGCGAAGCCGAGGTTGACAAAAATGTGATCTGAGGCTTTTTTATTTTACTGGCCGAGGTCAGTATACTATTTTTCTGTTCGACGAAGCCAGAAAGCGGAAATTTCATTTAGCGAAGCGGCCACAAAGTAGACGCTTTCTGGCCGGAGGTCGAAAAAGTACCTATATTATTTTAAAATATGATTGAAGGTGAAGGTTTAAAATATGTGTAAGGGTTGCAATCTATCGATAATGGCTTCTTTATAATATTTTTTTCTAAATTAATTAATTCGAAATAATTTCTGATGCCTTCGCGGTTATTACACATTGGAATGAAACAACTATTAACGGATTTAACTCGCGTATTTTTATTTTATTTTATTAGCGTCAGCTAATCCGTTAATAGTTGTTTAATTAATTCGGTTTATTCACTAAAAATAGCATTTTTAAATAGTGTAATGTTAAAAATATTACTAGATGGCTAAGTGGAAATCTACAGAAATTACTACATACAAATCAAGTACGATAAACTTTATTTATTATATTAATTCAACACAAAAGTGAGAATCGCATTAGCGACACCAGTGGGCGTCATTTTTTCTGCACAGTCCCTATAAAATACATTACGATAAAATACACAGAACTATATCTACTACTACTCTACGACGTATATATGTGTGTCAGAACAAAGTAAGCCAGTTGCTTTACCAAAGAACATTTTGCTATTTCGATCATGGGCATAAAATTAATTAGTCTTCAAAGCATGAGCATGTCTGTCGTGCTCATTAATTCTGCTCACAGACTGCTCACGTTCTCACTGGCAGGCAATCAGTCGTAGCTTTTAGTTAATTAACACAATCTAGACGCAGGCTATACACTGCATAGACTTCATAATTAGACGGTCTGATGATCCAGTGATTAGAGACCTTGATAATAAAATCGGAGGTAGTGTTCGAATCCTGCTAGAGGCAAATATACGTGTGTTGAACAGGAGCATCTGTACCTACTTAAATATTGAATGTAGAACATACATATATTTATTTATATTTATCGATTGTATCACAATCGCTACATAATATTATAAAATAGTCACTGTCGGTCCATCCCAACGTATGCTTAAATCTTTATAACCACGCAACGGATTTTGAAGCGTTTTTTTTAATAGATAGAGTGATTCAAGAGGAAGGCTTATCCGTGTGAAGCAGGAGCGGGTCGCTAGTTGGATTTATAAATCAATTTAGTGACGTCAAATGATTGTACTAATTTATTAACAACTAGCTTCTGCCCGCGACTTCGTCCGCGTGGAACTCCTCCTTTTTTGAAGTCAGTTAAAAAGTAGCCTTTCTCGGGCTCCAGACTTTCTTTGTACCAAATTTCATTTAAATCGGTCCAGTAGTTTTAGCGTGAAAGCGTAACAGACAGACAGAGTTACTTTCGCATTTATAATATTAGTTAGGATAGCGGTCCCGGCAGACGTCATCCTGCCCGTTCGAAATTCAAATTAGGTAACTTTAGTTAGACAACGTTTGTATGGGAAAAGAAAAGGGGTTGTAAGAACCATCCTTGGACTTCATCGAACATTTAAAAAAAAAAATTGGCCAAATTGGTCCAGGCGTTGTCGAGTTATGCGCTTACCAACACATTTTGCGATTCATTTTTATATATAAGAGAAGAAGAAGATTGTTTTAATATTTTTTTTTTTAGATTACAAGTATTAGTTAAATTAATATAGTTATTAGAGAATAAGCACGTTTGTCTTGCTCATTAATTCTGCTCATCAGTGATTGGCGGCCAATCAACCGAAGTTTCTATTTAATTACACGTAGTTTACATCATCTCAAGTAGAATGTGTGATTAGGCTGGTAACATACTTAGTCTTGCCTTCATGTTCACAAAGGAAAGTAGTTTTGTGTAAGAATATAAGAGTACCTATGTCAATTTCTTTGTACATTGTTTTAGCATATTATCATAATAATATATAATAACGGCGTAGTGATCGAAATACTACAAGGGGAGATTTTATTGTTGTGTGCATGAGCATTTACTGAGGCATCGTAGGTATATATATTTGTTAAATAGTCCTCATAGCTTTGCGTTTTTTTTAAACTAGATTTCGATACCTTGATTAAATTATTTGTATTTTATGGCTCATCTATAAAAACCTTATAACGGAGGTAAGAAAGCGGTACTTTTCGATTGCGAACGCTTTAAAATCAATTACATAAAAGCAGCCTGCGCCCTAATATAAAACAATCCCGATTGGTTTGTTAAACACTTAATTGGTAAATTTAGTGTATATAGCCCCTATATATCAAATCAAGTCAATTAAAAGAGTTTAAAGACAATTCAGGCCGTACAATAGTAAGTAATAGTTTTGAATCTAACCAATTGGGTTCGTTTTCAAACCAAGTGTGCTACACAATAAAATTAGCCACCAGGCCTACGAAATGCGTAGCAGTGCTACGCCATATCGTAGCGCGTAGCAAACGTTAATTAGCCTTACGAGACACTGTATTAAGGAATATATATTACGCTATTATTGTTCACAAGAAAAACAAGGAAACGGTGAACATCTTTTACACACGCCGAGTTTTCCTTATTTCAATTAATGTAAATATTACATTGCAGAGGACAAAGAAATTCTGTTTAAAACGACACAAACACAAGTAATATTATTCTATGTTGCATTAAAAAAGCTTTGAAGATGTGTTTTGAAACAAATGTTATAAATGAAATGTCAAGATACTGTTACATTTTCTAACGTATTTGTATTTGATATTCTTTGAAGTTAGTATAAATATTTGACCTAAAAGTCATATAATAATTATGTATGTATTATTTTTAGAAGTACCTCAATTGGTTTATAAGCGATCGTAATTGTTTTCATTCAAAACTAGCGCAAACCAATACAAAACGCTTTTACAATTGGTTACTTTTACATTCCGTATACGGAGAACTACAATCAATTCAACAGAATTAGTAGATATAAGGAACGAAAAATGGCTTTTACGACGTTTTGTAGTTTACCAATTGGAATTAAAAACCAATTGCGTAGCACAATGAGTTTGGTTTCATATATTTGCCCTCGTTTCAAGCCAAGACGCAGTACAAAGCAGTTATAATGTAAAGCCCATCACACGCCGTCAAAGTGCTCAGTACTGCGTAATAATTGAACATTGTATTCGCTTGATTAGTCCATTGTCTACAAACATCGATATGCTAATGGATAGACTTGCACTGCTGCAGCGATTTTAATTAACAAGCGGACCGATTTTGAGTAAGGAACAAACCAATTTTGATTAAGGATCGAACCAATTTTGATTGGTGGGTGAACCTATTTTGATTAAGAAGTAAACCAATTTTGATTCAGAAGTAAACCAATTTTGAATAAGAAGTAAACCAATTTTGATTAAGAATTGAACCATTAAACAGCGAACCAATTTTGGTTTAGGAGCTAACGTATTTTGATGAAGATGACTTATAAAGAACATCATTACATTTCTACTATTATATTATACTAGTTTCTGCCCGCGACTTCGTCCGCATGGAACTCCTCCTTTTTTTGCAGTCGGTTAAAAAGTAGCCTATGTCCTTTCTCAGGCTCCAGACTTTCTTTGTACCAAATTTCATTTAAATCGGTCCAGTAGTTTTAGCGTGAAAGCGTAACAGACAGACATACAGACAGACAGAGTTACTTTCGCATTTATAATATTAGTAGGGATTGCTTGTTATGTTCTGGTACTATTGTAAAGTAAAGAACTACCTTCCAAAAATAACTCTAATCATCTTAATTGATAGGCATGGCTAAAGACACACGTATCACAGTGATCAAACATACAGTTGATATACTGTCCTTCTATTATGTCGTAGGTTTCGTGGACAAATTGACAAAGCAATCAGTTTTATTGAATTAACTCCACTGCAATCAGCGGGGTCGATATAACTTAACAAGGTTAATCACGAATAAGCTTTGAAGAGCTTCGAGTAAAGCTTTGCAGCTCCTTTGATACTGTAGTGAGCTTTTAAACCTTTTAGTTCACAGAAAATAGTTATCGATTGGTAATAGTTTGAATATGGTTTTTGAATGCAATTCAATTATTGATCAGCTAGCTTCTGCCTGTGATTTGTCGGTGCAGGATTAGTTTTTACTCACCTTATTTATTAATAAAAGTCTGTGTTTTTCCGATATATTTAAGTTTCATTAAAATTAATTCGGTAGTTTTTGCGTGACAGGGTAACAAACTAATCTTATTAATAATATTAATAGGATTAGTTTGCACAGAAATAGTTATTCGAGTAGCTTAGTAAATTCCTAACCCCTTTTTCACCCCTTTGAGGATCTTCATACCAAATTTCACTTAAATAGGTGTAGCCAAAGCGTGAGGAGTCAGCAGACAGTAAAACAGAGTTATTGTCGACAGTAAGACAGAGGTTTGTTTGTTTGTTTGGATTGAATATGCTCCAAAACGACTGGTCCGATTTAAAAAATCTTTTATTTTTGGAAAGCTACACTATTTCAGATTGACATAGGCTACAAAAATAGGGACCCGGGCGAAGCCGGGGCGGGCCGTTAGTATAATGTAAAGTAAAAAGCAAAGTAAGAGTTGACCTGCCTCACAAGGAACCTCAAAGCACTATGTCTTTTGACACTGGCGCGTCTTTCAAACGTAACTTCAAAGAAATGCAGGCGACTAGGCGACTGCTTAAAAAATGGATGCGGATTTATTTATTTTTAAAGCAGGCTAGTTAGAGCTCTAGACCTAGTTTATACTAAAATATCATTCTAGACTGGCAGAAATAGGCAACAACGATCGATCGCATGCCAGTTGGCTACAAAATATCAGAAACCGTTCGTAGAACGATATGAGCTTTATTTATTATTTATGTAACTTGGCTTGAAATAGCAAGTCACAGAGGTAGGAATGAAACAACTGTGACGGATTTAACTCGTGTACATATAATTTTTATGCTGATCTTTCGAACTCTACGAGCCTATGATGAATTGACGAGTCATCATTCTCGCGGTGATCTGTCTAAAATCGGTAACGTTGTCGACAACGAGAAATGTGGTAATGTTGGTGTCTTTTATTTCTTCATGTCGACAATGAAACAATGTCGACACGACAAACCTTCACCTAGTCGACAGCGATCTCAATATTTTGTCGTCAAAATGTCGACTCGACAGTTCTCATAGACTCCCTACAGTTCATTCATAGCCTACTGAGTTGACGAAAGTCTAAAAATTCAAATCTATTCTAAAATTATAAAGCTGAAGTGTTTGTTTGTTACGTAATACGCGCTAATCTCAGGAACTACTGGTTCGAATTCAAAAATTCTTTGTTGGATAGACCATTTATCGAGGAAGGCTTTAGGCTATATAACATCACGCTGCGACCAAAAGGAGCGAAGAAACAGTGGAAAATGTGTAAAAAACGGGGAAAATATGAAGCCTTATGAAGAATTACTATTCCACGGGGACGAAGTCGCGTTCACAGCTAGTGTGTAATATAACGATATCATCAAAAGTTACACGTTTTAAATAATACTAAAATGTTTAAATATTATACGGGTACAAATATTGCAGGATAATAAAATTTTATTTCATACCTGTGATGCTTTACGCATGCATTATGTCAACTGTCAATAAAGTTAATGTGTCGATGACACGTGCCCGATTTTATGATAGCTATTTGCTAAAACGATAAAATATCGTTTTATGATCGACAGTTTCAGTTTACTGAAATATGACAAAATCTTTACCTAACGGACTGAAGGTTAAAAAGCACAGAAATTCCTCAAATTAAACTTAACTAATTGAAAAAGGTATGCAAACAAAAGGTATTATGTGTTCGATAATTAATTTCCGAAGGCTTGTTCAAGGTTCTTTAAATATTTTGAACGTTTCGTTCTCGCAACTTTCGATTTATCCTTTGGTTTACTTCAATTTCGATATAACAAGTAAATCTTTCTCCGCTATGTAATATTCCAACTCAGGATTTACGGGGTTTTCGTGTTTCATTTTACCTCGGATTTTGTTCACCAAGAATTACGAGGAATTGTTTGTAAAATATTGGTTTCTATTGTAACAATATTGTGGCCGCATTTATAAGTATTAGATTATAATCATGCTTTATGAAAGTGCTTGTTTTTTCTTTAACTGTATCTTAAACGGACTAAATAGTTTACCTAATTAAAAAATATACACATACAAATACCAGTTAGTTTCAATGTAAATAATTAAATGAAACGTATGACTCCTCCTAGTAGGGCAAGACATGTTAATTTGTAATTTAGGAAATTGACTCAAAACGTAAAAGATAAATTCTTTAGGTCGAACACTATCTATACTAATATTATAAAGCTGAAGAGTTTGTTTGTTTGTTTGTTTGAACGCGCTAATCTCAGGAACTACTGGTTCGAATTCAAAAATTATTTTTTTGTTGGATAGACCATTTACCGAGGAAGGCTTTAGGCTATATAACATAACGCTGCGACCAATAGGAGCGAAGAAACAGTGAAAAATGTGTAAAAAACGGGGAAAATATGAAGCCTTATGAAGAAGTGACAGTTAGAAGACATTTTTACAGATCTTTGACGAAACAATCGTATGGGCAGGACGACGTCTGCCGGGCCCGCTAGTATTTAATAATTTCTGATGCCTTCGCGGTTATTACACATTGGAATGAAACAACTATTAACGGATTTAACTCGCGTATTTTTATTTTATTTTATTTGCTGACGTTTCGGATTCTTTATAGTTTCCATAATCGTAGCACGACTGAGCTGACAATAGTCTAACGCTAAAATAAAATAAAAATACGCGAGTTAAATCCGTTAATAGTTGTTTCATTCCACTATATTTAATTTCATTTAGTCATAAATGTTCTAAAAGTGGCCGGTTTTATGAAGACGACTGATTAATTGTTTAATTAACTAATGGAAAAAAGGGTCGTTCACCCTTGACATATACTTTTAAGTAATTTATAATAGTAAAACAAATACGCTTCGTGATAATTAATTTATTATCAATGCTTCAATTTCCATATTACAATAAGATCATAATGTTAAATTCGATTCCAGACTTATAGTGTTTCTTTATATTATGACTACTTTACTTGTTGGGAAGCGCTTCTTATAAGTGTACTAGCGACCCTTCCCGGCTTCACACGGGTGCTACAAACCTTCTTCTTGAATGACTCTATCTATTAAAAAAAACACATCAAAATCCGTTGTGTAATTTTAAAGATTTAAGCGTACATGGGGATATAGGGACAGAAAAAGCGACTTTGTTTTATACTATGTAGTGATTAGTTATTTAAACCTATAAAACCGAACAAAGAAGATAATAGATAGCTTAGAAGGTACTAGAATATGGAGATTGGAGCAATAATAGCTGTGCTAAAACCTTTCAGCGGTGAAGCTTTAGCGCTGGGAAAAATACACATGACGCTTGTGAAAAAAATACCTACAAAAGACTATTATTGTTGTTGTAAGCTACTTTTAGATAATATAAGACCTCCTAAATTTCGAATGACGTGTCTGGTGACGAGGGTGGGCAGGAAAGCCTTCTGAAAAGAAGTATTTATTGCACTGCTTTTATACATGAAAATTCAGTGTTGGATTGTAAGTAAATCCTAACGTAATATTATTAATAGCGTATTTTTTTGTGTATTTATAAGTATGTATGTGTATGGCTATGTAGTTACCTAATAATTTCATACTTGTACCGTAGGTAAGTTTTAAAGTGGGTATCTTAGGAAAATCAATTATTAATTAAAGAAACAATTTTAAGATTGATTAATAACTGTTTTGTATTTTAATAATTTATCACGAGTTCGCGGTTATTACACATTGGAATCTGCGTTAGAAACGCCGCAAGAAACTGCGCAGTGAGTTATTTTTCCTCAGAATTCATTCTGTATTCTGTTATTGAAATGGAAACCTATTTTCAAGGTCGTATATGAAAGAGGATAAAGACAGTACAAACAGACGCTGTTTGAAAAAAGTAAACAAGTGCAGTAACCGAACCATAATATTAGTTATGTTGTCACGTTTTGTTTTGTGACCCACTTTATCCCTTATTTGGGGTCACACAAACTTCCCACTCGCAGAATATTACTGAAATTTTAATCATGGATTCGGTTATTGATGAATAATAACTGTGGAAGTTGTTTCTCATTGGAATTAAACAACTATAGACGGATTTAACACGCATATTTTATTTTATAAGCTGACATTGAGTCAAATCCGTCTAAGTTGTTTCATTCCAATGTACAATAACTGCAAAGGCATCAGAAATGATGATGTTCCTCATTGTCGGTCTCTTAATCTGTTTATGTCAACAGGAAGGGCTACAGAGATAACCACATGCTTTTGTTTTAAGACGAAATCTGTCTGAGACATCATATATTATGTCATGTTACGTTCTTTGTTTTCTGTTTTCTTTTGTTTGCTTATATTAGTCTCTATATTTAGAATTGTTTACTCATATTACATACGTTTTAGTATGTTTAAATTGTAGGTACCTACTATAATTGTCTTTACAGACAAGACTTTTTGCTGAATTTCTTCTGGCGTTTATTTAGCAATGATGGTTTATCTATTCTAATCATAAAAACTATCTTTGTAGAAGGAGTTACCGTCGGAAGTTGCTACCTAATATTGATTTAATATTTAATATTGATTACGCATATTTCAGTACATGGATAATTAATCATACAACACCTTTAAACTACGTTATGTGGTTTAAAAGCTAAAGCCTTAAATCGAACCCACGTCAGTTAGACCCACGTCATACATTTGTTTAGATCAAGTTTTGACCAAACTTTCCAACTCAGTAATTGCCCAGTTTGCAATGTAGAAGAGTTATTTGTTGCTGAATACATTTGACACGTCAATTGATTAATGAGCCGAAAATGTAATCAATCTTTTATAACTTCGTGCTTGTCAAAAGTCGATAAAATTAACCTTGATAATGCGTGATAAGGTTTGCATATTTTTCTATAGTTTTCAGTGTTTGATAAATAAAGTACGTACAAATCAATCATTTCAAATAATCTATATTTTTTGAAAAATTACGGATTTAACTCGCGTAGATACTGTACTCGCGTAGGTACTACTGTCTTGATGAATCTTCAAAGTTCTCGTAACAACATAGAAGCACAATATAAAGAGTTTAAAATTGAAAGAACATGATTCTTAATTTGTGAAACATATATATGTGTTATGGTGTTAGTATTATATGGTAATGGGTAGGTACGTAGGTAAGTTTTTCTTCACATATTAGTATACATTTTGGTCCGCTAAATATTCTTGCTCTAAGTAATATGTGCTCTAATGTGTTTTAATAAATTTGTTTCTGCGTTGTTTTAGTACAAATATATACAAAGAATAAAAAACGAAATTTTCTACGCGACAATCCCAAGCAAAAACCATTTTATCTTTTTTACTATAGATATTCATCTTTTTAAAGTAAAAGGTTCCTCATTACTCTCTTGTTCCTCGAGAAGAGAGATAATGGTTGGAGATCAATCTTAAGTACCTACCTAGCACCTCCCGACGGTACCGTCTCAATACCGACATTTTTCAAACACTCGCCAATGTACGATAGTATAAAAAAAACTGTAGACAAATTACTTAAACATTCACTGCAAAGTACTTTAATTACCTTCTTTACAGTATTTTTTTTAAAGTAATCTAAATTTCCTTTACGGTTTTATCTTTGTGGGAAATTTGTTACGCGAATGTGGAACTACCTGTATGTTTAAGTGTAACTAAACATATACAGGCAGTTCTTAATGGTTATAGATGGACAGACGGATGTGATGGTAACTTTGTATTATAATATCGCACACCTAAATCTAATACAAAAACCTGAAGGTTTGAGTTATGTACACCATCGAATTCTTATATTTAAACAAGTTAAAGCTAAGTCTTCCATATTTATCATAAAAAAGTAAAAATCTCTATAGAAAACTCCTGTACCTACATATGGATAAAATGTTCAGTTTTTTGCTTTTCCTGAAAAAGGAACTTTTTCACTTGCTCCCTTTAGATCTAGGAGTCCGATATGTACCTAGTGATAATAGTGATGGTTAGTCATATTTGTTTGAACGCGCTAATCTCAGGAACTACGGGTTCGAATTCAAAAATTCTTTTTTTGTTGGATAGACCATTTATCGAGGAAGGCTTTAGGCTATATAACATCACGCTGCGACCAATAGGAGCGAAGAAACACTGGAAAATGTATAAAAAACGGGGAAAATATGAAGCCTTATGAAGAACTAGCTTCTGCCCGCGACTTCGTCCGCGTGGAACTCCTCCGTTTATGTAGTCGGTTAAAAAGTAGCCTATGTCCTTTCTCAGGCTCCAGACTTTCTTTGTACCAAATTTCATTTAAATCGGTCGAGTAGTTTTAGCGTGAAAGCGTAACAGACAGACAGACAGACAGAGTTACTTTCGCATTTATAATATTAGTTAGGATTAGGATAGTTAGGATTACTATTGCACGGGGACGAAGTCGCGGGCACAGCTAGTATTTTATATTTCCTATGAACTGTGACAACTGCTCAATGCTCATGTTTGAATCTTGCCTAAACAGATTGAAAATAGTTGTTTCATTCCAATGTAGGTATAATAACCGCGAAGGCATCAGAAATTATTAGATTGAAAATAATCAAATTATGTAGGGTGCGTCGGGGTAACATGAAAAACAGAGTAAGATGAAAAACCCCTCAAAGCTGCCTATTCCGTGCATATTTTTTAACACTGACTACAGAGTTTTGTAGGTAATTTCATTGCGCTCCTTATCTCAGTCAGCGATAATCGTCAGTTGTGAGTGCATATGTTTTTTTTGCAATTTTTCGACAAGGTATGTTTTTGAGCGATAAATGCGTTTTTTAATCTTCCCCCACGTTCCGTAGTTTCTTCTACACGCAAGTTAAAAATATGTTTTTTTGATACGTGTTATTGATAATTTTTTTTAGTTGATACATAAAATCCGATTTTGCATATCTTTTATATTTTTGGAGTTTTTATATTTTTCAATCTTACACCGCTTGTAAAACCCAGGGGCAAGACGGCAATATTTTCTTTTCCAACTTACCCCGATTATGAAACCCATAGTAAAAGTCAGGGGTTGTCAAACTGTATGATTCGTTCATGAGTAGTGTAATATTCACAACTCATGAAAACATGTGTAAAAAAAAAGATTTTAAATAAAAGTTGTAATATATTTAGCTAGTTTAACTACCTGTCTATTTAAATAAAGAAATGATTACATTTTTTGTGTACATGGTAGTAAAATTTAAATATTAGGATATAAAAAGAAAAGGTTGAGAACCGCATATCATCTGAATACAAAGTGGGGTAAGACTGAAATATTATATTTAACAAAATTTCATTTTGGTAGTTAAAACTAGGTATTTTCAAAATGTACCTATTTATATATTTGAATAGAGAAAAAAATATGCTTTCGGTGCATATAATCCAAATGGACCTACAATGGATATTAAAGATTTTAAGAACTATATCGATCTTCCCCCCTCATCATTCCATCTTACCCCACGATTTTTTTGCAATAAGTTTAACTTTGCCATCGTTTTTATACATGAAAAACACCTTCAATCAGGCCCATTTGTGGAAAGATAGGAAGAACCATTCATTAACTTTACTAAAAACATCACTTCATATACGTCAGCTTCATACGATTCAAATTATGAGGCTTTAGAAAAAACATTGTTTATCTCATCGAAATCTCGTTCAACCTTACCCCGACGCACCCTACCTACTTACTTATGTCGATATTTATACCCTCTCGTGTGCAATCAAGTTAGTGTCCGTTCCTGCCGCTTTTAGCTAAAAATATTTCAAAATTAATTTGGCAAATCTCCCGACTCGTATCCGACGTTCAAAGCTTAAATTATCCTTGAGTGTCCATTAATAATTTAATACGTTATTAAGCACCATTTTATCTTCACTTAATTAATCCACTTAAATTATTAGGAAAGAAAAATATCTGCAATTTCAGTACTTCCAAGATTAACGGTTTAATGGATTTTTGCTGTTTTAGGTTTGTGCATATTATAATAGTTAACATTATATCTTAAGACAATAATATGTTAATTAGAATGAAACAACTTTAACGGATTTAACTCGCGTATTTTATTTTTATTGGCTGACGTTACAGATTCCATAATCGTAGCACGACTGAGCTGACAATAGTCTCATGCTAAAGTGAAAAAACCGCGAATGCATCAGAAATTATTAATATGTAAAATTTCACTTTTAAATAGGTGTCAATAATCTTGAAGCTAATCACGAACAGACGGATTGGCAGACTCGAAACAAAGAATCCTTGTCATTTTATACTACAGACTATGTACATACTACAATATAGATACCTACATATAATTTATTATATACAACTCAACTGAAACCCTGAATAAAATAAAATCCTTTCACGAGCAACACAATAAAGCCAATTATTCATCACGGAACGTCCATTACATTTTAAACAAAGACAATTACTATAAAGCCTACCATTCATTGTCAAATTAATGACACGACGCTGCAAATATATGTACAAAGCAACCCATTCAATGTCCAATCGAAATAACGTTTCGAATCAACTTGTTGATAACGTGCAACAGTGCCTTTGTCCTGAACGCTTCACGTTCTCTGTCGAAATATTGGAAACCATTTTTCCAACACGTCACTCTTCACGCCGTTAACAAAACTTTCTATTGCTACTTATTTATATAAAGTATTTTAGCTGTCTTTTAAATATATATATAGGTATAAAATCAAATTTAGTTAGCATGGTTCTTTAAAAAAAAATGTGTCTTAATTACATACCAAAGAGCTTTACATTTTTTTTTAATAATTAGAAGGCACTAACCTTAATTTCCCGTCGGTCGTTGATAGCAAAGTGGAATTAATCACAATCAGACTTGATAAACATTAACGGCGTGTTCGACACAGGTCCGACCGCGGGGGAGGCTCAGACGCGACTGCGATCTTGTGACCACTGTTTCGAATGGTACCTTTACCTGTTACTTTGTTACTCTAGGGGGTAATAGGGCGGCGCGATACTTGGTAGTTGGTACTTGCTATGATACTTGGATTTTTTGCGGGTTTTACATGAGCTTTGTTATCTTACTGAGTCTCTTTAAGGAAATGCATCAGTAAATGTTGTTTAATTTAAATTTACTTAATGCTTTAAACTTTGAAGCTTTTTCATTTTGTTTATTTGGCCAAAGAAATAATACTTAATTATTAAACACTTACCTACTGATAGATTTATTACAATATCTGTTTGACCCGGCATTCGAAATACACAAATACTTAAGTATGGCAAACCTTACAATTTTATTGAACTAGGTAGAGTTTAAAGCATAAATCTAAATAATATAATCAGGTCATTTAGGTTCATTCTTTTATGAATACTTGTTACAAAAATACTCCCTTGAAATACCTATATAAAATACTCATTGTTTTTCCCGCTTCATCCTGACACGCCATCTGGTTTTCCAGCCATACTTTATGCCGAACACGTCACACTTGCCGCCCTACTCGCGCAACATACCACCGTCCATCTCACTCTCACTACACTGATACAAATTTATGAATGCGCGGGAGAGAGACGACTATATATTTAGCACACTAATTAGTGGAAATGTACGTTGTTTTCAGTCGAGTATGTAGTAATATAATTTTTGGGCCCTTTCACCGAATTTGTTTGTTTAATTAAATTTATTCAGTACGCGTCGGACACAAGATTTTAAGGTAAGTAATATTTTTTATCATTTACTTTAATGTTTTTGGGGTTCCTTTTCTCAGAGGGTAATATTTATTTTTCACTTTACTCCCACGACGAAAAATGCAGTAGCTGCGCTGAAAAAACTTTTAAGGAAAATGAAAGTTCTAATTACTTGAGTGCCCGAACTCCGCATTTTATTTTTAAAGAAAACTTGACTTATGGAAGAAATTAAAACAACTGTTTTTAATGTAATTAGGTACCTGTTACGTTGAAAATAAGCTCGGAAACTACTTCTGAGATTAAAAAGCTCTTTCATAGCGCTAAAATTGTTGATGGTGCAATACATAATAATATATTATACTATATCACAACCAAGCGTAGTTAGATATACTTTAGACAAACTGTTCAAGATTTAAATACTTATTTAAACTTTGTGGTACTACATACTTTTTACATTTTTTGATTTTTTAGAGCAGGGTTTCTTAACGTGGGGTCCATGGACCCCTTAGGGGTCCGTAGCTTGTATGTCAGGGGTCCGCAGTAGGTCAGTCAGTCTAAGCATATTTATTAGTACAGAACATATCGTAACATATATTTTTTTTATTTCCAAAAATATTTATGGGTGGGGTCCGTGGTATAGTTTAAATTGTAAAAGTGGTCCGTGACTGCAAAAAGGTTAAGAAACCCTGTAATTTAGAGGCTTAGAATCAATAATACTTGTCAATATTGACAAATTATCAATTGATGATATATTTTGATACTTAATTGTTTTTTTTTATTTTTATTGGTGGGATATTTAAAAAAAAATATATAGTTTTATATAGTTTAACAATATAATTATATAAATATTATTCTTATAAAAAATGCTATTAAGGACATGGTAAATAATATGTGTCTATTTAATAAGGTTACGTTAGTAGGTATTACACATCTATATCATATTGTATATGGAAATTATAATTACATGAAACATAAAAAAGAAAACATTTAAAGTTAGTTAAACACTAATAAGAATTTCTCGTCCGACTGTACTTTCCAACTAAAGACTGATTTCCGCGAACAAAAGGCAACTAAACGCTGCGCTGCGTTTAGACAAATTTGTAAACTGCATTATGCAATAGTGACCTGCATTTTCCTTGCAACAGACAAATATCAACTCTATCTCTTTACGATAAAGTCACAACTCTTTTGTGTGTTTTAGATGATTTATCTCTCTCTGCCAATTCAAAATGGACCTTCTATTAATATGTCTAAAATCGAATTTTGAATGGGGTGGAGATATTACAAGAGAATTTCAGAACTTGAATTTGAATTTACTAGGGAGTTATTTCACAGGTCTAGAATAATTTGGTGCCTGAAATTTTGATGACTAGTTTTCAGGTTTTACGCATTCTACGAAATGTAAAAACGGTAAATGTGTCTAGTCTGTTCTGTAATATTCTGCTTTCATTTAATTTTACCTTTGCTTTGTTTGATTATGCACGTTGGAATAGTGAGGTAATTGTAGGTACTTATATAACGATATTACAGGTAGGTGCTATGTTCTGTAAGAATTACCATTTCATATTCAATGTTCAAGAATATTAGATAGGTACCTATACTTTTAAAAAATAACCTGTCTAATTAATCTAACACGATTTTACTGAAGGTTAAACTAAACTTGGTAAGAAGTTTATAAATAATTTATTGGGTTCAGTTTAGTGTCTAATTCAGTCATCAGTCATTCAGTTAAAATAATTTATTGGACCTATACTTTTTTTAAAAATAATATCTAATATTCATAAAACTGTAAAACATTGTCTAATTAATTCTTGCGTTAGATCATAACAACGAATAGTTCTTTAGAAGCTGTATCATAAAAAAAGTAATTAAGCGCCATAAAATATTAATAGCAGTAGAGAACAATTTTTACGAACTTTTTTATTATAAAAAAAAAGTTGTCATACCTCGTAAAGTTGTACAATTAGCCTTTTTCAAAGCCTAGACTAGACTGTGCCGAGTAGATCAATAAATGGGAACCAGAGTTACGCGCATGCGCGCAGTCACAAAACACCGGGATTCACATAGGCGCTATCCTGGTCAAAATATTAAAAAAAAATGAGCCCAGAACCAGAAGCAGATGGTGAGTTTTTTTAATCAAGTCTTTATTGATTACTCTGTGGTTTATATTCGAGTGCTTTCATATTTAGAATTGGAAAGATTTTTGAACAAAGAAGGTTGACGTTCTAACCTCAAAACTGACGCTTTTTTAGTGTCGTATATTTGTTTACAAATCAGTACTGTTATTTCTGAATTAAAATATAAGTAGGTTGTATATTATTATAGTAGTATTGCTTATGTAGTGTATATTTCATTATGTCCCTGTTAATATCCGGATAGGTAACTAATAAATAAATTATCCTACGCTGCCGCTTTAATTATCCGCTGCTGTCAAAGATAAAATATTATTTCATCATTGCCGAATACAAGCAAACAAATATTATATTATTCATTAAAATTTAATTTAAATTAAATTACTATATTAAATATTTCATTTTAACCACAGAATCTTTGTTTGTTTGTAGGTATTATAGTAGACAACTTTAAAAAAAAACTTTCGGCTAAATGTCTTTCCTAAGCGTTAGTTGATTCTTCTGAAATGTAAATTACTTTTTTTAAGGTATATTTACTAATAAATAATTTGATTAGATTGTTTTAGGCTTACATACCTACTATGGGTTTAGTTCTTAAAAAATGGTTTTTTTTTTAATATCTGATATCTACCCTTACCTACGTTTGAATTTTCAACTTCCAGTACAAGCTTTATCTTGAGATTTTTTTTAATTTACTAACCTAACTATTTTGTTTTTTTTTTGCCACAGAAGACATGCTCGAGTCCATCGACGAGCTGAAGGAGCGACTGTCCTCGATGAAGAGGCTGATGGAAGAGCGGAAGGCAGCCGGCGCCGGCACCAAAGACCTGTTCCAAGGTCACGCAGCCAGCCTCCAGGGCACCAACATGATCGACGGAAACTTCCTCAGTTTCGTCTTCGGCGGATCATTAATAGTCATCCTCAGTGTGTCTGTCTATGCTTTTTATAACCTATACCATGCTGTTCTTAAGAAATTCCCCAGTTCCCATACTGAGCTGTAAATGACTGTTTTATTAATTTAGTTTTAATTAGGATGATTTGCGTGTATATGGATGGGTAATGGACTTGATCTGATAATGTAAAGTTTTTGATGTTTACCTTCTAGTCTATGGTAGGCTAGGAGCCAAAGACAAAAGCTCTATATGTCACGTGATAAAACTGTAAGTTGGCAATATATTCGGTATGACAGCGGTTTAACACTTTAATTCGTAAAATAATTACTGAGTGTAATAAATTATAAAAAACACTGTTTTTACTTCTTTTTGACTACTGATATGAAATGGTTTAGTCTTTTAATTTATTTAAGTTTAGTGAAAATGGTGTGATTGGTAAGTCTTTGATAAAAATTGGAGGTCATGTGTTTTTTTTCTAAAATAAATAAATAATTATATCTACTTAATTGTTTTCTTTGATACTCCCATAACCACAAATTAGTACGAATTAACTCCTGAGTTATATTACATACTCTGGCGTCTAGGCGCATAAAATCGTTTTCTACAATCACTATCATTGAATACTGGCTTGAAAGTGATATCAATTGGTTTTGATCAGTCAATTAAATTGGTTTGAAGTAAAATTAAATCAATTAATCATACCATACCAATCGGGTTAACTTTCAAACCAAGTGTAACATTATCACTTAGGATGATTCTTAAAACTCAATATATAAAAGAAAGTCGTGTTAGTTACTCCGTTTATAACTCAAGAACGGCTGAATCGATTTGGCTGAAAATTGCTGGGGATGTAACTCAAAATCAGGGAAAGGACATAGGATACTTTTTATCACGTCAAATCGTTTCTTTGCCGGGCGGGACGAAGTCTGCCGGGACCGCTAGTTGTAAAATAAAAGTCACATATTCAATAAAGTTTCGAATGCTGAAAAAAAAAATTGAATGCCTACTTCGAATAGGGTGTTTGACAACATTAAAAATATATCCCAAATTGTGGTCATCATATCAGAAAATAGCATAAATTAACATATTTCACTTTATTTTAAACAAAAAAATGTATATTTTTTGCAGATTACACGAAATAAAATATAATATTTTTTGAAGTCTTATCTGTGACGGTCAACGCTCTGTGAATGGTTAAGATTCTTGCAACGTCACACGCAAGTAAACATTGCTTCCATGACTAAGTCTAGTTCGTAATTCGTGTTGTATCGCTGTTATATTAGATGTTTGAGTGTTTTCTGAAGGAATATTTACTTGATACATTTTATAATATTCGTACCGAATCCCAAAATTTAGGCAAATTTAGTACAGGCTGACAACAGCAACCTACCAAAGATAGATGCATTTATGGTAGCACTTTTCTTTAAAAATTATGCTGATTACTATGCTGCGGAACTTAAAAATGTTAAAACAGCAGTGTAAGTACCCCATACAAATTATTTATTTTGTATTAAGTATAATAAGTTTGGAAGTTTTTTAAGAGCAAATTTTAGGTTATGTTGATGAAAATTCCTTGTCATGATTTTTGCTTTTGTTTTACAGGTTTGCACGACAATCATAATATGGCGACGAAGCGATTGGTTATGTTCGTGGAATTTGTACAGTTGAGTGTAAGATGTGCCCTAAGCACAAAGTGCGAGCCAAAGGATACAATTTTACTATAATTGTAAATGAAAGTGACTGCGAAATTATCAGCTGTCAGTGCCATGACTGTGCGGCTTCAGCTGGAGGGTGCAAGCATGCTGTTGCTTTTTTAATGTGGGCCCATCGTCGTTCTGAGGATCCTTCATGCACTTCAGTGGAGTGTTATTGGAAAAAATCTACTTTGTCTAGAGTAGGGACTACTCTAAAATATATCAAATTTTTCCTATTTTATATCAGAACACCAGTGTGTAATAATTAAATAAAAAATAATTTCGAGCTTTATTATTTCTTTTATTTTACATTATTTAAGGGTATTATCAGTGTAGCTTCTAAAGAAGAGAACTTTAGTTGCTGCACTTACAATTTACATATAAAATAGGTGGCTGATTTTATACATACAATAAATACTCTTATTAGAAGGCACAAAGTTGTGTTAAATAGAGAATTCTGCAAATTTGTAAGGGTACTTGCAATGATGATGACATGATCAAGAACACGAAGTATGTTAGTATTCATCACTGAATGTTGCTTAAGCATATGAAATTCTCTTACACGCCTTTGGTGTGCAGGATATTAAATACTTTGAAGTATTCCCTTTTTTGTACTCCGACCATGTCAGTGCCTGATGAACAGCTTTTGAAGGTTTTTGTATGTCAATTTCCAAACAATCTATAATACAGCTTGCGATCCTCTTGACAGTGAAATTGAGTTGGCACAGCCTCATCCGTGAGAAATATCTTCTGACTGAAGCCCATTTTGTACTTCATGTAGTCAATTGTGTCTTTTTCCATCTGAAATTTAATAGAAAAAAAAAATTAAGGATCTTCTAAGAAATCTAAGTCCACATTTTAGAGGTTAGGAATGAAAGATGTTATTTTGTTTTATCCATTACAGATATTTTACTATCTGCTATCTGGTATACTGTATAAAGTTAAGTGATACTTACATCAAAGTGATCTTCGCACATAAAGACATTTGAGTGTGGTTGAATGGCATTTGGATCTCTTCGAGCTAGTTGTAGAAACATTTTTCGCCTTTTGCGATTGGTTGGTACAGAAATAAACACTTTCTCTGGACTTTTTATCGAAGTATTTGTACATTGTGGCACTACACACCACTTATAGACCATTGTATTCAATAAATTTGAAGAAAGTCGATGAAATGTACTGATTCACAAATGTTATTAACTCTGTTTACTTGTATGTGACGTCACGCCTGTCACGAGACCGGCGCCATTACAGAAACAGCGTTTTTGCCGGGGTTCTCGCAATTTAAACTTAAATATTGATTTTTACTCATAATACAGATGATTTCCCGGAAATATTAATGAAATAAGCTTATTATGCTATAAAGAATAATTTAAAACGATTATTAAAAAATAGTCAAAAACCCTATTATGAAGGTCTTAACTGTTTTGCATATTCGGGCAAACATTTTAATTTCCCCTTACAAATTGAACATTAACATAATGAGCACTAATTAAGCTAACGAACGAATTTGCATTTCGGCCTAATCGCCACATTCACGAGCTTTCCAGCAGCCTAGACAACATTCTTCATTCGCTAACGCTATCGAATCGAACGTATCGTATGAATTTGACATCGGCTAACGAAAATTCACAACGTATATTATACATTTTGAGATTATGTCGCTTCAGTGCCTAGGTGAGCGGAGCGAGCATTTGAGACGTGGTCTTTGTCCTCTCGAGCATATTGACATCATTCAAAGTAGGTTACAGGATTAACCACGGAGGGTGCCCCACTGGGCACCCAAAATGTCAGATGGCCTAAAAGGTAGGCTTTCCGTCGAGACACCACAGTCGAATGCGCAAGTTATCGTGTGGTGTCTCAAAACGACGGTGAGGGTTGACGCTGGTTTTAAGTGGGTGCTCTGGGCATCATCTCAGGAGTCCCACATAACCACCCGATGCTCCCCCGGGCTAGGGTGGTATGCGTAATAGGTATATTTTCCAGCGTTAGAAAAATGTTACCTACAGAAAAAAACCCTTATCTTAGTCATGATCCGGGTAGTGGTTTGTCTACTTTACGTAGATATTTAACGACTGAACAAATACAGCTCTTATTTTTTATAAAAGAAAATCCAAGTCTCGAACGGAAGCAAGAGATCAACACAGGGACAGCTGACATCTCTTTGACATTCGATAGCCTTTGTCCCTATTTGTTGTCTAGACAAGTGACATTCAACATTCGCTAATTTAATGCGACGGAATGGAAAAAGCAATGCACATTGAAATGGAAGAACCAATAACGGATTAACACGTGTATTTTTATTTTATTTGCTGACTTTTCGGATTTACAGTTTCCATAATCGTAGCACGACCGAGCTGACAATAGTCTTTTGCTAAAGATTTATTTTGATTTAATTTGAAGATTTTTACCATGAGATTCCACTAATATAACTGAAGACTAATGGTATTGAACCAAAAATATTAATCGAATTTCGATTGACAGATTTTTAATAAAGGTACTTGTTGCATATTTTCTTCATCTCCACATTTCTCTATCCCCTGATTTCGAGGGAATTAATTTATTTTATCTCGCGTTTTCTTTTTATTTCTCATCCTTTGTGAATTGTGCTAATAGCAAGGAGAGCTGCGAGCGTCTGAGAACTTAGAACCTACATTATAATAGGCAACTTCAAAAGATATTCTTGCCTTATATTTTAAAATGTTATAATATTATAATTATAAGCTGTAAGTACCTACCGGTTTCGTGCCCCGCGGGTTCACGTTGAATTAAAAAAAGGCCTATCTATTTATGTATGTTATACTATTTGTGTGCCAATTTATACAATTCTGTTCAGTAATTTTTTACACGATGCAAGTCCATACGTACTAATGGAAAAACAAGAAACAATTTGTGGTAGTCCTCGCCATCTATCGGTGACATATGAAAACAGATCGCGGTGGATTGTCCGAGTCTTCAAACATTTTACCTTGTTTTAGTCAAGCAGTACCCCGCTAGATGGCACTGAACGCAACATCTTAATTTCTCAATAATTAAGTCATATTTTATGATTAGATTAGATCAATTTATTCTTCATATTTTTATACGTTATACATTTGCATGTTATATCCACTCATAGTGAGATCTTCAAATATAAAATAGAGAATACATGAAATTAAAACTATTAGCTAGGTACCTACTTAGGTATTTATAAATTAACAAAATATCGTTATAAATATTTTAGTCTTAGTCGCCAAGTATATATGCTGCTCATAGAAATTAAATACGCCATTTAATTAATGTAGGTAGGTACTTACTTAACAGATTAAATTATTTTTTAAATGTACCTATGTAAACTTAATTTTTTTTCTTCATTTAATTTATTTTACGATTTGTTTTGTTTATATTACAATTATTACTAAACGTTTATTTTGAAATCCTCTCCACCATTTCTTTCATCGTCAAATATAAACTTTTAAGTAACATTTTCTTATTTGAATCATAACATAGGTAGTTAGATAGGTGGGAAAATAACTACGTACGTATCACGGACAAAAAGACAAACAGACACGAGAGTATATATATAGGTACCTGCTTATGGGTTTCAGTTTTTAATTAGTACCTACAGAACCCTAAACTGAACACGCACCGTGTCTTTTTATCGTTGTATTTAATAATTTCTGATGCCTTCGCGGTTATTACACACTAGCTGCCCCGGCAGACGTCGTCCTGCCCGTCCGATTGTTTCGTCAAAGATCTGTCAAAGTCTTCTAACTGTCGCTTAATGAATAGTAATTCTTCATAAGGCTACACATTTTCCACTATTTCTTCGCTCCTATTGGTCGCAGCGCGATGTTATATAGCCTAAAGCCTTCCTCGATAAATGGTCTATCCAACAAAAAAATAATTTTTGAATTCGAACCAGTAGTTCCTGAGATTAGCGCGTTCAAACAAACAAACAAACTCTTCAGCTATATAATATTAGTATAGATAGTATAGATTGGAATGAAACAACTGTTAACGGATTTAAATTACGCAAAAAATTACGCGTAAAATATAACATTAGAATTTCATAATTCAGAATAGGGTAGTTTTTCAAAATTTGTAATTTAAATATAAGGTAGTTTGCATAACTGTTTAAATCACTTTAGCGTTAGACTATTGTCAGCTCAGTCGTGCTACGATTATGGTAACTGTAAAGAATCCGAAACGTCAGCAAATAAAATAAAAATACGCGAGTTAAATCCGTTAATAGTTGTTTCATTCCAATCGTTGTATTTCTTATAGAAGCGGATTCTTAAAGGGTTTTTCCGTACGTAATTCCTATAACGCGTTGGTTTTTTTTTTAATACACTGATTAGATTTCACGAATTTTCGTTAATCTATTTATTGCTCCTTAATTATGTTAGTTAAACAGGATAAGATACCGGATTACAGTAGCATGTAGGTAGGTATTAAAAATAAATTAATACTTACTAGATTAATTCCGCGGTTTTGCTTGAATTTATAAAACCATTTTGTAAGTATAGTTCCTACTTGTATATAGTTGGTTAAGTAATCTCACTGTTACGTAGTGCATGTATTTTGACATTTTATGTTGGTAAAATAATGAGAAATAAATAGAATCAATCAAATCTAATCTATTATTGTACTTAAATACTGATTTTATGCTGAAGTAAGGATATTTTATAACTGTACAGCAAGAATGCTTATTGCATGTCAATCAACATTTATAATCGCTTGCATGATAACATCAAGTCTTTGCCAATCAGCTTATTTAAAGTTAAACTTAAGAAATGGCTAATACAATAATGTTTTTACTCGGTTGAGGAATTTTTTGATTATTATAGGAGAGGACTGCTGTAACATCTGATTATTCGGTATTTGATCTGGTTATTCATTTATTTTATGTTAATTGTGAAATTGAAATTGTATTTGACATCATTATGTATTATTATTATATATTTTTTGTATGCCAGTTGCTGGTGAAATGTGTGAATCTTTATTAAACATGATATCAACCATTGTACCACATTTTATACAAAATAAAGGATTTGATTTGATTTGATTCGTTAAATACATTGTAGGTAGTAAAGAAAATTGGCACGAGATATTTTTTTGAAATCGTGTAAGTACCTATGATAAATATTAGTTACAGGTAAACACTTGAATAGAAATCGTTGAAACAAACATAATTATACATACTTACTTATATAGGTAGAGATTATAAAAAAACCCTTTAATTAGTAGCTAACCTTCTTGTGTAGAGTATTCTTTGTCCTTGATTTAAAGCCTTATCTAAATAAACAAAAAATGATTTGAACCATCCTACTGCAAAAGTAAATAATAGATAGGTAATCGATAATCCTACTATTTAAATGCCGTGGCTTAAAATTTCCTAATTAGTAACTGAACGATCGGAATAATGACGACTGCAGTAATCCTAGGACTTTTCCTGTTTGTTGGTAAATATGAATTCCTGTTTCGATAAGTCCTTTTTAATTTTACACTTTTTTGATTTAGAATTTTATTAATATGTTCCTGATCGTAAATTTTTGTGTATTGTTTTCAATATTGCGAATTCCCGGGATCTATAAAAAGAAATACCTAATCAATTTTTGGTGGTTTTTAACCACTCTTAGTTACGATCACCCGCGAATTTTATTAAGTATCTAAAAACCTATATACTACCTATATATAAGTACTTAAGGTACTAACCTAACTTAGAGCTCTGGACATTCAGAATGAAGCAATTATAACTGCTTTAACTCACGGATTGGATGTGATTTTCTAACGTTTCGATCGGTTGATAGTCTAACACTAATACCACTTCTAACCTTTATTTGTCACTGTTATAGCGCTTGCAGCAGCAGCCCCCAACCGCATCGTAGGGGGCGAGCCAACTACCATAGAAGAATACCCGTCCATTGTGCAGGTGGAATTCTTGGGTACGATATCAGGAACCTGGTCGCAGTCCTGCGGAGCAACAATCCTCAACACCAGATGGGTTTTGTCAGCAGCACATTGCTTCGAGGGATTGTAAGTGAATTTAGTATATAAATTTCTTTGTAGTTTATGTGTGTGTACTATTTTTCCCTTTCGGCAGTAGGAAATCTTGTTTTTGTTTATATAGGGTGAGTTCTGTAAGATCGGACACGGTCGTCGGTCAACTCCGTACGTGAATTTACGCCTGTAAATTCACATCGTACGGAGTTGACCCCAGATTAGGCAATCTGGAAGATTTTTTCAGTGTTTGCAACATAACATTATGCCATGAAAATGTCATGTTGCCAGCACTAAAAAATCTCCCAGATTAAGCGTTAATTCACATCGTACAGTGTCACCCTAATTTCCTAATGCAAAAAAATACTTGACTTATGAGGGAGGATCTGTTATATCTATGGTTTATATAAAGCACAGATGAAAATTCTTTTTAGCAATTACTCAGCCGATCAACGCCGTATCCGGGCTGGCAGCACGATCCGCAACACCGGCGGTGTCATCCACAATGTTCTTCGAGAAGTGAACCACCCGTCATTTGGCGAGTGGGCCCTAGACGGTGACATCTCAGCTGTGCAGCTGGTCACGGCCCTGGTGTACACCCTGCAGGTCCAGAGAACGTCCATCTTCCCCCAGGATACTTTCCTCGCTAATAACGTGGAAGTGGTTTTCGCTGGATGGGGTAATCTTGAAGTAAGTGCTCAAAAGAACATGTGTTTAACCAATTATAACGGTTTTCATTTTATTTGCTGACATTTCGAAAACTGTACAATTCCCATATTCGTAACCGACGATAGTATGTTACAAATGTTTCATTCCAATGTATAACAATCGCGAAAGCATCAGAAATGGACATGTGATAAATTTCATCAGTACGATATAGTCGTGTTTTAGAACACATTGCCTTGTTTCAAAACATCACTATTCTCAATTCACAGCAAGACGGCGAACAACCAGATGAACTTCACCACGTGACAGTGAACACCATCTCTCACGCTGTCTGCACTGAGCGTTACGACACTCTTCAACTGCCGCTGGTCATCACTCCCAATATGATGTGCTCTGGTGTTCTCGACGTGGGCGGCAAAGACGCCTGCCAAGGAGATTCTGGTGGTCCCCTGTACTACAGGAACACCCTCGTCGGAGTAGTGTCCTGGGGCTGGGGATGTGCCAATGAAACCTTCCCCGGTGTGAGCACGCGCGTCTCGGCATATACCAACTGGATCTTGGAAACTGCTGTTTAATAAATAAAACATTGATTTATAATACTCGTTTTATTAGGCTTTAGGTATTGATTAAAATGTCAGATTCGAAAAATTGTTATTCTTACTTTGTATGTGGTTCAAACTATTAGGCAAAGCTAGTGTTGGCGTCTGGTTGAAAGGCGAAGTTTGGTATGTTTTGCTTATTATTTTTATTTTAAAACGTATAAAAATGGATATACATAATTAATACTAATAAACTTAACCTGCTAAGCCTGCCGAGATGGTCACTTACTTAGCGAAAAGGTCGCCTTTCAGCCACTCGCAAACCGATATTAAAATATTTAAAAATACATAGAACCTAAATAAGTGATCTAATTCAGATCGTAACGTATTATAGGATGAAATTAAGTCACTACTTATAAAAGATACCTCTACTAGACTACTACCTACTTTACTCGACTCCCGAGTTATGGGAAAACCCCAACAATAGTACTTTTAGAAACCGCAACCAGCGCATTCGAATAATATTTATTTTAAAATTAAAGCGAAATTAAATAAAATGAAATGGCCGTTCATTTTCATACAAATTTGTATATACTATAATGAAATGATCTACTGAAGTAGGACTGACATACGAAGAAATTTATTCTGTTATTGTATTTCTTTTATTATTCTGTGTAATCTGGCATTATAAAGCAACAAATTATTATCTTAACAACTCTCAAATTTTAAGCCGCTTCAGATAATTCTCAATTGAAGTATTTAAACTCTGCATGTATTATTGGACTAGTGATTCAGTAGCATAATGGCATCGCGGGCTATCTTCGGTTTATTGCTGGTAGTTGGTAAATATATAATTATTTTAATTTTACAATATTTTGGAATTCATATTTGTAACAGTTTCAATTCATGAAGATTTTCTTTCACGCTGAATTTTCGAATCCCTTAGGATTCGTGTCGTTGTTAGGTTCGGTTCGGATAGCCAAATAAGCATAAACCATGCATGCATAAATCATGCATAGTTAATTGTAAAAAAATCATAAAAGGGTAGATAATTTTTAAATTGGAATATAAGAAATATAAAGGAGCGTTAGACTATCGTCAGCTCAGTGGTGCTACGAATACGGAAGTTGTACAGCCAATAAATAAAATATGCCAGTTAAATCGGTTTATAGTTGTTATATTCCAATTATACAGGATTTACTTATGATCGCGTGTGGAGAGATTTTCAGTTCCTACGTTCAAACTCTGAGCTGATGATAGTAATACCTACTTATAGTAAATTATAAAGTTTTTACACACGTTATTACATAAAATAACTAAATTCATTCAAAAATGTGATCTAAAGTAAATTAATTTATTCACCGCGTGACGTTTTGATACAATAATGTTCCGAAACATCACGCGCCTTGGTCATGGTCAACTAAGCTTTGATAAGAGCATCGAAAGACATGGGACTTTCCCATGTGAAATACGATGATAGCAATAGATGTAAATAGGCAATAATAAGTAGGTAGGTATACCTACTTATGTTATTTCTTGGTAATCTGTCACGTATCTCTAATATGAGAATCTTTTCTACTTTCAACTGAAGTCCGTATCTTTAAAACAAATACACATTTTTTTCTACTAAAATACTTACCTACTTATTAAGTCAAATTGCCACTAACATACTATGGATCTTTGGTCGGAAATAAGCTCTTTAATTTTTATTTATTCTGTTACAGCGGCGGCATCTGCCTCCCCCAGCCGTATCGTCGGGGGTGAGCCGACCACCATCGACCGGTACCCGTCCATAGTACAGGTGGAGTTCCAGGGAATATTCTCAGGAACCTGGTCGCAGTCCTGCGCCGCCAGCATCCTGACATCCAGATGGATTGTGTCTGCAGCACACTGCTTCGAAGGCTGGTAAATATATAATTCATTTTAAAATCTTCATTGTAATAAACTGACATATCATGGCAGGACCTAAACTATAGGTAAGGGTTAAAAAATTAGAAGCAATTTTAGAAAATTAACCCCGCAATGGGATAAAAGGGGGGGTACCTATTGTGCGCAGACGAAAAGCTTGCCCGCATACAAACGAATAAGATTAAAAGAATTACAAAAAGATAAGATACAACTACCTGATCTTACATGCATATATGAAGAAAATCTTATCATAAATTATATTTTCAGGGCGTATTCGCCAGACTTACGTCGCATCAGAGCCGGAAGCACCTACCGCAACACCGGCGGCGTCATCCACAATGTTCTCCGTGAAGTCAACCATCCCTCATACGGATCCTTAGGCTTTGACGGTGACATTTCAGTAGTTCAATTGGATACTTCCTTGGTGTACACTCCAGTTGTGCAGCAAGTCACCATTGTGGCCCAGGATACCGTGCTGCCTGATAACTCACCAGTGGTGCATGCTGGATGGGGTGCGACTTCTGTAAGTAGATGGGATAAATCTTCTTTCGAAGTTATGGCTTTTTTTCATGAATTTTGGTAACATCTTCTTATTAAAAAAGTGACAGAGACTACTTGCAATGCACATGCTCTACTACTAGGAGTAAGAAAAATTATAATCACCATGTTTTAATAGAGCTAAGCTCTGTCTGCCAGGTATAACGTACCAGCTCAGTTCAGACTACTAACTTGCTCCTAAACACCTTTACAGCAAGGGGGTTCTGCATCTTCGCAACTCCTCGACGTGCTGATCTACACAATCTCAAACGAACTATGCACTGAACGTTACCTGAGTCTTCCCAGACCCGGCATCGTCACTCCTAACATGATCTGCGCTGGTATTCTCGACGTGGGCGGCAAAGACGCTTGTCAAGGAGATTCTGGTGGTCCCCTGTACTACGGAGACATCCTCGTCGGAGTCGTGTCCTGGGGTCATGGATGTGCCAATGAAACCTTCCCCGGTGTCAGTACTGCGATCGCACCTTATACCAACTGGATTGTGGCTACCGTTGTTTAATGGAATTAAACTATTCATATATCTTTAATACATGTGATTTATTTAAATTGCTTTTCATTATCTTTCCTGTTTCATCTTAGTGAAGCAATGGAATGATAAGTATCATGGAAATTGTTCTTTGAAAAACTGAGTGACTACAACTACCTACTTTTTTCCTAATAAATTTAAACATCAAACTAACTCAAATACTTACCGCTTTTATTCATATTGTTTATGATGTCAAGAATAATAATAAAACTTATTTCCAAATTGCGTAATGTGAAAAACCACATCTTCTGTTTTATTATGAATCTCTATAACGTATTCGTATTTTAGATACAAGGCGATAAATTTAGATTCCTCATACGAAACCTTTATCTAGAATATTGTTGTTACAAACATTTTCAAAAATTTAGCCTTCAGAGAAATTTATATAACCCGCTGCAACTGCACAATTTGACGTGTGTGAAATGTCTTTGTACCTTATAACTACAGCGGGATTCGAACCGGCAACCTAAGTGTCGTAGCCAGGATCTCTAACGATTTAATCAATGTCATTAAATAAGTACCTACCACTAACTCAATCTGTAAGTGTTTTAATTATTTTAACATTGTAGTGTACATCGTTGTATATCCGTAATGCCGAAGTAAGGCTATAGGTCTGATACCCGAAAACGCTTAGTGGATTATCTTTGATAGTATAGATAATTCACGTATATAAGCGAGGTAGATTATCCAAGAATTAGGTTAGTTATTCAGCGCAATGGCGTTTAAGGGTGTCTACGGTTTATTGCTGGTATTAGGTAAATAGTAAATTAAATTGTACTATTTTTTTAGAAAGTATTTATTATTTAATTTTTGGCGTGCAATATGCTGCTGTCGCGGTCGTGTAATCCTTACTTATAATTAAGTTTTTTAAGCTGCCTATGTTGAGTCTTTTAGTTTGTTATCTCCGCGTGTCATCCGTTCATATTTAACCTTAAAACCAGCCTTATGAATTATATAAATGTCATATTATAGTAATATCATTTCAAAAAGGCAAAACAACGGACGAGTTTCTTGCGGCATTACTTCTCACTGTGCCATTATTTTATAAGCGCTAGTAGATATTGCAGTCCTATATTGGATTTTTACTTTATAAAGATTTTCATTTTATTTTACAGCGGTGGCGACAGCTGCCCCAGATCGCATCGTGGGGGGCGACTTGACCACCGTGGAGCAATACCCATCCATAGTTCAGGTGGAATTCGGTTGGACTCAGGGTGGAATCTGGTCGCAGTCCTGCGCGGCCACCATCGTCTCCTCCAGATGGGTGGTGTCAGCAGCACATTGCTTCGATGGAGAACCGTACGTTGTTTTCTTAAATATTATATGTACAAATTAATCCATATTTCTAATGGTTAGAGCATCACGCCAGAACTGCTGGGCCGATTTGACTAGTTCTCTTTTAGTCACGATTGTTATAATCAGGAGAACGTTCTTATGTAAGAGAAATGAAGTTAGACGGAAAAATTGAAAATTTAAGTAAATATTAATTAATCAAAATATTAATGTTGTCATTAAGACGGTACATACCTACTACGCTTATACGATTAATTAATATAGTGTAACCTGAAAAGGGATCTTGCTTTGCCAACCAGAAAAACATATGCCAGGACCACTAGTAAAAAATCAAAAATCCAATGACGCGGTAATCTGACGTGATAAGCCAAAAGGGAACATCTTGCATGGAGATCTAAATTTTAGTTTGATAAATAGTGATCAAGATAGATCGATTCATTGTAAATGTTTTGGAACAGCTTATAACAAAACCACGTATAGTTGGTGCGTAGGACGTACTATAACTAGGTATAACTATTAATTAAAACTTAACTTTTTTTTTCAGGTCTTTTGATTCCGAATTCCGTCGCATCAGGGCCGGCGCCACTTTCCGTAACACTGAGGGCGTGATCCACTATGTTCTTCGCGCGGTTAACCATCCTTCATATGGTGTAGCTTCCGAGTTTGATGGTGACATCGCAATGGTTCAATTGGCGACTCACCTGGTGTACACTGACGTTATCCAACGAGTAGCTATCCTGGCACAGAATTTTGTTCTGCCTAATAACTCCCCGGTAATCCACGCAGGATGGGGTGCTACTTCGGTAAGTAACAGAAATAAGGACCCACATCACTACACAGTTAAAACAAAGTCTCTTTTTCTGTCTCTGGATCCCTACGCTTAAATCTTTAAAATTACGCAATGGATTTTGATGCGGTTTTTTTTAATAGATAGAGTAATTGAGATATTTAAGAAGAAGGTTTATAGCACCTGTGTGAAACCGGGGCGGGTCGCTAGTTAAACGATAAAGTATGTAAAGTTATTGAGTAAACAATGTGCAACGGGCTGTTAGTCTAGTGGTCAAAGCACTAAATGCAATGTGAGTTGTGATGATACCAGCATTGGTATTTAAGTCTTGGATGTCAGTATTTGTTTATGTTTCTGTTGACCAGTACTCATACAAGCTTTGCTTAAATTGGGACTAGGTCAATGGGTGTATTTTTCCAAATCTATACTAATATTATAAAGAGGAAAGATTTGTACCTATTTTTGTATGTTTGTAATGAATAGGCTCAAAAACTACTGGACCGATTTTAATAATTCTTTCACTGGAAAGCTACGTTCACCCTGAGTAACATAGGCTATAGAATATTTTGAAAAAAAATAGGGATCCGTGCGAAGACGGGGCGAACCGCTAGTTATTTATAAGTTTGAACAGATAAGAATAATCTAATATCGTTATAAAAACAAGGTTATATAAGAGTTTATAAGTGACAAAAGTAGATGTTCATCGCAAACATTTTCTCCTTACAGCTAGCTGGTCCCATGTCTGAGCAACTTCTGGATGTCGAGATATACACAGTTTCGAACGAAGTCTGCGCAGACCGTTACCACAACCTTCTCGATCTTACTGATTATATTACTCCCAACATGATCTGCGCTGGTATCCTCGACGTGGGCGGCAAAGACGCCTGCCAAGGAGATTCTGGTGGTCCCCTGTACCACCAAGGCATCCTCGTTGGAGTTGTTTCCTTTGGCCATGGATGTGCCAATGAAACTTTCCCCGGTGTCAGTACTGCTGTCTCATCTTATACCAGCTGGATTATTCAAACTGCTGTTTAATATATTACATGTTGTTAAGCTTGTTATTTTATTAAGTGACGACTCGATAATAACCCAATTTTATACTGTTGTAATTTTGTATTGAGTTTTTTTACATTTAAGATTTACACCTATATGTATGTACTGTAGAGGTTGCAATCCAGTGAGGATGCTGGCCGCATAAGAAGTTAAACAATGTTCTTATTATTTTAAAATAATACGGGATGTCAAAAAATAAATGATTTAAGTAGCTAAGTGTTTTTTTATTGAAGGATAGTAGGTACATAATTATAATAAAATTGTGAAACGAAATCAAACAGAACAGTAGGTACCTAATAACAATCAGCGTTTTATTAAGTTCTTGTAAACTTTTATTTGGGACTGCACTCACAGGCCAGTAGCTTGCCTCTCATTGGTGGAACATGACAGCTAGACCTCATTCTACATTAGCGCATCTAGCGGATTTCTGACACGCGGTGGCCCTCATTACACCGTTCAGTTTGGTTTGAGCTTTCTATATTAAAACTCTTTATAGAACTGTATTAATCTTTTGAAATACTGTCACAATGCAGAGCAATTCAGATATAAACTTGAGTCTCTAATACAATGTTACCGCACAGAACAATATACCGATGATGGTAGACCGAAAAATTAAACCAAATATATATAGTAGGTAATTAATTAAGGGAATATAATTAAACATTTTCCTTATATTTCTACGTTATGGTCGTGACGTCAGTATCCATAAATAGTGTTTCAAACATATATTCTAGCATTGTCGCTTATCTATATGATAATAAACTCAAAATAACTCATCTAATAGTTGTCTTTTAACTTATCGCTGGCTGGAATACTAAAGTATGCTCAAAAACGATAAATAAAATTATGAAAAAGGTTGCTGAAAAAAATATGGCCTGGAATGTTTAAGAAAAAAAAGTTGAAACACGACGCCATTTTGAAACGTTTTTAAATTTTAATGTAGGTATTCTTTATTATTATCATTGATACTAAATTTAATTGGGTATATCTTACACATAATATTATTTCGTCGTTATTTGATTTGTTTGTTGTTCTTTAAAATAAACTACAGTAATAGATACCTAATAGATTTTTTTATGCACTTTAACACTAATAATCTGTGTATTTATATCCTCATGATATTTATCCTGAAGAAAGGCTTTATCTTTATCTAAAACGGACACTCAGTCGCTTAACATTGTATTAATTTTCGATAGTAGATAAGTAATTCAAGTATTTAAGCGAGATAAATTAATAATTAGGTTAGTTATTCGGTGGCAGAATGGCGTTCCGGGGTATCTACTGTTTATTGCTGGTATTTGGTAATTATATATTTGTAGATAACATTTTGTTTTATTTCAAAAAGGGAGCCTTTATAAAAAGAAATCTGATGCCCTCTCACAAAAACCACCTAACAAAATATTTAGTAAGTAAGTACTAGACTATCGTCAGCTCATTTGGCAACAAATATAAGAAATATGGAGTCTTCGAAAGGTCCACAAATTTAATTAAATACGCTAGCTAAATCCGTTATAATTATTTCTACCTCCATAAAGTTTGTGTTTCTTACAGCGGCGGCGACAGCTACTCCGGATCGCATCGTCGGGGGCGACTTGGCTACAGTTGAACAGTACCCATCCATAGTTCAGGTGGAATTCCGTGGAATACTTACCGGAGTCTGGTCGCAGTCTTGTGCGGGAAGCATCCTGAACTCCAGATGGGTGGTGTCTGCAGCTCACTGCTTCGAAGGAGGACTGTGCGTTTTTTTTGTGCAAAATCGATGAACAGTTCAAACTCCTGAGAGTTTAAACCAAGTGAAAACTAGTGAAGAACATTTAATATAAATAACTCTGAAGTAGTTTATATTAAATGTTCTTCACTTTATTAAATCGCTATCATCCCTCTAATATTAGAGGCACGTTATACTTGTGAACGAGTGCTACTTGATGAGGTCTTTCCGCTAGTAGACTCACCTGACGTGTTTAAATACAAAGAGTGTTTACAGTCAATTTACTAATATATGATTTGTATTTATATATTGGACTAGCAGCCCGCCCCGGCTTCGCCCGGATTGCTTTTTTTTAATAGCCTGTGTCACACGGTCATAGTGTAGCTTTCCAACAGTGAAATAATTTTTCAAGTCGGTCCAGTAGTTTTTGAGCCTATTCATTAAAACCAAACAAAAAAAAACCTATTTTCTTTATCATTAGTATTGGCGGTGCATCGTTGGTGCATACTGTGTTCATCAGCTAAAATTTTTTCAGGACATATGATGCTGAATTCCGTCGCATCAGAGCTGGTGCCACTTTTCATACCACTGGAGGCGTCATCCACAATGTTGTTCGAGCTCATCGTCATCCTTCATATGGTTCCTTGGGGTCTGATGGTGACATCGCAATGGTGCATTTGACAACTCCCCTGGTGTACACTGACGTTATCCAGCGAATAGCCATCCTGGCCCAGGATACCGTGCTGCCTGATAACTCACCTGTAGTCCACGCTGGATGGGGTGCTACTGAAGTAAGTATAAAATTGTACTCACATAAAACGCCAAAACCAGTTAAATGCGCTTGTATGAAGACGACTTGAAAGAGTGAATGAATTTGTAAGAGCACTCAACCCCTGCTCCTTCAACAGAAGTGTTCTAATTTATTAAATACTAGCGGTCCCGGCAGACTTCGTCCTGCCCGGCAAAGCAGCGCTAATTAATCAATCGATTTGACAGTTGTCATTGTTGGGTTTTGTTATACTATTTTAAATGAGCTTAATATATATATATTTACTGGAACGTGATAAAAAGTCCTAGTCCTTTTCCTGGCTCTAAGCTACCCACCAATTTTCAGCCAAATCAGTTCACCCGTTCTGGAGTTATAAATTGAGTGACACGACTTTCTTTTATAAACATAGATAATCAAAAAATATTTATCTTACAGCAAGGTGGTTTCGCATCATTCCAACTCCGCGACGTCCAGATATACACGATCTCGCACGAACTCTGCGCCGAACGCTACTTGACCCTCCCCAGGCCTGGCATCGTCACTTCCAACATGATCTGCGCCGGCATCCTCGACGTGGGCGGCAAAGACGCTTGTCAAGGAGATTCTGGTGGTCCCCTGTACTACGAAGACATCCTGGTAGGAGTCGTGGCCTGGGGACATGGTTGTGCCAATGAAACCTTCCCTGGCGTTAGTACTGCTGTCTCATCTTACACCGACTGGATTGTTGAAACAGCTGTTTAAACAAAGTAATAAATATGTCTTGCTGAAGTTATCTTATTATTTAATGACGAGTGAAGGATATAACTCGGTTAAAACCTAAAAAAAATATTAAACTGTAGAAATCTGAACTAATCAAATGTTTGAAATAGATTCGAATGGCATATTACTGGTTTTTCCGTATTAAATTAACTATTAAAGAATAGCTTTTTTCTTAAACACGCATTTCGTTGTAATTATACCAGCAAAAATACGGTTCCTTACAATCGTTTTCTTCTACTACTTAGTAGTTAACTATTGATAATTATAATAACTAACGCCATCTATTGTCGTTCAAACATTTGACTGATAGTGTTTAACATTAGTCAATCAACAATAGCAACCGAAAGAAACTGTAAAATTGTATGGAATTGACATACGCGAACGAAACGTCATGTGGTCACTTTTTTTTCGTATGTCAATACTTTTTATCGATTGACACTTGTATAGGGCTTGAGTGGCAAATACAACAAAGGGCCCTAGACAAGGTGCCAACGTTCAACGTTGACGTTAAACAAAACGACCAAATGTATGGAATTTGACATCCGCGAACGTTTGTGACGTACGTGACAGTCGTTCGCGGATGTCAAATCCCATACATTTTGGTGCCAACGTGCAACGTTCAGCGTTAACGTTGAACGTTGGCACCTTGTCTAGGCCCCAAGGATATACGAAGATGTTAAAAGTCATCAAATTAGTACTAGAGTTATTGATTTTAATAGAAAGCCATTGATTAAATCATAATAATATTATACTCTACATAATATATAGGTAGGTATCGATTACGTAGTGGCATGACGTCGATAGCCATAAATCAGCATATAGATAGTAAGATTTAGACTTCCTTATCTGTAAGATAATGAACACAAAAATTTAATCTATTAGTCCTTTAATCTATAATGTCATCACGCGTCGCTAGTTAAATAAACAACTACGAAATTGTTAACTAAGTCACGATAGTCCCAAAGGTAAATGATTAAAAAAACCATACTTAATATGTACCTATTCGAAAACTTTAGTAACGTATTTATATTATGGCATAAAAATGAAATTATATTTACGTTAATAGCTAATACATTGGAATGAAACAACTTTAACGGATTTAACTCGCGTATTTTATTTTTATTGGCTGACGTTTCGGAGTCTTTACAGATTCCTAAAGCTAAAGTTACTTTAGCATAACACTATTATATTGTCAGCTCAGTCGTGCAACGATTATGGAATCTGTAAAGGCTCCGAAACGTCAGCCAATAAAATAAAATACGCGAGTTAAATCCGTTATAGTTGTTTTTATTTGTTCATTATTATTTGTTTAGTAGTAGTTGTTTTGTATTACTATTAATTGTCAAGGTTGCTTAGTTGTCAGCATAAAAAATAATGTACCTACCTTCATAAGTTAAATCCGCTACAGTTCTTCAGTTCCAATGAATATTCTTAGAAATAATAAAGAATTATTTCATACGACACTGTTAATCATCAAATTGTTATCTAAGCAAAACACGCTTAAGTTTTATGGTGAATTAAGATAATTGATAAATTGGTCGAGTATTTAAACGACGTGAATAATTGTTAGATCAGGTATTGGGTAGCACAATGGCATCACAAGTCATCTTTGGATTATTGCTGATTATAGGTAAATATTTTATACTTTTTTTAATTATACATTAATAATTGAGTAAGTATTGAAAAAATGCCACTATTTTTGATTTGATTGTTTCTTTCAGTGTTTATGTAACAGATCAGACGATTTGTCATGTCGATATGGTTTAAGTAAACCAATTTATATAAACCACATCTAGATACAAATTTTCTTTCCCTAAAATATTACAAGCCTTGGTCATATACTTGCGATTGACTACACTTAGCTATTAATATTTTTCTTTACAGCGGCGGCATCTGCCTCCCCCAGCCGCATCGTCGGTGGAGAACCAACCACCATCGACCAGTACCCATCCATAGTACAGGTAGAGTTCCAGGGAATATTCTCAGGAACCTGGTCGCAGTCCTGCGCCGCCAGCATTCTGACATCCAGATGGGTGGTGTCTGCAGCGCACTGCTTCGAAGGCTGGTAAGCATGAAATTGATTATAATATTGGAATGAAACAACTGACGTTTCGGATTCTTTACAGTTTCCATAATCGTAGCACGACTGAGCTGACAATAGTCTAAAGCTAAAGTGATTTATACAGTTATGCAAACTACCTTATATTTAAATTACAAATTTTGAAAAACTACCCTATTCTGAATTATGAAATACTAATGTTACATTTTACGCAAAAAATTTTTACTATTATACATTACAATTAAAACCTAATAGGGGGCGTTACTAGCGCTTCGGAAAGACCATCATTACTGAGAAGAAACGCCGCAAGAAACTCAGTAGAAAGTCGCTTTTTGATTATAATATTTAGGATACTAAATCCGACTCTTGGCTAATTAATCAATGTAAATATAATAATCCAAGCACTTAAAAAAGTTGCCTAACCTCGTTGGATGTCATCTATACAGAACTGAGGAGGTCTTCCTCTTGCTGGAATATTTTCACTTATCTGCCGTGCTAACGACAAAAGCAGAAAGTATGTAGGAAAGTAATAAGTACTTACTGCGTTTATCGTTAGTGAGGCAGACGTCGTCCTCAATTATGGTGCCTAAAAATACCAATTCTCTTCTAGGCTCTACGCTCCCCAGTATCGTCGCATCAGGGCTGGCAGCACTTACCGCAATACCGGTGGAGTCATCAGCAATGTTGTTCGCGAAGTAAACCACCCTTCATATGGCTCTCTGGAGTTTGATGGAGACATCACGGTCGTGCAGTTGGAAACTGCTCTGGTGTACACTCCAGTTGTGCAGCAAGTCACCATTGTGGCCCAGGATACCGTGCTGCCTGATAACTCACCGGTGGTCCATGCTGGATGGGGTGCAACTTCTGTAAGTAACAGTCATCACATAAAATGTCATACCATGTATTTTCTTGGACCATCAACGCAATACACGGATTAAAATAATTGCGACTGTTGTAAATTTAGATCTGCTCGTTGTGATTGAGTTGATAAAGAAAACTCATTTTCTTTTTTTTATAACATTTAAACTTTCCTTGCAGCAAGGTGGTTCTGCATCATCTCAACTCCTCGATGTCTTGATCTACACTATCTCAAATGAGCTCTGTGCCGACCGCTATCTGAACCTCCTGGCCCGACCTGCAATTGTCACCCCCAACATGATCTGCGCTGGTATCCTCGACGTGGGCGGCAAAGACGCCTGCCAAGGAGATTCTGGAGGCCCTCTCTATTATGGAAATTTCCTCGTCGGAGTCGTGTCCTGGGGACATGGTTGTGCCAATGAAACCTTACCCGGTGTTAGTACTGCCATAGGATCTTACACCAACTGGATCGTCGCTACTGCTGTTTAAAAATCATTTTAAATTTTATGATGATGAAACAGTGTTTATTGCACTGTTTGTAAAAACTTCAGATGTTATGATCTGAGAAGAATGCCATAGCAAAGTGTAGGAAGTAAAGTGGCAAGTACTCTCTGAAATTATATTTTTTTAATATAACTGTGTGATTTTTTTTTTTATTTCTCACTTCACATAAGTAAGTAGGTATAGGTGGTTTTATAATTTGTACTCCCAACATAACAAGCTCTTTTGGTGCTTAATTGTGTATAGGTTTTAGTTATTTAAAATAATAAATACCTACTTACATGCAGCATTGAGAACGCTAAAAATGGCCCGTGACGGTGCGTACGCGCATCTATTTGCGCGCACTGATTCACTGGCCCCGCCCCCTATTTATAGACAACGCGATTACTCGTATACTCACGACGACATTTCGAAATAGGGTAGTCACTGTGAGTAAGGATTATATTTTTAAATTGAAAAAGTTTAAACTTACTTAATTATGAGGCAAATTGATGTAATCCCTGAGTTACTTAAATCCAATATTCAATATTTGCATATGCTGAAGTCTGGAGATCCAATGATTTATCATCAATAAACCAAACTAAATAGCGAAAAGAAACCACGATAATAATATGTCTAACCTTTCCCATGGTAAATATGCTGTTTATTTGATTACAAGAAATGCATAGGTAATTTAACAAAAAAACCAAAGCTAAATCAAGCATAAAAAAAATTAGAACAATCTCAAACATGATAAGAATGAAAGATGCAAGAGAAAATATGATGTTAAATTAAATAATACCGATTGTGCCTATTAATAAAAGTCCATAGCAAACAAATATTAAGTGCACGCTATTCAAAATAACTCAGAATTAATTTTAACTGATAATCCAAAACTCACGGCGCCAATCTATTTCCAGTTACCTACTGTGCAAAGAGTAGCTTTGCTGCAGATTGGTTATTGCTTTCATTATACTATCATGTATTACTTAAATAAAAAAATGTTGACGGTGTACATTTAAAAACTAGGAACCACACGAAAGAATAAATTCAATTGTTAACAAGGTTGTACGTACATTTCAACAACAACAAAAACTTTTTTGCTCTGTTTTATTCTATGGAAAATAGTTACCGCACCAGTTAAGAGTGCACCTTTTTGTACCGCGAAGTTGGCTATGGATTCTCAGGTTTAGAAAACGAAGGGTCAATTTCGCTTGCATCGGTCAGCCGCCTTCGGGCGCGCGAGCGAGAGGGAATGTCGTAACCAATATTCATGCTAGTGTGTGTGTGACAGCGAGTCTTTACAAAATTTATTTGACTTTAAATGAAATGCCTACTTCCGTACCTTATTTTGGTTGGGTCGAAGTCAAGTAAATAGGTACGTTTTTGGATTAAGAAAATATTTACGTAGAGTAAACATAATACCTACATATAAATATATATACATACCTATATAGGAATTCTGCTTGGTTCCATTATTATAATGTTTAACTTAAAATAATATAAAGACAATTTACTTTCTTAGAACACTGCACAAAGTTCGACGAGTCCTCTGGTTTAACTAAAACGGGTAAAAATTGAAAATAGGCAGGTAGGTATTCACTTGGAATATTTACGTTAGGTACTTACCAGAAGGTGATGAATTCAAACCAGGAGTACCTACCTACTATCCACTAGAGCATCAGGTCGAATACCTATAAGCAAAATATTATAGTAGGTACCTACCTAGTACCTACCGTAGTAACAATCTTATGAATAGATGGATGAATATAGGTATGTAAAAATTTTAGGTACCTTAGGGTATGTTTGTTTATCTTTCAAGTAAAAACTAGGTACCTACTGAATGGATTTTGTTGAAACATTACAATAATATAGCTTATACATTAGAAAAATATATACTTAAGCTATATTTTATAACGATACTGTGTAAAGTTGGTACCTACTCATCGAGCGTAGACGAAGTCGCGGGCAGAAGCTAGTATACAGATATACATACAACCGAGACATCTTGAAACACCCCTGGCTGGCCATAAATGAAAAGGAAATATTGATAATACCAATCTATACTATACTTAATAATGATATATTATAAAGAGGAAAACTTTGTTTGTTTGGTTGTAATGAATAGGCTCAAAAACTACTGGACCGTTTTTAAATATTCTTTCACCATTCCGAAAGCTACATTATCATCATAATCGGGTTCAGCAAAAATTTGGGGATAAGAAATCCTACTACTATTATAAAGGCGAAAGTTTGTAAGTATGGATGTATGGATGTATGGATGTTTGTTACTCCTTCACGCAAAAACTACTGAATGGATTTGAATGCGCCAAAGAAAATACAGACATTATTATTGTATTGACTTAATAATCTGATAGCTCACTTAGGTATAATTTACAATAGGTGATGCTTAGTATACGTATATAAAAAGTGATTGCTCCATAGATAAGTTACCTTTTGTGGGGGTTTGTAAAATGATTGAAAGAAAGTTAGATATAATATCGTGGAGTTGTATTTATTTCTCAAATTTTCATGGATTTTCGATTACCGATTATTTTTTAGTTTTATATTTATGGATCTATTAAGACTAAAAGTTAATTGACACAAGTAATAGGCTATAGAAAATAAAAAAAACAGGGATCCGAGAGAAGCTGGGGCGAATCGCTAGGTAGTAAAAAATAAAATTGAGGCCTCTGACAAATGCAAGCTAACCCCAAAAATGTAGCATTTCAATGGAGTGCCTACACCAAACAATAATCAACCTTGAAACGTAGATAGCACCATGTATGAATATAGATACCCATAAAATTTCTATGTCAAAAAAAAATATTTTTATTAAAAAAAAAACAATAGGAATAACGATCTATTCCTATAATTATATAAGAGAGATCACATTCACAGTCCACCCGAACAGAACAGAATCACCTTTCTATTGCGGCATGATCAATTTCATGACTTTTAACTTCTTGTAAAGTTTGTTCCGCTATCCCGATCCTACAAAAAAACAACAAATGATTATGGAAACTGTAAAGAATCCGAAACGTCAACAAATATAAAATAAAAATACGCAAATACGCGAGTTAAATCCGTTAATAGTTGTTTCATTCCAACAAATTATATTTATCTAATGCTACTAGACTGTGCTTAATAGTATTTGTACAAACAGTAACTATGAGATACCTACATAATCATTTTTTTTAATTCACCATAGTAAATTTAATTTACAACATAATTATAAACTTCGCTATGACTTATTGATTGATTGCACATTATGTGAATTATAAAATGAGTGCTCACAGTTTCGTTTCTTGTAAATCCATGCGCTTAGTTTTTTACGACGAGCTGATAGCCAAAGCCTCGTTTTACTAGATTTTCTAGGATTTGCTGTGAAAAAAATCCACGCCGGTAAATTTTTCACTTTCTACTGAATATATTATATGATATTACATATACATGTAGACGTTCGAGTATCGAGTGAAAGATACTTAAAGACAAAGTATTTGAAAAGTAATGAAAGACATGATCGCTTCGAGTGATTAAGTATAAAGTATATCTAGATAGGTACCTATTCCAACTGTTAATAAATAATAATAATATAAATTGATATTAGTACTTACGCATAATGAACAATCGTAATGAAATGTAATTCCAAGTCCGCTGTCACACAGTCGTCGTAGGTAGATAAGTAGGTATATAAGATCGTCGCAATAAAACCAATTCACTTTGTAATAATTCAGAAGTCCGTTAATCTAGCCGTGGTTGTTTTAGTTACTATTATTTATGAATTAATTATTAATAAGTAAACGTAACGTCAAAAAATCTGCACAATGACAGTCTATGACCGACTGACAATTCGTCTTTGACCTTTGTTCTTGTCAAAACGTTCGGCGGCCGTCGGAATAATTCGGGCACGCACACAAACGCAAAACAAAACTTGCGTGAAATAAGTATTTTCTAATATCGCCATTTCATTAGAAATTATTTCGAAAGTACGAATTCCCCTCGTAAATTATTAATTGTGATATTAATACTGTAGTTATGGTTTATTTTCAATCTTGAGGATATTTCCGATGTTTCTATCTTTTGAAATCTTTATGAAAATCTTTAAATGTATGCGAACAAGTCCTCTGAAAATGTGTCTATTTTTCGTGTAAAATTACGAATCTAATATCATCTCTGATTGTAATATCTTACATAATCTAATAAAAATAACGAAAGTTAGACCTAGCTATGCCATATCCGATCATAATTGCAGAAAAAAATTATAATGTTTAATTCAAAATTCTTGAAAGAATGAGGAATTACGTTTTGTATGGAAGCGCCGAGCAAAGGAGCACTCTTAATACTAAACGATATTTCCAAAAATCTAATTATTTCCTAGTTATTTATGATTATTATTGGAGCCAAATATACTTGGACAATTCATATATATTAAGGTAGTCTCAAACAAGGCTTGCATTAAGCGTACTAGACAACGGATGAGTATCTATAAAGAGGAAAGGATTGTTTGTTTGGATTGAATAGGCTCTAGAGCGGCTGGACGATTTCAAAAATTCTTTCACTCTTCGCAAGCTACACTATTCCCGAGTGACATAGATATAGAATCTATTCCAACCCGCTGGTACAATACGGGTTAGTAAATTGATCTTTGTCTTTGGATCCATCTCCCTAACAAAAAAATGGCAATAATTAATCTACGCTAATATTATAAAGAGGAAAGGTTTGTTTGTTTGGATTGAATAGGCTCCAAAACGACCGGACCGACCGTTGAGAGGCTACACTATTCCCGAGTGACATACATAGGCTACAAAAAAAGACATGCGGGCGAAGTTAAAAATATTTTTATATTAAATATTATTGCTTGGAATCAGCTGTACTCTCTAGACATCGCACTCTTCATTCCGGTCCGCGACCGCGAGTGCATTAATCAGCCGTATGCACAATTTAATCACTTCTGACGAGCATAAAGCATTTGACGTCCCGCGCCGGATTCGCGCAGGAATGTCAGTTATATATAATGACCTGATATTCATGTCACGTGGGATGCCCATTTCAATGTACTCGTACCTACCTGGATATTTTCACTGATCGCTCCTGTCAAATTACTCAGATATATATGCCTAGAAAAGTACGTTAACGTTTGTAACTTCTGTTATTTTTGTAGTCGGTGCCAGCCTCAAACAAATTTGAGCACCTTAGTGAAGAGTTGCTGCACCAGCTGGCACCGACTTCGAAAATAACATAGGTACGTTACAATCAAAATAATAGTCGTTGTAAAAGACAACATTTTTTTTTTAAGTGCGCTATTGTTTTTGTTGCCTTTTAGTTTTAAGGCCAGTAAAATAAAAAATGTCTCAGATCACATGTAATTGTTGTCCGAGGCGAAGCCGAGGTTGACAAAAATGTGATCTGAGGCTTTTTATTTTACTGGCCGAGGTCAGTATACTATTTTTCTGTTCGACGAAGACAGAAAACGAAAATTTCATTTAGCGCAGCGGCCACAAAGTTCGCGCTTTCTGGCCGGAGGACAGAAAAAGTTATTTTACATCTAGATTACATTCCTGTGAAATCAAATCTGCATTTGAATAATACATAAGTACATATACAATTTCGCCAAGTAATTAATAGAGAAGGTTATTCAGTACAGTTACCCATCGTAACTTTCCAGTCTTATCACTAGTCATGTGACAGATAACCTACAAAACTCAGAGCATATGCCCGCGACTGAGCAGTTGTAGAAAGATACTTCTAGTCCGTTTGTCACTGCATGAAGCTACTTCACTTTGTTTTTGACGAGCATTTGGTACTTTCTCCATATCGAAATTGTAAACTCAACCAATCTGTCTAAAAATGCATTTATATACAATCTAAGTATATAGTCTTATAGGAATGAATCAGATAGGTATTAACTCTCATAATTTATTTTACTAGGTGACGTTTCGAAAACCTTACAGGTCCCATATTAGTAGCACGACTGAGCTGACGATAGTCTAACGCTTAAATCCGTTACAATTGTTTAATTCCAATGTGTAATAGCTGCGAAGGCATAAGAAATTATAACATAGTTGTATCTTTTGTAAATGAATTTGCACATAATATATTATATTAACGAGATTGTCAAATCGATTTAAACACTCTAAGGGTATTGATATCATGGCAATAACTTTAAACAGAAACAAAGATTAGAAAACAAAGTAACCTGTAAATGCATCTGGGGCCCTAGACAAGTGCCCAACGTTCAACGTTAACGTTAAACGTTAGGACCAAAATGTATGGGATGACAAATGTCAAATCCCATACATTTTGGTGCTAACGTTTAACGTTAATGTTGAACGTTGGGAACTTGTCTAGCCCCCCTGTACTGTTTATTATTTCGAATTGTTATATTGAATATTATCTATACTAATATAATAAAGAGGAAAGGTTTGTTTGTTTGTTTGGATTGAATAGGCTCAAAAACTACAGGACCGTTTTTAAAAATTCTTTCACCATTCGTAAGCTACATTATCCACGAGTAATATAGGCTATAAAATATTTAAAAAAAAATTTGGAAAAATTAGGGATCCGTGCGAAGCCGGGGCAAACGGCTGGTTTACGATAAAACCGTAATAGGTATTCGTTTGTCTCACTTTAAGTTAGTATTAAAACCAAATTCACAGCTCTGTTAACTGTCGAGTGAGGAGGCTGTGATTTGTCAGGTATCTAGGATCATCAAAAAGCGGCGCGCGCGCACCTCACATACACTGCGCCGTACTACTGCACTATGTTAAGCGATTGCAAATGTAGGAAATTGGAAACATATGAGATCAATGTTAGTAAGATATGGGTTATCAGGATTGTATTAACTAAACCAGTAAAATATACTATTATAGTAATACAAGTATAAATAAATATACTTACGTAATTATAAAATGAGAAGCATATAACTGATGTTTTGGTTCTTATGTTTCTTCTACTTGCAAAGTATAATATCAATAAGATTATTTTTATCTTACCATTATAAATCTCGGAAGAATTTGTTTAACAAGATCTGGTTGAATCTGAAACATCGATCAAAAAAACTAAAATCCCTTTTTAAGAATAATTACCTATACAAGTTAATGTTAAGGACCTAAGTTTTAATGTTTTTATAAAAAGCGTCACTTTCGGATTAACCATAGCAAATTTTTACCTATATTGTGTTTTCTTTATTGTTATTTTTGTTATACCAAGGGCAGGTAGATTCAAGACCTAGCAATGGCAAATGTGTGCATCTGTCTGTCTGTTACTGTCTCGATATCAGTTTGTTTGTGTTTATAAGATGTTTGATAACCTAGTTTTAAATGTTAGAAATGACATTATCGTTAATATTGTTAAAAGGAGATTAATGATATGTTTACTTGTGGGTGCGTTATTTTCTCAAAAAAAAATATTCAATCGATTTTTATAAGTAACTAGCTTCTACCCGCGACTTCGTCCGCGTGGAACTCCTTTTTTGCAGTCGGTTAAAAAGTAGCCTATCCTTTCTCAGGCTCCAGACATTCTTTGTGCCAAATTTCATTTAAATGGGTCCAGTAGTTTTAGCGTGAAAGCGTAACAGACAGACAGACAGAGATACTTTCGCATTTATAATATTAGTAGGGATTAAGTTTCTGCTTGTTTGTAACTAAATCACACGCTAAATATATTTACCTACTTATTTTTGCATTAAAATTCTTAAGATTATATACTACAGATTAATATGTAGTTAAACGCCGTGAACCAGTCTTTAATCTTTAGCATTAATCAATTAATCACTTAAGCGATATCTTGTTTTAATCATTGAGAACTCGCTGTAATGATCATCGGACATGAGAAGAATGAGAAATCATTTAAAATATAATCCTTTTCCAATTAAACAACCATAACTGATTTAATTCGCGATTAATAACTAACTGGCAGCGGTTGAGATGCCTGTAGAATCAATTTTTGATACTTTCCTAAAAATCATCTTTGCGTCTATTTAGTGAGCCGAAACATGATTTTTAGGCCGGAACCAGCCAAAACCGAAACTCCGGTCGGACACTACATTTTATTCCACATTTAACCGAAACTATAATCAAACCGAACATTCGGTTATTTTCTGTTTCAGGAAATAAACATTTCTCTGTCCGGCGCTTGTTGTTTTTGCCAAGATGTATATTATTATATCGCACGTTTGCCGGAACAACGTGACATATCGAAATGTTTTACCGCGTGAATTCAAATTTAAATATGTGCAGACTTAGAGTCTTTATTGGGGTAACAAAATATTCCGATGTGTTACGTTGTTCCGGCAAACGTACAACACTAGGGCAATATCACTATTGAATACCTTTAATGCTCGAGCCCATGAGGCAGACCTATTTGGCAGCAGCTGGTCTGCACTGCATAATCACATCAGACAGTTTCTTGATTTGTATTTTATGTAGGTTCTTTAAATGTTTGCAAAGTGATAATCAATTAGTTTTTTCTGTTTTTATATAAATTCCCTGATGAGCGTTTTGGACCATACTGGAAGCTTATCAGGCCTAAGTCTAATAAATAAATAAATAAATAAACGTGCTAATGTGTACATTTCTGTCCAGCGTGTCTCCCAACATATTATAGCATACCTAGTCTTATATGTCACTAGTGACCTAAGTAATCCTGACACAGTACGCCACACGCTCACGTCAAGATCCAGCGCTGTAGGCATGCGGATGCGTATGAGCAGCCTAATTGCTTATTATGGTATTACCGATTAAGGTAATTATAGAGAAATATTTAATTAACTCTTAACGTAGTGGCAGGAAGTCGAAGCTTTCGGAAGAGACTTTAGGGCTAATGAAGAAACGACGTGAAAACCCACCCGTCACTTCGTCAGAGAAACGGATTCTAAACCGAGAGATTAGTAAACGCGTACGACACGATCTTCGGTCCTTCAATACTCTTTCGATCGAAAGAGCGATCGAGCAAAACCGGGGAGCAAAAGTGTTTGTACAATCTCTTGGAAGAAGCCACCTGACGAAGTTGACCACAGAAATTGGAGAAGTCGTTGCTTCAAAGCCGGCAGTCCTAACCGAAGTGGAAAACTTCTATGGCCGGTTGTACGCTTCGCATGCATCTCGACCTGATCCCGGAAATGAGGATTCTAGAGCCACTTTAACACGCCACTACAGCGAAGACCTGCCAGAAGTCAGTATTGGCGAAATCGAGATCGCTCTTAGACAGCTCAAAAACGGAAAAGCCCCTGGAGAAGATGGCGTTACAACAGAGTTATTAAAAGCAGGAGGTAAACCTATACTTAGGGAGCTCCAAAAACTCTTTAACGCCGTCTTGTTTGAAGGAGAACTCCAGAGATGTGGAGTAGAGGTGTGGTCGTCTTGTTCTTCAAAAAGGGAGATAAAACCCTGCTGAAGAACTATCGACCCATTTCCCTTCTAAGTCACGTCTATAAGCTGTTCTCAAGAGTAATCACGAACCGTCTTGCGCGAAGATTTGACGAATTCCAACCACCGGAGCAGGCTGGGTTTCGGAGCGGATACGGCACCATAGACCACATCCACACAGTGCGGCAGATTATACAGAAGACCGAAGAGTATAATCAGCCCCTGTGTTTAGCATTTGTGGACTATGAGAAGGCCTTTGACTCGATCGAGATCTGGTCTGTTCTGGAGTCCCTGCAGCGATGCCAAGTCGATTGGCGATACATCCAAGTGATGAGATGTTTATACGAAGCCGCTACCATGTCCGTCCAAGTCCAGAATCAGCAAACAATGCCTATACCATTGCATCGCGGTGTGAGACAAGGGGACGTTATCTCCCCGAAATTGTTCACAAATGCAATGGAGGATATGTTCAAAACGCTGAACTGGCAAGGACGTGGCATCAAAGTAAATGGCGAGTACATCTCTCACTTGCGATTTGCTGACGATATCGTCATCGTGGCAGAAACGCTGCAGGACCTACAACAGATGCTGAATGATCTGGCTGACTCTTCTGTACGCATTGGCCTACGGATGAACTTGGACAAAACCAAGGTCATGTTCAATGAACATGTACTACCGGAACCAATTGCGGTACACGGCGCCGTTCTCGAAGTTGTTCAAAAATATGTCTACCTTGGACAGACATTACAGTTAGGTAGAAACAACTTCGAGGATGAGGTGGATAGAAGAATTCAGTTAGGTTGGGCAGCGTTTGGGAAGCTACGTCAAGTCTTCATATCGTCACTCCCACAGTGCCTGAAGACGAAAGTCTACAATCAGTGCGTCCTACCCGTCATGACATACGGAGCCGAAACGTGGACACTGACGGTACGGCTGGTTCACAAATTTAAAGTCGCTCAGCGGGCTATGGAAAGGGCTATGCTCGGCGTTTCTCTGCGGGATCGAATCAAAAATGAGGTGATTCGGCAGAGAACCAGAGTCATCGACATAGCCCACCGGATTAGCAAGCTAAAGTGGCAGTGGGCTGGCCATATTAGCCGAAGAACCGATAACCGTTGGAGTAAACGTGTTCTAGAGTGGAGACCGCGTCTCGGCAAGCGTAGTGTAGGACGTCCTCAGGCAAGGTGGAGTGACGATTTGCGTAGGATGGCTGGCAGGAGCTGGATGCGAGCAGCCGAAGATAGAGCAAAGTGGCGTGCAATTGGAGAGGCCTATGTCCAGCAGTGGACTGCGACGGGCTGATGATGATGATGATTTAATTAACTCTTATAAGCTCGTAATAAATTTAAATCGACATAATTTGTTTAATAACTTCTCATGCCTTCGCGGTTATTACACATTACAGATTCTAGGGTTAGACTTTCGTCAGGTCAGTCGTGCTGTATATATTTATAATTATAATCAATTGAATAATTAGATTACATTTGTGACCGATTGACGCCTACACTGAACATAAGTAGGTAGTTTTATTAAGGAACTGACGACAGAATAAAACAAATTGCGCAATAAATTTTTATCTTTACAATTTATTTAAAATTACCTCATACCTGCTCCTCGTGAACCTCTGCGGTATATAAACACAGCAATCTTTATACTAGAATTAGTTATATCTTATAATAAAAACAAACTCAAGAAAAACAAATACACGGACAATAAAATAACACATATTAAATATCACAATCATTCTTTACAGATCTAAAAACAAGTGGTAAAAGTTGGCATTGCTATTTACGAATAAAAATAAATTACTTATATGACATTTGTTTTAAATTCTGTTGTATTTCACAAAGTTGGGTCACAATTTATAGGTGTGAGATGAACATTTTATACAACAACAATAAACATAAATACCCTGATAAAAAAAAATTAAACATGAATTATGGTTTCGGATCGAAAACAACGGGCGCGCTTGGAACGACTACTGGAGTATCAGGGTAGTATATAGTAGAGGGGGGGTAAGATGTCTCCGGCCTGACTGAATGCTTCACTAAACTCTGCAGGAGGCTGTGCTGCTCCAGCAACAGCGTGTTCAAATGTCTCATCTCCTGATCAATCTTCTTCAAATTAAACGTGGTCTGATCAATCTTCTCCTGCATCCCTTTGATTTCAATGTTAACATTGCAGTCGTTTGCTTCAGGCGACTTCTTAAATTTTGGTGAGTATTTGTTTTTATACAGAACCTCTTGCACTGACTTGAAAGTCTTAATTTTGTTTAACTGGGCCAATTCGTAAGCAGCCATCATTATATCCGTTGGCAATCTCTTTTCCCTTGGATTTAATGGTTTCACACTAAGTATCGTTTTACCGGGTTCAGGTGATACTAATGCTGTTCTGTATACATATTTGTGGAGAAACCGGGGAAGCCAGCAGCTAAACATTCCCATTTCAACGAACAAAATAAGTTTGGTTTGGCGAACTAGTTTCGAGAGGCCAGCAGTTTTCCTCAGACCTTGGATGTCGTGGACGGCGATACCGACGAGCAGGTTCATTAGGATAATCGTCACAAACATAACAAATAGAATAAATATTATTTGAGACGAAATTTCAAAAAGTAGGGGTGGGTCATCTTTCAAAGGGTCGTTGATAAGAATACTCAAATTTAGCTCTCCAGCCATCATGGCTAATGTACTGATAAAACCCATTAAAGGGTTTGAAAACATTTCTTCGTTAGGAAATATGACGCAGAAGCAAATACTGAAACCAAGTAACAGGCAGATATAAGCAAGTAGTAACTTTAAGAATTCCTTTAAAACTTTCTGATACATTGCCACGTAATCACCAAACATTGGAAGTTGTCCCATTAGCAACATCAAGTTGGTCCACGCTCCCAAAACGGCGTAACCCCCAACGTGGTTTTGCCAGCTGTAATCGTTATCGAAGTTGTACAAGAAAAATACAGAACATAACACAAACCATTCCATCAGATTTTCAAAGGTGCTCACGTATTGATAAATGCTCGAGTAACCTGTTATACCTGTCAGTTTTCTTACTATTTCAAATGACGTAATAGCGATTAGCACCCATTTTTCAAATTCGATTGGATTGTCGTCCAAAATATCACCGAGCAGCGATTGTTTCTGACAGAGTTCGTTCGGCACACCATACTTCTTTGAATGCTTTCCTTTGCAAGTCTTTACTACTGCTGTCAATACATACGTGGACAAAAACAAGACGAACAAAAGACAGAAGATGAGCCTGGCTAAATAAAACTTTCTTATTTTTCCCCATTTCATAAATAGAAATGCAGCACATAGCGGATGTTGCAAAACGTCCTTCTGACCTTCGTCGATTAAACTGTTTAGATAGGTAATCTCGCGGGGATATGAAAATTTTAGTAATCTTCCGAAATCGAACTCAATTTGAACTTCTTCATTACTTTCTGTGGAGTGGCTGAGTGATATTCCACAGTCCATATTATGTTTAAGAATAGCAAGGGACTTCGGGGATTTTCTTGCGATAACGCTTAGAGCTGTATGACCTTTTTTCGATTTAGATGTGACGTCAGCACCGAGAAATATTAATGTTTCGATACACGGTGTCAGTCCATCTATGGCTGCAATGTGTAGAGGGGAATATCCGTACACGTCTCTTTTATTTATGTGCGCTCCCCAACTAGATAACATATCGATTATATCACACGCACGCTCTGAGCGCGTTATTGCAGCATGTAATGGTGTTCTTTTGTCGAAATCTTCCGCATTCGCATCAGCATTGCCGTCTCTAAGTAAAACTTCGACGCATTCTAAACTAGCAGATCTAGCAGCGAGATGTAAAGCAGATAGTCCTCTATAGTTTTTTATATTGGCCTTTGCCCCTTCAGATAGCAGCATTTCCACACATTCCGGGTACCCTCTAGCAGCTGCAAGATGTAATGCCGTACATTCTTTATCTCTTTGCTTCGTTCCTCCATTGACAGGGATTTTAGTTTCTTTTAGTAAATAAGCTAGACATCGGGTCGCTCCCAGTTCCGCCGCTAGGTGCAAAGCATTCAAACCACCAGATGTTGCGTATGATGGGTCCACGCCTTTTTCTATAAACAATTCCATACATTCAACCGCATCACACCGCACTGCACAATGCACGAGGTTATCCTCGCAACCTGCCCTCTGCACTACAGCATGCAAAGACGCTCCATTAGCGGTTAAGAGTTCGACCGCTTCCAAAGAGTTACCAAATGCAGCGCAGTGTAGAGGAGCAAAGTATTTTGGAGCAAAATCTGGATCAGCCCCTCGAGAAAGTAGGAAAGTCACCGCTTTAACCGAACCGCTAAAGGCAGCCAGATGTATAGCCGTGAGGCCCAGCGGCTCAGCAAAGTGAATATCGGCGCCTGCATCTAATATCATCGGCAGCAACTCATAGCGAGTTAAAAACGCAGCCCACAGAAGTGTAAGATTAACAACTCCGTCCGGAGCCGAGCAGATGTGTTCAGAAATGTTATCAACAGTGATTAATCCACATTCCACATCATCGAAAAATCTCCCAGCGCCTAGGGTAAACGCTCGTAAACACAAGTTTCGTCTCACGGTGTCTTCTGTCAACTTGGCTTCGGGATCGGAAGCTAGCACGTCGAAGCTCTGGTACGTATTCGGGCCAACTTCGGCGGGCGGTGCAGGACCGACGAATAAGTATTCCTTGGTTTTACCAGGTTCTCTAGCAGTCTCGAGCAGATCGAGGCTTTTGAGATATCTGTAGTTGCCATTGAGTGGGAATTCCTCAGCTTCTCTGGTTCTCGAGCTGAAGCTGCTCGTCAGCCGGGATCGGTTGGAGGTCGGCGTGTACGGCGCCGACGGCACCGGCGACGACCAAGCCATTTCGCGGTAACCGAAGTTGTCCATTACTGAACCGAGACTGACGACGTTCGCTATAGCATTATCTCTTATCACGTTTGTTTTGGAGTCAACGCGTCTTTTTGACGAGATGATTTATGATGCTATTTTTATATAGGTGCTATGATAATTTTAATTAATGTAAATTCATCATCAGAGATAACGTGATGTAATGGTAAGTATTTTTTTATTTTATTGCAAGTACCATTTCAAAGCATGGTTAAAAGATAAACACATAAAAAATATATCCAAATGATAGAAATGGGTACAGTTTCAATAATTAAAATGGATTACACAGGCTTTGGAAGTTTCAGGAACAAGACAAATATTATTGTGGAATAATAACTAAAATTTTAGCATAGTCATGTTCAAACAAATATATACTGAAACATTATGACCATAAAAATGTGATAATCATAGGGAATTAGATATATGTATCTTTCTTTAAATAATCCTTTGTAAAGTCTTCTCTGTAAAGTTACATATTTGTAAGGTTGTTGTATGTCATTATATGTATTATTGTGATATAAACGTTTCTGACAGAACATCAACCTCCTCGCTGTTTGCGCACGCTACATGGCGACAAATATTTACACGCTGCGACTTGGAAATACAGTTGGACAAAATACACAAAAGTACTTGTTAGGAGTTTTATGTTTGTTAATAAAACTGTACCTTATATTAATTTACAAAAATTAAGAAAAACATAAATTATAAATAGAAATGACACATAAACGTTGAAGTTAAAAGCAGAATAATATAAGTACCTATATTATTCAACTCTAGTAAAACTCCATTGTAAAAAGTCCACTAAAATTTTCTATTCTGAAGGTAAGTGACTGTTTAAAAATGTATCTGGAGGCATCAAAGTATTTCCGACTAAATATATATTTATATATATATAAAAGGTATCGTAGTTTCGATCGCTGCTGAACTAAACCTCTTTTTCGAAGTTAACACTATAAGTTTGTACACTAAAATAAACAAAAAAAATATAATAAATTTATGATAAATATTTTTCCGACTGTAGTCTTCATCTCAGTTGACATTTCATTTCTCCTGTGGACATCTCTTTGTCAATTTTTCCTAGTCATTATTTGCAAACATGTGAGTTGTCTCACCTGATTACACGTCACTTAGTACATCCTAATAACTATTTATTTACGCAAATCTAAAGAAATATTCGAAAACAACATTCTCACTTCTCACTAAGAGAATTTTGTTAGTAAGTATATTATATAAATGAAATACCTATCGGGGTGCGTACTTATGACCAATGGAGTAGAAATAAAAATTTAAGATGTTAGATGATTATGGAAAAGTTAGTTGCCATGGAAACGGCTGGATCGTGGACAATTGAGGCAACAGTTGTATAAAACAAGCCCGCGACTTCGTCTGCACATGATGAGTACTTTACGCAATATCGTTATAAAATAAAGCCTATATACTATTCTGATGTATTATAACTTATATTATTGGAAAGTTTCAACATCAATTAAGTAGTTTTTGCTTTAAAGAGTAACAACATACGATTTCGCCTTTATAATATTAGTATGATAACTGATATAATAGCCGTTTAATAAAGCCTGAGTGTACATAAACTAGACCTATGACAGTGTCAATGTTGCGAGGCCGCTATCTCGATCGACGTTACCCCCGGCCGGAGTTGAACCGACGACCGTGAGCGAGCGGTCGCGCGTGCCGGGCCCACGTCGTATCCGATTACAGGGAAAGTATTTGAAATTATTATTTACTTTCAAGTATTTTCATATCCTATTAAACGAGCAATAGTTATTTACACTTACAGAGCTGGTCCGTATTCGACTTTTGAAGTATCCCCGGGGAACTTTGTAATTTAATTATAGGTAGGTATACTTTTATATATTCATTTATTCCTCAACAATCACCCATTGTAATTACATTGTTGAAAAAATGGACGTCTAGACCGACGTTTTGACTATTTCATTCTTTCACTGGAACGGGACTAAAAGTTATCGTTGGCTCTAAGCTTTTTTTCAGCGAAAGGTAATATTTAAATCTGGGTTCAGGTTTTGATAAGGCATAATAATTATTTAATTTACCCTTCAGTCGTTTTGAAGTCAAAATGTAATATTTGTAAAAGGTTTTAGGTTAACCGATTACAAGAAAACAGGCGTCTTCAAAAATATTTTTCGTTCCAAATTGGCTGTTTTATTATTAAGAAGCATCAGATAACAAATCTGACAGGCGACAGAGCTTCTTCAAACAATTCATGATAAATTCCAGATGGTTTGCATTCCACGAAATATATTACAAATAACATGCAAATGCATCAAAGAAAGTACAAATACCTAACTTATTGTTATTATTATTTTTCCGTAAGGTCAAGAGCAATAACTGGTCACATTTTATAAGTTGGAAACAACTATTAACGGATTTAACTCGCGTATTTTTATTTTATTTTATTAGCTGACGTTTCGGATTCTTTACAGTTTCCATAATCGTAGCACGACTGAGCTGACAATAGTCTAACGCTAAAGAATCCGAAACGTCAGCTAATAAAATAAAATAAAAATACGCGAGTTAAATCCGTTAATAGTTGTTTCATTCCAATGTGTAATAACCGCGAAGGCATCAGAAATTATTTTTATAAGTTGTTAAACAAAATATTATTATCGGTATCTATTTAGCGTATTTTTTCTGTAATACTCGTAGCTAAAACGTATTTTGGATATGAGGAGGTAAACTAAGTATATTATTTTTTATTTGCCTTTCAGCGCTTCTCAGAAATCCATTATCATCATAAATAGATAAGTAAAAAATCTCTTATCAAATTTCACACGTTGGAATGAAACATTCCTTTCAATATTGAATAACCGCGAAGGCATCATAAAATTATTTTATTAAATTAATATTATGATTTTCAAGAGAATGAAAAATAAGTTAATTTAATACATAATAAAAAAGAATTGTAAAAATAAAATCACAAGTAGGTCAACTCAAAATATATTTTTTTTCAGAAGCAACGAAAAAAGTTTTATTCAATTTCTATATTTGACCGATTCAAAATATATTATTGTTTATTGGTGTTGCATTTTATTTTTCCCGTGTATTTATTTGCTAAATAACCCTTATGTATAATTAAATATTGTCAATTAAAAGTGTGTTTCACACGTCCAACGTATTAAGATACAATATTGATGATATATTAATTGCAATCAGAAGGCAGATGTTAGATGATCATACATCATGTATCAACATCATGATTAATGATTACCTATATGATCTAGGTAATCAATTAAAAGGATATTTTATACTAAAATGCAGGCCTCATTTCTGACGAAACGTACATCTGCTAATATGAACGAACACATTGCAAAACATTCTACTTACGGTTGCAAAAAAATATATTATAAAAAAGGAAAAAAAATGGGGAAAAAAACAGTAACTACTTGTTCTATAATATATATTTATAGACATTTATAGTTATTAGTATTAAAATAATATTAATAGAGACAATCTATGAAACAATCTATAAATTTTATCCACGACACAGTTATGTTACAAAAAATAACAGGCTCTTTTTATTTATTCATATATTTATTTTTAATTAAAATATTTAGCTAACTGGTAACACCAAGAGCTGACAAACCTATTTTCACTTCACATTTCGATGTTGAATACTTCATTTAAGTAGGTAATTCTTTCCTCTTCATTTGAGCACAGTATTAAGTACCTACTATCCAAGTGTACCTATAAGTTAGGTTTAGACTTAGTAACCGTACTAGATCTATAAATAGCCTAGGATCAGATACGTCGCGTCGCGCCGCTTGCCACCGACATGCTAAGTTATTAATAATGTTAATTTGCGATACCTGATTAACAACCGGTACTGACTTACTATGTGATACTAGCTCTCCAAGGCTTCGTTTCCTTTATTTTTAAGGGATAAATATTAAAGACACGTATGTGCTATTAGAATTGTATATTAATAACAAGTGTGTGTTTTGATGCAATGAGGGCCACCGCGTGTCAGAAATCCGCTAGTGTAGAATGAGGTCCAGCTGTCATGTTCCACCAATGAGAGGCAAGCTACTGGCTCGTGATTGGTGGTACATGACAGCACTGAATTAGGTACTAATACATGTTTTTTTTTGTTACATAGCGACGTTGTTCGTTAATAATATAACTTTCATTCGAATATAATTACCATCAATGATGTTACTATAATATTTTTTAGATTAAATTAAGTAAAAAATTTAATTCTACTTTGGACCGTGTGTCTCTCGCAACAGTTGAAATTTTAGCAGAAATCATTTGTCGTTGTATTGGCAGTTGATATAACTGTATGCTTATTTAATAAATCTTAACATTATAATATTATTAATAAATTATATACTTAATATAATATTATTGGTAATTAAGTGAATGATATTCCACATTTTCAAACTACCTGGCAACATTATCATAGCAACATTAAGAAAAAAAGATGTTGACTATGACGCAACTATGCCAGGTCTTGTCTCTATGGTTTTCAGAAAAAAATCGAGCTAGAGGAATGTTAATACCTATTTGTTGTGACTTTTTCTAATAAGAAAAGTGAGATTAAAAAGGTATTACACGCATCATTCTTTTGACAAATAACGTCTAAAGTAATATTAATTTTCAATTTATTATTTTGACATAGTGAGCACAAAACACATGTTCTCAAACCCGATGAAAACATGTGAACCCGCGGGCAAGTTCATCGGCCGAGCAAAGGTGAGGAGTGCCCGGAATAATCTCACTTCATAACAAACATCCTGAACGTCTGTTTTTCTTTGTATTTGGAAATAACTCACCTAATGTGGGTGTTTTGTGACAGCTAGTCTAGCTTTAACTTTCATTAATGATCAGCGGTTCGCCCCGGCTTCGCACGGATCCCTATTTTTATTTCAAAATATTCTATAGCCTATGTTACTCGTGGATAATGTAGCTTTCAAATGGTGAAAGAATTTTTAAAAACGGTCCTGTTGTTTTGAGCCTATTCATTACAACCCAACAAATTTTTCCTCTTTATAATATTAGTACCTATAGATAAAGTATTGGGTAAAAAGAGTTGGATAGAAAACCCTACTTATCGCAGTCATTGATTATGAAAAAGTGGATATTGGAATGAAACAACTATTAACGGATTTAACTCGCGTATTTTTATTTTATTTTATTTGCTGACGTTTCGTGAATATGTTACTAGACGTACAAAAGTGTGCCATAAAATATTGCATTAATGCAGTCATTTTACCTATTTGATTGATTTAAAAATAGTTCCAAGAAAACAATTAGGTACCTTAAATAATATAACATATTTAACTCGCGTACGTTAATTAAATGCTAATGTCTCGAACAAGAGCTGATTAGTTTTCGAAACATCAACATAAAATCAATGTTGATTAAGTTATAATTTTAAATTCCAATGTGTAAAAACGTGTAAAGCATTAGAAATGACTATAAAAACATTTCATTGGTACGTTACACAGCACTTCATATTATTTGTTCTCATAGTCGTACCTACATTGTTTATAAAAACATAAATACATGCGCACGTACAAACAAACCGCAAGGCGATGTTTTAAAAACAAACAATCGATTGTAAATCGGCTGCAATCAAGACCCAACATTCCGATACGTATTGTTGTTCGTATGTACAGTCAGCCGCAGTAACTGATGTGTAATGTAATATATTAATTACTAGCTTCTGCCCGCGACTTTGTCCGCGTGTAACTCCTCCTTTTTTGAAGTCGGTTAAAAAGTAGCCTATGTCCTTTCTCAGGATCCAGACTTTCTTTGTACCAAATTTCATTTAAATCGGTCCAGTAGTTTTAGCGTGAAAGCGTAACAGACAGACAGACAGACAGAGTTACTTTCGCATTTATAATATTAGTAGGGATTTACTCTATTTAAGTTGCAACATGTAATTTAAGGGGCATGTAGGTACATTTAACCTGGATACTGTTATCTTGTTTAACCTTAATGTCAAATGAACCCCACGGATATGGATAGGTATGACGAATATGGTTTATCGAGCCCTTATAGTACAATTGGCACAAACACGAGAGTCATGTAAGTACAAGGATTAAAATGCGCACCTAAATATTTTGATATTGTTTTAATTAGCATTTTTTCCATAACTATCAACCATGTTAACCTAACCTTCTTTCAGAAATATTTTTTTTTTATATCTGTGTCTCAAATCAAACACTTAACCATTGAGGTTTTGTGTAAGACATAATTGTGGCCGACTGTACCTACGTACTTTGCTATTATTAAGGGAATAAAGGTTTTGATTGATGACCGAAATATTGCACATTAAAGGTTTCGCTCCTTTCATATTAGTTGCGTTTCGTAACTTTCCTAACATAGTAAGAAAATAAACTTTTTGAAGTGAAAACTTCTTTAGCGGCGCAGAGCACTTTTTTTTTGTATGGGTAAAAACTTTCAAAATCGCGTCAGGGTCACGTGAAGCCTCGCGTCAGGGTCACGTGATGCTGATCGAAAATGCGTAAGATCGAGGGGAAGGGAGAGGAACAAGTATCTCCCACTCTTTCTACCGTGCCTGAGTGTGCTACTCCGTTTTTTTCTTGCCAAATAGGTACCTACCTGCTGAATAACGACCTACTGGTCAAATGTTTAGTGTCTTTGATGGCGAAGCTGGAGGTTATGAGTTCGAATCCCTCGAGGGACAGATAATTGTGTGAAATGTAGGTACGAATATTCTGGAAGTTAAGTAATATTACTATAAGATCTCTGAAGTCTGATCTGGGAAAATTAGGCGTAAATTCACATTGTACGGAGTTGACCGTGTCCGATCTTACCAGAACTCACCCTAATTTATTTGCTATTTGATTAGTGCAATTACATACAATTTGTAAAATGTAGGATAGCTCCTGAAATATCGTATCAATTAAACGGGTAATGCTCTCTTGAGAGGGTTTATTAATTAACGGTTTCTGCAGATGCACTAATTGCGGAATCACGAGGGAATGGTTAAAATGCTATCAAATGCGAAATAAGTGAATAGTTTATAACATCCTAGGATACTAAGTAATACTAGATTGCAAAACTTAGTAGGTAGGTAGGTAGTCTACATATCTGAGGCCCTGATTACGAAACCGGAGGTTGCGGGTTCGAATCCCGCTAGGGGCAGATGTCAATGTGATGAGCACTGGCATCTGTACCTGAGTCTTGGATGTCTTATATGTATTTATGTATATTTATCCGTTGTCTAGTACCCATAACACAAGCTTTGCTTAAAATGGGACTAGATAATTGGTGTGAATTGTCCAAAGATATTTATTTATTTATTATTTAAATATATAAGTATAGTCCATAAATATTTCATTCACATTATGATAGATTTCGTTTTTTTTAAAAAAAATCTAAGGTGAAAATGTGTCAAATTCAAAGACAATATCTTAAGAATATAGCAATAGGTTCTTTATGACATTTCGGGTTTTTTTTCTTGTAAAGTTTACCCCATAGTGTGAAAAGAGGGTAAAAAGTGTAATCTCAAACAAATTTATCCATTTGTAAACTAATGTACATACCTGAAGATCAATTGAAACCATTTTTTATAAAAAATTTAATCATAAAATATTTTTTCATTATTATGAAAGAAACATGTAAATTCAATTAGTTACAAAACAATAAAGACTACTTGAAGTAGGAACTTACAAAATAAAAGTTTAGTACCTTTTTTTATGTACGAATAGTAATCGTACCGTATCGGAAATGCTCCGAAAACCATTGTATTGTAAAGTAAGCAGCACGCGCCACAACACGGCGACAGCTCTACGGATGAATTATACACACATTAGACTATGATGTAATAACCATAATAATGCACTTTGATATGTTATGTATTTATATGAAAACTTGCTAGTTTTCACATAAATATATAACATATCAAAGCTCGCCCGGGCTTCACATGGATCCCTTTTTTTTATAGCCTACGTCACTCGGGAATAGTTTAGCTTACCAACAGTTAAAGAATGTTTAAAATTGGTCCAGTCGTTTAGGAGCCTATTCATTCCAAACAAATATTTATTATATTAGTATAGTAAAATTGGAACGGAACAACTATAACGGATTTATCTCGCGTATTTTGTTTTATTGTCTAACGTTTAGAAAACTTTACAGTTCCCTTATTCGTAGCACGACTGAGCTGACGATAGTCTAACGCTAAACTGTAAAGTTTTCGAAACGTCAGCCAATAAATAAAATACGCGAGTTAAATCCGTTATAGTTATTCCAATGTGTACCTATAATTTATGAAATTTTAGCATTAATTATTACTTTAATTATACGTACAAAATGGTTTTATATGAATAGAAAGTCTTAGGAACTTCGAAATCGACTTCATATTAAAAAAAAACTGCAATCCAAACCAATTTTGATTTCATTGGGTTACATCATTAAGTAAGTAAGTATATTAATTAAATGTCATTGAGACTGAACGCTTATCAAATGGATTAATAAGGCTTCAGTTCGTTTGACCGCATAAATCGTCGTTGGGTTCATTTTAGTTGAGTACCGCTAGAATGACAAATTCGAAACGTCAGCAAATAAAATAAAGTAGCGAGTTAAAAGTATTATAGATGAATTTCAAAATATAAACAATTATATACAAACAATGTCATATTATATTATGTTATGTACAAAAGTCCCCATTCAATTGCCTGCTTCGAATACGAAAATTATAAATCAAAAAGCAGCATTAAATTCATTAACTTGACTTGTTATAAATAAGTAGGAAATATGAATAAATCATGGATTTATTTTTTTACTTAGAGACAGTTTGGAAATATATTTTACCTTTTCACAAGTACATAATTCAATTAATACACACTGTATAAAGTTGTTATTAATGATACATTTGTAACACATTCATGCTATCAGTACTTTTTAAATCAAGGCTTTATTAATAAGATTATGAAACCTTATATGCCTTCCAATCACTATCTACTTAGTACAGATTTACTTTTTTCCAGATATTCCAATTTTATAGAAAATTGTTTTCGGATCATTTGCATTAAATTATATTTTTGTTCCTTCTTATACATAGCATGTATTTGGATAGACAATAGGAAATAAATAACTTACTATGCACTTATGTACTGTATATAATATGCTCTGCTTTAAATACATATTTAAACATTAGAAACATTGAAAAAAAAAAATGTTGTCTTTTAAAATGTTCCGGTTAAGGAAAGAAACAGCTAGTATACGTACAACTTTTTCTCAAACCCGATGAAAAATACTTTTTGCATAATGCTTCTACAAATTTAATAATACCTAATTCAGTGATTCATGCGAATGAAAAAAAAAACATAAATTACTGAAAGAGGCTTATGTTCTACGATTTACAAATTCTGAACCTTTACTCAACAATTTCTCTATTAGAGAGTTATTTTTCGATTTGCCGAAGTAAATAAAATCAGTCAGCGTCTTTACTTCTGTTTTTGTTTCAACGTTCAACTTGGACTCGAGCGTAGCGAGCGAAAGGTTTATGAAAGATTCCCAAATATTTTCAATATCGTTTCTGTCATGAGTTACCCAGTCTCTTATGGCTGCAACTAAAGGTTCAAAATGTACGGAAAGTACAACGTTAGTATTATTATCAAATGCTCTATTCACAATATCTAGAAGTAGCCTGCTAGCTTTAGTCTGAGATTTGATTGTGTCGTCAAAAGTATTCACATGCCTATGTCTTTGAGTGATAGCAGATCGTAATACAGATATTGCTTCTCGAACTTCATTTAATTCCACATTTTCAATGTCGTCTACTTTTTTGCCTAACACGCTTAAAACTTCCGAGCTTAGAAAATTCTCAAGAATTTCATGCTTTGTCTCCCATATTTGCGCAATTTTGTGAGTAAAATATTTCAATTTGTCGTCATACAATTTTAACAATTCGCTGAGAAGGATAGCAAAATAATCTGCGTACGATGGGTACGGCCGACACACAAGGAATCTACGGCAAATATATTTCATTTCTTCTTTTCTATCGTTATCATTGTAAGCAAAAATAGCTTCTGTCAGTGAATGCCTTTCTTCTTTTGTGGTTGTTGGGGTATTTGCTAAAATTTCGTTCAGGAAACTTTTTTCAATACTAAGTAGTAAACTATTAGACACGTCCATTACGTCTAACAGCATATATTCCACATCTATTTCTTGTTCAGGATTTTGCTTAGCTAAGAAATCAAAGTGACTGTCTACTTTTTCAATAAAAACACGACATCCTTTTTGAACCATACCTGTAATTATGCTTTCTGGAATTTTATCATCAAATCTTTTTATTAAATATTCTTTTATCGCTTGTAAACTTATAACTCCTCTTTCTTTAATATGTTCTTCGTATATTGCTAATGGTGATTTTTCTTTATCAGCCTTTCTAAAAGATTTAAATGGCATAAGTGCTTCCAGTAATCTGGTAATAGTGTGAGAATTTGGTCGTAGAACATTTGAACTTAAAAATGGGTTCAAAATGGAATCGTCTCGTAAAAACTTTTTCTCTATTTTTTTCATTAAATTTGGGTTCACTCGAATGTTACCTTCTAACACCAAATCTTGACTTTGTGATAGATTTATTACTGTAAGCAAAGGCAACTTCTAATTTTCATTATATGTCAGATATAGGTAGTTAACTGTATTTAGTTAAATTTACAGGTTCATATTAAACTAAATAGAGTACTAAAGTAGTACAATTATAAAGATGTTACAAATTAAGTAGGTAGGTAGGTATTAAATTCTGAAAATAAGTCTTACCCAAAAATAAACTTAAACAAATACAAAACATGTTCAGAAATATTAAGAACAAAACTGCTATAAGAATTATACTGACGATTATATCGCAAACTTAATTATTACGTCAATTAAATTTTATAGTTGATAGAGTTTTAGAACTCATAAATATCCAATAACCTAGTGTAATATAATATGTACCTACTGTAATAAATAAAATTTTGTATACTCAGAAATTTCAATCCCTACTAATATTATAAATGCGAAAGTAACTTTGTCTGTCTGTTACGCTTTCACGCTGAAACTACTGGACAAATTTAAATGAAATTTGGTACAAAGAAAGTCTGGAGCCTGAGAAAGGACATAGGCTACCTACTTTTTAACCGACTGCAAAAAAGGAGGAGTTCCACGTGGACGAAGTCGCGGGCAAAAGCTAGTGTAATATAATTTACTATATCTATATCCTAATTTGTTAATAGGCTGAGATCGAGAGAAGTACTTTTAGCGAACCAAGTTCGTTTTTACTTACACGAAAGAGATATATATGAAACAAATAGACGTGACCTTTAAAAGTCATTTAAATACATCCACGTCATGACAACGTATTTAAAAATTTATTCAACAACGTATCACAAAAGCATTCCTCGATGCAAAACATCACCATCGTCGCCTTAATATGGCGTAATAGCCAATTGTTTTAAAAGTACGCTTTTAAGAAAACACTTGTCTATTCGTCTTATTTCTTTACCATAAGAGTAAGCGAGATGAAATAGTTTCACGAGTTAAAGCTTATTTTTAAAAGGGTTAATAGTGTGTATAAATAATCAAGGCTCGCGTAGGCGACTACTTCCGCGTTGTCCTCGGAGACAGTGTCTTGTTGTGACTAGGTATAATTATTTCTTTAAAAAAAACACCATTGCTGGATTTCGATCTATGCATATTCCCGCAACCTAAGTCAAGATTAATAATCTTTCAGATGTAACGGAAGACGGCAAATACTCTTGAACAGATATCTCATCAATAAAATATGGTAGGTAGGTATATATGTATACAATCCCACTGTCACACAATTTGCAGAATAAATTACTAACCCAGGTTAGTAAATTTATAATTAACTAGCTGTGCCCGCTACATCGTGTCCGTGGAATAGTAATTCTTCATAAGGCTTCATATTTTCCCCGTTTTTTACACATTTTCCACTGTTTCTTCGCTCCTATTGGTCGCAGCGTGATGTTATATAGCCTAAAGCCTACCTCGATAAATGGTCTATCCAACAAAAAAATTCATCAAATCAAAAAAAATAATTTTCAAATTCGAACCAGTAGTTCCTGAGATTAGCGCGTTCAAACAAACAAACATACTCTTCAGCTTTATAATATTAGGATAGATTTAATAAAAATCCCACTGGAATTACTCCCTGCACATTGTCAAATATTCTGTTGACAAATAGGTACTTAATTTAATTAACAACAAATGTGTCGCCGTTTGTTTGTGGCGTGTCTTAAGGAATCTCTCCGGTAGGCAAGAAGCGGGGCATATCTCTGGAATTATGCGAATCCACTCGGAAATAGCGCATAGCGCCACAATTCAAAGCACCCGCTGCAAATGCAACGACACTAAGATGGATTACGCTAAATACGTTGTGGGCGAAAGACAGCAGGCGATATGTAAAGCAATTTTTCTGTCCTCCGGCCGGAAAGCGCCAACTTTGTGGCCGCTAAGCTAAATGAAATTGCCGCTTTCTGGCTTCGTCGAACAGAAAAATAGTATACTGACCCCGGCCAGTAAAATAAAAAAGCCTCAGATCACATTTTTGTCAACCTCGGCTTCGCCTCGGACGACAATTACATGTGATCTGAGACATTTTTTATTTTACTGGCCTTGGTGCGTAATGTACTATTCAAATAGAGAATCGGTAAGAAATTGTTTTATGTCGGGTTATTGTTAAACTTAGTTTGGAATGAGGAACCTATACATTCATTGATAGAAGGTGGTACTTAGTATATTTTTTTTCCTATTTTTCAAACAACGAAAAAAACGGAGGTTCTCAAGTTGGAGGGAATAGTTTTTCTTTTTTTTTGTTTATTTAACACGCATAACTTTTTATTTTTAATTGGAAAATGAGTCTGTAATCGGAGATAACCACCATGTTACTCTTAAGAAATTGGGAAGGGTCAATACTAGACTGTTTTTTTTCACGAATCTTTGTGATATAGGTACCTACATAGATTTTTTTTTGAGCTTGTGTCGTTGTTATAATATAGGTATACCTATATAAAAAGAAGGGGAAATTCAATTATATAATATATACGCAAGTGACGTGACGTACATAAGTGACGTGTGACAATAAGTAAGCATAGATCCCCGCTAGCCTACTGTGACGCGTCCGGTGCGTCACTCCGCGTTAACGCGTCATCGCGGCCCTAACTCTCCGTCACGACGGTTTACCGGACATACTGACAGCGACTTTATATAAGCCGGCTTAATATGCACAGATTACAATCTTAGCTAAAAGCTGCAGCTTAGTATAGACCAAATTGAAACTGGTGGGACAGGAGTCAACTTTGATCATCTTGGGTCAAGAAATAGTGTGGAGATGCGTAAAGTTTTTCAGCTAATTATAAAACTTAAGACAAAACCGTGCCACGCGGTAGAAAATTAATTTAAAATGTAGTGGACTGTATTGACTATAGGTTATGAAAATTGGGTTACGTGCCTAACTGAATTAACCATGATGCCTTGGACCTAATAAGGCGTAAGTCTTAGTGCCTTTTACTAATGAGGAAAAATAACAGAGTTCGAGAACAAATCATTGTTTTCAGAATGAATTGCTTGTAATTTCTGATGCCTTCGCGGTTATTACACATTGGAATGAAACAACTATTAACGGATTTAACTCGATTTTTGTTTGTTTGATTATTTGCAGTTTCCATAATCGTAGCACGACTGAGCTAACAATGGTCTAACGCTAAAAAAATATTAAATTATTATAATAATATAATAATTTCTGATGCCTTCGCGGTTATTGCACATTGGAATGAAACAACTATTAACGGATTTAACTCGCGCTTTTTTTTTGTTTGCTGACCTTTCGGATTATTTACAGTTTCCATAATCGTAGCACGACTGAGCTGACAATAGTCTAACGCTAATGTCAGCGTTTACTATCGTCAGCTAATAAAATAAAATAAAAATACGCGAGTTAAATCCGTTGATAGTTGTTTCATTCCAATATTATAATAATAGCCAAGTTGAATCGTGCCCCTAATCCTAGGTCCCAGTGCTTTCAACGCCGACTTTGTGCATTGACCTAGAACACCTAGTATTAGATTAGTAATTAAATTATCAATCATAAACGAGTTATGTTCGATAATTGCAGCTAAGTGTGGCAAATTAATGCTGCATTTCTTGCACGATGCAGTTTAAGTTAAATAAAATTATGTTATCTATGTAAAGGTATTATCTAATATAAGTAAGTACCATAATATACTCGTATTACAGGCAAAAATTTTAAGTATGAGAATTTCATAGCACAAAATAAAAAACTACCTATGCCTATATAGTGAAATTGTAATATTATTATACTGAAAAAATTATACCTCATTGAGTTTATTCTCGATTCTTCTCAAGAGGTTTTTTTTGCTGAATCGAAAAAAAATATTAATTTTAACGTTGACATTCATAAGTGCCTGTAAGAGCCTAGCCTGGATAAATTATTATTTGAGTTTGAGTTTGAGTTTATGATATACTAGCTTCTGCCCGCGACTTCGTCCGCGTGGAACTCGTCCTTTTTTGCAGCCGGTTAAAAAGTAGCCTATGTCCTTTCTGAAGCTCCAGACTTTCTTTGTACCAAATTTCATTTAAATCGGTCCAGCAATTTTAGCGTGAAAGCGTAACAGACAGACAGACAGACAGAGTTACTTTCGCATTTATAATATATAGAGCAATAGAGCAATAGAGCAATAGAGCAATATAGAGCAAAGAGCAATAGAGCAAAAGTCCCAACCAAAACGACTAAAAATCACTATCTCAATTTAGTTATCTGCCTACTGCCTACCCCCTAAGAACGATGGCGTGATTATTTATAGCCTATGTCCATTTCTAGGTTATCATCTATTACCATGACAAATTTCATCAAAATCCGTTCAGCCGTTTAGGCGTGAAAGAGCAACAGACAGACAGACAGACAGACAGAGTTACTAACGCATTTATAATATTAGTAGGGATTTTCATGATATAGGTATGAGATGTCAGTCTAATCGTGGGCGATTAAAAATCTGGTTTAAGACCACCTGTCTCATTTTAGCAACTAGTTTTGTTTGTCTGAATTTTAAAGTTTAGAAAATAAAGACAAAGAAATTATTATTACGTAATTTGGTCAACAATTTCAATGTTTTTTTTTTATTTTATATTCTGATATTTATCGATTAATATTATTGAATCTTTTTACCATTATTATCCACGCTGATTTTTGTTTATCAATTGATAGAATTGTTAAAATAAATTATTATTCCATCTAGTATTTATATTACAAGCAATAAATTAATATGAATAACGTTTAGTACGAGTACCTAAGCCTCCAAGCGACTCTTTATCCCAAAGACATTTCTCGTTATCTCGTTACAAAGTATAATTAAAACAGTTTGTGAACAGAAGCCGATCAATATGTTAATTATATTCCGAGAAAAAAAAGTAAAAGCACTTTAGAATAATAAATCAGTGTGGTCTTATGCCGGCGGACGATATAAGAACGAGATGTTTTATATTGTAACTAGCTTCTGCCCGCGACTTTGCAGTCGGTTAAAAAGTAGCCTATGTCCTTTCTCAGGCTCCAGACTTTCTTTGTACCAAATTTAATTTCAATCGGTCCAATAGTTTTAGCGTGAAAGCGTAACAGACAGACAGACAGAGTTACTTTCGCATTTATAATATTAGTAGGGATAGCTCGTAATATTAACTACAATCTATCAATCGAAATTCGATTGATATTTTTGGTTCAATACCATTAGTTTTAAATTATAATGATATACACGGGGGGTCTAAAATTTTTCTACTCTTGTCTTAGTACAATATCATTATAATGGCTCGTAATTCAGTGTTATGTATTGATATTTTATTAATTAATGCTTTAATTTTGGAGATCAATATTCAATTTAAACTGCTAGCAGTTCGAGCTAATATACTTAACATTGTATTCAAAGGTCTACTGATAATGTGATTATTAAAATTAATAATTTGATCATTTCCGATGCCTTCGCGGTTATTATAAATAATTTGGTTAGATACTTACTGAGAATAAAGAGTTTTTGAGAGAACTTTTAAAAATGTCAAGGGAACCAGTTTTGCCAAAATAGAAAACTAACATTATGAGAGAGCTTTAATCATTATTATTTAAACATATTCTATGATATGGCTTAATGTCACTTTTTTATACAAGGTCACCTTATTATGTCTAGACTCCATAAAATCCACAGTGTTCAGACTATTCCTAAATATAAACTGAAGAGTGTTTTAATAAACAACTTTTTAAAGAATAGTTTAAAGGTGAAAATTTAAGATTCTATTTTTTTTATTTCATATTTGCCATTCTTTATTAATAAGTAGCACACACACATTTCTTTAAGATAGTCTAATCCATTTAGGTAAGTACCTAAATATCTATGTGAAAATATCCAATCCACAACGGAAGCTTGATAACGTACAATATACAAATTATGTTAGTAATTACAGCTTTTATGAAAGTATAAAGTATTTTCAATGGAAACAAGACGAGCAAAGTTTCTCTAATAATAGTAACTGCTGTCAAGTTTAGCTGCAATTGTTTATATATCATTTGTCTGCATAACCGCAAGTGTAGTTATTAGTAGGCGGCACTTTTTATTCATTGCCAGACCACGGCTCTGCCCACTCCCTGCGCCTGCGCCGCGCCGTGAAGATACCAACTTATTCCACTGACGAGAATAATGCTAACAAGGATTCATTAACATTTTGATTTATTTTCGTAGGTTGGTAGGTAAGTAGGTACTTAAGATTATTACCCTATTTGATATGTAGGTACTTAAGTTAAATTAGGTACCTATTTTAAATTCGGTTTCGAGTTTCTTTTTTAAAATACTTACTAGGTACTTTATTCTGTTTATTTATACGGTACGTACCTCGACAATTATTTTTTTGATATTTTATTTGATTTCAGTTCCGAGTTTTTTTTAAATACGTACCTTACCCACTTTATTTCATGTTACCTAGACACATTAATTGAATTTGGAATCAAATAATATCGGTCATGGGTAATAATTTTCAGTAAAATTCACTTAGTGGTTTTTGTGAAAAAGTAACAAATAGTCGTACATCCATACATACAAACTTTCGCATTTATTTATAATAGGTACCTACCTATTAGTGAAATTAATCTAAATAAGTACATTTTTATATTACCTAACTATGTAATTTAATATCTGCAGTCACCTAATCTAAAATATCAATTTTAATTGGACTAAAATGCCTGAATTTAATCACCTACCTTGATTTATCATAATGCTAGGTTCAATTCATATCTAGGCATAAGCAGTCGACCTAGATCTTGTTAAAACCTAGACAGATTGATTACATAACGAACCAATCAATATAAACTTGAATTTTCCATTTTGACTTATGCCAATTTGAGTGGGTTGATTCGACCTTTATATTTCTCTGCACGGTAAGTAGTCATTCAGCAAGCACATAATATATAGGTATTATATTATATTATATACACAGTAGGTATTACTATGTTTGAGCTCTGTACAATTCTCAATTCATCTAAAACGATATTGGACTAATGACTAAAGTTTTTATGGCGAATTAACAATATGGTCATTTTTAACTTTTTTTTTAATGAGTAATAGTTTCTTTTCTTTATGTTTCTATGACATTATGGAGCTTCAAATAAATCTGACCGATAGGAAAGTAATAATTTTAGGTGTCTTTTTCAACGTTTTTCAAAATCGTTCCCTAATAAATAACATAAATATAAATGTAGTACCACACCATAAAGTTATAAAAAAAATATTTAATAATTTTTAGTAACTTTATAAAAGTATATAGGTACCTAGTACATACTTACTTACTTTTGTATAGATAGGTACATTTAGGTACCTACTTATTGTCTTAAATACTTAAATAGCACTCATTTTAAAAATTAATAAACGCTGATCGATTCGACACGTCCTGCATTTACATTTAAAGAAACCAATATTCGCAGTAAATCTTAATACTGCGTAGAAAAATTATAAAATCCTAACAAACGGTGAACCTTACTGCAACCTGTTAAAGTCGTATTTCCCTTACCCCTTAAATAATGCAAGAAAGTGAATGTATTCGCGATACTGACCTTGGATTTGTTATTTACATATTTTTGCATTCATGTACAATTAGCACCATACCATTATGATCGTTTTCAGAGCAACGTCGCTGGATATCAAATATCGTGCTGTTTTGTTTTAGTGTATCAACGTTTGTGGCTGACTGTACTGGTCGAGATAAACAACGTCTCGGATTTCGCATTACTAATTAGTTCGTATATTGTCACTTGGTACATTAAATTTAAATAAATTATCTTCGTAAATATCGTGCAGTGAAATAAAAATTCTTATAAATGTAATTTCCTGCCCGTGAAAGCTAGTTTGGTGTGGGGTCTATGGGGATAGTCTGAAGCCTTTGGACAGGATTAAGGGGTGAAAAGTAATAACGAAGTTATTTACTACGAAAATACTGAATAGATTCATCTAATCTAAAAAAAAACACCTAAGAACAGTCACCGAAATATATCTGACCCCACCACAATGCGCAATTATTATATGGGTCATGGAAACCTATAACATAGACTGTACTTATAATTCTTCGCAGACGAAGTCGCGACGATAAGCTAGTTATATACAAGTACCTAGTGTAAATACTTATGTTTTAAGAAAACTGCATTGGAACGCTACTGGCCACCCCTTAAATGGTACATAACGATGTAGGTATAAAATAACAGCTATTGAGTAATGCATGCTTGAATAATTGCACCGTGGGAGAAAAATATACCAACTATCATAGTGACTAAATAAAATACCTGCAGTAATATCCTAAGTAATGACGCTGCGTATTGTAGGGAAAACATGCATAGGTACAAATTGTGGGAATGACGATGGTCAAATACCATTAGTAACTCCTACAAACCCACTTGCCTAGTTGCTACTAGACCTATCTTTATAAAATTCTGTAGGTACCTTGGTGTAGAGCGAGACGAGATCAAGTAGTCCCTAAGTCAAAAGCCAAATTCAATAAAAAAAAATGTTAGCATAATATATTTTTATATTATGCTAACATTTTTTTAAGGCTTTAGCTTTTTCAATAACATCAATTGGAATTGCATCTAATCCAAGGGCATGAATCCAACTAGGCAGTTCATTATGCACTTGGTTTGAAAGTGATCCGATCCCAATTGGTATACTTCAAAAGGATAAATTATAAGCATTGCAATTCATTGATAGCCCTTTAATGAAGTTAATGGAATTGGTTTGAAGACAATTGACGTATAACGGATTGGGAAAGTGAGTTTTGAAGCACACCAAATATATTTATTAGCTTTGAATCCAATTAGGAACGTTAAACAATCAGGGGACAGAGGCCGGCCAAGGGCGTAGCGAGGTTTTGATTCCCTTGCGAGTGTCGAAAATTACCTAAGATATAATCTTAGTTTGTCTAGACCTGCCCCACTCAACAAAATCCGGCGCTGGTCAGACCTAGAGACATAGTCTAACAAAATATCTTTCTAGAATATTATTATAAAATATGCTTCAATAAAACCAATCCTAAATGTCATCAAGAAATCCTTGGATGCAGTATTTAACGGAATGTCGCCCAACTGGTCTACGGACTAGGTTGACCTATCGATTACCGGCAAATTATGTAAGCGATTGGTGGCAGGTTATTTTGACCGATTTAAATTGCAATATGTACGTTGACTTGAACCGTATGCTGACAATAATTGATATTTTGCTGGTTTATAAGGTTTAAAAATAGGTATGAACTTTATTCAACTCTAGCGACCCGCCCCGGCTTCACACGTTTGCTATAAACCTTCCTCTTGAATCATTCTATCTATTAAAAAACACCGCATCAAAATCCGTTGCGTACTTTCAAACTTAGGTACATAGGGATACAGGGACAGAAAAAGCGACTTTGTTTTATACTATTTAGTGAAGATACCTATAAAATATGGATTTTTCTTGGGACTGAAATACTGAAACGCGTTTGGCCAGCAGGTGGTCCTTTAAATCAAATCAAATCAAAATCGGACGGGTGGCGAGCCTCCAGAAGAGAGGCTTCAAAGCTTGTCGGAATTTATTAAATTAACACTAACATAGGTTAGTACCTACTTTTCAGACGCATGCAGTGGGAGAAGCGTAAGCACTGACGTGACACTGTGCCTGTATAGAATGCACGCCCTGGCTACTTCTAAAACTTAAAATGTTTTCATTTGTAATATTTCTGTTTTCCTCATTTCATCGTCAAACCAGTGTTCACATTGATACAAATCGGCGTACAACCTCATACACTCAAAGAAATCGGTGCCATTTCTTATCTGATCCAATTATAATTACTTCCTCCAATTAATTGGATTACTCCAGAATTCACCGGATGGGTTTGATTACATTGGAGTAGATAGACGGAGTCTTAACATGCAGGTAAACATGTCCTCTTAGGTATTTTAAACTATTCAACGGATTTTCAAAGAAACATCTACCGCACAAGGATTTTTAAAATTCCAAATTCTTTTACCAACCGAAGATCTAAACCGAAGATCGATCGATGCGACACCACTTCAACTAGAGACCCTGACAGACAATATCTAATCCCTACTAATATTATAAATGCGAAAGTCTGTGTGTCTGTCTGTCTGTCTGTTACGCTTTCACGCTAAAACTACTGAACCGATTTAAATGAAATTTGGTACAAAGATAGTCTGGAGCCTGAGAAAGGACATAGGCTACTTTTTAACCGACTGCAAAAAAGGAGGAGTTCCACGCGGACGAAGTCGCGGGCAGAAACTAGTTTTATATAAATATTCCGAATTTTCTTTAAGCAAAACGCCAGTTCCGATGTATCCTAGGTAATCCTTTAAGTCCTATAATATAAGCAATACAAAAGCTGTACTTATAAGAGTGTTCTACTTGTTTAATACCTACTTGCTTGAGTTGTAACGACAATGTTCTGCATTTTAACTTTTCTCGACCCAAAGTCCCGATTTCCTGAAAAAATGTTTTTTCTCCCAATAATAGGGTCATTCGAACTGGCAACCCAGGCCTGATGCGCATACGCACAAACGATGGTGACTTGTCGCCTCGTATCTATCTTCGGCATAGACCTCCTGCTCGCACGTCACTAGTTAAAAAATCTACGTTGTAGGTGACAATTTTATACTTAAATACCTAAGAACACATTAAATTTCCATCCAAAATGGCGGATTATCGAAATGCCGTAAATTAGCGTTAATGAGGTCCGCTTTATCTGCAAGGTGATCTGCTATTTGCATAAAATTGCATATCTATGCGAAATCGTCCCAAATGTATCTTGAACTATTAAAAAGGTTTTTGTTTGAATATTAAGTTCTTTTACGGTAAATGTACCTACACCAGCACGTAAGGTTTTGTCGCGAGAAGGCATCTGTCACTGTCATACTATTGAAATGAGCAAAAGAGTTATATAAATGTGAACTAATTAAACAACAAATCTATCTAAATAAGTATACCTACATTAGAAGAATAATCAACACTTCACAGCATACCTACCCAGACTTGTGAATACAGCGCCATCTATTGATGATTCTTAACCTCAATCCATAGATTTGTGATTTGATTGAACCTTTGTTTTAAATATGCCCAGTCTTAATTATTACACACATCCAATTTAATATACTGTTAAATTTATATTCGGTAATATTTTTCCTTCCTTTTTATATTTGTATGTACATGTTGACCGGCAGGTGTTTACCTAAATAATTCCACGGCAAAATCAAAGATGGCGTTAAAATACTGACAAAACTAAATCGGGATTTCCCGGTTGCGTTGTACCAATACTTACACTTGTTATCAACTTAATAAATGAAGCCAAGATCTCATAGTGTTGTTATAATTATAAAGTTACGTTTTCTAAACCGTGTTTAGTTTAAATCGAGAAGTTGTGAGAGCGCGCGCGGTGCACCGAGCGATGCAAGCAGCCCGTACACGGTAAAAGGATGCGTTCGGATATAAGAAACGAAAGATAACTTTAATAATAGACCTACCTACCTCTTTTATGTTATTTCTTAATCCAGTTACATACTACCATATTACCGTCCTACTTACCTATTTAATTAAATTGTACCTACTTAAAGTTAATAGAAAAAACTAAACACAACAGCATAAATTGAGTAGGGAGCATAGTTAGGTGCACAGACACACATCCTAACAGACAATCCTAGTCTAACCAAACCCAGGCTATATTACTTAACGAAATACCTACCTATAAGTATAGTAAGAACTTAGAACAGTTCTTAATCAACCTAACTTCATAGATCACAATTTAATTCCAAAATAGATAGCCTATCTTGATCTTAAAAAGTGATAGATAACTATACTTTTTAAGAAATTACGGGTATAAAAGAAATCTGTGCTAGAAATTTATTATTTTATTAGGTATAATAGCGCAGAGCAGCTCAAGGGCTACTTTTAATGTTTAAAATGAGTAATATTTATAACGGATGCCGTGTCACAGGTATCCGAATGGTCGGCGAGTGGGAGATCGTCCGTTCCGCCTCAGTCGCCCGCGCCACGCCGCGTCTGATGCACGCGTGTGTCGTCTGTACGCCCCTTGAACTGACCTGTGAAATACATGCGAAAAAACTGTTACAAAGTGTTGTGTTGTGAACGAACTGTCCACTAGCCTGTGAGTATAACTGTATAGTACGCGGATAAACTTAAATCTTCGCTGTTTGTTTAGTCCTGGAGTACCGTTCACTAACTTTTGAATAGGTAAGAATTTCATTAGTGTCTATTTTTTAAAGCTGGTGAAGGCATAGTTAATTTTGCATTTTAAAGCTTATGTGCACCAGTTATGCAGATTTATGCTTCTATTTTGAGGGACGAGGGCATCCTTTAAGAAACTTATTATAAACAGGTATGGGTAGGTATGTATTTATATACTAAAGCATGTACCTACTACATGCTTTCTCCGTAAACACATCTTGGTTCTTCTTGCTTCTGTGTTCATGAAGCTATCTGACAGTTTATAACTACCTACATACATAGGTACCTACCTAATGAGATTCTAGGTTCTACATTTTGACCTGTACCTACCTTAAAACTTGAGACTTTGCAGAGATTTCCTATACCTATTACCTACCTATACTTAACTAGGTATTTTAGGCGCATTACATACTGTAACTGTAGGTATAGTAGGTACCTAAGTACCTACCAATTATTATTATTAGCATTAGTTTCAAATAGGTACACAGGTATACTTATATGTCTTTATATCACATAGAGGCTACCACCTTTTTTACCTAAGTAGGTATTTAGTTGACCTACCCAGTTACAGTTCGATACCCATTTAGGAGATAGTTTAGAACAATTCATAGGTTTTTTAGAGACACGACAAGAAAATTACAAACAAATACCTACTTACCTACACGTGAAAACTTAGCACGTGAGATATGTAAGTAAGTAGGTAGGTTGATACACTTATTTGTCGCGCGAGAATCTGTCATAATCGCGCATTTGCTCATTGTCAAAAGTAAGTGACAGATGATTTCTCGCGCGACAAAAACCTTACTTTGCGTGTTTTAACCATAGAATCCTTCGTTTGTCGCCGTAGTCGGTTGAAAACGGGTCCTACGCGAGAAGTTGCGTGGTTCTGCTATGTAACAGTAAACCTGCTCCGGGCAACTTTTAAATTCATCTAAACAATAGTAAAACGAGTTACTACGGACTTGTAAGGTTTTTCTAATCTCTGTTAACAATAAATAACTAGGTAGGTAGTTAGTGCCTACCTAGCTACCTACTTACTACAAGTTATTAGAAGATGTATAGGTAGTATAGTACCTAACTAAGGCGTAGCGACTTTTGCTCCGGATTGGAGGTCTCTGTTTCATATCCCGCTATGGACGAAATTTAATTAATCATTTAATTGTGCTTCTGCAGTTAGAAATTGTAGGCAACCTACCAATTGTAGATTTGAAAATTCCTACCAACGAGGTAGGTAGGTACCTATCTGTTTTCCCAGGACATGATTATTGATTGATTATTATTTAAACCTAAAATTGTTGTTGGCAACCCTACTACATATATGTAAACACTAATATTATTAGGTAGGTACCTATTGTTAAAAAATGCTGTCTAAAAATAAGCATCTTACCTACCTACCAACCTACCCAACTAACTACTCAAATAAGGAGTGAATGAACATAACATTATTACGAAGCCATTCACTATATTATATCGTTGTTACATAAATATCTAATTACATACGAATGTGATATTACTTACTGTGAAGAAATGAGATAGGTAGTTACTATTGTAATAATGATGTAAACATTCGCTTACTTACATACCTAAACGATACAGTGTCGATAAATGTCTACGTGTGTAACTTTGTACCTATAGGGTAGGTACAGATAATATTTCACATAAAATTTACATATAGGGTTGCCACCTCTAAAATTTGTAAACCAGGACAAGACTTGTGAAAGCCTCTGATTTTGGGGCCCAAACCTGGACATACCAACAGACATACCAGGACATACCAACAGACATACCAGGACATACCAACAGACATACCAGGACGTACCAATAGACATACCAGGACATACCAGGTACCTGGTACCTACTACAACTAAAAATATTACTAAATTATTGGAATTAAAACAATGTTTTTATCTCTTACAAAGTTGCACATAGCTTACCTGGAAGCCTATCGTGAAAAATTACACTATGTAGGTATTTCTTCCCTCTAAATTTAATTGGAAATGCAGTCATAGTAAAGGACGGTCGCCGAGTACAGCGAAAAACGGACGTTACCCTTTTCTATTTGTCTCTGTCGCACGCGCGTAGTAATAGTGCCCTCGCACGGTAACCTTGAAGGTCCTTTAGTTACCGGCTTATTAATCTACACCGCTGCTAACTTAGAAGAATTGTGACCAAATCGTGACGCGCCGCAGTGACAAAGTAAACGAGATAAGTGATTAAGCCAAGGTGAATACAGTTATTTGTATCATTAAAGACATTTATTTTGTCCCCAGTGGAAATAAGCCAATGGCGTAGGAGAATGGAAATATGTGCGAGGTTGTCTGTTAAACGAAAAACAATTAACGATCGTAGGTATACCTACACCGCTACAGTTATAGAGTGATGCGAACTCATAATAATATACATTTACCTACACTTCGGCAGTGATTTCGATTGTAAACAAAGTCTCCCTGTGGAAACTACAAGCTCCTTCCTTTTGATTAATAAGAGTCAGCCTATCATTCACGTCAATTAGGTGCCGGATCGGCGTAGCTTCGCCTCTTTTTAACCCCCGGCACAAAAACGACTGTACGCGAACGAAAAAATACCACGTGATATTTCGTTTTTGTCAATTCCATACAGTTTTGCATTCGTTTCGCTCAGTTGCTGTCATCGATAGGCACTTAGGTATTAAGATAACACTAGGCGTATTGTAAACCCATAGTGATGTAATCTAACTAAGTATTATTCTTATTTCGAACGGTTTTTTTCGAAAGTGTCATCCTTTAGTTCAATGTCGAGCATTAGTGCTTCTACCTTAAAGGGCAAAGTTTTGTCGTCCGAAAAAGCGTAGTCACTTTCATGCTATTGCTGTGAGTGAAAGAGCGAATGTGAAAGGTTGTGGCGGCTCTGTCAGCACATTCCGCCACAGTACTCCCTCTCAAAAGAAAAACTTAAGAAAACACACTGAGTCTTGGATGTCTTATATGTATTTATGTATGTTGTCTAGTACCCATAACACAAGCTTTGCTTAAAATGAGACTAAATAATTGGTGTGAATTGTCCAAAGATATTTATTTATTTATTATTATTTATTACATTATTTAAGAAGCTACATGAGCTATCATGTCCTCGGAATCCGGGGACATTTTATCCTGCCCGGGAAACAGGTGTTTTGTACCGCGAAAAATACCTTACCTTAACCCCTAAGAATGTCACACAGAATTCAGACACCTATAAATGATACTGAGACATCAAGTCATGAGAACTAAGTCATGGCACATGCTAGTCAAAATAAAATCACAGATTTTGTTCCCATCCGGTTTATGACCTTCGTTCTGACCAAAAAGTCACTCGTGATTTCTTACAACCTTTATATGGAGTTGGAATGCTTGTTAAATTTAACCGACTTCCATATATAAATATATAGAATTTAAAATGATGAGAATGTCACTTCAGATCAGCTGGTTGAGTGGTTTCACTGCTTGTTTATGGAGTGAGAGGTAGCGGTTCGAATCCCTGGGGTGTTTGTATAATTTTTATTGCATTGTTTGTATTTCAACTATCACTTCTTCGTGCAGGGGAGGGCGGGGTTATTATAAAAAACTATATGGAGCTAATAAGTATATATTTATGTATATATAAATTAATCCCTGTACAGGCCAGTGTGGTTAGATGTGATGTAATCCTCTTTGTTGCTATTTCTAGAACGAATTCTATCTAAACTCCAGCGAGGCTATGATGAATTGTCGAGTCGACATCTCGTCATGTCGATATCGTCTTATTCTCGCGATGATCTGTCAAAAATCAACGTTGTCGACAACGAGAAATCTTGTCGTTTCAATGTCGTCTCTTATTTCTATATGTCGATAGCAAAATAATATCGTAAAGACGAACCTTTTGCTATTATAAACCTATTATAAACTGTCGACAACACGTTGTCGACAGTTTATAATAGGCTCGCTGCAGTAAACTATAATTGCCAGATTTATGAAAACTATCCCTTAAGTAAAGCCAAAATGAAAGTTCTTTCTACATTCCTTGAGACTTTATTAATAGCATAATAATTGCGAGATAAAATCAGGGGCTATCTTACTGTCTGTTTGTTAGAAATGGACATTATGTCGTTGTTTAACCAGTTTTCAACTAGTTTTAACATATGTCACAACAGTTTCTCTTAAGTGATCTTGATTTCTCGATTTGAGAGACATACGGTTTAACAGCTACGGGTTACCACAATCTCGTAAAACGTTTTATTTTATAACTAGCTTCTGCCCGCGACTTCGTCCGCGTGGAACTCCTCCTTTTTTGCAGTCGGTTAAAAAGTAGCCTATGTCCTTTCTCAGGCTCCAGACTTTCTTTGTACTAAATTTTATTTAAATCAGTCCAGTAGTTTTAGCGTGAAAGCGTAACAGACAGACAGACAGAGTTACTTTCGCATTTATAATATTAGTAGGGATTAAAATAGGTACTTATAGTGTTACAAAATTGTGTTTTCCATTCAGTTTAGCTGTATTTTTAGAAGTTTTATTCTGCGTTCCCAAACTGTACTGCTCTGCAAACCTAACTATTATTACCATGCTGATATCAACATTTAAACTAATGATACGTATACTTACAGAATAGGTAAAATAATATATAAATAAATATCTTTAGACAATTCACACCAATTGATCTAGTCCCAAATTAAGCTAAGCTTGTACTCATAGTACTAGACAACAGATAAACATACATACAGACATCTAAGGCTCAGGTACAGATACCAGTGCTTATCACATTGACATTGCAGGATTCGAACCCGCAACCTCCGGTTTCGTAGTCAGAGCCTCTGACACCAACAGACCGTCAAATTAGTAGTAGTAGTAGGTGTCGAGTTGTTTCTTATAGGTAAATCAAAATGTCTATAACGTTAAAAGAGTGCATAAGTACATTAAAAAATGCATAACTTCTAATGAAATCCGAATTGCCCCCTTTTTTCAGGCTATGTGCTAATTATAAATGTGAAGGTTTAGAAAAACATATTCTACTTTCTTAAGGTTAACGCAATAGTCGTTCTAAATACTTCCCGAATGCAATCTCAGTAGGTTAAAGCGGTTTTAATACAACACATCACTTTCACCGTACAAATGTCATATTTCACGGTCCCCTGCAATTAAATGCAAATTTTACCTTTTACGTACGAATTAAGTTATATCTCACGACTAAAATTAATAAGGCTATGGATCCACTGACGTTGCGCAGCGGGTTTGCAATCTATACTAATATTATAAAGAGGAAAGGTTTGTTTGTTTGTTTGGATTAAATAGGCTCCAGAATGACTGGACCGATTTCAAAAATTCTTTCACTGTTGGAAAGCTATACTATTCTCGAGTGACATAGGCTATATAAAAAGGGATCCGGGGGAAGCTGGGGCGAAACGCTAGTATATAATAAAGAGGAAAAGTTTGTTTGTGTGTGGATTGAATAGGCTACAAAACGACTGGACCGATTGAAAAAAATCTTTCACTGTTGGAAAGCTACACTATTCCCAAATGACAGCTATAAAAAAGTGAACCGGGCGAAGCCGGGGCGGGCCGCTTGTATAGAATAAACAGTTCATCTCGGCTTCACTCTGTCAATGAACGGCTTTCCTTAACTGTTTAATGCAAAATACAGACATCCACTGTGGGCGTGCCGATTGCAGTATTTCCTTCAGAAATTGATACGGATGCTTCATAATAATCATCGGTTGGTTAATAATGGTTTATTGATTTATTTCTTTATGGATCTGTTTGGAGCAGTAGGTCAGCCGATGTCTGTTATTAATGCGTATAAGAAATATTGTTTGTCATTAACAATGATAGTTTTATTATATCTCAGTTTTATATTTTTGCGCATCGATCTTAATAGTCTTAAGGTTCTACTTATGTTTTTAGATTTTTAATAAAGTATGCTATAATTTTTCATGCTTTAGCGGTTATGAAACATTGGAATAGAACCACTAAAATGGATAACTGTATAAATCACTTTAGCGTTAGACTATTGTCAGCTCAGTCGTTGCTACGATTATGGAAACTGTAAAGAATCCGAAACGTCAGCTAATAAAATAAAATAAAAATACGCGAGTTAAATCCGTTAATAGTTGTTTCATTCCAATGTGTAATAACCGCGAAGGCATCAGAAATTATTACACTAAAATGGATTTAATTCACGTGTTTTATTTTATGTGCTGACATTTCGAAAACTTTTCTGTTCTTAGTTCTGTCTTTAGTGTTAAGAATATCGTCGGTCGCTCAATCGGATACGAATACGGTAACTGTAAACTTAGAAACGTTGGCATATTTTACAAAATAAAATAAGCGAGTTGAATCTGTTAGTTATTTGACTATTCCTTTACTTAAATGTGTAATATCAAAAAATATATAATAATTTCAGAAAGCGAATCATAAGTTACTTACAGAATCATTCTAAAGTATTATAATTTTAAGACAGATTTTCAATAACTTAAAAATAACCCATATTTTTTCTATATCAACAAACGAAACGGAAAACAAAATAGAAATCGACCTTCTACCAAGAAATCGACGTCTTTCATCTACATAATATTAATTTGAAATTTAAACGTATCAACCTTTTAGCATACAATGATACTTTCACTGGCCAATCGTTTGTCTTAATATATCAACTGTGATACTGTATCTATGATATCGCAGGAGCTATGTCTGTCTGTATATCACGCAAGATTTAAGTATACAAAATGCAATTTGTATAGGCTTATTTTTTGTATACTGGAGGTCAATTATTTCTTCGGGGTCAATGCGTTTTAAATTTTCATGCCGTTATGCTTTTATTTCTTAACTTTTAAATAAATTTATTATTAACGAACGAATTTTACTTACAATTTCAAAAACGGAGTAAGAAAAAAATCTACGCTTTTACTACGTAGTCGAACTTTCTTTTTAAGTGAGTATGTAAGTATAAGTAACAAAAAATTTTTTTTTTTAATTTCTTGATTTTATTTTATTTTTTGTTTAACTTAGTTACCATTAAAGTGTAAAAGAAAAATACCGTTTTTCTATAATAGGTAGTATTAAGTAGTCGACCAAAACCTCTTTTATTTACTTACTTAAAATATTTATAAAAAAAATCTTACCAAATTATAAAGAAAAATACCTTATTCTAATTATGCTAATTCTAGAATTGGAATTTAATAAAACAACTATTAACGGATTTAACTCGCGTATTTTTATTTTATTTTATTTGCTGACGTTTCGGATTCTTTACAGTTTCCATAATCGTAGCACGATAAAATAAAATAAAATAAAAATACGCTAATAAAATAAAATAAAAATACGCGAGTAAAATCTGTTAATAGTTGTTTCATTCCAATGTGTAATAACCGCGAAGGCATCAGAAATTATTAATTCTAGATAACAAAAGTCCATAAGTATACATATAGCCCTTTTTTGATCCCCTTGTTATTCTAGGTCAGACAATCAATCCTGCGCAGCATTATAATATTATCAGATTCATCCGGCATTGTTTCAGATTAATCATTTGAATCTGTTCTAATAATTTCCGGTTATCTGTTATCATGGCACATTGATTACTTTCTTAGAAAGCCACTTAGTCGATCTGCTGTGTATTTGATATCGTTAAATCTAGACTGAATTTCAATGTTATGAATCAAAAATATCTGCTAGATGTGGTGTCACGATTTTGTACTGTTCTATTTGAATGGAATTTGAAGGTTTTGATAACTATGTTTTATTTAAATGCCGTTGGGTTCTCTGATCCAATCGATGTTTTACTTTGAAAAATATATATATATACTAGCTTCTGCCCGCGATTTCGACCGCGTGGAACTCCTTCTTTTTTGCAGTCGGTTAAAAAGTAGCCTATGTCCTTTCTTAGGCTCCAGACTTTCTTTGTACCAAATTTCATTTAAATCGGTCCAGTAGTTTTAGCGTGAAATCGTAACAGACAGAGTTACATTCGCATTTATAATATTAGTTAGGATAGTTAGGATATTGGAATGAGATAATTACAATGGAGTTAATGGGCCTATTTTATTTTATTTGTTAGCGTTACGAAAACTTTATAGTTCACAGAATTTTACATTCTTTATACTACCTTATTGTATAAATTACAAAATAAAATAAAATGTGTAACGATTTTTTTTATTTTTCTTCAAATAAATGTAGTTAATGTTGTACTGTATAGTATAATGTATACTGACAGTTTTAGTTTTCTTTTTATTATAAATCGATTATACTCCAATCCAATCGCTAGTAGTCGTGTTAACGTCTCAGTAAGATTTAATGAACTTTGAAAGAACTTTCTTGTTAGACGAGAATATAACACAGTATGTGTGCACTTGTACAGAAACCTCGATTAATCCAATCGGCAGTAAAATAAACTGACTCAACTTTACGCCGAATCCAGAACCCAAATCTCAAGAAAGTATTTATTAATTCAATCTGCAATCTGCCATTGTACTCTTTCGCAGATCGTGTCAAGGTGACGCCCAAAAATATAACCCAGAGTCTTAAAGTCGAATGTGCAACAGTTTAGCTTGTGAAAAAATCGAGATACGACCTTATGTTTTTAATAGTTAATTCCGTGTAAAATATTGTGCTGGGCCAATTTTGTTCGCGGAATTTCGAACACTCATGATAGCTAACGGTTCCGAGGGTTAAAGTAATTGAAGTTGTTTGGGATTTCAATTTTGTATACAGTATGTTTTTATTATTCCACCGTACCTATAGGCCATACTTTTGGAATTAAAAAAAATATATTATTAAGTAATTGTATACTAAGTTCTGTAACACAGAAAATGTCTAGCACAGAACTCAGTGATTTATATTATGACTAGCTTCTGCCCGCGACTTCGTCCGCGTGGAACTCCTCCTTTTTTGCAGTCGGTTAAAAAGTAGCCTATGTCCTTTCTCAGGCTCCAGACTTTCTTTGTACCAAATTTCATTTAAATCGGTCCAGTAGTTTTAGCGTGAAAGCGTAACAGACAGACAGACAGAGTTACTTTCGCATTTATAATATTAGTTAGGATGTATGTTTTAAGTAAATCAACTATATTTTTCTTTTCGTCTTTATTAGTACCTATATGATTTGTACATAGGTACAATTGTATCTTAGTTATTAAACCTCTACCATATATGATTATATAGTTTTATACTATTGGCTTATTTTAAGCTTAGCATAACAGAGACTAAATGTTTCCTTTAAAATAAACTTAACTTTTAAATTTTAAATTGTAATTATAGTAATTAAGCATAGTTACTTAAGCTAGACTCCTAGACAAGACACCTGGACGGAACATGTATAATTAACTACTTTAAAGATTAACGCTACGTGAATACAAATTAGCCGATAAAGCGATAATGATAAATCATTAATCCCACAGTCGGTACCTACTTTACATATAAAGACAAATTGAAAGCGAAGTCGCGAAACCAAGTCAAGCAAAAAAGCAGTGATACGTATTTTATTAACTTAACTAGCGACCCGTCCCGGCTTCGCCCGGATCCCTTTTTTATAGCCTACTAGCTGTTCGCCCGGGCTTCGCACGGAATCCTTTTTTTTTTTCTTCAAAATTGAATATAGCCTATGTAGGGTGAACGTAGCTTCCCAACAGTAAAAGAATATTTAAAATCGGTCCAGCCATTTTGGAGCCTATTCGATCCAAACAAGCAAACCTTTCCTCTTTATTATATTAGCGTAGATTGTAAGTACATATTTTATTAACTTAATAAATTAGTACACGGCGCAAAAATGCAAACAGACCTAAAAGGGCAGCCATAAAGTCTTAAATAAAGGATATAAAATTAATAAAAATATCTTGAAATCTATAAAAGATCTTGTTCGACAACCCAATGGATTTCAACAAAAATAAATGCAAAGTGAGTATATAAAGTAGGTTGTTTATGATCCGAGGCGAGACTGTTCCGTGGAGTGCTGGCTATTTAGAGGAGACCTCTTTCCAAAGCATCGAATGGCTCGTTATTCTTTTGCAAGGCTATCTTTAAATAACACGTGAGACATTAACTTAGGTTTAATATCTTAACAACTGTAGCGGATTTAACTCGGTTTACAGATGTTTATAATCACGTTTTAAAATTTTCACGTCGCACTACGATGATAGACTTTGAACATTGATTGATCTAACCTTTGTTACAGTTGTTTTATTGTAATTTTAAATAACTTAGTATTAACGTAACGCCGTAACTTATCTATACTAATATTATAAAGCTGAAGAGTTTGTTTGTTTGTTTGTTTGAACGCGCTAATCTCAGGAACTACTGGTTCCGGCGCTAATCTCAGGAAGGCTTTAGGCTATATAACATCACGCTGCGACCAATAGGAGCGAAGAAACAGTGGAAAATGTGTAAAAACGGGGAAAATATGAAGCCTTATTAAGAAGTAACAGTTAGAAGACTTTGACAGATCTTTGACGAAACAATCGGACGGGCAGGGCGACGTCTGCCAGGGCTGCTAGTTTTATATAAAATACTTAATACGCTATACATTATGTATTTTTAGGGTTCCGTAGCAAAAGGTAAGCCAGGGCCCTAAGCTATTACTAAGACCCCAATGTCCGTCCGACCGTCTGTCACCAGGCTATGGGACTGTTCAAGTATTACGTAAGCAGATTTATCACAATTATTTAACCCCCCCCCCCCCCTTTCTTTCTTGCTTGACAGTTCCCAAATGCCCAAGCAACCCGCCATCTGTGTCTGAATCAAGAAAAAAAAAATGTTATTAGTTTCCCTTTAAATGTAATATTCCATATGACCTTGTAGAAATAATAAAGAGAACATGTCACAAAGACTAATTAGTGTACGAAGGTGTGACGTAATCTATTGTGTCGATACGCAATCAGTGCATTGTGGGAAACTTACATGTTTCTTGTACAATATCAAATTAACGAACGCTATGAGACTTGGCGCTTCCACGAATTTACAATGGCAATCTCACGTACATAAACCTAATTTTACAATTTATAGAAATACTAGCTTCTGTCAGCGACTTTGTCCGCGCGGAATAGTTATTTTGTCCGTTTCTTCACTCCTATTGGTCGCAGCGTGATGTTATATAGCCTAAAGCCTTGCTCGATAAATGGTCTATTCAACAAAAAAAAATATTTTCAATTCGAACCAGTAGTTCCTGAGATTAGCGCGTTCAAAGAAACAAACAAAAAAACTCTTCAGCTTTATAATATTACTATACATTTAGTAACTGGTTGGCTTCTCACTCTTTACATGAAATATTTCTAAGAGCCTAGGTGAGTTTTCACATTGAACATTTAATTTAAAAATATATATTTAAATTTTTCTAGTATACTTATAGTGATTATTACATATATATTATGTCCATATGTCGGGGTTCTATGCTTGTTCTGTGTTGTGTTGTTATAGGCAGCAAAAAAAAAAATGTTATCAAATTAAGTAGATTTTTTTTCCTATCAGTTATTAGTGTCACGTTAAACTGCATACTTATATGTGTACGTAATATCCTTTAAAAAGAAGTGGTTTTCTATGCTCCAGTTCTATAAACACAAATGTAATAAATAAAATTGTGGACATAACCACTTTTAACCCTATTTTTGCCCGTTTCTTATAAAAAGTAATAACGTGTATCAACGGTGACATTTTTAACGACGTTTAAAATATATTTTCATTACATTTAAAAAGCTTTTTATAACATTTTTAATGTCTTTAATACGGCTATTTTATTTTAAACTACACTGTTGCATTTTTACTGCATACAAAAAATAAGAATTTTAAATGTAAGGCTGTTTTGAAGATTTCGAATTAATTTGAATGGTTTTTTTTATTAGTGTCATAATATTTTGTCGTCGGATCGGATCGAGGCGATAGGGCTACTGGTTTGTTATTTTTCGAAATACAAGTAGTTTTATGGCGTGATAGGTTTATTGGCTTTATAAAATAAGGTTTCGGAAATATTTTTTCCGTCCTCCGGCCAGAAAGCGGCAACTTTGTGGCCGCTTCGCTAAATGAAATTTCCGCTTTCTGGCTTCGTCGAACAGAAAAATAGTATACTGACCTCGTCCAGTAAAATAAAAAAGCCTCAGATCACATTTTTGTCAACCTCGGCTTCGCCTCGGACGACAATTACATGTGATCTGAGACATTTTTTATTTTACTGGCCTTGGTGCGTAATGTACTATTACTGTTTTATTGTATGAAAAGAAGTGGCTACTAGAACCTTTCAAAAACTGTCACGATACAGAATAGGTCAGATTAAATGGAAGACATTTTGAACCTTTTTAAGTAGTACTTATAACTGAATTTTAATTGAACACCAAGGTAAATAAATAAATAAAATAAATAAATATCTTTGGACAATTCACACCAATTATCTAGTCCCATTTTAAGCAAAGCTTGTGTTATGGGTACTAGACAACGGATAAATATACATAAATACATATAAGACATCCAAGACTCAGGTACAGATGCCAGTGCTCATCACATTGACATCTGCCCCTAGCGGGATTCGAACCCGCAACCTCCGGTTTCGTAGTCAGGGCCTCTGACCACTAGACCAACAGGCCGTCTAGGTAGTAGGTGCTTTGAGGAATCCTCTACATTCCTAAGTCCCGGAAAGGGTAGGCGAGTGTTTGTCCGTCTGTCTGTTTGTTCCTGTCTGTGGGTGTGTCTGTCAACACTGTCATTATGCTTGTTATTACACGGTAATGATGTAACCTTTGACTTATGCATACCGCTTACAAACTTAAAGTGATTTCTAAATACTAATGCTTTGAATTGATTTAGACGTAATTTAATATGAATTCATTAATGTGTCATTACGAAAAAAAACAAGGAAAGGTAGTTACATACATTGGAATGAAACAATTACTTACATCGTAAAAATAACATATTCAAAGAAGTCTAACCTTCCAATATTCTCTATCCGTTAAACTATCGTCAGCTCAGTCGTTTACGAATAATGGGAATTATAAAGTTTTGGAAACTTCAGCATATAAAATAAAATGTGCGAGTTAAATCCGTTGCAATTGTTTCATTACAATGTAACAACCGCGAACGCATCAGAAATTATTAGATACGCACATAACACATTCGCTAGATAAACAAAGACATAAAAGGTCGAATGTTGTTTTCATAGACGCGGGTTCGAATCCTGATAAGGCAATGATACTATATCATCATTAATTTATCGTCTAAAAAATTTCAAATACTCGATATACTTGGACTTTTGGAAGACGAAAAGCCCAAACTAATTTAATGTATTTCCAAAGATATCGAAATAGCCCCCAGTTCCATTGAACCAAATGTTTACGTTGTCTTGCAGGCCAGGTGCTTCTAAATATAACCCGGGCGAGACCGCCGGATTTCCGGGACACTGTTCACTTTTACACCGTTATAACATTAGAATTATATTTAGAAGTGTTATATATTGAACTATTTTTAAATTATTGTGTTTCCCAGCTTCCTATATCGCGGGATCATTAATTTGCGTCGATCAGTACCTAATCTTTTAATATGCGAGTTGGGATTAAGGGACATAAAATCATACTTAACCCTTTACAGGGCATTACCATCTAATAGCGGGTAAAACGGGTGTTACTGTGACTCCACTGTCTGTCACCAGACTGAATCTCACGATAACATAGGTACCTATACCTACTAAAAGAATATAATAACTGAAATATTTAATGCGGCTCCCATACATCAGACGTGATTTACGGATTCTTTTTTTTTCTTCATCTATATCTATACTTCTATACTAATATAATAAAGAGGAAAGATTTGTACCTATTTTTGTATGTTTGTAATGAATAGGCTCAAAAACTACTGGACCGATTTTAATAATTCTTTCACTGTTGGGAATCTACGTTCACCCTGAGTAACGTAGGCTATAGAATATTTTGAAAAAAATTAGGGATCCGTGCGAAGCCGGGGCGAACCGCTAGTATAATAAAAAAAAACCCGATGTCTTATTAAATTCGAAGTAATCAGAGTTCTACATAATTTGATTCTTTGCATGCAATAAAAAAATAATATATTACTAACCTAATATGACACTCACATCTCATTTAAAGGCTTGAAAGCCTCCTCTCAGAAGGCTCTCCACCCGTCCGGTTTTGCAGCATAGGCCATTAGCTGGCCAACTGCGCTTCAGTATTCAGTTCCAAAAAAAACATCTCACTTATCATTCGATATCATTGCATATACAATCATACAAATAAATGAAAGTATTGTATGTATAACTAATTCTCTGCTGAACACGCGATATATATTTCACACTGAAATCTCACATTTTCCATTGTGATATTTCTAATCCCAAAGATGAAAGTGCTGTCTACTGGCTTCGTTATCACACCAAACAACAGACTAAAACAAGAAAAAACAAAAAAGTACCTTATCACAAAGGTAATACAACTGAAAACAAATTTCCTTGTGTCGTCTGAAGTCAGTTTTGTAATTGAGACTATATGTAGTTGTGTTAAGGTTGGTTTTGTGATGTTGTTTTTACTACGTGCCTAATAGTTAGTCTGGGCCCTTTGTTTCAGAAAGGGTTTACAAAGGACTCATTGTGTCTGTCTGGTAAGTTGGAGTGTCGGTGGCAAAGTAGTTACTTGAGAGATGTCTATGTAACAAGCTATGGTTCACTATAGTACTGGTGATAACTAACATACCGTAGTTATTATTTTGTTTGTTGTATGTCGATGCTAAAGTTTTTAGGTATACCTAAAAGGTAGGATTTGATTATGAAAACATTGAACTGGTATAAAATTATTTAACACTAATTTATTTTGGAAAATACAATTACTTACCTATAACGTATTTTTAAATCGCCTATATTCATTTTTAAGTTGATGTTTCGAAGACTACAGTTTCCATGTTCGTTGTCGCCTGAGATAGCGATAGTCTATTACTGATGTATAATCATCATTCGTTTTTAATAAAATTTAAAAGTTATTTTGTAATAACGCGAAAGTATTACAAATTATTACTGATTTGTAGACACAAATGTTGAAATGCGACCTTAAAAAAGAGCAAAATTAAACATGTAACTAGTTCGGGCTTAAAATGAAATGAGAAAATTGGATTTATCATTATAACACGTAATACTACGGATTACCGCATTGCAACATCTACATTGAACTTCTTAAAAGGAAATCTATAGAATACCGATTTTCCTATTGTAATATGAAATTACGTTTTGCGTATAAAAATTATGCCAGTTCTTTATGCAACAATGGGTCGGGCGCTACAATATAAAATTAGATACACTTTCAAATAACTTTGCATTGACCGGAATCATGGCCCGAATTCCTATGAACTTGTGTTTTTCTATCGCAACTGCTAGTTTTTACTCATACACTTGTGAATTTCCCTTTCGAATTCATAACTTCAATACGGGCAAAAAGTGCATATCGAATAAAGTTATGTTTTTCTTTATGCGCTTTTTCAATGTTGTGTAATGACACTTGTATTTAAAACTAGCGGTCCCGGCAGACGTCATCCTGCCCGTTCGAAATTCAAATTAGGTAACTTTAGTTAGACAACGTTTGTATGGGAAAAGAAAAGGGCTATTTTTAGGGTTTTCCCGGCAATTATTCGATTTTTTCTTGCCGTAAGAACCATCCTTGGACTTCAACGAACATTTAAAAAAAAAATTGGCCAAATTGGTCCAGGCGTTGTCGAGTTATGCGCTTACCAACACATTTTGCGATTCATTTTTATATATAAGAAAGAAGAAGAAGATTGATTTAAAACTAGATTTGCTTGAGTCCTTACGAATTTCTTAACAGTGCAAGTCTATTCTAAGAAATTAATCCTTAAATAAGGTTAGATTAATGTTCAAAGTCGGTAAATATGTCCAGAGCTGGTTAAACTTTCTACTATTGTTCACACCAATTTCCTCAAAGTTAACCTCATCTTAAACTACCATTTTTTACCCAGTTTCAAATTACACCGAATATAATCTGTTCCCACAGGTAGGGCAATCAGTACAAAATGGCCGACTCGCGTGGAACAATCACCAGTTTACAAAGACCTTTAGTACTTTTACCAAATATGGTCACAATATAGAAAATACTAGCCGTTCCCCGCGGTTTCAACACTACCTATGTCCATTCATATAAAGTCGACATGTTATAAATAAGTTAGCAAAATAGGTTCAGCGTAATTTACTCATTTTAATTATTTAGAGCTATTCGATATCACATAATGAAAAAGGTTGATATACGACCACAATTATGTGCAAAGTAAAATGCACCTTACCATATTACAAATCCATTACAAAAATAAATAAAGTTAAAGTTTGTTAAGAATGAAACAGTTATAACGGATTTAACTCGGGCATTTTATTTCCCAACGTTTCGAAAACTTCACAGCTCCCATATTATATAATATCTCATGACTCCCATATATCGCATCAGAAATTATTAAAGTAAACTTTGTCTGACTTACAATACTCTAAAAATGTAGCTAACCATAGCAAACGTTTTTCTGGTTTCAATTCTCTAGAGGGATCTCGTATGATGGCGACTAGAGGCCATTAGACTACGATACCTTCCGGATTCACTTATTGTACATGCATTCTCACACTGTCGGCCACCCTCGTGATGTAACGTGCAAACTGCACCGTGATGCAACTGCCGGTGAAATGGATCGCTTCATTAATTACAACAATTATATTCACGGTGGTAATTAGAGTAACCTTGTTATAACCGCGGAGGGATATATAATAGGAATTAGGTACGTGAAATTTCTTTATTCACAGGATTTCAAAGTAGGTACTAATTGCATTGATGTACTTTTAGCTTTTTGAAATGGGATATGCATCTGGAATTAAATCTTAAGTATGTATTAATTCCATAAAATGTATATATACGTATGTATGTAAAAACTTCTATCAGTAAACTTTATATTAAACTAGCTTCTGCCCGCGACTTCGTCCGCGTGGAACTCCTCCTTTTTTGCAGTCGGTTAAAAAGCAGCCTATGTTCTTACTCAGGCTCCAGACATTCTTTGTACCAAAATTTCGTTTAAATTGGTCCAGTAGTTTTAGCGTGAAAGCGTAACAGACAGACAGAGTTACTTTCGCATTTATAATGTTAGTAGGGATAATGTTCTTACTGGCTTAAGCAAATCCAGTAGTTAAAATCCTCCTCTCAATTTATAAAGATTAACCTTACCAAAGAATTCAGGTTTATGAAACCACAATCGAGATACCTTGTTTACGCGAGATCGCCAGTTCGACGCCCGGGCTATGCTTCATTAATTATTCGTCGGGCTCTGTTTATGCTACTTTGTTCGTGTTTAAAAGAGATGCTAATTTATATGTTTTTAGCAGACAATAAAGGAAACTTGAGCACACAAGTTTTAATTTAAGCTGAATCATTAATTTAAGCAATGAGCCCTAATGTGCTATTTTTAACCCTAAAGTGCTGTAAAACTTTAAAACTGAAATACTCTTAAACATTTTATCTTCAGACTCGTAAAATAATTCAGCACAATACATTATATAATTTATATACTTACTAAAGAGCTTATTTAACGTTATTTGTGCTTATGGAATGTCTTAAAAGCGACCACTTCAACTTCCGTATTAAGCGTCACAATAATTAAATGACTTATTTAAACGTCATAATGTTGAACACTGTGTCCTAAGAAACTCAGGCGATTAGATCTTGTTCGGTATCCAAGAGGGCCAGACCGGTGACATAAATAGACATACTCTGACAACCATACAAGCCATACAGCGAGAAAACCAGTAGTCCAATCTAACGGTTACAAGTACTTAATACTTTGGTTTGATGTCTCTTTTCTTCCGTGGTTTGGATTGCATGTTACTCATTAAAATCATTGATTTGACGACTTGGTCTAGTGGTCAGAGCCTCTGACTACTAAGTTGCGGATACGAATTATGTTAGGGGCAAATATAAGTGTGATGAGTACAAGCAATCTGCACCAGAGTCTTCAATATTATAAGTATGTATGTTCATGCGTAGTTTGGACCTCATAGTAAAAGATCTGTTTATTATTGGTGAGAATTGTCCCAAAATATGTAGATAAGACATTACATATTGTATTGTCTTCGAAAATACATATAATATTTTTAAAATTACATGATATAACAACTAAAATCGGGGCAAGCTGTACATCTACGATATGTACTAAATACAAAAATGATGTCATAAAAATTGATGCTTTATTCAACAGTTCATTTATGAATATCAGGGTCGCGTGGTCCTACAGAGCCTTCTGTGCGTGTACATTCATTGTGACCAGCACAATTCAAAGTATGCCACATCAGCCATATCTCTATGGAATCGCGGCACCGTTATTATGAGTCGTCGAGCTATGCAGAACAACCATGCTTTGCGGAATAACTGCCCTTATGCTCTCAATTTTAAAGGCTATTTTCACTAATACCAGTGAGTGTTAAGTTTGCTTTCGTACAAGGACATTTCAAAGCGTCGTGCAAAACGATGCGGCTTGCATTGATAATGTGAATGCGCTTATGGAATCTCATATTTTGTTTTGGACAAAGGAAATGCTGCGCAAGACAAATGACATATGTTATTTACAACAAAACCGAGGTGTTAATGAATAAAGCAACAGGAATGCAGACTATTAAATTACATTTAATGTGGTGAATATTTCGTTTTATTAAAGAGGACTTTAGTCTAAATTTGAACTGGGATATTTGCTTGTGTATTTGGGAATGCGTTTGAACTTCGTAAAGTGATCACGCGAGTCAAGATATTTGTGTAGATCATACAAACATTTCAAAAATTGTTTCTTAAATGGATTTCAATTTTACTATCATATAGATCATAATTGCCTTATATATTTTATGTAAAATTATGCAAATATGTAAATGCAGAATAGTAAATTTTTAACTTTATTTACAAACCAAAAATGGAACAAATTGAAGTCTCTATTCTGTCTGTATTGAAAAACTTTTTACCATAGATAAATATTAGTGCTCAGCAAAGGCAAAAAAACAGTTAGAGCAGGCTATTTTTTTATAAACTAATGTAAGTAGGTGTGTCAAAAAAACTAAACACCTAGACTTAGATTTCTCTTAGCATTGAATACCTACGCTCATTGCAATTTATTTCGAAACGTTACTCATAGTTTTTCTTGTCCTTGAATTTCGTTCATTCTCGCGTTTCATTCACTTTACGATTTGGATCATTACCAATTATTACTATGTAAACTGCTAATATCATTCGTTCCTGTGTCTTTGCTCGTTTCATACAAGATAATAATGTCTTTAAATTAAAATTTAACTTGGGGGCTAGACAAGTGCCCAACGTTCAACGTTAACGTTAAACGTTAGCACCAAAGTGTATGGGATTTGACATTTGTGACGTACGTGACAGTCGTTCGCGGATGTCAAATCCCATAAATTTTGGTCCTAACGTTTAACGTTAACGTTGAACGTTGGGCACTTGTCTAGGGCCCCTTGTCTGTTGTTAAAATAAATAAATTCAAATATTAATTTGTTACCATAAAGTATTCTCTTACTATAATCAAGGTACGTAGCCAATAGAAAACTAATCAAAATTCAAAATAAAATCGGACATTAGAAAACCAGTACGTAACATTGTCAATGACCATTGTCCGAAACTAGCACAGAGTAACAGACAGTATAAAATATCTTGACCCATCTGGCAAATGATTTGAATAATAACTATCGCTGTCTTATAGTGTTGTCTCTATGTCAGTAACTGTTACAAAATTGTTTGGCAACTGTAAACATCTAACAATAATTAAAGTTTTAAGAAAGAGTTCCGTCAAGAGGTAATTCGGAGTCATACAGTCGGCATTCTATCGCACCATCTAGGGTGTTTTTCATCATCATTGAATCTTGCATATTGAGGGAAAGTAGTTGTATTTTGTTTTTCGTAAAAAAATATAAAAAAATGATATACATAAATGATTCTCTATCGCCCTTAGTCACAGCATCAGGCTAAAACAGCTGATTTTTACTATTTTTATTGATGTATTTTGTTTGTTATGACGAAGAAAAGGTTCCTGTGTTAGTACAAAATCAAAAAAATGTGTGGTGTATTTGAAAATTTTACGAAGATATTACTGTAGTAAGTACCATCTTATAGCGTCTGTCGAAATTGGCATAATCCAAAGAGTTAACAAAAATAAGCACATACTGAATTCATAATATAAGTAGCTTTGAAAACGCTTGTTACATATACCTATAGTAGGTCAAGTGCTGACCATGCAAGATACTCCGCACACGGCACTTGGCTGACGCAAATTACGTACGTGGGATAAAGTGCTGACCCAGCAACGCGTAAGCGCCGCCGGAACCGTTGGCGCACTCGGCTGACGCAACTTTGTACATGAGATAAAGTGCTAACCCAGCAATGCGCGAGCGCCGCTATAACCGTTGGACACCACCGAGGGGCGGTACTTCGTTTCTCACATTGAACGGGTCACCACCCTTTAGGTTTAGTTAGTTATAGTTAAGGTGACTTCGTTTCTAACATTGAGCGGGTCACCACCCTCTAGTTATAGTTAATTATACGGAGACTCCGTTTCTAACATTGAGCGGGTCACCATCCCTTTAATTGTAGTTAGACATAGAAACCTGTAATTTTAATGAATAAATCTTAATTATAAGTAAATCGGTTCTTCTTTGAGTCCTCCTGTCGCTGACATTCGTAACTGGCGCAGTCGGTAGGATTCTCGCGAGCCGGTCCGCGATCGCGTAAAGGAAGTATCGCATATTCCTCGCGTCCTGTCACCGGTGGAGACTACCAAGTCTTTCAACGAGAATCCTAGAACCTACGGAGCAGCCCAGGAGTATCCAGAAATCGATAGCAACTCAAAGAGGCCGATATGTTCAAGTAAGTACACTATTAAGATTTATTCGTAGTGTTGCTTTCCTTGAAACCTTTTCTTTTAGTAATTTTTTTCCTTTCTTTTTTTTATATAAAAAAGAATTATTTTTATTACTTATCCAAGATTGCTCAATCGAGAGTATCTAGGGAACAACTATGTCGAATAGAAAAGACATTTTCTTTCGTCCGTGCATCGAGCACACATCAGTTGGTATTAATATTTAGTGATAATAAGACAGACGAATGAAGCTTCCAACTATGTAGAATAGAAAAGATATTTGCTTTCGTCCGTGCATCGAGCACACATCAGTTGGTAGCTATTCATATTTAGTGATAATATAGACGAATTAAGCTTCGAACTAAGTAGAATAGAAAATATATTAGCTTTTATCCGTGCATCGAGCACATATCAATGTAGTATCTTAGGAATCAACGCAAAAGCTATTAATAGCACGTTGAATATACTTAGTAATATAATATAAAGTAAAATCAAGTATTAGATTTAGACCCCAGAGAATATTACGACGTAATCATATCAGGCTCATATTACAGCGATAAAAAGATTCTTTTAATACTCAAATTTCCTATTGTAGCACCACAGTCTTATGAACTATTTAAACTTCCTATATTACCTAATAAATTTAATCAATCCCTTATTCCTCCATATCCTATGATAGCAACTTGCGATAATTCTTATGTGTACATAGAGACAGAATGTCCGAAGTATAATATTCAGTACGATAAACTGAGTCAGCAAATTAAAAGCACAGCCAGACTGTATCCACAGACTCATTATGAAACAGATTTTGCACAAATCCTGCCACATGATCACCATAGCCTTAGCCAAGAAAACTATAGAACCACTGCACGATGAAAACTATGGTATAGTGTTCCCCGAGCCGACTAAAGGACGCTGACCTGTTCCCGAGATGACTACAATACGAACTTTAAGTTTACCCACGGACTTCGAGCCCGCCGCCGCAACCTACCAGCAACATTTTTTGTAAACCTGAAAAAATAGTTGCTGTTCTTCAGGAGGGAGGTGTTACATATACCTATAGTAGGTCAAGTGCTGACCATGCAAGATACTCCGCACACGGCACTTGGCTGACGCAAATTACGTACGTGGGATAAAGTGCTGACCCAGCAACGCGTGAGCGCCGCCGGAACCGTTGGCGCACTCGGCTGACGCAACTTTGTACATGAGATAAAGTGCTAACCCAGCAATGCGCGAGCGCCGCTATAACCGTTGGACACCACCGAGGGGCGGTACTTCGTTTCTCACATTGAACGGGTCACCACCCTTTAGGTTTAGTTAGTTATAGTTAAGGTGACTTCGTTTCTAACATTGAGCGGGTCACCACCCTCTAGTTATAGTTAATTATACGGAGACTCCGTTTCTAACATTGAGCGGGTCACCATCCCTTTAATTGTAGTTAGACATAGAAACCTGTAATTTTAATGAATAAATCTTAATTATAAGTAAATCGGTTCTTCTTTGAGTCCTCCTGTCGCTGACATTCGTAACTCGCTAAAAAACATAATATTAGTTGAGACAAACCAACAACTCTGATTTTAATAATATTAGTGTAACAGTTCTCAAGCTCAAGGTCGGAAAACACTAGGTATTTGGCAGATGTCCTATTATAAACACTGTAAAGCCGGTAATGTGTTATTTTAATTATATAACCTCTGGTTTTTGATTACTAGCTATTTACGTGATTTTATTTAGTTTTCACGTCATAAACTGAAATGTATGTTCTGGAGTTTTTCACTGTTCCAATATTTAGTTTATTTTGCTCAAGACCGCTCAAGAACTCTTTAATGGCCTTCCAAGACTTCTAACCGAAATTCTATACCTACTCCTTTATAATTGTTACTAGCTTCTGCCCGCGACTACGTCCGCGTGGAACTCCTCCTTTTTTGCAGTCGGTTAAAAAGTAGCCTATGTCCCGTCTTAGGCTCCAGACTTTCTTTGTACTAAATTTCATTTAAATCGTCCAGTAGTTTTAGCGTGAATGCGTAACAGACAGACAGACAGACAGACAGACAGAGTTACTTTCGCATTTATAATATTAGTTAGGATGAGGTCACTGACTCCGAGTAGGTACTAGTGTTATAGTAACATATGTCTAGTATTGTAATGTATGTAAATATATGAGCAGATAACTTTAAGGCCAAATAGGCAACAAATCACGTCTTGAAATTAAATTAAAACTGTCTGCTCATACGCATAAATCAACAAAATTAAAGCGGAAGTCGCGAATTAGTTTTTGCGAGAGACTGCGTCGAAGCCAGTTTCAGATATTTCGATTAGCAGTTCGGATAATGCCACTTGACAAAGCTAATGTAGCTCGTAAAGCTTACTATAGTTAGGCTTTCTCATTTCGTCGTCTAGTTTGAAGTAGACAAGTATTATTAACTACTTAATATTAAAAATATGAATGTGTGTGAAATAAAAACTTTAGAGAAATAAAACTGCTATCCTAATTCCGTAGAAACGGAATTGACGTAAGGAGGACCTTTCTGTAAACTGAAGACGTCAGCTAAAATCCCATTTTTTTAATGTTGGCAAACTTCACACACTTAACTGGACTTAAGTCATTTGTTACATCTCTTCTTATTTCTCTATCAACCAATTCTCACGCAAATTAATTATTAGATTTCAAAGTCTGCTTCGAACATCCGAAAGATAACACTCCGACAAAAAAACCGGTCAGCAAAACGATAACGTTTCGCAAAAAAACTTGTCAATTTAAAAGTGACACTTAACTCGCTTGTTTTGACACTTACAATAAGTAGTCCCGATTCTTTTCGAACCGTTAGTTTTGAGTTGACTATTATGTCTTTAATAAAAGTACAAATTTTCTAATCACTGGATAGATTTCATTGTTTTGATTCATCATCATCATCAGCCCATCGCTATTTCTTATTGTTTTGATTGATCGTCTTTAATTATTATAAACTAATCCTTTTCAGGATCCGTTTATATATACTTTAAGATCTTTAGATCTTTCTGGTTTCGGAAATAATTAGTTAATTCAAGCAAAAAAGACTTGAGTACGCTTCACGAGTCAATTTCTCGTCGGATGATCTTTAGTTAGGTGTGAAAGTCAACCGGTATCAGTGTCGGTGTTGGCTGACCGTGAACCTGCTACGCTATCCGGATTTGTAATTATATACGTATATATGTCACTGTTTTTATTTATACCTTTATACAGGATAATCAGTGTACCATAAACTCAAGTGGACTCATAAATAACAAGCTGTCATTCTGCTGCTGTTCAAGCTGTTCTGTGTGTCAAGCTTGTTTCTGTTCTGTAATTTCTATCATAATAATGATTCTTTTCATCTTTACTTCATGTCTAAATACTGGGGTAAAGACAAATATCTTTTATACTTTTATTACAAATGTTTTTATAGCATCCAATATGAAAGGCTAAGATTAAATTGTTCTGTCCTTTATAAAACGACCATCGTTAATGCAACCGCAGTTTACAATCCATACTTAGATATTTTTTTCTTCAGCTATACGCCTTTGTGAGCAATCTAATCAAGCTTTCTTCAGTCTTTCACTTTGGTTTCTCCGATGTTTTTGTCCAACAAATTTGTTAGAAGTTGATACGTCAATACAATTTGCGTTCATCTTTTCAATTATGTTAAGCAACTTTTAGTATTGCGCGACTTTCTCTATCATCGACATATCACATGTCGTCGATTAATGCGTTGACATGTACTGACAGATTGTGTTAGCATATTTAGCTACTTTCAGATAATTTTAATTGCTTTTGTCTTGCTGCAGGAATGTAGGAGTTTCTACACGATTTTTACTTTTATTAAGTTTCATACTTTAATAACTTTCAAAATGATTGATGATTTTAGGTGTTAGTAGCAGCTGAAATTGCGAGTTTTTGTTATGAAATCGATATTGTTGTATGTCGTATAACATGTCCTGCAAATCAAGACTGTTCCTATCATAGACAGTTTATATATAGTTACTTGTCCATTTTTTATGTCATCTTGTAACCCTGTTTCTAATACCATCGTATGTCACATCGTTTCTCATCACGACTGGAACTGGTTTCCTAACGTTTTTTGCTACATCTGTCTGGATTTAATTAATGTTGTTGCTGTTTTAAGTTCTAATTAGTGAAGCAAATGGTTGTTTGCGAATCGATTAGCATTTCTTGTTGAAATCTTCAAAGATAATGTGGAGAAAATTGTTAAGACGGTATTGAACAAGAAGATAATCAGGAAAAATATGAGGAACAAATGAAACAGTGTAATTTTCATTGTTATCACATCTGAAGGTTGCCATAGTGATGAATGCTACCATTTTAAAATCACTAATTGATAACAGCAACCGAACGAAATGAATGCAAAATGGTATTTAGTTGACGAAAAATCGCGTGATCAGTCATTATTGGCTTAAGTCAATTCCAAACCATTTTATATTGCTTTTTTTCGTTTGCTTTAGGCACTTGTATAGGGAGTAAAACACCTTAAAGAAATATCGAGAGCAACGGCCTTTAAATATAGGTTTAAAAGATTGACTTGCACTGTAGGTCACTTTTTAGCAATGACAGCAACATTCTTTCACCAATATCTTTTTAATTATCAATCTTACGGTTATTTAGCGGTATTAAGAGTTCATGATTGACACCCATTAAATTGTCCTCATATGATACTGAAATGTCAGATACATTACCTTAAAATCTATCGTTGTCGACCTTATTTGATGTGTGTTAAGAGCTATATTTGCGTGGATATGTCAAAAGGCTTGCAGTCACGTGTGTCACGATTTGACAAAAACAAGTCGTGACGTTTTAGCGAGATAGAGATAGTGTAAAAAATGTGGGATTGAGCTTCTGAAATGGACTAGGTACTTATACAAATAAGGTTTGACAACAAAAAATATATATGAAACACCTAATTGCGGATTTTATTTTGTTAAAGTATTGACACTATTTTAAGTGGCTTGTCAAATTAACCTTCCATTAGTGTTAGGTAATAAGTATAAACAAACTCTTTATTTTACAAAAAAGGGCATAGAGAACAAATCTACAAAGACGAATGTATTTGCGTTCATATCCTAATTTAATGTCTGTCTGGCTTTCACGCTAAAACTACTGAACCGATTTAAATGAAATTTGGCCGACTGATATTCTAGAGCCTGAGAAAGGAGAGGCAAAAGCTAGTACATATGTATTACTAGCTGTGCCCGCGACTTCGTCCGCGTGGAATTTAAGTATTGGGACATAAGTATGGATAATTAAAGATTTTTTTCTAAAATGAGTTACTCTTTATTACATAAGCTATCTGCCAGTGAAAGTCCCGTCCAAATCAGTCCAGCTGTTCTATAGATTAGCCGGAACACACAGATAGACAGACAAATAATATAAAAAATATAATATAGGTATGTATTTAATATTTCAAACGTAAATTATAAAATGTCTTTATAAACCACATTAACAGTTTTTCCTTCTGGGGCTAATATGAAAAGGTTATCCGCATTACTAACCCGCGAGCAAGCCACGTATAGTTGGCCGTGTGAAAAACAATTCGACCTGAGATCAACTCCAATAGCCTTTAGCGTCTGCCCCTGAGACTCGTTAATTGTCATAGCAAAGCAAACGGACACTGGAAATTGTGTCCGTTTGAATTGGAATGGGAAATTGTTGGGGATGATTGGTATTCGTGGTATGTATACTGACAGTTTCACCTGCACTACATCCAGTAAGAATCTCAGCTTCGATTAAGTTTCTTTGTAAAGAAGTTACTCTAAGTCGGGTTCCATTGCACAATTTAGGCGGAGTAAGATTTCTCAATAGCGATGCGTTGTAAGCGTTTCGTCTGGGCATTTTTAAAATCAAAGCAAATACATACAATAATACATATATTTATTTCAATAAATCTACGTCTACGGAGGCAATCTTTTTTTAGATTATATCCGATATTTTTCAACCAATTCACAAAGCAAGTTCAGAGTCCGTATTTTCATATCCAATTCCAATTCCAAGTATAACATATAACATCAAAATCATCAACTAACCGAATCGCAAGACAAACAAAATTAAATAGTTTTAAACAACCAGTTTGTATTTATACTTTTCAGAGAAAAAGCTATAGCGCGTTTTAATTGCCTTGAGGCGCCATCTAGTACTATATTATGTAACTATAAAATCTCCTATAGAAAAATTACCTTTAAACTTTAAAAGACGATAGCTTTTTTATTTGACATCCGATTTTGATGAAACAAAGCCTATATGTTGCTCAGGGAAGAGCTTAATCTATTAGTGAAAGCCGCGTCAAAATCTGTTCAGTAGTTTTCAAGATTAGCGAATACATACAGACAGACAGACAGACAGACAGAAAAGAAAATCTAAAAAATCATTTTTGTGTTCTGTTACTCTTTTATTATTGCCCACACCCATTTTTTGTTAAAAATTTCAATTGTACAGACACGCGGTTTCTACTGTTTTATTATATATGTAAGATTTTGATGAAACAAAGCCTATATGTTGCTCAGGGAAGAGCTTAATCTATTAGTGAAAGCCGCGTCAAAATCTGTTCAGTAGTTTTCAAGATTAGCGAATACATACAGACAGACAGACAGACAGACAGAAAAGAAAATCTAAAAAATCATTTTTGTGTTCTGTTACTCTTTTATTATTGCCCACACCCATTTTTTGTTAAAAATTTCAATTGTACAGACACGCGGTTTCTACTGTTTTATTATATGTAAGATAATAAATCGAAAAAAATAAATTAATACTTGAGTTAAAGAAAGCGATTCGACCACAGGTACATAAACTTTAGGTACCTATACCTAATTACACAAAAGATTAGCTCTGCGAGATCCAATTAAGTGACAGTGTCAAACAGCCGGGGGTAAACTACTCGTGACAAGCCCACGTTTCGTCTTACAGTTATTTTAACCCGCAGTTAACTTAACTGATTCAATTCATCTCAAACTGCGAGGCTGATGTCGGGCGCCAGTTGCAGCGGTTTAAACGTTTATACTGATTGGTTTTTTTGTTGAAGCAATCAGAAACGGAGTATGAGCAAAAACGTTTTGGGAAGATAAGTATTTCTAAAGATGTTAGCTTACAATATAGGGCACCTTATACTTTACGAAAATGGGACTTAATCCCGTAAATAGATAATTAAATTACCTCCGATCGTCAATCGTTCTCGGCGACTACGGTTGCAACGTCGCACCCATTAATAATATAATACAAATCAAAATCATCATTTTGTGAACTATAATTTATTATTTATTTACGCGGCTATGTGACTTTTGTGTATAATTAGTGATGATTGTGAAAATTTCATGATTTGTGTGAATGGCGTCAAAACGAAATAAACATGATTTGAATGCAGTTTTGTTCCTTATATAACCTGTATCGTGATTAAGATATTAGATAAATTATATCAGTTTTATATGAAACACAAGATGACTTTTTAAAAAATTTTCGGTTCGTCAAACCATTGTAATTTCGTACAAATATATTGACGACTTTAATTCTCCCGCTCGGAAAGGACACAAACGAGCGGTCGAATCGCGCGTGTCTCGATCGGTCACGCCGGCTGACCTACTGCCGGCCGGCGCGTGCGCAACTATAGTTTAACATGTTCTTATTGTCCACTACGTCAGCTTAGTGCGTTAATGGATAACGGAATTTGGCGTCTTTTTGTTTAAATTGGGGCAACGGCCAATTTGGATAATGAATTAGTTACTTTAAAGGTAGTTAAGAATAAGAATTGTGTATAAAAGAATTGAAGGTAATTTGGCACTTAACGAATTGAGCTTTTTTATTCTTACCGGATCGCAGAAGCTTGTAGTATTCTGATTTGAACTTCTCTTTTTTATTTGCGTGAGTCATGGATGTTCTTTTTTTGTTACCTCTTGTAAAAAAAACAAAACTTTCTTGAACGTCAGTACTGAACTAAGATGTCACAAAATATAGTAAGAGGTTTATTGTAATTATCAATTTGCTATTACAATAAAGAATTAATGACATAACTTAATCAATGTCCGACTCATCGACTCCACTAACCCGTTCTAGAAAAAGTCAGTCCTTGTACTTTCCCCCTCACAGTCCACTGGCATACATCGGGCGTTTTTGCCGCGCGTCGCCCGCCTAATTGGCGTAGTACGGCGTTTGGAACGCACGTTTGTGGGACACCCGGATTCGATGGATGCGCTGGGAAAAGCATTTTTCACACGGTTCATTCTATATAATATACTAGCTTCTGCCCGCGACTTCGTCCGCGTGGAACTCCTCCTTTTTGCAGTCGGTTAAAAAGTAGCCTATGTTCTTTCTCACGCTCCAGACTTTCTTTGTACCATATTTCATTTAAATCGGTCCAGTAGTTTTAGCGTGAAAGCGTAACAGACAGACAGACAGAGTTACTTTCGCATTTATAATATTAGTAGGGATTATGTTAAATTGAATTTTCAAGAGTCACAAATTGTATACACTGAAGTGCAAAATAATAAATAAGTAATTTCTATTGTAAAAAATAATATTCTGTAAAATGTTACACAAAAGTACAAAAAAATGATCTGACTAAATTTGACATACCAATAACTTGTGTAAATTCTTGAGCCAACAAATTCTAAAGTGTCTGCTAGTATGATCCATCATCGTTGACACGGTTGTTCACCGCGTTGACCCTTGTAGGTTGTCTGCGATGTTTCCATCGACTAATGATGGACGATACGGTATAAGTACAAGTACAAGTCCCTTTTATCAAGTCAATACAATTTTTACCCATAAAAAGGATGCCATTGCAGAATTTCCAGATAATTTTAGGTATAATTAGAAGCAATCTTGCGAATTCATACTATCTTCATTTATCACAACACAATAAAACAAAGTTGCTGTCGCAGTCTGTCCGTCCCTATGTACCTATACTTAAATCTTTAAAACTAGGCAACGGATTTTGTAGCGGTTTTTTAAATAGACGGAGTGATTCACCCCGACTAACATAGGCTATAGAATATTTTGAAAAAAATAGGGATCCGTGCGAAGCCGGGGCGAACCGCTAGTAATTAATAAATAACAAAAGCCCAGTATTTCATTAAACTTTAATAAGCTACGTATACTAACAATAATTAAGAGTTTTACCTTTTTTTTTTACAATTAAGTACCTACAATAAGAAAATGAAAAAATTAACAAACTTTTGTTTCTGTTGCCAATTTTGACGTTTCTAAATGATTATAAATTTATACCTACCTAATATGTATGATTTAAATTTTTCTTTCTAAATACATATCTAAATTATTAACTATAGCTTCTGCCCGTGACATCGTCCGCGTGGAACTCCTCCTTTTTTGCAGTCGGTTAAAAAGTAGCCTATGTTCTTTCTCAGGCTCCAGACTTTCGTTGTACCAAATTTCATTTAAATCGGTCCAGTAGTTTTAGCGTGAAAGCGTAACAGACAGACAGACAGACAGAGTTACTTTCGCATTTATAATATTAGTAGGGAAGTAGGGATGAATACCTACGCTTATTAGCAAACGTCCATTACACTAAAGTTAAACCCAGATTTCTATGAACTCATTCAAAGGCCTTCTCGATAACTCAATGTCATTCGTTCGATGACCGAATGACTGGAATGAGTGAATGACATTCGGCCGACCCGCTCCCGTTTCTTTTGTAGTTAAACCATTTTTATTGTCCAAAATTGTATTGTTTTTTGTGGAATTCAGTGGAAAGTGACTGTTTTCTCTTTCTTTCAGATCTGTTGGATGTCACTGAACTCGCTGATACGTTTTAAATCGGTAAGTTTATTTGCATTGATTTATATTACAATAATAAAAGGTACATAGAACTTTAAATTAAAAAAAATATTATTTACATTATATTATACAACTACCTTATTTATGTCTGTAAAAGTGAATCCCTATGTATTTTCTTGGTTATGTCATCACGCTAAAAAGGCTGGATTTCACTAAGCCTTTTGTTTTGTTTGACCAAGAGAAAGATCTTGTGTAAGGAAATATACGGTAAATTATAAAATTTAGGAAAACTTTACAAAACACAAATTAATTAAGAGAAATAATAAATACGGCCGCAGAATTATTTTTTGGCCACTTGGTCAAACTTCTCAATAAATAACTAAGCATCGGGAAAATGAGATAGCCTCTAATGAAGTAATTCATCTTCTTTACAACGCCAACTAAAAATCTTAAAGAAAGCGTCAAGGCAAAATCAACAATTATTTTTACTTGTCCTACTGATTTATACATTACCAACTAATTTACTAACTCGGCCACGAAATTTGTGACTCGTCACCAAAAGTCCTCTAACCGCTACCAGAAAAGCCAGAAAAGTGGGTTAGGTTAGGTTAGAACTGCGACCCTCTACAAAATAAAAAACTGTCTATAAAACTTTTATATTATAATAATCAGAATATTTAATGCAATCGTACCTATATCGTAAAGCTTTTGGGTAACATTATATATTATTATAATGGGATTACATCTCATAATTATTGTATCCTTATGACACAATCATTATTTTGCCTCTTCACTCTCGATGCCGCCCGGGACGACGGGAGGGCAGATGCAGCGTCGACATAGCATAACCATTACAGTACATAATATAATATTATGTTATCATTATTTCTTCTCCCTTCTCTCGAAATATACCTACCTATATTATATATATTATATCCAAAATCCCTATTTTGGTGCCATATATTAATATTTTAGATGTTAACTATTTGAATGCATCCCATAAATTTAGATGCTAAAAAATAATCACCATGCTGAGTTATATTTACTGTGGCCTAAATAGAAGGTAACTAGTGGCTGAGATACAATTATTCAGACGCGCGTTGGTTGTGGCCCACTTAGTAATTTAGAAGGTAACTTATATTTTCTGAAGCGAATAATGCTATTAAAAAGAAGCTTGTTTAATTAGTACCCATTAATTAATAGTAGCGTTCGCCTAATTTTTTATGTTACTTCATTAAAAAAATGTGTATTTGAACATGTCCAATACATTCGTATAACTATTTATCTTATACTGAACCCTTACTTTTCAAATAGGACTCTTTCATCTTATTGTGTTTGAATAGTCGTTAATTATCGTATAGTTAGCATAGAATATTTCTTATAGTAATTTATTAGGAGTCACGTACTAACAGTTTCAACATAGTCACGCTGCGCGCGCGCACCCGTTATTAAGACATTAAGCAAAGCAGCGCGCTAATGCTAGTGTATATATCGACAATTATAGGATCCTTAACACATTATACCCACTGAAGATTATTAGCTCGCACTTCGTTAGGAAAAAGCAATTTTTTTTTGCATCTTAGATCGAAAGCCATGAAGTAATGTTCTATCGAAAATAAAACGAATATCAATTGGTTTCAAATATTATTTTGATTGATGAATTTTGAAAATCCTAATTATTTTTGTGTCGATATGTAATTTTACTAATTAGCCTATTAAAGTACCTACTAATTTGACATAAAAAATAATAAACAATAAAATAGCAGAAGGTATAGTCGTTGACTAGTAGAGAATGCCTTATGACATAGTTTTGTGCAAACTAAATATATCACTACACTAGTTTCTGCCCGCGACTTCGTCCGCGTAGAACTCCTTCTTTTTTGCAGTCAGTTAAAAAGTAGCCTATGTCCTTTCTCAGGCTCCAGACTTTCTTTGTACTAAATTTCATTTAGTCCAGTAGTTTTAGCGTGAAAGCGTGACAGACAGACAGAGTTACTTTCGCATTTATAATATTAGTAGGGATTTGTAATAAAATGGTCATTCACATTATGAACAGTTAAGAGAAACATGAAACCCGGTACATGATCAGAATCATACATTTTTACATACACTATGAGCTGAATTTGAATAACTAGAATAATTACGTATTCATCAAACGTATGCAGAAGCACCGAACTTATCGATGGTAACTTATTTGTATGTAATCGACTATTCTATATGACATATATTCATTGATCGACTATTGATTGATATAATAATTTCTGATGCCTTCGCGGTTATTACACATTGGAATGAAACAACTATTAACGGATTTAACTCGCGTATTTTTATTTTATTAACGCTAAAGTCAGCTAGCGTTAGACTATTGTCAGCTCAGTCGTGCTACGATTATGGAAACTGTAAACAATCCGAAACGTCTGCTAATAAAATAAAATAAAAATACGCGAGTTAAATCCGTTAATAGTTGTTTCATTCCAATGTATTGATTGATATGTTTAGGTCCCCAATAACGTCATAAATGTGAAAGGAACATGTTGCCGCTTAACGCTTCTAATGAATTTTTTTAGGGAAATAATTTCTGTTTTTTTTTTAATGAATACTGAAGTCCTGCAGCAAGCTAACTGCACTTTAATATACAGTCAAAACTTCTGCCTTTACTTCAGAACTATAGGTGTTATAGGTTTTAGGTTATATATATAGTCACTAGAGTGGGCAGCACCACGGCTCGGGCCGTCACATGTGTTACACGATTTTGAAAATGTGTATTAGATTGACGCTACTAAACATTTCGAAAATTTCACAGTTCCCCTATACGTAGCACGACTGAGCTAACGATAGTCTAATGCTAAAGTGCTACGGATACGGATATGGGAACTGTAAAGTTTTCGAAACGTCAGCTAATAAAATAAAATATGCGAGCTAATTCCGTTTACAGTTGTTTCCAATGTGTAATAACCAAGAGGCATCAGAAATTATTAGTATGAAAATATTTACAACTTTGATGAGTATTCTTAAGGGGTTGAAAAGGGGTGAAATGTAAGCAGTCATACAGATTGTAGATTTGTAATACATAGATTTGCATCTATTGGACATGATGATAATGATGAGTAGTAAAGTCAAGGCAAGTTATTCAGCAACGCGACAGTGTCATAGTTATGGAATATTTCGCATACCGTCACAATCGCGGCGCGTTTGCGCATTACATCCTAGACTACTGTTTGTGCGTCGGGGTGTTTGTCACGAGAGACTGTCTTTTTGTATATAAGTAATTAAATGGTAGTAACACAGGTGTCGGTTGATTATTTCTATAAATAACTGTCGTACAAAAATATAATAGACTTAGACTATTATTATTTATCTTCCTTTTATTGCGAAATTTGTTACCGGCAAGTTTTTGTTTGGAAAAGATTTCTAAGAAAATACTGAGGTTAATTTGTGAAATAAAATAAGTACTTATTTATGATTATTATTTTTTGATTTATGAATTGGAAACTGGCAAGCTTAAAGACAAACTGTAACTATGGTTACAACTCAAATAATAATTTATGAATAAACAAGTTTCTAGAACTACTACATACCTGCAGATTATGCAAGTACCTATATATGTATAGTTAGCAATTTCAATTAATATTTACTTTTTGTTTCACTTGAGACTTTAACTGTGCACGTGGTTAATATCATTAATAGCAGCCCGCCGGATTCCACATTTTTTTTAAATGTCATATTGCCTGTCACTCACGAATTAGCAGCTTACCAAAAGTGAAAAAGAATTTTTCGAATCGATCCAGTTCTTTTGGAGCCTATTCAATCCAACCAAACAAACAAACTTTTCCTCTTTATTATATTAGTATACATAACATTTTGGCAAACTGTAGTTACTTTGTCCCGCTCCCGCCCCCGCTGCCGCCTGTCGCCGGGACACTAGCGGCGCATGCGTCGACCCAAATACCCGCCACTAACGGTGCGTGCGCCGACCTTTACCGCGGATCTGCGCTTTAACAGGACCGTCTGTCCGTCTGTCTGTCTGTCGCGGGATTTTTTTACACTTACTTAATAATAGTTAACGTTAGAAAACATAAACGGTATACCAATTGGCTCTAAAAAGAAAGTCGTTAGTTTTTGTAAATTACATGTAGGTAGGTACAATAAATTTAGATAGGATACCTTCAATTTATTAATATTATCATACGATATGGTTAAATTTGATAAATATAATATTTAATAATGTCTGATGCCTTCGCGGTTATTACACATTGGAATGAAACAACTATTAACGGATTTAACTCGCGTATTTTTATTTTATTTTATTAGCTGACGTTTCGGATTCTTTACAGTTTCCATAATCGTAGCACGACTGAGCTGACAATAGTCTAACGCTAAAGTCTAATAAAATAAAATAAAAATACGCGAGTTAAATCCGTTAATAGTTGTTTCATTCCAAAAATATAATATTTATTTATTTACCACAAAAACAAGCTATTTTATATACATTCCTAAATTTTAAAATTCTACTATGACTAAGTAAATTACATTTATAAATGCAGTAATTGAGTCTTCATGCCATAACGCTGATCTTCCGCTGAACCCCGAAGGTTATATATTAGTCAAGGGCGTGCATTCCATATAGGCACAATGGTATAAATGTATGGAGTGCCTACCCTGACGTGGTACATGCGCGACCCTGAATTATTAGTCGTGTCAGAAGATACTACTAGAACCTAGGTACCTACTTGATTTTAAACTTCTTAATTCTCTTCATAGTATCACCGTTACCAAAAAGCAAGCAGTCAGCCCAGTTAAGTGGCTATAGACTGCGTTTATTTGCGTAAGATGGCTGGCAGGAGCTGGATGTGAGCAGCCGAAGATCGAGCACAGTGGCGTGCAATTGGAGAGGCCTATGTCCAGCAGTGGACTGCGACAGGCTGATGATGAGACAGCATTCCAAGGATATAATTAATAGCCTGCCTGCATCCAGCCGAATCCAGAACTCCATTTTGTCTAATAGATACCTATATGAAGTGCCCAATTACAACCGCTGTCAATGCATCTAGATAATTTTGAACGCCACTTCTGCAATTGGCATATAAATCGTCCAATCAAAAATAAATAAATTATAATTAAGTGTCGGAATTTAATGGCAATTCAAACACAGGTCAATTGGATAGTTATTTTTTTTATTAATGACTGTTGAAATCCTTTTAACTCAAGCTAACGGTGTAACACCCACTCATTAAGGCTTCATTAGCGTTTACCGACGAATTTCAATTAGCAATTTTACTCTAAAAACAAGTTTATGCGAGAAACTTACAGAGTTCCGTACATAAATTAAATGAATTTGTAAATATATATTTCAGTTTACCATTAATAATTCAGGAAACAAAATCATATGGACAATGTTTACAAGCTTCTTATAATTTGCTTGTTAGCTAATAGTCCTTTAGTTAACGAGAATGCTTCTCGAATATCATAATTTATTAAAGTGCTTAGTTACTTTAGCATAAGACTATTGTCAGCTCAGTCGTGCTACCATTATGGAATCTGTAAAGGCTCCGAAACGTCAGTCAATAAAATAAAAAGACGCGAGTTAAATCCGTTTAAACTTATTTCATTCCAATATATACTATAATAATATTATAAAGCTGAAGAGTTTGTTTGTTTGTTTGTTTGAACGCGCTAATCTCAGGAACTACTGGTTCGAATTCAAAAATTCGTTTTTTGTTGGATAGACCATTTATCGAGGAAGGCTTTAGGCTATATAACATCACGCTGCGACCAATAGGAGCGAAGAAACAGTGGAAAATGTGTAAAAAACGGGGAAAATATGCAGCCTTATAAAGAAGTGACAGAAGACTTTGACAGATCTTTGACGAAACAATCAGACGGGCAGGACGACGTCTGCCGGGGCCGCTAGTGTATAATAACCGCGAAGGCATCAGAAATTATTAAAGTTCTTAGTGTTTTAATTAATTCAACTTTTGGATTGCGGTATACTCGTAAATTATCTTCGATGTCGGAATGACGCAGCTATAACGGATTTAACTCGCATATTTGTTTTATTTGCTGACGATTTGAAAACTTTACAGTTCTCTTATTTGTTAGCTGACTTGGCTGACAATAATCTAACAACTAAAGTAATTTTAGTTGTAGACTATCGTCAGCTTAAATCCGTTATGCATAGTTGTTTATAATAACCGCGAAGGTATCAGAAACTAGCGGCCCCGGCAGACGTCGTCCTGCCCGTCCGATTGTTTCGTCAAAGATCTGTCAAAGTTTTCTAACTGTCACTTCTTCATAAGGCTTCATATTTTCCCCGTTTTTTACACATTTTCCACTGTTTCTTCGCTCCTATTGGTCGCAGCGTGATGTTATATAGCCTAAAGCCTTCCTCGATAAATGGTCTATCCAACAAAAAAATAATTTTTGAATTCGAACCAGTAGTTCCTGAGATTAGCGCGTTCAAACAAAACAAACAAACAAACTCTTCAGCTTTATAATATTAGAACCTATAGATTATTTGTATACAACAAATCCCACTGTTATCCACTCTTCTGATCACCTAGTTAATAATTACACAAGTATCTATAAATGAAAATGAATTTCCCTACAGTCACACGAACTCCGAAATCTATGCTTAATTAGTTTTCAGTTAGACGGTAAGTTAACTGTGACAATGAACCTTAACATAACGGTTATGGTTGCCTTAATTATGGCTAGTGGCTGGGTAATGATTCGTTGTAACTGTGCCTTATAGGATGATTACATCGGTTCTAAGACCAATTAAATTAATAATGTTTTATTATGACATTGGCCTAGAGAGTTTGCGTACGAATCCTAGCCTTTATATCGCACTAGCTTTTGCCCGCGACTTCGTCCACGTAGCGTAGTTATTTCTTCATGTTTTCCCCATTTTTTACACATTTTCCACTGTTTCTTCGCTCATATTGGTCGCAGCGTGATGTTATATATAGCCTAAAGCCTTCCTCAATAAATTGTCTATCCAACAAAAAAGATTTTTCGAATTCGAACCAGTAGTTCTGAGATTAGAGCGTTCAAACAAACAAACAAACTCTTTCTCTTTAATTGTAGTCAGGTAGGCCGAGCCTACATTTGGTGCAGCTAATTCCACATTCTTATTTGATCTTTTCAGGTACACACGAGGACGCGTGTCAAGTCAGTCTGGCCGTGTCGTGGATAGCGATCATTTGATTATTTGCTCCTAGTTTGTGTATTGATTATTATAGTACTAAGTTTATTTAAGTGGCGGCAAACCGCGTGTGACGTCACTACCGGTGGCGGCGCACGTGGATGGGCTCGACAAGCAAGGTGTTCATTCTGTGCGCGACTGTCGAAGCGACAACACTTGTCTAACGATTCCGTCAGTTTGTTTGCCAGTAGTATTGCTAGTTAATGTGATTTAGAATTTAATTTGAACTTGTCATTAAAGTAAATTGTGGAAACGTAACTGTTCTGTTATTTCTTACTCGAGTACCTACGCATGGATCGTCTACATTCCAACGTCAGTGCCGAGGATTCGATAGTTAATCCATCCCCCGCCGGCCGCTTACGCCGACATATATATATCGCATATCGCATACCTAGATCTATGGGGAGGTAACTCAAAAAAGTTATTCAGGTATGGTGAAAAAAATATTCATATGTTCGTGTACACTAGAGTCTTCTGTATAGATTTATGTTTATTATATGAATTCCTATACAGATCTATACTAATATTATAAAGCTGAAGAGTTTGTTTGTTTGTTTGTTTGTTTGTTTGTTTGAACGCGCTAATCTCAGGAACTACTGGTTCGAATTCAAAAATTCTTTTTTTGTTGAATAGACCATTTATCGAGGAAGGCTTTAGGCTATATAACATCACGCTGCGACCAATAGGAGCGAAGAAACAGTGAAAAATGTGTATAAAACGGGGAAAATATGAAGCCTTATGACATTTAAAAAGTATGTAGTTATGCATAGCAACGGTTGCTAATGTCATTCCTGACATTAAATAAATACCCAAACTGTTACGTGTATGATTTCTTCAGTGGTAACGAAAATGGGATTATTACGTAATACCCCGTGGATGGTGTAATCAGGACCATTTAATACTTACTGTTCCTGGGTAAGCAGACCCCGTTTAACTTGCGAGGGGAAACTGGTGTCATTACGTAGAGAAATAGAAGTGTTCTTCGCGACCAAGAGCTGACATAATAAAATTATACAATATATAAAAAAGCAGTGATAATAGAAGTGGCGGACCGGGACGAGACGGAGTTCGTGGATGCGGAACTGGATATACTGGACTCTGGTATCTCATTATAGCCAATGAGGCAAACTGGGAAATGTTTTATTACGTAAAACCACTATTATTGTATTTAATCGGTATAAGGTTTTATTTTGGATTGAATTGTAAAATTGTTTTGTTGTTTTGTAAGATCTTGATAATAAGTGTGGTAATCATTCCTTTAAATAAATAGCCACCTAAACCTCACGTGTATGATTTCTTCAGAAACTTTGTCCGATTTAAATAAAAAAATGTTAAACTCAGTGGTAGCTGTATAAATTATGCAATTTCGAAAGTAAGGTACTTTTGTTAGTTTCATTTATTACGAATAAGGGAAGTGTTAGGCAGCGGCCGGCGAAGCGTCAGAACCGGTACTTTTAATAATATACTAATTAATTGAACTACCACCCAACAATGCGCAAGGCGAGCGAGCGAAGCGAGCGTGCTGCGGCAGCGGCAAATGAAGGTCTCCCTTAGGCACGACGACGAGCGAAGCGAGGAGGAGTGTTAGGTAGAACTGCGACCTTCCAGCACGCGAGCCAAGCGAGCATGCCGCGACAGCGGCCGGCGAAGCGTCAGAACCGATACTTTTAATAAAAATATATTTACGACATAACATTAACAAACCAGGTTTTGTCAGTATACTAATAATATACTAATTAATTGAACTGCGACTCAAAAACGTGCATGCCGAGCGAGCGAAGCAAGCGTGCCGCGGCAGCAGCAAATGAAGGTCTTCTTTAGATGCGACGACGAGCGAAGCGAGGAGGAGTGTTAGGTAGAACTGCGACCTTCCAGCACGCGAGCCAAGCGAGCGAATCGAGCATGCCGCGAGAGCGCCCGGCGAAGCGTCAGAACCGATACTTTTAATAAAAATATATTTACGACATAACATTAACAAATCAGGTTTTGTCAGTATACTAATAATATACTAATTAATTGAACTGCGACCCAAAAACGTGCAAGCCGAGCGAGCGAAGCGAGCGTGCCCCGGCAGCAGCAAATGAAGGTCTTCTTTAGATGCGACGACGAGCGAAGCGAGTAGGAGTGTTAGGTAGAACAGTGACCTTCCAGCACGCGCCAAGCGAGCGAAGCAAGCATGCCGCGGCAGCGGCCGGTGAAGCGTCAGGATCGGTACTTTTAATAAAAGTATATTTACGACATAACGTTAACAAACCATGTTTTGTCAGTATACTAATCAATTAATATTGAACTGTGACCTCACAGCGCGAAAGCCGAGCGAGCGAAGCGAGCTTGCCTCGGCAGCGGCCGGCGAAGCGCCATAACCAATTAGGATTAGGATGAATAATCAATATGGCAAGTGGGAAATACGTTAGGGAAATAAAAAAATATGTGGAAAAAAAACGTTTATACGATGTTGGGAAAACGAAAATAATAGGTCTTAAGAGTGTTAGGATCATTAATTACGACATAAAGCGTTAAGGGAATGCAATAATAGGTTAAAAAACGTTAGGGATTCAGATATAGATCCGTATTCTAATGAAGTTCGCCCCATAACGGGGTTAAATATCACGCGGACGAAGTCGCGGGCACAGCTAGTAATAAATAAAACAGAATTAAGCTAACTAGATTAAATCTAATAATTTCTGATGCCTTCACGGTTATTACACATTGGAATGAAACAACTATTAACGGAAATAACTCGCGTAATTTTATTTTATTTGCTGACGTTTCGGATTCTTTACAGTTTCCATAATCGTAGCACGACTGAGCTGACAATACTTATAGGACTTCGTTAAACTATTAACGGATTTAACTCGCGTATTCTTATTTTATTTTTTTACGTTAAAAAATATAATTTCCAAATTTCCTTTCCGCGTAGGTATATATTATTTTCAATACACGTATATTACGATCCAATAGGATATTCGATGTCCATTCAGATACTAATGAGCGCGGCCTGAATATGAAATGTCTAATTATAAAAGCAAATGAAGCTGTTTAATATTAAATTATTAATAACCAAGTAAATTATTAATAACCAGGTCGCGGATGATCTGGTTAAATTTACGCTGTAGTTATTTGCAAATCTTTTATAATTTATGTGAATTAACATACAAAAATACTTAAATACTCTCGTGATAGAACCGGACCATTTTTTCGCAAATGTCAACTGCAACCAATAAATCAATTTTAATCGCGTAGATATATTGATTTATTGATGACATTCCGAAATCTTATATTTATGGCAGAAATGATTGTAAATCTATAGTAAAATGAAATAAATATACCCAAGTTAAATTAGTTGCTTGTAACAAAACAACAATAACGGATTTAGCTCTCGTATTATTCCAATGTGTAATAACCGCGAAAGCATCAGAAATTCTTAGTAACATTTATTTTATTCTAATGTACCTATAACTAACATTATAAATGCTACGAAGATTTTACGAATTGACTTTGACGAATTTTGTTAGACGAAAGTCTTTAAAAACTTTGGAAAAAAGTTACATACTTACGAGTACATGAACTTTATACTGTGCAATTCAATTTCACGGCATGATCGCAGAAGAATATTATTAAAAACGATGTTTTGGTATATTTGTATTTTCTTCCCAATATTATGTGACCTATAATCATTATAAAATGTCACATACACAAATATACATTCAAAAGATATATGAGTAATCAATTTATTGGTAGTATTAAATTCACCGATTCAATTTGTGACAGTAAAAAAAGAACAAACACTTTCACATCCCTACTAATATTATAAATGCGAAAGTAACTCTGTCTGTCTGTCTGTCTGTTACGCTTTCACGCTAAAACTACTGGACCGATTTTAATAAAATTTGGTACAAAGAAAGTCTGGAGCCTGAGAAAGGACATAGGCTACTTTTTAACCGACTGCAAAAAAGGAGGAGTTCCATGCGGACGAAGTCGCGGGCAGAAGCTAGTTTCCAATATTGGATTATAAATCCAAGGTACTAAAATGTGCCCAGCAGTGGGCCATTTATGGGGTCTGAGCTGAGTCACGAGCGATCCCCTTTATAAGAAACATAACTCTTTGCTATTTACTACCCACGACTCGTATTATGAAGTATACGTGAGGTGCAAATAACTCGAGTCCAGCGATTTTAGAACGTGACAGTCGTTCGCGGATGCCAACGTTAACGGTAAACGTTAGCATCTTGGGTCCTAGACAAGTGCCCAACGTTCAACGTTAACGTTAAACGTTAGGACCAAAATGTATGGGATTTGACATCCGCGAACGACTGTCACGTACGTCACAAATGTCAAATCCCATACATTTTGGTGCTAACGTTTAACGTTAACGTTGAACGTTGGGCACTTGTATAGCCCCCCTTGTCTAGGCCCTTAGATCAATTGGTGTGAATCGTCCAAAGATATTTATTTATTTATTATTATTAATATAGTCACGTAGTAATTCTCCTTTTTTGCAGTCGGTTAAAAAGTAGCTTATGTCTCAGGCTCCAGACTTTCTTTGTACTTAATTTCATTTAAATCGGTCCAGTAGTTTTAGCGTGAAAGCGTAACAGACAGACAGAGTTACTTTCGCATCTATACTAATATTATAAAGCTGAAGAGTTTGTTTGTTTGTTTGAACGCGCTAATCTCAGGAACTACTGGTTCGAATTCAAAAATTATTTTTTTGTTGGATAGACCATTTATCGAGTAAGGCTTTAGGCTATATAACATCACGCTGCGACCAATAGGAGCGAAGAAACAGTGGAAAATGTGTAAAAAACGGGGAAAATATGAAGCCTTATGAAGAAGTGACATAAGACTTTGACAGATCTTTGACGAAACAATCGGACGGGCAGGACGACGTCTGCCGGGGCCGCTAGTCTATAATATTAGTTAGGATCGATATTAGAGCATCCTAAGTGTATGAACGCTATAACCTTTCCCCGGCGCCTCATGTCCTGCATGCACGGCGGTGACCTTGCGCGGAGTACGCGCCGCGAGCCGTTACCCGTAACGGAAATTAAAACTGCTCCAATTATTACCTAATCAGCTATATTAATGACATGACAGACTACCTCATGCAGTCATGCACTGAACACTGCTCACTTGGTTTTGCATTCTTAAAGTCTATCACGTCGGTTATCGAGTTACCTACTTGTTACTTTCATCGATTTTGTAGTTCGACCATAATAATATTAATACTTATCTTATACCAATTTATCTAGTTCTAAACTAAGCAAATCTTGTACTGGGAAAATAGACACATAAATACATATAACATAATAATTTCTGATGCTTTCGCGCTTATTACACATTGGAATGAAACACTGACGTTTCGGAAATTTTACAGTTTGCAACTACTAAAAGACGGTCGCCGAGCACAGCGAAAAACTGACGTTGCCCTTCTATTTGTCTCTGTCGCACGCGCATAGTAATAGTGCCCTCACGCTCGCACAGTAACGCGCGTGCGACAGAGACAAATAGAGAAAGGGCAACGTCAGTTTTTCGCTATGCTCGGCGACTGTCCTTTAATAAGAGTGTAAGATTTTCATAACGTTCAGTTTGCTACGAATAGAACAGTGTTGCATCGAAAGGTCACCACAAAATTGATATACGGCTAAATCCGTTATAATTGTTTTATTCCAATGTTGTCCACATTCACGATAAGTTTACGGAGTTCTAGGTCCTCCATTCATTCCAATGTATCTCACACGAATCAAGTAGCTAGTTAAACAACAGTAAACCATCGCAATCAGGAGTAGTTTACATCCAGATGGACAATGCTGTAAGTTTATATTATCTCACTTCCTCAATATACGTCGCTTTGACCCTAATTGAAGCCTGAGATACTGTGATTTGCTGCGCTTGTTTCTTGTGATGATCTAGAAGTACAGAAGCACCAGTGTAGCAGGCGCGTGCGGTGCGTAAGTAGGCACTACATTTGTGACTTTATGCCTGAATATAATGCACGCACTTGGCATGTTGTCTTTAGATGAATGGCCCCATAACAACTAAGGAATAGATAATACGTTCTTTAGTTGTTTGATGTTATCTAGACCACTTTTTTTTGTGACACGTATGTTTTGTGGTTTTTATTGACTATTTTCATTGAACGGACTTAGGAGCAACATACCACCTGAAAATGTTATATAACATAGTTAAGTGGTAATTACGGTTATTGAGAATTTAAATAATTTCTTAATTTTACGAGTCTTCCAAATTTTAATTCACGCGGAAGTGACTTAGAAAATAATTTCTGATGCCTTCGCGGTTATTACACATTGGAATGAAACAACTATTAACGGATTTAACTCGCGTATTTTTATTTTATTTTATTAGCTGACGTTTCGGATTCTTTACAGTTTCCATAATCATAGCACGACTGAGCTGACAATAGTCTAACGCTAAAGTCGTGCTACGATTATGGAAACTGTAAAGAATCCGAAACGTCAGCTAATAAAATAAAATAAAAATACGCGAGTTAAATCCGTTAATAGTTGTTTCATTCCAATGTGACTTAGAAAGTTATTTCTTAAATTCAATCTCTATTATTTACCATACGAGTAACATTTCAAACACAGTTGAAAGTAATATAAGTAAATAATATAAACAAAATATATTTTTTTAAATAAAATAATGATTGTAACGGATTTAACTCGCGTAATTTATTTCATTTTAGCTATTTAAAAAAAAAGCAAGTTTTGAAAATTTTACTTTGTGTCAGTAAATAAAATAAAACACTACAAGTTCAATCCGTTACAATTGTTACATTGTGTAACCACGAAAGCGTCCGAAAGTATTAAAATAACGTTTTTCCATGCCACAAACTTTACTGTAAATACACATTAGAACTGAAATTTCATTCGATTGCTCATAATAAAATCAAATGGATGTTTGTTACGATAAAAGTGTCATCTCAAAGTATAACAAGTGGTCAATATCACTATGCCAAGGATGAAGATTGTGGAGAAATTTAGTCTTTTATAGCCCTCGTAAATCAGGCTTTGGTATAAGACTCTCGACAATAAGACCGTCGCCATTTGTATACAGTTACGTTGTAACCAAGCCGGAGGTTACGGTAGACAGACATTCAATGTTGCTTTAATCGTGTTGATTGTAGTCCTATCATAAACTGCAGTGTACTGCTACTGTATAATATTGTTGGATTTGTTAATATTCGCATTTTAGATTATGTATTTGGTTTAAAATGCTGCTGTAACACAGTGGAGATATATATACAGAAGTTAAACGCTTTTGGTGCTTCTAAAAATTTTAAAATTACGTGAATCGATGATAAAAACAAAGTGTTGTCCCGAACTGCTCACAAATCTTTGTATATATTTCGGGGGGCAATATGCCTTTCCCGGTCTCGTCTATATATAATGTCGTAATATTGATAATTAGATTTTGTCATTTTTAGGGTTCCGTAAGGAAAACACGGAATCCTTATAGTATCACTTTGTTGTTCGTCAGTCTGTCGGTCAAGACCCCTATTTTTCAGCTGAAATTCTCAGGTCTACTGTAACCGAGCAAGCTGTTTAATACGAAGCAACGTCTTGTAGCACAGATAAAGGCAAATTGCTAAAACCATGCATATTTAGCTACATCATGTACTTTATAATAATGCTCATAACCTATTTACTTACGGTATTTTTTTTTTATCTGTGAATGTATTTTCTCAGTACTATGTTTAATTTGAAAACAGTTATGTTTAGTAAGTTGGCACTAATGCCTAAACAGAAATCTTTGTCTGTGGGCGGTGTTAATGATACTGTTTTCCGCTTCTATGTTTTTAGGTTGGCATCATTGTCGAAATAACACAAGTAGTCGCAGTTCATGAGTTTATGGTATTAGTATATCTGTGGTAGGCATTTTAAAAAAATGATTAATGATGATTTCGAACAATAATCATTGAAGTCTTGGCTTTAAGTACTTCAATCAAGGCCATATACAATTTAAAAAAAAAATATCTTACTTTCTGTAGTTAGGTAAAATTTTGTACCTATAAATTTATTGTAGCTAACTTTCTTTATTAACTCTAAAAAAAATATTTTAATAATTAGTACTTAATATGGTTATGTTTCTGATGCCTTCGCGGTTATTACACATTGGAATGAAACAACTATTAACGGATTTAAGATTCTCGTTGCTCGTTGAAATAAAAATACGCGAGTTAAATCCGTTAATAGTTGTTTCATTCCAATGTTATTATGTTTAGACTATGGGCCCATGTTAAAAAAATGATGGGTCATTTGAACCACCAGATGACCTATGTAGAACGATATAAGAGCATAAAATAATAAGATTTAGCATTGTGCCGTCACTTGTAAGCTGTCCAACTGAGTGTAGGTGAGAATTCAAAAGTACAGGTAGAGTGAGTACATTTTGGTCATATATTTTTGAACGGCATTGTTACCATCGATAGATCCATGAAAAATAATACTAAAACGCGTAGTGCCGTAAAAAAATGGTGATCCAAAAAGTCGGATTTTTTTTTTGATTTTCCGACAATTTCCAGGGTGAATTTGGTCATTTGATACAGTACGGCATCAGTTTCATACTATTTCAATACTGCTTCTAATCCATCATTCCGCAACGCCGTAAAAAAATCAAGCGACAAGGGGAAAAAACCGAAGGTTGCAACCCCTCTCTTTCCGTGGTCCAGGGGTGATTTGACACAACGTCAAATTAATTTATTTCGAAAGTGTTTTATGCATAGATAATATTTTTTCATATGCCGTACATTTTCGTTGGTTCAAAAAGTCTGTGACATAACGGCACCGGATGAGGAACCGTTTCACTTCAGTTAGACGTCATAGTGATTTTATCATATTATCAATTGTTCTCTTCAAAAATATGTTAATGCCGTACTGTATCAGATGGCCATAAAGTACCCTTAAAATGGTAGCGTCATTTTCATGAACCTAAAAGATATGGTCTGCATTAAAATGTACTTACGGCATCATTTATTCCTAATTTATTTATGTTAATACTATTTAAAACATGGGATACAATGTAGAAAACTGCTATATTTCATTAATATATGATATTTAAATTACTGCAATAATTTGCAAAATTTCAGTTTTTGTATTTCTCCATAATTTTTTTCAGAACAGTTTCTTTTGAACGGCAATACTATATAACAATTGTATCTTACAATATTATGTTAGAAAAATAGTTCCCGTACAGGATCAAATGATTTTACAGCTTTATAAATCAAGAATACGATGAAATTAAGATAATTATTGATATACATTCAAATGAACAATCATTTCTTGACGGCATTATTTTTAATAGTACTTTTAAGTGCTAGATAATGTTTTGGAACCGAAGCCGTACTTTATCAAATCACCCCCTGGACCACGGAAAGAGAGGGGGCTGCAACCTTCGGTTTTTTCCCCTTGTCGCTTGATTTTTTTACGGCGTTGCAGAATGATGGATTAGAAGCAGTATTGAAATAGTATGAAACTGATGCCGTACTGTATCAAATGACCAAATTCACCCTGGAAATTGTCGGAAAATCAAAAAAAAATTCCGACTTTTTGGATCACCATTTTTTTACGGCACTACGCGTTTTAGTATTATTTTTCATGGATCTATCGATGGTAACAATGCCGTTCAAAAATATATGACCAAAATGTACTCACTCTACCTGTACTTTTGAATTCTCACCTACACTCAGTTGGACAGCTTACAAGTGACGGCACAATGCTAAATCTTATTATTTTATGCTCTTATATCGTTCTACATAGGTCATCTGGTGGTTCAAATGACCCATCATTTTTTTAACATGGGCCCATAGTCTAGTTGTTTAGTCACATTTTTCTGTTAATTACTTGCGATTAATATTAATTATTCATTAACAATTAATAGTTCCAATATCCGGTATTGATATAAAATATACATAAACAGACATTAAAACTAAATTATTTAAATTACTTTCTCTGTTATTTTATTGCTTTGCATTCCCGTGGTGATATGATCTTGACATTTCAGCGCCTACGCAATAAAAAAACTAGACAGGTGTCAAATGTTAACATTGACAACTTACAAGTAAATGAAAAAAAAAACGAGTTCCAGCGTTCGAAACACGTTTAAAATGCGCTTATATTTACTTCAAATAAATGCTATTGGAATAAGACTTTTTTTGTCCATTAAGTAGATTTCCAAAATGTATTAATTAATAATACGTAAGAATTAATAACAAAAAGGCATTGTTAACGATTTCGAAACCGTGTATCAACTCTAAATAAAAATATTTAATTTATATGATTGGTAATTTTGTTATCGAAAAATTGATAAAAAATTATGAAATAATTTCTGATGCCTTCGCGGTTATTACACTTTGGAATGAAACAACTATTAACGGATTTAACTCGCGTATTTCACTTTAGCGTTAGACTATTGTCAGCTCAGTCGTGCTACGATTATGGAAACTGTAAAGAATCCGAAACGTCAGCAAATAAAATAAAATAAAAATACGCGAGTTAAATCCGTTAATAGTTGTTTCATTCCAAAAAAAATATGAAGTAAAGCAAAGTTATTGATGTGTCGTTACTAATATACTTATTTCAGGCGCTATCATAGTTGGCGATTTAATTAAATATATTATAATGATGATTCCAAATATTCTCACACTTAATTCTGGAAACAGTTTTGATAAAAAATATTTGTTTTAGAAGGATAGGATATGGTCCGGTTTTGCAGTAAAGGCCCGCAGAAGACCAACTGTTTAGTATTATTATACAACGCTTCAGTATTTAATTTAGTTAAAAAAAAAAACATTTTATGGTTTCTTATGACGCATGTTATCTTCATAGAAGTTAAGCTTGATTTACCGATCTAGTTATTAGAAACATTGCTTTTTATATTATGGGTACTATATCTCATTACGTGAAGTTATTGTGTTTCGCCATATTTCTATATTTAAATTGGTCATTAAGACTCCGGTAAGTAATGAGCAATTCGTGACGTTTATTACCTTAAAGGGATTTTTGCTTAAGGTCACTACACTGTGGTCAATATTATGTAATAAATATCGACTTGTTTCTTTGGAAATCTTTTCGGTAATGCGTCTTAAAATGGAACAGTTTGTTGTAAGTTAGTGCTGTGGTATATGAAAGTGTAAATTGTCTTTTTACAAAAAAGTTTATCTATATTATAAAGTGATAAATAAATATGTGAAGAGTGAGTTTTAAACTATAGTCAGCTCAGTGGGCAACGGATATTAGAACAGTCGAGTTTCAAAACGTTTGCAAATAAAATATACGCTAGTTAAATCCGTTATAGTTGTTTCATTCCAATAATGCGAAGATTAAGGAAAACATAAAAATGAAACACGTCAATTTACGTGATCTTAAACCACTTTGCCATCAATATTTAATAGTACAAATCCGAAATGAAGCCAGGTCGTCGTTTAACATGTCCTTATAACTAGGAGGAGCAGTCTCGTCTATATACAAAAGCCTAGCGACATTAACTTGCTAATATTTTTTTGTATTTTTTTAAATGTCGCTGGCTAAGCAAAAGAAAGTACAAAAAATCGTGAAAAAGTGTTCAATTAACGAATTACTATTTCCTTTTTTGAACTGAAATCCTTATATTTTGCCAAAATCAGAAAATTAAATGTTCAAATCGTGTTCACGGTACAAAACAATTTTGGAAACCTCGATCTCAATACTTAGTTACTGGTCATTTCAATTAATAAAGTTTACGAAAACTTTATTGATACAGTCAGGGTTGCAATATCGTTTAGTTAGGTATAGTCCAAGGTGAAAGAGTTTACACGGCAGGTTTTTCAGAGACCACGGTAGATTCCGAAGCGATGGATACAGCCTCATCCGACGATGCTTGGCATGAGAGAGCCGGGAATCTTTTGTACAGGGCCGCTCGGTACCTGGGATGGCTGTAATAGAATACTCGTGTAAATTGAATGAACTGAACTTATAAAATGAGTATTCGAAAATCTTGTCTTGAATACATTAAGAACATGTCCGGATTATTAACTTTGAGTCTTAGCTAATATGGAAGTTAGGGCTCTGAAGCGATTTTTTTAATAGGATAGGAGTGTGATGTTAGATTTTTAGAAATTCCTACACTAAGTGTATTTTTTCTACAAATATTTGATGTGGTCTTAGTGTATAATCTTACTAACCTGATACCATATACAATAGGGTTGTAGACGGCATTAGCCTTGGCGAAGAGCGAGCCCCAGATGGTGGCCAGTGGGCTGATGGTGGCGTTCTCGAATATACCGGCGTAGTTGATTACCAGGTAGGGGGTCCACGCCATGAACCAGAGCGAAATAGTCATGAGGGCAACCTGAAAAAAATAAAACGGCTGTTGAATACTTTTTCCTACTGACCTACAATGGATAACAAGGTGACAAATCTGAATGACAAATCCAAAGTTTTCTTCTATAGAAAGAAAAGTTTTCTTCGAGATCAGAAATAGATGGTTACCTTAGCCAGTTTGCACTCAGCGCTGGTGTTGGCAGCTTCAGAGGACCTGAGAGACGCGACGTTCATCTTCTTGGCTTGTTCCCTCATTGCTTTCTCGTGAGCAGCTACAGCCTGAAATCGGTCAAGTTTGGGTTAAAATGCAAGAAACACAAAAATGAAATAATAATAAAAGCAGAGATAGGATAGACATTTATTTTAAAAACCTATGGCATTAAGACAATGGAATTTATACTGTTAAAGATAGTCAAGCTTAAGTAAAGAAATATATACCTGGACGATGTAGAAGTATGAGTAGATGATGAGCAGGAGAGGCAAAAAGTAGACGAATATAGAGTACACGAGGATGTAACTGCGGCTGAACATGTCCTTGTTCAAGTAGTCGGTACCGCAAGCAGTCATGTTACCTTCAGGCACGTACCTATCCAGTAATAGAAAAATTAAAAACTGACATTCCTCAGTTTGTTTAACGTGCAAACAATTGATCTTCTGATAACATACTTACAACTTGTAATTTAAATTGAAAGCTTCCTATAAAATTCATTGTCCGGAGTTACTTATTACCTGTTCCATCCGAAGAAAGGAGCTACAGTCCACAAAAGCGAGAACAGCCAAACTCCAGCAATCCTCAACAAGGCTCCGTTGTTGGTCATGGGTTTCGCGGCGATACCTCGAACGATGACGTTGTAGCGGTCGAAAGCGATCATCGTCATAGACCAGATCGAAGCACAACCGAAAAGAGATCCGGCGCAGCCATACAGTTCGCATGCCAGAGGTCCTGAAACAGACGTTCTGTTATATTGACTACTTCGAATGAAAAGCTGATGCTGTTTACAATATGTAGATTAACTTACCAAATACCCATGTTTCATTGTAACAATTTATTACCATTATGGGCGCCATGCATGCCATCATGAAGAAATCCGAAAATGCCAAGTTAACCACTAACAAATTTGAGGGAGTCTTAAGGTTCTGGAAAATAAATAATTTGTAAGTATCAAGTACCTACTGATATTCGTACAGGTGGTTGATTATAGGTTTACATAGACTGCAAATGGAGTTTTAATAGTAGTTGTATTTAAAGTTTATGTAAAATATAGAGCGCTGATCGGAAACAGTGTTTGGGGTGGAAAATTGCAAGAAAACAACACTGCCTGTATGTTTATACATATTCGGAAAAATCAAATAAGGCATACCTTAGTAGACGAGAAGATGTATATCACCATCAAGTTGCCAGTGATAGAGATGAAACCAAGAACCCCAATGGTGAAGCCCAAAAGACCGTGCCATAAAGGATTCATTGGGGGGAATTGGTACCTAAAAAACAAGTAAAGTGTAACGACTACAAACAGAACATCAATCAAGTCTTTATGAATAGTAGGCACATATTACCTGCAATACTGATGTACGCTTTGAAATTGTATAAGATGGGTTTTCTATTTACCAGTGAGGATCGATCATGTGTAGCATGTCTGGAGTGACCTTATCCACCACTGTCTGGTTTCCAAAGGCCTGCAGCGGTTGCCCGCTCCATGACTGCAGGGCTGCCACTCCTGGCCCAAAATCTAAACTCCCGGACATCTTGGTTTATGATGGGAATCCTGAAGATAAACGATAGATGACACTCAAAAAAGGCAAAAATCTTAAGAAGTTTCAGAAGTACCTACATGAGATATAAAAATACTAACCTTAGTGGTTCCAGGGTAAGGAGAGATTTAAACGAGATGGTTATAACCAAAATACTGAAGAAAATCGTTTCACGAACTACTCCAGTCTTTGTAACCAAGCCCGAGGCGAGGCGATGGGGAGACTACTCGATAGTTCCCTTCGAACCTGCCTATTTATACGCGAAATTAACGAAATTAGCCAAATCGATATTCATAATGAGATAGATCGCCTCAACTTCTTAAGACGGTGTTTTACATGGCTTCACTTAAGGTAATGAATATTATTTTTCGGAATATACTTTAAGTCCCGTTGAAGGTCGGATTTGTCTTTGGTTTTTAGGGACACGTGCGTTTCCACTGTATTTTTTTCATGGCGTTGTTGGGGTTAATTATTAAGTATAAAACTAAGATTGTTACCCACCAATTAACAATAGATACGGGCAAAAACATTTTTAATCGCGCAGAATTGTTACATGTTAAAACTGTTATTCATGGTTGTATGTATTTTATATTTGGTAAAGCCACCTAGTCGATTATGTTAGTAATGCTGTAAAGCTGCTTATGAAAAAGGAATGTTACAATAGACAGCATGAATATTGTAAGAAAACTTTATACGTCAAGTCCACGACCTTCGAAATCAGAACATCTGACCTCAATCATACAGAAATAGACCTTTTTCCAAACAGGTTCTTTTAATTGAAAAGGGAGGAAGCCTCGGTTAGCGGTTAACAGCTACCAGATCTGGTCTAAAAAAATATATCTTCCGTCCCTCTTTCTCACCAGTTGAGAAGCGACTGTGCGAGAGGGACGTGAGGAATGAAACATCGTTCTTAGCGGTTAATGGTACCTGGTATATTTACCTGACCGGATGAAATGATGCAATATGCATGAGTTGTTGGGACTCGCTAATTCCGGTTCGATAATGTGCCTTGTTTTGGCTTCTGTGGTTAGATGTTCCCTTTTAAGCTGGTTCTACATTTCTCTTGCCTTAATTAATAAGTGAAGGTAATTAATGATAAACATGTTGATTGGCGAAAAGGTGGTAAGATGGTTGAATGCGTTTCGTATGTAAGTATAATAACTAAATAGATAATTAAGTTTAGGTAAAAAACCTTGCAATGTACCTAATTGAATACCCAATCAAGGGTTCTTATTAGGTTTGCAAATAATCGATTTGTTAGTTTTCTTTTGTGTACCTAACCAGTATTAAAATGAAACATAATAAAGGGTTCTTACGATATTAGGGCTTGAAAGAGTAATAAAAGTGATACGCTTTCTTTGTACCTAGATAATATTGTTTATGAATAATTAGAGCTCGGAATAGGTACGGGAGGAATAATTTATTTTTGGTAACTGTCAGTTACGTCAACCCGCCAAATTTAGGTAAATAGGCTCTTACTATCTTGAGCTCTGTGAATAAGATAGCTCTTTTGTTTGAAGAGAAGCATTGCTGCCTCGGGACCGTTGCAGCGGCTGCGGCGATATTAAACAACCATTCGTGATAATTAAATTTAGCCACACTGCAGTCGATGTGGTTTCCGCACAGCACACGAGACAGATGACTCACTGGCTTAATGTATATGTAGTATATATACATAGTCTATCATTTGGTACAGTTTTCTTTCGTCTTCTGATTGTCTATTCAAAATGTAGGGACAGTTTTACTTTGCACTTTTTCATTCCTGTCATAAAGAACCACTGGAAGTGAATTGTGTTCAAGGGAAATATTTTATCCTAAAAGCGATAAAAATGTAATTTCATTGCAAATTTAACTACAACTGGGTCGTGACTTTATCGCAATAATTGCTTATTGCTATGCATGGAAGCGAGGGAATCACCGATTGTCACTTGTATGACAGCATGTATTGCAGCTGAACTTTCATTTTGTTTCTCATTTGCAAATTTCCCAAATGGTTACAAAATGTGTGAGGCGTCCGCATTACGCTGCGCAGGAGCGTTGCCCTTGAGTTTGTTTCCACTGCTAAATCCGGCACGGCACCGTTTACTACATCAATGTACGTACCATAATATTTTACTGCGGTCGTTACGGAAACGTTACAAATTGATTGGTTGCCAACTGTGAAAGGAATGTTAATTTTTTTTTGCTTTTTGGTATTTATTCGCTTGTTATTTTTCAATTTCAGAGCTGATTATGTTTTTATTTTTTGTCTCGATTACATTACGTTTAAGTTGCATATCTGAACAACTTCACGGATTGTTAAGGTCAAAAGGAGTTAATATAAAAGTAACAATATTTTTTTTTACTTAAAATAAAATCAGTGGCAGTTTTGTCTCTAGGTACATTATTAAAAAGTTCAAAGTTTTAAGCTAGTTAATGAATGATTAAGTATATGTATTATGAGTACGAATAAATGACATAAAAGTGATCACGGACGCTTCAAATCGATAGAGCAGTATACGTACGTATATAGTGGAAGGTATATGTATCAACATGTTTTTAAAAGTCATGTCAAATGAAATCTATGTATTTTCAAAGGAAATAGGATTGTGTTTATTTCATATTTACCTTTCATTTGCAATGTTTAGGAATTTAATTAGTAATACTGGATCTAAGGAGGTTGAATGATAGCCGGGCTTAGAGTATCGTGTGCAATCGACAAACTCCGTTATTAGGCCATTCAGAGAGGTGCCCACGCGCATCCTACACACAAAGGGATAATCTTGAGAAGTGTAGATGCATTTTATGAATAGATCTGATGATTATGTTGTTTTGAGACTAAATTGCTAAGTTTATGTTTGTACGTTTACCGTCAAATGTGATAGTTATAGATAATACGGTAATCTTAAGCAGTTTGTGTTTACATATTTCCTAACTGAGATATTCGTTGTAGTTGGAATTTTAAATTAAAATATTGCCATTTCGAAACCTGGTTTATCCATGTTAGCACATCCATGCAATCGTCATCGTCGCAATGTCTGCCAAAGGAATTATTAAATTTTGGCTTGTCCTTATGTTGCAAATTAAATCGGCTTACTCCCACGCAGGATATGTATACTCGTGGGCTAAGTGCAGAACCAAATATGAAGTGAAAGTACCTTATCAGTAGATAACGCGTGTTATCTAAAACGCAAAGTTTAACACAACACGTTCCATATTACAAAACAATGTGACGAATTGAGTAGAGTGTTTCTGGTTTGTTTTTGTTAAATTTTTAAAGAATTTGTCAAATATGAAGACAAGGATTACTTTTTGTCCAATTTGTTAATAAAGTTATAATTTACGTTTATTACGATACAGAATAAATATTTGTTTAAATCTAAGTAATTTAAGGTGTAAAAAGTTGTTTGTGACTAAGAATTGTAAGTAGTAAATAATTCTGAAACAAACACACAATTATTGTTTATATAAATCGATGCGACATTAATTATTCCTTAGTACATAATATTGATAACATAATTTAAAATAAATCAATGTAACAAGATTTACAAGTAAAATAAAACGTATTAATCCTTTTGAGGAATATAGAAAATGTTTATATTCCTATGCCTGACGGACCACTCGTATGAGTCACCTTTTGAGTTCTCAACGTAAGTTTCGGCATTAAACAATTACATTTCATTAACCATTACACCCTGAGTGTGAATCTATATCGATTATGTATTCTTATAAATCCCGGGAAATCCCGCGTTCAATAAAAATAAATAATATTTTTGGTGGTTGTAACTACTCTTAGTCATCTCCTCCCGCCAAGTTTAGGTAAATAGGCACTACCTATTGCGATCTCTGTACATAATACTAATGAGTACAACTTGTGTATTTTTTTTGTTATTTCGTTTGTAGAAAAGTTTTTACGCATAACATTGCTTAGTTTGGATCATCTACAAAAAAAATATATCTCAGTTACCTTTCCCTTACAATTTTGTTATATACATAGAAAAATTCTTATTTCTGTTTGCTTATTGCAAATTTTCTCGATTGTGTGAATAGATGCGAGAATGTATAACCTCGATAATGACAGGTTATCCGCCGACCTTCGACGTGACGGTTCAGCTGGAAAGTTCTCACTGACGTGGAAAGCGATAAAGTGACATTGACGCGCGAGATAAAGACGAGTGCAGTTTTATAACGACATGTCATGTTAGCTGTAGCATTTCTAATTGCGCAGTAGCATTTAAAATTCATTTATCACGAAGATGAGTTCAGATCATATGATTGTATCCTATATTTTTCTTGTGCATTAATTTTACATCCTACCTTAACAATACGATTTCTAATGCTTTCGTTGTTATCACACGTTGTTAGAGAGAAGCCTATTTCATATTTTTAAAACAAGGGTAGTCGCTTAAATTTAGTATACACATGAATGAAACTGTAGTTTTCAAAACGGCAGAAAAAAAAATACTTTACGCATTTAAAACCGACATAGGTAATATATACATACCTATAAGGTTTAGAAAATAAAAATCACCTATACCAATTGGTTACAAATAATACGAAGAAACCGATTAATTACCAGATTAAGTAACTACAGACAATACAAAACTTTGTATTGTCTAACGTATCAGTTAGTCATGATTTGTTTACAAAACATGTGTGGAAATCGGCGGCCAGTGTTCTTTGATGTGTTTCATTGATTTGTGAAGTGTTATCATGTCGGTAACATGCAAGTTTGATATCAATTGACCTATAAATACGTAAATTTATTAAAATGATTCTATTAGTTAGAGAAATATATTGGGAAGATACCGGAGAAGCTAGTCGACTGAGCTTAAGCATTAGAATGATTCTATTACATAGAGAAATATATTGGGAAGATACCGGAGAAGCTAGTCGACCGAGCTTAAGCGCGGTTTTAGAATTGACTTGGTTGGGAAGTCAGCTGAGCATTGTATGTTTGTTTGACTATAACTCAAGTATAGATGGTGCGATATGTAAGAAGTTTAGCAAAAGTGTCAGGTTTATTACATGATCGTTTAATTTAAACACTATTTGAGAAATTTGAACCGACAGTATCTGTAAGATCTTCGATGTAAGTAGTTCGATGATGTAGCTTCTGCCCGCGACTCCGTCCGCGTGGAACACCTCATTTTTTGCAGTCGGTTAAAAAGTAGCCTATGTCCTTTCTCAGGCCTCAGACTTTCTTTGTACCAAATTTCATTTAAATTTGGTACAGAGAAAGTCTGGAGCCTGAGAAAGGACATAGGCTAGTTTTTAACCGACTGCAAAAAAGGAGGAGTTCCACGCGGACGAAGTCGCGGGCAGAAGCTAGTATGTATATAAATTATGATTTTGATTGTCTGGATGTCATTCAAATATAAATGTACTGTTCAAACTAGACCTATAATAACTGTTTCGGAAACTTACAGCTTTAGTAATCTTAAGAAATGTTTTGAATTCTTTTATAGTAAGTCTTCCCAAAATCCAATTACCTAACACTACTTCTTGCAGTTCTTGCACAAAACCTTGGCAACTGTTTGAGAATCACCATTTAATAAGGGGGTTATTACACCGGTATTAAACCTGTGAGACTGTTGTGTAATACGCTTAATACACATTAAGCTGTTAAAAGGTGGTCGTTAACTTTAAAGCGTCCATTAGAGTGAGGTAAGGCGGCTTTATTGTGGGATTCCGTGATCATTGGATAAATTGTGTTATAGTTTTGTAAGTGATATACCTTACTAGCAGACTTCTCTCTCTTTCATTTTTTAAAAGATCGAAGTCATTTCATAAGAGGACTATAGACACAGAATGCCTGAGAAAACTTTGATAAATGGTTTATGAATATAATTTTACCAATTCTGTGATTTAAAGACGACGGCCTGTTGGTCTAGTGGTCAGAGGACCTGACTACGAAACCGGAGGTTGCGGGTTCGAATCCTGCTAGGGGCAGATGTCAATGTGATGAGCACTGGCAACTGTACCTGAGTCTTGGATGTCTTGTATGTATTTATGTATGTATATCTGTTGTCTAGTACCCATAGTACAAGCTTTGCTTAGTTTGGGACTAGATCAATTGGTGTGAATTGTCCAAAGATATTTATATTTTATTTATTTATTAAAGAAAATAAATAATATCTATGTATAAACAGTCCTTAACATTTAATTATTTCGAAATCTTAAGCGCCATTTATGAACAATGACGTACTTCATCTCGCGACTAATTTTGATACTTGACAGCGTGTTTCAAACTATTGACGTTTGAATAGACCAACAATACATGTTTTGACACTTGCGTCAAATTGAATGGATGTTTATTAGACATTGTTTATTTCATTAATATTCTGTTTGTTCACATTATAAGGATTTATTTTATTTTTTCAGGTATGTACACTTCTGGAATTGATCACATACAGTTAAGTTGTGGGTATGTATATATATGTTACAATCGAAGCAATATTTTGCATATAATTCTAACTTCTGGGACCCTAGGGGTTATTAAGGTACCAACGAACGTTTGTCACCAAAATGTATGGGATTTGACATTCACGAACGACTGTTACGTACGTCACAAACGTTCGCGGTAGTCAAATCCCATACATTTTGATCGTTTCGTTTAACGTTAACGTTGAACGTTGGCACCTTTTTAGGCCCCCTGGTGCATGCATTTAGTTTTCTATTGAGAAAGGCTTTCGATACGTAGGTATAGAACAAATAGTTATAGCTCTCAATGTTTTCTTATCTTCATTCTTATGTAGTAAGTAGTTTGCTCAATACTTGCCTTATAATATATTTTATTAAACTGCATCGATATGTTATTTAATCTTATCAAGCATCTCAACAATTATTAATTGATACGGTGTACATGACTTCGAGTTATCTTTTCTGATAATCAGAGAATTTTGTCTAATACACACTAGACTTAAAGGTTATAATTGAAATTGTCTCTCGTGTAAATCGGTTAGAGTGACAGCGATCAGCTGATTAGATATAGAAGTGTGGGTGTGCCTGCAATTTTATTTCCAAGGGAATCTATTTAAAAACTCATTTGTTTTTTTTTATCTTCAGGCAAAGTTCAAAGATTAGTTGGACTTGTGGAAAACATATTTCTAGAACTGTTCAAAGTTATGTTCACGAATCCTTGTCTAGTTCTAATAGTACAAGCTTTTTGTTGTAGTTTAATCCTACTACTGTTATAAAGGCGAAAGTTTGTAAGTATGGATGTATGGATGTATGGATGTTTGTTACTCTTTCACGTAAAAACTACTGAATGGATTTGAATGAAACTTTACCACAATATAGCTTATACATCAGAATAACATATAGGCTGTATTTTATAACGATATTATGTGAAGTACTCATCGTGCGCAGACGAAGTCGCGAGCAGAAGCTAGTATTCAATAGTTTCAAAAATTAATTTATTGTTATTGATATAATTTCCTAAACTAATGAAAGTGTGAAAAAAAAACTAAAAGAGATAGGTAATGTAATATTTTATTATTATTAGATTTCTTAAAAGGAAATAACATTCTACCGAAATAAAAACAGAAAGGATATTCGATCTAATAAACATTAATGGAATGGAATTTTGATGGCCTAGTTTGCCTGAATACCGATTTAACGACACCCAACTTCCTTCATTAATGCGCATCGTTAAAATGTAATATAATTATATGCATAAACTTGTTTGCAAACGTGAAATAACTTGACCTTGGGGAAAGTTGCATACACCACGGTGCTCTGATTAACACAGTCCAACACGCACCACCCAAAACTTGAAATTTTGCACAGCATAGTAGCAAAACTAATTCGACTGTGATTGAATGGTTTGTTAACTAATCTTTTTGTTAACTATCGTTTTCTATGCATATGCTGGCTTATATCAAAAAATGTTGACAATACATGCAATAGTGACGTCACCGCGCCCTCTTATTGGTTCATTCACGGACGGCGCGGCGAAAGTACTAACGTGCAGAGGTGCGCAACCATTGTCATCGTCACGCTTCCCGCTTGCCAGCCACTGTGACGAGAATTTGATCTGCTATTGTTGCGCTGGAGGTCGCGTTTTTGTCTCATTAAGGGGTTATATTATTTATTTATCCGGTTGTTATTGCGTAATAAAATTTATTTGTAATATTTAATACGAGGTTTAAGATATTTATTTGGCGGAATTTATTTAATTTAATATTTTTCGATTTATACTTTTTTGTGCAATAATAATTTAGAAATGTCAGCCAATAAAATAAAATACGCGAGTTTTTTAGAAAAGGCTAACATCTTTAGTGCTAATTAAAAAAACGCAACGAACTGTCACAATCAATACTGGATTTTTCTAGATATGACATTCCAATCTCTTGATGGTTTAATGCGATCGTAAAATACAAATATTCGAAACGCCCTTGAGAGGTCGAAAGGTTTACTGCCTGAGGTATAGCTTTCCCTTTTATTACTGTCATTTGGACTGTATTGCTCATATATATTATGTTTGAGTGACTGATAATTTGATACGTCAAGAGTGACATAATTTTTCTCACGTTCCGGTTTTGGGTCGTGTGAGACGACTGCTATGTTAGTTCATAAACGAGTACGCCTTTGAGTTAACATAGAGTTTTTTCACACGATTTGTATAAAGATGTTGGCATGGATATTTCACCACTCTTGATTGCTAGTTTTATTAGTAAAGTTAATTGTTTTATGTATGTACTTTAAGAAATATTTTCTGAAACTGTTTTCAAATTAATTTAAATGTTTCCTGGGATACGCAAGGAAATAGAAATTAAATTTAGCGTGTTGACAAAAAGTTCTAAACTGTGACCGAATTGATATTTTTGGTTCAATACCATTAGTTTTTAATTAAGTATAACGATATTTTTTTTTTGTACAAAGACAAGAGTAGAAAAAATCTTAGACCCCCAGTGGGATTCGAACTCTACTCTTGTCTTTGTACAAAAATATCATTATAATTATCGAAATATTTTGAATAAACGACCATGAATTATAACACAGCCTCCAGTAATTTTCATATATAACAACTGTAGACATTAATCCTAAAACCTATTGACATTATTTATTATTATTATTATTCTATCAATGAACCTGTATGAATTAAATTATATTATTATGTAAAATTAATTTTAAACTATATGTAAATTAGTGCGTAAGGTTGATCTGTTAGTGCTAATTATTACAATAAATAAATAAATAAATAAATATGAAATCTATAAGTACATAGCGATTTAATTAAAAAATAACGTCTCAATCGTCATACCCAACGTAAATCGTGACTATCAAACGACCAGGCAATATTGTAAACATTAGGCATTAACTATCCAAAGGGCTAAAACGTAAGTCACCAATCAGCCACACAATACGCCATTGCTGTTATCAACTCGAACTACAAATTGCCTGCATTGTGCAAGTGCACCGCGCCCGGTTTCGCTTGCACTTAGACTGATTGCACACGACGATGCACTTTCAGTGACCGTAGCATATCTAACCCGTACGAGCATTTGTCTTTACCTGGCGTGACGTATTTGCAGTGAGTGCACGTTATGAAACGAATATTAAAATGAAGAAGGGACAGCCCATCTATAAAATCTTATGTTACTTACTTTAAATGCTTGTAACGATAAATAACTATGCACTATGTTTATAACGATAAGCTGGAATGGTCATAATTATTTTTTCTGTCCTCCGGCCGGAAAGCGCCAACTTTCTGGCCGCTGCGTCTGACTTCGTCGAACAGAAAAATAGTATACTGACCTCGGCCAGTAAAATAAAAAAACCTCAGATCACATTTTTGTCAACCTCGCCTCGGAGGACAATTACATGTGATCTGAGACATTTTTTATTTTACTGGCCTCGGTGCGTAATGTACTATTTAATAAAATATATGTGAAGGAAAGATTTTTATAACAAGTTCTCATTAGATTCAATATGTTACGATACACTCATTACGGCAATAAAAATAAGACCTACGCTCCATATATGTAAATATACGTTTATGGACTAATTTATTAAAATGAGTTACATAATTAGGCAATAACAGACCTTATTTAGCTTTAAAGAGATTTATCCAGATAGACTTAGTGACGACTTATTACAAGAGTAAAATGTCGTAGGTCAGAAACGGTCTGCGCAAAACTGTTTCGAAAACGGCACGAGCTACATTCTAGGCTTTGGCGGGGTAAAAACTAGACATAGCTAGCGGCTAGACTCCACCAATGATGCATAACAGTTTATTAGTTTGTCCTACAGTAAGGACGTGATTCAAATATAACTTAAAATCATTATAGAAATTGGAATGAAACAACTATACGGATTTAACTCGCGTATTTTTATATTTTATTTGATGACGTTTCGGATTCTTTACAGTTTCCATAATCGTAGCACGACTGAGCTGACAATAGTGTAACGCTAAAGTGATTTATACAGTTATGCAAACTACCTTATATTTAAATTACAAATTTTGAAAAACTGCCCTATTCTAAATTATGAAATATTAATGTACCTAATAGAAATTTTTGTATTGTAGTTTTTAAGCGGTACAATTGTATTTTGTAACGTTGAGAGCAAATAAGTACCTACCTACTATAAAAAGGGTTAATAAAAAACCATTCAAGTGTGACCGAAATCTTTATTCAAACATATATGTATATTGAAATTTTTTATATTTAACTAAATACTAGGTATGCTGTATTAGAAAACTTTGCAACTTAAAAAAATTATCACTTTATTAATATAAAAGATTTCATCGAAATCATGATTATTTCCGCGCAGTTAATCTAGCATAGCCCTTAATGCTAACATTCTTTAGCACGAAGTTGGGTATAAAAACTAATAGTTACTTAGTACTGGGCCGGGCCAATATTCGCAACCTTGAGATATTTTAAATTGGCAAAAAATAGCAAGTCATGTGACAAAGTACTTGTTTTCTAGGAAGCAATGAAGTGTATTGTTCTTAAGTTAAGTCCTTATAAGGCGAGGAATGAGTTTTTTTGTGTCACTTTTATATTTATAACGTCATGTTATTACGGATCTGTAATTAAGTATATAATCTCTTATGAACTATCATCCCTACTAATATTATAAAATGCGAAAGTACCTCTGTCTGTCTGTTACGCTTTCACGCTAAAAATACTGGATCGATTTAAATGAAATTGGTACAAAAAAAGTCTGGCACCTGAGAAAGAACATAGGCTACTTTTTAACCGACTGCGAAAAAGGAGGAGTTCCACGCGGACGAAGTCGCGGGCAGAAGCTAGTTCTATATACTCTTAAAGGAAACAAATAAATACCCGAGCTGTTTTAATATTTTTTAATGAAATAGTAAAATATAATTATAATTATGTTCTCACACAATATATGCCGTGATGGAGCTCATAACCTATTGGAAATATAATAAAGCAGAGTACAATAAGAACAACTATAATTAATATAACATACGAATAAAAGAGGAGTGACATCAAGTACTGACATTAGCTATTATAAAATAATCGAGATGGCCAGCGTTACATTTCTACAAATAGTCATAATAAAATACACATAAACTCTTATCTACAATCTATCTTTTAACGTGAAACAAAGTTGCAAAATATTCACGCACCTTAAACAAATTTATTTAATTTATAAACAGTCATTAAAACTAAGTATTATTAAGGTTTTATAATTATTAGTGAAGGCGTATAAAATGTACTAACAGACATTTATATAAAACAGGAATATGATATTGCTAAACGCATGCGCAATCATACAAGAATTTACAAGATCTAGAAAGTTCATGCAAAATATGGATATACAAGATAAATAGATGTTGTAAAATAAATTAAAAGCAGGGCCCTAAGTTCATATTTAATTAAATTGAAATTGTACAGCAATTGGTATGGAAATGTTTTCGCTCGGAGTTTATTATACAGTACAACGATTTAGTAAACAACAACAACAGATAACAATTTCTCATATTTTCGATTATTATTATTTCTCGATAACTTTACACTTCCTATATTCGTAGCAGATTTGACTGACGATAGTCTAACAATGAAGTGATTACTGATTTCACCTTACGCAAATTACCTTATTTAAGAAATTACAAAACGTCAGCATTATTTTTTTAAACAACTTAAGAAATAACGTTATAAAAATACTTTGGAACCTAATTATCCTTACTAATATTATAAATGCGAAAGTAACTCTGTCTGTCTGACTGTCTGTTACGCTTTCACGCTAAAACTACTGGACCGATTTAAATGAAATTTGGTACCAAGAAAGTCTGGAGCCTGAGAAAGGACATAGGCTATTTTTTAACCGACTGCAAAAAAGGAGGAATTCCACGCGGACGAAGTCGCGGGCAGAAGCTAGTATAATGTAATATATAATTTTTCGATAACTTTACACTTCCTATATTCGTAGCAGATTTGGCTGACGATAGTCTAACAATGAAGTGATTACTGATTACCTTATTTAAGAAATTACAAAACGTCAGCATTATTTTTTTAAACAACTCAAGAAATACCGTTATAAAAATACTTTGGAACCTAATTATAACTGGTAAGTCGAATGGAAAAGAAGAGTCTAGATACAAATATTAATTGTGAAAAAAGTTAAAATACTAAATTGCCAATCAGATAATAAACATTTAGCAGACGCAATAACATCCAGTAGCAAAACAAATCCACATTATCAAGACAATTTTGTATAATAAAAATAACCATTTGAATGTAACCTCTTGCATCCACAGCGAATGAAAGCCAGCGGCAGTAAACTGCAATATACAATATTATGAACGCAACCACATTCCACCTCGTTTGAGATTGTCCTTATCGCCTCTTATTTACAATATTTGTTCTGCGATAGTGGCGGAGTGTGTCCATTGCTTAGCTAACGGAAGCTATATTACAGATAAACTGTACTATATCGTTGTCAGAGGGTTTACCTGTTTTCAAATATTGATCTCAAATTACAGATGTTAAAAGAAGTCTAACTTAGAGGTTAATAATTTCTGATGCCTTCGCGGTTATTATAGTACATTGTAATGAAACAACTTTAACGTATTTTTTTTATTGGCTGACGTTTCGGAGCCTTTACAGATTCCATAATCGTAGCACGACTGAGCTGACAATAGTCTTATGCTAAAAACCAAAAGTATTTGATAGAGGTTAGATAAAAATTAAAGATTTGCCAACTATATGCTTGAATATTCAGAAAAGCAACCGACCATGCCATTTTCGACAATTCACAACAATTGATCTAATCATAAACTAGACAAAGCTTATACCTACAATAGGCATTACACCATACCTTAACTAACACCTAAATACATATAATTGTTTTTAAATGTATCTTGTTTGTATTATGTTATTGTGCCTTGTCAAATAAAAATAAAAATAAAATAAAATAAATAACACATCTGTCCCCTAGTAGATTCAAACCCGCAACCTCCGGTTTCGTAGTCAGAGGAACACTAGACCATAAGCCGTTTAAAAAAAACAAAAGACAAGCAAAGACCACTCACTTCCATAGTGTCGCTTTAGAGATTGCTTATTAAGGTTTGTTTGACCATATCAATAGACGAGAGCCTTATCTTAAGCCTTAAGGTGTGTAAAGACTATTAAAAGGTGTGATTGAAGTAAATTTAATCTGGACCTGGATAGCGCGTATAATGAGCTTACTTTATCTACATATTCCAGCTGTCACTATGAGGATACCTTTTAGCTAGGGGTGATAGGGTTGGGATAAAAAATTATAAGCGATTATAACTCACGTGTAATTTTATAAGGACGTTCTGAAAACTTTACTATTCCCATATTCGTAGCAGACTGAGCTGATGATAGTGTAACACTGGTCAGTATAAAATTGATATGTGTGAGTTAAATCCGTTATAATTGTTTTATTAAAATTTTGTAATAACCACGAAAGCATCAGGATTTTTAATGATGGGGTTGCCAAAAATATAATAGAAAGCATAAAAAATATATATAATGTGGTGGTATATATTTTAATGTCCTCACTTTCGTTCGTAAATTGATTACATAATCCAGAAATCCAGAAATTATTGCATTGTAAAATTAATAATTATAAAAATTACAAACATAATTTGCTTCAATTGTTAAAAAATATGTTTGTTTTGTTGCTTGCACAACCTATGATTGCCAACCCTAGGAGGCTAGGAATCTTAGTTATAATTGATCCTATTTTACTTACTTAATGTCATAGTATTAAGGGTCAAAATTGCAATAAATAATATTACAAAGTGCGACTGTTTGGAATGTATTGAATATTGTAAGTATCCAGTAATGTTTATGTCAATTTGAAATAACTTAGTTGGTAATACGTATCGTATTCTGTACTTATTTGAGATTATTTTGATTTTAAAATGTTCTATAGGTACTTAGACACTTTTTCAACCGATTTCATTAAAAATGAGTCAGGTATCTTGGGATCCGAACTTTTTGTTAAAATATTTTATCATTTTGTTTTAAATTTATTAGCTATATAATGGACGCAGATTTCATAATGTATTGGATTTTTAAAGCCATATAACTATTTATTAAAAATAATGTTAGTAATAATTTCTGATGCCTTCGCGGTTATTACACATTGGAATGAAACAACTATTAACGGATTTAACTCGCGTATTTTTATTTTATTTTATTTGCCGACGTTTCGGATTCTGTTAGTAGTAAGAGAAGTATCTTACTTATTTTAATTTCAAAAAAGTTCCTATAAATTTCTATTAGGTACTTATTTCTGTACCTATCTCCTAACTAAAGTGCCATAATTTAGGTATATACGTTGTACACAATAAACTAAGGTTCAATAATTCCAAACAAGTCAAAAACAGTCACTTCCCGTTAATTGGTTTTACTTATCTAACATGCAATTTACGACTAGCCACAAGTAAAATTGTCACATTTGCCACTTTATACCCACATAGCTCATACGAGTTCTTGCTTCACGGCCAATGCATTTTCAACTCTATTCATAAGGGGATAAAGCCGAGAAAGAGGGAACTGTTTCATATTGTAATCTTATGAAGTAGACAGTTTATGAATGTATGGAAATATGAATTGAAAATTTGTTGAAGGAAAACGAAACTGGATATTTTATGCGAAGGAGTTGAAATTACGAGTTGTTTTGTAGTAAGTGCCCAACAAGCAAAATCAGTACTTGTAGTGTTCTTGAAGCCTATTTTTATTAGACTTATAAGATACTCCAAGTATGCTACAAACAAGGATTTGGGCGCAGTTATAGGAGCATTCTTTCTTATAACGATCTTATAATGAACTAGCGGAACGTCAATAGGCCCTATAATACACTTACAATTGTTTTACCGTAGTACAATTGATCCTATAAAGTCCTGAGACTACCCATTTATAAGTACTATAACTCTTATTACTATCTGAGATGAGTATCATACTAGAGCAATTTTAGTTACAAAGTATCTCCTACGAATATACTTAGTTATTTTTTGTGGGCGTTTTCTTTTTAATATATCTAATACAATTAGTAAGTAGTGAAGAGTATATCTAAGTATTGAAAATTACTATATGTATAGTGTGTGAAATTACCGGGGAATTAATTTTTATTGTGAATGTCCACCATAATTTGTTGATTTTAACAATGCCCATGGAAAAAGCTCACATAATCATAGATGTTATTGAAATAATATTCGTACATTAATTGAGAACATTCGCCATTTTCTAAAAGTACTCTGCATTGAGTATATTATAGGACAATTATAGGTAAAATTGCACCTATAGCAGTTTTGATCCAGAGCAATCGTCGCCATATTTAAACGTTTAGCGTTTCGTAACACAAATTCAAACAATGATTGAATGACATTTACTAGTAAGGTGTTTGGTCAAGTAATTTATAGGATTGTTTCATCTTATAAGGCTCTAACCAAGTACAATTTGGGTTATAAGAGCATTGGACAAGACTAATAGCGATGTACACTTGAAATAGTCTCAGCTTAGTATAATATAATGTCTTGTACTCTTACAAAATGCTACTATAAGATCAATGTTATTCAGGACTATTTGCTCTTTCTGCAAACTGTTATAGGAGACTAAATCCTATAACTATCTTATAAGACGCTCTTGTAGCTTACTACAAGCATGTAAAATAAAACCAAATGATCTTAAGACTATCTACGCTTGTATAATGTTACTATAAGTATATGATCCTATAACTGTTCTGTGCTACAATCTTGTAGCATACTATAAGGATGAATTATAAAAACTAATGCTCTTGAGTATGTTACCGCTTATCCAAAGCTATTATAAGTAAATGACTCTACGTCAATGCCTTTATAGGAACGTTATTAGCAAATTAGTACTTATAGTCTTTACTTATAGGAATACTTTGCTTGTTGGGTGGTTTTGGTTTTTGTTAATTTTCAAAATAATCTGATACTTACTATAAAACCTATACCTACCTAATTAAAAAGCTCAAACTTCTGAAAGTGTTTTTCTTAAAAATATAACAAACTTATTGATATCACTTATTTACCTACACTCGAATCAGTTTAGTCGTCTACAAATATGAGAACTATAAAGTTTTCAAAACGCCAGCAAATAAAAAACCGAAAACACTTTTAAATTCCTCATAGTTTTTTTAATTCGTTAAATTTACTTTTATGATGATTGTCAATGTTTCCTCGACGATGTTTATTTTACAATTAAATATCAAGTCCAATTATATTTGTACGAATTGATATCACACTATGATAAAAAAACTATTTGTCACACATTACATATCAGTTTGTTATTCTTGTGATTAATTTATAATAATTTCTTAACATAATATCATTAAAGGTTATCAGAGGTGGCAGTGCGCAGTGAATAGCAATTACATAAAACAATTAAGAATGTTTGTATTAGAAGTTATTGATTATTTTATTAGATCAAATTCCAATTAATATTGTTTATCGTAAACATGGAAATGTTTTACATGTGGAAAACATTGATAAGGGATCCTAGTTTTAATCTATACTAATAATATAATAAAGAGGAAAGATTTGTTTGTTTTGGATTGAATAGGCTCCAAGACTGGACCGGTTTGAAAAATTCTGTCACTATTGGGAAGCTACACTAATCGTGAGTTACATGGGCTATAAAATATTTAAAGAAAAATAGGGATCCGTGCGAAGCCGGGGCGGACCGCTAGTAAATAATAATTACAGACGCGTGGTTCTTTAACAACCGTTTATACATCTATATAAAATATTTCATTTGCTCGTCAATTTTGCATTCTTGTGCATTTATCGATTGGCACATCGATTGAATCCCGTCCGTTTACCACCGCAAAATCGAATAAAAACACAACTCCAGTAAGAGCAAAGTACTTAAATAAACAAACGTAGGTACCTATATTTATAGCTTTAAAGTTTAAGTACATAATAGCACATACCGCCATTGATATTGCATGCTAACAACCATCAATACGTGTATTTGTACCATTCCATTTGACATAACAACAATAGTAACAAAAAACATAAAAACTAAAACATCCGAATGGGCCTTGTTTATGGTTTCGCTCTGTTAACCGTAGTCTATGGCCGACGGGCAATGAACTGAGCAAAAATTAACATTCACTGTACAGGTATACTCTATGGAGTCTATGGTTGTGAAGGACGCCTGCGCTGATATCATGTTCACGATTTTATATTTCGAACACTTTTAAATCACTACATATTATCTATATAAATAAAAATGAATTGATGTTCGTTAGTCTGGCTAAAACTCGAGAACGGCTGAACCGATTTGGCTGATTTTAGTCTTGAAATGTTCGTGGAACTCCAGGGAAGGTTTGTACGGTGAAAAAAAATTGGAAAAAAGGAGTAAAAAAAAAAAAAACGGTAAACGTGGTACGAAGTTCGCTGGGTCAGCTAGTATTATATAAAACAAATATTATATAAAACAAAGTCGCTTTTTCTGTCCCTATATCCCTATGTACGCTTAAATCTTTAAAACTAGGCAACGGATTTTGATGCGGTTTTTTTTAATAGATAGAGTGATTCAAGAGCAAGGTTTTTAGCACCCGTGTGAAGCCGGGACGGGTCGCTAGTTAAATTAAGAATCAGGTGATTATCTCAATGGATGAGAAGGGTATGGATCGTGAGTGGTGGGGTAAGGTAAGGCAGTTGCCCATCCTTTTCTCTGACCCGAACCTAATATTTAGCAAACATCAGTACATATTCACAATCTTTTATATATAATATTCGTGTGTGTCTGTGTGTTAGTCTGATTTAAGACTAGAATAAAACCTACTACGCCCAATCTGTGCATAATACTACCTGTCTTTATTGTCTATAATAACTTTCGCCTTAACTTCCTATTTTTTTATTAGACGTTGTAACTGTTATCTTTATCAAATATTTCTACAATCATGTCGTCATTAGCACGGCGGAGTCAGTAGATGAAATCTCAACCACGTCTATTGCGCGTCGTAACCTTTTCGGCATTTACTGGCCCCTGTACTATAACTGGCTCTATTAAATTCTCACGTTTAAAGCTTGTTTGTACATTATTAGTTGCTATGTAAAATTTGACATTTGGTTATGTGTCATAGACAGCGGTATCTGACCCTTGGTTTATCAATTAAATCTAATTATAGACTGTGTAGGTATTAACGGATTATTATAGCGGCCCTAAAGTGGCTAAAAAGAGTACCTATATACAATGTATATCTTACATTTTCTAAGAGGCGAAACTACTGCTTCAAAACCGTTATAGTCCCTTTTTATTACTTATCGTTTCTTGCTGATTTGGACTGTGAAGAGTTGTCATCTCATCAACACAAACGTACTTATGTAATTTTTTTCCTAATCGATTGCTTTTGACAAAACACCGACCTACTGCCAAGTCTTTCTTAAAAAAACCTGTCGTGTTCAAGTCGCATTCAATACAAAAGCTGACCCAGAAGCAAAGGTTACAATGACCAATTACTATCCAATATACAACTGTACTTGTATTACTACAAAGACCGTCTCGTAATCGGTACTACTAAAATCCCAATTACCAGAATCAACGAGATCAATCTTTTGTATCCCAGTTTCTAGAAACCCAAATTCGTTATTACCATTTCTAAGCCCACCGACCTTATCTAATCGCAATAGAGTATTTTTTTCATTGTACGTAGTATCCCGAAGTTTAATTTAAAATAGCTGACAGCGTGTAATCATGATGCATTGTGAAGCTGTACGAATTTAATCTGACAAAAACTTGTAGCAGTCCGTTACAAAACTGAGCTACCGTAATGTAAACCAAACATCGTAACTGTGCCGCTTGCATTTGTTTTGTTTGTTGTGCTCTTTTTGGATTAAGAATAATTTACGTTGTTGGAACTTTTGTTCAGAATGAACTTTCCATGTTTATTGAAAAGTAAGCAGGTAATTCTAAAGTTTAGGTAACTCTAAAGGTTTGTATTAGGTACGTCTAAATTGATTGATATTTTTACAACCTTACTGGAGTAATTAGGATCGTGGTTCGAAACTTGATACTTTTGAATGGTTTTTAAGTACGCTATATTTGAGATTAAATCAATTTGTGTAATGATTAAACTTAATAAAATATATTTTTGAATCTGACGTGTCCGGTCAGTATTGTGTAAATTCGTACAGACCTAGATATAACGTGTCACTTGTAATATATGCGGAGATATGGGGTATAGTGACATAATGGTGCAAGTCTTACATTATTAAATTTCACAAATATCGCTCAACGGCGATAATGTCAAATTTCCACAACCGAATGTATGTCACAAACATAATTATCATAAATAACGAAATTAATACAAAAGACTCGCAAAAACAAAGCAATCAATTTTGCAAGAACGGAGCTATCAGTCATGCAAATATTAATGGCATCTATAAACCCGATTCAGATTAATTCATCACCGATCTTGTAATTTACGGTGTTGCGAAACACCATGAAATATTCAACAAAAGTTTTAAACAATCATTAGTATTCGGTGTACGTTTGTGTATCAGTTGACGCAATTCCCGCGAATGGCAAAATGCCCGAAGCCACGCTTGTTGCCCAACCACCCTTCGATTGTAATCTCAGTCGTGATGTTTGATGTCAAATCTACTTTGGCTCGGACGTGTGTGAATTTTGACATTTGATCTAATTCGTATCGATGTAAATGTGATAATTCAACCGAGTTGATATTGTACTTGCTTATAAATAATCTGTAATTCTTGTTTTTTTTATTACTAAGATAACAACGGTCTGATATGTTCTTTTAATGTGCGTGTTACGCAGAACATAGATATGTAAATGATAAAATTGTTGGTAGCCTTTCTGAGGAAGCAAGAGATTGCGAGTTTAAAGTTTTCAATCCCGTTAGATAGAGATTTGTATGATGAATACAAACCGACCTACCAGGTAACCGAGTTAATGACCTTGTCTTCGGAGATGTTGGAAGAAGAGTAGGTTCAGTCCTGTTCAGGGCAAATAAGTTTTGTGATGATTATGTATATCAATTTGAATTTGAAATGTTCTATTCATGTTACAGTCGTTTTAATACAGACTGATTGTCTTGTCAACTTATTCTAATGCTGTTGCTACCGTTTTATCAAAGTCACCATTAATTTCCCCTGCCCTGACTCCATGTTCAACCGCACTGATTTCGTTCATTACAGTCCATTGTGATTCTATTTATTGACCACTTCTATATTGTCTATGTATTGTTGCGTAAACAGATTTTCTATTCACTGTCTTTGACTATAAACGTGTCAAATTATTGCGTTAACTTTGTCTGATATGGTAGGAATACTGATCATTCTTGGTTTTATTCGTACTTTGATGATAATTTGTAGTAGTTTCGCGCAGTTAGTAAGGTAATATTTATTATGCTTGGCTGCCCGAAATTGTACGCCAATTTCAGCTTACCAATGTTAAGGAATAATTTAGTTTTTATGTATCTTACCTATTGTGGTTTATGTATGGCGTGTTCCTTTGTACAGAATATGAAAGAAAAAAGATTTCACATTTGGCAAATCTTGGCTATCTTTACGAACCACTTGAGTGTTCGGCAGATCTCTTCGTATTCAATATGTTTTAAGAATGAACAAGTAGTGTTGAAATTAATATTATTTGTTCCATTTTAAAGTTGTATTATAAAAGATCCAATAATAATGTAAGTACATATTTATATATTAACTTCAATACACTTGTTTTGGGTTATTTTAGTTTTGCTACCATAACAAAACCTTCAAAAATTTCACAACCGGTTTTTATCAAAAATATGTATCTAAACGAAATATCAATTATATATGTTCACGCTCTAATTTTTTTAATAGCAATAGTTTAGCATTCGCCGAATTTACGGATAAAGTAATATTCATATCTGCTTGTAACCGTTACAATACCGTTATTGAAGCCTATTTTAAAGAAATTACTTATGTATGATCAAGAAATAGTTTATCCAGTTCGAACTTAATTGTCTCTTACATTTAACTTTTTACATTACAGTAGTCTTGTTATGTATTGCTTTTAGTTCAAAAACTAAGTAGTAGAGACCATTTTCTTGTCTGAAAATTATACAGCTATATCAAAATGTGTTTTGTATGCAATAGACGGAATAAAGAAGCTACAAGAAAGTTCCAATAAAATTTAATATTTCAATTAACATGACAACCGCGAACCTGCGTAGAAAGATTGTGATCGTCAAAAATTTCACCGCACGCGCATAGTCCACGATGTAAACTTTCTACACGTAAAGTTATATTCGTCAAACCAGAAAGTAAAAGTTCATAATTGCATACGAGGTGCGCCAAACTAGATGCGATGTATGGGTGGGACGAAGGGCCAAAATTTAACATGCTGCAGACAACTTTCGAAGGTATGCGATGCGATGTAACATAGAAAATAACAAGGTATCGATGAATATTTTAAAGATTACGATCGATCCGACGCCATATCAGGAAAACTATAAACGTTAACCCGATCAATCAAATCAGAAAACATCTAATTAGTACGCTAATTCAAATTCTTGACGTCATAAAGAATCTTTTGGCACTATCTAAACTCATGAAAGAAGGGCCCCAAAATCGATCGATCAAAACATCCAAACCGGAGTCCACAAAAACAGAACCGGCTTTGGACCTCTTAAGAGCAACAGCCGGCATGTGGCCTACACCCAAGGTCGTCTGTGTACCGCTTTAAACTTATAATTCTCTTTTTTGTACCACCTTTCTTCATTTTCACGACTAAAACATCCCAAGTGACCTGCTATCCCGCTCTGATTTCAACTGCACTTCCATCCGGTTTGGGTTCATTTTCGATTGCAGTGTCTCTGGAATTTTAAAGGTCGTGGCATGTGTTATGTTCTTTTTTGCAAATGTTTTTTCAAGATGGAGGTAAATGATAGGTCGGATGGAGCAATCTGTTCTGACTCGTCCTGTATTCCTATCTAGATGGCTGTGTTCAATTTCAATTCGCTATTTGTTTTCTCAATTACGTTTGGTTTCTATTTATTTTGCTTCCATTTGCAGACCTTGTGTCGTTCAAAGTTGGTATTGTAATTTTACCTTTTTGTTACGTGGAATGGACTTTATTATCATTGTAAACTAATTCAGCCACTATATCAACATTTTCTTGCAATGAAATATGCCGATTGACATCCAAGCAGCATTTTTTGTTTTTTTATTTGCTTATTATGGTTAAATCTTTTCCTCCTTGCAATTTTAAACCCTTTTCTACTTGACCGGCTCAAGATTGCCCTTTCGTTATACAATATCCTCCGACATCTGTCGTAAGGATCCAGTTTCGTCATGCTGGACACTGAATACCAGATACCGGATAAGACGACATCTGTTGAGACCATTTTAGGGCTGAATGTGCAATTGGCACTCCTGGTTTTGTAAAAAAACATTTGCGCGAATGTTTGCAGCTCTGTCTGTCATATTAAGAGACTTTGCTACAGAATTACGAGTCTAAATAATTTGAAATACTTGTCAATCTGGGTGCGTCTGCTATGCCGAGGCATGGATAAATTTGTGAAAAACAGGTTGTCTATGTATATGACAAACATTTGTCCAAACCGAGCGTATTTGATCAAACTAATTTGTATGGCCAACTTCAGCAAACTATTACGGTATGTAGGTTACTTCTTTATTTGGCTTCTTTAAAACCAGGCTGCAATAAGTGCTTTGCTACCGAATAATTTGCAATATCAGCTGTAAACGTTATAGTTCATTAGACAATCGTTTAATAATTAATTAACTCAATCAATTATATCAACACTTTTTTAACATTGTTACACACACTTATGCATTTCCTTTTTTTTGATCAAATTTAAGGAGTGGAAAATATACCATACCTACGTGTTTTCTTCAACGTTATGTAATTGTATTTCGAAATATACATTCTTTCACGATGTTATCTACTTAATATTATGTCTACTGACACCATAAATAATAATGAATGTAAAATAACAGTGAGAAATTCATGTTCAAAATAACTTTTGACCTGTGAATATTGAAGGCCAGGCGCTTGACATCTGACCCTAAACACCGCATACCAAAATCAACCTAAAGTGTATATGTATTTAAATTCACAATCGAACGATGAATGGAAAGTGGTTAAAGAGTAAAAGAACAAAGCGATTATTGAACAATTTTAATTATCTACGCGATGTACGAATTAATTGATTTTTTCGTCGCATGCGTTGTTTTTCCTGTGCTATTACAGGTAGTTTAAACTGCGTTATAACGCATCCGTATGAAAGTGTTATTTTTGTAGGCGGTCATTATACGTAATGGTGAAAATAACTTTTAGAATTCATTATTTTATAATTACTAAGTCCATAATTATTACTGTCTTCTCACTGTGTATTTAAATATGTACTTATATCATTTATATCTTCTCGGTAGTATTCTTCACTGATAATGGATTTAATTTAATTATAATTATGACATATTTTATTATATTTTTAAGTTTTCGGAACGACAGTTAACTAATTGCTTCATTTCTAAATGGATGTACCTACTGCCTAGTGCTACTTGCTATTTGGCTTAGGTTTTTAAAGATCCCAAATGTTTTCAAAATATTCTACAGTCTATGACACTCGGGAATAGCGTAGCTATCCAACAGTGAAAGAATTTTTCAAATTGGTCCATTCTTTTTGGAGCCTATTCAATGCAAACAAACCTTTCCTCTTTACATACATATTATATTAGTGTAGATGAGTAATTAAGGAACAAAATAAATGAAGTGACGTTTTCTCGTTGGTCCTTACGAAACTCAATGTGTTTGTATATGATTTCCCTTGCGTTTCCTATGTTTAAAGACCTGATGGCGTAACTTGCGGCAGTCACTTTCGATGGAATTTATAGTTATTGGCAAACAGGACTTTGAAATGGGTTTTCCTATATTATATTGATGTAAGTTTTCCTTTTTAATGTTTTTTCTTAATGTATATTTGTTTGATTATATATAATTATGACGACTACATCTAGGCACGGTTTCTTAGCTTAGCATAGTTTATGTAAGTTTTTAAATAAAACTAAATTGATTATATGTATTGTATATTTATTTCTTATTGCTTTATTTCTACATTATAATGACAGTGTTTACATGTATACTGTATACACTCATAGTGAGTTCGTCAAACTTTTTTGATAACGTTATTACAGGATCGTTAACAAGTAATCCCTACTAATATTATAAATGCGAAAGTAACTCTGTCTGTCTGTCTGTTACGCTTTCACGCTAAAACTACTGTACCGATTTAAATGAAATTTGGTACAAAGGAAGTATGGAGCCTGAGAAAGGACATAGGCTACTTTTTAACCCACTGCAAAAAAGGAGAAGTTCTACGCGGACGAAGTTGCGGGCAGAAGCTAGTAAGTAATAATTTCTGATTCCTTCGCGGTTATATTCATTTCAAAGAAATAAGTAACTAAAAGTACATTAATAGGTAAAAACATTTAATTTACTACAGAATGAGTTGATAACAGTTATTGTCAGTTACTTTGTCACCAGTTCAAGGAAGAAATTCTAGAATACTAAGAGACGACAAAAACATGCGCGTGCGACAGTTACGTGCGCTTTTTATTTCGATCGTATATTGCATGTAGTCTGCTACAACAACTTAATGTATAATAAAAAAGTAATAAATATGCCTTTGCAGTTGTAAAATGATCATTCGATCATATGTTGTGAAATTACACAAGTAACTCAAGTAGGTACATTGTTATCATTTGATATCTGTTTGTTCTACGATTACATACTAGGGGCCTAGACAAGTGCCCAACGTTCAACGTTAACGTTAAACGAAACGACCAAAATGTATGGGATTTGACATCCGCGGACGTTTGTGACGTACGTGACAGTCGTTCGCGGATGTCAAATCCCATACATTTTGGTGACAACGTTCAGCGTTAACGTTGAACGTTGGCACCTTGTCTAGACCCCTAGTTTTATACTAGAACTTAAAGTTAGTGTCAATGAATTAAATTTTAATTCACATGAGCTTATTTAAATCAAATAATTAGTGAAATTGGTTCAGCTGTAGCACAATGCCGTAACTAAGGGAAAGAGGGATTTATATTAATATATATTATTATGTATATTTAAGACTGTGCCCGCGACTTCGTCCCCGTGGAATAGTAATTCTTCATAATGCTTCATTCTTTCCCCGTTTTTTACACATTTTCCACTGTTTCTTCGCTCCTATTGGTTGAAGCGTGATGTTATATAGCCTAAAGCCTTCCTCGAAATTTTGAATTCGAACCAGTAGTTCCTGAGATTAGCGCGTTCAAACAAACAAACTCTTCAGCTTTATAATATTATAGTATAGATAGGTAATTATTGTACTTCTTGTGTCAAATGAGAGAGCATTATGCGGGTGTCACGTGATAGAAAGAGAGACTGAACACCTACGTGTTATACCTATGTATATACTTAGCTACGGAAGATATAGAAACTGATAAGCATTATTGCAAGGCTGCTAAAGTCGCTATTTACTCAGTTGCATATCTTAATCAAGTCTTGTCTATATCCGTAGGTAGTATTATATATTCTATGACTAAACGCCTTTGCAGCACGAATCCATTAGATATATAATCTAAAAGATAATCGAAACTTCTAAATACGATTTAAATCAACGCCTAATACGGGATTCGAACCTAACAAGGTACCCAGAAAATGTCCAGAGTAACCTTTCAACTACTTCAATTACATAAATTCACAAATACGGTCAGGTTTCTCTAACCCTTTGTCTGTAGTTTGACCTAATAGGGTGAATAGTTAGCTTTATTTTGAACCTTATTTTTATTGGAGTAAGAGTACTATTCTACTCGATTTACTGTTATCTGAATGCTGTAAGCGTAGAAAGTGTCCCATTGTAGGGTGGGTGTAGTTTGAGCTTTGATTGGGATAGTCCCGTATTTAGTTGTTACAATTTTTTTTTAAGAACATGCTTAGATACTATTTCTTTTAATAGAATAATAAATAATTAGCTCAAGAATTAGAATTACTTAATGACTAAATTATTACCTACCTATTTAGTATAATATATTAATACTAATTACTAAAAAATATTTTGTAAGAATGTCACAATAAAGTAAGTAAGTAGGTACGAATATTCCGCTTAAATCCTTGTTATATGTATATGTATGAAATAAGTACGTGGCCCTTTTATCAAACAATGCGAGCATTTCTCTGCGCTTGCGACGTGATAGCTTACTAGACTACCAAAAGGACATAAGTCAATGCACATGTGAGGCGCTTACGCATATTCACATCGTGACTAAGTGTCACATACATCGTTTTCGAGTCCAACAATAGTTCACAAAACGTCGTAAGCGCATTGAATTAGTGTTAACTTGAGATGTTCTCGAATGTGTTCTATTTGTCATACGAATGAGCAATGTAGATGGGTTGGATTTAAACTGGGTTGGAGATATCGATGTTATTTTTGCTAACAAATATTGTAGAATTTACAAGGAAGTAATTGTGGCTTCTGCGCAAACATATCTTGGTCTTAAAATTATGGATTCAACTATTTAATATGTTATTTTCGAGCACGGCTCCGTTTTCCAGCTAGTAACCATAAAAGAACCGAATGGTGAATGTAAAAGGCATAAAAGAATGCCACAAGTTAACCACCTTGTGACTTTTTTCCACTACTTAACCAAATACGAGTTTGATGTATTGTTATCAGTTTTAAACACGTGTCAAATTTCAAGGTAATAAATCCAGTTGAATTAATTCTAAACTTTTGCAAAAATTGATCCATATACAAAATATGGTGTTACTTCATATAATTTAAAAATCACTGGATGAACACATGTTCTGACAAATAAATTATCCTTCCCCCACTCTTGAGGATTTGAGAGCATTTGCCAGTATAAATAAAACTTTATCTTTAAAGCAGTAGGTATCTATTTAGATATTAATTCACCGTTTCACAGTGTCCAAGTAACTCTCAAGTAGGCTCTCTGCATCTTTTCTTACGTTCATTAGATAGTAATATTAAAAAAATATTTCTCAACTTGGTAGATATTTGGAGGTTAATTAGGTAAGTAAGTACTTAGATAAAACATTTTATGGCCAGACAATTAGCTATTTGTGGTACAAAAAGAAATCCACTGGTAGGGTTCGTCAAAGGTTAAATTATGTTTTTTGTTGTACTTATACCTAGATACTTATTTAGCAGAGAAAAAACGATTTGTTGGTCATTCTACGTGAAGGTTCATAAGCGGTTAAGTAAAATAAAATAGAATTGTCTTCACAGCGCTTGCGACTACATCTTCAGATTTGTTAACATTATTCATAAGAAATTACAGATCGAATTATAAATAAACAATTCGTTATCTAATCGATTAGGAACAAATTGTAATCCTCCGATCCTCCCTCCCCTCTCGCACCTCGCCCGTCAGTCTTACGCGAACCTCGGAGCGTAGCGCACGCGCCTCAATACCGACTATACGAACGAAATAGTCACCTATTGTGGACTGAATATTTAGTGGAAACGTAAACTATATTGACTTGCGTTGTGAATTACGTAAGTGCATTGTTTTTTGAAAGTGTCATATTAAACTGTGTCATTATGTGCTTATGATCTAGAATTGTCTGAGATTGTCGGTTCTAAGTGTTCTATGGATGGTCATTTTGTTTTTAAGTCGATTAGGTGTTAATACTAGCTGTTTGAGACTTCTTGTATTTTGAAACATTGTTTAGCTTTGAATAATGAATCCATTTTCGGTATCATTTTTTTTGAAGCTTAATGTTTTCATTTCCTAGAAAAGTTTCAAAAGCTAAGTTCGGGAGTTAATTGGACATTGCGAAGCGGGGTTTTGGTGTAACATACAACTTTCTTGATTTGATTATTTGCTTCTTGGCGAATTTCGTCGATACAGGAAATAAATCCGTGAACATTTAAAATCTCGAAACTAGTTGTAACTTTCAAACCAGTATTCTGTTTATGATCGTCTCAAGGATTCCCTTTCTTAAAACTCTACCTCGATCGCTCAAAAGGTTTTTTTTTAATCGTTCGCGATTTTACCTGGACCTTCTCAAAAGTATCGGCATAAAGTTTATTATCTCCTTCCTACAGGGGTACATACAAAAACTTTTTTTTACCTCCTATCGGTGTAGTTATTTTTTTTTTAATTGTTTTAAGGAGAAGAGTTTAAAGTTATAAAATTGTTTTATCATGACTTTAATGCGTACCTACAGTTTTTTTTATTCTTTGCTTTCCTTTTCTTTTAATGAGTCATGTCTTAAAAAAGATAAGGTTTTTTTTTTAATTCATTCAATTATCTTATAGGTAGGTAAAATAAGTACTTATAGCATTTTAAGAACTTATAATTCCTTTTATTGTGTGTCAACTGAATAACTTATATAATCAGAACCATTTCTGATGTCTTCGCGGTTATTACACATTGGAATGAAACAACTATTACTGCACATACACAGATTCTTGATAATAGTCTAACGCTAAACTTTAGCGTTAGACTATTCTCAGCTCAGTTGTGCTACGATTATGGAAACTGTAAAGAATCCGAAACGTCAGCTAATAAAATAAAATAAAAATACGCGAGTTAAATCAGTTAATAGTTGTTTCATTCCACTTATTTACACACTTATTTAGATTTTTAACTTTGCTGTCTATAAAAAAAATGTTAGTGTCTATTCTATTCAACTTTTATAGACAAACAAACTTTTTAACAAACTTTTATAGATGGGATAAATTTATTAACTAAATAAATATATATCATACATAACACAGATATACCTATCCATAAATATAATAACACACTATAAAATAAACTTTACATTAGTTCACGTGTATAAAATTAAAACCGCAACTAATTTCATTGTTACGTTTCTTTCTGGGAAAATCAATCTATAGGATCTTAAATTGAGTTTTGTATAATACCAAACTATCAAGGACAAACCCATTATTAGGTATCGATTATTTTTAAAATCTCAATATAATTTTATGACCTGACTAATTTATGACTATTTGCTGCAGACACATTAACATTTAATCAATTCTACATGCAATAAAACAATAATTAAATTTATCTACGTTGGTAAGAATAGCGTACCACGTAGGTAGATATCTCGACATTTCAAAGAAGGGTATTGCACCGAACCTTGAGCATTGCAAGCGTATTTATTTAATTCCATGTAACTTATCTTTAGTTTAAGGATATTTATTTAAAGACACGTACCCACCCACCTGTCTAAACTCGTAAGGGTTCCTTAAAGTTTAAATTATACCTAATTCTTACGTTTCTTAACACATATCTGATATCACGTACCTATCTCCTAGGTAGAACCTATATACAGTAAGGTAGCTTGCTAGCAAAACATACTTAACTTTTCAATTTAGACGGTTACAAGCGTTGTTTTCTTTGCTTGTCAGTTCATAGGATTCTTACATTCATAAAATCAGGTAATGCTTAGTACAGTAGTAAGTAGATGCAGTAGGTATGCTTCCGACTTTTCATTATAGATGCATACAATTTACAACGCCTTTCAATACCTCACTTGTCAAGGGATCAATGAGGTGCAATAAAAATAATTTCATGACTACCTGTCCTACCTTCTCTTCCGTAGACTATATCTGTTAGATACCGTGAAGAACTTGGGCCTAACTTGTAGATATGGAAGACGAGGGTCCGGCCATCTTGAAATACTGGGCTACCAATTCAGACCTAGACTAATCACCTAAAAATAACACACGCTCGGCCAGGCATAGAGAAAAATCCTAGCTAGATAATGAAGGAACAAACTTTTATGAATGATTTTTTTGTTACAGGTAAAGGGGACAAAGGACGAAGTGATGTGCTAGTGTTGTGAATTAACGTGTTAATTGAACGCTGGTTGAAGTTTAGTTATGATGTGAACAGTTTGTGCGTCAAAATGCCGTCAGACAGTGGCTCTACTTGGTCACCGCCGGCCTCCAACAGCGAGAGGAGGCTGAGCAACTCTTCAGATGGCAGCGCGGGCAGCGGATATTCTAAAGCTGTAAGTGCCTACTTATACAATATGCCCGCGACTTCGTCCGCGTGGGACACCCTCCTTTTTTGCAGTCGGTTAAAAAGTAGCCTATGTCCTTTCTCAGGCTCCTGACTTTCTTTGTACCAAATTTCATTTAAATCGGTCCAGTAGTTTTAGCGTGAAAGCGTAACAGACAGACAGACAGAGTTACTTTCGCATTTATAATATTAGTAGGATAGGGATATTTACATATAATGACTTTGTAAAAATAAGTCGCAAATAGGTATATCTCTTTAACCAGTATGACATAATTATGGCGGTAGCTTATAGGAACCCACCACTCAATAGTTTTATCAAAGACATTAGAACTAAGTGGTTACGTGACGTAATTATAATCGCTGAAAAAACCAATGTCAATTTGACAGCTCATAGCAATACCTAGGCCAATTTACTTGTTCACGCTCTGGTCGATAGCACCCGCTGATTGGTTTTAATTTTTACGAAGTGTTTACTACAATAATTATGGTGTAGACCTACAATTTATATACCTACACGTGATCTATCTAGATAGGTACTAAAATGTTGCCTACCTAAAGTAAATAGTAAATACTGACTTTTAACAAAATTCACTAATATAATTATAGTAAACAAAATCCACCATTTTTTTGTGTACTTTCACTGGTGTATTCTTTAAATATTTAATAATTATATTCAAGAGTTTATTTAATTCGCTTTCTTTTAACATTTCCAGTTCTAAAACACTATCTTTGGAAATGAAATGAAAGTGTTAAACATCCTACGTTTTTAGATAACGATGTAATGTTTGTTTTAATTAATTACAGCGCGAATGTCACGACTTTGTGCTGCTTGTGATAACAGTTGTCACTAAAATTATGCACTGTTAGTAAAAGCAAAGATATTATGTTTTTAAGTGCATACCTAATTATTTTATGGCCAATTTAAATCTTGAAATCAGCATTGCGTAGATTTATTTACACACTTATCTATCTTACTATCAGTCCGCCCCGGCTTTGCCCGGATCCCTTTTTTTATAGCCTATGTCACTCGGGAATAGTGTAGCTTTCCAACAGTGAAAGAATTTTTCAAATCGGTACAGTCGTTTAGGAGCCTATTCAATCCAAACAAACAAACCTTTCCTCTTTATAATATTAGTATAGAAGTATAGAATATGTTTGTAGGAATAGATAACGCGTTAACTAACTATAAAATAACTATAGGTATTAACTATCGTCATCTGAGTCCTGCTACAAAATGGTAACTAATGTTTTCGAAACCTCAGTCAATAAAATAAAATACGTTAGTTAAATCTCTTAATAGTTGTTCTTTATATTAACACCGTTTTTGTATGCAGATAGTGCAAAATTTTATTTTATGTTATTAAGTACAACCGGAGTTTCTTCCCGAGAGTAGTGTGACAGCGCTAATTGAGGATGTCACAGATTGGTCTGTTGAGGGCGCGGGTTCGATTCCCACGGCGAGTTACCGCAATGCATATTGATAACTTATAAACTGTGTCATTTTCCTGCATGTCCTATAATTTTCTTCAACAAGTTTTTATTAAGTTTTTTATTTTCTGTAAGAGAAGGAGACGTGATTTTATGAATGGGTATAAAATACAGTTTAATGAAAAGAGTATCATCAATACATAGTATAAAACAAAGTCGCTTTCGCTGTATGTCCGTATGTATGCTTAGATCTTTAAAACTACGCAACGGATTTTGATGCGGTTTTTTTTAATAGATAGAGTGATTCTTAAGGAAGGTTTATAGCACCCGTGCGAAGCCGGGGCGGGTCACTAGTAGTATATAATCTGACTTATTGTGTGAAGTGTTTTACTTTCAAAATTACTACGTAATGTATTAATATTATGAGAAGTTATAGTAACATGAGAAATACAAAAAAATATATTTTTTCGTACGTGTAACATGAATAAAGTAACATAATAATATAAAAAACGTTTACAACTTCATTTTCCATATTAGGAGCCAGAAGCGTTGTTACCGTTACTTTTACGTCTTGTTTTTAATTTAATATAGACTGAAGTGATTTTAAATTTGATTGCAATCTTAATATGAAGTGAAGTGATAAACAGACAATTTTATTATGCAAAAAGAGACAGTGTCACTTATAGCATTAATTTTGGGCACCCTACATTTTGGTGCAAACCATGAAACACCGTACAGTCGATTACGCTGGCACGATGTAGGCTAGCGGTGCCAATAATTCTGTCAAATTTGTGTACATTTTATATTCGATTAGCGTCACTTTTCAAAACGTGTCATAATTATTTTGAAGCAGTAGCGGTTAGAAGAATAATTAATGATTTTAACATCGTTGTTAAACGCACATATTCGTATGTTACGAGTATGTGTCTTTATAAGTTTACCTAGATGTTATATGGTCGTAACAGTTTCTAAAAATTAGGTAACTTGACTACTCAGTTGACCCTTTAAATATTAATTATTTATGCATCATCGTGCTGCACACTGCTATCTGTAGCTTAATTTCTGAGCAAAATGATCCTTAATACGATCAGATAAAGGTTTTACTACAAATGTTAGGTAGTAGGTAGGTACCTAGTTAAAAAGTATAATAAGGTAAATGTCAAAAGTGACCACTACTATACACGATAGGACCCCACGAATTCAAGTTAGTAGTCAGGGTCACTGACCGACTTGACTGTCCGGTCATTTTTACCCTATTTAAAAAAAATATGTAAAGAGGCATAGAAATTAATTTGCTTAATAGAACTATCTCACGAATGGAAACTTAATTGTTCAATTAAATTAAAAGTACGGTAGCTTAATAATTATAACTCTCAATCACTGTTATAAATCACTAATATATAGTAATTATACAATTATAACAAGGTTTTTTTACTGAAATCTAGTCGACCTTAAACTAGAAATAAGTATAATTCTTAGTTTATACCTACTTATTAAATTTGATTGCTATCTTGACAGTACACTTGTAAGCGATTTATAGCAAATGTTATATCAAACAGGTAGGTTATTACATGTTATTGTGAAATCAAAATACTATTTTTTGAATTTATCTATCAAATTTTACCAGTAGCATCTAGTGGGTCTACTCAAAGTACTTAAGTAGGTAACTTGATTAAAAATATCCTATAAGGGTTTTGTTTTTCCTTTTGTAGTAGGTATGGAACCCTAAAAATACCCAGGTTTGGGAACACTTAATTGCATGTAAAAAAATATAAAACAATACAGCATGCAACATGGCGGCATAAAAAGGCGATCTTATCTATGGATATCCTTTTATCTCGGAGTTTCTTCCAGTAAGTATACCTAAACACATACTGACTTATAGTTTTGTATTTTGATATAAAATTCTTTCTAAATATCCTCATTTTAAAATTTCGTAAATAATCGCCTCTCACTGTAATACATGACCGTATTGCAGTGCGAGGTCCATAAGAATACATTTCGGCACAATGCGCCGGCGCACCCGCGGCCCTAATCCTCACCATCTGTCGTTAGGCCGCCCGCACACGGCCGATTGCGACATTTTTTTAAATTATCCTATTTAACTTTGTTTCTAAGTATGATGTTTTAATATGGATTAGGTACCTATATGATATCTATTAAAGTTTAGATTATTGAAGTCGCACTTTTGGGGTAAAATTACAATTCATTTCTTTTTTTTTGTAACCACGGTGTTTTTTGGTACATTTACGTATTCAGTTACGCACCACTTAAACTTGTAAGTGTTCAAATAAACTATTCATCGTATAAGTGATAATGGATAATCTTATTAAATAAAACTATTAAAACAAACAATGTTTTCATTTGGAATACTTGCCAAGACCTTGTAAAACAGACCCTCTAAAATCCCAAATATATTATTATAAATATTTATGAATCCAAACTTTTGTCGCTTCGTGTAAGACCGCCCTTTTCCACGCACCTGCCGCGCCCCTCTGACATTTGCTGCGCCTGCGACGGCCTTCGACGTCACTCGATCGGATTTTATCTCCTACCTTTATTACCTTTACCTCCTGCTTTGTACCACATAGCCGTGTTAAATGTCACATTATATCTGTCTGATTAAATGTTTTTATGTTTGTCAATTAAAAAAAATCTTGTCGCTGTCTCTTTAAGTAGGCATAGCTTGCAAAATGCCTTTTTAACTACGGTACATGCTATTATTTTGAATACTTACTTACTAAATGCAAATTATTATATTATATATATCTATCGGATATAAAAATAATAAAAAAAATATATTTTTATTTATTTATATCTAATTGCACAAAAAACAACTAATGTGTAAAAGGTGGACATAATGCCATACGGCATTCTCTACCAGTCAAACTTTGAAGTAAACAGAGAGCATGTGGAGGCAAATAAATAATACACATATTTTATTAAATACAATATAAAATTTTATACAACAAAGAAAGATTTCCTCGTGCCAAAACACACGCGACGAGCAAAAACACGAGCGCCATTTTGTTCACGGAAGGAAAGTTGTTGCGTCACGCACGTAATTCGAATTGTGAATTTTGGCGCCATAATGTGTTGTAATAGACCCTCTGTGTTGGTTTTTAATTTTGTTTATAATGATTATGGTAATTGAATTTTAAGGCTGAGTTAAATATTTAGCGTTGTTTTTATAAAACAAAATATTTTTTTTTGTTTGCTGATACAGTTTTAATAGCTTGTTTGCGTTTATGATCATTCATTCATAATCCAAAGTAACAATTAGGTACGTATTATAAAATGATTTCCGCTACCTTATGCTTATCCTTCCTATTATAAGTAACGCATTGTTAGGTCGACCTTAAACCAATGTAGTCTGACATTAGTCTCGTTCTAATATGGGTATGATTTTAAACGTATACAAAAAAAATCATCCGTTCCAAATTACACCTATTATTATTTTGACCAATACTTAAATCTCAATCACTCATGTTGACACGCGTCGCCTTAAACCCAATTTCTCCAGTACGAAACCAGCCACAGATACCGATTCAATCAGGAAGTGACAGTCGTTTGTCTAAACTTGACCTTAAATCGGAACCGGTTGACAACAATGGCGGTTGTCAATTCTTAATTTGAATTTGAATAATCGATCGAGGTCTGTAATTGACAATGTAGAATGGATTCGGGCCGTGAATTCTAGGTTTGAAAAACATGCAATTTCCAAATTAGGAATTTGGAATGCGTTTAATTCGAAATTAGTTCTAGTTGTCATGTTGGATAATTTGTTCTTTTGTTGTATATTTTGCATTTAAAAATAATAATTGTGGTTCAAATTAAGTAAATAAACAAGGCATTATTTGTTGATTCTGAGACGGTTTAGTGGTCTGAGCCCTTGAGTACGACATCGGAGGTTGCTGGTTCGAATCCTTAGGGGTATACCGACCTGTCATACCTGTCAGTGTAAGCACGACCATTTGTACCTGAGCCTGAACATAGCAAGCTTTTCTTAGTGTGGGACTAGATCAATTACTGTGTATTTTCCAAAGATAATATATTTTTACTTATTGAATACCTACTTAAGATAGAATGTCTACTTCACTGTATTTATACTGCAATCTGTAAGTAGGTACGTCATGTCATGTCCATACCCTAAAAACGTTTTTTAAATAATTATTTCAAAAGTGCAAATTAATTGTACAAAAATTATTCCGTTTTCCGCCATAGACCTACAGAGATCGTCGTGTATATTCGTAATTTCGGACGCAAGAGGTGAACGACCGGCTTCACATGGAAGTAAACTGGTTTAGGTATTTTATGAATCATAATCCATTTTAAGATAATGCCCTCTTCGGAGTCACAGTAACGGTTCGCTGCAGCGTGCCTTTCCTTTTTTGTAACTAAAATTTAATTTGGGCAAAAACTTTTCTGGCCAATGCCAATCTCAAAATTTCAACAGTTGCAAATAATTAACTGTCATTTCTATCAATCAATAATCAACCAATCAACCTAATTTACGGCGTTAAATTCTTTACAGCAAAACCTACCCCAATAAAACAGATTAAAGCTATCTCTACTAGCTTCACAAAAAACCATAAATGCAAACAGAAGACTCCTTAAAAGGACATATTATTAATCAGTTTTTCGCACAACATTGTCACAAGTGAGTGCACAAGGACATTTATTATTAATCAGTTTTTCGCCTCTCCTAGAAAAAGAACTTTTTTCGCTCGCTCCCTTTTAGATCTAGGTGTCCGATATTGACTATGTCTTTAGTTCTTTAGGTTTGTGATGTATTAGATAGGTAAGAGTTAAGACACGGCAGCGCAGTGCTCGAGGCTACCAGGCGGCAGTTCAAACAAGTCCTTTAGGTAGAAATGCCCTACATCGCTGACCGAAGCCTTAGACGTGCGCTTACTCAGCGTAAATACCTAACTGGGCCGATATAGGGTTGCCACTTCTCGATCTCTATAGAACCTTATCACATAGCGAAAAATGTACCGAAATTGATTGTACCTATAGACCATGGGCCCATGTTAAAAAAATGATGGGTCATTTGAACCACCAGATGACCTATGTAGAACGATATAAGAGCATAAAATAATAAGATTTAGCATTGTGCCGTCACTTGTAAGCTGTCCAACTGAGTGCAGGTGAGAATTCAAAAGTACAGGTAGAGTGAGTACATTTTGGTCATATATTTTTGAACGGCATTGTTACCATCGATAGATCCATGAAAAATAATACTAAAACGCGTAGTGCCGTAAAAAAATGAGGATCCAAAAAGTCGGAATTTTTTTTTGATTTTCCGACAATTTCCAGGGTGAATTTGGTCATTTGATACAGTACGGCATCAGTTTCATACTATTTCAATACTGCTTCTAATCCATCATTCCGCAACGCCGTAAAAAAATCAAGCGACAAGGGGAAAAAACCGAAGGTTGCAGCCCCCTCTCTTGCCGTGGTCCAGGGGGTGATTTGATAAAGTACGGCTTCGGTTCCACAACATTATCTAGCACTTAAAAGTACTATTAAAAATAATGCCGTCAAAAAATGATTGTTCATTTGAATGTATATCAATAATTATCTTAATTTCATCGTATTCTTGATTTATAAAGCTGTAAAATCATTTGACCCTGTACGGGAACTATTTTTCTAACATAATATTGTAAAATACAATTGTTATATAGTATTGCCGTTCAGCAGAAACTGTTCTGAAAAAAGTTATGGAGAAATACAAAAACTGAAATTTTGCAAATTATTGCAGAAATTTAAATATCATAAATTAATGAAATAGAGCAGTTTTCTACATTGTATCCCATGTTTTAAATAGTATTAACATAAATAAATTAGGAAAAAATGTTGCCGTACATTTTAATGTAGACCATATCTTATATATAAATGCGAAAGTAACTCTGTCTGTCTGTCTGTCTGTTACGCTTTCACGCTAAAACTTCTGGACCGATTTAAATGAAATTTGGTACAAAGAAAGTCTGGAGCCTGATAAAGGACATAGGCTACTTTTTAACCGAGGAGTTCCACGCGGACGAAGTCGCAGGCAGAAGCTAGTATAATATAATTCTTGATATAATGTATTAGAGACATAATCACAAAACGAACTGCTATCAAAAAGTAGGTTAGGTTAGGTTTGAACTGCGTCCCCCTACCAAAACGAATGGGTAACAAAAGGAGGTTAGGATAGGTAAATAAAATACAATGTGCAAAAGTAAATTAAATATATTATTAAGTAAGTACATAAATCCCAGGCACATTACTTTAGATTAAAATTTGAAGCAATTGCTCGTAAAAATTCACCTTCGTTCGATTAAGTATAATATTATCAATTCTTTTTTGTTGCTCCATATGTATTTTCTATTTTTTTTCTGGCGGTTGCCCATTCATATATGATTGTATATTTCCAAGAATAATGTTAGATTCAGCTAATAATTCATTATGATTTGTATATAAAATGAGCGTTATACCATACAATCTTTATAAGAAATAAGCGTTATACCGAACGATAAATTTACGAAATAAATTTATATATTTTAAAATTATACCAAACGTTTATTATACACAATGAATGATTATATTAAATTATATCAAATGTTGATATATCAATAGAAAATATATTAGATATTTTTATATCGATCATTACACACCCCTTTGAACCAACGAAAATGTACGGCATATGAAAAAATATTATCTATGCATAAAATACTTTCGAAATAAATTAATTTGATGTTGTGTCAAATCACCCCCTGGACCACGGCAAGAGAGGCTGCAACCTTCGGTTTTTTTCCCCTTGTCGCTTTATTTTTTTACGGCGTTGCGGAATGATGGATTAGAAGCAGTATTGAAATAGTATGAAACTGATGCCGTACTGTATCAAATGACCAAATTCACCCTGGAAATTGTCGGAAAATCAAAAAAAAATTCCGACTTTTTGGATCCTCATTTTTTTACGGCACTACGCGTTTTAGTATTATTTTTCATGGATCTATTGATGGTAACAATGCCGTTCAAAAATATATGACCAAAATGTACTCACTCTACCTGTACTTTTGAATTCTCACCTGCACTCAGTTGGACAGCTTACAAGTGACGGCACAATGCTAAATCTTATTATTTTATGCTCTTATATCGTTCTACATAGGTCATCTGGTGGTTCAAATGACCCATCATTTTTTTAACATGGGCCCATAGTCTACTAGTCATTATGTTCCGTAAGATTACATTTGTTGTAAAATACCTATCACAAATAGCGACCAATTGTCTACCACTTCTTTGAAATGTATCACGTTCTCATGTGCCACTAATTAGGTTCACTCAACTAGTCTTGATACTAGTTTCAATCTTATAAATGAGATTCAATTTACAAGTTCAACTAGAATACGACTATATAGGTATGCTTTCTATACGACAATTTCTTCTGTGGTTGCTCCAGTGATAATTAAATTCGTAGAAGTGGCAACCCTAAAGTGAACTAGCCCAGTTTCCGCTATGTACTTAGCGCTTGCGCACGATGACGTACAATGAGGATATTCGGAGCACTCAAACATAACCTCTTTAACGTGAAGAAAGTACAAGTTCTTTGATAACGTTCGTATAGCATGTTCTCAGGTAGTCATGAGTTGTTTGTTTTCTTCTTAAACATCAATACTGTCATTGTTTTGAAATAAGCCAATCAAAATACAGAGAAAACTATTTTAGCTAGAGATATATAGATCGATTTTTGGTCCGATACGTTTGAGTCGTTTTCAAAAACTAATTTAGTAATTAATTTCCAAAGAATGTAATAACAGTATGTGATAACTGTTTACACTAATTAAATTACCCCGTAAATTGTACAACTGTAGATACTTAGTAAAATATCATTACATGTAATTTAGCAAAAGTTCATTGCCGATTCTGTTAAACAAGCTTGAATTATGCTATTAGACAAATTCCTTTTCTAAATGAATTTAAAACCTGCCCACGATAAGTCCGTTGCTCAAACACTTACTCAATTGCTCTTTGTATTTCTAATTAGCTCACTTTGTCCGACTCATGCGAACGTCTTAAATGAACGGACCCAAAACGGCAAGAGAATGAATGGGGTTTCACAAGGCTAGCTCTTAGCACCTCTTAGTTTTGTAATGCATATGACAATGTTGTGAAAAAAACTTCAGTAAAAGACTGATCCACTTGTAAATTTGCTCGAATTTGAGATTTGTATGTCATATTTAACTAGATGAATAAGGGCAATGACCCGTCTGTCTTAATTATGTGCAAATATTTGAACTCACTTTGTATGTAGGTAATTGCTAAGAGTTTAGTATAGTTGGTACATTTCCATTGCCTAGAATGCTCTGCTCTCATTTGTAAAATGAAGATAAATTTCGGAGTATATGTTTATTTTTTGATACGTCTCTTTATATTGAAAGATATCAATTGTACCAAGAGCTCGAAAACTAACGAGGGTATCCTTAGACTATTGAAAGAAAATATATTTAAAACTACTTAATTTAATACAAGGATGATTATGTAAAGGCTGTGATGGAAAGAAGAGAAAATATATTATCTAAGTTAAGGAAAAAAATAACAACGTGTCAGATAAGGACGTAAAAAGAAATGGAAATAAAAAAAGTATTTATTTCAGATCAATGACGTATCCACATTGAGACTTATATATTAAAATCCAAAACCTCAAATAAGTCGTTATCGGATTTTAAGTATCGTTCGTTACACTGATTACTCAATTAAGAACAGTAATTAAACAAACATCATTATGATAACCTGTTTCTGATTCAACGTTAATTACTCTCATGGTAATCATAATGCTTAACTGGTACGATTAATTTTGCCAAGCGTGAACTGCACTTATGTGTTACAGGTTACGTTTGTAATTTATCTTATGCAAAACTTCTTTTCTATGTTTTTGTTCGGAGATTCTAATAAATTTTGCCAGTGGATATGTGTTGAAATTTTTATTAAGTTTCTTAATGTCAGAAAATTTTTGTATGTTGAGATTTAAGACAACAGATCTCCAATTTACTATAGTGGACATTAGAGAATGACTAATTGGCCAAACAAGACCGCTAACGATCTATTGTGGCATCAGTCGATGAGTTACAACATCCCCAGCTACTACATCCATTGTATCAACATCTTACAAACTAATCAACAGAAGAATCATTCACGGTACAGATTTCAAGTACGATTTGGTAAGTTCGTCTTTGTGTTTTAATACCTTTAGTTATTCGTCGTTTGTCTTCGAAGGTTTCGTCTTTGAAATTTTTATCTCTTTCGATTATACTTTAACCATATATATTACGAATGACATTGATAATTTCAGATATTTGTAATTGGATTGGAATTTCAATACGCTTTCAAGTTTGAATTGGATAAAGATATTTTTATTCTTCCGAAGGTTGTTCAGGGTTTTTATACAAGGTTAAGAGAAACAATAGACAAATGTAATTGTTAATTGTTTACTAGTAATATCTCGATTTCTCAAGTTTTTACCTTCTTGGATGTATACATAATAACATTTATCATAAGGACCGAATATCGTATACATGTTTTGTGTAGACCATTTCTTATATACTTGAAAGTGTTTATTTATATGTTCCTAAGTAAGTGATCGAGGTGTCGGTTGACATTTAAAAGGACCATGAGCTAAATAATTAAAAGTTAATCAAGAAATCGTGTCCAGTGTCAACATCCTCAAAACACATCATAAACTAAATACCAATTATGTTCAAGTTACACGTGACACCTGTCAACGGGCTAGTAATTAAAATGTTTCACAACGACCTTTGCGTCTGTCAAACCCTAAAGTTTCTGTCACGCTTGTAAGATGGCTGGACTGATGATTAATCAAAGTGATGATTTCATCATTGCTAATGTGAAGTCAAGATTCCACGATACATCTAAGATCAAGGACATCGTTATTGTCGTCATTAGATTCCACTAAGTCGCCTAAAGATCACGATAATTAAATCGCAGAGGCGTAAATGTCACGTAACTGGCATAAATTGAACAACACACACAATAATAAATATTTAAAAGGAGTATCGGATCATTTATTTTTAGTATAAAACGGCAGTAGACGTTTGATTTGCGAGCGTATTATCCTTATAGAAAATCGATATCAGTTATGAAATAACGGGTCTCGTTATAATCTCCTGTCACATGCCATTGACTAAGAAGTTTTTAATTGAAATAGACTCTATCCATAAATTTTACAGCCACAATTACACGGATTTGAAATCAACCAGCCGACCTTCACCGCAACTTGCCAATGTCATTCCACAATGAACAATGACAGTCTTCGGATTAAATATAATTGTACATTCCTATGTTATCTGTCATCTTAGAAAATGCTCAGGGCTTTTTCCACGATTGTTCTTTGTCTGTCCTCACGCGAACCACTTCATCATCGAGCGTGTTTATTCAGCCATCACGTATGATCTAATCTTGATGATAACTTGTGATTATGTGTTCGTTAAGATATTGAGCTTGGTAATTCATTTAATAATAGTCCTCAGGTTCTGGGTACGTTAGTTCTCGCATTTATGTGTTGAAGGACTGCATTTCAATCTACTACAAAAATGATTTGTCAACTCAATAAATTTTGGTATAGTTCAAACACGGATTTGCACGGAGTAATTTTGTTTTATATCCAATTGATTTCTAAGTTAACTGTTTAGATCACATATCTACCGTCAATTTATTTTTGTTCATTATTGATTCTTGGATAGATTTCAACAAGAAATTATTTTGTGATTTTCAGTCATTACTGTACAAATTTAAAAAACTTGACCCAAGCTACAGTGAGCACATAATTTGACTAACAAGACAGTATTGAGGGCAGTAATTACGACAGTTCCTCCCATCGAGGAGACAGATGTACAGTCGGAAGCCCCCGTCCAATTGACATCGTCGGCTCTTCAAACACAAGTTAATAGTGGTCAAACGACAATACTAAATCAGCAGATGATTCTTAATGGTTCACAAATCTTTAAATTGGTTGAACATTTGAGTCAATCAAGGAAACAGGATACCATAAGGTATTTTATCTTTGACTGCTTGTTATTAGAATATTTTATCTAATAACGTCAGTGACATTATAAAACTTATGGCCCCACTGACAAGTTCCAATCGATACAAAACAACTGACAGTTATGTGATCAGTTTTCGTTTGCGTATGTATATTACTTCGATCGATATTAGCGATTGGCATTTGTCAAGGGACTCTCCATGGACCAGACAGAACGTTGAAAGTGTAATGACATTTTACTCAGATTTTTGGTAATGATCCCAATTCGACTTTAACCTTACTGTTTCTGAGAACTTCACCATCTTGCCAAAACCTGATATTATTAAGATTAAATTGGAAGAAAGTAAATTGAGATCCAGTTCCGTCCTAGGTCACCTGTGTCGTGCATTTCACTTTTAATGGCCGTCTTGTTTTAAATACAAGTTTATTTGCAACTTCTCTGATGTCGCTTTATAAGGATCTTGATAACTTGGAAATATTTCATTATTTGCGTATCCATTACTGGAAATATAAATCGATTGTACCATCATGGACTCTTCCAATGATTTAAATAAATCATTGTTAGATTAATTGTAATCTTTTCTTTTAGTAAAACACTTTTTTCTTTACGTATTTAATATTTTGTTAATTGTCTTCGCATTTAGATTATTAGTATTTACTATTATGCCTTCAGCTTTCTTAGGTGTGATATGTTTTATTAATTTACCTCTTGTTCATATGAATGAATGTCTCCTATTTATAATAAAGACAATTCTGTCAACTATGCACCTGTATAAAGTTCAATACAGGTGTTTTCCAAAATAATACAGAATTAGGTCTATAGGTTACTGAACCATTATATATTTAATTAGCTGGAAAAGCAAGGCACGCTCAGAAACAATATTGATCAATATTAGCCTTTAAAAAAAATGTAATATCTATCTTGTTGATTACAGTCGCTAATTTAAAATTTCTAATCCTTATATTAAAGGTACAGGGAGCCTATGATGAAATAAGGAGTCGACATTTTATCGACAAAATATTGAGAACGTTGTCGACAATAAGGTTTGTCATGCCGATATTGTTTCATTGTCAACATCGACATGACAAGATGTCAAATCGACAATTCATCTAAGTTCGCAGGGCTGTTAGTTCTAAATTTTCGTTAACGATCATTAACCTCAATATTGAAACTGAAATATAGGATGTTGACAAATTGCGTCTCATGTCGAATTAGGTAAACACACCCGTAGACAATGCAGCACTTTCTCCGCGCAAGGTCGTTGTAGTATGTCACTATTGTGGCCATTGTCTGCATGGGAACTGCCACCGTGAGACTACTACGGAATAAGGTATTCAGTTATGAGTACTTAGGTAATTCTGACTTGTGCTTGTAGTATCATAGTTGGACTAGGATTAAATGACTTTAGGAAGGTTTGTCGATTTGGTGAAGGTCTCTGGAATCTGCCGTATTTGTGGATGTTCTTTGGAGAGAACAACGTCCAGAAGTAGAAACCTTTTCGGTTGAAATGATGATATAATGATTTTGTAGTAGTTGTAGTATCTTAGTTTGGACTAGAATTAAATGACTTTAGGGAGGTTTGTCGATTTGGTGAAGGTCTCTGCAATATGCCGTAATTGTGGATGTTCAGTAGAAACCCTTTCTGTTGAAATTATGATATAATGGTTGTGATGATGAGCAAGTTGAGTGCATCAAAAGCATACAAACATAGACTGGAATTGAATTGATTTGTTTAGTTTGTAAGGATAAATTATAATTATGTACCTATTTTGGAAAAAAAAGCCTCATTGAGTTTCTTGCCGTTTCTTCTAAAGTAAGGTTTTTTCGGAAAAGGTTTTCTTCTGACCTTCATAAAAGCTTGGAAAAGCCTAAATTGAATGGATATTTTTTGATTTTGAATTCCTCTGGTCTGTGTCCTATCTCTCCGTTGTTATATTATAGTTAACTTATATACCTACTGGATTTTCTTGCATAATACTCCTTGAACTGCCTTGAACCATTACATAAAGTACAGTCAGTCACGAAAGCCTACAGCTGCAGTAATTGGATACGACGTTACGTGCGTTTGTCTGCCCGTTACCTCCGTTAGCCGATTCGATTTCGTTAATGCTGCCGTTAGAAATTATTGTACATTTACTTAGCCACTAGCTTTTGCGAAAGAAACCAATTTCAACTGATTCAGTTTAAAATTCAGTTTTATTAACATCTTGTCTCATGTTACTCGTTGATGTCTTTTCTATGATACTTTCGATGACGTCATATAAAGGCCTATTCCTCTAAATGGTTAAAGATCAGTAAAGGAAACTTGGTTTATTGCCCAATTCCGAATAGTCATAGTACATACGTGTTAGAGTTCATCAATAAACCCGTTTTAGCTGTCTGTCTTTGTTATATATTTTACTAGCTTTTGCCCGTGACTTCGTCTGCGTGGAACTCCTCCTTTTTTGTAGTCGGTTAAAAAGTAGCCTATGTTCTTTTTTAGGCTCCAAACCTTTGGACCTAATTTCATTTAAATCGGTCCAGTAGTTCTAGCGTGAAAGCGTAACAGACAGACAGACAAAGTTACTTTCGCATTTATAATATTAGTAGGGATAATCTTGCGCACAAGTTACAAAATAAAAGTATTTAATGAAGTTTTGTCAGGTATGTGAACACAATTATGGTACAATACCGCACCTATATCATTATCTTTTTAATTGATGTAAAAACGATATAAATGAACGTGAATCGATTCTGGTAACGAAGTTGCCAATGTCACTTACGTAACGAGAGCGTAACGACCACGTAACGGAGAGGTCATTATATCGATTGGCACACAAGTCACAGGTCACCCCATTATAGTAACCAGAATGGAAATTACATCTGCGTTACTTACACTACATTTGACAATACAAAAGCGAGTTGAAACTACGTATGTCTTCGTGACAGGTAAATGTCAATTATGACAGATTAACTCTTGCTGCTATTATATTCATCTGAAGCTATGAAGAAGTACCAAGACAGTTGACATTTGAAAAATAAAATATAATTATATCCACAGAATATTGTATGCATTCATAATGTTAACTAGCTTCTGCCGGCGACTTCGTCCGCGTGGAACTCCTCCTTTTTTGCAGTCGGTTAAAAAGTAGCCTATGTCTTTTCTCAGGCTCCAGACTTTCTTTGTACCAAATTTCATTTAAATCGGTCCAGTAGTTTTAGCGTGAAAGCGTAACAGACAGACAGAGTTACTTTTGCATTTATAATATTATAGCTTCTGCCCGCGACTTCGTCCGCGTGGAACTCTCACTTTTTTGTAATCGATTAAAAAGTAGCCTATGTCCTTTCTCAGGCTCCAGACTTTCTTTGTACCAAATTTCATTTAAATCCAGTAGTTTTAGCGTAAAAGCTTAACAGACAGACAGACAGAGTTACTTTCGCATTTATAATATTAGTAGGGATAGTAGGGATGATAATCCAAGCAGCTCCTGTCAATCGTTATGACACCTAATTGTGATAGTAATATGAAAGCGATAACGATAGCGATTCAAAAGGCGATGAGATCGCGGTCACCGCCGGTCATTTCCTTGTAAAGTCGCTACTGTTCCGATATGAACCCGCTACCCACCACACTACTTATAACAGAGTTAGGGTTGACAAACGTAAACATTTTTACTTCGAGAAAGCACATGTCACTTTCATAAGTAAAACGATAACAGCCAATCGCGAGAATTAAAACTCTCCACTGACAACTAGATTTGATGCTCGAGTAACCAGAGACAATAATATTGCGAGTTAAAAGCGTATAGAGAAGAGTGGTGACCACAGAGTAGGAGACCCGGTGTGGATAGGTTCTCTACAAGGTAGTTCGGAGACTTTATGATTTATCATTGGAATCCACTAGGTTCTTGGGGGAGACAATAACCCAGAAAAGAACGTCTTGTGGTTTATATGATTAAAGGCGAGTAATGGGCAAATGTTTATGTGCATGTATTTCTTATACAAGAAACTTAAAAGTTTGTGTAAGATATTCCTAGCCGTTATCATTATCTTGTTTCGAAAGTTTTGTTTTTTTCGTAAACGAATTTTTAAGTTTTGTAAATAAAGTGTCATAATAATTCCTGATGCCTTCGCGGTTATTACACATTGGAATGAAACAACTATTAACGGATTTAACTCGCGTATTTTTATTATATTTTATTTGCTGACGTTTCGGATTCTTTACAATTTCCATAATCGTAGCACGACTGAGCTGACAATAGTCTAACACTAAAGTCATTATGGAAACTGTAAAGAATCCGAAACGTCAGCAAATAAAATAAAAAAAAATACGCGAGTTAAATCCGTTAATAGTTGTTTCATTCCAATGAATAAAGTGTCACTTTAATTTTTATTGAAAACTTAAACGCATTCGTAAGTTTTTAATAAGTGTCACATTAATTTTGTTATCCGGTTCGAAGGACCATTATTTCTTTGGCAACCCTATATTAAAAGTATAGTCATAGAGTAGTGGGAGTGAGTCGACGACCTCTCTCTATCGGGCAATGCTTGTTTGTTTTGATAACTATTACTTTATCAAGGGAAAATCAGACCTACTTACATATAGTATATTAAATTGTGTACCTATTAGGTATAGATACAGAAGATTTTTATATTTTTTTCTTTATCATTCCTTTTTGGAAATCTAGTATTTTTTTGCTGATATGTCACTATAAGTATAAACCTATAATTATTATCATATTAATCTGAAATTGAAATATGTATTGCATTTTTTTAATTTTATAAAGTTCTGTTTCGGAAACAGAACATTTCTCTTTGATTCGTGTCTATGGTGTATAAAATACATTAGACTACTTTATATTCCATGTTTGATTTTAATACAATTTTCGCACCCATAAACGGCACCAAAACATTCGCGAACATCACTTAACAAAGATATCCGACATTGAAATTGAACCATACTGTCATAAATTTATGGTTCGATTTCCAGTGACTTTGCTATGCAAAATCGACCTTAGAAGTCTAAAACGATACAAATAAATGTGAACCTAGTTTCACTTGGAATAAGGTTGCATTACGTTTGGAAGCTTGATCGATTACGATTGGAAACAGCAATTACAAGTGTTTTAGTAAAATCGTCACGTTTTGGGAGAAAGTGCATGTAGGGGGGGCTAGTGGTAGGTGCCTTTGATTTAATACTAGTGTCAGCAGTTGTTTTTTCAAGCCCTTTCTGGTTCGACTGGACTAAGGTTAGCACTTTTACTGCCACGTAAGTCTTTTTGCTGTTTTGTAAAAATAGTTTTAAAATATTAGGTAATTTATACTTTAATGCACAGCATAAAATCCAGTCAATCTTTAAATCGCGTAGAAAAGAAATTTCATAAATCAGAATTTACGTAATAAGTAATATGCAATTATATACCTATTTCATTAAAATCGTGTTATTCATTACTTTAAGGCCCAAAAAAAAACAAATATTTCTGTGACTCAGATTAAAATGTTTTTGTTTCAATGTTGTAAATAGGTACTTTACTTTTTAATTTCCACAAACAGCCTATCGTCAATTAAGTAAACAATATTAAGCAATTACAATTCTAGTGCAACGTTCACTAATCCCAACAAAATAATTAACTGTTACTAAACATCCTTTCTAATTAACTGAGATTTTCCAGATAAACCATCCGCCATTACGCGTAACGAATCTGATAATGGCGTGTCGCTTAGTGTGGCAACACTGCTAAAGGACAGCTTGCTATTTACTCTATGGTAGGGTTGCCATAAGTGTATGGACTCGGACCGGGACATTTCAAGAAAAAAAAAAAAAAAAAAAAAAAACGGAACTTGACTAATCACGTTAATTTAGATACAAAAAATTCAACCTTAAGGGTAACAAAATAGGGGATAATTAATTTTTCACGCACTGATTGTATCGTATGACCAGACGTAACTTTTTACAGAGTAGTAGTCCGATTTTGATAATTCTTTTTTTATTGGATAGGGCATACCTCAAACTTGATCCCATAACAATTTGGAAAAAAGGAACCTACCGTAAGGGTGGAAAAATAGGGGTAATTTATTGTTCACTAAAAGTTAATAGCAAAAACAAAGTAGGTAGCTATTTCAAAAGTAATTAAAAATGAAGCATGTAATAATTTGTAGAAATTATGTCCAAAGAAAATTATAAAATAATAACTTTTCAATAAAACAATTTTACTGTCGAAAAAAACTAAAAGGCAACAAAGAACAATACCTACTTAACGCACTGAAAAGAAAAAAAAATTATATAAATTTTTCTATGTAGTGCGCTATTGTTTTTTGTTGCCTTTAAGTTTTTTTTTCGGCTGTAATTTTTTTTTATTTACATAATAATATTCGATTTTTTTTTTATTTTAACGCTTCTTAGGTCGAGTTTTCTCAAGAAGTCAGGTATCAACTGAATGTATAAAATCGATATAAAATATCAATGCATTAGAAAAATCGATCTTGTATCAAACATCTCTAAGTCACATAGTGGGCTTGATAGCATGCCATTGATGCGCTCTTGCTCTGTCAACGCTGAGAGTCTGCGATCTCGAAATGCGTTGACACTGTTAACGTAAATTCGTGAAACGTGAACGGACAAGTGTTAGCGCTTACGTCGTTCTATCCGCGTACGGCTAATCGTACGCTAGTTAGAGCGCGTTTATTAGAGGTATATTACTGTTTACCAACTCCAGCCCTCTATTAAATAACTATGATTTTGAAACCGGGACAATTTGCTTATCGGCCGGGACGCCGGGACACCATGCTTCAAACCGGGACATGTCCCGGCGTACCGGGACGTATGGCAACCCTACTCTATGGTCAACGCGTTCGAAATTTAAACTTGACGTACCTTTACTTGTCAACTGTTTCGTAATTTTGAAAGGTTCTTCATTTTTTAATATTGTAAATGGGTGTATAACTAAATGTGTAATTTCTTAGGAGCATTATTAAATTGCGACCGCGAACTGGACAGCGCGTGTAGATCTCTTACAGGGCGGATCGACAACCTCGATCGATACATATAATCAAAATGTTCGCGACGTCCAACAACACTGAGCAATCAACTCAAATTAACGCAATAACTCTTAGACACGCAAACCTTAAAAAAAACAGACAAGAGTGTATCGAAATAAATGCAATGGTTTCGTAGAATAGATTTATTTAATTTTGTATAAATGCTCAACTCTTAGTGGTAAAGGCGAACTTAGGCTTTTTCTACCAGTCAACCTTAGTTAATTTATTGCAATATAGATAACGACACTAAACTTTCGTTCAGCTTTCAACCAACTAAAATATTTAAACTATTTAAGTGGGTAATTTTCTAAACTTTTCAATACAGCACTTTTATGCTTCGAGTGAAAAAGACCAATATTTGCGATAAACAAACTGCTAAGACGCGACACGTGGTCGGACGAGTGAGGTCGTGAGTTCAAGTAGGTACTAACAATAATGATGTAATCTATGATAATTATTGATTGTGGGCGAATTATTATAATAAAATACATTACAAATAAGATATATCAAAATAATTGTGACAGACCCTATGTGTGTGGGAATTGGCTCGAAGGGCCTTTTTTTCAGTAGATACCCTACCCTTGCCATAATATTAAAAAAAACATATTTTCGTAATAATCATGTTTCTTTTATTAATTCAGTTTATAAGTGAAAATATTAATTTACCTACGTGTACTTAAAATTATCATTTAAATTCAATCCCACAGATCCCCAAACGTCGAGAAATCACTTTCGGTCTTATCATTTAGGTAACAAGACTCAAAAACAAGCGGCCACGTTTCTAGCAATTAATCGCATCGTATACACGTTAAAATAATGCCGTTTTAATTATTACCAAGATACTTTCCCCTCTCGTCTGTGGAAAACTATGAAAGTTAGTTCGTCTCCATACACGGTACCGTGCGTTGCGTTCCGAACTTCGCAACGGATAAAAAGGTCAGTTTAAAAAAGTTTTTCTATTTTCGTCAGTGTTGCCAGTGTCATTAGGTTTACAGATTACTAAAACCATAAACAACATTACTTCGCCGTTACTTTTTAAAACTCGTGTACCGAAAACCTTCCTGCGCTTAATCTAGTTAACTTTTTAATATAACCGGCCAGACTTAATCAAAAGTTCAAATTTAGAACCAGCGAGTGACAAACGACAGTGTCGAACAGTGAACTAAGTCGAGGGTTCTAAATTTAAACGCCATACCGAACAGAAATTTAGAACGCTCAACGGATTGCATACGTTCTAATTTTGAACCGGAGTGCAGCTGCCAGCGTGAACTTTGTTCGTGGATTCCTTTAGTTTTTAATCGCCTGTAAAAAAAGTTTGTTTGTGTACATGTTCAATCTGTAGCTTAAATGGGGCTGATTTTTTCAACCGACATTTTGGAATTTCTATTTTAAACTTCAAACAGTCGTAAGGAACTGGTGTTCGGATTTTGAACGGAAGTTCGGTACGGTTGCGTGCACTCGAGGTCGCGAGTTTTGGTACTTTTTACGTCTTTGTACCGTTAAATACGGTTTTATTATACATTGTATATAATTATTCGTATCTTGATTTTTATGAAGTTGCTTATTAGAACGAGTTCCGTAGTTTCGTCCTACAGTTACTCTAGAAAGTCATTGCCCATAAAATTACCGTGTTTAATGATTTCCATGACATATTTACAAGTATTGCAACATGAAAAAATATTTTAGTTGCGTATGTTTTATTGATACCAGATGATTCGCGTATCTTATCACTTCTATTAGATAGTATATCGATGACTTTCATCGATTGATTATATCGTCACTCGTCATATTGTGTTCTTATGTTATCGAACTGAGTTCAGCCCTGGGAAACAATAAAACATTTCAGTACAGTACTACGGTTATTAATAAACAATTTCATTTCACTTTAGTACCTTATCTTTAAAGTTGGATACCAATTAAGTTTTTTTATGGTGTTCTATAAACCGTGAGGAAAACGAAAGTTATTTTTAATGGTTCAGTATTCTTCATTTTCCCATAATGAACAAGCTTCCTGTTCAATCTTCTGTATAGGTAGGTATATTATAAAGAGAAGCTAACTTAATGAATGATTTCAACGCAGGGCCTAAACTATATTAGAAACTTGGAGTATTGCACAGAAGTTCTTTTTGTAACGTAGTGGATCACTAAGAAAGGATTTCATCCCCAAAGGGGCTAAAATGGTACACTGTTAAAATGGGTGCCCCGCGGGAAAAACCTAGGCCCTAGACAAGGTGCCAACGTTCAACGTTAACGTTAAACGAAACGAACAAAATGTTTGTGACGTACGTGACAGTCGTTCGCGGATGTCAAATCCCATTTCGGTAGTTTCGTTTAACGTTAACGTTGAACGTTGGCACCTTGTCTAGGCCACCTATCCTAACTAATATTATAAATGCAAAAGTAACTCTGTCTGTTACGCTTACACGCTAAAACTACTGGACAGATTTAAATGAAATTTGGTACAAAGAAAGTCTGGAGCCTGAGAAAGGACATACATTTTTAACCGATTACAAAAAAGTGGGAGTTCCATGCGGACGAAGTCGCGGGCAGAAGCTAGTACTATATAAAAGGTGTATAAGCGATGACCACAAGTAACAATATGAGGTTACAGATTACTAATATATTACGCCATATTACGTGTGAAGGCGATATCGTCACCATATCGCTTGTTTACATACATTATTCATGGCACCAGACATTGATCTATCGACTGCTTTCCCGAATAAGGGCTTAAAATATATTTGTAGTTAATCGTGATTATACAACTGTCAAGGTAAATCTTATTCAAATTAAACAATTTGACGGATTTAGTGAAATTGTTTATTTATGTTTGTGTTTGTCCAGCAATGATTATGTAAGCCCTTTCGCGAGTGAAATGAATGACTTAAATATTATCAATCATAATGATTATTATATTTCTTCTTAAAAAGAAATAAAGTCACATTCGCATTTATAATATTAATATACTATGCATATTTTATAACAAACTAGCGGTCCGCCCCGGCTTCGCACGGAGCCCTATTTTTTTTTTTTTTCAAATATTTTATAGCCTATGTTACTCGTGGATAATGTAGCTTTCGAATGGTGAAAGAATTTTTAAAAATGGTCCAGTAGTTTTTGAGCCTATTAGTTACAATAAAGAGGAAAACAAAGTTTTCCTCTTTATAATATTAGTATAGATTGTTGATCATTTGTTACCACCGCCGCAGACTAGAGTGACTGAACCAAGGTTGTGGGTACGAATCTCGCCCGAGGCAGATATTGCTATTTGTTCCATAATCTTTTCTATTTTCTGATAGATTTTTCCAAGAAAGCCGTTACAAAACAATAAATTACAAAATCGGCTGCACTTAAAATGCAATAAGCGTCGTCTTCACGCAATATTATCATTTAGGTCTTGAAGTTATGGTTCAAAATAGCTTGGTGTGATTAGAGACATCATATTTTTTCCAAACGTAGGAAATACATAATACATAGGTAAGGAAGCGTTTGATTTTACGCAATGATGGAAAGTTATTCCTTATTTTCTATGATTGCTTGAATTTACTGTGACTTGTATTAAAATAAACGCGCTCTTTATAAGGTAAAATAAATTCACTTCTACTTTCGATGTTTATTGCGTGCTATATACTACCTTTCTTTAATTTAGGGCCTGTTTTTACTGGCTAAGTAAGTCTCGGGTAAGCTGCTTTCAGCTTTTCTAGTAGATATAAACATTTTAAAACCTCAATTTATTTTTTGATTACTGTTTTGCTGTGCGGTTCGGACTCGAGCATGTAGGGTTCCACACCATTATACATAATTATATATAAAAACACTTTTTTTAACGAAGCCCTGTTATATATTTATTTTATTCTGTTTTTACTTCTATGTTCAGTATTTATTTTATTAGTATCTGTTGCTAAAGCGTCAACAGAAATACATCCGCTGTAACAAAAATGAACAGGTTTAATATTACGGTTCATGACATACAGCCTGACAGACAGACGGAGTTTCAGTAATAAGATTTAATTTTGCCCTATGGGTAATTGGGTACGGAACCCTAACAACTGATTCTAACGAGAATCAAACCAGCGTTATGCTGAGTTATAAAACGTCATCGTAACAGCTGTTCGGAACATCGAAAGTAAAAACTAATTAAAAGTATTTTAACAATCTTACATCATTAATTACGAGAAATGAAGCGATCACCGTTTAATTTGGAAAACCATTATTTTTAAACTCTGTACAAATTATTTGATGAAAACGGTAGCTAATAGTTTAAATGCATTTAAATATTATGTAAGGAATGTCGAAGTGAAAATGCAAGAAGATAAATTGCTTGGGTTTCTTAATGTTATCTTTTATTAGATCAGATAAATCATCTGTATTAGATAATCGCACGGTGCTTAATAACGTTATGCTAATGTCTGTCTATAATCACTAATCGAGTGGGTTTGAAAATAAGTGACCTCATCAATTGATAGTATATAACTAAATTGAGGTTCAAAGACTTATTTATAAGATAGGGGTGTATCCATAGGTGCTTTAACCACCGTCAGACGAAGATCGACAAGCAAGTAAGAAACGAACTAACTAATAAAAAAAAAATAGGATCGCAGATGCTCTATAAACTTATTCGTCTTAGTCTTATTCTCGCGGTGATCTGACAAAAATCGGTAACGTTGTCGACAACGAGAAACCTTGTCATGTCGATGTCGTCTCCTATATCCGACACACTTTCTCCTTGTCTACAACGTTCTCAAAATTTTCATTAAATTCAGCAACATTATAAAAAGGATTTTCCAATTAAATGCTTCTCAGTCGGCGCCTAAAGGCTTCCTTAAAACCTTTAATAACCACCCCTTTCTTCCACAGACCACAGACAGCGCAGACTTCCTGACGACCCGGCCGCACACGGCAGCCGTGCTGCCCGGCAAGCCAGCGTCCAACCCGCTACAGTTCGTACGAGTAGCGCCGGCCGAGCTCGGCAGCCGGGCGCGCGAGCAGCTGCGCCGCGCGGAGCTCGCCAAGCGCACCGAGCCGGCCAGGGTGGAGCGGCAGGAGGACTGGCAGTCGGTAAGTGAAGCTTGGTAGTCAGAGCTTACTGCTGTGGTAGTCAACTCGCCTCGCCAATCGTGCGTAGGTGCTTGTTTGGCGATGCGAACAGAAACGTTTGCCCATCAAGCTTTTACTTGGAACTCTTGGCAGTCGGTGCTTACTACAGTGGTAGTCAGCTCGCCTCGTCAATCGTGCGTAGGTACTAACAGGATTAGCGAGGCGAACAGAAAGGTTTGCCCATCCAACTTCAAGAGCAAATTTTTTTTAAAGATGGCCAAGAAGCGTAAATATTTTTATGGAGATCCATATGTGTCCAATCAACGTATATAATTATCCCAATTTTGTCTACATGTGTAAACAAATCTAGGTAGGTACTTATTAAATATTTTTTGTTTTATTTTAATACAGTTTCCTGTAAGAATACGTTCAAAGGGACTGGCGAGCCATAAATTTCATTTTAGGTTTAAGTGATAAAAAGATACAAAATCATAGATACTTTACGAATAAATAAAGCGAAATAGACAAACAGTGAATCTAAATTAAAAAGAACGAAATTACAAATAAATACCTTAGTAGATTGAAAAAGCGTTCAAATTCAAACCGCTTAGTACTTCCTTCGAATGTTATTAAATTGTAGTGCTTAAGAGTGTTATAAACGTATCTTCAACAGCATTCCGGTGCAGGAACTCGCGATCTCGTCTCCAGCATTCCGATTGTCTCCGCAATTCAACAGATTTTGATCTTTTTTCGACCAATTACAAAGAACTGCGAGTAGTTCGCCGGAAGCGGGAGCATTCCCAAGGCTTCGACGGATACAATGGCGCCCGTATTTCCGGTCTGGAATACGCCATCTTGTTTAATTCTGTTGTTAATGCGGTCTGCAAGTTTGTCTTTATAAATCTTTATTACTTATTTACCTACAAAGTAATTGCAAAGATATTATCACAAGCAGTGTATGATTTATAAAATGCCGCTTCAAACTGTATTTCCTTGTGGAATATTATTAAAATAAAGTCACAAATCAGTGTAAATATATGAATCTGTAAGTTTAATAACTACGCAAAGTACTTACTATTTAATTAATAAGAATAAACAGTACCTATTAATGAAGTCAAATAGTACTTTAAGAAATACATTAAATTAATATCTAAGAACAAAAAACGTCCGTTATACTGAAAACTGTCTCTAGGTCTCCCAATTAACCCACTTATAGGATAACTTTCTTTCAAAGAAAACCTTCAATTAAGGCCGGCCATTAAATGATGACAAATTATCCGGAAGTACAGATGAGCAGAGCGAAAGGGCCCATTCACGATACTACTATCACGGTAGTTATATAAAGCACCTAGTTCTTTATAATATATATCAAGCGTTCATGGCTGTCTTTAATGTTTGAATAAGTACAGTACAGATTTAACAAGGTATATTTTGGTGATTCGTAAAAATAGCAATCATAATTTTGTATGGAAAATTGCGTAATGCAAACTCAAACTCAAACTCAAATAATCATTTATTCAGGCTAGGCTCTTACAGGCACTTGTGAATGTCAACGTTAAAATTAATATTCTTTTTCGATTCAGCAAAAAAAAACCTCTTGAGAAGAATCGAGAATAAACTCAATGAGGTATCATTTTTTCAATATAATAATATTACAATTTCAATTAAGAATAAATTATGTACAAATTACAATATGTATGTACTTAATCTAATTACATTGTTTTTTAAAAAATTATAGGAAAAAATAAAAAATAACAATAGGTACTGGAGATGTATAAGGTCTCCAGATGTCAAAAGACTAAATTAAATTTACTGGAAATGTAAAGGTTTCCAGGAGTCAAATATAAAATAAAATTACAGGAGAAAAAAAGAAAAAAATACACAAAGTAAAAAAGACACTATGATGTCTCTAGTCAGATTCGTTCAAAGCAAAAGTATGTGAATATCACTAAAGTCCCCACTTGCAGACATGAACAGACCGGACCCCACAAACAGCACCCGTTCACGAGTATAACGTGTATCTCAGCCATCGCCTCCCTCAACCATATTGTAGGGAAGGTGGCGACCCGATCAACAACGCCACTGTAAGCAAGCCCTTTAAGCGAGCATGACGTGCTCAAGCTGCCGGACAAAACAAAACTAATAAATGCTAGTATTCTTGTCCGGCGAGAAACATCACATTGTGCCTTAGAACAACTTAAAACATAAAATAATTAACACTGAGTCTTACGTCACTAATCACGAAACTATATTAAGAAAACTTTAAGAACATTTCCAGGCTGCACGTAGCTATGTACATTTACTTAAAAAGCTCCTTTATCTTCTACAAAATCTTTTACAGTATAATACGCCCTTTTAATGAGATGTCGTTTAATATGTGCTTTAAATTTATTATATGACAAGTTCAACAAATCTGCTGGTATTTTATTATAAAATCGTATACAGTTCCCCATGAACGACGTACTCACTTTACGGACGAATGCTGTATACCTACTCGTATAATCCGTGAAATATAAACTATATTTAATAAGAGAAAAGAATAAGTGTCTTACCAAACCACGTGGGTCATTAAAATAGTTGAATCGTTGAAATTAAAAACAAATCACCAAGTTAAAAACTTAAATAATTGTTAATTTAATTTTTATGTATAATTATATGAAAGGGCGTGTATTCCATATAGGCACAGTATCACTAATATTTGGAGTGCCTGCCCTGGCGCCATACTTGCGCTCTCCCCACTGCACGCGCCTGCAGTTATGTGACGTAAATATGACATTTCAAGATGTCTTTGTGTTAGTATGGTACCTTTTATGGTGATGTTATATTACGCAACTTCTTAATTTATATCCAGACTCAAATGTAGGCTAATTACCATTCTTGGAGCGACATAAACTGAATTTAAAATACGACCGCTAATAATTTCTTGGTTTTTACGATTGCGTTTCACATGATACGATTAGATTTATAGCTGTTACTAGTTTCGTTTTAACTCGAGATTTTTTTAGATAACGTATTTATAAAGTCAAATGTAAGTTTTAGTAATAACTAGCTGTGCCCGCGACTTCGTCCCCGTGGAATGGTAATTCTTCATAATTAAAGGCTTCATATTTTCCCCGTTTTTTACACATTTTCCACTGTTTCTTCGCTCCTATTGGTCGCAGCGTGATGTTATATAGCTTAAAGCCTTCCTCAATAAATGGTCTATCCAAGAAAAAAATATTTTTTGAATTCGAATCAGTAGTTCCTGAGATTAGCTCGTTCAAACAAACAAACAAACATACAAACAAACTCTTCAGCTTTATAATATTATATAGATATAGATCTGTGACTCTTCTGTGTGTTTTCTAATGTTTGAAAATTTTGTAATATCAAAATTAATTACATCGAAAACACTAAGCTAATTTTAACATTGTTATCAGTATATTATAATATTGCTCAATTTAGTTAACTGTGAATAATTACTTAATACAATTTGAAGGTTAATTTATATCGGGATAGTTTTACGCACGCGATCGAATTTAAATACCTGCACTTGAAAGTTTTTGTACTTATAACACTTACATATTATTTATAATGTATTCTATAATCAACTTGTAGTTTTTTGTACTTTCGTATCATTTTCACTTTATTAGCGGCATGATAAAAAAAAACATGATGCTACACTTTATCACTACTGAACCTATATTTAAAGCAAAACTGTCTATTTAATTAATTAGACATGAAACATATGAATAATATTGAATATGTATAGTCTGTATCAGCGTCTGTTTCTCTTAACTGACTGTGCATTTTTCTACAAAATCAAACAATTTTTAAAAAAACTATAACCTTTTAGCAAGTTCAATTCGTGTTGCCCGCTCAGGGACATAAGCATTTATTTGTTTTCGGAATTTCATTAATGATTAAAAATAAGAAATAATTCGAGTTATGTATTTACTAACTTAGATAAATTGTTTCGCAGATTCGGAGTAGTTAGCTAGCTTTTATTTATTAAATAAATGTACATAATGATGAAATAGACCCACTTAAGATAAAAATTAATTGATAACACATGGTAAATTAAATGCGTCGTGATTTTTATATTAATAAAACAGCTGATTGAAATAACTAGTTATTTTTTACCTGTCGTTAAGTCTTATCTCCTATCAGTTATTACTAAGATTACTATCTGCTTGCCAAGCAATATTGCTCGAAACAATATGCACCTTATTCCTTAAATATAAGATACACAATCGAACTGAAAATATTTCTACAAGTGTTCTGTTTAAAAATGTCAGTATTTTTACTTAGGAGGACAGACTAGTTCTAGTAAATCTCATTGCCTTACAAATTTTACAAGTCACAATAGAATAGCGAATTTTAAAAGATAAACAAATATTGTTGCAAAAAGATACGTAAGTGGTTCAGATATTTCTTTAATGATTCTTTATTTATTTAGATAAGTATTCAGATTTTCCTCTCTATTAAAAATAATATTAGTCTAAAATTACTAAGGATGACATGTCAGAAAGTTTTAAAAGCATTTTTTTTTGACAAAGCTTTATTGAGGCCTCGTCCAATCACACAAGACAACGTCTGTTGACCGGAGACAAGATGTCAAATCAACTATTTTGATTAGTTGATAAGCGCGTCTCCACGACACTGTCTCAATGTAAACACAACCTAAGTGTTGGTAACATCGTTGATACCAGTGATTAGCCAGAGTCCAACAGGGCAGTGAAATGGAGAAAAAACAAGTGACTGCGGCACGCAACACCTGACACACTCGCCATCTGTCAAACTAACTGCAATAAATACACTAATTTATTACTAAATCGTACTGTGATTAAATGTTACCAGCTACAAAAATAGTGGATGAATTTCTGCGGTGTAAAAACGTCAAATCGGTACTGCGACATCTTGAAATATGCTCACTTTACGTATGATACTTCATCTTTCGAATATAAACTTACTATTCTGAATTCCAATACTTAAAATTATGTCTTAGTTCTTTAGGTGACTACCGTCAGCTTAATTGATTACGAATATAGGAACAGTAAAGTTTTCCAAACGTCATCAAATAAAATAAAATACGCGAATTAAATCCGTTACAATATCTTCATTAGTCTGGTAGAGAAGTGAGTTCTGTGAGAAAAATATATCCAGTTGTCTTAAAAATATGGGGATTGTTGCATTCGATTCAGAATTTAATTTCGAGAAGGGGGTATTTTTTTTTCCTCCATTGAAAAATGCAATTTCTATAAACAATAAACATAGAGAAGAAAAGGTAGTGTCCTATTTGTAGCTGTTAGTGCTGTTACTCGGAAAAAATTGAAGTTAGCTGAAATTTAAAAAAAGATTCTGAAAGAGGAGGACTCACATCTCGACCAGACTACATTTCAAAATACGAACTATAAATTCTCATATGCAAACCTCGCAATAATATTCTAAAAGGGAACGCAAAGAAATATTTCGTGTTTATATAAAATCACCTTGTTATTTTCGCATTAAACGGAGCGATTGTGCAAGCCTCTAATACCGATAAGTCATCAGGTGGGATCGCGGGGCACTAACCTAGGCAAACCAATTGCCATTAAAAACTGGTGCACGATGTTCTGTGGGCCACAACAGAGCAAATAGCGTTTTATTTGCTATCATAATGATGTTATAGAATAGTAAAAGGCAGTTTCTGAAGTACTTAGTTATTTTATTTTTATTTATCTTACGCACTGCTGGTTATTTGTCAATATCTATTAGTGTTAGGCTATTGTCAGCTTAGTCGTCTAGGAAAATGAGGACTGTAAAGTTTTCTAAACGTCAGAAAATACAATATTACTTATATTGAAAGAAGGTTCAAAATCAAATTAGTCATAACTATCCTTTACTGTCAACAATGATATTAAAAGTGTATATTTATAATAATAATAAAAATAATTGCCTACAAAAGGCATATTTTTAGTTTTACAATACATAAGAACGTGACTCAATCGCGTATGTATAAATATAACATTACCAATACCCTATACTATAAATTTGGTTTATTTTATAAACGCCTCCACTTTTACTTTATCCCACGCGCACCAAATGCAGTGCGTGATGCAGAAACCGACGTCCTTGCACCGCTGGAAGCCAATCACTCAGCCCACTTGCATTCCTCGCTGCAGATAGGTGGGTTGCACCCATTGTAAAAACACTGGTATACGGTCGAAGACGTTGCTCATTTTAACATATTGGCGCCCATGATCAATGTAGCCGAGAATAGTCGTTGGCTATTCGGAACTAGTGTTAAATATAACTCCTTAAAAATGATACTGCTGAAGGTCCTTAGGACTCTTAATTAGAGTTTTCGGAAAAATAAAAACAAGTGTTGCATGTTGGGGGGAAAATCGCCAAGGCTAGTTTATAAGTAGAACATTAAAGCGTAGTTGGATTCCTGCTAGTATAACTTCAAAAAAGAAAACACTCTTCATATAATATGTATATGAGTCCAGAATTTCAATCACATTGTCTTTTATAATTGCGATTTGAATAAACTATGGAATTACACTGTTATTTGAGTTAATTTAGGTATACTTATTTAATTTTATTAAATTTTACAGACCACATTGTAGATAATTCAAAATACAACGAACGAAAGAGATCGACCATAGACATACATTATTAACTATGCAAATAGGTTCGATCCGAACACGATTATTATGTTATAGACCTGCTATCTTTCACTATGTAGGTACTCCTGCTCTATATTGCCTTGGATCTCTACCCTTTACACTTGCTATCTTCAGGCCAGTCCTTTCAACGTACCTCCTACTTCCAGAACCTGGACAACTGGAAGTCTTCGCGGCGGAAGCGCGTGGAGCACATCATCGAGAGGTGCGTGGAGGTGCGCCGGCTGGAGACCGAGCCTAGCCAGCCCCGCGCCAAGTCCAAGACCTTTAACGAGATGCTGGAAGAACGGTGAGTCGATCTTAAGAACAGGTATCTGTCGCTGTCACTCTTCTACGATTATCGAAAGTGTGACCGAGACAGAATACTGAGTGCTAATCGAGGTGGTTATTCAGTCATTAATGCGGTATGTATGGCTGGTGTAAATTATAAACTAAGCTCTTGGAACGTTTCGTTAACTTTTTGTCATTTACCTGGCTGTAATGTCCAGGTCAAATCTCAATTCGGTAACTTGACTTACAGGTTTAATTTCGTAAATTGAAAAGACATTATTTTTTAAAATGAAACACAATATTATTTATGTTCACACGAGAGTTTCAAGCATAATAATACCCTGCTCTGCATAATAATATTATCATTATAACAAATCGTGCAGTTGAAAGAGATTCTTGTTTGTGACGATCTACTTTGTTAGTTGTCTATGCGTCCATCTGTATGAATAGCGGCTTCTGTTTCGATGATTGTAGACTTTCAAGGTTTAACAAATTCAAATGTCTGTTGTGAATTTTGGTATTTAGTCTTTAAAATGTAATGCGAACAAGTTTTTAACAATTGTTTGTCATTTATCACTTCATTTTGAACATGAATATTTGCATAACGTGAAATATGTTCATGTCTAGACTTCATTGCTTACCAATAATATAAATTCCGAAGTGTCTAAAATTGATGATGACTGTGTCTAACTGAATTGTCCATAAAGAATTGTTATCTGCTTAAAAGCTGCACCGGATTCACAGGTTTTTTGATTACGTATATGCAAACTTCTATACCTACGTTTATAGAGAGAAGTAAAAAAAATACAAGTCATATCAATGCCGTGCGGAAAATTTAAGGATCTCAGCTTTGCATTCCATACGAGTGAAACCGCGGGGCTCATGTTTACTACAGAAATAAATACTTGCTGTGATTTATAAAGGCCTGGTTGTGATTGTAGCGAGCCTTGGCCGTGCTATAACCGTCCGTGATCTCACTGCATCTGACGGATTGCGCCGGCGCACCTCGAATGCCAACCATTTTTAAAACATGTTTCAATAAAATTTTAAATATATAGATTTGGACAAAGGACAATTGATCTAGTCAAAAACTACGCAAGACATAATTAGATATAAGACTCAGGTAGGTACAAATGCTTGACGTGTTCATCATACTGACATGCCCCTTGTAGGTTTCGAATCCGAAACCTCCGGTTTGGTAGTCAGGGGCCACCACTACCAACCGGTTGACAAGCTTAGTAGCGGCTTTTGTTTTCTTGGTTATCGTCAAAGGTGAAAGAAAACAAATGACAATAATAACCTCTAGGATGTTTTTAAGTTTTAGGTACACCAGGCTTCAACTGGTGTTACCAAGTCTAGTTCTTTATATATTTAAACTGCATAAAATTTACGCAACTTACTACTAATGGTTATAAAACGTCATCGTCAGGAAAAGAAGTTTTATAACCTGACAAAATTTTATTTTTGGTTATCACACAGTTCAACTCAGCACCTCATTAAAATCTACCATTTCAAGAAAAGTCTTTGAAAAATTGCCCGGTCACTCTGTAAGCATACTATCACAACATCACATAAGAATATATTATGATCAATAGATTATCCTAACATAGTATTGCATTTCCAAACCAGTATAATAGATTATCTATTAAGGCAATGCCATTTACCGACATAACGATACATCATAATTGTAGTACAAATTATCATAAGTGAGGTTTCGATTGCTGTCCCGATTCGCGAGTCAATAATTACGTCACCTTGTTTAAGTGTTCATATTATATCTTTAATACATTATATCAGCTTTAATACATTCACTGTGTTCGGACAAATACGCGGACATAAGTATGTTTGAGTCGCAGTAGACTAGGGTTGCCATAAGTGTGAGGACTCAGACCAGGACATTTCAAGAAAATCTAGTAAAGGTAGAAAAAACTGAACTTATATTATGACACTTTGTATAACGTGATTACTTAGTATTTTCAATCGACGAAAAAACGGAGGAGGTTCTCAAGTCGAAAATATTTTTTTTTATGTATGACCACGCATAACTTTTTACAGAGTGGTTCGATTTTGATATTTTTTTTTTACGAAGTAAAAAAAAAAGTTGTTCCAATTTTGATTTGAAAAAAAAATCCAACCTTAAGGGTAGGAAAATAGGGGATGATTAATTTCTCACGCACTGATTGTATCGTATGACCACGTGTATTTTTTTACAGAGTAGTCCGATTTTGATATTTTTTTTTATTGGATAACCTCAAAGTTGATCCCATAAAAATTTGGGAAAATTGAATTAATTGTTCACTAAAAGGTAATAGCAAAAACAAGGTATGTAGCTATTTCAAAAGTAAATAAAAATGAATCATGTAATAATTTCTATAAATTATGGCCAAAGAAAATTATAAAATACCTACCTAACAAATTTTTAATAAAAAAATTTAAACGCCGAAAAAAACTAAAAGGAAACAAAAAACAATAGCGCACTGAAAAGAAAAGAATAATAATTTTGTCTTTCATAACGATTATTATTTTGGTTGTAACGTCTGTTATTTATGAAGTCGGTGCCAGCTGGTGCAGCAACTCTTCACTAAGGTGCTTAAGTTTGTTTGAGGCTGGCACTGGTTTGGTTTTTTTCGGCGGTTATTTTTTTTTATGTACATAATAATATTCGTTTTTTTGTTAATTTACACACTTCTTGGGTCAACTTCGCTCAAGAAGTAGTGATACCAGGTATCAACAAAATTTATAAAATCGATATAAAATATCAATACATTAGAAAAATCGCTCATGTATCAAAAATCTCTAAGTCACATAGTGGGCTTGATAGCGTGCCATTGATGCGCTTTTGCTCTGTCAACGCTGAGAGTCTGCAATCTCGAAATGCGTTGACGGACAAGTGTCAGCGGTTACGTCGTTCTATCCACGTACGATTAGCCTAGCTAGTTAGAGCGCATTTATTGGAGGTATATTACTGTTTACCAAGTCCGGCGCTCTATTAAATAAGTATGACTTTTAAACCGGGACAATTTGCTTACCGACCGGGACGCCGGGACACCATGCTTCAAACCGGGACATGTCCCGGCGTACCGGGACGTATGGCAACCCTACAGTAGACCCAACAGTATTTGCTTCTTTATTATGACCTATATTACCGACCCTCCCCTGCTCCACACGGGTATATAATGCATGTATTGTACATATACTTACCTAAATTTTCATCTTAAATCACTGTACCTATTAAGAAAATCCATTGCATAGTTATAAAGACCTTAGATGTCTTATTTGTATTTATTTCCTTAGTTTAGAAGTAGATTAAGGGGGGAAAATTGACAAAAACTATTTTTTTTTATTTGTTAATAAACCTAAAACACTACAGTTACAAACACTTGAACATACTGACGCCTCAGAAAGACCATCATTGCTGAAAAGACACCAGATAAAAAATCAGCAGAATGTAGTATTGAAACGCCAATGTAGTCAGTTGCATTTATTGAAGTTAACAGAAGACAGTTTGACAAATTATTTTACAATAAAGTGTTTTCGCTGAACAATAGCTGGGCTAAAGTATCGGAGAAGACTGCTTGTCGCTATCGAACTCCTCTACTGTCTAGCTTGGTCGTGAAGTAGACTGCAAGTGGGCTATCGTACTCCAGACTTAACTCAACACATAGGGCTGCAGTGTACGCTACCGCTATGGCTGGTTCCTAGCTGTATGATCCTCGAGACTTGACTCAACACATAGGGCTGCAGTGTACGCTACCGCTATGGCTAGTTGCTATCTGAATGATGATCGGTGATGCGCGGCTGTCGTTTTATAGTAAATCCTCGTGCATCTTCGGGTGGACTCGGCGCTACTCGGTGGTTGGATGACGTACTCGTACGATGCGAGAGAATGTTCTCGGGCCCGTGTGTCGTATCGTTACAGAATTACTTTTTTTTTAAATATTTATTTATATCTAAATCACTAAGCCATTCAAGAACATCATTGCACACAAATAGACCAATGTTATGATGACTAGACACAAATCTTCTGTTTCTTTAGTCACCGTTAAAATCTACATAACTAAGAGTAAATGTAATTAACCATGAGCGATGAACTGCGCAAGTGGAGCGTGCAGTGGCATACTTGTATCTGTAATCGAATAAATTATTTTGCAATTGGAATTATATATTCGATTACCGTAATAAAGATCCCTTCATTATCTTTATTGAGTTTCGAGTTTCGTAAGTAACGCAATCAATGACATTTGAATTGCTTTGGAATTATTTCGGTCGTTTTTCATTGGATTGGTTTGTTTCGTTTCCAATCGAGAATTAAATTAGGAATTCTATATTTAAATCGTGTCAGTCATTTGTATAGATGTATTGAATGTACTTGTGTTTATTTGGACCGCTATTCAAACAGTGGATCTTGAGTTTGAGAGTCATAATTTTTACAAAATTGTTAGTAGGTAATGTGACTCTAAACGACTTTTGAGTCTTAATCATTATTAGGGATCTAAAGAAATCAAAACAGTAATACAAGATCCATATTATGTTGTTTGCTTAGTTTTGAAACATACCTACTTGCATAAGATATGGCAGATAAGCAGGAATGCTTTTAGGAAAACTTAGGTATTTTTAAAAACCGTGTTTGTCTTTCTTACCTTTTTTTGACGTAAAAAGGTTTCTTTTCGTCAATATTTAGCGAAGCATTCGTAATTAGCCTAATAATCTAAATATAATTAGATTTTCCACTTGCGTCACGTTAAACGTGATTTGAGTTGGAAACCTTAGATTTCGTCGCGTGTAGGTTTCAGTTAACTTTTTCTATAGAATTGACCGTTGAAAGAGGTCGATGTACCGTAAGCTAGAACAATACTTGTATTTTACTGCGAATTGAAATAAAATGATATATTGATAAGAATATGCATTTAAAAAGAATAAACTAAAGAAAATATGTTATATTGTTCCTATATCGTTTTGATATGCCATATAATTTTGTCTCGCTTCAGACATGTATTTAAAATATCACAGGAGCACAAAACTATACCTTTCCTTATCAGAACTATGAATAATTTGAATAATCGAGAGATAATACGTTTTTATTACACCATAGTCAATATTAAGACAATAATTTTATTGCACTTGCTTTAACGATATCCTCTATTTTAGTCATAAATCTGCGAGAATACGTGTTAACTACCTATTCATTAAAAACATTAAGTCTACCTTTTTAACAGACTATAAAACATCATTCGTGTGCAGTAATATATACTTATATTACATACATTTTGAGCAAATAGCATATATATTTACGTAGTTTTTACGATATGGGCTAAAGAATATAATGAGTTTTCTAAATATCCATATCAATTACTAAAGGGAGCCGAGTTTCGTGTCACATGATACGTCCGTCGCGCTCGACGGCCGCTGTACGACTGATCGGGTTTCAACGAGACCTGCGCGTGCGCAGCGCCCTTTATTGTGTGCAATAAACCTATTTTACTGTTTATTTATTGAATATTATAACTTTTTCGTCTCTTGTGTTTATTCAGGACTGAATAAGACAGTGGCAATACTTGTAAACATCAAACCTAATCGAATATCCTTACGATTTTAAATAAATAAATGACAAACTTTGATGAACTAGGTAAGTAGACAAAGAGTTTGATAATGAAGACGAAAAAAAATGCTTAAACCATATCTACAAATACATATTATGTAAAAGCAATCTTTAATTTTAATTCCGAAAATGACTCGGTCACAAAAAAAACCGTATCATCTAATCCATATAAAGAGTGTGTTAAATTTAATTCGCGTGCGTGCCAAATTAATTCCACAGATGACTAAATAAAAACAATCATGTTTTTAATTAACTTTCCAAACAATAGTCATTGCATCACATTTCCGGATATCCGCTTCATTAGCTGCCTAAAAGCGAATAAATGTTAAACGGATATTAATTAAATCATTCTGACAGGTTCGTTTAATAAAGCAAATAACACAACACTTAAGATATTGTTAGTATTTCTTTTAATAGGATTAAATATAGAAAATAATCAATATTTTGTAGTGTTCAGGTGTTTAATAATTTGGGCTGTATATCTATACTAATATTATAAAGCTGAAGAGTTTGTTTGTTTGTTTGAACGCGCTAATCTCAGGAACTACTGGTTCGAATTCAAAAATTCTTTTAATTTTTTGTTGGATAGACCATTTATCGAGGAAGGTTTTAGGCTATATCACGCTGCGACCAATAGGAGCGAAGAAACAGTGGAAAATGTGTAAAAAACGGGGAAAATATGAAGCCTTATGAACAAGTGACAGAAGACTTTGCAAGATTTTTGACGAAACAATCGGACGGGCAGGACGACGTCTGCCGGGGCCGCTAGTGAGATAGAAAGGGCGACTAATTGGCTTATGAGTGACACCAAAATGTCCTCATAACATGTCACATCGGAAAAACTGTCGTTATTGAGTGACTTTTTATCATATTACTAATCAAATGATTCCGCTGCGATATTCGGGGCCTTGTTAATTCTTACGACTTTTTACCGTTACTGGCACCCGTAGTAAATCTTCTTTTACGCCTTTCCTTTATTGTTTTTGTCTGAATTTTATTCGCCGAGACGTAAATCATGTGTGAACAAACATAAAATCATACACGAACATAAACGAATGTGATGAAAAAGGTTTTAAGGAATTAATTTACAGTTACATTGAATACCGATGTGTTTTCTTTCTGTTTGTGTGTTTTTACGATGCGTGCGCATATTTACACATTACATGTGTGTAATACACTATTACATGTTGTTACAATGGTCGAAAGAGTTTGGCTATGTATAACTGTTTACGTCTGTCTATAAACGCATTGCAGTAGATATATATTCAAAACATTCTGATATGGCAACTTAGCTTTATTTTTTACTTATTTGATGTCATATTTTACAAAATTATATTTGAACTCGCAGCCCGCCCCGACTTCGCCCGGATCCGTTTTTTTATAGCCTATGTCACTCGGGAATAGTGTAGCTTTCCAACAGTGAAATTTTTTTTCAAATCGGTCCAGTAGTTTAGGAGTCTATTCAATCCAAACAAATAAACAAACATTTTCTCTTTATAATATTAGTATAGATGTATTTATAGCTTGTTACATTTACGGCGAAAGAGAACGAATCGTACCTACATTCAGCCATTATATTTTAAAAACGTTACTTAGTTTCTTTTATTCCTGTCAAACGTAACTCGAGTTAAATAGATATCTAATCTGTCGCTCTAATCTCACGGTGCCTGATAAATACTGTCACAGCCGTTGACAGCTTAATAGCATTATTAAAGTTGACAAACAAAACATTTGTATAATAAAACGGTGAAAGTCGTATGATTTATGAATAAAATGCTTTGGTAGCAAGTTGTCAGTGCCTGAGAGCAAGTGTGGCTAGAATGAAGACGTAATGACACAGTTGAAATGTTAAGTAATGTTTGTTTAGTATGAGAAAAATCTTAATGGGACAAGTTCAGGAGAAATTTCTATGAATATCAACATTTTAATTTTGTTCTTTGGCGTAAATTATTATACATATTATGAGACGTATTTTTTATTTTGTTAATAGCACTACCTTTTTATTTGCTTTAGCTAATGCCTAGTTACGACGGCCTGTTGGTCTACCCTGACTACGACTAGTCGTCGGATACCCTGACTACGAAACCGGAGGTTGCGGGTTCGAATCCTGCTAGAGTCAATGTGATGAGCACTGGCTTCTGTATCTGAGTCTTGGATGTATTTATGTATGTTTATCCGTCAACTAGTACCCATAGTACAAACTTTGCTTAGTTTGGAAGAGAAGATTTAACTCGCGTATTTTTATTTTATTTTATTTTATTTTAAGATCTAGATCAAGGTGTGAATTGTCCAAAGATATTTATTTACTTTTTGACGGTTATTTAAATTCCTTGTTACTAATATCTTGTAATGGTGAATATGTTTACCTCGGAGTTTACCAAATATACCGTGGTTAATTGTAATGTGTTAATTATCATCCTAACTAATATTATAAATGCGAAAGTAACTCTGTCTGTCTGTCTGTCTGTTACGCTTTCACGATAAAACTACTCAACCGATTTATATGAAATTTGGTACAAAGAAAGTCTGGAGCCTGAGAAAGAACATAGGCTACTTTTTAACCGACTGCAAAAAAGGAGGAGTTCTACGTGGACGAAGTCGCGGGCAGAAGCTAGTTATGAATAATTACCAAGTGATAAATTGAAATCGTAATCGCATTGCATCACGTCCGTTCATTATTCGATCTCGGTCTCGGAATGCCGCGACGTGTTACAAAGAAACATTTGTGAAACATCCTGTGTTTGTTTTCTAAATATTGGCATTATTAGAATTACTGTGAAACGTTTACTGGAATGTAATAAATTTTGAGCGCCCTAAAGTCACGTAACGGTCTCGTTACCATGCTAACTTATAAAAAAATAGGATAATTATAGGTAGGGTTGCCATGGTAACTTATACAAAATAGGATAATAATGCAGTTAATAGTACATTACGCACCAAGGCCAGTAAAATAAAAAATGTCTCAGATCACATGTAATTGTCGTCCGAGGCGAAGCCGAGGTTGACAAAAATGTGATCTGAGGCTTTTTGATTTTACTGGCCGAGGTCAGTATACTATTTTTCTGTTCGACGAAGCCAGAAAGCGGAAATTTTATTTAGCGCAGCGGCCGCAAAGTTGGCGCTTTCTGGCCGGAGAACAGAAAAATAAATTGTATGAAAGTAAGAAAGTATTAAAATCCAAACCTAAACTGTGTTACTTGTATCCGTTTTTGTAGAAGGTATGTATTTGTATAATTCTGAAAATTAAATCCCTATTCCTTAATGGACTAAATGGGTGTGACATTTTTTTCACAACAACTTCAGATTCTTATATTTAACCTCAAAATTGATATAGGTAAACAGGTCACAAAATTACATTTACTTAATTGAAAAATTTACAAATTTTAGTATCAGTTACAAAAATACGAGAAAAAGTTGTCATTTTACAACACTTGTGTATAAAGGTGTTGCAAAATGAAATAACGGAATCATATGTTGCGATGATCATCATGTGAGCATGTTATTGATGAGGTAATGATGTTGCAATCATTATACTTAAAACTGCAATAGCAAGTCCATTGTCAAAAACACTTAGATTCTTATAGTTATGGCAATAAAGTCTCTTTTAGTTAACAGGCTAATGTTTACTCGCTCGTTAGCTTGTAATTAAAGAGGTGTGCAGATTATAAATGTTATGTAGGTATTTATTTGTTCGTCTGTTTTGTATTAAAAGTCTGTCTAGTTTGTTTGTTCGTTTGTCTGTGTTTGTACACTGAGCTTTGTAACTTTCTTGGTCGTGCTGTATTGTATGAAATTCGATTGTTGTTTTGCAGTTGTTTCATAATTATCCAATTAGCTTTTATACCGTTACTATGGACCTAAGTACATATAAACGAATGTACCTCAGTATGTAACTATGTATTTGAGACCAGTGTGTTCCAAATATTTTTTCTACAAATACTTGTTTACATGAATTAGATTTTCGGTCACTTTCAAATTCCAATGTTGTCAGTGTGTCTATGTATTAATATTTAATTGTATTAAACACTATAAATTTTCCTATTATTTAATACTAGCATCTACATGCGACTTCGACTGCTCACGAAAGTGCTTCCCTATAAAAGGAACCTTTGTGCTAAATTTCAAGTTACTAGCCCTTATAGTTTAGGTCCTGCGTTAATATGTCAATTATGAAGTCAGCTTCTCCTTTTATACCTATTTTTATTGTCTTTCGCCAATCAGGTGAGATAATTTGCTAATTATTACGTCTGAACCTCTTGAGTATTGCATTGCCTAATATGAAATCATTGATATGATTCATAATTGACCAGACAATTTTGTAACTGCATATAGTACAGACTTGGAAAGAAATCCGCTTAAAATTAAATCTCATTGCAACAGAGTAAACCAAATACGTTCAGCTACCAACATTACAATTATAGCAGGCCTTTAGCTTGGTGCGGTGACCATGATTGCTAATAAACTGGGTATTTCTTTCGTTTGCAATTTAATTAAGAACTATTTTAATTCTACTATTAAGTAAAACAGTCTACAAGAACGAAACTCTTTCACAATTCAAGTAAAATATACAAATTTAGTTTAATCATGCAAAGTTTGTTAAACTGTACCGATGGCAAGTTGCTTTCACACCGTAATAAAAAAAAGTAAAGACAACCCGAGATGAACTCTCACGGTGCCAAAGACCTCTTGTGTCCACAACGCATGCGGTGTCAAAAGGTGTCAATGTCAAACAAATTGTAATCTTATGTAAGTAAAACTATCTCAAACGAAACCACAATTGTAACACTATATTATGTTCCGTGGACAATAAACCGGGACTCTTTTGTTTTGGGTGCTTTGTTTTTTTTTTCGCTGTGAAGAGCTTCCCTTGATCGTACTTGAATATAAAGTTGAAACAAAAGATTTTTAAGGTAAAGTTTTTTTTGTTTTGTTTTTTCAAACTTTATTAGATTAAATTTTGTATACATAATATTTAACAGAGTATTTACCCGATTATATATTTTTTTAATTGCGTTAAATGCGCATTGTGCATTATATAAAAAAAAAACAACTTTACATAATGCGAGACATGTAGAACACTTTGAAGCAATTTTTTTTAAGTTAATTAAAAAAATATATTTTCGAATACCAGTTAATATAATTATTATCGGTGGTCTGTCCCGGCGGTCCCGGTCGGCTGGCCACCCTCGCACCGCAACTGGGTCGGCGTATCGCTTTATTTCGTCTCACATCTAGTTATGTAACACAATACCTGTGTTACTGCTACAACTTACTACATTGTAGGTAAATGTTGACTAGCCCTTACTGGGTAACCTTTACGAAAGTGGTTGTTGAGGCAAAAACATTAAGGTCTGTTTCACAAAGTTTAAATTTCTAGTGAGCTCAAATTTTGTATAAGCTAAAATCATTTGAATTCAACATTAATTAATAATAATATAATATCTTTGGCGTTACAACAGAGTTATTAAAAGCAGGAGGTAAACCTATACTTAGGGAGCTCCAAAAACTCTTTAACGCCGTCTTGTTTGAAGGGAGAACTCCAGAGATGTGGAGTAGAGGTGTGGTCGTCTTGTTCTTCAAAAAGGGAGATAAAACCCTGTTGAAGAACTATCGACCCATTTCCCTTCTAAGCCACGTCTATAAGCTGTTCTCAAGAGTAATCACGAACCGTCTTGCGCGAAGATTTGACGAATTCCAACCACCGGAGCAGGCTGGGTTTCGGAGCGGATACGGCACCATAGACCACATCCACACAGTGCGGCAGATTATACAGAAGACCGAAGAGTATAATCAGCCCCTGTGTTTAGCATTTGTGGACTATGAGAAGGCCTTTGACTCGATCGAGATCTGGTCTGTTCTGGAGTCCCTGCAACGATGCCAAGTCGATTGGCGATACATCCAAGTGATGAGATGTTTATACGAAGCCGCTACCATGTCCGTCCAAGTCCAGAATCAGCAAACAATGCCTATACCATTGCATCGCGGTGTGAGACAAGGGGACGTTATCTCCCCGAAATTGTTCACAAATGCAATGGAGGATATGTTCAAAACGCTGAACTGGCAAGGACGTGGCATCAAAGTAAATGGCGAGTACATCTCTCACTTGCGATTTGCTGATGATATCGTCATCGTGGCAGAAACGCTGCAGGACCTACAACAGATGCTGAATGATCTGGCTGACTCTTCTGTACGCATTGGCCTACGGATGAACTTGGACAAAACCAAGGTCATGTTCAATGAACATGTACTACCGGAACCAATTGCGGTACACGGCGCCGTTCTCGAAGTTGTTCAAAAATATGTCTACCTTGGACAGACATTACAGTTAGGTAGAAACAACTTCGAGGATGAGGTGGATAGAAGAATTCAGTTAGGTTGGGCAGCGTTTGGGAAGCTACGTCAAGTCTTCATATCGTCACTCCCACAGTGCCTGAAGACGAAAGTCTACAATCAGTGCGTCCTACCCGTCATGACATACGGAGCCGAAACGTGGACACTGACGGTACGGCTGGTTCACAAATTAAAAGTCGCTCAGCGGGCTATGGAAAGGGCTATGCTCGGCGTTTCTCTGCGGGATCGAATCAAAAATGAGGTGATTCGGCAGAGAACCAGAGTCATCGACATAGCCCACCGGATTAGCAAGCTAAAGTGGCAGTGGGCTGGCCATATTAGCCGAAGAACCGATAACCGTTGGAGTAAACGTGTTCTAGAGTGGAGACCGCGTCTCGGCAAGCGTAGTGTAGGACGTCCTCAGGCAAGGTGGAGTGACGATTTGCGTAGGATGGCTGGCAGGAGCTGGATGCGAGCAGCCGAAGATAGAGCAAAGTGGCGTGCAATTGGAGAGGCCTATGTCCAGCAGTGGACTGCGACGGGCTGATGATGATGATAATATCTTTGGACAATTCACACCAATTGATCTAGCCCCAAACTAAGCAAAGCTTGTGTTATGGGTACTAGACAACGGATGTATGTTTAATACATAAATACATATAAGACATCCGAGACTCAGATGCCAGTGTTCATCACACTGAAATCTGCCCCTAGCAGGATTCTAACTCGCAACCTCCGGTTTCGTAGTCAGGGGCTCTGACCACTAGACCAACAGGCCGTCGCCATTAAACTAATGTAATAATTATCTCGTGGATAGTATATTATTTACTTTATCTACTTATTTGATGTTTTATGGTTATGGACTAGTGTGAGTTTACATGTCACAAGAAAACGTTGTTATTGAGTTTTTAGCTCTTGACTGACGCGAGGTCGCCCCCTAAGATTAAAAACATTATTTAAACCCACTTTTCAGCAACACCATACCTTATTCTTGACTAGCTTCTCCCCGTTACTTCGCCTGCGCACAAAAATCACCCCCGTATTATCCCTTCGGGGGGTGAATTTCAAAAAGCCTTTCTTAGTGCTCTCCTACGTTATAAAAGCAAGCCCTGTGCAAAATTTCAAGTTTCTAACCCTTATAGTATAGGCCTGCGTTGATGTCAGTCGTTAAGTCAGCTTCTTTCATGTATAGATTGATCCAACTAAATTATGTGGTAAGACATCAAATACTTAAGTCACTTTATCTCTACATAATCTTATCACAAACCCACGGCGAATAAAGACGTAACAGCCATTGCTGATGCTGGATGTCGTTGCCCAATGATGGCACCGATAACGCGAACACCTCGCTGCACTGACCTCATTACTGTTCCATAAACGACACAATAACAAATAAAACGACATTAAACGAATGTCATAAGATGCATGAAGTAAGGTGAAGGCAGAGTTCTAAATTTCGATTCGTCTTTGGGGCTTCCTTTAAAAATTGTGTAAAATCCTACTTCTAAACTAGCTGTATTGTTGCTATATCTTTGATGTGATGTGCCTATATTATAGTATTTTTTATCTAGTTTTGCTCTGTAAGTAAGTACTTATATAAAACACTAGCTTCTGCCAGCGACTTCGTCCGCGTGGAATAGTTATTTTCCCCGTTTTTTACACATTTTCCACTGTTTCTTCGCTCCTATTGGTCGCAGCGTGATGTTATATAGCCTAAAGCCTTTCTCGATAAATGGTCTATCCAACAAAAAAGACTTTTTCAATTGGAACCAGTAGTTAAGCTGAGATTAGCGCGTTCAAACAAACAAACAAACTCTTCAGCTTTATAATATTAGTATATATTGCTAAAACTGTCTTATCTTATTGAGTGGTCTATTTTAACCAGATGTATAGATAATCGTACAAAAAATATAAAACAATGAATATATAACGAAACAACAAAACAATACACAAGAACAAGCGAATCTAATTACTTAACTGTTAACATTCAAACAATTAAGTACAACAACTTTACATCGAAATATAATCATAATCTGTAATAGCTTACAACCGATTATGACCTCTATGACAATGCAATAAGAGCGTTGCGAAACACGGACTAAATTGTGACAGTACTGAACGGTTTAGTAATATTACGGCTTATTATGATTACAGTTTTGCAAATTGCGTAACATTTAAACTGTACAATCTGTTGTTATAAGTGGCATGGTGGTTGTGAGCGAGATTAAGAACGTGAGGTCGTAGATACAATGTAAATAATTTTATTATTAAATTTATTATGCACAGTGTGTTGTAAGATCTAAAATCGTGGACATAATTAAAATTCAAGTTTATGGTTATGGTTATAAATTGTAAAGATCCTAAATTTAAATCAATTCTATTTTTTCTTATTTATTATATGATTATCGTAGTTCGTTTTAATAAAACTGACATAAGTCAGATAAGTAAACAATTAAATTTATAGAATCTCTTAACTTGACTTGTCATTTTCTGTCAACATATTATTTTCCATTTCAAATGTAGATCTTAAAATGGATAATGGATGGGTTTACAGTTTTATGAAGTTCGCCTTACTGCAAGCTGTTAAATATAACTTTGTGATTTTAATACATAACAGTACCAACTATGACACCCACATCCGTTATTACTTTGTAAACACTGGTATTCTACTTAATCAATTAAGCACGTAAACCAGTAAGGTATCGTTGTATCTACTTGCTTCTCGTATGGTAATTGGACTGAAGTAACAGTACATATGTTAGATTTAACATGTCATTAAGGCTTACCGTATTCATATAATAAGACATCATTTGCGTAGTCGTTCATTTCCTTGTTTATTAAGACAGTTGTTATTTAAACGAGGTAGGTACATTAATGCGGTTATTACTCATTGGAATGAAAGAACTATAACGGATTTGACTCGCGTGCATTCATTTTTAAGTGTTAGATTATTGTCAGGTTAGTCGGCACCGAATATGGGATCTGTAAATATTTCAAAATGCCTACTTAAAGAATAATATATGGCAATTATTATTATGATTTACTTAACTTCCAATAAGTATAAGTTAATTGTAAAAAAAAAAGATTTTTTTGTTTTTTCCACAAATATTTGAAATACTTTCTCCACAAATCAGTGTATTTTAGAAAGCAATGGGTAGATTAGTTCACGATCATCCTTGACGGCTTAATGGTCGCCCATCTATCCGTCGATCCGTCTGTCTCGTGCTCTGCTAAACTCTGCCCTTTAGAACTACTTATTTATTCGCCCGAGGGAAACCGAAGCATTTTCTACATTTCTCGGCGATTTACCCGAGACTTTGTAATTGTAGAGATTACTTATATTTTATTTGTAGTGTACAATCTCATTTTAGAAATCGTTATCAAAAATATTACTGCCTAAATGTTTTCACCAAATTCCGACAGATCACCAAGGCCTTCGACAAATGGTCTCTTTCCAGATTGTGAAACTTAACCTTTTTGTGTAGGTATAACTAATTCATGTTCCACCGCGAAAAAAATATAGCAAGCAGAATTGCTAAATTATATCTTCCAAATGTCAAAAACCCTGTCGCAACAGAATATCACCAGTCCCAGACAGATAGATCACTTTCTAAGCAAACACTATGATTACGCGCCGCGAGGCTGCGCGCGCTGTAATTGTGATCTGTGATAACATAGGACAGAGCTTTCTCTCGCTCTAGGATAATTATGTGTCACTTTAGGTTTCCTGTTTTGGAAACGTTTTTTTAATGAGTGTGTTAGTGTTTATTAATAAAAACTTGTTCCGTGCAGACCGGCCGAAGTTATGCACGTTTAATCTTGAGATAATCTTCAGACTTTCTTGAAACTTTAAGAGGGTAATTTAATTAAACATTTTAGTTTTATTTATATAATTTACATAAGCCGTCACTTATCTTCTCTAATGACGGAGCATAGAAACATAGATGTTTAGGATTCGTTTATCTTAAGAAGTATTAAGAAATTTTTGCATAAACTTTTTTATTTATAGCATGTTAGGCAACCTAACTATTACGATTAGTTCATATCGTATATCATTTATTCTAGTCTTTCATTTATTCGATCTAACTTTCCATACAAAACAATATTACTTAACTGATGTTACACATACGAATTGAATGTATTGATGTAGTTGTATAAAATAAGAGTAATAAAAAGTAACATAGTTGTAGTTACGCGATTGGTTATGATGCTCAGTGTATGAGTACAGAGTTACGTGCCGTGTATGGTCATAGAGCTCGTACTGTTGTACCTTAACTTATGATTAAAGTAGAAACGTTGAGCTAATCCCACTAATATTATAAAGGCGAAAGTTTGTATTAATGTATGTTCATTACTCTGGAACTCATTACTGATTTTTGGAATGGATTTTTATGAAAATGTACAACAATATTGCTTATACATCAAAATAATACATAGGTTATATTTTATAACGTTAGAAGCTTCTTGTTTGTCAAATTATTTTGTAAAAATTTTAACTGACATTTTTTTTGCTACAAACTCAAATATTTTTCGAAGTTTTAAGATTTGTAGGATCTCTATAAAAATATTGTTACTTTAATCATATATCGGTGAGAACGGTTTTTGTTCGAACGGCCGCGTAATTACGGTGATCATAACGCACTATGCGTGGTCATTTTGCCATCGTTAACCTTTAGCCGGTAACTTTTTGTGTCATTTGAATTATTAGCCTGATTTTTAACTGTTTCCGTGGAGTATTAGAAGTTTCGAAATAGTTATTGAAGTTGTAGTCAAATCAACTATTAATTTAATGTTAAAAACACTCAATGCAACAGAAACCCGGAAACTAATATGCAATTTCGCCCACACCGCCGCCGTCCTTGGTTTGAACCACTGAGCAATTAATTCTGATGCCCAATATGGCTTCCACAATCATAACCCAGGCCATGTGGCATGAGGAACTTATCTCATACGGACTATGGATACCATAGATTTTGTTCTATTTTAGCTTTTCGCGAAACTTCATGTGGGGCTTAGTAAATTACGACCAGGAAGTGATTTATGCTAGTTCGCCATATTCGGATTTATTAATGGCTTTCTTAGTAAAACGAGATGATGAATTCCGTTAAATATTTCATGTCCCTACTTATACTTCGGTTTCGTGTATTATTAGAAATGTATATTTAAAATTCATACCTGAGTTTAAAATAAGTAACATGTTTAAAAAAAAACATTCAAATTACGAAGTCGTTCAGTAGTACGGTCGGTACTAAGTATGTATTTTACGTACTTAGTTTTGATTTTTTTGCATTTACACTACATGCTTTAGGCTAATTGCAAAATGAGCTCTCGCCTTGTGAGTGTTTTGTCCACAATTACTGCAACTGGTGCACAGTGCGGTCTGTGAAATTGCAGAAAGTACTAGGAATTACGCAAATTGCGCTAAAACAGGGATATTTTCGTAATTACGATCTAAGGGCGTGAAAAAGTACCTTCTGGTTGAAAATTAACCACATTTTTTAATACGTTTTTTCACTTCTAATTGATAAGTATCACTTAAATTCGATTTTAATATTTTTGATAAACTTTAATAATATATATGCATAGTAGAACAAATTTATGTAAAACATGGTAGATCTAGTGTTACCTACTTAAAAACCACTAATTCTAAAATATATTTTAAACTTTGGCCAGTTGCATTAAACTTTACTGTAAGTGTTTGACCTTCACGATATACGTTCGTCCAGAAATAGTGCGTGGGCGCATGCTTTGATCGATTGCTTACGTCACAGTCTGTTCTTTACGACCTCCGCTAACAGTTGCAGCAGTAAATATAAACATAACTTGTAATGGGTGTTCACAATAAGTGGGTTAATGAATTAAAGGCAAGATGTTTAAATCTGTTTTGATTTAATAATATTTTTTCTCTGTGTAGGATTTTTTAAGTTATATTAAACCAATATCATCATTTCAAGTTGTCATCTCAGATTCACGTTGTTTACAAACCGTTTTTATGTTTTCTACTCAGTTTGGACCCATTCCTATGCAAATACAGTGGAATCCGTTTATAATGACATCGAAGGGAATTGACAATCACGTCATAATAAGCGGACGTCATACAAAACTTTTTGTAATAAAAACCTATTGTAGGTATTTAAATAGATAAAGAGTCCTAATATAAAATTGCATTAGGATAGGTACACTTATTTATGTATATTTCGCCATTTTCTAATCCGAATATTATTGAACCTTTCTCCTTATTATACCTAAATGCTTTAAGGTGTTGAAATGACCTTTTTTTACACAGGATTAGATACTAATAACAACGGGTGGCCTTCAAATGTAAATTACTCACAGAGATTCAAAACATATTGATCATTCGCCGAACGTCGTCGGGAATAAACAAAGAATCTGTCATTATAACCGACATAATTTAATAAAGATGGGTCATAATAAGCGAAATGTCACTGTAAGCAAAGTCATTATATCCGAGTTTTTTACAAGGAATTTTGTATGTAACCAAACTTCATTATGTAATTACGTCATTATAAACGGTTGGTCAATATAGACGGAGTCATACTAAACGGATTCTACTGTAGTACCTATACATTTATAGATTTCCACTTCATAATCTTTAGAATTGAAAGCACTCTTTCGAAAGCCCATTCTTACGTCCATCATTTTTATTTTTATTAGTAACCTCATAAAAATCTACAACGTGCATGTTAGTTTCAAAATAACAATTGTTATCGGTCGTGCAATAAAAAGATAGCTTTTTTAAGTTAGCGTGGGCATTGACTGATGGACCTCCTTTACAATAATCATCCAAACACGCCGTGTAGGTGGGTTACTTAAGAACGGTTCGCGCTTTACGTCTTTTGTTTTAGTGATGAAAAATCACGTTGTAACGTTGAGCAATTGATGCCACGGTTTTATATGTTTAAGTGTACTTAAAATATGTTTTGTGTCTTCGCGTAGGATTGAGATTTTAGTACTTCAACGTTAAAGAACGTGTTTGGAAAGTTTATGTTTTTGTCCGGTCGCGTGGTGTAGTGGTAGCGCTGTGCAGTTGATGCAGTTCATATTCAAACACTTGTTTGAATTATTAGGTACTTAATTTCTAGTAAAAATAATAAGATAGAAACTTTTAATAATTTCTGATGCCTTCGCGGTTATTACACATTGGAATGAAACAACTATTAACGGATTTAACTCGCGTATTTAATAAAAAATTTAGTTTCGGATTCTTTACAGTTTCCATAACTGCATAGTTTGCATAACTGTACAAATCACTTTAGCGTTAGACTATTGTCAGCTCAGTCGTGCTGCGATTATGGAATCTGTAAAGAATCTGAAACGTCAGCTAATAAAATAAAATAAAAATACGCGAGTTAAATCCGTTAATAGTTGTTTCATTCCAATAGTAACTTTTGTCAAGTCACGAGAAGGCTTAAAGGGTAATCAAATGAGATATAATTCGGTTATACTTTATCAATCTTTCTGTAGTACAGCCAACCTTGCAAGCTGACCTTCCTAATTACAGCCTTATTGACAAGTGCAAACTAGTCAGACAGGTATGTCCTAAGTTAAATAAACGTCATAGCGTAACATAAAACAAGATGGCGGCTACTGTCAAGTGACAAACTTCACAGAAACAGTCCGTATCGCGTTGCAACCTGTCTCGGGACCGATGATTAGGGTCATCACTTGATGTCATTTGGCATTTGTCGTTAGAATTAGGTACAGGTTGTATTAAATTGGACACTTATGATTGAATAAGTACTTATGTCAGAATTTTTGAAGTTAATTCTCCGGTGTAATTGTAAAATGATTATTTGCTTAGTGTTTATTTATCAAATTAGTTTAAAATTTTTGAAAATCTTAATTACAATGTATATTTTTGGTTCAGTACCATTACTTTTTAATTATAATGATATTTGTACCAAAACAAGAGTAGAAAAAATTGAGACCACCAGTGGGATTCGAACCTACGTCCATGCCTTTACTAGCGGCAGCGAGCTGACCTTTACACCATAGGGACCACTGATGAGTCGTCGAATTTCTCTACATTTTCAATTCTGTCTTTAAGACAAATACGAATTATAAAATCTATACTAATATTATAAAGAGGAAAGGTTTGTTTGTTTGTTTGGATTAAATAGGCTCCAAAACGACTGGACCGATTTCAAAATTCTTTCAATGTTGGGAAGCTAAACTACTCCCGAGTGGCATAGGCTATAAAAAAAATAATCTGTGCGATGCCGGAACGGACAGCTAGTATTATATAAAATTGTTAGAAGTTGGCATCCCTATTGAAAGTGCAGCTAGTAAAGCAGAGATGCATTAGAGCGAAAACATCTGGCCGCGACTGCTTTTGTCGACTGCATAGTTGTACGTTATAGGACGATAAACACTGCCAATCACTGCATCGTTAACACACTGCAACTAAATAAGCTTAAGTACGGTTTTACAAAAAAAAAAATATTTGCTCCTCGGTTCATTACCTTTATCAAGGTTCTTTACATAAAAATATCTTAAACATAGCTTAAAATTTAAATGATACAAACTAATAAAAAACCGAAATAACATGAAACCATTACAGCGGATTTAATTTGCGTATTTCATTTTATACTATCGTCAGCTCAGTCGGCTACGAGTATGGGAACTGTAGTTTTCGAAACGTCAGCAAATAAATAAAATAGGAGAGTTAAATCCCTACTAATATTATAAATACGAAAGTAACTCTGTCTGTCTGTCTGTCTGTCTGTCTGTCTGTCTGTCTGTTACGCTTTCACGCTAAAACTACTGGACCGATTTAAATGAAATTTGGTACAAAGAAAGTCTGGAACCTGAGAAAGGACATAGGCTACTTTTTAACCGACTGCAAAAAAGGAGGAGTTCCATGCGGACGAAGTCGCGGGCAGAAGCTAGTCCGTTATAATTGTTTTGTTCCAATCTATAACAATCGCATCAAAAACTGTTAAGATACTACTTATCCCTTGATTATAGTAACAGAGGCGGAGTTGTACCTACTTTAGGCTATATAGTACTATAAGTAGGCTTTCAAAAAAAAACAATACTAACATCTTCAGCTCATCAGAGTATTTTGTGTCACGGTCCACCCAGGTCCGGGCAAACTTGGCCTTCGGGTAAATCCGCCACGAGTTAATAGTAAGAGTTCTTCGCAAATATACTTTTACTCAAGGGGTTGGTCTATGAAGAACATAATTAAGACGCAATGTGTTATCTCAACAGATTACTTGTCCATTACCAGCTGAATGTCCATAGAATAATCTGCAAGTTAATGAACGGGAATATTTATCGAGATTTCTACTTTCTACCGCTTTACATTTTTATCAGCTCCTTTCAACTGGAAATGTCAAATGCTTTTTGTTCTGACTGTTCACATCCTAAAGTTGTAAAAAACTGTTGTCAAACAATTATATTTGTTATTATAATCTATAGTTGAAATAAGATAATTTATGCGCCTAATTATCATGATCCGATATTATATGTTAATGATGAGTTTATATTAGTTAAATCAGTTGTAATGTTTCATTCGAAATTTTAAGATTATATTATATACTAGCGGCCCCGGCAGACGTCGTCCTGCCCGTCTGATTGTTTCGTCAAAGATCTGACAAAGTCTTCTGTCACTTCTTCATAAGGCTTCATATTTTCCCCGTTTTTTACACATTATCCACTGTTTCTTCGCTCCTATTGGTCCCAGCGTGATGTTATATAGCCTAAAGCCTTCCTCGATAAATGGTCTATCCAACAAAAAGAATTTTTGAATTCGAACCAGTAGTTCCTGAGATTAGCGCGTTCAAACAAACAAACAAACTCTTCAGCTTTATAATATTAGTATAGATTAGTATAGATCTACTTCTTTTTTTTACGAACGATTAAAATCGGCACAACTGATCAAAACCACCCTTCCGATTAAAAAATACCTTCATCTTATTAAAGAAACCACTTCCTGGTTAGTGCTCTTTTCACTTTTAATTGGTTATTAGAGGTCCATATTAAAGGTTAATTTATAGATGCCTTTTCCAGCATTGCTCACAATTACCTAGAATAATGTGGATAAAAAAAAACCCGATCGTACATAGACGTTGGTGCTAAGCGACATGTCTGCGTGATGCTCGTGAGGTATTTCTTATTGGTTTAAGTACTGTTTTTTTTTAAATCAGTGGCTATTTTTACATCGTCAATAGTTGGACGGATCGTAAATTATGTTGCTTTAATTCCTTTCCCGGCTACTTTGAAGTACCTATTAGAAATCGCGTCATGCTAAGACACGATTACAACAATTAAAAATATTTTATGTTGTTACAGTTTTTCATAAAATACTTTTTTAAATATAGACAAATCGGATAAATATGGATAAATCGGTCCAGTAGTTTTAGCGTGAAAGCGTAACAGACGGACAGACAGACAGAGTTACTTTCGCATTTATAATATTAGTAAGGATTAACAATAAATTAGTTTATTCTAAGAGTGATTAAGTACATAATATATGAATTAATGGCTAGAGATTAACGATATGAAGTCAAATCCAATCGACTTACTTTAATTTAGTCTCGCTTGATCCGTAACCAGTGTGTGCAAAAACACTGGGTGTCGTCTCTTCCTGTCGAGGCGGTTTCATCTTGCCTATTAAAGACTATTCGAAAGCTCGCTGTTCGCCCCGAGAGGGACTGGTTGAAGCTTAGAGACTCGCCACACGACACAGTGCCTTACGACTCCAGCAGTTCACTCGTAGCTGGAATACCAAACGTGTGGTGACTCTACGAGTATATCGCAAATATGACCATTGTGTTTTTCTGTGTCCTTCGTAATATTATAGGACGACAAAGATAGCTTCTAAAATTCGAGAGTAAGGGCTCATGACGTCACTGTTCGGTATAAGTTTTACGTGACGTCATGTATCCTGCCTCACGAATTTTTGAAGCACTTATCTTTTTGTTTGTTTGAGAATAGAAAAAAGTACGTATCGAATATTTTTTTAAAATTTAACTGACGGACTAAATACAATTTTACTTTCTTCACTGATTGATTAATTTGTGGAAAAAAAACGATTAATAATAAAATTATATTTTTCTGTCCTCCGGCCGGAAAGCGCCAACTTTCTGGCCGCTGCGCTAAATGAAATTGCCGCTTACTGGCTTCGTCGAACAGAAAAATAGTATACTGACCTCGGCCAGTAAAATAAAAAAGCCTCAGATCACATTTTTGTCAACCTCGGCTTCGCCTCGGACGACAATTACATGTGATCTGAGACATTTTTTATTTTACTGGCCTCGGTGCGTAATGTACTATTACACTTCAATTTTGGTGTGAATTTTCTATGGACTCTTCTTTGTATGGCATTATGGATACCGTTGCAGCTTCCTCATAATTTGTAATACATAATTAATAAGAAATAGTTACTTGTGGTCATCAATCAAACAAGTAATTTATTAAAGCACTAAGCATTGCTAACGAGATCCATCTACATGCATGTACGTTATCTTTGAATCTCTATATTGTTAAATACTCCATGTTTTATACTTCATTGTATCGCCGGGGAATGAAATGATCTTGATACTTTTTCCACAACTATTGTGCATCTATCATAATTAATAACGTATCTTAATGCTATGTTGCTAAGGTGCATTTTTATTAGATATCGAAATAGATGTTATCTTATATAGAAATCAGCATTGCTTTATTGCGTACTTGGAATCTAAATGACAGATGGGTAAAAAAAAGTGCAAAGATTATACGCATGGTTTTGAGTGAACTAGCTTTGTTTGCTTAAGTTATGTCATTGTTTGTTTTTTCCGGTATTAATTACGTAATATTCAATGAATGGTTTTTTTAGTATACTTACATGAAAGTGATCTTACTATGTAAAATTTGTTCTGTTTGCCGACATTAGAAGAAATTAATTAGTTTAATGCCGTTCTTTGTGTTATTACACACTCAATAGATGTAGGTATTTAATAATCGACTGTAGCTACTTTGTCAATATTTGAAAAAACTATACAAATAGACCCAATCAAACACATGAGTGTTTATAACGAGTGTTTAATTTAAGAATTGCTCAATGTTCCTACTTATCCTGTTATCAGAAATTGTATTTTTATCTTTATTCACAAATCCCTACTAATATTATAAATGCGAAAGTAACTCTGTCTGTCTGTCTGTCTGTCTGTTACGCTTTCACGCTAAAACTACTGGACCGATTTAAATGAAATTTGGTACAAAGAAAGTCTGGAGCCTGAGAATGGACATAGGCTACTTTTTAACCGACTGCAAAAAAGAAGGAATTCCACGCGGACGAAGTCGCGGGCAGAAGCTAGTATGTTATAATTACCTTAATTATCAGTCACAAAATCATACCGGATTTTTAAAAAGTCACTACTAATTCGTATTTTAACCAAATAAGCGTAAAACGAAATTTAAAAAAAACCGTCAAACACGAAAAAAAGCAATTGAACACGTACGTCACGTGTCGGCTGCGGCACGACCTCGTGGAATCGTGGATTTTTGCACGAATCCACTCCTGCGCATTCTTTGCAATTGACGTTTGAGGATCGAGTGACGAGAGGGCGCGGGAACCAAGAAATACCACAGACTCATTAAACTTATTTGTATACAACATCGATTGAGAAAGAGAGTTCAAAGGTATTTACTAAACCTATTCGAACACAGTGTTATATATGTATTTTGATGTTTCCGAGTTCTATGCGTTAATGTACATTTCTTGATTACCCTTTTCGTAACTTTACTGCTGCTACAAGATCATTATTAAGACTGCGCTCATTTCTTCATATGTATATAAAATTATGTTGAGACAAAAAAAAGGCTTTGTTGTGCAAGTGTCTCGAGATTGATTTTCAGACCTTAAAACCTGGGCATATAATATAAGCGCATGTTAAATTCTTTACATACAAACTCGGGATATTCCATTTCAAAACATGTCTATGTGTAAGTGTGTGAGAGAGATAAACATAGTACTACTTGTATTCTCCTCTTGACTCCAGTCTGCTCAAAATCGCTCCAGACCATCGCTTATAACCACCGAAACTAGTGGGAAACAATAAGGTTATTGTCTCCGCGCATGTCGCGATGCCTGCGCGCGCGCACCTCGCGAGACAATGCGTTAATTAAACCCGCAAAAACATTTATACGTTATTGCTTTATGCATATTATATCTCTCGCTTAAATGATTATTGTTGAAGAGTTTTTAATACACTACCAAATACCAATTTACCTTTAACAGGCGAGAAGTGTAAGTTTGTAAGAGGCAATATTTATATTATGATATCACGAAACGAAATTGAAAATGAACTACACGAATACCTCTCAAACAATACCTAAAACAATTTGTACAGTTCAGAATTGTAATGAAACTTGTGCGATCTCGTGATCAGGCCGGCACGCCGCTCGTGCGGACCCGGATACGGTTCCCGGGCGAAATTGCGCCATTACCCCCACGGGTGGGAATCAGGGGTCCTCCCAGTAAATGGACGCTCGTGTTCGTTTGTTAACTTACGTTATAAATATGTTAGCTTATTAATATACTTACTTACTAGGTAGTTACGTTTCTAAACGATCAAACGTGACCTGTCTAATATATAGGGAATTTCCTCCTAACATTTGACAGATGCCTTACTGTCACTTATCTAGTATCATTAGAGAACGCGGAATGACAGTTGTCTAAGACCTAGACAACTTTTGATCGAATCTAAACTCTAGATTCAATTAAAGCAGACTGACAAACACAAGTAGGTACTTACACTTTTAACAATGTACACAGTTACATCATTTGTTGTCAACAAATGATTATCTCAACTTATCTTACACTAGCTGTGCCCGCGACTTCGTCCCCGTGGTATAGTAATTCTTCATAAGGCTTCATATTTTCCCCGTTTTTACACATTTTCCACTGTTTCTTCGCTCCTATTGGTCGCAGCGTGATGTTGTATAGCCTAAAGCCTTCCTCGATAAATGGTCTATCCAACAAAAAAAGAATTTTTGAATTCGAACCAGTAGTTCCTGAGATTAGCGCGTTCAAACAAACAAACAAACAAACTCTTTAGCTTTATAATATTAGTATAGATAAAATACTTATTAAAAGAATACAATACTTAGTTATTCCTTAAAGCATTTCTTCAAAGTACCTACTTACTCCTTGAATGATAAACATAAACCTTCATACAGTAATTGACGATTCATAAAATTAACACAGATTGTTTTGACGTTTCGATCTTCATCATATATAATATTATATCTTTCTGCTTTCTTCTTCGTATTGCTACGTCAATGACAATCATTCTATAACTTATTACGAAATCATTAAATCATCGGATCGTAGTTCACGTCCCGCAATGATGTCATTATAAATGATTATGCCGCATTATTGTTCATTGTAAATTTTTCAAAACATAATTTTGATTTTGATATCCTAACGTTAAATTATTTCAAGTCAATCGCCAGTGTACACGTATATTTTGTTATTTACAAATACCTTTTTCTAAACTGATCCATCAATTTCAAAGAAATATTAGCAACCTTTACTCTCCATTTATTTTCCAACCAAGCTTTACAGCCAAGATTTTCTCAGAACACATATAAATCTGCCTTAATCATGATTTAAATAATCGTCAAAACATTGACAGACAAGCAGATGGGTCGTTCTCGCGAGTGGTTAATATTTTGATTCCAGGGGGCAAACTCGATATAAAAATAACATTTTTTTTAATAAATATATTTTGGCTTATCAGGCTCAAAAAAATATTTTAGGGGTGTTTTACGGCATTAAATTTTATCCAAAATCAAAATAAGGGGGTTGAAAAAACGACATGAAATCTCATTACCCTCCCTTTCCAAATTGCAATCCAACGAAGTCGTCAGATGTTTATGAAAAAATTGAACGGAAAGTTATCAATCAAAAATACATACATAATAGACTAACTAATGAAGACTAATTTTCATAAATACCTGTGTTTACAAAACAATGAGAACATAGAAAGAATCGGAATTTAAATTTTGTCAAGCGAAATCCGTCATTACCTTCCACGATCCCCGATTATTATATATGTCCAAATCTGATTCTGTGCTGTGGTGCAAAATTAGTTGAGAACACCCTCTGACTAATCAGTGTGCCGCGACAAATTGTCTTGCAAGGATATGTATTAAGCAAAAAGAGAAATTTTAGATTCTCCGTCACAAAAAGTACTTTGTCATCACCTTGACCTCTTTCTTCTCCAACCCCGTAAGCAGTAAGTACTTAATAATTGCTTTCGATTAATATCTTGTTGTAATGCTATGGTGTACCTTATTTATTGGTATAAAAATAAAGTCCCTCTCTTATTACATATTAGAATTAATTGGGATTAACCGCCAAAATCTCATTCCTTTCCACTTCATTACCTTCCGTTCCCTCCAAATTTTGAATGGATGGTAATGAAGGCATTTGGAGGGTAATGATAACTATATTATATTAAACTGAAATTATATGCTACTGGTCGCCGATCACCGCTTATAAATAAACAAAGTTTTTCAAATAGCTGTTTCTGGCATTTACCTGATGCTAAAACCGAAAAAAAAAACGTAAAGATCCGAGATATGAGCACAACAGCTCAGAGAGAGTAAAGAGTAATGACCAAGGTGGCGTGAGAACAGGTGGTGACATAAATATTCAAAGTAAATTTAATAATGACAACACGATATATAGAAAATATTACTTGAGTACATGCCACTAGCCTCTATACTTAATGGATGATAGTAATACTGTATTACCCAGGCTTACACAAGAGTTATTAGATTCCTTGTTCAAAATCATTCCAATAAAATAAATTTTCGCAAAACAGAAGACAAATTCACACCAGTCGGAAGTATTCGATTGAGAAAGCAATAAATGTAACAAAAAATAGAAACTGGAAATAGATAGGTAGTTTAAAAAGAAAAAAGATCTTATGATAAAGCGTACGTACGAAAAAACTAGAGTTGCAGCAGAAAAGTAATCAAATTTCACCAAGAAGAAGAAGAAGAATATACCGATTGGAATGAAACAACTATGAACGGATTTAACTGGCGCATTTTTTTTTATTTTATGCGTAATAACCGCGAAGACATCAGAAATTATTAATCAGTAGTGATTTGATTAAAAAGATATACCAGAGGATAAGTTGGAGTAAGGAGTTAAAGGAAAGTCAATTAATGATGAATATTTATCTAGACTGAAACAAAAATACAAGAATTTGTAAAAATTGAGAAAAGATCTTTCGGCAAAGAAGTTATTTTAAGTATTGGTTACCAATGAAACAAAAAAAATAAAGCGAAAAGCCAAGTTCCTACCAGCAGAAAACAAAGAACTATTAGATTCAGGGAAAATCCTAAGTCAAAAGAAGGGAAAGAAAAAATACTAGACTTTTTCGAAAAGGATGCTGGAAGCTAAAGAACACTTCTTCATTGGAAAAAATTGAAACGAGAAATTAAAGTGTCACAAGAGTATACCTTCCATATATTTTTTTTAATTTGGTCAAATATTAAGTGCCTACCTAATGACAATGATGGTTTGGTATCTGACTCCCAAATTGTTCAATGTTTCTCTGAGCTATAAATTATAATACAATAACCCAAACCCAGCCAATTTGTGTTTAAAAATTTCCTGAAGTTTAATTATACCTAAGTAATTAGCTAACATGTGTCGTGGCTTTTCATAATTCCTGCCATTATAATGAATATATTGATAAATTATAAAACTTCTTTTTATATCGTTATTTTCTATGAAGTCAATCAATTTTAAAATAGAAAAAATTAAAAACATACTTAGTTCTTTTATATAAAACAATTTTAATAGATAAAGAAGTTCAATTTTTGTAATATTGAGTTATTTTATTGAAAGAATACTGAAGTACCCATATTAAAAATTTTATTATATTCTTTTCAATTTCATTAGTAACCATTATATACTCATACCCTTTGACTTAGTTATTTCTTTTTTGTAAATTCTCATTACCTTCCAAAGACACTCATTACCTTTTGTTCAGTTTTCATTACCCTCTTAACCTTCATTACATTCCGGTCAAAATATCCTAAATTATAAACTCCACATGGGTGCCTCTTCTCATAAAGTACTCCAAATAAGTATATATATCATCATTTTAAAGAACAATGTAAAACAAACAAATATTTTAAAAATGAAAAATTTGTCAAAATATTAACCACTCGCGAGAACGACCCAGATACACGATGCAAACCGGTCCAGTTGCACCTGCGCACGCGCAACTCAAAAAAGAAATCGCAAGGAGCCCCAACACGCGCGCAGGGGTCGCCCGTGATGACCCCTGAGCTAAGCATTCAATTATACTAGCGACCCGCCCCGGCTTTACACGTCTTTATAATTATACATTTTTTCAAAAGAGCGAGGCTCGTTGTTTATTGCGTAGGGGGGTGTATCTTTGAGCGTTTGAGACTACGTCATTGTTGTCTCACGACAAAGACTTAAATAAAATGATGTCCTGAAATTGATATAAATACTATTTAAATTCATAGTTAATGATAACTTAAGCAAGTTGCGAAGCTGGTTTTTTGGTCTGGGATTGTGACCACAAGTACATTACTCGTACTTGAATTAAAGAATATCACGATAAAAGGCAGCTATTCTTATATCTGTATTATAATAATATATGGACACTTATATACTTATTCTAAAAGAGAAGTTCTGTAGAGGAAGTGTATAAAATTGTTTAGCGAGATTTGATTGTTGGTTACATAGAATAAAGGCAATAAACATCATCTTCTTTACATGACGTAAGATCAATATGATGATGTCGTGACAATAATCAAGGCCTTGTACCTAACTATTATATTATATGATGACATGTTCCAACATCTAGGTTCTCTTTATTGATAAACATGCCGAAATAACTTAAACCACTAAAAAATCTGCTCAAAATCGTAATGCGTTGTTTAATTACATAACCCCAAACATTACGAGGCGTGCTTTTAAAAAAAACCACTGGCGTCTATGCAAATTTCCGAAAGTATGACAGGCGAAAGTATGTGCGGCGCCCGCGCACGTGTTTTGACCAGTTTTCACTTTCCGTTTGACGTCTCGATATATTGGTCTAATGTCAATTTCGGAATTAATGTGACATTCACCTTGAAGGGTTCGGCAGAAATGTTTCCGTCTGGTTTATATTATGTTAATTTTTCTAAATCCATAATATTTTTGTGCGTTAATAGTTAATCTTGACTGTTATGGTGTTCTTGCTTCATAACTTATGCTATTTGTTATTTAATAGACATACCAACAATATACAAAAATTATGGAAAACATGGAAATAAAAAACTTTTCCCAGCCAGGTCTGCAACAGCAGTCACAAATAATATGTAGACAGTCTTGTTAAACAATTCCTATAAGACTTTAAACATTCGTGGATTGAATAGCGTCAGCACTGTTTCTTTTTAATTTGACATTTTCATATTCTCTAATACATTTGCTTTATGAGTAACGTGTACATAATGACGCTATTACCTATACCGCATTTCCGTCTGAGTAACTTACAAATAAAGGCGTAGACAATGACTAGCTCAATGACTAGTCATAACACTACTAGTTTTAGCTAATTTAAACTTGACTCTATTTCATAGCAAAATGCTGAAATCATCAACGTAAATAAACATAGACCACTTTGTGTTATTAAACCAAAATTCTAAATGTGAGAACTAGTGAGAGAGACAAGTGCAAATCGAAAATAGCAACTTAACGAAATGAACTAAAAACTGTATGGAAGTTTATATTCGCGTAAGTTGCATACAATTTTGGATTTGTTTCGTTCGGTTGCTATTAGCAATTGTAACTTGTCTAGAGGCCCTAATGCAATGCACATAGTAAGCAATAAATAAAAAGATGACATCCAATCGATAATGTGGTTTACTTTATGTTCGAAGAGGTTTCCACAGATACGTGATGCAATCGACGATTGTATCATAATCATAGAGCCCCAACCGCTATTTAGGAAGTGCGTGTGCGCAGCATTTGCATGGTCTATGGCATACGTTTTATTATCTGACATTAAGGTGACTGACCTACATAATATGTTCAAATCGTTAACGGATGTCAGTAAATGTATATTGTACTGTTTTGTTCTGAGTTCTGAGCTGGAATAGTCAGTTTTTCAGTACTATTGAAATTACGAGATCATATATTTTTCTCGCCGCAAAAGACAAACTAAAAGCAGCTGATGCCTGCTGTCTAATATGTAAATATGTCCAAATTTAATTTAATTTTATGAGACTAAATCCATACTTTCTTTGTCTACAGAGCTGGTCGTCGAAGGAAGAACCATCTGGCCCTATACACCGATGACGACGGTCACGACCTGAGCGACCTCGGCATTGGCACCTCCAGCACTAAAAGCAGTCTCAGTGAGGACTGCGACACGCATAGTTTGGCTGTAAGTCTTATTACTCTTATTAATTCCATGTTGACATTCTGTACATTCGTTCATCTTACTCATCGTTACTTAAGATACCATAAAAACGGAAATGTCGTCTTAAAGTGAATATTTATCATTTAATCCGGTCAATGAAGGTAATGGATCAATTACGTCAGTGATATGCAAAAAAAATCTAGTGATGATTATAAATCTATTTATAAAACGATTGATAAATATGCAGAATGCTTACCTACTTACTCAGTAATAATCTTTTTAAGTGCACTTATAAACAGATAACAAACATGTCATATAAAATTAAGCCTATTATAATGATTTCTTATCTCATTCCAGAGCGACGGCATGGACCTAGATAAGAACCATTCCGACGTAGACAATATGTCTAATTGTGACAATCGCAAACTGGGCTCCAGCGCCAACGAGTACGATACTTGCACCACCATGACCATAAGCTCGCCCGAACCCGAGGAATACACATACGAGGGCGCAATCGAAGGCTACAAGTCTCGCATATCACAAACTACCAATACTATGGTCAAAACACTTGTAGATAATAACTACAAAGAAAAATCACCAGACAAACTTAACGGAGACATCGCAAGAATCAGAACGACTGTAAGCAACAAGATTGAAGAAAAAGTCTCGTCTTTCCAAAAAGAAAGAGCTAACGACGACAGAAATAACAATCCGAAGAAAGATTTACCCAAAGTAGACATACACAAACGAAGAGAACAATTCGAAAGAGAAAATTCTCTAGAGTCACAAAATAATAAACCAAAATTACCTGAAATTGCAAACAAAAAGTCAATCAAAGAGCGACTGTCTAGTTTAGAAAGATTCACAGAAGAAACGCAAGTGCAAAAGTCTACCAGTGACCTAACCAAGTTACCGACAGAAGTGAAACCTTTAAAAGATCGCCTTTCTTGTCTGGAAAAAGTAAAAGCGGCGTCTACAGAAACTGAGAAGATCAAACGGCTTTCCAATGGTGATCTCAGTAATGCGAAATCTGTTAAAGAACGACTATCAAGTCTCAAATCGCAAACTTCAGAAGAAGAAAAAAATATCAAAACAGAGGTGAAAGAAGTTTCCATGAGTCTCAAAGAGCGTTTATCTTGTCTAGATGCAGCGAAAAATAAAGAGATTCCCAAAATTTCAGTTGAAGAGCAAGTAATAATTGATGATAAATCAGAAACCAAAGAAAGCGATGACTTGAATGAAAAGCTAAGTGAATCATCATTGAAAAACAGTTTAACTGGGATCGAAAGTCAAATGCAAAGTTTCTGTCGCTCCCTTGACAGCTTAGATATAAACGGTCAAACCTCACCCAGCTCATTCGAAAGGGTCCAAAGTTTTGAAGATTTTGATTGTCCTGAAATACAGAATAACACTGTTGCAAGTGACATTGAAACAGAAGACAGTGGTATTCATACTGCCAGAGATTCGTGTGCTCCTGCAGATGACATCGCTGATCTAACTCAAGTCGCGTCGCCTATAGGAGAGCAATTGATAGAAATTTCTGAATATGAATCGTCCAACGAAGATGGTACTATTGCTCTGAATCCGATCAAAATTGAAGAACCAATTGAAAGGATACCAGAACATATCAAGACAATTGCAGAGGACATTATTATTGAAGAAATAGAAGCCAACGACGTTAGCAAAGCCGACTCCGATAGTACTAGTAATTATCTTCAAGCTGTATCGCAGCCCGAAGAACTGAGTGTTACTGAAGAAGTCACTGAAATACAGATGGACAAAGAGGACGAAGATACGCTTAAGAGTTTGGATAATCAGGACACTAGTGTAAGTCTGAATGAGCCTACGTCCACTGGGTCGGAAGGCGACACGGTGGTGTTCGAGGGGAAAATGACTATCCATCTAAACTTGAACGAAATTTGCAACAAAGTGAACGCTGGTGCTGGCAATGATTCTAACCCTAAAGAAACTAGTCCTACTAATGACACTAACCGCAAGAGCATGCCAATGGTAACTGTCTCTAATATCACAACCACTACTAACATTTCACCAAAGAATTCCATTAAAACGCTAAAAACATTAACAAATAACTATACGCTTACTAATAAACTAGCTGACGTTACGTGTACATCGAACTGCTCAAACGATCACAAGGTAGTCAATCATGATCCATGTAATACAGTTAATAACCTCACATGTAACGATGTTAATGATGAAGTCATCAATCATACTCGTGATGTTACAGCTAGCTCTGGCGCCACGGTAAGTAGCTCGCAAGACTATAACCCCTTCTGGCAGAAACGCAATAAGCGCAATATCGAACCTAACAGACGAAAGACTATTTTATTTATTAACAATAAGGTAGTAACAAAGACCGTATCGAATTCAAGTGCCAAAAGTAATGCCTGAATCCAGGCCTAATTCCTTTTTAAATGCGTCCATTCACTTTCTCATAAATTGCCGCCTGCAAGACAGATGAGAAAACTTCGATATGGACTGGTATCGACAATTTTTATGATCTCTTGATCTCTCACACAGCCATTGTGGTCTTCTACACTCTATTAACAATTACGACACAAATTAGAAAGTAAAACTATCACAATATTCACACCTTCCCTATGTAGAACCACACAGTATACTAATACTTTTAAAATAAATTTAATGTTAGAGCACTCCTCAAAAAGTGTCTAGAAACACTAAAGCAGTCAGTCAATGTGTTCTTAAACGAATTAATCATACGTAACTCCTAGCTCGGCAGATCGCATTAACTTTTACTATCATAAATCATCGAATGTAGTATATTTAGACTTACCTCTGCATACAGGGTTATATTTTAGTACCCATTTTGTCATCACATGTATAAAATATTCCTATTTATTATATAAAATAGTTCACAATTTAGTGTAGACCCATTAGTATCAGTTTAGACTATTTATTCTAAAACGTGATATTTGTAAATTCATTATTATCAAAATATATGTTACACTGTTATGTATGGGTTTTATTTTATGTATGGTATCCTCTCATTAGTGTCATATCATTATCAATTAAAGATATAATTATTTATGAATAGGAAAATCAGGGCAAGGCATTAAGTAGCTATGGCTCTGTTATCAGTGATATCACTTACAAATAAAGCGTTATCTTGTGATCATGACTCCAGTGTGTTAGTGAGATAAGAGCGGTCGCCCCAACGACAACCATTATTAGGTACCTTTTGCTTTCCTAGTTAGGTTTTTCATCGGCTTTGGTGATGGGTTTAAGGTAAGCTTTGAATCTAGTAGACGTTGCGCTTCATTAATTCATTTGCGCTGCATGGTATGCTATTGTTTTCATTTCGACTATGCATGTTACTATCGTATTACTTTTCTTGATTTTTCTAGTTTAAATGTTCTTTTGGTTTAGTTTTATATGTTGTTTTCAGCTTTTTGAATATTATGACAATATTTTCGGGAACTTATAAATTTAGGAAAAACTAATTACAGGTAATTGATGCGTTGGAGCTGGCATTCCAAGAGTTAGATTCTGAAGACAGTGTTAACGTCAGTAACATGGAGACGGAACCCAAAAAAGTTGAGGTTCCCGATAAAAATGTTGACGTTAAAACTGAGGATCTTGTCGATCTGGTGAAAACAACTAAGACAGTAACACCTCTTTATGAGAACGTGGATATGTTCTATCAGAACTCAGAGGTGGGTGCGTTCCCTCTGGACCTTCCGACGAATGTGTTGGAGCCTCCTAAGGAGAAACCACCTCCACCCCCAACTGAAGATGATGAATTACTTGGCAATGTAAGTGCATACATTTTTTAGAGATTACGCGATTACGTTTTAGTTACTTTTTGAAAAATAATTAAAGCTGTAGAATTTATATTATTTTCTATTTAGCTTAATTGTTCTACTTAATTCAATTCCTAAACTCAAAAAATATTACGAAATAGTGGATCATTCCAACTTCGTTACTCCTCGTCCTTTACTCAACTGTATAAAATTTGTCTTCTCAGACATAATTAAATAGGAACACCTACAAAATCGACGAGATCAAGAAAACTTGCAGCTGGTTTAAACGTACTTCTTATTAAATTCTAGGGCAACTTCAAACACACAAGTTCCGCGCGACGAATCAAGAAAGAAATTCGTAACAAGCGGACTAGCTTTCTAGGAATCGAGGGTCAGGTCGATGACAGCTACCTCGACGCTGACCTTACTTTGGCGCCTCGACCAGACATCACCTCCTTTTTGCAAGAAGAGACAAAGATCGAGAAGCTTCTGTACAAAAAGACGCTCTCTCATGACATGGATGCCAAGTTGAGGGACAGTAGAGATTCGGGTGTGGACGTGGATAGGGGACCATCTGCCGAAGCTTGGTATAAGCAGTCGCCGGACAATTCTAACCCTCATAGCAGACAGAATAGTGAGGTGGGTAAACATCTAAATGTTTTACATATTTAAAGCTATAAATAGATGATACAAAAGGAAAACCTAGTGTGCTTTCGCCAATTATATTAATACTCATTATTTTATGTAATTTTAAATCTTATTTATTTATATACACTTTGTATAATAAAAACTACACTTGTTCAAGAGACTTAATACCATAAGACATTCTCTATGGGATTTTAACTGTCAACGATCAGTATAAAAGTTTACACAAACATTGACATTGTTTCTTTTAGAGTAGAGAAATACTTGCACTAATGAGACATTTTTTTTAAATTCCAGCCCTACACTCATGTGACCCTTACATCAGATGAAGAAGAAGCATCGAAAAAAACCGAATTTGCTTCTAACCTAAACTCCAAGTTGACAGATTTGACAGAAGCCTCTGACAGCAAGATTGACAACCTGGACAAGAAACTGAAGGAGCAACAGGTAACAAATGATGGTTAAGATGAGAGAAAAAGTAATAATAATTAATTTATTACGGTCATTGTTAAGTAACAAAGTACTTTCATATTGTGATAGCAATGTCAGATTCACAAAATTAAATACATTTTTTGTTTTAAAGTATATTCTGAACTTAACTCGAGTTTAAAAGTTTTAATACAAGTATCTTCGTTGTATTTTATGATTTATGTCGATAGCCAAAGGATTATACGATTTCATTTAGTTTCTAGTTGATAGCACGTAGTTTTTCTTTATGTCACAAGGTTCTTTTGTGGGCACAACTCTATAGGTATAATATTTGCAAGAATATTGTAGTATAATTTTCTGAATAATTTTGCACTCTTCTAAACATTTCTTAGACGAAATGCTATTATGAAGATATTCTCCTTATTTTATATTGGATTGTTAGTCAAGAGTAGATCTCGTAGACTTAGATGTAGTTCGAAGTAAAAAATAATATTTTATAAAGAACCTTTTACAAATAATGTGTAGAATGTTGGTTTGATTACTTTGCACTGTAAATTAAACACAGTAGACATTTTATTGAATTGGATATTATACTTGTATGCAATTTCTTAGGATTTTTTGAAAAAGTTTATCTTGCATACTTTAAACGTAATCTATAGAATTTGCATGTAGGTATGTATTATTGTACCTATTTATTTTGTAATTTTCAATGCTACATTGTCATGGTTTTGGTACATATATCCGAAGCTGCCAAACTAACAAAGCCTGCTTTCTAATGCTTTTATTGTATTTAAAAATAATTATATATGTATCCGGCTAGGATAAATGATTTTGCTAGTTATATACTGTAGGAAAGTAGTCTGGTTAGATGCGGAAGTATGTTATAAATCTCTTCTTTAAATAAATACTATTTATTTTACGATAAATCTTGCCTTTTATTTATTTGCACTTGTATGTACGCACCTCTTGTAGATATTGTAGTATAATGCATTGCATGAACACTTCAATTTAGTTGTCACTTTACGTATTTCGTATTATTGTTTCCTTATTTATCTCGGGAAGTCATACAGAATTGATTTAAGTATATTTATTACATTTATCAGATCTAGTTTATGAATATTACGTAACTAGGTACATTTTATTTTGTGTCTAACAATATTTCATCATGTCTTTTTCTCCATTGAACGCTATAACAATCAAAAACCCAAAATCAACTAGCACTAGGATTTTGTAGTTTTTGACGGTTATGTTAATGGTGAAAAAAAGCAGTATATTTACTGTCCACCATTTTGCGTGTAAATAACATTAACAAGATGGCCGCCGTGACGTTGCAGGCTCGCACTAACGAGGATTGGCCTGACGGGCAATTTGACGATGCCCACACAAAGGTGACTGACACTTTATACACTAAAACTTTTCATACATTTATTAATTTCGGTTCACATACATTATAATACTTACTTACCTATATAGACCCAGATACCTTACTTAAACTAAAATGACGCGATTATTTTTACCAACTTCACATTGTAAATTTTCATTAAAACTACAGACTAAACCACTTTAATTTCGTGCTGGAGTATGCTAACCGAAATCTTTTTTTTTATTAAAAAAAAATACAAAACATCCTAAAACATAAACTCAATGCACGCTAGCTTAAGCCTTGCACTAAAAGACTAACCATCAGTTTAAAAAATCGGCATAACACTAATAAACAACATTCTCAAATAGGAGGTACTCCGATTTGAAAGAGAATTATTGCAACTGGAGCAAGAAGAATTACGGAGACAGAGAGATAATCTAATAAGAGATCAGACGAGAATAATTCAGAAGTCGGTACAGGATGTCTCTGAGACGCCACAAAGGAAAGATAGTTACAGACATTCGATGCCAAATCTGTTGGTCAACGAGAACTACAGCGTACCAGAGCCTGTCATTCCAGAGAGAGTGTACGATGAAAGCACGAAGCGGAAGCCTTTTGTCTCCGAGGAGCATATCCAGAGGCACTTCGGCGTGGAGGAGAGCAGGAAGGTGCTATATGTTGAGAAGAATGTGCCACAGAGACCGCCGCAACCAGTGCTACCGCCGAAACCGAAGACCAGGGAGTCCATTGAGAGAGAAATTACAATGAGGTAAGACATAATAACCTTAAGAATCTATTAGGAATGTTTAACAAAGGGTTTCATTTTGAAACATTTGTAATGGATTCAATCCATGTAGGTGTATTGTTTTTATCTTCTTCCAGAACTTTTCCCATTGCATCTAACCAATCGCTCTTAGTGTTTTATAGTACAACAGAACATTGTAAAGCGCCTAAATTAAATTAATTAATTTAATAAGGAACTTAATAAACGTTGTTTAATATTTCAGAAGCAGTCGCGTACCGTCAGCCGTGGAATACAGCAACATAGAGCTGCGTACACAGCGAGTAGTTTCCGCTCCCGCTCCCGCGCCCGCGTCAGTGCCCGCTGCAGTACCTGCGCCCGCTTCAGTGCCCGCGCCCGTCAATGGCTCGTACCACCCGATGACACGACATACTCTACAGGTACTTTTTTGAATTCTGGTATTATCAACTAAAGCACATAACTACAAATACATAGACAACATTACTTAGGTATTAATTTCTTCAGAGGATAATTTCACTAACTTAAACGATTTTGACTCGAGATCGGTCGCTTCTCCTTAGATCCTCGAGAGTCATCTTTCTCATTGTGATAATTATGTATTGAGTTAATCGTGTCAATTATGTATTTTAGGCTTTGAGCGCTGCGCCCACGCCGAAGTTAATGACAAACAACGAATGGATGGCGGCGCGTGCGCGCAAGCCCGCCAACTACAATTACAACCAACACTGGCTCATACAGGTAATCTTTATACCCCACAGTCTACAAGTTAAGAGGAGGCAGGGAGTATGAAATCTTGTGATAGAAAGGAAAGATAATAATAAATTTATATAAGCTTCGCCATGATATTTCATAAATAGGTGCTCAATAATACTTCCATGTTGATCCAATTAAGAAGAATTTCCAAGAATTCAACGGTTGACGTTTAAAACGCTCGTTGAGCATTGTGTGAATGAACGATAATTGTGTGATGTTGATCGATATAAGTGAGCAAGTCGTTTGTCTGTGGTGTCCAGGAGGCGGAGCAGCGGCGCATAGAGGAGCAGCGCAGCCGGCGCGCGGCGCAGCGCCACTCCTACCACCAGGACCTGCCCGGCCACTCCGCGCGCCTGCACGCCATGCACCACCTCAGCACCAGGTACCTGTTCTACTCACTTCTTACGGCTTTTTACTGCAAAGCAAGGGCTTTAGGCTCGAATTCTATTTATTTTTTTGTTGACGTTTCTGTAGCAAATTTTTGACATATAATCGATATTGAAGGCTGAAAAGCCAGTTCGATTAATTTACCTTTTTCTATAATATTTTCAAATGTAATATATGAAATAAATATTTTTAATATTTTCAGCCAACAACACCTACCGCAAGAGTACAAGCGCCTCAGCCGACCGGACGCCGTCCCCCCACCGATTAGGCCCGAACCTCCCATCAGGACACAATCCTCGCCGAGAACAGAGCAATTTAGAGAGCCCCTGAAAACACAGATTTCGCCGAGGACAGAGTACAGTAGAGATCTCAAGACACAAATATCTCCCAGAATAGAGCCGAGAGAAGCTCTAAGAACACAACTGTCGCCGAGAACGGAACAGTCGAGAGAAGCTGTCAGAACGCAGCCGAGAGTGGAACAAGCGAGGGAACGAACCGAGGTCCCGCCGAGAACGGAACAGAGGATGGATAGAACGGAACCAAGAGAAGACAAATTATTGAGCGTCAGCGGTAGAAGGAAATGCTCGCACTGTGGAGAAGAACTGGGTGAGTATTTTAAAATTCTTTGCTTTCTATTTTTCTTAGCTTTTGTATAATAATAAAGCTAAACCTAAAATTAAATGACGTGATTTTCTAAAAAAGCCTTTTCTATTGCCATTCCAGTGCTTTCCATTATGTTTGGATTATTTAAAATAGATTTTTGAAAACGACATCGAGGTTTTTTCTAAGTTCGGTTAAATGCTTAAATTTAACACTAGCCCCGTCATTTATTTTGTTCTAAAATGATGTCGTTATTTCTAGGTCGCGGCGCAGCGATGATAATAGAGTCGTTATCTCTCTGCTACCACGTGTGGTGCTTCACGTGCGCGGTGTGCGGCGCGCGGCTCGGCGACGGCCGCGCCGGCGCGGACGTGCGCGTGCGAGCGGGACGGCTGCACTGCCATCACTGCTACTCCGGCGACGACGGACGGAAGTACAGCTGCGTGTAGGAACGGGACGGATAATATTTTTTTTCAATTCGTGGTGTAACGCGTGTGCGACCAGGACAGCCGTCTTGTTACCTGTGCTGCGTTTAAACCAGAGGCGGAAGGACGCTGTTGTGATTTGTGACGTCATTAGCGTTTGTTACGGTTTGACCGACTGCGCTGTTTCTTGTAGATGTTTAGTGTTTTCTGTGGTAGTTTATAACGTCGACGACTATCTGACGAACGCAGATAGTTACGTAATGGGCAATACATAGACGAACTATGTTATAAAATGCCTTAAATATATTTTTAACCGCCTCAAATGAATAATTATTGTTTTGTAGCGGTAATGTTACATGGGATACAATTTGAAATTATTCAAAATATTATCGGATTTGACATAAAAAAAAGCATCTCGAAATGCTTTCTTTAATGAGTCAATAATATATCCAGACTTCGTACACGGTATATATGTTGCAGAAAAAAGTATTTTTTTTTACATGTCTTGACATTAAGTAAATACACTTTGTACGGAGTCTTAAATGTAATATGTACCTGAGCTTTCGCAGGTTTCTTGAGCCCTTTAAAGGCGCGAGTCCACTTCTAAACGTGACACAGCATTCAACCCTGTAATGTCTGACATTGACAGGTGCTTAGTCGCGTTCCATCGAACTATGGGTCCATTTAAGATGTTTACATAGAAAGTATGCGCTTGACTGGACTATTTCTTAGTTTGTTGGGTCACGGACCTCCACTCAATCCGTCTCGGCGACTCAGCTAGTACTGAGTCGGCTTTGCACGCTATTGTAAGGTCTATTTGCACGTTGAATCACTCAACTGCCCTTGCTATGTTATAGCTTAGCATAGCAAGGTAAGTGGGGTTATGCCTTTAGTACGTTTAGTAAAAAATATTTTATTGTCCTAACGTATTTCACCTCGGCACCTAATTTGTTTCGGGTAGTTTAAACGGAATCTTTTTTCATAAGTTAAATAAGGTTACTTTGTGTTCATCAAGTAGAAGGGTCAATTGAATGTAAGATGATTTATCGTGACAAGAAACTATTAACGAAATGTCACATGTATTAGCCATACTAATCTTATGGCTACATAAAGGAATTATTTTCTGTTATATATTAACAAGGATTATTTTCGGAGATTGGCCCGTACCGGTTGCTCTTAATTACAGCGCGAGCTAGTATCGCTGTCAGTGGTAACTAAGTTTTAATTGTCATGCACATTTTTTTTCTAACTTTTTGTGCCATGTCATATTTTTTGTTTCATTTTATTGCGAAGTACATAATTTTGTCTTATAAAAGGCACATTGGATTTTATTTTGTAGTATTTTGCACATAATGATTTCGAGTTTCTATATAAATAACAAAGTTAATTGTAATATTTTGTAAATAGATTTAATTTATGTAGATTATGTTACAGGTTAGCTTTAATAGTTAGTATTTTAGCATAAAAGAGACATTTAATCCAAAAATGTGTATGATTTAATAATTTGTATAGAAAAACTATAGAAAAGTTATAGTTTATAACTAAAATAATAGATTTATTTTGTATTTTTACATCACCCTTAACATCTTAATTGTGTTTATTTCCTTTTTATTCAACTACAATAGCCTTTTCTTATCGTTTGGCTCTTGATACTTTTCGTATTTTTCTAATATAATTTGTATTATTTGAACAATAATGTACATTATTATGGTGAGATGATCCAAACTGTGTAACAATAAATATTTCAAAAGTACTAAATGTATTTTTCATTGACACCTTGCCACAGGAATACTTTTTGGTATTAAGTATAAAAAAAGTATATATATTTTGTCAGTATACAAAGTAAGATTAAAAAAAGCTATTAACTACGATCTATCAATCGATAATTCGATTGATATTTTTGGTTCAATACCATTAGTTTTAATTATAATGATATTTTTGTACAAAGACAAGAGTAGAAAAATTTTTTTAGACCCCCAGTGGAATTCGAACCCACGCCTATGCCTTTACTAGCGGCAGCGTGCTGAACCATTACACCATAGGGACCACTTGTAATGGTTCAGCACGCTGCCGCTAGTAAAGGCATAGGCGTGGGTTCGAATCCCACTGGGGGTCTAAAAAAAATTTTCTACTCTTGTCTTTGTACAAAAATATCATTATAAAAAAAGCTAGTCAAAGTTACAAATATACCCGAAGAAGACAAATTCTGTTTAAGGTATATGCAAGGACGCCTATATGCAGGTACTTAAAAAGGAAGTACTTCCGAACGCTCTACTTATTGACTCGTACCATAATAACAACTAAAGGAATCGATTAGGTACTGAATATCATGTTTAATTTTTTAACAATCCTACTTCCTACTAATATTATAAATGCGATAGTAACTCTGTCTGTCTGTCTGTCTGTTACGCTTTCACGCTAAAACTACTAGACCGATTTAAATGAAATTTGGTACAAAGAAAGTCTGGAGCCTGAAAAAGGACATAGGCTACTTTTTAACCGACTGCAAAAAAGGAGGAGTTCCACGCAGACGAAGTCGCGGGCAGAAGCTAGTAACGTCATAAATACTAAAAGGGGAAATATTTTTGTAATACCTACGTACTTCTCACTCATACCTACCTCACTAATACTTACCTACCTGGTAGATTTATTTGAATAGTTAGTTTTATGTTTGAATTAAATTGCTGCATTTGGTTATAATATAAGTACTTATTTTGACCGTCTCACGATTAGATGGAATAGGTTGGTACCTATAGCTAAGTAGTATACAACCTAAATATAGGTACTTACTATATACTAAAAATGAAACTTCAGGTTTGCCTAATTGACAATGTCTGCGTAGGTAATATAGATAAAAAAACAATTTCAATTTTCTCAAGTAATCCCCCGTCACCAGCTTCTGTCACGACCAAGATAAAGGTGTTTCACAAAAACAGTAAATACCTACTTAGACTTAATAATAATATTTACTACGATGAATCAATCGAAATTCGATCGATAGGTACCTATCTGTGATTTAATACCATACCACTAATTTTGATCATTCATTGTCTTACTACAAATATTATAAAAATAATAATCAACTTGTAACCTAAATACCGATAGATGTCACTGTTCACAGTACTCGTCAAGGGATGGACACGCTGGGGGTGGAAGTAAAAATACTAGATATAACAGGTATCTACTGCTACTTGTAGGAAATCATGAATTCGCGTGGTTTATAAAGGTGATCTCAATCAAATCCGCTTCGCTATATTATTCAATGCCATGACATGGACTTTGTGCGATATTGTACATCGGCTATTGATTCCCACGTCCTTGATACCTTTTCATCTGAATCAGGTTCGATCGTCACTAATGAATGGAATTACGGATACTTACAGAATATACACTGGTCGTTGTAGTCTGATACTGTCTGTTTGACCGTATTTCCTGTTTATTTCAATAGGTACATAGTCAGTTGTCATACCTACATAATTATGATTAAGTAGGTACCTAGTTACGTAGTTATTTAATTTTGAAGCGAAATTGAGCTGATGTAATACCGTGACTCACCTGAAATTGAAACATGTTTTTGTTACAGTAATTCTATTGCGCGGGTATTGTCATTAAATAAGTATAAAAAGTGATTCATCAATCTTGATCACAAGATTCACAGAATTACGTACGGTCTACGTATACTTAGGTACCTAATATAAATCTTATTAGATCAACTGGATGAGGTAAGTATATATCTCATAGAGTAGGTACTTACCTACAGATTGTTTCTTACAAAAATATTCTTCCATATTAAGTCAAATACCATAATAAAATCTTTGATATTGTACTAACTACCATTTCGTTAAATTCGCATAATAGGTACCTAACTATTTTAAATCAAATAGTGTTGCTTTTCCGGTTTAAAACATCCTTAGGTACCTACTTCAATTAACGTAGGTCAATGTTAACAACGTAAAGCGTACAAGATGCGAGATAAACGGCTTCTGCGGAAGCATCCAAGTTTATAATGACTCTCCATGATATCATCAAGAAAATGTTAGTAAATAACGAGCTACAACAAGCGATGCATTGTTAATTTCGTTCGGAATAGAACCCGTTGCACACTGAATAGCATAGTATTAAATTATCTCGAAAAAACGTTATTATACTGACCGCCCGCTGGAGCCATTAGTTACTGTTGACGGATCACTCGGAGTGAAATCGCATCGTCGGTATGTGTGTAGTGGGCTTTATAGCGAAAAGGTATGCGCGATTCTGTGCGGCCACAATTGGCGCACAATGGTCTCGGCATTCAGTGTCAGGCCGCCGCCCGCATGCCCACGTCGCGCCGCCTGCTGACGCCACGGTGGCTCCGTGGCCGCCGGTCGCCCAAGCCCGACGAAGATGACGCGCGTACCAACACCTGGAGCCCCTCCCGGTCTAACTTGGACCGGCCGAGAGTCTCCCGGGTGCTCAGCTCCCCTGCTAACGCGCCGCACCAGGCGCAGCCGCCCGACGATGAGTTCCTCGAGCGAGCCGACCCCACCGGCTACGTCTCCTATGGATCTTCTCCTCCGGCCGAGAGCGCTCCCAACTTGTACGACAGCTTCGAGGAACCTCCTTTGGATTTAACTGCGCACATTTGCGGTGATTCACTACGTCAGAGTGCACACGAGCAGATGCGAGCCGTCGGCGGCAGGCTGAGGTTGCTCGATGAATTAGAGTCCGGTGTCATCAATGCAGAGACGGCGGAAGTCACTTTAGCCAATACATCTGAAGCGGAAAAGAATGTTTGTTTGTTTTGGGCGGCATTCCTAAAATTATCTCAGTTACTGCCGTTTCTTGTGGACGCTGGCGCTGATCCTGTATACTGTGATGCTCTGGGTTTATCTCCACTACACGTCGCAGCCTTCAGCGGTTCTACGGAGTGCGCCAGTTACCTGCTTTCTCTCGGAGTTGATCCTAATTATATGCCGCGATGCTTTTCCCCGCTTCATTGTGCCGCATTCGGGGACTCGGTGCAAGTGGCTAATTTATTAATCAGCCACGGTGCGTCCGTTAACTCCGCGGTCAAGTACGTGAATTGCGAAGGTGGCTTACTTCATTGCGCCGTTAGAGCGAATTCCGTGGAATGTCTTAAACTTTTCATATCTCATGGAGTCGATGTCAACCTTATCGAGCCCGGTGGCACGAACGCTATACACCTCGCCGCTGACTTAGGAATGATTCAATGTCTCGCCGTCTTATTGGATACACCCGGTGCTGACCCAAAAGTAAGAACACGAGTTGGTGATAGAGAATCGACGGCACTACATTTAGCAGCCGATGGGGGGTTTGTCGAGTGCGTGGATCTACTTCTGTCCAAAGGTGCGGATGCAACTTTGAAAAATCATCGAGGATATACTGCTTTGCACCTGGCCGCTCGTGCAGCAAGCTTAGAATGCGTCGAGTCATTATTGAGAATAGGTAAAGCGGATCCGAATGCAAACGACTTCGATAAACGGACACCGCTTCACGCCGCTATAGGAAAATGTGATTCTGCTTGTGACATCATCGAAACACTAATCAGTTGGGGAGCGAACGTTAATGAAAAAGATGAGTACGGGTTCACCCCACTGCACCTGGCTGCATTAGACGGGTTGTCATCTTGCGTCGAGACGTTGATTTACCACGGCGCCGACGTAACGACAAGGTCGAAAAAAGGAAACTCCGCTCTGAATGTAATTGCTCGAAAAACACCTGCGTCACTTGCGATGATAACACGGAAATTGGATTGCGCTATCACTTTGCATCATTCTCAAACGACAAACAGGGAAGTTGAACTCGAACTTGATTTTCGCAGTATTCTGCAGCACTGCTACCCGCGAGAAATAAGCTATCTGAACACGTTTGTAGACGAAGGACAAAAAGAAGTGCTTTTACATCCACTATGTTCCGCATTTTTATATATCAAATGGGAAAAAATACGTAAATATTATGTGGCTCGTTTATTTCTCAGTTTCATATTTGTCTTAGGTCTCACACTGTACGTATTAACCGCGCTTGCACATAATTGCTACAACGGCAGCAAGGACATGGAAGAAACTATACAAGAACAAGAATTATGCCAGAAACAATCTATTCTCGGAGACTTGTTGAGAAAGAACCCGTTTGTCATCGAAATGCAATGGTGGGTATTGGCAGGAATAACCATATTTGAAATATTCAGAAAAGTGTACGGCATCGCTGGTTATTCAACTGTTAAACAGTATCTAATGCAATCTGAAAATATAATTGAGTGGTTTGTCATTATAAGCGTTTTCCTGATATCTTATATCTATACAAATATAACATATACTTGGCAAAACCACGTCGGGGCGTTCGCAGTGCTCGCCGGATGGACAAATTTGATGATGATGATAGGTCAGTTGCCAGTCTTCGGTACATACGTTGCAATGTATCAAAAAGTACAGAAAGAATTCGCTAAATTACTAATGGCCTATTCCTGTATACTGATCGGATTCACGATAAGTTTTTGTGTTATTTTTCCAGACTCATCTTCATTCGCTAATCCGTTTATGGGATTTATAACGGTATTGACCATGATGATAGGAGAACTAAATTTAGATTTGTTGCTAAACGAGCCTGATGGGAATGACCCACCATTGTTTTTGGAATTTTCCGCACAAATTACATATGTTTTATTCTTGTTATTTGTAACTGTCGTATTAATGAATCTACTCGTGGGTATAGCTGTCCATGATATTCAAGGTTTGCGGAAGACAGCTGGACTGTCGAAACTTGTGCGACAAACCAAATTAATATCGTACATGGAACTGGCCCTGTTTAATGGCTACCTTCCGAAATGTTTGCTGAAGATACTGCATTCCTCAGCTCTCGTTTCGCCCCAAGCCTACAGAGTGGTGCTGAGTGTCAAGCCCTTGAACCCGAGCGAGAAGAGACTTCCTAGAGACATAATGACGGCGGCTTACGACATCGCCAAAATGAGGAAGCAATACGGACACACGATATCATCTAATGGCTCGACGACTGGAGCCTATTCATGTTTCAAGAAGTATGAAAACAATAATGAATCGGGCTATCGGGAATACGGGTACTCTTCGGGACTAGGAAATTTGCAAGCTCGACTGGACGAGACTTCCGAGAATGTGCGTCAATTGACGCAAGAAGTGAGGGAGTTGAAGAAGTTGATAAGTGCCCAGCAGCTGGTGATCCAGCAGGCCCTGGCCCCTGCCAGCGCGCTGGACACAAGCCGTTGACGACATAATGGCCGCCCGCACCATTTAGTTTCAATGCCAACGGTACACAAGTCAATAAACTATGCCCGCTGTGCATTGTCGTACGGTTTACACTCGTTAGACCCCATTGTGGTAACTCCGACTCGGTGGCCAACTTAATAATTATTTAGACGTGATATTTTTATTTTAGGTCTAGTTTTATGTAAGGAATGAGTCATTTGTTTATGTTTAGTAATGCTGGACGTGCTGAACACTGTGATTGTAGGTAAAATGCACTCTGAATTGACAATTTGTGATACAAATAATCATGACAATAAATGTATTTTTCACATCATGTAATATTTTTTACTTGAAATCTACACCCTTTATAAATGACTAGGTAGGTAGGTACTATTTTTTATAGTTTTTACATATTGTACAGACGATAAGCTATAGATACCTAGTGAGTTGAGAAATGATCATCTAATAGTAGGAGCGCCGCGCCGACAGTTCTTAACAAGAGATAAATGTCTACCTAGGGGTTTCTGAGGCTATCTATATTTAGATACCTACCAGTTACTTGGTAACGGTATCGTAAATTAGTAAATACTAGGTAAGTACCTATTATTATAGTTGCTAGTCGTGAATAACCAAACCAAACAACACTAAATTTGTAATAAGACAGTAAATTCAATATAGGTAACAACTAAATAAATCAAATAATAAAAAAAAAATACTTTAAGTAGGTACCTACCTAAATGGGACAATTTGATAAAATACTAGTAGGTACATACCTACATTACTTACGTAAAAAAGTACCGATTCAAGAAGTCATATTATTTTCTTATTTTAATTTTGAAACCCAAATTCTCGATAAAGTTTCCGTTGTTATATTTAATATTATTATACTTACCAATTTTATTATAATGTCTAAATATTTCTTTCCACACTTCTCTTTGCATAGACTTAATTATCATGTTTTATCGAATTTAATAACTTAAACGCCAAACCACGATGAAACGAAACGCAGCGACCGCAACAAACAACCAATCAAAATCAGGGAGCAGCTGTCACTTTGACAATTCATATCTGAGTTGCGCGCGTCAAAAGCAAAACAAAAACAAACCCAATCGATCAATAGCCGGGGCCGAAGGGATAGGAAAATCTAGATTCAGGTCTTATCTCTTTCGCCCTGTACTGTAAACTGCACCTGTAGTAGTGTTATTGATTGTGTCCGCGACCTTTCATGATAACCGTCAACGTCCGGCATTCCGATGCAGGGCAGTTTCAAGATACAACTTATAAACATGGGGACACGGGCGGCGGCCTGTAAGTTTGATTTTGAATTTCGAATTCAAACTCCGCTTCACCTTTAACTTTTTAATAAAGCTCGCATGCATTGTCGCGTTTTTTTACAGAGGTTTCATGGAGGTTGGTTAGCTTTTTGTGTTGCAAATTGAAAATGCAGTCGCAAGCTGAAATGCTTGCTGAAGAGACGGGGACGAGAGGTGAGCTCGGGGCGATCTGAATCCGCACGACACGACCCCGCTCGCACGATTTCCGAATTTTCTTGACCAGGGTGTCCACTGTTATTTGTTTATGTTACTTACCTACACAAATTTTGGTAAACAAATTAGTGTAGATTTTTTACTAAGTTACCATTCAATTACATCAGTAAATTGCTATGAACTGAGATTCATATAATTTTATGATACTCAAAATAAAGAATAAAGTGAGTTTTAGACATGATAAAACTTATAATAGGTATTAGAATATAAATTTGTGGACACTCTGTTCAACCTAGGCCCCGCTGTCTAACCCTAGGTCACCTAACAACTTGATCTGGCCACCCTGTTGTTTCTGTTGCACTTAGACAACAAACAAACATAATGCGACAAGTTTTGATGTTTACCTTTAGAACTTCACATACCTTTAGAAATCGCTTATTGGTCTGGTCTAGTTCTCAAATGATTTGTATGTGTGGTCTGAAACTCAAAATAACTGTGTAGATTGTGTTTATTTAACTTTTTGTCCTTTTAAACATAGCAGGATTAGGTTTTCCAGAGCAAAGGGAAATTCAGTATGTCTATGACCGTCTAGTCTTGCTCCATAATATATTGTTACTATGCTGAATTTCTAGTAAAGTTAATTAAATTGTACTTCAGGTATAGTAAACATAGTATTTTATAAACAATACTTCTTTTCTAATTTGTGTAAACTTGACTCTCTCAGTTTTTCAAACTCTGTTGTGTTGTCTAAGCGAACCTCCTAATAAAGGTAATTAGTATAAAATGTAGTAGTTAAAAATGATGAACTTTATATCTGACAGTCTGCCTGATGTTCACAATATTTAAAGCCATCCTAAAGGATATAACATGTAATATTTTTTTAGCAAAATTTTTATCTGTTAACAATTATGAGGTAATTTCATTAAATGATTATTTGAAAATAAATGCGTTGACATGATTAGTAGATTTGTAAGTATTCAATGTTAGCTAGTTAATTTAAATCGGCAAGTTATTGATGTTTGTATTTACAGTCTGTTTCACAATGTCCGAGTAAGTTATTTGCCATTTTTCTTATTAAAATAATGTTTAAGCACTTAATAGTTCCCTAATTATTAGATAAGCAATACTGGATAATATTAGTTGACTATTTTTTGTTTAAACATTGGTTTCTATCTGCCGGAGATGTAGTGAATAGCTTACCCGGAATATACTTGTACATTGTGAAACAAGCCCTTAGTTGTACTGGGTGTTTTCTTGTCTCTCTGTCTGTTAGATGCGTGGCTCACCTTTCTTCCCCTCTATTTAGTCTAGACTAGCCTATTCTGTACCCAACTTCCACTACCAACTTAAATAGTCATAAAAAATCAGCTTAAAAAAACTTATACCTACTCTTCAATATTAATTTGAACAGTTTTTAGACAACATTTTTAATAAATGATATGTATATCTATAGATATATTAACTTCCTTAACAGTTGTCATTTCTTTTGTTGGAAATAATGCATTTAATGTACCTACAATAAGTATTCTCTTCTTCTTATCATAAAATATATTATATTTTTAAATATGGCAATACCATACTCATAGGGCCTGTAAACTTTGTTGTATAGCATGATAAATAAATGAATTCCTTGTCAAATCTTAAATTATTAGTTATTTAATAAATTTTTAACAGTCACCATTGGTACACAGATTGTTGTGTGTTCAAAATACAAACAGCTGTAAGTCATCATTAGTCCACAGATTGTTTATAACAATATTAAAACGTTTTACAGTTACAGCGAAGATCCGCAGCCTGTATGACTGCCAGCTGCGGCTGATGCACAATATTCAGCCGCTGCCCTCCGGGACTGACATCGCCAACACAGTCAAATACTTCTCACAGACACTGCTCAGTAAGTACTCTTTACCCCGCCGCATATTATGCCCACACTCGCACGTGTGGGACGTGAGAGCAAATGCGGAGGTTGCTACTGCGCCATAGGTTTTAAATACTGCCACTCGCACACGGCTCGTGACAGCCAGTGCGAATGTGGGCATATGCGGCGGGGTTTTGTTTACTAAGAAAAATAAGTGTGTGTACACACGAGTGAAGTAAAACTTGTAACTATGAGAGAAAGAGAGAAATAAATGTGGGCTCGCACTTCTCTCTCTCTCTCTCTCTATCTCCTTTTTTTTTTTTTTTTTTTTTTTTTTTTGACGGAGTGGAAATGCATTTACGCATACCCCCTGGCCCTCTGCCGTGTGGGGGTTATGTGGGACTCACCCGGTTTCCCGGTCATACCCACTAAAACCACTCCGACGTGTCCCTCACTGCCGTTAGTGGGGACGCCACGGGATATGCCATAAGCCACCGCGACGACCCCCGGCAAGCCCGCTGGCGGGCACCCGCACAAAAAGGAGGGGGGGAAAGAGAGCCTACACGCTTAGCCCCTCCCCTTACCCAACCTCATAAATTTTTTATAGAGGTTTTCTCCTCGCAGCCCCCACCCCGAAGGGTAGCGGCCCTCGCTCCAAACTCTACGAGTAAGGGTTACGAGTTGGCCGACGACCTGCCGAAACAAGCCGCCGCCCAGGCAGAGCACCCCGAAGGGCGCACCCGCAGAACAGGCTCGCCCTGAAAAGGGCAAGCCTGGCCCTCCAGGCAGGCCCATTGCTGGGCCCGCCGTGTGACTGCCTATTACCGCTGCCCTCACTTTGGACCTGTCCGGTATGGGAAACCCTGCCGGCATAGCTCCGAAAGATCACTGGGCAACGACAAGTAGGCAGCACACTTCCCCCCCTGGTCTCATCCACAGTGCCCTCTAGAAAGAGGGACACGCGGAGAGACACCCCCGTGTCGGGTTATTAGCCATCGGCCAACAATATCTCTAAAAGAGAAATTGTTGACCGATGCCCAGGGTGCACCGGCCCAAGTACTGCTCTTCCCCCCGCACCTCCAATTGCGTAAGGGGAACCGCAGCACCAAGGCACACGAGGAGGTTACCCGACATAGCACCCCCTCTCTCTATCTCCTGCCCCTACAGTAATATTCGAAACGTAACTCTCTCTCTACGTCTATCTTCACTGACTTATATCTCCCTCTCAACCTCCGTTCGTCTCGTCTGATCACACTTTTCGTAACGCTCTCGTTACGCATCCATCAGCTTACTCAAGTCAAGCTTGTGTAAAGAAGTTTTACTACGAAAACCGGGATAGTATCGCTGATGGCAGTGTAGTGGACCTAATGTGGTCACTAAGAATAATAAATGTACATTCTAAAGATTATTATCGTCATTTTTGCATTTTTTATCTAATCAGATAATGTTTTCTTCTTCTCAGGTGTCCTAAAAGATGTACCGCGGTCGCCTCTCGAAATGCTCCGGGACGCTGAAAACGATGCTGATCGAATGATCTTATACCCCAACCTTGACTATAAAGGTCTTTTCAACGCGATATCACAGCTGGTCGACGCCGCCCCACACTTACAGTACGGAGTTCAAGGTGAGGTTTACCTAAAAAATTATGTAAGTAGCCTAAGGGTTTGTGACCAAGAAAATCTGAATTACGACGTGCTCATTATATTTTTCAATACTTCAACCGACGTATGTACATACACGGCAAGAAACGCGTCTAAAAATATGACGTCATCGTGTACTATGCCCATATATCATTTGTCATAAAACTCTGCAAAATTTTTATATCAGTTTTTAAAAAGAAAGCAGTTAGCAGTATTCATTATAATATAAAAATAAAAACTAAAAAGGTTTATGAGAATGCGATCGAATAAGTCCGAAATTATCAGCAGCCAGTTCAGTCTTTGTAATAAAAAAATAATCATTCAATAGTTATCTGACCAAATATTATCATCACATTTATATATTTACTTTACAAAAAAATTTCAACCACAGCAAGCGCGCTCTCCCCAATATTTCCCACACGTTTACGCATACAAGAGCTCAAATCTCAAATCTTGCATAATTTACTCGACATTCATATCCACTGTTTAAATATGTACTTGCAGCATTCGGTCAGGCGGTGCTGCAGTGCCTGGGCTGCCTGCTGCCCTTCCTGGAGTACGACATGATCGACAACCTGCCGTACCTGGTGGCGTACTGCGTCGCCGTGTTCCCGCTCTCGCTGCACCAGGAGACGCTGCATCTGCTCTGCCACTACATACTGCCCTTCACTATCAGTTAGTTCACTCTAATTTTAAAGTAAATCAAGCAGCTCACTTGAATTAGTGATTCATCTCGTATGTTAACACCTTACAACCCTTTTTTTCGCAATGAAAAAAAATAGCTTCCTTTCTCAGGCTTAGACTATCAGTAGTTTTAGCGTGAAAGCGAGGCAGACAGACAGTTACTATCGCATGTATAATATTAGTTAGGATGAAAATATTGTAAAAACTTCGAATAGTTAAGTAATTAAATAAATTGTGTACGAGTTAATGTAAGTTAACCGTTTAAAGCTTAAATAGGCATGAAGACTGTTTTTTTTTGCTTTTTCCACCAAGTAGATTACTAAACGTATTTTTTCCTTTCTCTCGTACTTTCTTTTCGACCGTATAAATTGTACCATTGTGACGTCACGAGCTCCCGCCTTCAGAACTAGAAGCGCTTATCTTAAGCACGTAAGATTCTTATCGCGCCCTGTCAATGTCGCTCTTTCACTCATCGCAAATGTGCGACAGGGACAGATACATTCCAACGCGACTAAAATCTCGCAAGCTTACCCGTGCGATCACACAAGAAAATAGGATTAGCCAGAGAGTTTTGGCCAAACATTTCTGCTTACCGTACTAGCCAATTCCATTATTAATCCCCACAGGTTAAACAAAATCTGTTTTCTGTCCAGCTCGCAAGTACTCCGGGCAAGAGGAAGAGAGCCAAGCGTCTCAGTCCGTCGCCGCCATCATTATGATGGTGTTCCAGCACTCTAACAACCCAGGTGAGATTTATATCAGCTGCACCAGTTATTGATTATATTGTAGTTATTTATATCAGGTGCGTGCACTGACGTAGTATATGCCCACCCTAATACGTTCTAATAAATGTATCAAGGGTGTGTATTCGTTACACACCCATGATACATTTATACATCAATTTACATCTCCACCGCATATGGGTAGTTTTACCAATAAAATGTAGTATTGGTACGGAATAACTGTAATGGATTTAACTCACGTATATTTGATTTGCTAGTTACTTAATTCCAAAATCTAAACTGGCTCTTCATATCACAGTAGTTTATGCTTTATCGACATAATTTACTAGGCTTAATGACATGTTTCTGGTTGAGGAGTGTAAGCAGGCGCGTGCATTGTGGTCACGCATGTACTACAGGGTGGGCACTCCACACATTTATACCATTGTGCCTATATGGAATGCACGCCCTCGAGTGTAAGTGCGGTTGTGCAGCGCACCACTGCCAGCTGCTGGAGTGCCTGATGTCGATGAAGCCGACGGTGGTGAAGGACGTGCTGTGCGTGATCGCGTACGGCACGTGGGGCGCGCGCGTGTCTGCCGCCAAGCTGCTCTTCTACTACTGGCCGCCGTTCGACGCGAAATTGTTCGACCGCAAGGGATTGCTCTGCAAGTTTTCAAGTAAGTCGAGTTAACAGGTGCGTGCAGTGAGGGTTGTGCGGTAGGCACTAGAGTAGGTTAATTACCTTATGTGAAGACTTCCCATGGTTTAGATTATTCGAGTTAGGTATGTTACTAATATTTAATGACTTGTGAATGTTGATACTATCATCGATTCATTAAACTACACTAGAGTTTTTAATCACTTGATAATAAAATCACCTAAGTAGATTGCAAATTAGAATTTCGATTTTGACACAAAATAAATTAAATACGTCATACATAATCCGACATCGACTGTTTTGTCTCTACCACCATTTTTTAAAAACAAAATTTAATTTATGCATTTGGAAACAATCGCAGTCGTTTCGCTGCTGAATTAAGTCGCAAATACATGTGATGCAGTTTATTGTCGATATCCTGGTAACCCTACGATCGATAGATAAATATATAATACGCTACTTTCATCTGCGCACGAGTACTTTACACAATATCGTTATAAAATATTCATCAAAATCCAGTAGTTTTGCGTGAAACAGTAACAAACATACATATATTCTTATTAACTTTCGCGTTTATAATATTACTAGTGACCCGCCCTGGCTTCACACGGGTGCTATAAACCTTCCTCTTGAATCACTCAGTCTATTAAAAAAACCGCATCAAAATCCATTGCGTAGTTTTAAAGATTTAAGCGTACAGGGATATAGGGACAGAAAAAGCGGCTTCGTTTTATACTATGTAGTGATAGTAAGGATATAGATGTAAGTATATTGTGTCTTATCTTATCTTATTGGTAGGGTCCTTTCGGATGCACTTCAACCCATTGGGATCTTTTGTGTCCTTTAGCTTACTCCAGGTTTTCCATAACCGATTCTATGTATCGTATTATGTATATTGTGTCACGTGACACGTGTAATGTGTAATGTGTAATGTGTAGACGACCTGGTGCCGTTCGTGTGCCAGCGCGACATGTGCCCGAGCGGCGGCACGGCGGACGCGGCCAAGGTGTGCCTCGACCACTGCATCAGCGTCACCTTCGCCTCCGACAGCCCGCCGCCGCTCTACCTCTGCATCGAGTGCGCTAATGAAATACACAGGTACACTACATCACAATAATTACTCATAAGTTACACAACTCTATAGTCATGTGAACTTAACGTTATGTTTACATGACTTATGAGGTACATAGGTATAAACTAGTAATTCACGTGGCCAATAAGTTATACAGGTAAGTTCACATGATTAATAAGTTACACAGGTAACTTCACATGGCTTTTGAGTTACACTATCAAGTTCACATGACTAATGAGTTAGTCTGAAGGTTAGTCTAGTAATATCAGACACGGGTGAGTTCAAATATTTTGAAAAAAATGGATAGTAAATCGCATTGATAACTTGTCGTACTTCTCAAATTATTATGTTCAATCATTCGTTATTCTTCTAGGGAACACCCGAATCAGAATTTCCTGGATATATTGCATCCCCAGCAACAAGTTTCCATGGTCTGCGAAAACAAGGTTAGTAAATTTAAAACCCTTATCCTTATGTTTCCTTTGAGATATTTAACACTTTACTGGTAGATCCAACACTTTAGTATCATATTTTAATAGGTGCTGGAAAAGTGGCAGCTAGCTTAGTTAAGACTTATTTGGCCAATCGAAAACGTCTTCTTTGTGACTGTAATGTTAAACACTTTTTTTAGTTTGATATAGCTTCTTGCTTTGTTTCAGAACTGTCGGTCAACGGACAAATCCGCTTATTCGATATGCTTTTCTAATGAATGCGCCAACTACAATGGAATGCATCCCATCAGGTTAGAAAATGTGGACTATATTGTCTATACATTGTGCTAGTTGTTTATTTTAGTAATTTCTTACCAGAGCACAAAGTTTATCTGAAAAACTGTATTTTGAACCTTTTATGTATATATTTAAAAAAACAAGTTAGAATAAGTTCCAGCATTATGCAGGGCGGGTCACCCTTCTGGTGATGACATACTTATGTCTGTAATACCAGCGTTTTCTTTTTGTCTACGTTTCTATCTTTGACTATAAAAGTTATACTTATTATGTATAGCACTTAATAAGCATTTCTTATCGTTATTATTCTTAGAGTAATGAGTGACGAGTTATAAGTGACGAGTTATGAGTGGCGAGTTATGAGTGGCGAGTTATGAGTGACGAGTTATGAGTGACGAGTTATGAGTGACGAGTTATGAGTGGCGAGTTATGAGTGACGAGTTATGAGTGACGAGTTATGAGTGGCGAGTTAGGAGTGGCGAGTTAGGAGTGACGAGTTAGGAGTGGCGAGTTAGGAGTGACGAGTTATGAGTGACGTGCGATGAGTGACTCGCGACTCACCGATGCGTGTGTGCGTGCGCAGGTACTGCCAGCAGTGCCACGGCAACCGGCACAACAGCCGGCGCGGCGGAGACCACGTGGTGCACACGCGGCTGCCGCCCGCCTGGCAGATGGACAGCGACATGCAGACCAACCTCGTCGAGGCCATCATCAGGTCACCACCACCACCGCCGCCATCACCACTAATACCTCCAGCTCTTCATCCACCTTCACTTTCACCGCGACACTCTTATACTTTCATGAACATCACCAAAGTATTTTAATTATAAAACATTTTAGGTATGAATTAATGGAGTCTAAAATCATGTAGTTCGTAGGAGGTCTAGTAAAAGAGATAAATTTGTTTTCAAAGATATAAATAATTAAATTGGGACAAGTCACACTGGTGATTAAAGGAATAGGAAGGCTAAACTTACAAGTTTTGTTACACACGCGCTCCTTACCGGTAATCACTTTATCACTTATTTTTCACCTTTAACACTGGTTCAAGTAATGTATTTATGTTGTATGATTGTTTTGGGTCGACCCACGGTTAGTATATCACACTTTTCACAAACTTTCACTTGATTTAATAGAATAGGAAAAATATGCGTGCGGAGCCATTTTTTGTTACTTTGGAATGGGAGAGGGGTGGGAGGAAACGGTAGTAGAAAACTAATCTACTAAAAATAAGGTTGCCAGTAAAAAACTAACTAAATCTACCATAACAGCCCCCCGAAGGCAGCTTATAACTGGCTTACAGAACAAACTTTATATAATTCAAAGGACCTAAATATATTATAATGAATTTTGATACAATTAACATTAAATCTAAATGTAAGTTAACAGAATATGATTTTACTGTGGCAGCAAACAGAGTTTAACGACAGGACGCAATAGAGTTCCATTTTGAGTTTTAACAGTTACTACTCTAACTATAGAATCTTTACCAGGATGCAATTCAAGTACTCTACCCAATTTCCAATGCAATGGTGATGTTTTATCATCTTTAATAAGAACTAAATCATTTAATTTAAAATTTGGTTGAGATTTAACCCATTTGTTGCGCTGTTGCAAGGTATGCAAATAGTCATTAGACCACTGCTTCCAAAACCCTTGTGACATTTTTTGTATTAGTTGCCAACGAGATAATTTATTTATTGAAACTGATTCTACATTATATTCAGGTATTGAAGATAAATGACATCCTATTAAAAAATGACCTGGGGTCAAAGGTTGAAGATCAGATGGATCAGATGAAATCGGACATAGTGGACGCGAATTCAATATAGCTTCAACTCTACAGAATAAAGTTGAAAGCTCCTCGAATGTGAGATGTTGTTCACCAACAACTCTGACAACATGAAATTTTGCAGACTTTACAGCAGTTTCTGCGAGCCCATTAAAGTGTGGTGCAGAAGCTGGGCTAAAATGCCAATGGACTTGATGAGATGCCAATTGAGAATTAATTTTATCAGCATTTGACTTGTTTGACAAATATTTATATAATTCCTTTAAATGATTTGAAGCGCCTAGAAAATTGGTTCCATTGTCTGTATAAATATCTCTACATAAGCCTCTTCTTGATGTGAATCTATGAAATGCAGCTAAAAAAGCATCCGTTGAAAGATCAGACACTAACTCCAGATGACAAGCCTTAGTTGTGCAACATACAAAAATGCAAAGATAAACTTTTAGAATCCTTGTTTTTCTCAACTGATTTTCCTTTAAATAGAATGGACCGGCAAAGTCTGCTGCTACAGAGAGAAAAGCTTTAGATGGTTGAACTCTATGCATGGGCAAGTCTCCCATCATAGGCTCTGTGAACCTTGGTCTCATTCGAAAACATTTAAGACATTTAAATATTCTATGGCGTACAACTTGCCTACCTGATAGAATCCAAAATTTTTGTCTGATGACTGATAACAAGGCACTGGGACCTGCATGCAAATATCTTACATGGTAATCATCAACTACAAGATCTGTGAAGTGATGACTTCGTGGTAACAAAATGGGATGCTTTGAATTAAATGGTAATGAAGAATTTTTTAACCTACCACCTACACGGAGTAAACCAGTTTTATCAATGAATAATGACAAGCGGTTAAGGCTTGTTTTACACGTTTTTTCCTTTGAAATAAGAGCTATTTCATCACTAAATTCGCTGTTTTGAACCTTTTTGACAATTGAAATTAAAGCTGACTCTAATTCGTCTGATGTTATAAAACCATATCTTTTATTTTGTGACCTACAATTGTGGGCAAACCTTTTACAAAGAGCTGTAATACGAAGTAACCTGGAAAGGTTGCCATACCTCCCCAAAAGAGAATCTTTTTCTACCTCTGTTGAAACAAAACAATCCATATTAGCATCAGGCACTATCTCCTGAGGTGTCACAACTTCCTTTCGAACAGGCCATGTAGAAGAGGCATCTGATAGCCATGGAATGTCCCACCATAATGTATGTTTTACCAGTTGATCTGGGAATAGCCCACGAGATGCAGCATCAGCTGGGTTTAAATGAGTTGGCACATACCTCCAGACTTGAGGATGCACCAGACTATGTATCTGAGATACCCTATTTCCTTCATACATGCGGAGAGCATGTGGCGATGTATTAATCCATGAGAGTACAATGGTGGAATCACACCATATATTAACTTGACTGAATTCCTTGTTAGACAGTATACCTTGGACAAATTTAACTAGTTTTGCTGCTAAGAGAGCTCCATTTAATTCTAATTTTGGTATGGTAAGACGTTGCTTAAGTGGTGCTACTTTTGATTTTGCGACAAGCAAAAAAACCTTACTTTTCCCCATATGATCTGTGCATCTTAAGTAAACTGCAGCTGCAAACCCTTTTTCACTTGCATCTGAGAATGCATGAAGTTGAAAATCAGTACCAGATTGTAAAAAGACAAGACGTGGAATGTTTATATTCTTTAATGTTGCAAAAGAGTCTGAAAAGGCTCTCCATTCATCTATAAATTCTTGAGGTGGACTCTCATCCCAACCTATCTGCAGTAACCACAATTTTTGCATCATAGTTTTAGCCTTAAATACCACTGGTGATAACCATCCACAAGGGTCATATAAACGAGAAATATGAGATAATAAAGACCTTTTGGTATATACATTAGTATTAATATTTGCATTATAAAGGAAACAGTCATGCTCAGAATTCCATTTCAAACCTAAGATTTTCATGATAGAATCACCTTCAATATTAAATTCCAATGGTACCTCACAATGTTCCTTCAGTATTGTTGATAAAAATTCCTTAGAGTTACTACACCATTTTCTAAGCTCAAAGCCCCCAGACTTGAGCAAATCAATGAGCTGTTCCTTGAGATCAATCGCTTCATGCAAAGAAGAACAACCAGAAACCACATCGTCCACGAACACATCCTGAAGAACCACCTTACTAGCTTCCGGGTATGTTTTATCACCCTGCTCGGCTAAAGCGCGAAGAGAACGCATGGCCAGAAAAGGAGCAGATGTAATGCCATATGTAACTGTATTTAATTCATACTCCTTGATTGGCTCCTTATCAGAGGAGCGCCATAGAATCCTTTGATATGGACGATGAACCTTTTGAATGTTGATTTGCCTATACATTTGTTTAATATCAGCTGTAAATACAATGTCATGTGTCCTAAATCTCAATATAATTTCAACAATATCCTGCTGCAATTTTTGACCCGGTAACAGAATTTGGTTTAAAGAAACCCCATTAGATGTATTCATGCTAGCATCAAAGACTACCCTTAATTTTGTACTGCTGCTCGACAAACGCAGAACACCATGATGAGGAATGAAATAAAATCCAGGATCTTGAGCTGGATTTTTCACCAATGACATATGACCAAGTTCCTCATATTCCTTTAGAAAATCAACATACATTGATTTTAGAAGACTATCTCTATTTAAACGCCTTTCTAAACTCAGAAACCTTCTCAATGCTTGATCCTTACTAACACCTAAAGTAGGTGAATTATCCTTGAATGGTAATTGAACTGAAAAGCGACCATCAGTATCCCTGCAATAAGTTGACTGAAAATGATCCTCGCAGTAGGTATCTTCAGAACTTAAAATCCTTTTCTGAGGAGGCAATTCTTCTGCTTCCCAGAATTTTGTGATGACATGATCAAGTTTAGTATCACATAATACATGACAAGATGACAAATCCATTTTTTGTGAAGTTTGCAAGTCTATATTGGTCTTGCCCATAAGAATAAATCCAAATTGAGTTTGTATGGCTGTAGGCAGATTATTACCTAAGCGAATTGGAGGCCCATCCATGAGAATGCTGTCATAGAGATCAGCGCCAAGCAGAAAGTCAATTTTCCCTGATACATGAAACATAGGATCTGCTAAAACTAACCCTTCATAATGATGATGAATTCCTTCTGGTAAAGATGATGATGGAAGATTTTTTGTAAGTTGTTGCATAACGCAAGCTGAGGTGCCATACACTGGATTTTTTGAAAACCTTGGTTTGATTTGACATGAGACCCATCCATCTGTTTGATGGACTGGTTGACCTCCAAGAGCAGATATGGAGAAAGAATCATGAGAGATAGGTAACCGTAATCTTTTAGCACATGAACTAGTTAAGAAACTACATTGAGAACCGGAATCAATCAAAGCCCGTACCTCGCACCATTTTCCATTACCATCCTTGATATGAATTAGTGCAGTTGCTAACAAAACCATTGAATAACCTTGTTGTCCTTGAATTGTTGAATTGCATGATGAAAAATCTGGCTTGTTATGACCATTCCCTTGAAAATGTGAAGAAACCCTTTGACCTTGCATATTAACAGATTGACCTTCATGTTGAGTTGATTGACCTTGAAGTTGAGACCATTGACCTTGGTGTTGGGAGGATGTAAAATCCTGTAAGGATTGCTCCTGACCTTGATGAGATGATGATGGATCATAATATGAGGATGATGTACCCTGACCATTATCGCACTGAACATAACCTTGACTAAAATATGTTTGACCTTGTTGACCTTTTGTCCCTGAATGATGAGACCTTTGATTGTTGAAATACCTTTGTGTATTGGTACCATGCTGAATATTCCCTTTATTGGGAAAAGATTGATTGACATTCTGTGGTTTGTTGACCCTTTGTAAATGAAGTAATGTATGATGAAAACCTTTGCAATGCTTACAAACATTTTTAGATGTACAATTATTGCTTGTATGACCGCGCAAACAATTGAAACATAATCGACATGAAGTGACCAAATCCTTCCTTTCAAATGGTGTCATAGAAATGAATTTTTGACATGAAAATAAATCATGATTATCCCCATGGCAACAAACACAACTTTGAGTAAAAGTTGCAGCATAACCCTGCTTCTGTAAGGGCTTAGAAGAAACAATATCCTTATGAGAAGTGACAACAACAGGCTGCACTGATGCACACTCCATAGCCTTGCAATGAGATTCTATGAAAGTTATAAAATCATCAAATTGTGGTATTTCCTTTTCCTTAATATGTAACTCAAAACTATTTCTTAATTGAGAATCTAATTTTTTCAAAAATAAATGTACCAAAATGAAACTCCATTCCTTTACAGGCATTTCTAATGCTTCTAAAGCATTGATATTTTCCTTAAGACTGTCTACAAACTTACGCAGCTGATTATTTGTTTTGGCAGAAATGTTAGGTAAATTTATTAACAAATCTAAATGAGTGTCTGCAATTGACCTTTTGTTATCATACCTTTTAAATAATAAATCATAAGCAACAATGTAATTGGATTCTGTGATTTGCAAATGTTTAATTATGTTTGCAGCATCTCCTTGAAGGCTACTCATTAAATAGTGCATTTTCTGGACATTTGTTAATGATAAGTTCTCCTGAATTAAACTATTGAAAATAGATTTGAAATTTGTCCATGTAGTTAATAAACCCGTAAATATAGGTAGCTTAATTTTTGGAAGCTCCACATGCCTTTGATTGCCATTAATATTGACTGTACCATCCTCTACCCTACCATCCGTTTTAATAGATTCCATGCCAAAACAATGTTCATAACATACCTTAGTATTGTAATATTTATCCATAAATGCTGAAAACTTTTTACGATGTTCCTCAATGTCAAATTCTTTTGGAGGTTTTGATTCCACTGCTACGTAAGTTCGTAAAAACTCGTCTTTTACATCTTCAATGTCCCTAAACTGAACTTTAAATAATTCACGTGTTTTCGTATCACTTTCCTCCTTGTCTGCGGCTAAGCCGGCACTATGAATTGTATCTAACCTTAATATGGACAAATGATTTTGAACTGAGAGCGTCATTTTGCTATTTTGAACACAAAAAATGCTTTAAAACCAAATGAAAACACAATATTTACGTAAAGTTTTCACGCGCGTAATTACAACTGTCAAAGCTGTCAAAAGAACTAAACGTCAAAACAAAAACTACTACCATTACCATAGATGAATGAACGAATGAACTTATCTAACGTCAATGCTGCCACACTAACTCGTGAATCGAACGAAACCATTACCTACGATAGTCGATAGGTACCTATGAAATGTATGCCCTTATATGGAAGTATGATTTTGCACATGTATAAAACCTTATTTATTGCGATGATTGATAGAAACCCATGATAATATTACCGTAACCTTATTTGTAAATCCGCTTGAAGGACCAGATTTGGTGATTAAAGGAATAGGAAGGCTAAACTTACAAGTTTTGTTACACACGCGCTCCTTACCGGTAATCACTTTATCACTTATTTTTCACCTTTAACACTGGTTCAAGTAATGTATTTATGTTGTATGATTGTTTTGGGTCGACCCACGGTTAGTATATCACACTTTTCACAAACTTTCACTTGATTTAATAGAATAGGAAAAATATGCGTGCGGAGCCATTTTTTGTTACTTTGGAATGGGAGAGGGGTGGGAGGAAACGGTAGTAGAAAACTAATCTACTAAAAATAAGGTTGCCAGTAAAAAACTAACTAAATCTACCACACACTATTCGATCAGCTAATACATCACCACTATAAATAACAAACAGACCGACAAAAAATCAACTATAAGACATACTAACTTATACAAAACTGGCAGTTCCCCACAGATCCCTATTTTTTTTCAAAATATTATATAGCCTATGACACTCAGGGTGAACGTAGCTTCTCTTCTTTTTCAAATCGGTCCAGCGGTTTTGGAGCCTATTCAATCCAAACAAACAAAACTTTCCTCTTTATAATATTAGTATAGATTAGTCTTACTAATTCACAGCGTCTGTACACATAGTCTGACTACAGCTTTCAAAAACATCATATTATTGTGCAGTCTCCTGAAGGAAGCCAAGCCGATCAACATGGAGGACCCGGACAGCTCGGCGGAGCAGCTGAAGCCGCCGCTGGCCGTCAGCCTGCCCGACCCCATCTCCGTCGAGGACCGCCAGCTGCTGGGCAGGTGAGAGAGACCAGAACTGCGTTCCTGTTAAACGACATACTTCTGTATTGCGCCTAGGCAGGTGTGAGAGAGAGAGAGCAAGGGTTGCGTTCCTGTTAAACGATATACATCTGTATTGCACCTGGGCAGGTGAGAGAGAGCAGAGCTGCGTTCCTGTTAAACGATATACATCTGTATTGCACCTGGGCAGGTGAGAGAGACCAGAGCTGCGTTCCTGATAAACGACATACATCTGTATTGCACCTGGGCAGGTGAGAGAGAGCAGGGCTCCCTCCTTGTTAAACGATATACTTCTGTATTGCGCCTGGGCAGGTGAGAGAGAGAGAGAGCAAGGGCTGCGTTCCTGTTAAACGATATACTTCTGTATTGCGCCTGGGCAGGTGAGAGAGAGAGAGAGCAAGGGCTGCGTTCCTGTTAAACGATATACTTCTGTATTGCGCCTGGGCAGGTGAGAGAGAGAGAGAGCAAGGGCTGCGTTCCTGTTAAACGATATACTTTGTGTTGCGCCTGGTTAGGTGAGAGAGAGAGAGAGCAAGGGCTGCGTTCCTGTTAAACGACGTACTTCTGTATTACGCCTGGGCAGGTCAGTCAGACCGAGGGCTGCGTTCCTGTTAAACGACAATCATACTTTTGTATTGTGCATTCATGCTTGCCAGTTATATTTATATTATAAACTCGTAGAGGGCCGCCAGCTGCTGGACAGGTGAGAGAGACCTGGAGGGCTGCGTTTCTGATAAACGACAATCATACTTCTGTATTGTGCATTAATGCTTACAGACAGTATGTTATTATCACGTGTGTCCATTAGTTGCTAAAATTAAGATGGCACTCTCAATTTTTTGTAATTGGTAAATAAGTAGTTTTTCTCAAACATGCAATGAAATATCGTCCTTACGTGCGTCAAAACACGCCAGGAAATATATCATTTCTGGCCTAGGCCGGGAAGTAATTTCTTTTTAATTTGAATATCAACATGGCTTTGATCTTCATAAACAGTTTAAGCAACCGTTTTTTTTTTAATAAGTTAGAACTTTATTGTACCAAAAATATTCGCGTTAATGCCTATATTATACACGAACTGAGAATAAAAAAAGAATCTGTATTATTAGATTAATTTCAATTTTATACTTGTCATGATTTTTAAAAAGTATTGTTATTTGTTTAGTTTTACTGGTATATTTAAGTTACGAATGGCAACATTCGCGCTGATCTATGATTGGCTATTGTATATTTTGACCAATGACGGACGAGCGAGCGTGGCCAATCAGCGGCGAGCAGCAATCAGAGCTGTCATGGTAGAAGACGCGGGAACGAAAAAGGAGATGGCTATCTTTGGACAAATATTGTAAAATGAATTCGCAATGTTTAGAGGTTGGAGGTTAACGGCCTGTTGAAGACTTATACGCTAATACGATTGATAACTAGAAGTTGTTAAGTAAAGGGATTTACTGGTACATGTTAGAAGTTGTGATTCTCAAGAACGGAATAAAGTAATCAAGTTGTATTTGGTGTAAAAAAATAAAAAATCCTGTTATTCAAGTGTAATTTATTTTATTTGAATGTTGTATTTATTTATTTCATTGCATTACTTTGAGAAAAGCACTATACATGCCTAGCCGGGAAGGGGCTTGCAAGCCTCGTAACAATATCCGGCCTCCCTTCGGTCGGCCGTCTATACTGTATACTCGGCTCGCAAGCCGTCACTTCCCTGCGCCGTCTGTAATGTACTATTCTGATGTGGTCATTCTGCAACAGTAGCTAACTTTTTTAATGTACTGTATAGTATATACGTTTATTTTAGTAAGTAATTAATTGTAGTTTCAAAGTAGGTACTCTAAGTTGAATTACTACGTTTCTTAATTTTAACATAATGTTATTTTTTCTAAATTTATATTAATATTAAAAAATCTCTATATATTGCTAAACAAAATAGTTTATTATAGTTCTATAGAGAAAATATTTAATTTTATTGCTATTTTCGAACGATACAGAGGTGATGATGATGTCGGTGTAGATAGTAATTCTGTCTGTCTGTCTGTCCTTGCGGTGCAGATACGGCGTGTGGCTGATGGTGGGGCTGTGCTCCCCGAGCGCCGACACGCCGGACGAGGTGCTGGGCCGCCTGCTCGCCGTGCTCTTCCACTGGTTCCACGTCACCGCCTTCTCCTACACCGGCACGTGCCCGCGGGGACACGCACACACACACACACACACACACACACACACACACACGCCCACGGCACAACCCCCTCTCAGTGCAACACACATACAGATACAAGCGAGTGCGTGCGCGCACACACACACACACGTCCGCGCAGACCATACAGATCTATGTGATATACTTACCTAGTATCACATGTTTTGTCACTATTCACCATGTTTTAATAATAACTTGTGTATTTATGTTCCTTGATAAAAATACATGATTATCTTCATCAATATTACCTACTAGCGGTTCGCCCCGGCTTCGCACGGATCCCTATTTTTTTCAAAATATTCTATTGCCTATGTTAGTCAGGGTGAACGTAACTTCCCAACAGTGAAAGAATTATTAAAATTGATCCAGTAGTTTTTGAGCCTATTCATTACAAACATACAAAAATAGATACAAATATTTCCTCTTTATAATATTAGTATAGATATAAACAATAGTACATTACGCACCAAGGCCAGTAAAATAAAAAATGTCTCAGATCACATGTAATTGTCGTCCGAGGCGAAGCCGAGGTTGACAAAATGTGATCTGAGGCTTTTATATTTTACTGGCCGAGGTCAGTATACTATTTTTCTGTTCGACGAAGCCAGAAAGCGGAAATTTCATTCAGCGAAGCGGCCACAAAGTAGGCGCTTTCTGACCGGAGGACGGAAAAAATCATTTTTTTGATAATTCGGTTTGAAAAAGTGATAGTTATATATAATATTAAAGAAAAAAATCATTAAAAATATGCATATATTTTTATTCCTTAAACAAGATCCGAATATCTTTGCTCTTTCACTTCTATACTTTGTTTTTCAATATAAGTTACACTGTGCCCTGCATAGTGTGAGCGTTGTGTTAGCCAACACTACCACAGACTGACAGCTAACACCACTAAACGTATTTTTTTTTACATTCTTATTTCACAGTAATAACATCTATAATATTAACTACTACCTGTTTAAATTGCTTTGTTCGTTATAACGTATTTATTAAGGTACTATCTGCTCGCCCGGGCTTCGCACGGATCCCTTTTTTTATAGTCTATAGATGTCACTCGGGAATAGGGTAGCTTCCCAACAGTGAAAGAATTTTTCAAATCGGCCCAGTCGTTATAGAGCCTATTCAATCCAAACAAACAAACCTTTTCTCTTTATTATATTACTATTATAGATATAGATACTGCTCCTAACATTCTCCATCTCGCTCTTCAGGCGAGACGGCTAACATGGTGGAGAAGCTGAAGAGCGAGCACGTGTGTCCGTGGCTGCGGCGCATCGCCGACACGCACCGCGCCGTGCTCGTGGCCTGTCTGCTGCCGCACCCGCCGCACTACACGAGACAGGTACGCACCAAGGGCGTGCATTCCGTACAGGCACAGTGTCACTAATGTATGGAGTGCCTACCTTGGCCATACTTACGCTCTCCCCGTTGCACGCGCCTGGTATCCACACGAAATTCAAAACGTCGAAAGATATGGTAGTCAGAACCTTTTGGACTAGGTACCTACGGGTTTTTTGTTGGTTCAAAAATTATTCAAAAAGGTTCTTTTCTAAATCGAATAATAAATCGACGGTCCCTACGTGATTTTCACTTTTTGTTTACACAACAGTTTAAGAACCAAATTGAACCTTATATCCGATAAATAATATACCCACATAATATTGTCGAAATGAAAAATCTCTTACTTAATCGCGTTTGTTTGTTTCAGGCCGGTCACTGGGACAACCTCGCCTCGAAAACACATCATCTCAAGGACGGACTCAATAGGTGAGAGAACTTAATATGAAAAATAGTTAAATTATGTACAAAATATATTGATGTCTTATAATGTAATAGGGTATTTGACATGTTTTTAAAATCCATTTTATATTATGTAGTAGAGTCTAAAGAACCCAGCAAAAGTTGTTTTTTTTTTAAATCTGGTATGTATTAGCTGAAAAACATCGAATTAAAAATTCAATATTTAAATAGTGTGCCAAAACGCTACTTTGACAATATGGCGCCGCAATGAGGTCGGTGACGTCACATGCCTGTTTGACAACTAGGCGCAACACAACTAGGTAAACAGAGTTTACGGGCATGTGACGTCACGAAAAACTCGGCCCAGCAGGAGCGTTTTGTGTCACGTGACAAACGTTTAAAAAATGTAATTTTTATTTAAGGATTTTTAAATAAATCAATCATTATTTTCAACTTACGTTAATGAATAATCATTTTTTAACTCTTAATTTATACTGTTAACAGTAATTTACACTTTATTTTTCGCATTGTCAAAAAGCCTATTATGTAGGTATTTACACAGGTTATTTTTTATGACAATCCAACGTTTTTGTATGTTTCTATTAAAATTTAAATTAATTTAATATATTATGCAACAATAAACTGAGCTGGTACATATTCTCAGAATTAATCACTAAATTGTCACTAAATTGTGATTGTATTGTGAATGTTGTACCATACATGCCATACATATTATAATATATTTTTGTCTGTTTTCAGATTGTACTGCCTAATACCGTACGGCATCATCACTCAGTCCATCTGGGACTACATCATGCCCGCCTGGATGGAGGCCATCTGCACTGATGTACCAGAAAAGGTATGATAACTATGAAATTAACTTACATCATTAGAGGTATCATTTCATAATATATTTGTCTAACAATCCGCATTCGACTAGCGCACTTGAATAAGTTTGATTTCCAGAGCGACCGTTTTACTAATCTACAATGCATTTACTTCTCTCCAAAATTGTCATGTATAAGTTTTTTACAATTTTAATAGATGATAAAAAATTAGATCAAATCCAAATTGCGCATTCGTATATTTTTTTAATACATTGAACGATTTATCTATCGATTTCGATTATCGATTTTCGTATTAATATTAAAAATGTGGAATTGTCTGTTTGTTTGTAAGTTCTTCTCGCTTGAACTATTGAATACGAACCGATTAAGATTTGGCATGGGGACATTTTGGACTAGAGGCTGAAAATAGAGAGATAAAACAGGCAGCGAAAAGCGACTTTGTTTTATACTATGTGGTGATTGTAATTTGTGATGTTGTCAGGAGCTGCCGGAGCTGAAGGTCCCCCTGGGCAAGATCCTGGAGCCGGACGGCGCCATGCTGGGGCTGGACGAGCGCAACCTGTACCACTTCGCCGTGCTGCGCGTCGCCGAGCCGCTGCCCGAGACCGTGCTGCCCGTGCTCGAGTGGTTCCAGGTACGCACCCCGCCATCACCGTCATCATCATCACATCATTATCATCATCATCATGATCCTGGAGCCGGACGGCGCCATGCTGGGGCTGGACGAGCGCAACCTGTACCACTTCGCCGTGCTGCGCGTCGCCGAGCCGCTGCCCGAGACCGTGCTGCCCGTGCTCGAGTGGTTCCAGGTACGCACCCCGCCATCACCGTCATCATCATCACATCATTATCATCATCATCATGATCCTGGAGCCGGACGGCGCCATGCTGGGGCTGGACGAGCGCAACCTGTACCACTTCGCCGTGCTGCGCGTCGCCGAGCCGCTGCCCGAGACCGTGCTGCCCGTGCTCGAGTGGTTCCAGGTACGCACCCCGCCATCACCGTCATCATCATCACATCATCATCATCATCAAGATCCTGGAGCCGGACGGCGCCATGCTGGGGCTGGACGAGCGCAACCTGTACCACTTCGCCGCGCTGCGCGTCGCCGAGCCGCTGCCCGAGACCGTGCTGCCCGTGCTCGAGTGGTTCCAGGTACGCACCCCGCCATCACCGTCATCATCATCACATCATCATCATCATCATGATCCTGGAGCCGGACGGCGCCATGCTGGGGCTGGACGAGCGCAACCTGTACCACTTCGCCGTGCTGCGCGTCGCCGAGCCGCTGCCCGAGACCGTGCTGCCCGTGCTCGAGTGGTTCCAGGTACGCACCCCGCCATCACCGTCATCATCATCACATCATCATCATCATCATGATCCTGGAGCCGGACGGCGCCATGCTGGGGCTGGACGAGCGCAACCTGTACCACTTCGCCGTGCTGCGCGTCGCCGAGCCGCTGCCCGAGACCGTGCTGCCCGTGCTCGAGTGGTTCCAGGTACGCACCCCGCCATCACCGTCATCATCACCATCATCATCACCATCATCATCATCATGATCCTGGAGCCGGACGGCGCCATGCTGGGGCTGGACGAGCGCAACCTGTACCACTTCGCCGCGCTGCGCGTCGCCGAGCCGCTGCCCGAGACCGTGCTGCCCGTGCTCGAGTGGTTCCAGGTACGCACCCCGCCATCACCATCATCATCATCATCATCATCATTACCATCAATAACATTGCAGTCATCATCGTTTTTAACTGGCAAACGTCTACAGCTGGATATAGGTCCTCGTTAACTATGACTGTTGTAAGCTACCACAGTACCACTGACCACTTGGTGTTGAAACGTAGTCACTCACATTGTGCTAAAGGTTCCTTGTATAATAATGATGACTACTGGGCAAAGAAAACGAATTTGTGTATATATTAGTCCGTCAAAAAAAAAAGAATTGCTTGAAACGATCCACCCGTTCCAACGTGATGCCACGACCAAGGGAAATAGGTAATAAATCATTTTTATATATATTATATAGATAATTTATGCCTACTTAGTAATAGGTATTAGTAGTAATTTAATAAAGAATTATTTTGAGATATATATGTTTTTCTTACAGACGATTTCCCTGTTGGAGGTGAAGATTCCCCTGCCGCAGTTGTTCGACCTGTTCAGTAACTGCGTCATCAACTTACCGGAGAAGATATTCCCACCGATAGGTAATTACATTAGTTTATATGTGTTTTATATTTGTATTAGTTTTCTACTAATTAAAAAAGTACCTACGTATTGGTAATCACTTGTCATTAGTTGTAAAAATAATTAAAGCTATTTCATTTTCATTCTTTTGTCACAACCATTATTATTTAAGGCCACGCAACCCTAGACTGCGCATGGCCTTACATTGTCTTGACCTAATTTTAAATATAATTGATCTCTGCCCCCACTAGACACAACTAATAGATATAACTTATGCTTTAAGTATAATATTTACTACGATGTATCAATCAAATTCCTCTTCTATATTTAAATGTATTATTCTATTTCGTAATTCGTATAATTATTATTTCTTCCTTACCAGGTAAAAACAAAGATGAAACAGCCGAGTCTCCGGACACGAATAAGAAGGAAAAGAAAGAGAAGGAAGACCAGCTGAGGCCGCAGAACTTGACCTGCTGCATCCTCATGCTGGACATATTACTTAAACAGGTTAAAATTTTTTGGAATAAAAATAATAAGGCGGTCATGTCCCTAAATGTCTCTCTGGCCTCGTGGTTCATTGACTTTTCACTACCGACCATACCCTATATTATATTGATATTTGTATAAAGACAAGAGTAGAAAAAATAGAAGTCCCCAGTGGGACTTGATCCCACACCTTGGAGCTTTTACTGTATTATTGTGGTAAACTGACTAGATCATCAACCGAAACGCTAGAAATACCAATATCATTGACTTATCTATTCGAATAGTTGAAAATACTTATTCGAGCCTTTTTTTACTTTGAAATATGTCTTAGGGAAAGTAATGTGTTGTTTGTTGTTCAGATGGAGCTGCAACAGCGACGCATCAACATTCAGAACGTCAGCAGCGAAGCCACCAAGCTGTTGCGGCTCATGCTGAAATCCAACCAGACCAACACCATCGAGCATTGTAAGTATATTTTTATATTTTACATATAGTATAATAAATCTAGGACTATATTATAACTGAGACTTCTCTGTCCGTTAATCTGTCACATAAGATACAGACTGGTGACAGATGGACGGGCAGCGGTGTCTCAGTAATAGGTTACACTTTGGGTACGGAACCCTAAAAAATAAGATGAATGTACTTAATTGTTAAATAAATAACATCTACATAATTTTATAGTAGGGGCATTCCACGCGAAGCGGACAGGCAAAAAAAGTCGATGTTTCCGATTTTGATAATATTTGAGTATGTTGTACCTATAGGTGTTCCTCATACGTATACCTAATATTTTTTTAATATAATGGGTAGTTATAGAATTAAGGGACTTTGAAATTTTAACCAACGGGTGGGTATGAAGTAGTTCAAAGCCGGTTACCGAGTCATAAAATGTTAGATTAAAATAAGAAATCCACTGCATCTATTACTTCATTTAATGAGCTTTTTAACTGCATTTTTGCATTCGATTTTTTTTTAATTTTTTTATAAAAAAAATGAGATTTAATTTTTTTATCTTGATTTTGACAAACTTGGACCACTTCGATTTTTTTTATTTTTTGTTTATAAATAGCTCATATTGTAAAGAATATCCTTGCCAAGTTTTATAGTGGGCATGGAAATGGTTTAGGAGCTAGAGCAGAAACACTGCCGTAGCGCGGAGTCTTCCACTATGGAACTGACGTCGGCTCTCCATAAATTTAAACATTTTTTTTCGAAAAGTATTTTTTTTTTATATAAATCAGTTCCAATAGTCATTTTTATGTTACTATTAAAATTTAAGAAAATTTGGTTGAAAGACGGTTGAAAAAAAATGTTTTTTTGAAAATTTTGTATGAAATGAACATGAAAAATCGATATATCTCAAAAAATACTTAACTATCACAAATATCCTCGCAGGGGATTATAAAAAAAATTGTTTGTAATTTTTTGGCTTACAAGAATATTCATATTAATTAAGAAATTTCTGTGAAAAAATAATTTTTCGTGTCCTTTCCATACAAAATTTTCAAAAAAACATTTTTTTTCAACCGTCTTTCAACCAAATTTTCTTAAATTTTAATAGTAACATAAAAATGACTATTGGAACTGATTTATATAAAAAAAAAATACTTTTCGAAAAAAAATGTTTAAATTTATGGAGAGCCGACGTCAGTTCCATAGTGGAAGACTCCGCGCTACGGCAGTGTTTCTGCTCTAGCTCCTAAACCATTTCCATGCCCACTATAAAACTTGGCAAGGATATTCTTTACAATATGAGCTATTTATAAACAAAAAATAAAAAAAATCGAAGTGGTCCAAGTTTGTCAAAATCAAGATAAAAAAATTAAATCTCATTTTTTTTATAAAAAAAAATAAAAAAAATCGAATGCAAAAATGCAGTTAAAAAGCTCATTAAATGAAGTAATAGATGCAGTGGATTTCTTATTTTAATCTAACATTTTATGACTCGGTAACCGGCTTTGAACTACTTCATACCCACCCGTTGGTTAAAATTTCAAAGTCCCTTAATTCTATAACTACCCATTATATTAAAAAAATATTAGGTATACGTATGAGGAACACCTATAGGTACAACATACTCAAATATTATCAAAATCGGAAACATCGACTTTTTTTGCCTGTCCGCTTCGCGTGGAATGCCCCAGTATACGAAAAATCAACCTAAAGCTTGTAGACTTGTAGTAACAGTTTGAGAATTGAATACAAAGTTTCATGGACGGTGTTTGAATGTGTCGTGTCGTGGTCGTGTCGTGATCGTGTCGGTGAGCGTTGTGTGTTGTGTGGTGCAGCGGCGTGCCTGTCGGAGGGCGCGTGCTCGTACTGCGAGGCGGCGGCGCTGTGGCACCAGCTGGCCGTGCAGCTGCTGCGCGCGCTGCTGCCCGACCGCGTCCAGCACCAGCCCACCGTGAGTGCCCGCCCGCTACCCGCTACCCACCACCGTGACGCATGCACATACACACATACATACACCGCGTGACGCATACGCATACATACACATACAGCGATACATATTACAAGTGCTCCCGGCGCGGCAAAGCAGCATTAGTCGATCGGTTTGACGGTCATTAACGAATATTTTAATTTTAGGCGCAACTTATTTTTTCTTACATAACAATTTTCTCCTAATAACCAACACATAAATAATTATTGAAATACCGAACAACCCGTACTAGCCGTACTAGCGAGATGCTGTGACAAAGTTATATATGATTTCATTTATACTCGTAAATAACTTTAGTATGCCTACTAAAAGTTATTGTGACAATCACTTTTGACACATCTTGAGATGGTTCGAGTCGAGAATAATCTATGAACACGGGTCTTAGTTCGGAATGTATTCGCAGCCGCCGTGCGAAGCGCCGTGGGAGGCGAAGAAGTGGTGCGAGGAGGAGAAGGGCAAGTCCTCCGCGCCGGCCGCGGACAGCGCGCTGGCGGCGCTCGCGCACCCCGTCGACAAGAGCTCCGTCGGCGGCGTGCTCGTGCACATGCCGCATGTGAGTACACAGGGACGCCGGGTACGGGGAGGTGCAGTCAGATACAACGGGGTACAGTGCAGATACAACGCAGATATTTTGCGGTGCAGTTAGATACAACGGGGTATAGCGCAGATACGACGGTAGACAGGGTACAGGGCTCCAGTAATGGGTAGTCAGATACTACGGGATTACAGTGCAGATACAACGGGGTACAGTGCAGATACAAAGGGGTACAGCGTTGGTATTGCGGGGCACAGAAAATATGTAGTGAGGTGAAGGGAGATGCAACGGGGTACAGCGCAGATATTGCGGAGTACAGTAAAATACGATGGGTAGACAGGGACATGCAGATACAGTAAGGTGTAGTAAGATACGACTGGGTACAGTGCAGATACAACGGGGTACAGAGAAGGTATAGTGCGGTGCAGTTAGATACAACGGGGTATAGCGCAGATATATCGGGGTACAGTCAGATACGATGGGTAGACAGGGTACGGGGAGATACAGTAAGGTGTAGTCAGATACTACGGGGTGCAGTAAGATATAGTAAGATGCAATAATATACAATCGGGTACATTACAGAAATAGTGGGGTACAGGGCTACAGTTAGATACTAGATAGATGGCCATGAGATACAGTGAGATGCAGAAAGATATAGCGCGGCATATAGCATACTTATATAGCGGGTACGACAAAATATAGCGTGTGGAGTAAGATATAGCGGGATGTAGTAAGATACACTGGAGTGCAGTGATACAGAGGGATGCAGCAGGAAATCACTGAAGTTTGGAGTTAGGTTATAATAAAATGTGCTGATTAAAATTTAGATTTTTTTTTGAAAGTTTTTTTTTTATAACCTAAATTGATTTATTTTATCTATTGAATTGATATTCCATGTTCTTTGTATATTTTTTAACAGTTTAATCAGCACATTTACCTGTTAGGCTGTTATAAAGATCTGGTGTCTGCTTCATGGCTTGGTTGTTCCCGTATGGATGGCCCTGACCGTTGCATGTCTGTTAGCTTTACCCAACTTAGTATGTATGTCTATCTGTTCTACGATACATCCTTTGAATTGTAATATTCACTTCTACTAAGAAAACATAGTTTATTTTCCTTAATCGACATTTGGAGTTATTTTAGCAAAATTAGAGCAAGTTTTGATATTGGTTTTAGAAAGGCACTGGCGTTTCAATATTCAGAGAACATGACTCTTTTGATTAGCTCTGGATTTAATATGGACATTTCTAGCTAATATATCACACACTTATAAATAAGTACAGCATTATTAAAAGTAACAGTTAGTGTGTTCGAATGACGATCAGAGTAAAAGTCAATGTGATGATTACGTTTATCTCGAAGTAGTACTTTGATTTTATTTGATTGTATTATGTTAGTAAGAATTATTCAAAAATACAAATAAAATAAAAGCGGCAAAGGATGTTTCGTTATTAGACATGTTTGTTCGAAACCCTTCTCGTGTCGACCATCATTCAAATTCTACGATTTTTTACTCTTTAGATATTCAGGTTGATGCAGAAACTTAATCAACCTTTTGAAAACTATAATTGGACGAAAACTGTTGGTACATACTTTAATTAATTATAAATTTGTAGTCTAGATCAGTATGTTAGTTTATTTACTGATTTTTTTATATATTGCGCATTTAAAAACTGTAAAAAATACTTTATTAAAAAAAATCAATTTCCACCACAGTTTTGGTTCATCTCTGTTGCTTATTGGGCATTTTTATTTCTTAAACTGTCATAATTATACTTGTTTAGTAAATTATTTATGTATTTAAAGCAAATCTTTAGAACTTTCTCATTTCCTCATTTGTTTACGATAATTTTGATATATTTTTTATTACATATACTATATATATTTTAAAGATGTAAGAATTAAAAATGCCCCTATATGTTATCTTTCTGTATAGTATGTCTATATAGACGTTTAGTTTGTTAATTTCATGCAACTGTCACTCATAAGCGACGTCGAGTCGGATGCCACTAAATCGTCCGCCGATACGCAAGTATGTCTCTTCCTTGCTATGTTATTTGGGCTTTATTTGTTTTATTTTAAGGTCGATATTGCAGTAACTCAGACGTCTCAATATAAGGTTAGATTATTAAAATTCTCGCTCTTTTGTTTTGTAAATAGTTTCTGTATTCATTGCAATATCGTCCTAGTTTAGACTTCTTTGGACGTTTTTGTTTAATTAATGATTATAATAGCTTTAATGATTATTTACCTATAAGTTCAATGAAGTCACTATAAATAGTATGGCAGCTGTTCATCATTGCTGACATATTATTTAATCATTGTAGATCAATGTTTTAGTTTCGCTTAGTATTATTTCTCTTTCATTTCAAAACTTAAATAAAACAGTTAAATTTTATCACCTCATTTGTTTTAAACAAAAAATAATTAAAATTGTTTCTGTAGATATAGCTCGTTTTTAGTTTTTTTTTTAGATCTAAAGTGATACTATAAATATTATATGATAATTACTAGGAATTGTATTCGGCCAGTTATTTTCAAAAGATTTTTTGTTCTTTGTTTTATATATTGTGTATAAAGAATTAATAGATTTAAAAAAATACTTAACATTTCAGATCGCCTTAAAGTAATTATCACAGATTTATAAAAATACTATTTACTTCTTTTTAAATAATTTATATTAATTATCTGCCTTTTATAAATTATCTTCGTTAGTTTTTGACATTGCAGCTTAACCAAACATTATATGGACCGTGTTAAACGTTCGTGTGTTAACCCACAAAAAATCGGGTTTTGAGTTATGAATGCAGTTTTATTAAATAGATCATGAGGAATACGGCAGTGCAATCCATTTTGTAAAAAAAAAATCGTAGAATATTCTAGAGCACAAAATCGGTTATTGCTTATTTCCTATGTCAGATTTGTATTTTTGCATTAATGTGTTAAGCCACATAACACATTATTGCCTATTTTCTATGTCAGATTTGTATTTTTGCATTAATGTGTTAAGCCACATACCTAACACATGAATTAATGCAAAATTCTAATTTGTTGTTTTAAAACCAATATAACTATATTGCACTTATTTTTAGAAAATGTAATAAAATACACAACAAACGTACTAAAACTTTAATCTAGGTACTTATTTAATTAACGTTTTTATTGTTGTATAACATGTTTCAAATATCATTATAAGTTCTGCTGCTGCAGGTATAAGTTAACACTTAGGTAAATATTATTTCAATTAGGAACTTAAAAATCATAACAAAACTTATTAATTGTATCATTTTAAATGAAACCAATACATATTTTAGGGTTCCGTATCTTATAAAGATATATCTGTATCTGGTATCTTACAAAAAATGGAACCCTTACAGGATTACTTTGTTTTTTGTGTGACCCTTTACCTCAGTAACGCGTGGAGGTAGGTATCAAGCTGAAATTCATAGTAATTATCAAATACTCAGGACTACCGTCCCTTGGTAATAGTAACAAATTCACAAAAAATCGCCAACGCAATCAAAAGATACCGCCATTTATGTCGCGAATTGACGCAAATTTTCAACACTCGCTAGGGAATCTAAACCTACAGGGCATTTCTCGTGAACTCAGGATCTTGAAATTTAGTACGAGGTAACGTTTTATAGCACAGATAAAGAAAAAAATACGAAAACCATACATTTTCAGTTACATCATTTAAAAAATATATATTTGAACTTATATACCTACAGGTGTATTTATAGTACGGAACCCTTGGTGCGCTAGTCTAACTCGCACTTAACCGATATATTTTTTATATCCATCATTAGATTAAAACGTGTGTGAGAAAAAATTGAATATTACACATAATAATATTTTATTATAGAATGACAGACATGTCTTCACAATTTACCTATCAACTCTTCGAAAAATGGTTTTTAAGTGGTTTATTAACTTTTTAGGTACGGAAGTAGGTATATATTATTGGTTTAATTCAATATGATAAAATAATAATAATAAATCAATTTGCTTAAGACTTTGAAGTAATTGAAATAGGTAATATAGGTATATAGGTTGTCTGGTAGAGAATGCCGTATGGCATTAAGTCCGCCTTTTGTACATTTGTTTTTTATTGTGCAATAAAGTGTAAATAAATAAATAAATAAATTTTAATATAAGTGTTAACTTGTTGTACTTATTTCTCATTTTTAGCAGAACTTATAATGTTATTTAAAACATGTTATAACAATAAAAACTAAATAAATAAGTACTTACATTAAAGTTTTAATACGTTAGTTGTTTATTTTATTACATTTTCTAAAAAAATAGTGTAAAATATATTCATTTTAAAAGAACAAATTAGAATTTTGCATAGTGTTATGTGGCTTAGCACATAAATGCTAAATGTAATGAACCTTATAGCTTTTAAGCATTAACCATTTTTCTGCTTTTTCTTTTTAATTATGAATTTATTGTAATAAAAACATTTATATCCTTAATCTATGCACTTCAAAAAAAAAAATGATACCACATAACAATATTTTTTTGCTTAAAATAAGCGGAAAAAGAAGAATGTTCTCAAAAAACTTTAAACGCCGATATCTCAAAACTACCTCGGTGTGGGTTGACACACGAATGTTAAACACGGACCATATTCAGTAGCTATTGAAGACCTCTGTGATTATATACAATAAACTTTAAGGTCGTAGAAATAAGGTTCAAATTACAACGTGACGTCCATAGATAATGACAGCGACAGTGGAAACGATAACCGAACAGCTGGACATGGCGACGAACCTGCCGCCGACTGACGCGCCGACCATGGCCACCGCTCACACCATCACGCTGACCGACACTGACGTCGCCACCGCTACCGCCGACGTGAGTGTTCTTGGGATGATACTACGGTGTGAAAGTAGGACTATGCACAGAACTCCATATTGCAATATTTATGAGGGTTAGACGATAGTGAACTTTAACGAACAGTCCAATAATAATTTCCATAATCTATGGACTCAATGGCTGACATATCAATGCAGGTTCTAAACTATAATAGTTAGAAGCTTAAAATTTTCTTTTATAAAGTAAGGAAGCACTAAGACGGGATTTTTGAAAATTAACCCCCAGAGGGAATAAAACTGGGGTGCTTATTGTGAAGAAGATAAACTAGTACAGAAGAAAGTGCCTTAATTAATTAAACTAATTTATTAACTTCCTATAATATGTATTTGTTTGTAACTATAACTTATTAGTTAACGTTTACTTTACACCATATTAACTAAATGCTTGTCATAAAAAAAAAAAACATTTCTAAGCAAATACTTGCGTATTTTTTGCGCTGTCACTTTTTATTCTACGACGTAGTATGAAAAAAAATGTCATATCGTCAAGGTGTCAACTCCGAACCTGTTGGGCGAGCACTCGGCGATGGCGGACTCGGTAGAGGACGACATGGCCAACTTCTGGCCGACCTCCGCCGGCAAGTTCCACTTCTGCATCGACGACCTGCCGCAGGAGCTCCAGTACATACACCAGCTGCTGCAGGTGACGCCCACACGCACACGCGCACACACACACACACGCGCACACACACACACACGCTCACACTAACACACACACGACACTATACCAAAAGGCCGTCGACGACGGTAATATTGCACATCTAGATCTAAAGGTAAAATAAATCTTCGCCTTTCCTGAAAATATAACTTTTTTGAATTAACTTATCTATGTAGTAATGGTATATATTTCGGTGCAGGAGCTGAAGAGCACATCTCACCCCAACGTGCTGTACCACCTGCTGCAGTGCCTGCAGGTGCTGGTGCTGAACGCCGACGCGCTGTCCGAGCACCGCGGCTTCCTCATCTGGTGCCAGGAGAACCTGCTCATTGACAAGTAGGTTATGACAACACCTGGATTATTAATAATATGATATTATTTCTTTGGGAATTTATTTCTTAGTGCTTAAGTACGTTATATTATATACAAGAGACTTTTAGACGAAGCGGTTTCAGCTGTGTGTTGCTTATTTAATTGCTCGATTCGTTTCTATCTAATTTATAACATAGGATGTATTAATAAAATATCACTGTCTTCGAGTTTCATTAAGTGACGTTATTTCTAAAGCTATAATTTTTTATTTACGATTAAATTTGCTTAATCTGAACTCATATGAGTTCTATTAGCTCATTGCCACATTTTGCTCCCCGAGTTGTCGCGATTATGCTACACTTTATTTTACCCGCGTACCTATTTCTTGCGGCGCCAAAATACTGTCAAAAAGCGGATCGGAGCATGACGAGTAGGGTGGCACGAATGCTCAGCCTCTTTCCCTCGCCTCTGCGCAAGTGCGTGGCGCGTAATAAATACGTGTGTGTGTGTGTGTGTGTGTGTGTGTGTGTGTGTGTGTGTGTGTGTGTGTGTGTGTGTAGTAATATAATTGGTATATATCGGTGGCAGCCTGTGGTGCGTGTGCGACGCGTCTCACTCGGCGATCTGCTCGGTGGCGGTGCCGGTGCTGCTGCACTGCTGCACGCTGCCGGGCGGCGGCGACGTGCTGTGCCAGCTGCTGCGCGACCAGTTCCACCACAAGGACCCGCAGGTGCGCTTCCAGGCGCTCGAGAAGGTCACCGTCATCATACGGTAAATATACACAATACAATATATGTACATATTACATATACGAAATGTTGTTCGAATACATTCAGTAATCAGTAATCATTTATTGCATGATTATTTTGTTTATCATGAGATCTTGGATTAAACATGTGCATGTTATAAAAGCATATCGCACACCTAGTTCTGAAGGGAGCTAACTCAAAAATATGAAGATTTAAATTAAACACACGCTAAAAAAAGGATCCGATTCCTTACAACAATTTCGCCTCTCCCGAAAAATTTTTTGAGTAAGCTCCCTTTACTCGTAGATTATTAAAGATATAATTATAAATAATTAGGTAACTTTGGACGATTTTCAGCAATTGATTTAGTCCCAAACTAAGAAATGTTGTTAGGGGTACTGAATAATAGATAAATACATATAGGATATACAAGACTCAGTTACAGATTATTCTCACTTCTACCCCTAGCACGATTTGATCTATCAACCTCCAGTTGATTCTGACTACTTGCCCAAACTTATCTATATATAAATCAATTGCTGTTCGTTAGTCTCGCTAAAACACGAGAACGGCTCGAGAATGTTTGTAGAACTCCAGGGAAGGTTTAAAAGGTGAGAAAACTTGGAAAAAAAAAGAAAAAAAAACTGTGTACGCGGTACGAAGTTCGCTGGGTCAGCTAGTCACTTATACAATAATTATTATTATGACATTAATGTCAATAGAATACAATATATCAATGACTAGCGACCCGCCCCACCTTTACACGGGTGCCATAAACCTTCGTCTTGAATCACTATCTATTTAAAAAAACCGCTTCAATATTCGTTGCATAGTTTTAAAGATTTAAGCATAAATAGGGGCGGACTGACAACGACACCTACTTTGTTTTAGTAGTGATGAATTGTATAAACGTGTGTGTGCGTGATGTGCGTGATGTGTGTGTGTGTGGTGGTGCAGGTTCATGGACGGGTCGCCGGTGAAGACGAGCCTGCCGCTGCAGACGGCGCTGGCGACGGCGTTCTGCTACCTCATCTGCAGCATGGACGACGTCAGCGTGTACGTCGCGCAGCGCGCCACGCTCTACATCGGCACCATCCACGACCACGCCATCGAGGTGAGCCGCTACACAAACAGTTATATAAATACTACAGAAAAACATAGGTCTAGGTGCATAACACAACATGTTTACTTTGTAAATAAAAGTAATGTAATTAAAATGTAAGTCTAACTAGAAAATTACAAATTAATTATTTTGACTTTGCGTTTTCAATTTTTGTTTTCGGAATTTGGATAATATTTAGAACAGATTTGACTCGCGTATTTTATTTCATTTACTGACTTTTCGAAAACTTTACATTTCCTTTATTCGTAGCTGATTAAGCTGACGATAAACTATTGTCATCTCAGTTATTTAATTCCAACATAAACATAGATTTATTTCATCGCGTAGTTGCGCCTCGCGGCTTTTAGACTCGCGCCAAAAAACCAACTAAAAGCGGAGCGCCGCATGACGTAGAGCATGACATACGGCATGATGAGATGCATGACGTGCGGCAGGACGAGTAGAATGTTCTACCCATTTTTCTCCTTTCTTCGCTTCTGCACGAGTGTTTGGCAGGAGTGTTAAATGTTGTCATTTGCTCGGTGCAGCTGCTGGTGTACTGCCTGGAGACGCAGTTCGACCTGGTGATCGTGGACCGCGCCATGGTGCTGCAGTGCGTGTACCAGCTGCACAACACGCTCAGCGACCGCAACATACTCACCTGGCAGTTCTTCCTGAATCGCTTCGAGGCGCTCTTCCTTGAGGCGCAGATCAACTCTAATAAGAACGTCGACTTTAATAACTTGAGAGGTATGCTTAGTAACTTTTTGTATACGAAATAGTGTTAAGGATATTTGAACAAAAAAACAGTAGAAAAAATCGATATCCGCAGTGAAACTTGAACCCACACCTATTCCTTAACGCGAGGCTTATTGCTCTCATTTACACCACAGGCGTCCCGTTCGAAATATGCTTCTACTTTTATTTGGTTTACATTTTTGTTTACAAGCGAAGAATTATAGTAAATATTGAAAAAAAAAATGTGTTTGGAAAATGATTGCCATCTCAGATTTTATTGAGTGGATATATGAGTGTTTTAAATGCTGTCATTGCCATCTCAGATTATATTTAAGAACAGAATCAATAAGTCAAAAAAATAAGTAAAGTTATCTCCTGGTACTGGTACAAATACTGTTTCTATTGCTTTTGCCATATTGTTATAACATTGGTGTCAGTTCCCATTTTTGAAATTTTGATATTCCTATCAATTATATGGTTTTTTTTTTTCATTTTGTGACTGTTAATTTCTTTTATTTGCATTGGCAGGTTTTGTTTTGGTGTTTTAATTTGGTAAGTATTTTAAGTTCTATTCTGTTTTCTGTTGTTGTTCCTGTTAGTATTTTCTTCAAATTTCCTTTTTTAAAGTATTTTATTTAACCTTTTATTTCTTCTACTAACGATATCCAAAAAAATAATAAAGATATTGTGATACATAATAGCTCATTGAGCAGACGATAGACAATTTAACACTAAAGTTCTATAATATTACATGTTCGACGTGTCGTGTCGTAGTATAGCTAGCTGCGAGTATATCAGTAATGTGTTGTGTTGTGTGTTGTGTTGCGGCGCGGCAGAGCTGGTGAGCACGGAGACGAGCGCGGAGTGGTTCGTGTGGAAGGTGCGGCGCGCGCACGAGGCGCTCAGCGTGTCCGCCGTCAACTCACTCAGCGCCTCCTTCGGCGCCAAGTGGCCCTACAAGCGCACCATCTCCGCACCCGCCACCGTGCCGCCGCACGCCGACAGACACGGTGCAGTATACAGTATACAGTGTACCCCACACAGACACAGACACACGGTATACAGACACCGCTCAGCGCCTCCTTCGGCGCCAAGTGGCCCTACAAGCGCACCATCTCCGCACCCGCCACCGTGCCGCCGCACGCCGACAGACACGGTGCAGTATACAGTATACAGTGTACCCCACACAGACACACAGAGACACAGACATACACTATACAGACACCCAGCATCACCACCACCGTAATTGTACTAATAGCATCATCTGCATCACCAAAATCATCATCATCGTTTAACATAAAACCATCATAAAACTGCATAAGTAATTATGCATAGTCATAAAATTAATAGTCATCACCCTAAAACTCATCACAATCTCCAAATTAATCCACAAAACCCATCATCGTATACACCAAACGCCTCATCATTTCTGATGAGGAGATTTATGGAATCAAAATTTAAGAAGTATGTACAACAGTTTTAACATGGTTATTGTTATGTTACAGCGGAGCGCGAGAAGGTGTACTCGAGGCAGTACTCGGCGCCGCTGCTCAAGCGCAAGACGTCGCGCTTCGGGCTGGGGCAGCTGCTCACCGCGCAGCCGCCGCGAGCCGTCAACCACGGTGACATACTAACACCTACTTACTCTTAAATAACTTGCAAGATTCGATTAAACATAGCTTTTAAACAGTCGTGGTTCTTACCTTGCGAACCGGAGTTCATATCGGGATATATCACATGTTGATGATATTTGTACAGAGACCAGAGTAGAAAAAATTGAAACCTTAGTGGTACTTAAACCCACGCCTATGCGTCTACGCGAGGCCCCGTGTTACATTCTAAGCAAATTTGTTACCGCTATATTGTCTTGGTAGGTTCTTTTTTGTTTACAAGGGAAATGTTCGCTTCAGCGCTATCTGTGTGGCGCTTACCACACACGATTGGATAATCATTATCATTGAAATTAGTGATATTAAACCAAATATATTTAATATGTCGGCAGAGGGCCTGCACACGGCGGCGGGGCGCTCCACGGAGGAGCTGCTGGCGGTGCTGCCGCGCGCCGTGGACCTGGAGGAGGCCGACCGCGAGACCACCAACCTGCTCGTCTTCCTGCTCATGCAGTTCCTCTCCAGGTACACACTACACACTACACACCCATCATACATTACAACCTCCCACACATTATACATATACACCACCACATACATATCATTCACACACACACACTCACACACTCGTAACTATTGCTTAAGTCAAGTAAGCTATAGCTTTTGGAAATTTGTGTTCTAAAAACTAGTTAAAAGTAACACATGTTCTCACTTCTGGTTTAAATTAGCGCGTGTTATGACTATTGTTATTGTTTGAAAATATATGCTATATCAAAAATCAAAACATTTATCAAGTTCAAGTCTCTTTGCGGTACGTTAAGTTTTTGTCGCGTGGGAAAGCATCTGTCATTACACATTTAAAAGAGTGAAAAAGTGAGGGTTACAAAAACCTTACGAGCTCACACAGGTCACTATCTGAAGCGTTATTTCAATATGTAATAACGACAATACACGTCAGAATGTAATAAAGCCTATTATTGAAGTGAAAACTTCTTTAGCGGCGCTGAGCACTTTTTTTTGTATGAGTAAAAACTTTCAAACTCGCGTCAGGGTCACGTGATGCTGACCGAAAAAGCGTAAGATCGAGGGGAAGGGAGAGGAACTAGTATCTCCCACTCTTTCTACCGTGCCTGAGTGTGCTGTTTAGGTGGCACAGGGCGCTTGCGCGAATGTCGTGTGTGTTTATGTACAGCGTGCCACGCGTATCCAAGGATGGTGACAAATTGTCGTATTTGTGTACGATAGCGCAATAAATAAACATTGTATTCTACCTCATAAATGATATGTAGTACTTTTGTACTTATAATTAAACACAACGTTCATATTGAAGTTTTCACTTCTGCCGGCACTCCCGGAGTGCTATTTTTTATGTAATGATGGTGTATCCAGGTCTGACCAGGCGCACCCGCACGAGGACAAGCCGTCGCTGAAGACGCAGGAGGTGGTGCTGCGGCACCTGTTCCTGCTGCTCGGCTACAACTGCGTCGACAAGTGCTTCCACATCGCGCCGCACACGCTCCGGTAACTTGCTCATTCAAAATTAACTCTATTTGTCTTCACATAGGGTTTACTTTTGTTTACGATTATTGGGGTGTTATGTCTGGCTTACTTTATGAAACGTTATGTTACGTGGGAAATTGAAAAGTACATTAAAAATTACCTTTATTTTTGTCTGTGTAGGGTTTATTTTTCTTAACAATCATTGGGGTAATATGTCCGGCTCGTTTCATTGTTAAACGATATGCTACGTTGATTCAATTCAGAGGATTTAAGATGACACATAATTACGTAGTAATATAGGTTTAAGGCAAAGTAGACCTTAAGACCGTGTTTGTAGAAGCAATTGTCAAATTGTAGAAAGGTGTAATTTATTTGAAGTCCATTATTGACTCAAGATTCGTCTAATATTACTAAGTGTGTGTGTGTTGTTGTTGATCGGCAGGCAGTCGTCGATCTTCAACGCGTTCATCGCGAACCTGCCGCAAGTGCTGGATCAGAACCACGTCATGGGCGCCAGCATCGCCGAGCCCACGCTCATGCTGCTGCAGGTACGCACTGCACCACATCACACTGCACTGCACAACACTGCACTGCACTGCATTACACTGCAGTACACAAAGCTATGCCACACTATAATTTTTAAAAAGTTGCCCGTCTGCCCTTGCAGTACTGCAGCAGCCCGGGGGCGGGCGGCGCGGGCGGGGCGGGCGGCGCGGCGGGCTGGGCGGGCGGCTGCCTGCCGCCGCACTCGCTGGGCGCGCTGGAGCCGCACGTGCGCCGCCACTGGCTCATGGCGCTCTCCGTCGTGCTCTACAAGGTATATACTGCTATTTATGTTCTTTCTACATCTACTGTCAATGTATTTTTTTACCTTTTAACCATAATAATGTGTTCACAAACATACTTAATTTCATTTAGATTTAATTGAAAAACTATACCAATTTTCGTCTGTAAGTGTAATTTAGTAGGAAACTAAACGTCACGAGCGTATGTCGTGCGACGTTGCCAGATTTCTCTCAATCAGTAGACAACATCGTGCGCTTTCTAGTGTCAAATTGTGTAGCATATTAAGCAATATTACAGATCTTTAGGAAAAATGTGTACATCGCTATCTATAGATGACAATGCAAACTTGAACTCGTATACTACATGTGTCCGTGTGTGTGTGTGTGTGTGTGTGTGTCAGTACCACTACGGGTCCGGCGCGCTGTGCCTGGGCGTGCAGGGGCTGGTGCGCATCGTGCTGAACACGGTGGAGGCGCAGTACCACGCCTGCAAGCGCATCCCGCCCATGGTCGTCATGCCGCCCGCCGTCTGCGCCAGAGGTCCGTGCCCATTCAATATACCTAGCGCAATTGGTTACGCAACTGTCCGCGTTCAAAAATATATGTTTTGATGACTTTTTAGTTGTTATAGAGCTTAGTTATATATGGCGAAGAATCAGACGGGCGTCTTGAAACAAATCAAACTTTATTATATTTTTTTCTTTTTTATACTAGGTAATAATTTTCACGCAACCGCTTTAGAGTTAGTTCAAAGAAATCTCTTTGGAGTTAATTATGCTTATGTATTTGTATCATCTGCTGGAACGACATTTGTGTGCAATGTTGTGTTTGTGTTGCAGAGATGAGTCAGCCGTCGCTGAAGTCGGGCGGCGGTGGTGGAGCAGGTGGGGCGGGCGGCGCGAGTGGGGCGGGCGGCGCGAGCGCGGGGGCGGGCGGCGCGGGGAGCGCGGGGACGGGCGGCGCGGGGGGCAGCCCGGCGCCGGCGGAGCGCAAGGGCAAGAGCGACGCGCCGCCCTGGGATCAGCCCGCCAACAACAAGTAATAAAATAATATACCTTAAGTCTGGACTAAGACCTCTGTCATGTGCATTCCATATAGCTCAGTCACACTATGCTATGCTCCTCGCACTGCGTGCATGACGTGCGCCATGACGAGGATCTCGACGGAAAGCACTCTAATGCTCTCTCTTGTCCTCACTACTTAACAAATACATATAATAACGGATGAAGTGCCTACCTTTTCACAGTGCATCTTTACTACACGTGCCTATCCGATTTTCATAAATTATGCAACGCAGGGAGTGAGGGACACTTATATAGACAATGTAAATATATTTATTTTAGTAACTTACGAAACAAAGGGAAATGATAACCTGGATAATACATATACGAGTAGGTGAATTGTCAACCGTCTCACTCTATTCATTTCGGTGGCACTCTTAAAGGCACAGCACAAGCTACCTCTTAAAATTGACCGATCTTACTGATTGCTGCGGGCTTATATCTCCTTCGTGCGCTGTCTTCGTGTGCGCTCGGCCAATTCGGACCGCCGAGCGAGACAGATACAGACCGAGCGAGAGAGAGAGAGATAGATAGCGAGTGAACGAACGAGAAAGTATTCGAGCTCGCGCTCGCGAATATGTCGCTACAGCAGTAAACTTGTGTAATGTAGTGTGTGTGTGCGTGTGTGCGTGTGCGTGTAGGTACCAGCAGTGGAGCCTGGAGCACGAGTCGTCGGAGAGCGAGCTGATCGCCATCCCGGAGACCAGCGACGTCGACACCACCGTGCACGGCAGCACCGCGCCGGTAACCTCTTACATACTAGTTTTAATGTTATTTTGAATTAAACAACTATGACGGATTTAATTCACGTATTTTAATTTATTTGCTGGCGTTTCGAAAACTACAGTTCCAGTAAACTACAATGTGTGAATTGTAAAGTTTTCGAAACGTCGGTAGTATAGTTGTTGCATTCCGATGTGTAATAAGCGTGAAAGCATCAGAAATGATCTCCAGTAAGTATATGCCTTTAGACAAATCAATGTCAATAATAAGTAAACTTCAACGTCGGCTGTTGTGTTGTTTTTACACAGCTGAACATAAAATTCTAATAAATAATAATATGTGTATGTATGTGTGAATGTGTGCAGGGTTCGTTCGACGAGCCGTCGCACTACGAGGACCCGCCGCCGCGCCTGGACGCCGCCGCCGCCGCCGCGCTGCCGCCGCACGGCAAGATCGTAAGCACGTCATACATACAGACAAACAAACAGTACATTATCAATACACAAACAATTGTTCAATCATCTCAAATACTTGCACAACACACGCCTTCTGTGTCACTGACAAGTACCTACTCAAAATAAAAATTATATTTATACAGTTTCGGCTTTTACAAGCTCTTATCAAGATCAGAAGATACCATCAGTTCCGAAAGAACCTCACTTTAGAATAAATGGCAAAAAACTCAATGAGGTCTTTTTATACAATTTTTTTTTTACTTAAAAAATATTGTAATGTGTATATTAAAAAATATTGTACATATATATAATAAATATATTCTTGCAGGCCCCGATAGGATCTCGGCCCACGCATCAGCTTTCCACCAGCTCCTCTGTGTCTATCGGCAGCGATTCGTCTAATTTGTGAGTTATCCACAAAACGTCTATTATTCCTTTATTCAATTAAAAAAATACATGTAGAAAAAATAAATATAAACCTATTCAATATTGTTCTTATGTTTTTGTCTTTGGGCTTCTTCTCATGAGCCGTGATAATTAGGCAGTTGAAATTTCCACAAGTGGTGTATTTTTCTTGCCGCTACAAGAGCATAATAATATACTGAAAAACAGAATAAAACAAATATTTACGAAGACTCCAATACCACAAAGTGATATATGCTGTTTTCATATATGAACGGAACCCTTCATGAGCAAATCCGACTTGCACTTGAACTTTTAAAATTCACTTTGTTATTTCGAGATCAACTTGTCAATTTGCAAGTTGTTTATAGGAAGTCTACTCCGATGAGCGGTCAGTCGGTGGAGCTGTGGCCCGAGCAGCTGCACCAGGCCTCGCCGCGCGCCAAGATCCTGGGCAAGCAGAAGAGGATCATCGGTCAGAACATTCACATTCATTTTATAAAACTTGAGAGAGGAGTAAATTAAGAAATCTGTGTTGAGATGGTTGCATAATTATTATAAAAAATGCTTATGGGCTTAGACCCTATATCCAGGTTCTTGGCACTCTGGACTTAATTATTTATTTTCATTTTATAGGATATACACCGATTATGAAAAATAATATCACAATAAACAATGTTGGGCACAAAAAATATCTATACAGTTTACTTAAGTATATAAAATTTTAAATATCACTGATTATTTTACTAAATAACATTGATAAATTCTTAACAGCGTAGTTTCAGAGCAACTCGCGTATTTTATTTTATTTGATTTGATTTGCTGAAGTTGCGGAAACTGCAGTTTCAATATTCCTAGCCGACTGACCTGACGATAGTCTAACTGCAAAGACTTAATTACGTCGACGCATCAGAAATTATAACGTAGTTTTAACTGAATATTCAGTCAGCATTACAGATATCTGGCACTACCTAATATACCTTGGACGATTGGTAAGGTGATATCTCTGACGCCGAGCTTAGTTTCCGTTTATCTTGCGCAGTGGGCAGCAGCACGTCCCCGGACACGGGTCCGTCGTCCAACGGCGACGGCCAGTTCGCCGCCTGGCCGCACCGCTCCCCGCCCCACACCGCGACCCACGCCACGCCCCACACCACGCCCCACGCGCACCACAAGGACAAGAGCCCCGGTAAACACACTGAAACATACTATGAGCTCCAAATATTAAAATAAAATTATTAGAAAAGTTGATTGCTATTAAGCTTAAATTAATCCGAAATTAATATATATTATGCACAATTAATTTTTGTTAACCTCACATTTTGTAATTACAAAAGTAAAGCTATACTTTCAGACGACGTATTAATTGTATAAAGTGTCCTGGCGTATTATACACGCCTGCATAGAGTTGGTCACACAATTGACTGCAGTTGTATATACGTGCGTTTAATGCGTGTGTGTGTATCGGTGCGTGCAGTGAAGGCGCTGCACTGCGCGTACGCGTCCCCTGAGTCGCCGCTGTCCAAGATGGAGGTGGCGTGGAGCCACGCCCCCGCGCCCGGCCCCGCCTCAGGGCGCGCCTGCGCCTCCCCCGCCGCGCCCGCGCCGCCCGCCCTGCAGCAGCCCTTCCACATCCCGCCGCCGGAGAGGTACGGACAGCCACACACACAGGCAGCTGCCGCGCGGCAGGCGGCCTCACACACCTAACTCCAGCCTCGTCGGCGGGGTCGTATACTTACACGCAAGAACTTTCCGTCCGTCTAACGATCCTAACTAACCCGAGGACTCCTCAGAGTGGGAGAAGTGCCTCGGTTCGGCTAAAGTTAAAAACTCGAATTTACAGGTTTAGATGCATCGTTATTATTTATTTATTTATTTATACTTCATTGCACACTAAAAAACAAATGTACAAAAGGCGGACTTAATGCCATACGTCATTCTCTACCAGACAACCTTTAAAGCAAACAGAGAGCATGTGTAGGCGCAAAAAGAATAATACATATAAAATAATAGATACAATATATTATTATGACAGGATGATATTACACTACATAAATACAATACATAAATATACTATAATGTATAGATATATAAAAATACATAAATAACTACAATGACAGATGATGAAAACTAAAGATTTAAAAAGTGCTTACGTAACAAACGCTTGAATGCTAGCTTACTCGGTGCTTGCCTGATAGCTGGACTTGCTATCGTTATCTGGACGATCTTTAGTTGTTTTTTAGACATTTTATGGAATGTGACGTCACATGGATTTTAAACAAAATATTTTCATAATGTATTTATTGTTTAGTTGGTATGGATGATAAAACGGTGTACGTTATTGTGATTGCAGGTTGTTGCCGATCGGTCCGAAGCCGATCAAGGACCCGTACCCGGTGTTCAACGCGCTGGTGGACCGCGTGCGGGAGGCGCTCACGCTGCCCGGTAAATACACCTAATATTACGTTAAATATGTTTGAAATAATAAATATTATGTTTTTAAAAATAAATTAAATGTTTTAGATAAAGTTTTGATATTTTAATAGAAAATAAAAAATTGAAATGACTAATAAGAGACTCCTCCTAGTTTATATTGTTGTGACGTAGGCAGTGAAAGACGGGTGTACTATACTCTAAAGTACTCTAAACACTGTGTATTGCGTGTGTCGCAGACGACTCGACGGACAAGACGGACTCCAGCCGGTCGGAGGGGGAGGGGCCGCACCCCGCCTCCCCCTCGCCGCCGCCCCCCGCCCCGCACCCCGCCGCGCACCCCGCACCCGCGCCGCGCCCGCACGAGCTCGCCAACGCGCTCTCCGAGGAGGGCAACACGTACGTGTCGCATCACCGACGTCACACATATATATATATTCATACTACCTACCTATATATACTTATTAAAAATGTCCTGGAATTGTCATGTTTAAATTTGAACTCGTCGTACGTTCGTTCCTTCGCAGTAGGTCTCGCGGCGCGTCCCCGCGGCGCCTGGCGCGGCAGGTGGCGCAGCAGGGCTCCCCGCCCACGCCCTCCGCGCCTTCCGCCCCCGCCCCCGCCGCGCCGCCCTGCGCCGCGCCCGGGAACAACTCTGCTAGCGCCGCCCGCGCCGACAACACCGGTGAGTCATGACACTAGGTGGACAAAACTACATTCAAAATACTCAATACGTGTGCACGCATCTCTCTGTCTTTTGCTCCCAGAGTAATATACGAAACATAACTCTCTCTCTCTCTCTTTCAATATTATCTTCCTCTAAACCTTCGTTCGCCTCAAGATATAAGAGATTTTCAAGAAGTATATGCTGTTGATAAAAATAAGGTTGATACACTGTGTGTCAGAGAGCGGGTGCGGGCTGGCGGGGTCGTGGTGGCGCGCCGAGTCCCGCGCCGCGCGCCGCGCTGCGCATGCCGGCGCCGCGCACACTGCGCACACTGCGCACGGCGCACACGGCACGCACAGCGCGCACAGCGGCGCCGCCCCCCGCCCCGATACCACGCTGCGCTACCGCTGTGAGTGCTCTCAACACATACTACACAATAATAGCTGTCACTCCACAGGCTGCTTTGCATCTGGAAGCTCGCTATAATCTAGTTTTGTAGTAAAGGCCAACACACAGGCGCCAGCAACAGGCAGGCCAACTCTGCTGCAGTATTAGTAGTACTACCGCTGCGTACTCATTAGATATCGAGTAATCATAAGATATCGAGCGAGCGAAAACAATTTTAAACTTTATTGTAGTAACTTAAGGTATATTTTCCTCAAATGTTCAGATATTTATGATCACACTGACTGCGCATAATTTTTCAATCCGGGCTTTAGATTTTATTGAATAATTGCATTGTATTAAATTAATACATTTTATATTCAAATGCATTCATTATACTTTCATTTATTGAAATTCGATGCCGCTCTGATATTTTAGAGTCCTCACCCGATTCGACGGCGACTAAGTACGTAAATACCTAGTATGTAGCTAGTATTTACATCCGTGCGTGTGCGTGATGCGGCAGGCGCGGAGTGCGGCTCGGCGGTGGAGCAGTACAGCGACGAGGAGCTGGGGCTGTGCGTCATCATCCTCGCCACCTTCGTGCACCGCGAGCCCGCCGCCGCCGCCGCCATGCTGCCCGCGCTGCTGCACAACGTCAGCAGGTACCGCACCACACCAACACCACCACCACTACCACCACTACCGCTACCACTATCATTTAATTATCCTTACTTCCTTTAATATCTCTGCTATGCCGGGTAAAACGAGGTTTGATGAGACCGCTAGCATATGCGTATCAATCAAATTTCGATTGATAGATCGTAATTAATTTGAAATTGGTTATATAACTAAATTAACAGTTCGGCCTGCGGCCTCGTGCACATTGCAGCAGCGATTCTTTCTGCATGAAGTGTGTGTGCGCAGGGTGGTCCAGCAGGGCAACTACCTGTGGCAGAGCGAGACCAACACGCGCCTCCCGGGCAGCGCCGTGTTCGTGGCGCACCAGTTCCTGCGCTGCGTGCTGCACCAGCTGGCGCCCAACAACGTCTTCCTGCAGATATTCCTGCTCAGGACACCCGGTGAGGACATTCACGACTAATACTACGCTCTGCTCACCGGGAGTTGGTGAAGTCAGAGCTTCTTAACTCATTTTAAATGCGGACCGCTAATTATTTGGAAAATTATACTTTAATGTACTATTTATTTACTCTGCTCAATCCAAAAAGCTACATTTATTCAGTACATACTCGATTTTGTAACATTACATACTTTATATCGCCCGTTTGCCGTGCGGGCTACATTTGAGTAAACTGTCACTTAGAAATAAGCTGACAATTTACAAAACCTGTGTGCGTCCCATCATGACTTACGCTAGCGTAGTGTTCGCACACGTCAGCCAATACAAACTGCAACGTCTGCAAGTTATTCAAAACAAATTTCTGCGTATGGCCGTAGGCGCGCGTCGTTACGAAAGGAATAGGGATCTCCATAGGGACCTCGATCTCCCCACTCTGGGGACTTTTATGCAAACCGCGTCGCGCGGTTATTTCGATAACGCTCCGCACCATCCAAATCCGTTAGTCGTTCAAGCCTCCGAATACACGGTTCGCGCTGACGAAACTGTTCGTAAACGTCGCCCTCGTAACGTCCTCCTGGACCCGCCCGATTCGATCACGGCCGCCATAGCGGCCGCCGCGCCCCCTCCCACGGACACAAACCGTACACCGACACACAGGCAGCTGCCGCGCGGCATGCGGCCTCACCCACACCTAGCATACTCGATAGTGTTACAGCGGCCCCGCCGGCGGGGTCGAAGACGTCCACATACAACTGCCCTTCAGTATTCAGTTCGAAAAAAAAAAAAAAAAAAAAAGGGCTACATTTTTGAACATGTGCGTGCCTCGTACCACGAAACCGGCGACAGCGGGCGATTAACGACGGTCCCCTTGGTTTTTGCGATAGTTTAGCGACAGTCGCTATTCGGAGACGTATCATAATATTTATCAAGTCTTGAACAGACTATACAAATGACGTTGTATTTGTGCATTGTATAGAGAAGCAGCGGCTGATGTTCTTCAAGAGCATCGCGCAGGCGTTCGTGGACTTCAACGAGCTGTACCCGTGCGGCCCGCTGCAGCTCGTCGTCGAGCACCTCAACTCCAAGAAGACGCTGCCCATCGACGTATGATAATATTATTATTTAAAAATGACCACCCATATACAGATTTCATCTGCTCACGTCACACCTCTGTGTTTGGGTCACAGGAATTGATATGTGTACCAAATTTTAACTTAATCGGTCTAATAGATTCGGAGATAATTGACTGTAAGCGACGGACGGACAGACACACGAGTGATCCTATAAGGGTTCCGTTTTTGTATTCAGACGTACGGAACCCTAAAAAGTAGTTTGACACTTGAGATGAGTCTCCTAGGGCCATAGGCGAAAAGAAACATTGCAAGAAAACGATATAAGTTTCAAAATAAGACAATTTTTACAGCAAATTTCGGTGATAGCATCGAACATATGCCTGTACCTGTCGTGCCTGGCGCCGGAGGTGCTGGGGCCGGCGCCGGCCTGCAGCGCGCTGCTGCAGCAGCTGGAGGTGCTGCTGCGCAGCGTCATACTGCAGTTGCCGCAGGTATAAACGCACACTGCAGATGGAGGTGTTGCTGCTGAAAGGATTTCTTTAAAAAATCATCTCTTAAGGACATAAAACGGGGGTTTTTATCGAGCGCAAACGAAGTCTCGGGCAGGAGCTAGTTAAAATAAGTGTTTAATAGTAAAACTTTCCATTTAAGACTTTCAACCTTTTAGGCTTTTTGATTAGGAGCTTTCGTAGTTTCAGTCTTACATGTTATTAAAATATTGCAGTTGGATGACCCCACGCCGCTACTACGCGCTGCCACCGCGGTGTTGAGGATTCCGCAGCAACAACAAAATAAGGCAAGTCCACACCCTATATATGAGCTGCGATATTTAGAACTCATTATTCACATGCCGGCGTCGTCCACAGAGCATCCTGGAGCCGATCTCGAAGATAATAAGCTACTCGATCCAGAACTTCGTGGTGAAGCTGTCGATCATCTCGGAGCTGAGCGCCACGTGCGTGCGCGTGTTCGCGCGCGACCGCGACAAGCTGCTCGTGTGCCGCGTGCTCGTGTACGAGCTGCTGCAGGCGCTGCGCACCAAGACCACCGTGCCCGACGAGAACCTCTTCGTGCTCATACAGTTCGTGCTGCAGGGTGAGTCCCGCGCACCGCACACACCCTCACTCACGCACACACGCACACAGACACACTGTATACAGCAGCTCCTCGTGCGGCGCAGGTCACAACTGCACGCTGCTGCTGCCGCCGCAGCTGGGCGCGGGCTCGCTGCTGGCGGGCGCGGGCGGCGCGGCGGGGGCGGAGGCGCGCGAGCTGGCGGGCGGCGCCGTGGACTGCATGCGGCCGCACCTGCCCGACATGCTGGACCTGCTGCAGGACCCGCACCTGCTCAACAAGATCAAGGTGCTGCTTCATCTTTTTCTTACGGGGATAAACTTTAAACCAAAAAACTGCTTTTGCCAACTTACTATAATTGAATTGTGTGACGTCATAGTTATTTATAAACTAACCCTTGAAAAGAGTTGAGTGATAAATTGACAACCATGTCATCTAAATATTTAATAACACTCTAGTGGTTTGAGGTCATTAGCAGCATTGTGTACATTCGATTATTTAAATTACAGATAAAAAATAATGAACTTATACGTCCTTTTTTGCAGTAAATGTGCGTGCAAGTGCGCTTCAGTATTTAGTTAAAAAAAAACTATTATTAAAAAAATTTCGTTGATATGTAAGTTCCTTAGATAGAATTTAGTTACGTACATCAAGTAGTAGTTGTGGTGAAGAGGGTGGTTGTGCTCCCAGGGCTCGGTGTCGAAGTCGATCGTGAACCGCAACCTGATCTGCCTGAACGAGGACACGCTGGGCGCCATCGTGAAGGGCGGCATCGCGCAGTACGCCGCCGTGGAGCTGGCCGCCGACCAGCGCGCCGGCAAGCAGCCCGCCCGCCACATGCTGCCCTGGCTCACCGCCGCGCTGCCCGGGTACGACCGCACGACACGACACGACACGCGACACGACGCGACACTTCACGACGCTGCACGACATGACGCGACATAAAGAACTATACTGCGCTTACATCTACTGATTCCTTTCTTTTCTTAGGCTGGGTCTTATAATATAGTATGGAAAATAATTGTTTCTTAGTCTTTGCCTCTTAAATTACCATATCACGTTATTATGTATATGTATTAAAAACACAAATTATAAAACATTTATTATCATCCATTACGATTTTTCACAATGTTATTAAGTACATTTCTCAAATGAAAATCAAGGGAGAGCGGTACCTGGCAACCCGTTTACAATTCTGTTGTGTCAAAACGGTAGGTGTGGGCCCGGCCTAACGACCAGTGCCATATAGTGTCATGTAGTAACCGTGTGTGTGCACTGTGTGTAACTGTGTGTATATATGTGTGTGCGTGTGTGCGCGTGCGCAGGTCGCGCGAGGTGAGCGAGTGCGTGTCGCGCACGCGGCTGGTGTCGTGGCTGGTGATGGGCGCGCTCTGCAACTCCTGCGCCGGCTCCTCCCCCTCCGCCCTGCACCAGCCCGTGCCGCAGGACGCCAACTGCCACATCACCGACCACATACAGGTACGATTCCCGTCCATCGATTTATTGTATGTTGTTGATAACGATATTAGTCAATAGGTACCTACGTAATATTATTTTTAGCCAACTAACCGTACATGTGGCGGCATTGTCTCATCATTCTTTTACGATCGCGTCGATCTAATGCCTATCTGGCAGACGTGACTGTGGCGATCGCATCGGAAAGATGAACTAAGGGCGCCACAGTAGTAATATTTATTTTAGAAGACATTGTATCGCTTTTTGTTGATTTTTTTAAACCCTACCTCATCTGCTAATACCTGTGTGCGCAGACGATAATGTCGTCGTACGTGGAGCAGAGCAAGCCGAGCGGCGGCGGGTATGGCGGTGGTGGTGGTGGTGGTGGCGGGGGGGAGGGGCAGCGCATGAGCGCGCTGCTGCAGGCGTTCATCCTGTGCCACCTGTGGACGCTGTACCTGGAGGAGCTGGCGGCCGGCAGCGCGCCGGGCAGCGAGCCGCACCACACCGCCGTGTGCGTGCTGCTCGACTTCTGGTGCAAGCTGGTGCCCAGCATCCTGCAGGTCACCGTGCAGTCCAAACTGGTAAACACTCGCTCTCACTCTTATAATATAATGTGTATAGTTATACTAGCTGACCCAGTGAATTTCGTATCGTGTTTCTTGAGAATCGTTTCTTTTTTTTTTAAAATTTCCTCTTCTATGTAAATTTTGTATTGTATGTATTTTTCAATGTTCAATCATAAAACTAAAAATTAACAATGAAAATAAAAAAAATGAGATTGATCACAATTAGGGGTAGGTACCTACGCAAAATAGATGTTGGCCGTTTTTCAGACCTCGATATGCACACAAAATTGCTTGAAATCCTATCGTTTCGGAAGAGTTTAGAAACAAACACCTCGACACGAGAATTTATCTGCAACATTTCCAAGACATCCTTTGAAATCGGAGTAGTTTACTTACCAAGGTATTTCATTTATAAAAGTAATAAAAAATAAATCAATATTAGCCTGGGGCTTGCTTAGATATTGCAAAATCGTTCTTAATGACATATCCTGTAACGGTGCGTGTGTGCGTGCAGCTGGCGGAGACGGTGAACCTGCACTTCCTGAGCCTGCTGGAGTCGCTGCTGGAGTGCAACTCCACCGTGCTCAACAAGCTGCTGCCGCTGTGGACGCCCATCCTGCACTCGCCGCTATTCTCCGTAACTACACATAATATTATATTATATATTATAATTATCAAATCATCCAAATGCAGTTTGGTCGACTATTTCATAATTACATCAAGAAAATAGTATTTTCTAGAACAACACACAGATGGTGCTGAAGCGACACTTTCGCTTGTTAAACAAAAAGATCAAATAAAAAGTAGTTGCAAATTTCGCCGACTCGAACCAGAAGGCTATAAATAGAAGCCTTAACCCTCACGTTAGGTGTGGGTTCAAGCATGTTCAAGTCTCACTGGGGGACTCGATTGTTTTCTTTATTTGTTTTTGTGCAGATGTAATAACTAATATATTTAATCATATTTAATATATACTTAATCATATATACTTAACTAGCGACTCGGTCCGGCTACGCACGTGCGATATAAATCCTTCATAAATCACTCTATCTATTAAAAAAACTGCTTCAAAATCCATTGCATAATTTTAATGATTTAAGCATACATAGGGACGGACAGACGGCGACAGCGACTTTGTTTTATACTATGTAGTGATTATTAACTACACAACAATTGACAGTAGTAGTGTTATAATGTGTACTGCGTGTTGCAGATGCCGGCGCACGTGGCGGAGCGCATAGCGGCGTGCCGCGCGCTGCGGCCGGGGCCCGTGCGCGGCGCCGCCGGGGCGGCCGGGGCGCCGCCTGCTCCCGGCGGAGCCGCGGGCACCGGGCCCGGCAGCAAGGCGGCGCGGCGGCTGCTGCGGCTGCAGGCCAAGATGGCGCAGCTCGAGCTGCAGCCGCACGCCTTCTACTACATATAAATAACCCGCCACTGCGTCCATCAACAAGTCATAATTTAAATAGGATTTCAAGTGTTTAACTTTTATTTAATCGGATTGAGTAATTCAAACATGTATCAAAATGAAGTGTAATTTAAATCTCAAGCACTAACGAGTATCGATATCGAATACGAAGCAAAGCCTCCCCAAAATACCTTCCCTTAGGGTTAAAATTTCAGAAAATCCTTTTTTATCAAAATGCGGCATAGAAAGAATTCAAACTTCAAATTTGAGGTTTTGATAGCCAGCAATTAATCGGTTAGTCAGTCATTCACTCAGAACAAAGCCTAAAGTTTAGATTTACCACAAATGGCACTCATTAGCATAAATTAGGTACTAGATGTTTTAATTAGGAATCTGCTAATTTATATAAAGATTGTTACTCGATATACAAATTTTGATAAATAAGCGATGGTAGTCAGTTTGTTTCAGTTTTATTTAGCCAAAATTTAATTGTGTCAAATTAGATAAGATTGAAATTGTTACAACACGTTGATGTTAGACTGAATAAAGTGTTAGAGAAAATAAACGCTGTTTGATTTTAAATAAACGTACCTTATAATAATATAATGTAAGCAGGGGCGTGCACTGGGTTTACTACGCGGGTAGGCAGGGAAGGGCAGTGACGCACAACAAAAAAAAAATAAAAAAAATACACTCGGGTTCGTGGGCAGATGCCCTAATATAATGACTGATAATTCTGATTTATATCCAATAAAACTTTATCCAAGACATGGTAAATAATACATTACTTCTTAATTTTACTAATATATATATACCTATGTTTTCATAAATATATATTATATTTGTTACATAATATTTTATATTTTTCTTGTACCCGACTACGGACAGAACAGATAATAACAAAATTAATTCAGTAATCATCTCATTTCTGGGCTCAGACCTCTTTAGAAAGTTCTTGCTAGTATTAGCCTAATCTACCATGCTGTTCCAGTGTGAGTTGGGGGATTACATGACAATTTTGATGTAAGTATACATATTGCATTACAAGGATTTTCTTCGCCAGAATACAGTTTAAAAAAGCAGTACCTATTGAATATAGAATTGTATAGCATCATATAAATAAAAGAAATAGCAAATTAAATATTTAATAAGAGATCTAAGTCTATAATGAAAGGTTTATTGTACCTACTTACTTAATTCCACTTTAATTTCAAATTTGCTTAAGAGAAAAGAATAATATCTATATACAATATACATTAAAGATTTAACAGAAAAGACAGTTCTTTGGTATATCCTTGACAGTCATTTGGTTTTCATTCTATTATAACTAGGTATTTCATAAATGTAGCTTTTGTCCAATTAAAAATTAAAAAAAAAAGTTTAATATTGTTCTATTTTTTTTCTTTGTTACTTTTAGTTAGCTTAGAAAAGTTTTTTATTATAAGTATGTTGTTTGGTTTAAAGAATTTAATACTAATATGCACATGATATAAGTTATAAGTTTAAGTTGAGATTGAATGTTTGATTTAGGAACAAGGAACGTTTGCTTAAGAAAAAGGAATATTTATGTAAGAACAAGGTACTTAAATAAGTTGTTAATTCGTAAAATATAATGAACACTTGACAAAATCAATTAACAATAGTGCGTTTAAATACATTTATAGTTAACACTTACGTATTAACAATCATTATCGCTGACCGCTGCGGCTCCTATACACTCACGATCTAAAGATTCACTGCACAATATAAAAATCTTTATTCGTCATTATAAAACTTATCATACTTATTAAAAACTTCGAAACTATATATATCTCTTTTATTTGCAAAACAACAATGTTAGCGGGAAATAATCATTTGATTGACCTGACATAAACTGACATTTGTCTAAACGTCAACGTAAAAAACGTTCGGAAACTAATCGCTTCGATTAGTTTCAATTGTTCAAAAACATTTATTTATCTAAAATACTTTTTTATTAATTGTAAAAGATTATTGGTTTTATTTAATATAATTATATTATTTCGCAATATTGTGCAATAGTGCATATTATATTATCTACTTACCACAAACTTGGAAGCTAAAGTACACATTTCGGTTTGGTTCGGTCATTTTCGGTACGGTTCGGAAGTGTTCGGCAGCTCAGGCGGCCGGAGTTGAGTCGCCATACAATTTGGAGACGTTTGCGTGTGTGCGATATAAAAGTAGTTCACGGACAAGAGATTTCACGCACACTATTGCATTTCTCAAAGGCACTGAGCTCGACTGCCTAGAATTCGTGACGTGCCGAAACGCGCGAAATGGCGCGAATGTAATTTGACGTAACGTTCCTTTTTACGAAAGTTTTAGGTGAAATGTAGTAATGTAATATAGGTAACTTGTGTATGAAGTTGAAGTAAATAAAATTATGTATTACGTTCCATTTTACGTTACGATTTTAATGTTACTCAGTGAATAGAAAAAATATTTTAAATTAGATAATTAATATTTCTTATAAATTGTAGGGTTGTTAGTAAGGTCTAGCAGTTTTTCGTAGGGTAGGCAGTGCCTTTATGCCTTTATTGAGTGCACGCCCCTGAATGTAAGACATAAATAAGCCATCCTTACTAATATTATAAATGCGAAAGTAACTCTGTCTGTCTGTCTGTCTGTCTGTTACGCTTTCACGCTAAAACTACTGGACCGATTTAAATGAAATTTGGTACAAAGAAAGTCTGGAGCCTGAGAAAGGACATAGGCTACTTTTTAACCGACTACAAAAAAGGAGGAGTTCCACGCGGACGAAGTCGCGGGCAGAAGCTAGTTTTTAAATAATTCTTGTCTTGTAAATGTACCTATATATTATATACTTCTGTTGCGCACAGTTGACCCCTCACATCTAAAATGATCCAATTAATCGTTGAATTCAATAACATTTTGCAAGTGAAGTGCAACGCGTTAGTTCATACCATACTACACTCAATTGCACGAACTACCATAGAGCAATAAGCCCAAACAAAACCCACTCGCCTAATGGCGTGAAGAATTAATAATAGAATGGCGCAATATTAATTGTGTCCATGTTTGATTTTGAAATCGGTAATAGTCAAATGGTAGTAATCTAATAGGAGCAATTCTGCATCGTTTAAGTTCTTATCGATTGCACACGCGATCGCATCCTGGAGTTGCGAGGTGAGGTCAGGGCTAGAATTCTATAAATATTATGTATCACATAAGTAATGTTTGCAGAAATAACTAGGCAAAATAATTGATTAAGTAAAGGTTGTGCCAAGTGCCTATTTATTTCAAGACAAAGTAACATTAAGTACCTAAACATGGCTACGTAAGTAGGTAAATATTTATATAGCATCTAAATCTCGAATAACTAAGCAAAATAATTAATTAAACAAAGGTTGCCATGTTATTGTGTTGCCATTTAATTCTAGACAAAGTAACATTAAGTACCTAAACATGGCTACGTAAGTGGGTACCTAAATATTTATATAGCATCCAAATCTCGAATAGAGACAGTCCGGTTCATCATACGAGTACAAACACCTGCCCCTAGCGAGAATCGAACCAGCAACCACCATTATTTCTTTGACGGAATTTTAACTAATCAAAACTAAGTAGCTAACACATTTTCAAAATAATTATAACTAATGACAGACAAAAAAGTTTTCTTAAATAAGTATTGAATATACAACTACAGGTATCTAACTCCGTAGGATCACGACATTAAGATCAGATACCGTAACACGGTAACAAATAATAATATAACATTATGTAATATTAATAAAGATCCCATACATAATATAATTGTTTTTAATTGATCCCACTGTTCCGCCTACGAGTCCGTCTGTCTGTCTATTAGTAATTAGTTCTTACATTTGACCCGTATTGTTTAGTGTGAAATCGATTGAAGAAAGTTTATCCATGATGTATTGGCGTTGCCTCATTCATCTTCGGTTCTTTGTAATATTTATTATGATGGTAAAATTTCCGGTGTCATAAGTATTATACAGAAACATCGGTCATTCAAAATGGATGCAGGTTCAATTTAGTTTTAAAAACAAAAGTACTTAGATCCCTAACTGTTATTGTTATGTCGATACTGCTAATATGATTTTAGGATAATTTAAGTAGGTACTTCTACTTAAATACATCCAATTATAGTCCATATCTGCAAGTGGGGATTTTAGTGATATTCACATACTTTTGCTTTGAACGAATTTGACTGGAGACATCATAGTGTCTTTTTTACTTTGTGTATTTTTTTTTCTCCTTTAATTTTATTTTATATTTGACTACGTCTTTTGACATCTGTAGACCTTTTACAGCTCCTGTATGTTTTTCTTTTTTTATTTGTATTCTTTAATTTAGTATTTCGACATTTGGAGACCTTATACATCTCCAGTATATAGTAGGTATATTGTAATTTGTACATAATTTATAAGTGAAATTGTAATATTTTGAAAAAAATATACCTCATTGAGTTTCTTCTCGATTCTTCTCAAAAGGTTTTTTTTTGCTGAATCGAAAAAGAATATTCATTTTAATGTTGACATTCATAAGTGCCTATAAGAGCCTAGCCTGAATAAATGATTATTTGAGTTTACCAACCTATCTTCGCGTTCGTTTACCGTATTTTTTAGTTAACGCGAGCAATGAAACTGGTTGTTTAGGTAAACGTTAAAACATCAGACTTATACAACTACTCTTAATAATTTTACCTATGTAGACTTATACTAGTTGTGTATTTGCTAATTAGATAACCAATATATACCTAGGTATCTTTTAAAACGAATAGCTCTGTATACCACATAGGTACATACCTACTCGATAACCGTTGATATATATTAATACGTACGGACATATTCCTACGTAATCATAAATGTAAAAATATCTCCATTTTGTATAAATATATAAAAACAATAATCATGTTACGTAAAAACAATGTTCCATCACATAAGAAAGTACCTTCTACCTACTCACTGTTTAACCTCAAACGAGCGGGTAAATATGGTCGGATAAAAATCATTAAATATGATTTCATCTCAAAGAGTAGATCTAGATAATGTTCCGGAAATGATAAAAAAATAAAAACAAAGAACTGTGTTTGTTCGTCACAATGTACGAATTTATAAATAAGTACCTAGGTACCTACAAAAGAAAGAATAGACAGAACTATTAAATCCATTCGAAGCGCTTACGGGTACGCCGGGTACCTATTTGCGGCTACTGAGAATTATTAGGTAGGTACCTAATAAGCGCCTACCACACGTTGACATTTGAAAAACACCGGAACTTCATGTCATTGATTAAGTTACGTGGTTATTCCAATAGGTTGCGCTTGCAGACGGCGCTTGGAACTTACAGGTCCATAAAGTTAACGTACCTATCTACCTATTTACTTTCATAATAGCTAAGTATCTGCTAAATCATTAAATATAATGGAATTTATTAAAATAGGTCTTCCTTATGTGATGTTGACACATCTACCTTTCCCTACTATACCTTCTCTTACAATATTATCATATAATCTAAGCACTAAGGTCTCTAGAGCTACTTGAAGCTTAAGTAGGTACATATGTATTTTAATGGTTCTGGATTAAATGTAAGATGTGCCTTAAAATGTAAAGTCAAGAGTAATTCGAAATCAATGTGCAAAATATGTTTAAAAAACTTAATAGGTAACTAGATACAATTAAAAAAAAGCGAGAGAGGTTTGGTCGTAGGAAGGCAAAAGGACGTGGTTTTATGGTAGGTACTGTTTATGTACAGAGTATATAGATTTACTAAACCCTCGGATCAATGTATCGATCAACCGCTAAATATTTCCCCAAGCAAACCCATGAGCCAAGTCCGTCCAAAATCAATTTGAAGACTGACCGTAGACAAAACGCCGTGGGAACAAACCTATCATGAAGACTACGACAAAACGGCAATAAATAATTTATATACAACCAATTTCTCTTTACCGTTACCAAAACCCATTAAGCCAACACACTTACCGTTATTACAACGTCGCAAGGTTCAATTTACGGAGGAGTCATCTTGCTACATCGTATAGTAACGTTGGGTCGCAGACAATATGACAATCAGCTATTTGGTTGCATAAAGGAGGAAGCTTTGATCTGTCGTGTTCTGCAGGCCTTTAGGTTTTAATTGTATATTTGGCAATGTACTTAGTTATGTAAAAGTGATGTTACCTGACAAATTGGTGTTATTTTTGATTGGACACAATAAACTTTGATGGTGCGAAACGATAAGTAGGGTTACTAGGTAGGTACGTTACAAATTTAGTGTTCTAATTAACTTATCTAATTAATTTAAGTAGGTATGTATCGTGAGCGGCAATTCTACACAATGTATTTAGGTAACGATTATTTAATGTTTCATTTATTTTAAGTATTATGACTGACTCTAAAAATCAAACGTACAAGCCAGAATTGTACTTAAGTATACCGGTACTTCACAGCGCACTATTTTATACCGAGGGTACTCTTACCACGTGCATTGCACACAAAATAACAATTTTTAGTTACAAGTTAAAAAACGTAACTTCTCCACAACATAGCTCCATAAGCATCCTCGCTCCGGATTAGTCCATCTGATCACACACCAACAATAACCCTTTCATTGCAAAAACAGCCCACAAACATGATATAAAAATTGCTCAATCACACAAAAGAGTTAATGAACGCATTCAGATTGCGCCGAAACGGTGGTATTAGACTCTATTGTGTCTGGTCACACCCAATTTCTCTCAAGTAGGCCGCGGTGGGCGACTGTAATGCCAGATTTAATGGGGTAATTAGGTAGGTTAATGGTGGCCGCTTGTTAACATGCATTTCTTCACCAGTGAGCTCGAGTTATTCAAGGACCCGTGAACTTTCTCGCGGGATGTCTCTGGAAAAGAATGGGCCCGTAGTGTGAAATTCATTATCAAATCTATACTTAGTTAAATAGGTCGCGGTACTTAGGTACCTACCTAATTATAACTATTATACCATTTCACACCTCTATTGTTAGTGTGTTTATTAGACCATCTTAGCTTTTGATTGTACCTACCTACTAGGAAGGTACTTTATCATCAAAGTGCCAAAGATAAATCTTTGGTTTTAAAATATCTCATCTTGCTAAGTTTTCAAAGGTAGGTAAGTTATAAAATTTAGAATGTTGCTTTTCTCTCCCGAGTAAAATCACAGTAGACCTCGATCAACTCAAAAGAAAACATTACAAAGCACTCTTGGAAAAGATAGGCAGATTTTACCAGAAATAATAATAGGGTAAGGCCGCGGAAATGGGCAATAAGTAACATAGAGGTAACGTAGAGTTTATTCGTTACTTTAACGCAGAAGTAACGTATAAATATTGTAAGGTTGAGTTCATAATAAACAAAAAAACTCGTATTTTTGTAATCTTATTTTTTTTTACTTCGTCACTGGGTAAGGCCGCGGAAATGGGCAATAAGTAATATAGAGGTAACACGGTCGAATCCATAATAGTATAATAAAAATACTGTTTTAGAGTACTTCACTTTATATAAAGTTATTTCGAAATAGTTACTGAACCTAAAATATTACTGTGACTACTGTTGACATTAATTCTTTTTGTAGGTTTTTATTTATAAATATTTTGTCGTTCACTTCATGTTTTTTGACCCAGATTCAGTTGTCTTTCCTGATTTTAGACTATTTTCCATCAGCGCATGCTAATCTTCCGATTCCATCTTCAATCCCTGGTAATTATTTTAAGCAAAGTATTAAAACCATAATCCTCTTTTTTGTTTTTGGGAGGTTAATTATAACAATGTGAACAAACCTTTAGGTCACCTCTATTATACCTATCGGTTAAGAGTAACGTAGAGGCAACGCGAAGGTAACGCGGAGCACACTTTAATAATTTATAATTCAAAAACTATAGTAAATTAACTAGAAAACTCTACATCAATGTGTACTTAAGTATTGCCCGCATATTTTTTTAAATTGTAATTAATTAAATATTACCTTTTTACCTTTCAAATTTCCCAAAAACTGACGTAACGAAGAACTGCACACGACTATTTCCGGTACCTTTTTGACTATAAATGCGACAAAATAGCTTCTTTCGTTTTTCTTTTTGCTTTCGTTTAAATTTTCGAGTGAGTATTTTTCAATTCTCTGACTTAATTTTAAATCTGAGTTGTCTAAAGTCTGATATTGGTAACGAAGGATGAGTAACGTAGAATATCTCGATTTTAGTTCAAAAAATATAATGGTCTACAGATCCTATTTAAAATAGTATAAATATTATTTAACATAATAATTATAATCGTTAATCTATCATACTTTTGATATGAAGTGAGAGCTAAACGAAATATGCATAAGAAAAGCGTACATCTCCACTTGAAGTGGTCAGGGTACCCTTGGGACAAACGCCATTTTTGAGCTAATATTTTAGAAAACAATTTTTATTTTTTTTGTATGACTTTTTAGATTTATTTTGTTAGCACATTTTCGACCTACTTTGAGTTCAAGAATACAGTAAAAAAAGATTTATTACGATAACTTTAATATTGAATTTTTTATGAGGTCGTAAAGTCTAGGACAACTTTTTTTTTGAAATATTGCATTTTTGGCGGCCTTACCCAATAATGTGTTAATACACATAATACTACCTAATGGTAGTTACTATTCTTATACCACAGGTCATATATAGCATCATCTCTAGTTTTTGTCCTGGCTGACGAGAATCGCATAAAAATCACATTGTCTTTTGCATTTTTGTCCTCCCTCTCGATGATGCAATTTAAAGATTCAAAAGGTCAAGGCGGTTGCAATAACAGCATCATACGAATTTGGAACATCATCTACAGACCCCAGAGTATTGTGACAATGATGTCGATAGCCAAAAGAAATAGACAATAGATCTAAGTAATTCTAATAAATACTTGATTACTTTGTCTTTATAGAGGAGTAGCTAAAGATTACTTAGGTACCTACCTTATTATTTATGTACTGTAAACGAGGCCGTAAATCAATATGAATAAAATAAAATAAAAATACGCGAGTTAAATCCGTTAATAGTTGTTTCATTCCAATATTAATCTATTTATCTTATTACAAATAGTTCATCGCGTATAGACAATTAAGATTTTTAATACATGAACTGAGAAAAAGTTACGATATTCACACCTTACATCGTTCAATCAATATACGTAGGTATATAAGTTTCTTCTTATATGAATGTTTATAATGAGCCAGATAGTATAATAAAACACAGTAAGTCAATAGATAGTGTTTGTTTGTTACTGACTGATATGCAATAAGGTGTCTATTAGTTTGTGTTTTCAATACAAAAGAGAAGGTAGTTTTAGTCTAAGCACTTTCCATTAAATTTCTAGATACCTACCTACATTTTGGGACGGGATCTGGCACGATCCGCATGGTAGACCTAACTTCCAGTATTTGGCTGGCTTGTAACATTGGTTAGTGTACAAGATAAAAACTGTGCACACCTACATTGGCATAGACAAATGACCAAAAAAAAACGGTCCGCCCCGACTTCGCACGGGTCCCTAATATTTTTTCAAAATATTCTATAGCTTATGTTATTCAGGGTCCGGTCCATCCGTTTTGGAGCCTATTCAATACAAACAAACAAATAACCAAACAAACTTTTCCTTTTTATTATATTATAGTAGAGATAACTGACTAGTTACCATTCTTGTATATTATTATTATAGTGTGCAAATGTGATAAATGTATGCAAGTCACTGTGCGTGCTCTGTGTATGCAGTGTGATGCTGTTCCCATGTCAGTCGCGAGTCGCGCGCGACGTGTTCAACATTTTATGACATGAGATGCTTTTTAGTGCTCCCAGTAGCTAAAGATATTAATTATGCGAGGCAATTCAATATTGTATAATTACGAATTCTACTTATGTAGGTAGATAATAAAATAGCGAACTAGAAAGATATTTTTTACTCAAATCTCATTCGACAATAATTAGGTAGCTACGTGAACTCATTACCTACCTAAGTACCTATATGTAAGTCTTGATAAAATGTTGGGATGAAGGATAGAATTCTACCTAACTGTAATTTTAAAAATACTCGTAATAATTTGCATTTCACTTACTTTATAAGAAGCTGACATAAATACAAATCTTAACCGAGAATATAATAAAACTATTTAATTTTTAATTAAAAAAATAAATAAAAAAAAATCTAATTTTTAACTAAATCCGCACAAAAACTTTGCCAAAAACAAATCTCGTGTTCCCAAACCCAGATGAACAATGACGTTCAAACGATGCGCCAATAAGCAATTATTCGGTTTGATAAAAACTCGCAGCTTCCCGCGAGGGGGCGCTGCTTGCGTCACCTCTACATACTCGTAATAACGATCATTACGCCGGGATCCGTGTCAACGCCGCGCCGGAGAGATGAGAACACTCATCATTTTATCGATAAGCATAAAATTATATTTGAACAAGAAAATGACAAAAAGAAAATGCTCCGAAGGACTCTAGAATAGCTAGGCTATTGCATTTTGTATTGCTAATACTCGTAGCTTATATGAAAGTAAGGTACCTTAACAATATATAAGTACAACACCAAACAGAAACAATAATGAATATAATCAAAGATATCAACTAGGTACGTACAGATTTGTGAAATTTGATATTACGCCCCGTTAGTTCCTTAAACATCGATAACCTCCCATCACTACAAGCATGTGGGAACATATCTCGCAGCAAAATACAATGTTTTGCTCGATCGAGATCGGAGTGTTTCTTATTTTGTGCCATAATCTACATTATCTATGCACGCGACATCTTGTGTCCCATATTCACTTATTATCTCGACAATCGGTGCTAAAATCATTTGAATGGGTAGAGTGCGTAATATAGGTACCTAGGGGCCAACGTTCAACGTTAACATTGGCACCTTGTCTAGGCCCCTTCTACTTTATACATTTTTGTGTAATTTTATAGTAGTCTAACGAAGAAATAACTAGGTTAATTTTAATAAAAATACCCTTTGCGTCTCCTTTCTTGTAGGGATAGTCGAGCAACATATAAGTACTTACATAGATATCTTTGAGTAGTTTGCTATCTAAAGTGTGCATAAATCTTAATGATCTACGGACATTGAATACCTAGAGCATTATTTTACGAATTAATGTGATTAGGATTTTTTAAAAATATTGTTAGGTATTAATCAATTAACAAAAATTGGATAAGGAGAGTGTAGATTTTTTGCGAAAAGACTACCTACTTAGTTACCTACGCCCAGTGCACAAACATTTTCACTAAGAAGAAGAAAGGATCAAAAGCCTTTCTCATTCAGTTCTCACAGGTTCGTGATAGATAACAATTAAGACCTAGCCAAAATCGTGGCCTTCCCAGGCACCGTTTCCGGGACGGATCTCACGTGCCATCTGCTATCTCTTATCCACTCGTGACGTAACCGCCTACCGTTTGATGTGAGAATGCGATAGGTAGAAAGTTTAGTTTCGAAAACCTATTGTTGTGAAAGGATCATAATCATAATGATGTATGTTTGAGTTCAATTCAGTGGATGTTTATTAGCCTTAAATAGAGTAAGTTTATTGACTTTAGCGTTAGACTATTGTCAGCTCAGTCGTGCTACGATTATGGAAACTGTAAAGAATCCGAAACGTCAGCAAATAAAATAAAATAAAAATACGCGAGTTAAATCCGTTAATAGTTGTTTCATTCCAAAGTTTATTAAAGTCGTTGACCTCGTTTTGAATTCTGCAGCTTCAGCAACTATGTATTTTGATGAGGGATATGAACAGGCTTATTAAAATTTGAAAAATGTTCTTACACTTGACTTAATTTACCTACTAACTGTGTTAAAGATGCACATAATAAATAACATAGGTAATATTGATGCAAATTAAATTCTTAGGCTGATGTGTCTCCGAATGGTAAAGTATGATAATCAAATGTGCCTACCTACTAAATACAAAGAAATAATGAAATAGTTTTTACCTATTTATTTTGAACCATAAGGTAAGTAGGTTTAGATGTGTATAAAATGCATTTTATTGAATTTTGTTATAATTCGATTATTAACTTTCATTACATACCTACTGTCTGCGTCTATTTAGGATTTATAAATTTGTATATAATAATATATTATGAAGAACTCTCTCAAGTTCAAGGTGTGATTAGATTTCGACGCTATCGTAACAAAAATTCCGAGACAACGTTTAGCAAAAATAACCACAAATTGCGAAGCATCTTCATCTTTCCTCCTTGCGGTGCACTTTGCGACACCTAGCGACAACGATACTCAATGCAATTTTTATAATCACAGCTTTCGTAAAATGACTCCTAAACAAAGTACATAAGAGATCTACTCAAACCAAAAGCAACTGGCTAGCGACAATGATAACTTTGTAATTATTTTTGGATCTAAACACCGACTTAGTTCAATTTTGAAATGTATTGCAAGGAATTAAGCTTCAGATTTGATTTTAAGGATGCAGCCTTTGGAAATGATTTAAAATTAAATCAGAAAAGAGTCACGAAAAGTCTTTGCGCCAAGGACAAATATGCAATTTTAATATTTTTTCTAATTACTGCTATTGTTTGTGGTGCTTGCGACATCCACGGTTTTAAGTTCATTAAAAAAATAATTGTAACAAACCGCGAATATTCAATTTTTAAAGCCACATAATTATAACTATAACTATTGATTAACTGAATACAAATTATATTTATTTTAAATTCTTCGAATTTAATATTACAAAGTACCGTAAATAACAACTTTATCATAAATAAAACCATTAAAATCAATCATAAACAATTACAAAACATACAAACAAACAGCGACGAAAACCACACGACTGGCAGACATGTCGACACTTTTAAACACCTCTTTATGACGAACTGAGACAAGTAACACTTTTTATATTAGAGAAATAGGACTTTGGAATGAAACAAATATACCAGATTTAACTCTAATTTTATATGCTGACGTTTCGTTAGCCTTAGACTATCGTCGTCAAAAAAAAAACAAGTTTTTGCTAATAAAGGAACTGTAAAGTTTTCGAAACGTCATCAACTAAAATAAAATACAGGAGTTAAATCGTTAGGTATATTTGTTTCCTTCCAATGCGTAATAACCGAGAAGGCATCAGAATTTTTTAGGACTTCCACTAAAGTTTTATTTGGCTAAGAAATACTAAGTATATCTTCTTAATAAAACTATTAAAATTTTTGCAATGTATTTATAGGGAAATTTTCTCTGTTCCTCATATCATACCTGCCCAATATTGTAGTCAGATAAAGTGTCTCTTTTAAAGAACTCCTTGTAAATTTAACCATTTTCCAATTTTGTGATTTTGTAACTTAGCACATTATACGTTTATATCACTTATTCATATATATGTTCAAGGGCACACATTATTAGCATCTAATCACACGTGACGTCTGTCTGTCTGTCTGTCGGCATTCGTCACGCGATCGCCGTTCAGTTGTGACCATGTGTTTATTTAGGGTTTTCATACAATTTATTATTAGGCTTGTATTTCGAGAAGCGTTTTGCAATTTCAAAGGTCAGTGTTATATGGTGCAGTCGTTTCAATCCAAAAGGAAGATCTTAAGCAATATTAGGTATCTATGGCATATTTATACTAATATTATAAAGAGGAAAACTTTATTTGTTTGGTTGTAATAAATAGGCTCAAAAACTAATTTTATAATTCTTTCACTGTTGGAAAGCTACACTATTCCCGAGTGACATAAAATATCGTGAAAAAAAAAATGAAAAAATAGGGACCCGTGCGAAGCCGGGGCGAATATATTATATAAAATATTTTTATGGGTATATTTATCTTTGAAATAAAAAAAAACGTTTAATTTGCTGATACAATTTTTTTAATTAAACGCATGATTATGGTATCTTGTAAGAAGGCAAGAACAACACCTTCAGTAAAATGATATTTGCAAGACTTGCATTAATTGTTACTGTATTATTGCTTTGTAGATAGCTACCTGGGTTATAAGCTATAAAAAACCATATTAAGAAGAGCTGCAATACTTGGATTTGCTAAAGAAATGATAAGCTAGGTAAAAGCGACACAAGCGGAAGAGAAAGGCGCACTGAAGTTGAATCTAGTCCTGGTTATAGGAAGCTAGTTGAATATTCACAATCTAATATAGGTACTAAAATATTTTTGTTTTAAATCTAGGTAATTTAGGACAGCGATATTGCACTAACACCATATGTTTTTATGATGATGGAATCTGAAAAGGCTCCGAAACGTCTGCCAATGAAATAAAATACGCGAGTTAAATCCGTTAAAGTTGTTTTATTCCAATGTATAATAACCGCGAAGGCATCAGAAATTATTACCATATTATTATGTACCTACCTATCTATACTGAAATTATAAAGAGGAAAGATTTGTACCTATTTCTGTATGTTTGTAATGAATAGGCTCAAAAACTACTAGACGATTTAAACAATTATTTCACTGTTGGGAAGCTACGTTCACCCTGAGTAACATAGGCTATAGAGTATTTTGAAAAGTGCGAAGCCGGGGCGAACCGCTAGTTATAAATAAATAAAGGAGGTTTTTTCTTTATGTAGTCTAGCACGTAATTGCCTATGACAGGCATTACTTAGCTTAACATAGGTAGTTCAATTAGCTCAATTTGCTTTAAGATTAATGATTAATATTTACGTACATCGATAGTACCCAAATGCCCTTGATCGGTATTTAAAGGTCGCTAGAACCTCACAAGTAAAAGGTAGAAGGCGTGGAAGGCTAATCAAAATTAATTACTGGAGGATGGCACTAAGTGGTTCTAATCATCGAACACGTTACACGACTGCAGTTGTCATTGGAAGCTGTTATTAATAAACGGACCGACAGATGAGTGAGTGCATTAAAATTGTATCGTTATTTATCGTAAGGTCAGATTTAATTATTCTATTTGGTCATTTTTAATGTTTTTTTTTACTTGTTATTTAATTGTAGCGTCATTGAGAGTAAGGTACATTAAGGTACCGTCTGTTCTATTCTCTATTAATAGTGATTCTATGGCGTTTAGCGCATTTTGGTTTTGAATATGATTTACTAAAAATTATTCTTGTAAAAATTACCTAGTGAGACATTAAACTAATTATTCAACGCCTAATTCAATAACCCTGTATACTACCTGCTACAACATAATATGTAAATGAGATCAAGTGCCTACTTACCACGAAAATCGTAATAAATCTACTTTTAGAAAAGTCGCATACTTACATTTCGGAAAGTTGAACCTGCCTTAGTTTTATATTTATGGCCATGATATATAACTACTCAACAATCCATCTATATTTAAGGTTACGTATGCATGTTAATCTTCAACAAACCGCAAAACTAAAAAAAGTCTATCCATAATACTCTACTGATCCAGTTTATCGACGTTCTATCAGTCCGCCTGTCTGTCACGTAACTCATCCATTCTTTATCATAGAACATTGATCGAAAACTACAATCATTAGGAATTTTATCGCAATAAAAGCTATTGATTGAGACCTTACCAGAAAATTTTAGTGAAGTATATTATTTTAGGTGATTTCTAGAAAAGTATAATATGATTTCTTCCTCATATGTTTTGATTTAAAAAATTAATTGTCTATTTTAAGATATTATTATACCTACTTAGGTAAAGTAGGTAAATATATTGAGTATAAATAAATAATAATAGAGGAGTAGCAAATTTGCGAATATTTTTTAAAACTACTAAGTTGACGGATAAAACTCAATTGATATTTTTTTATATGTTACCCATATCAAGCATGCTTTACACAGTAGCCTTAGAAATACCTATAAAAAGAGCATTATTATCTTCTAAAATCAGAAAGTGATTTAGAAGAGCTCTAGAACCTTGTCAACTTAGTGATTCCTAATCGGAATTTTTTCGTCTAATCACGCGTGTGTGTGTGTGTGTGTGTGTGTGTGTGTGTGTGTGTGTGTGTGTGTGTGTGTGTGTGTGTGTGTGTGTGTGTGTGTGCATCCAGGATTGGAACCTGCGACCTTCACGGTCGTGAGTGGTCACTCGTGACGCTCTTGCTCTGAATGTTTCAATCACTTACGTCATGTGTGAAGCGAGAGCGCGCCCAACTCACGAGCGGCGGCGTGGAGACCGCGTGACGCCGCTGTTTCCACTATAACATTTAACGTAGGTCTTTTATATGGTTATTTATTTATGTATTTTTTGTCTAGAATATTCCTCGCATATTTATTTGGCAAAATTAGTTGATGTAAGAGAAACTTTAGATAGGAATGGGCCAGATTAATTTTCATGAGAAGGTAGCCTAATTTACCTGTACCTAAATACATACTTTTATCATATGGAAAGAAATACTATGGAAACATAACCCTGAAATACTAAGGCCTATCATTTGAATTCATTACTTATAAGTAGGTATACTTTTACTCATCCTTTTCAATTAACTGTACTATCTGAACATAAGTACCTTACTTCACACATATATTTCATATAAAACTAAAATTTGAAATGAAATTACGAGCAAAAAACCACACTAGTCTATAGCGGTATTGTTTAATATCAAAATGCATTATAAATACAATATATTCTCTAAGCACTTGCGGCGCACGCAATAGGAAGGTAAAATAACATTGATGGATGCGCGGGCGCATCGGAATCGAAACGGTAGCCTTACGAGCGAACATCGCCGCTAACTTCACGCCGCGCTTCGGCTTGTTAAGTAACATAGTTTATGGAACTAGTCTAGCAGTAAAAGGCACATTACTCATGACGCACGGGAAATAAAAACGTGATAACTTTATTATCGATTAACGTTTTTGAAAGTTATGTTTGTACTTATATTATAGATTTAATCCGTACCTAATATTGTTCTTGTATATCTGGTAATACCTTATTAAATGTGCTTCATGAAAAATACGGATGTTATTTACCAAAATGGTATTGTGTTTGGTTTTTAGGGTTCTGTAATGGAAGGGTAAAACGGGACACCATTGTTGAGACTGTTCGACTGTCCTTCCATCACCAGGCTGTACAGGCGACCTATCTCATGAACCGTGATAGTTGGCCAGTTGAAATATTCACAGACGATGCAGCGATTTAAGTACCTACCTATTTCAACTGCAGATAATCTATATAGATATATAAAAGAAAGTCGTGTTAGTTATTCAGTTTATAACTCGAGAACGGCTGAACCGATTTGGCTGAAAATTGACGGGGAGGTAGCCTAGAGCCAGGAAAAGGACATAGGATACTTTTTATCACGTCAAATCGATTTTTTGCCGGGCGGAATGAAGTCTGCCGGGACCGCTAGTAATTAATAATAGAAAAAAAATATATTTAAGGTGGCTTGCATACAACAAACGTGATTGAATATTTTTTTGTTCGGTACGGCACCCTTCATACGCTAGTTTTACTCGTACTTGGTTAATTTGCCGGTTTTAATAAAGCCATTTTAGACAAAACAAAAACGAATTTTACGCACATGGTACAATACTAATTTGTTCTGAAAGTCTAACACGTGTGCTAACATTTCACCAACAAATAGTGTTTAATTAGAGACGAAATAACATTGTAACGTTTAACCTATCAGAACAATAGATGTAATTATAGCATCGATTGCCTATTATTAGTGGTAAGAGCCTAGGCACAGAGTTGAACCTGCGACCCGCGGCGATATATTATATATGTAGTCAATAACAATTGAACAAGGAAATGGTGACAAAAACTGGTCAAGTGTGAACAGAGTGCGCATTAAAAATTCAGTTATTAGCATAAAATGGTCAGTAAAACTATTTCTAATTTTGTGCCGTTTTTGAATACATAGGTATTGAAAAACGGGTCTTTTCAAATGCTTTTATTTTACATACACAAATAAAAGTAACATAAATGCGGTATAAATACAAGTGTTACGTTACCTAAGTAAGTGTTATATCGCACACCTAGATCTAAAGGGATCTAACTCAAAAACAAAACCCACCTACACTAAAACACATTTCAGCTCATATAACTCTGCTAGCTTTATTATAAAAAGTATAAATTTATACAGAAAACTCATGCGTGCATATGGACATATTAATTCGTTTCTCGCCTCTCCTGAAAAAGTACCTTTTTTGAGTTAGCTCTCTTTAGATCAAGGTGTGCGATATATGGTTGCAGTTAAACTGAGTGATTGGATAGAAAACATGTCAAAAAAGGTGTTAATAATATTACATAATATTTCGCAGAAGCGTAACTTTTCTAAATACCAATATGTATACACTTTACATAAGTACTTAGTAAGATATTTGATTTTGATTGGATATCTAGTACCCATAGTACAAGCTTGGCTTAGTTTGGGGCCAGATCAATTGGTGTGAATTGTCCAAAGATATTATAATTATTAGTAAGATGGAATGATTAATAAAATTTGTGTGATTAATAATTTGTTTTGTATTACTTATGTAAATTCTCTGAGAAGCGTTTTGGATTGTGATGTAAGCTCAACAGGTTTAAATCTAATAGGTAAGTTAATACTAAAAGGTATAAATAGATGATTAGATCATATTGAAAGGAGGTTAACTAAAAAATACAATTTTGCAACAAATTTAATCTTATAACGTATATCTTGTACCTAATAGAAACACCCAAAAGTAAATGACGAAGGCTAATGGAAAGTCACGTGGTCAGCTTTCTTTCTCTAAATTATTTTTTGCATTCGCGTCGTCTGTTTCCTACACTAGTCTAGAATATTCTGCCCTAAGCGGAAATTCCTGGATCTGACCCGGGATATTATGGACAGCCAAATTAAAATATCGGAATGAAACAACTATTAACGGATTTAACTCGCGTATTTTTATTTTACTTTATTTGCTTACGTTTCGGATTCTTTACAGTTTTCATAATCGTAGCATGACTAAGCTGACAATAGTCTAACGCTAGTGCGAGTTATATCCGTTAATAGTTGTCTCATTCCAATGTGTAATAACCGCGAAAGTATCAGAAATTATAAAATTAAAATAATTTTAAATATGACTAACAACTAAACCGATATTCCACTGTATGTGTAATTTGCTTAATTTATGAAGGCAATAACTCGCAGTGTTCAAGCCGCAGGGCTGTCGTTACAGAGAGACGGATCGCCACTCTCTCCCGACAACGGGTGACATTACTTACATTTTGTAACTAGTAGGTACCTACTTTGATTTACTGATTAAATTATTGGTTCACTAGCTTCTGCCCGCGACTTCGTCTGCGCAGAATTAGTATTTTACAAAATTTACAAAAATCATGCGCTGCAAAAATGTTTTTTTTTTAATATTTTTGTAAAGTTTCTTCAAAATCCATTCAGTAGTTTTTGCGTGAAAAAGGAACAAACATACATCCATAGGTATCCACATCCTTACATCCATGGATATTATACATTCTTACAAGCTTTCGGTGTTTATAATAATAAATTATTAAGGATGAAATAACTTGTTGATCATTGGAATGTAATAATCAATTATTTAATTTTATTTACTGACGTTACGAACACTTTACAGTTCTCGTATATAGCCAAGTGAACTGTTGACAGTTATAATTATTTCATACCGCATCAGAAATTATTCTCTTGTTAAATTAGATTAGTGGGCCTACTATAAAACCGATCATGTTACATATCGGTACCTACAGCAGGATAATCGCCGACCAGGCAAATATTGCATTCAATAAACATGCATCAATAATCTGATGCAATATCGAACGATGAAGGAAACGTTGATGCAGCGACAGTGCAGTTGCCCGCCAGCTATCTATAAAATCTATTTTTAAAGTATCTACTTCCTAATTAAATTTCAATGTATGTATGTTCCTATATGTTTTTCTTTTTATTTGTATATATACCTGCCTAAACCGCTAATCGTAGAGACCTGAAACATGGAGGTATTCTTTGCATGACGTAGGGTCAAATAAGAAAGGATTTTCCGAAATACCACCCCTAAGGGGTGAAAAAAGAGTGCACAATTTTTATGAGACAACGTCATTTCTTTGGTCCAATCTATTTCAAATTTTATATATAAGCATTCTTTAACCGAATTGATGAAAGACGTGTTTCGTATTTTATTGAAATTCATTCCCGGACTGGGTTAAAAATCTCGCAGACGAAGTTGCGGGCAAAAGCTAGTAATAAATAAATGCTGTAGCAACTGTAGGCAAACGTAAATAAATAAATATAAACTGCTTAAGATATTAATCTGAACCAAACTCACATTTGGAAAAACTGTTTTATTCATTTATAGACAAGTTTTTAATATATACCTACTTATAAATACGGAAATAAACATTTAAATTCAACTTACAAAGAATTATCGAACATTCAATATTAATGTCATATTTTACATTATTACAACCAGTCGCAAGATAGCATTCCTTTCATCTGATATTTATTTCGTCCTTTAAACCGTTTATTTGTTTATAAATCAGCTGAGTTTTAAAACAAAAGTTTCTCGAAATACCAAATACTTAATCATTTAGTTAATACTCGTGTCTGCGTATTCTCTCGTTTTCCGTAAACAAGGCCTCGTTTTGTTTTGATGAATAAGTGCACTTGTTTTTACAAGTACAAGCATTTATAGAGGCATACTGTGGTTTGAAATATGGCCTTTTCTACTAAAGCTCTTTGTTGCTGCTCCTTTCCTGTTCAATACGTCTTTGATTTCAGTTTAACTGCCAGTGACTTTCATAATAATCTGAGTGACCGAGCCTTAAAACACAGAAAAAAATATTTTACCTAGGAATGGAATAGGAATAGAAAATCGTTTTTTAATATTCACGAAATATTTGAAGCCGTTTTTTGTTCACCTAAAGAACCACAAATATAATCAGTGATCAATGTTTGACATTAGCATCGTCGAAATCTTTTCATACTTTTGTCATTGTAAGTAACTTCGGCAACAAAGGCCAAATCATTTTACCAATAAACTAATTGTCTATTTACATAACCTCTCAAAGTATCATAAAAGGTTAATAACTCATCATTGACACGTATTCACGTTAGTCATCGTCGTCAGTAGAATTGCCGACGTAATGTTATAGTATATTGACAACCTGCCGGAAACGCACACATATGCACAAACGCAGACTATTGCAATGTGACACCGATATGTTTAGCCTACGCAATATGTCTCTAGGGGCTTCCCCATAGACCGTGGCCTAGACAAGTGACTCCATATTCGCTAATTGTATTTAGTTAATTAAAAAAGAAATATAAGTGGACGAAAACTCACCACGTGACTATTCATGAGCTTATGATAATTTCAGACTTGCAGTAGTTATGAATTTAACTAACCACCTAACTTTTTTATAGTAAGTAGGTAGGTATACATGTATAATACGACATTCTAACGTTATATAGCATATCGGTTATCTACGGCGATTAATCATGATTGTAGAGTAAAAACTAAACCATTACTGAAATGTATTAAGGTTTTGAACATACTAATTAAATCGTACCTAACTGGTAAAATTGTACAGATAAAGAAAATATGGTATTAACTTGCCCGTATATATCGCACATCTAGATCTAAAGGGAGCTAACTCAAAAATCTGAAGATTTTAATTAAACACATGCTAAAAAAAAGGATCCGATTCCTTACAACAATTTCGCCTCTCCCGAAAAAGTTCCTTTTTTTGAGTTAGCTCCCTTTAGATCTAGGGGTGCGATATAACACTAGCGGCCCCGGTAGACGTCGTCCTGCCCGTCCGATTGTTTCGTCAAAGATCTGTCAAAGTCTTCTGTCACTTCTTCATAAGGCTTCATATTTTCCCCGTTTTTTTACACATTTTCCACTGTTTCTTCGCTCCTTTTGGTCGCAGCGTGATGTTATACAGCCTAAAGCCTTCCTCGATAAATGGTCTATCCAACAAAAAAATAATTTTTGAATTCGAACCAGTAGTTCCTGAGATTAGCGCGTTCAAACAAACAACAAACAAACAAACTCTTCAGCTTTATAATATTAGTATAGATACGCATATACAGACTCTTTAAATATCAATATATTGTTATTTGTTATTTGTGCTGCTTCATTCATACATCATAGTCTGTGAATAGTAGCGTCATGTCGGAGCTAAAATGGTTAATTTTCAAAGAAGGACCTTTACGACAACAAGGCAGAAGAAGACAGGGAAATGTCCAGTATAACCACGCATTATAAATATTGTTATTAAGAATGAATAGAATGATTGATGAATAAATCAAATCTATGCTAATATTATAAAGAGGAAAACTTTGTTTGGTTGTAATTAATAGGCTCAAAAACTACAGGACCGTTTTTAAAAATTCTTTCACCATTTGAAATATATTGAAAAAGAAAAAAAAAGGGATCCGTGCAAAGCCGGGGCGAAGTGTTCCAAAAGAGAAGGGAGGAGGGTTTATGTTTCAAGTAGTATATTTGAACATTATTTTATCTCATAGAAGATTTGCAAATAACTAACTTGTTAGACCGCAAGTAATTTTATATTTTACTAGCTGTCCTCCCCGGCTTCGCCCGGATCCCTTTTTTATAGCCTATGTCACTCGGGAAAAGTGTAAGTTCCCAACAGTGAAAGAATTTTTCAAATCGGTCCAGCCGTTCTGGAGCCTATTCAATCCAAACAAACAAACCTTTCCTCTTTATAATATGAGTATACAAAACAATTATTTTTAATGTATCCTCTTAAAGTAATCGCTAATTATTAAACAAAGTAAAGGCATTCAGATAAAGTAATAATATCTTTATAGCCTTTTGTTGTGTGTCGCGACATGCAGACGGACAAAGCGTTCTCATGTACCTATATCGACGGCTCATCGAGTGGTCGCGTGTTCGACTCCTTTTATGTACAACTTTAAAAATGCTGGTTACAATTTTTGAAAAAAAGTTATGGCTCGGTGCCATCTTGTATTATCCTGAACGGTATTTTCAAACTTCAATTGATTATTTCGCAATATTTTATTAAGTATTAATCTATTGGTCTAGTGGTCAGAGGCCCTGACTACGAAACCGGAGGTTGCGGGTTCGAATCCCGCTAGGGGCAGATGTCAATGTGATGAGCACTGGCATCTGTACCTAAGTCTTGGATGTCTTATATGTATTTATGTGTATTTATCCGTTGTCTAGTACCCATAACACAAGCTTTGCTTACAATGGGACTAGATAATTGGTGTGAATTGTCCAAAGATATTTATTTATTTATTATATACATATATATCAATTTCATACATAGACATAGTTTAGGAGAATTCAACTGATCTACTTATAAATTAGCCAGGCTAGTAGTCTAACTGAAACTTGACTTGTAGCTGATGTTATTTATCTCATTGGTTTTGCGTGAAAGATATTCGAAACAAATCAAAATGTATGTAATTCACTAAGCTAATAATTAAGAATTGCATATATTTTTCTATCGTTTCGACCGTTATTGTCGAATGTCGTGACTAAGTTTGTTAGACAGAACCTTAAATATACCCATATATATATAATACATGTTACTTATAACAAGGTATTTCATTGAGGGCCTAAGTTGAACCTTGACTTGTAGTTGTAGCTTTCTACCGCGTACTTAGATAGGTACTCCCTGGGGCGGCACCATACATTCACTACATAAAATACTTACTTATAGTTTATACTTACAATATTATTTTATGCCAAAGCTTTTCTAACAGGATTGCAGGTAATGTATAAAATAATCCTATAATTTAAATCAATCAGTCGTTGGATAGGTATCTAACATGCATGGGTATTTTAGAAAAACCGGCCAAATTTGAGTTAGACTAATACCTATACAAAGATTGTGTACAATTGGTCAAAATATGCCTTAAACTTAGACCCTTTCCGTTTTAACTTTATTCTAATTTTGCATTACATTCATACAAAATATCTAACACTCATGAATAGACCCTGAGTCTTTAATTCCAAACAGTACGTTCAACATTCAAATTCACGGTGTCAAAAATCACTCGCGTGCACCTCCCTGCGCCAGTAGTTAATCAAATGAACTATTGTCTAGTTGGAAGCAGTGAAGTCCGTTTGAACTTTATCCACTTTTCACGTATGCCTCCCATCTGCGTGGCGTCGCGGCCGGCGCGGCATCCTCAGTACTCCTCCGAGCGCCGGCGAGAGCGCGCATCACCACTCACGGTACCTAACTATATTAAAACGTGCCTAAATATATTAGTGCTTTGTAAATTATATGCCTTTAGGTTGTGAGGTAGACTGTGCGGTTTGAAGCTTCTAGACTGAATAGGTCCTTAGATCCTTTCAGGTTTAGTGCTTTAAGCTCTTTCATTTCCGTGTTGTTTTTTGGAATTATTGATTATTGCGTTGTTTTTATTTATGATTTTTATGTAAAGAAATTAGGGATTTCTTGTATTTTTACTTTTGAAGTATAATCTATTGATTGTACTTCAAGAGTTTGAATAGTTCGGAAACATTTCAAACTTATTTAGAGCACGTTTTAATTTTGTTGAAATATTTTTTTGTGTACTTTCAAAACGATGTACTTATTTGGGTCTATGTACCTCATTGTTTGAAATAACTGGTCGCACATTTTTTTTAAGGATATTAGCGTTTATAACACACCGAAGGAACATCGAAACCTCGTACTTTTTTATTCGTAATATCCCATATTTTGTTATAAGCCTAAATTAAATCCGTCCTTACCCATTGAAGCGAGATAATATCACCCCTGACCGACATTTGTAGTTAAAACAATAGAAAAAAAATACGTTTTAAATTTTTTCACAAGTGTACTAACATTGCTTTGTCAAATTCTTAGACAATGTTGTTTAAAAAAAAACTCGACTAATTACGCGCAATATTTGCGTAAGTCTTTAGCCGTGGGAAGCATTGTGTGTGTCTGTGTGTCAGTCTGTTCCGTAGCGCCGTAACTTCGTTTTTACGAGATTAGCTAGTTATACAATATGTCGGAAACGTTTTTGACACTTGATAGGTTAATTATTTGCTTAATGAGGTAAAACCAAAAAATAAACAGAATTGTTCTTTCTTTGCTCCATTTCTTATCAAGGACGTGAGTGCATCAATAAACTAAAATATATTTTTAACTGAAAACCGTTTTAGGCAAAAAATGATTAATAACTAAAGTTAATTGGAACTCTCATTGGTAGTAAGACTTGTACTTATTTGAAATAAAAAAAATAAACATATTTTTAGAGAATTTATTTTGAAAAATAATTTAACACTTTTCTGTTTACCAGTTAATTTAAAAGTACACCATTTTGAAAGTACGCTCCGGTTGGAAAGTGACTCTAGTGCTGTTGTGACAAGACTCATTGTTCTGTGAATCATTTGTGTTGGCTGCGGTTGTACTTGGGTAAGTTATTTTATATTCCTATTAGATATAAAATCATGATAAACAGACCTAAGTCCTGTGGCCATAACACGTATTATTTTAAGCCAATTTCATAGATAAATTTCACATAGAACTTGGCTAAAAATAGTGCGTGCTTGGAACACAGAAATTGATAACTGGCAGTTTTGTTCTGATTGTCAAAACTTTATCCAATCATCACCACTGCTTCACTGATCATCATCACCGTGGATCCCTGTGATGACGACAGTGATTTAAATACTGCATATATTCACATAAAAAAAATCTGAATTTTTATGAAGATTACCTTATTATGATGATTTTTAATGAGGCGAAATATTCACAGAGACAATTGAATCTAACTGCGGGAAAACAGGTTAATAACGTTATAACTATTATAAATAATCATTTTAACGTTACATAGTAACATTAACATAGCTAATGTTATTTTTTAAAAAATGCGTAATCAGAGGGGTTGGACAAGGTCACATTCTAATAGCGTTAACGATTGTAGAAACTAATAAAAATATGTGGTACATATGCTGAGGAATAATGGTCATTATAGTTTTCGTAAACTTATGTCAATTCTATTAACGATTTAGTACTAAACCAATCAAAACTTTTACCTACTGGGTACTAGACAATAGATAAGACATAAATACATCCTAGACTGAATGACAAATGACCTCTGCCCCTAGCAAGATTCGAACCCGCAACCTAAGGTTTCGTAGACAGAGGCTGAGACTTTATATTGATTTGTGACAAAAAAATGAAATATCTGTTATATAAGTAAACCTGTATATTATTAGTTAGTTTCAGAGCTTAAATGTCGTGTATATCTGTTGTACAAATTACAAATAGCTTTCTCTAGATTTGCTCGAAAGTTTCAATAAATCAGATATTTCGCTATTTATGTTAAGTTTTTAAATGAAAACCATTAAATTATTCACATGCATTATAATAATAATAACGAAATTAACGTACAATTGTATGCTGACGTTAAGTGTTATATTCTAACGTGTAATAATCATAAATTATCCCTACTAATAATATTATAAATGCGAAAGTAACTATGTCTGTCTGTCTGTTACGCTTTGATGCTAAAACTACTGGACCGATTTCAATGAAATTTAGTACAAGAAAGTCTGGAGCCTGAGAAAGCACATAGGCTACTTTTTAACCGACTGCAAAAAAGGAGGAGTTCCACGCGGACAAAGAAGCTAGTACTTAATAATTATAAAATGCAATTCAATTACGTACAGCTATGAAACAGAGTAATTATTTGAAGATATTACTAGATGTCTCAGTGCATAGAATTCTTGTAGCTACAGTGAACTCGAGCGAGAGGAAAAGTGCATTTTCTCCGAAGTTAACGAGCATGACACGCACATACATACATACACATTGTTATAACACCGTTTATTGTTTGTACTAACATCACATTTTGATATTGTGTCATAAATTTAGTACAACGATAAGCAGATTTGTTTATGTTCTTTGCCGTTCTTTTGTACGTTTGTGTTTTTCTTAATAATGTGGCGTTGTAGATCTTATACATAGACCTCTATTTCTTTAATATTGAGAATATGTCAAGAGTTAATAATGAGGGCCACCGCGTCTTGGAAACCCGCTAGATGCGCTAGTGTAGAATGAGGTCCAACTGTCATGTTCCACCAATCACAGGCCAGTAGCTTGCCTCTCATCGGTGGAATATGTCAGCTAGACCTCATTCTACACTAGCGCATCTAGCGGATTTCTGACACGCGGTGGCCCTCATTGTCTATTGGGTAAATTATTTAATTAGTTAATTATTTGGAGCATAAACGACATTTTTAACTACAAAGGTGGCAAATAGCTTACTTAGGCGTTGTGAAACAGGCCGTAAGAGATGTTAAGATATTTATTTTAATAATCCATTATTTTAAAACAGTAGGTTTGTCGCTCGAATAAGCGTCTGTAATTATAATGACAGATGCTTTCACTCATATAATTAATAGCCTTAAAATGCTACCTTGATAAAATATTTAATTGTCATCTTTCCTCTCTACGAAATGCCAAATTTCATCAAACTGGCTCTAGTAAATAGGGTGACAGCGTAACAAACAGACAAATTCGAATTCATATTTTTAATATCAAAATTATTCCTGTATTAAATATTAAATAATTATGTTTTGGAATGAAAAAACTTTAAACGGTTTAAAGTTCTTTCATTCCAATGTATAATAACCGTGAAGGCATCAGAAATTATTATTAAATATTTTGTTTGCTTCCTTTCTCAATATGATCAAGGATGCGGTCCTTTTAGAGCAGATCTCGTAGTAAACAGATTATTCGATGCATTTGCACTTGCGTCATACAGAAGACATCAACGACCGCTCGAGGCGAGTGGGACCTTTCCTATACTTCTTTTTGTTTTGTTCGACATTTAGTTTACTAAGTGTTGCCTTAAAAGCTTTCATTCAAGTTGCGTCAGGTTTAATTGAAAACCCTTTACATATATCGATATAAAGAGGAAAGCTTTGTTTGGTTGTAATGAATAGGCTCGAAAACTACTGGATCGTTTTTAAAAATTCTTTCACCATTCGAAAGCTACATTATCCACGAGTAACATAGGCTATAAAATATTTTGATTTTTTTTTGAAAAAAAATAGGGATCCGTGCGAAGCCAGGGCGTATCGCTAGTTATTAAAACACACACGAACAAATACTCTAGTATCAGATGTAGGTACATTTGTGTTTGGATGACGTTTCAATATGAAAGTACTTACTCAATGTGTTATTTTATATGATTTGTTATTTGACTTTAGTTAATAAAGATATCTAACATAATCCATACTAATATCACTAATCGGCATAATTATGGCACTTTCTATCCTGATACCGCGGCGGTCAACAAACTTGAAATTATTTATTTATTTAAACTTAATGCAATGACATTCTCCGCCGTTAGCCTTTGAAATGGATAGAATACATTGAAGCCTCTTACACGATAAAGAAGGTTTTTTTTTAATTGTGTAAAACGTTTTTTTTTTTCATTTATGACTTAGACCTAGAACCGAAATAGGTGGTGAAAGTTAGTATAAACTTTTCATTGCTTTAGTGAGTTTACCTTATCAAAAATGTGATTTGATATGTAAAAAAAATAGAAGAATGTTAATAAGCAATTAAAATATTTTATAAAACGCTAGTTGGTAAAAAACCACGGGCGTGAACTATGAATATTATTATTAAACCAATCATGCAAAAAAATGCATGTTTCTTATTTGCTAATACCTATACTAATGTGTTCATTCACATTTAGAGTGAAGCCTTAAAGTCGTGATCTTCTAATAACAGTGAGAAAAGCGTTGCCTTGAGCCGCGGAGCCTGCGGAGCGAAGGCTCTATTTAACAACTAAGCCTATTTCTACATTTAACTATTTTATTACAATAATACTAATAAAATAAAAACTATAAAAGTACTTTAAACTGACAATGTGAAATTTTACGATTTTGCCAATTAGACAAGTTTTTTTTGCAAAATTTCGAAATTTATTCTACAATAACGAAACAGCCTAAAGTTCAAGGTAAGTAAAGCACGATAAGGCCTTTTTCTAAACGACAAACCACTCTTTATATATTTGTTTTTTCATTCTTATTTAATTTAGAAATTCTTTAGTAAACGAATGTTATCTGAAATCCAATAAAGACAGATTGCGCAAGTTATCTCGTCGATCTGTGTGTCTGTACATCATTAACTACCTACTAACATTTATTAATCTTGTCAAGTTATATAAATGTCACTGAGCATTGTTTGCGGAACTCATTGATTGCTAGCTGCGACGCGGCTTCACCTGCGGTGAATGGAAACAGTTGCCCATGTGGGTTTATCAAATCAATACGAATTCATTTATTTATCATGTGAAAGTAACATAAAGAATTATAATTTCTGATGCCTTTGATTTCATTCTAAAACACAAAGAATTATTAAGTAATTGTTCAACACATTTCTATTACTTTTTTGCTGACGTTTCGTTGGTTTTCAAAATTTCTTATTCACAATCAATCTTGACAAAGTTTAGTCCTTTACCAATTTACTCTTTCACCGTTAAAGTGTTGTTCCACCAATGAGAGACAAGCCCCTGTAGGGCTAGCATGAAAGGATTTTGTCGCGAGAGGAAACTTGTTTCACTTTTCTACTTTTGCAATGAGTGACAGATGCCTTCTCGCGTGACATAAATCTTACAAGCTAACTCTCCTGACCTGTGATGAGAGACAAGCTACATGGTCTATGATTAGTGAAACATGACAGCTGGATTAGCGGATTTTTGACACACAGAAAACCCCATGAGTGTGAACTGTTCAGGGATATTAATTATTATTATTACAAACATCATAGAAACTAGTTAGGTACGCACAAACATAAAATTACTTACACCTTGAGATCTCCAGCGAAAGCAAAATTGCATAGAATTGTCATACGCAAACAAAAAGACACGCGGTCTGTTTTCGTAGTGCGTCTATTCCAAACAGTTTTTCGTTTCGTTTTGTTGCTATTATCGATTGGCTCTTGTCCGGTCCGGTCACGCAATCTCCGCCGTAACTCACCCGACATATAATACACTAATTTAATAAATTGATTCAACGAAACCGCTGATCCAAATTATATTATAACAGCGTATTCAAATGATCCATTTCGATGTGTGCAAGATGATAATTCACGCGTTTTGTAACACGCCGCACCGTCTCCGCCGCGACCCTCCACCGGACAACTACGAGTACACCGCGTAGATACACGATAAGCAATATATTAAGAACTACATTTATTTATGACCTAGGAGGCAGGCGATAAAATATAAACATCCTTACTAATATTATTTACTAATATTATAAATGCGAAAGTAACTCTGTCTGTCTGTCTGTCTGTCTGTTATGCTTTCACGCTAAAACTACTTTTAAATGAAATTTGGTACAAAGAAAGTCTGGAGCCTGAGAAAGGACACAGGCTACTTTTTAACCGACTGCAAAAAAGGAGGAGTTCCACGCGGACGAAAACGCGGGCAGAAGCTAGTAGTAAATAAACACTTAAAAAGTGGTGGTGGCACTGGTGCTCATTTTCTAAACTTTTTAGAATTACCCAATATTTTTCTATATAACTTTTATCAAAAATGTAATGCACGCTATTGCTGCCGAAAAACAATATGTAACAGAACAATTACCAATTCTAAATTTATTTGTATTAAATTATAATTTATATTGGCAAAATTTCAATAAATTTAGGAGTATTGTTTAAAAATTAGTAGCGACCCATCCCGGCTTTGCATGGATGCTATAAACCTTCCATTACCGTCATGAATCTCTCCATCTTATATTAAAAAAAAAACACTTGAAAATCCGTTACGTTGTTATAGATTTAAGCATAGGTACATAGTGACGAACAGACAGCGACAGCGATTTGTTTTATACGTATGTAGTGATAGACCTATAATATTTAGTAAGGGCGACTCTTGACTAATTTCTTTTCGTCACAGCTCATCTCTCTACAGTCCCGCTCGCATGCGACGCGTTGCACAACGTGTGTGCGACCTTTAAAGAAATTGCCCGTATTTTGCACGCTTTGCAACCAACCACACTACATAACTTTTATCTCTTTCTTACATTAGAATTATTAGAAAGAGCGACAGTGACAGAGATATAGTAACATTTCTGATATTTGATACTTAGCTTTGAATTTTGTTTCGAATACTTATGAATGTTTTTACATGATAGGTACCTTGATAAGAGCTTAAACACTTGTTGCGCCATTAGATTATTGTCAGTAAATCGTAAATAATACAATAACAATAAAATAACACTTTTAATGGCTATTTGCTTGGAAATTTATTTAACTAAAATGATTGCGAAGGTGTATGCTATAGGTGAGGATGAGGTACTAGGTGGTACCTACTGAGTCTTAGTAGACACAGTGAAATTAAGAACCCTATATAAAAAAACTGTACCTATTCGTACTTATGGGTATAATACTCAAAAAGTGAAAAATACCTATAGAATTCATAAAACATTTTTTTCGTTATCTCTTCAGAGTATTGTATAATAGACGTGCGAACTAGATCTAGTACTTACAAATCAATACCAAAAACACTGCGTAGAAATTTATAAACAAGACAAGTTACTTTCATACACGTCAGCAGATAAAATAAAATACGCGAGTCAAATCCATTATAGTAGTTTTATTGCAATCTATACCTACTAATATTATAAAGCTGAAGATTTTGTTTGTTTGTTTGTTTGTTTGAACGCGCTAATCTCGGGAACTACTGGTTCGAATTCAAAATTCTTTTTTTGTTGGATAGACCATTTATCGAGGAAGGCTTTAAGCTATATAACATCACGCTGCGACCAATAGGAGTGAAGAAACAGTGGTAAATGTGTAAAAAACGGGGAAAATATGAAGCCTTATGAAGAATTACTATTCCACGGGGACGAAGTCGCGGGCACAGTTAGTGTGTAATAGCCGCGAACGCATCACAAATTATTATTACTACGTACCTAGTATAAAACTAAGTCTCTTCTCACTGTCTGTTCGTCCTTATTTATGTTCTTTAAAATTACACAAAGGATTTTGATGTGGTTTTTTTAAAAGTATAGTGATTCAAGTGGTAGGTTTATATTTATAATACATGGATAATATTAGTAGAGAAACACTGATAACCAGTATCATTGCACTTTTTCGAAGCCGAAACCAAACATAAACGCAGTATCTACACTAATATAATAAAGAGGAAAGATTTTTTTGTATTGAATGGACCGTTTTGAAAAAATATTTAACAATTCCGAAGCTACACTATTTCCGAGTGACATCTATAGGCTATAGAATATTTTGAAAAAAATTAGGGATCCGTGCGAAGCCGGGGTGGGCCGCTAGTATTCTACACGTGCAGTGACAGGAGCGTGTCGGGCCGCTGTTAACCCCATGCTAGTCATGAGTCATGACATAACTTCGTTTGTTGTTCAATAAATCATTACGCGCCGCAAAAAATGATCATCATTACTTTGATGTTCCACTTTTATCTCGTTGCCGTTTGTTTCCATTCTCCTGTTACTTGACGGATGACTTGAATAATGCGACGGTTTGTAGCTCTCTTGTCTTTTAATCTTGAAATATTGCAACAGCAAAATCATTTAATAAACTAAGTATAATTAAAAATGAATCTTTCTTCAAAATATTGATCAAAGATTCTGTTTTATTAACTATATTAGGTAAATGAATGAAGAATACAACTAAATAAGATTTCATACTTATAGCTACTAGGTTCCCGCCCGGCTTCGCACGGGTGAACATGAGTAAGTAGCTACTAGCTAGGTACTTTTAAATTTTATTGTTAATTTTGCCGGTTTAAATCACGTTATTAAACGTGAACAGTATTACCAGTGGTCGCCGCGTCGTGTCGTGTCGTGTCGTGTCGTGTCGTGTCGTCCGCGTGTCTGGAGCCGGGGCCGCGCCGTCGACCGCGGAACCGCTGTGAACTCAATCCGTTGCGTCTTGCACCGCTCGACTAATTAGAGTGCATCCCATTGCCTCATATTACTTATTTGCTGTTCAGTTTGTGTTGTGAGAAAAATAACAAATTGGTGATTGCGTCTGAATTTTATCGATTTGGCAATCATTAGAATTAACGTAATGGTCAGTCCAGATTTATTTTTATGCTAAAGGTCCTAAAGTAAATAACATGTTTAAATTCTGTTAGGTACCTAGATATATATGTAATTAAACACTATGCAATTAATAGGTAACTTCGACTCTCCGAAAACTTAAATTTTAAAACAATCAAAGACGAAGCCCTATACGTAACAAGAAATTAAGCATTCTTCATTTTATTTAATTTTCATAAACTCCTAATTATGCCAGATACGTACGCAACATAAATACAAAGTATACCTAATCACACCGTCAGAGACCTACTTATTAAAGCTTTCCTCTAAACACAACCTCAATTCACTAAAAAAAACTAAAATTACAAACTCACCTTTACGTAATAAGAAATAAGATTAAACAATGCCACTTAAAACGATCAAGAACAAGCGTAACTAATAAGTTATGTCAACAGCGGCGGCGGCGGCGTGCTATTACGAGCACGCACATGGGTCGGGCGCGCGGGTCATAGTTCACGTTGCCCAATACAGATGGAGTTATTTAAAACCGATTAGTATTAAATTTGTAGGGTTCCGTGTAGGGGGGGGGGAGAGGTAATGTAATACATCGCACACCTAGGTCTAAAGGGAGCTAACTCTAAATAGTTATTTTTTAAAAAAGGCGAAAATCTGATCAACAGTGCGAAATAAAACTGAAGAAATATTTACTAGTTTGTCCTAATGAGACTTCACTTATTTGTTGGTGTGTACGGTTAAATATTTGCCAACTAAAAATCTAATCGATCCACAGAAAAATATCATCAATTATTAATTTCTGATATCGCGGTTCTTACACATATGTATTTGTAAAATAGTTAATTTATGCGTAGAATGAAACATCAATATATAAACTGGGTATTACACAAGTTTTGTAATTTCTAAAATAAGATAAGTTACTTGATATAAAATCAAATGAATGTAAGACTATCATCAGCTCAGTCGGCTTCTAATATGGGAACGTTAGCAAATAAATTTCCTAATATGAGAGATTGGAAATAACCAATCATTCATTATATTATAGTTTATATATCTATATTTGTCCGGTCGCTAATGTATGAGGCTCATAGTCAGGTGATCTGCTTCCACTAAAACAAGTAAGTACAAATGTAAACAAAGAAGAAGTACCTACCCAGAGCAAGGTTGGGTAAGTTAACTTTCTAAAAAAAGTGATATTATATGTTGAAAATCAAGTATTGAAATTATGAGGCAGGAATCGATAAATATATAACAGTATAGATATATATATATATATATGTAGTTTTACTATGTAGATTATCGTAAGTCAGGGTCGCGCGGCGATCGCTCGGCGCCGGAGAATGTAGCAAACGAGAGCGAAAGGACGACACCGCGCAGCGCACCGCACAACTACAGAGACTACAGAATAATTTCTGAAGCCTTCGCGGTTATTACACACTAGCCTCTGCCCGCGACTTCGTCCGCGTGGAACTCCTCCTTTTTTGTAGTCGATTAAAGGGTAGCCTATGTCCTTTCTCAGGCTCCAGACTTTCTTTGTACCAAATTTCACTTTGTACCAAATTTCATTAAAATCGGTACAGTAGTTTTAGCGTGAAAGCGTAACAGACAGACATACAGAGTTACTTTCGCATTTATAATATTAGTTAAAATTGGAATTAAATAAACGTATTTACCTAACTTGCGTATTTTATGTTTCAGAACTTTTACTCATAATCATAATCGTAGCTCAGTCGTGCTATGACTGTGGAAACTGTAAAGTGGCAAGGACAACAGAATTATGCTTAAACTAGTGTTAGACGAACTATCGTCAGTATATTAGGCTACGAATAAGGGAACTGTAAATGTCAGCGTAAAATGAATGTACCTACGTGACTTAATTTTTAGCATTTGACTATCGTCGTCTTAGTCGTGCTACGAATAAGGGAACTGCAAACTTTTCGAGACGTCAGCTAATAATTCGTTATATTTGTTTCATTCGAAAATTCGTTATAAGTAATTTATCTTATCATCACAAAATAATTATTATTCAAGTACCTATAGGTATGATAGTTGACGAGGTATGGTATAGGTAGGTATTATACTTACCTAAATATCAAACTTCCAAGTATCTAACTTAATGAAATGAAGTAAACAACTTAAAACACTTTCACAACTTTATAATTACATTAATAAAGCATACAAAAATACATCACGAAATAATCATTATAATTGTCGTAGGTAACATCAATCACAAATAACATTATTGGCAATAAAAGCCGCATTGTCAGATCTCATTGAAAATTGTGTGGAATAATTGCGTTAAGTAATCATTAATTTTATGAGAATACAATGTGACGAAATTAGTGGAATTATATTTTCGACCTTTACGAATGTGGGCGGCTGAGTGATTGCTCTGTCAGCGGGTATTCTGTGAGTATTCAATAATTGGAAGAACTGACCAATTATATATGAACCTACCTATGAGAAGGTAAGTACCTATATATCTAATAGACACTTGCTCTTTGAGAAGTGGTCGAAGATACTCCTTCTAAACCATACTATATTTGCTTTCGACATCATGATCTGTTTTAAGTATTTAGTGAAATCAGTATAAAATATAACTATGGTAGGAAGGTACAAATTCCATATTAAGGGCACTTATATTTAATAATAAGGCACAAATTGATCAAATTGAAACGGAGTTTAACTGCCGTAACTGACTTTAAGGAATCCTCAAGTTATGAAATTAGCAAATAATTACATCTCGTACTTATATATATTTAAGTATTAGCTATATATATATATATACCTACCTATATATTTAACTGAAACATTTACCTACTGAAATATTAACCATAGAAGGGTTATACGATTTTATAGAAATTCATTTCAGAACAATATTGTTTTCGCGATATGTATAGGTAATTAAATGACAGAAATTTTGTCTAAATTCAAATGAATTTATTTTAGAGATACTGAAATAAATTCTTCTGAATTTTGATGATTTATAAAAATTAAAACCACTGAATACTAAAATAACATTCCAATTCAGGGTTCCAGATAAAATCCGTCCATTCGTACATATATTTTAGTTTAAATAGTGTTTTTGTTAGTCTGCAGTCATGCTGTGGGAAGGTCGCGCCGTTTCTCAGCGCGGCCCGCGGCGACCCTCACTCTATGCAACTGCTTGCAGTGACCTTATCGCCTCTTCCCAATATAAACTTAAAAGTCTCTTTGGAACGATTTGGACTGTTTGCACTAGTTTTAGATCTTCGAGAGAGAGAAATAATAGCGCATATAATTTCGCAATTACTCAAACTGTATTACAAGAAAGAAGGAATGACAGACATAGGTACTAAACAATATTGTACAGTAGAACTCCAATTATCCGAACTCCGACTATCCGAATCGCCGATTATCCGAATCACAAAAAATTGGACTTGACTTGTCTTAACTTGCCGTTGTGCCTACACTGACTTCCCCCCGCGTGTGTAGACACTGTGTGTAGGCTGCCCGAAAACGGTTGAAGACCGCAAAACAGCTTACATTGACGGAGATGTTTAAAAAACAATGATTTTTATTTCTAAACTTGTACATAAATACATTTTATTTATATTTAAAACATGTGAAAATTTCATGTTTCTTTCATTTAATTCAATAAAAAAAGAGTGCAATATCAAAACGTAGCTTTTATTCTCTCCAATGGCAATTTTTAAAAAAAATCCGATTATCCGAATATTTGATTATCCGAAAGGGTCCCGGTCCCCATTAATTCGGATAATTGGAGTTCTACTGTATTAATTTACCTTGTGATTGGAGATCAGATTCCCTTTGGGAGCGTAGTTTCGTATTCCATAGGCTTTGTCATGTTGGTGAGGAAGCGTGAGTCAAACACGACAGCTAAGTATAGACTGGTTTATTAATTATACCATCTTAACCATCTACCATGCATAAATATATATAGAACTACCCACAACCAAATAGTCTCCTTATAATCTCAGATTATCGTCGGATATCGTATATCGTCTATCGGCTACGCATATGAGTACTGTAATGTTTTTAACTGACTTAAAAAAAAGAGGAGGTTCTCTATTTATCGAGATCTTTTCTTTTATCAAAAGATCGCGATGAACTTGCTGACGTAAGTAAAACAAAATACGCAAGTTCAATTTTATCCCAATGACTTACAACCTTGAAGGCATCACAGATTACTTCTAATAATTTTATATTTTAGTTGCTCTTCAAAATTCGTGATAGCAATTGTATCGAAGACAGGTAGTTAACAAGTTGAAATTTATTGCCTACGCAACAGTATAACCAGTGGTAGTATTTAATTACACGCTATTAAATACTACCAACATTTTCACAAAAATATTTATAAACATCACATAAACGCACGCGCTTGCCTCGCCGCCGGTAATCGTCCTAACCTCAAAACTAAAACACAAGAATGTCGCAAACAACATAATAACTGAATAAAACTGCTTTTTGTCTGTGCGTAAAACCATTAAGTAACTGCGGTTACTTACATCTAAGAAGCCGCAAAGTTAATTGAGAGAAAAACAATATTATTGTGATAAAAACTCTACGCATGTTCGATTAGTTATGGTTGTTTGATGCATAAGAAACGAATTACTTATATATTATTACTAGCTGTGCCCGCGACTTCGTCCCCGTGGAATAGTAATTCTTCATAAGGCTTCATATTTTCCCCGTTTTTTACACATTTTCCATTGTTTCTTCGCTCCTATTGGTCGCAGCGTGATGTTATATAGCCTAAAGCCTTCCTCGATAAATGGTCTATCCAACCAAACAATTTTTGAATTCGAACCAGTAGTTCCTGAGATTAGCGCGTTCAAACAAACAAACATACAAACTCTTTAGCTTTATAATATTAGTATAGATCTACCTATACAGAGGTGTTAAGTCGGTGATTTTATTCATCACCTTCTTGACATAACGTAATGTTTGCAATAGTTGAATCGTCTAATTTATTCTGTAACTCTGCAATCGCGAAATGTATTGCATATGAACATTCGATAACAAATTGCAATTCAACTGCACTTTTATGATTTAACCTTCAATTAAAGCAATACATTTGTTGATTATCAGTTCTGGTGTAATTTGTTTTATGTATTGAAATATTTGATGACGTTTCGAAAACGTACAGTTCCCATATTCTACGCCAAAGTCCACGGAAAATATCAACTATTAATACCTAATATGTGAGTTAAATCCGTTATGAATGTTTCATCCCAATGTGTAATAACCGCGAAGTGATCATAAATAAAATTATTTTGTCTTAATTCTAATATACCCTATTTCTGACAGAATACCTACCTATTCCTAGAAAAAATTAAAAGTATATAATAATATCTACTTTTTGAATTAGATTGTATGTGAGAAAGTAAACCCTATGATATTTAAGAGTTCTACTTTTACTGACATACCTACATGTTTTTCGAACAAATTAATTGATTCTCATTTAATTGATTACTTCATAAACTTATGAATACGGAAGAGTGACTTCCTGGAGCTCTCATTAAGAGATAGTCCTCCGCGATGCGACGGACAGACATGCTCGATATTTGCGTAAAAGATCATGGTCGTGAGTGAACGTGGTAATAACTGATGAGGAAAGGTTGTACATAAACTATGAGCTTGCATTTCATACAGACATAAAATCCAAAATATATGAAGAGCCTATCTTGGTGCCTACATACGCAACTGCCTAAAGAAACATAATTTGACGCATTGGAATGAAACAACTATAAACAGATTAAATTCGCATATTTTATTTTATTAGCTCACGTTTTAGAACCTTTACAATTTATATATAAATTACTTTTGCTTTAGACTATCGTCAGCTCAGTCATGCTACGATTATGTAAACTGTAAAGGTTCCAAAATGCCAGCTAATAAAATAAGATACGCGATTTTAATCCCTTAAAGTTGTTTCATTCCAATGTGTAGGTAATAACCGCGAAGGCATCAGAAATTATTTTTTAAGACACCTTAGAGTCCATTGCACATATTATTATATTCTATGGACTATTTTACACAGCCCCTCTCTAAGAGTGACATTCTACAGTCGCTTGCGCAATAGAATAAAAAATGTAAGGAATTCAGATGAGCTAACGAAAAGGCAGACTAACGTGTTTAATTTAAGATGGGTACTGTACCTAAGGCACGGCTATATTTACAATAATAGAACAATTAAAATAAATAAATACATTAATATTATAAATTAAACAGAAAAGTAAGTAATTGACAATTATAACAGACTAGCTTCTGCCCGCGACTTCGTCTGCGTATGATTAGTATTTTACACTATATCGTTATAAAATATAGCCTATGTGTTATTCTGATGTATAAGCTATATTGTGGTAAAGTTTCATTCAAATCCATTCAGTAGTTTTTACGTGAAAGAATAACAAACATCCATATATCCATACATCCATACATCCATACATACAAACTTTCGCCTTTATAATAGTAGTAGGATTCAACTTGGAATAAAACAAATATATAAACGGATTTAACTAGCGTATTTTATTTTATTAGCTAACGTTTCGAAAAGATTGTTTCATTCCAATGTGTAATAACCGCGAAGGTATCAGAAATTATTAGATTTAACTTGTTTAAAGTGATTGTATAATAATATGATAATGTATCAAAAACTTCAGTTCATTAGAATATAATAATTATATTGAACACTTATAATTTGATGAGGTAGTAAATAAATCCGCTGATCTATCTCGGACAATTAGATGATGAGCCAACGAACCGATTACGAGGAGTCGCTTTCATCTGCCGCACGCGAGAGTTTCACCCCGAGCTGGATCGCGTCTTATTGCACAAGCCACTAAAGTAATAAAAATATTTACAATAAACAGCAGAATGATTATTTCAAACGTTAAGAGAACAGTAGATTTTATGCACACCAATTGGGAAGTAGGTAGGTAGGTACCATATTTTTTAATTTCATAACATATATTTTTTTAAGAACAATTTCGAGTAATAGACTTTACAAATAGTGTACAGTTATTAGAATTTAAAGAAAAATTACATTAAAAAAGTTATTTTCATTTATGTATATTTTCATTTCATTTATGTATATGTATATTTTCGTTAGGTTAACCTTTGTGTGACGAACATCAACGAGTTAAATATTAATTTTCGAGCAATGCGGAGCAAAAGTCATGTAGTATACATTCTTATGGGTGTTTGTTTCTTTTATGCAAAAATACCGAAGAGGGGAAATAGTACGTGTTTCACCTGGATTAGCACACCTAGTCTTGCATTGGACGTGAGTGAAACCGGGAGGTTAAGTGTGTACTTATATATATTCAAGTATAATTCCATTGATTCTGCAAAGGGAAGACCAAATTGAGTTATTTACTTTTAAAGTTATTGTCTATTGTTTGTGCCCGTTTACTCAACAACCACTCAACCGCGACAGAAGTTAACAAATATTATGTTATATTTCAACTTAAATCTGTGCCTATGTGTTTATATCTTTATAACACACATACAATAAAATACTTGTGTATTATAACATCTCTTTTAATTTCTACTAGCTTCTGCCTGCTTCGTCTGCGTGGAATAGTTATTTTCCCCGTTTTTTACACATTTTCCACTGTTTCTTCGCTCCTATTGGTCGCAGCGTGATGTTATATAGCCTAAAGCCTTCCTCGATAAATGGTCTATCCAACAAAAGAAGAATTTTTGAATTCGAACCAGTAGTTCCTGAGATTAGCGCGTTCAAACAAACAAACAAACTATTCAGCTTTATAATATTAGTATAGATATAGTTTTAAGACGTTAAAATAAGTGTCAAGTAAGCTATTTTTCTGACAGATAAAATCATTTTTAATGGTCGAAGTAAATTATTTTGTTTAACATCACCCCATACATTAATTTTAATACTTAACAGAATATAATAAAATAATTCATACTATGAAAAAGTGCCAGAATCTCTTGTTACGTAATGTTTTTTGGAAGGCAAATTGTGTATATTCTTAATAAACAATAATTAAGTAATTAATAGAGAAACTGCTTATTATGCAAATTAATGCAAAGAAACGTCGATTGTTCGCGTCGGAAGAGTTTTACATGCGCCCGCGCATTCATTCTAATACGGAAACGGTATAGTAGATCAGTTCACATACTAAGTTCATTAACAAACTTGTAATAAAACATAGACATCCTTATGATGAGCTTATTTCAAAATTAATATTACTTTAAAATGACAGTCTTACGCTTAAGTCAACACTAAAACTGTTAAGCCTTTTATACGATAGCAAATAAAATACTAAAATATAAATCTATTTTAGTTGTTTTAACAGATTGGCTGAGGTTTTTGGCTGTCGTTTCGTTCCATAGTCGTAGCACAACTGAGCTGACGATAGTCTAACGCTAAAGTGATTTAAACTAAGAAACTTATTATAAGGGAAATCTAACCAATGTTTATTACGAAAATCTATACTAATATTATAAAGAGGAAAGATTTGTACCTATTTTTGTATGTTTGTATGTTTGTAATGAATAGGCTTAAAAACTACTGGACCGATTTTAACTTTTCTTTTACTTTTGGGGAGCTACGTTCACCCTGAGTAACATAGGCTATAGAATAGTTTGAAAAAAAAATAGGGATCCGTGCGAAGCCGGGGCGAACCGCTAGTATGTAATAAAAGTGATATATTTAAATTGGTATAGTTAAAAAAAACGTTTATCAATTATATAGGTATGTTTAAGTGCAGTCGCAAAGACATTTTCCGTCCTCCGGCCAGAAAGCGCCATCTTTCTGGCCGCTGCGCTAAATGAAATTTCCGCTTTCTGGCTTCGTCGAACAGAAAAATAGTATACTGACCTCGGTCAGTAAAATAAAAAAGCCTCAGATCACATTTTTGTCAACCTCGGCTTCGCCTCGGACGACAATTACATGTGATCTGAGACATTTTTCATTTTACTGGCCCCAGTGCGTAATGTACTACCTATAAATTAACGTACATTACTGCGCCTAGTTTGTCTCTCAACGTGAACCAACTGCAAGTGACTGTCGAAACAAAGGGCAATAATAAAATACCTCAATTGCGCCCTTTCGATCACTTCCTTGTATATTACATACATACATCATGATAATTTGGTTACAAATTTATCTGTGAAGTTGCAACAACTGGCATATAGACGGGGAACAAGAAACTTTGCACATTAAGTAAAGTTGAATAATAGTAGAATAAGTAAAACGGCTAAAGTAACCATATGTCATATACTTGCATATCACGGTACCTTTCTAATTGATACAGTCACCTTCTTAGGGTACAGTCAGACGTATGAGTAGTCCCTGTTATATTGATTTAAAATTTGTAGCCAACTGTACGTTACTTACGTTATCTTTTTCATGATTAGTCACAAAATCATAAGTATATAACCATTTCATTGTTAAAGGTTATTAGAATAAAACAAAGGTAATAAATGTAACTTAGCTTAATTGATTTTATATTACAAAAAAATATACAATATTTAATGTACAACAAATAATACATGTCAAGGGCGTGCATTCCATAGAGGCACAGAGTCACTAATGTATGGAGTGCCTACCCTGGCGCCATATTTACACTCCCCTCACTGCACGCGGTAAGTGTTAGTTATCAACGAAGTTAAATTCATAACTATGGTTTTGTAAATACCTAGTTGCGAAAAAATCAGAAACTATTAAAAATAAAATAGGTAACACAGCAATTATAAATAACATTAGTTATTCCAGCTTGAATAGTGAAGTACTAATTACTGTTGCAATCGCGCCACGACTCACAAGATGAACTTATATAATCTAATAAACATTCTTCGGGCGGCCATCTTTGCAGCGAATGCAACTGCATCCTCTTTACGAAAGTGCATTCTGCACTAATGCCACTATAAATCCACATCGGAAATAGGATAGGGCTTCGTTTCCTATAGTTAACCTTTTCGTGTTTTAAATAAAGTTGTCGTATGTTTACATAATATGTTTATTTATCTATATGATTTATTTTCACTAGTTTATTAGAATATATTTGTTTAAAATTAATTATACCAAGGACCAATAAAATTATCAACAAATATTAAATACTAGCTTCTGCCCGGGACTTCGTCCGCGTGGAACTACTGGACCGATTTAAATGAAATTTGGTACAAAGAAAGTCTGGATCCTGAGAAAGGACATAGGCTACTTTTTAACCGACTTCAAAAAAGGAGGAGTTCCACGCGGACAAAGTCGCGGGCAGAAGCTAGTTAGAATATATTTGTTTAAAAATAACAACAAATCTCAAATATTTTTCGCAACAGCCGTTAGAAAATATCAATGCCCCTGGTAAAATGACAAACTACAATTCCTAACACTAGGTAAACGATCGACTGAGAAATTGTACAAGGCCCTCTATACCCTGTAAGTAAATGACATTCGATTAAAGCGACTACGAACGAAACGAATCGAGTAAATGAAATTGACATAAGCGAATGAAAACTAACTATATAACTTTTCGTTCATTAATTCCGAACAAAATGAATGCTAAATTATATGTCACTAGCGGTCCCGGCAGACGTCATCCTGCCCGTTCGAAATTCAAATTAGGTAACTTTAGTTAGACAACGTTTGTATGGGAAAAGAAAAGGGCTGTTTTTAGGGTTTTCCCGGCAATTATTCGACTTTTTCTCGCCGTAAGAACCATCCTTGGATTTCAACGAACATTTAAAAAAAAAATTGGCCAAATTGGTCCAGTAGTTTTAGCGTGAAAGCGTAACAGACAGACAGAGTTACTTTCGCATTTATAATATTAGTAAGGATAAGGATTATACAGTTTGCAACTACCGAATGGCACTTATCAAGTCCTTTACAAAAATTAACCACATGACTTGTCGTTCGCTTTTGACAATTCCATAATTTTTTCATGCCATCCTATTGCGTTGATAAATGTCACTAGCCCGCAACAATCGCTAGCATTACCTCACCTATCGACAACTACATAAGGTCTTCGACAACTAAATCAGATACCATTTCCACGTAGACTTTCACTGCACTCCCTCACCCCCATTACTCAAGCTTCTGTGTCATCCAGCATCCTCTATCAAAGGTCGATGCCGCAATGCACTCGAGTGTCACGCGTGCCGATGAACTGATAACAGTCAAGAAATGGTTAAAGGTTACGATTTTGTTTTAAAGATGGTTACAATAGGGCAGGAGATAGGGATCGTTACATTTGCCTTTTTGCATGACCCGTCCTTCATGGTAGAAAGGTGATTTGGTTTTGAACGTGTCTTTCTTTAATTTAAACACTTAGATGTTTAATCTATATCTATACTAATATTAAAAAGCTGAAGAGTTTGTTTGTTTGAATGCGCTAATCTCAGGAATGGTTCGAATTGAAAAAATCTTTTTTTCTTGGATAGACCTTTTATCGAGGAACACTTTAGGCTACATAACATCACGCTGCGACCAATAGGAGTGAAGAAACAGTTGAAAATGTGTAAAAAACGAGGAAAATAACTATTCCACGCGGACGAAGTCTCTAGCAGAAGCTAGTTTTTAAAAATGCTTTTAAGTGCAAATAAGTTACCATTATTTGCACTTAAAAGCATGTAAAAGCATTATATATCTGTAGTATATTATGTTATTCAATAAGTTCACATTATATTTTCTGTGTTCTTTAAATTTCTATATTATTATATGTATGCAGCCAATGTTTAGAAAAAGAACAATGACATTTTAATAAAAACAAAAGAAGTCATAATTAAGGAAAAAATATTGAGAGCAAAATAATAAACAATTGTTATGTGTGCTAACCTGCATTTTTCTATTTCAGTTCTAATTTTGGTGCGTGATAAGCGGTCTCCAACGGTCTTACGGGTGAGTTCAATTACATAATCTAATTAAAAAAAACTACAAGCCCCGAATGACTTAATACAACCAAACTCTAACTGGATTATAATAGTTATCTCAAACACTACGAATAAAACAAAACACGAAACGCAACACAGATTATGAGTAGCAAATTCACTTCTTACACGGTTCCCATGGTCCCATTGTCTCGTCTTATGTAAATAGCGACGATTAATGTTGCTGCTCCGTCGGTTGTGTAACACATTCGTAACCGATAATCAGTGAGATTTTGATAAGGAGGTAATTGGTGGATTAATTGGAATTCGATTGTGTGGTTTGGAAGAAAAAGACTTCTTCAAAGAAGAGTAAAGTCGTCTCAATACGCTCTGCCTGTATGTAGGTATACTTACTTCTCAGTTACATTGTCAAAAAATTAAAAATAGATCTGTAACATTTTTTTTTATCAACTAAGCATTTTACAACCTATTGGCTATTTAATAATAAATAGGTACTTAATGCAAATATATTTATTGTTTAAGCAAAAAAATATTTTAACAATCCTGTATTCATGATTTTAAATTTATATTTGTTATAATTATAAGGAAGGTAAAAATAAAAAATATAGAAGCCTATTAATTTGACTATGTTAATTGGATTACATAATTAAAAAAATTACCGAACATTTAGTCCAAATGTATCATTAATATATGTTTCAATGTTTAGAAATAATTGCTCTTTATAGATCAACAATTGCAAAACGTTAGTAATTGAATCAAATATCAACCAGTGTTAAAACTAGGTCCAGTCCATTTTAGTTCACTTCTAAATATCACGTTAATCGCGTCACTGAGTGAATAGATACACGTTTTTGATTCATTACCAAAACGAACTAATCACTCAGTAATTTCTAATGCCTTCGCGGTCATTACACATTGGAATGAAACAACTATTAACGGATTTAAATCGCGTATTTTATTTGCTGATGTTTCGGATTCTTTACAGTTTCTCAGGACTTTAGCGTTAAAATATTGCCAGCTCAATCGTGCTACGATTATGGAAACTGTAAAGAATCCGAAACGTCAGCAAATAAAATAAAATAATATACGCGAGTTATCCGTTAATAGATGTTTCATTCCAATAATCATTTAGAGTTTAGTGATTAAATGTGTTTTTTTTTTATAAAAATTTCATTTTCTCATTTAAAATATTACTACGAATCACATTGATTAGATTAATACACATGATAACTATAAATGACAAAAATAAGTCCTTCTTAAGTTAGAGTGGGAGATCATGACGTCACGTTATGGTACAGTTAATACAATAACGTGACGTCACCAGCCCCCACTTCCGAACTTTTGAACGATTATCTTCGTCATTTATTGTTCTATTAAGAAAAGACACAATATGTGTCCAATTTTTTTTATTATCTAACCTTAGCATTGCTTTTTTTTATATAAAAAATGTGAAATTAAAAGAAAATACTAACTATGCTTAGGCACTACCTCCTTTGTTCTATTACTGTGAATACTGTAATATTTTCTATTAAGTAACAATAGTATATTACGAACCTAGGCCAGTAAAATAAAAAATGTCTCAGATCATATGTAATTGTCGTCCGAGGCGAAGCCGAGGTTGACAAAAATGCGAACTGAGGCTTTTTTATTTTACTGGCCGAGGTCAGTATACTATTTTTCTGTTCGACGAAGCTTGAAAGCGGCAACTTCATTTAGCGCAGCGGCCACAACGTTGGCGCTTTCTGGCCGGAAGACAGAAAAAATTATATTACTTTAGTTTATTACCAACATCACTCATATTATGGATTATTTTTAAAAATATTTTCCATAAACGACCTCTTCTTGTACCTTTAAGTTCCTAAATTCTAACGACCCTTTTGTTTCCATAAACAAAACCCTTTCATGAATTCTGTCATCAACACAAAGTATAATTTCACGATAGCATCACGCCGATAGACAATGACGGTACTTACGGCGATTGTCCGTCCTTATGTATATGTGTATGTATGTGTGCATGTATGTATGTATGCATGGCAGTTGTTGCCGAAAGCTAAAAGTTCAAGGACGTGTAACGGTTAATAATCTTGTATGAGTAGCGTTAGCAGTGTTATTGCTTAATATTTAGGTTTGGTCTTAAATCATTTTGAAAATATTCTGCAAACCAGGTAAATTAGGTGGTTTATGTTTTTCTCTTATATTATTCTCTATATCCTACTACTATTATAAAGGCGAAAGTTTGTAAGTATGGATGTATGGATGTATTATAATTATATTAATACGAGCGATTAAAAAAAATAAGTAAATAAACAGTAGAAAACCATTAATTGAAGTTTGCAGAAAATCATTTAGTAGAATTTAAGATGGTGCCAGAATTTGGTCACAAAACTTTTTTCCGTATAGGTAGTTATATTTACGAAAAAAAGTTTTGTTAAATGTCTAAAATAAATGTCAAGAAAAATATAATATAAAATATATTTTCCGTCCTCCGGCCAGAAAGCGCCAACTTTGTGGCCGCTGCGCAAAATGAAATTTCCGCTTTCTGGCTTCGTGGAACAGAAAAATAGTATACTGACCTCGGCAATTTCATTTAGCGCAGCGGCCAGAAAGTTAGCGCTTTCCGGCCGGAGGACAGAAAATTATATTACTTTAGGTACCTATATAAGCTGTTTCTTAATAATGATATATATATTTCAGTAGGTACTCCACATTTTATTACTCAGCTTTTTAATCATATGTATTTTATGACCAATATATTTCTTATTTTACTGACGCTGCTACAAGCGGCAGTGAACCAATTCAGAGCAAAGTGTAACGCAAAGGCCATCTTCCCAGTAGTGAAGTAACGTCATGCAAATACCTGCTCTAATTTGAAGCCTCATCTACCTGATGACCGCGCGTGAAATGTGAATTGAGCGCAGGCTTTTAAGAGTTAGTACCTACCTAATCTCTTGCGATACACGAGCTTGGATGAGGACTGGCTAAAGAAAACGACCATGAATGAGATAACTAAAAATTGCTGGCATTTTTTTTTCTCAACTCCTCAAAAGTTGGGGAGTGGAGACTCGTGACGTCACGTTGTGCTATAACGTAACGCCACGGGCCTTAAATCCCGAATTTTAGCAGTACGTATTTTTGTATTTTTTTTGTTTGAGTAAAGAAAATATACGAGTCCAATTTTTTTGGTAATCCACTTTATGGACAAAAAAACGATAATATATTAGACTACCACCAAAACCTTATAAATTTAACTGTAAATATGCGAATAACAACTGTTACGAATTAACACGCATTTATAAATATTATTGATTTAATGTTGACGTTCTGAGAACTATTCTTGTATACGGAAACTGAAGTTTAATATACCCGAGTTGCATAGATCATAGTTATATTCGAATGTGTGATAGCGAAGGCATTAGAAAGTATTACGTAGCAAATAGATAACTAATACCTACTTCATACAACTAAACACTTTATAAGGTTCTATTTACAATTGCATTCCTTTCCAAAGCTCATTAGCTTGTTCAAAATTTCAAAATGATCGTGACAAATGCTTTAGCTCCGTAAATTTACGAACAGACTTTGAATTGCATTTGCTGATTGACCTCTTTTCGAGTAATAAAACTGTATCGACTGATGTGTATCGAATGTCGTGCGCACACGCACCGATCACAGATTCTCACAGTCCGTTGCAGTTCGGCATCGGATCGCGCACCCTTGACATTCACTGCACTGCCGGTCTTACGGCCGATGCACTCACTGACATATTGTTTTGGTTGACAGGAAAAAAACACATTGATGTAACTCACTTTTAACGTCCTGTTCAACCGGTTGCGAATGTTTCAGTCGACTGCCGGCTCGTTGAATGTAGTTGACATCACATTATTTAATTGCTGTGAGTTTTTTGACTGGTTATCGCGTTATGTTTCGAAGCAAAATGGCGAGCAGTTGAACCTTTGTCTATTACAGTCATTTGAATCTTCATACAGCTGTTGGTATTAAATTTATAAATTTATACTGTCATCGAAATTAAATAAAATACTCATGATCATAACATACGTGGAACATGGTAACAATTAGGTAAACATTCTAGACTAAGTATTGTAATTGTATTTGTTGGATGTATATTGCTTCGTAAATTAAGACCCCTTTTTACATAGTATTCAAATATGAACCTGTAATCAATACGCAGTAGTGCTACGAGTTGATTCGATCCTGTGGGTATTTGCCGCGTTGTAGCGCAAAGCTTTTTCGTAGAACTCGGCTTCCAGGCCTACGAACCTGTAGGTGTAACAATCAAGGAATATTTTCGGTAACCTCTCCTTTGCAATGAAGTTTGTCAATTTCCAACTTCATTGTGTACAATCGAAAGCGAGGTCCCACTCGTGTTATTATTGTTTGAACGCGTTTTGTTTTCCGATAATATCGTAACACAGTTATCGCCGGATCGTCCCAGTTCCACCGACAATGAGTCTCACGCATATAATCGCTTATATAACTTCTGTGAATGGATTAACCGCACGTATTAGTATGTACTTGTGTTACATTAATGGGAATCTATTTGATAGACATTTCTATTAGGTAGTCTAGAAAATTGTAGATTATCTTAGTTCTCGTCAGTGATGAATTCTAATATTGCTTTTTTTCTTGGAGAATTGGGTCGGTTGTATTTTTCTTAATACGTTAAGGTCTAGGTTTTAGCCTAATAATTCTGGCCAATATTTAATACGCCTTTGGAACCGATGAGTGAGTTTAAAAGTGTGATAATTTATAAGTATAAGTACCTACCTATATAAAAATAAATAGCTGTTATTTGGTCTCGCAAGAACTACAGAATGCTTGAACGAGCTTTAACGGATGAGAAAAATTAAGAAGAAAATTATTTGTTCCATAAAACGCGGTACACGCCGGGTCAGCTAATATGAAATAATTTCTTTCAAAATGGGAGTCTGAAAACACATTATTTTATAAAATTACATACTCTCCAAATTTTAAATTAGACGGACTACGGAGTTAATCAGTAAACAATTCCAAACTAAAATTGCCGACCCCCTTGTTTCTGAAATTACCTACGAAATGTCAATATTATATCACTGTGAAATTGCTAACCTGTAATCAAATTGATTATTTCTAAAACAGACAACCAAATGTGGGTCATTAAAAGGACAGTATGACATTGAAGGATAGTTCATAGATAAGAAGGATAATTCGAGTGCCGTGAGAAGCATTGCTTGACATTTCGAACGTAAAAACCACTCGCGTTAGTCATCTAATAGCATTCATAATATTGCATATGTAATTTATTCAATTGCTTATATTACCTGTACTTTGAACATAGTACTTATAAATCGCACGCGACTTCTTGGGGTTACTTTGAGGTGAGGTGATGAGTGTGTCTGTGTGAGTGTGAGTTTTGTGACACTACCAACGATACGACTTGACGTAAACTTTACATTTTGTATGAGGAATGAACATTTCAGTTACTCGCCGCTAGTGGCGCTGCTTGTCCAATAAATCAATAGTAAGGTTCTGTCGCATTTAATATGTACAGCTTACATAGTATTGCGCCTGATATTATGATGATTAACTAATAGTGTTATTAAACAGTAAATTATTATTAAAGAGCAATATTTAAGTACCTATAAAATATACGTTTGTTTATGATTCCGTTTACGTACATCGCTCTTAAAATCTAAAGTTCATCGAACTTGTTATGTCATCTAGGACAAATCCTTTTCCTTCAGTGAAGCTCGGTGGTTCGAATCTCTTTCACGATGATTGAAATGATTATTTTCAATAAAATTAGTTATGTTGACCGTATTTAAAAAAAAATCGTTTACTCTTGCTATTAGGTATTTATAATCAACTAGCTTCTGCCCGCGACTTCGTCCGCGTGGAACTCCTTCTTTTTTGCAGTCGGTTAAAAAGTAGCCTATGTCCTTTCTCAGGCTCCAGACTTTCTTTGTACCAAATTTCATTAAAATCGGTACAGTAGTTTTAGCGTGAAAGCGTAACAGACAGACAGACAGAGTTACTATCGCATTTATAATATTAGTAAGGATTGCGTGTAACTCGTTTATATATATATTATCTCACATAGATATTTAACTGAAACCAAAAATATATAAAAAAAGACTAATATGTAATATCCTTCAAGTAAAATAAAGCACCTTGACATGTAATAAGGTATCAATAGAAATTGCAACACTGCGGCCTTTATAATAAAATGCATTCTTGTATAATTACATATAATGACGTTTTAAAATGTTGACGTTGTTTTGCGGTCAAGATTACCTATTTAGAAATGGCATTGCTTTGCTTCTATTCGTAAGTAGATCTACAAGGGCACGGCATTTTAATAACGGAAATGATTAACGTGGGAAAATATTAAGCACTAGCTTCTGCCCGCGACTTCGTCCGCGTGGAACTCCTCCTTTTTTGCAGTCGGTTAAAAAGTAGCCTATGTCCTTTCTCAGGCCCCAGACTATCTTTGTACCAAATTTCATTTAAATCGGTTCAGTAGTTTTAGCGTGAAAGCGTAACAGACAGACAGACAGACAGAGTTACTTTCGCATTTATAATATTAGTAAGGATTAGTAGGGATTTTCATATGATAATCATCATAACAATCGAATGTTTCCTCCAGGGACTTCCATAGTGATTGGTCCTGCGCCGCCAGCCTCCTCATTCCAGTAACTTATACCAAGTCTTCGGAGAACCTTAAAGAGGTTTCAATGCACGAGTAGGTTACTCGACGTCTTAGGATCCGTGGTCGCTACACTACCACCTTCTTGTATTTGAAAATTATAATTTCTTTACAGCCAGGAGTCAATGAAAAACACGATGTGCAAAGTAATATAAAAATATAAATAGCACTGTTTTTTTTATATGTGTGTGTGTACCTAATTATATAAAAATACAATAGAATGGGCTATTAGTCAAAATTATCTATTATGACGTAGGTAGGTAATTAAAAAAATACGTAGGTGTTCATTGTGGTTGCATATTTCTTTTATCACATTTGGTTCAGTTCAAATAACAATAACATTAAAATTCCGAAATGTAAACACTAACATTCCTAGAACTTATATAACTAATACATAATATATATTGTTCTGTCTGTCGGAATGTCTTTTCAGAAACTATTGTCAAGCAGTTCCTAGTTAGGGGTGAAAGTTTAAATATTTGAAAAGCTAACATTTGAAGCTGATGTTTTATTATCTGCAATAGATTAAGTTAACGAGTCCTTTCTCTACAATTAGTTTTAAGTTACAGTCAAAAAATACTTATAGGTAATAAAGCTTTTAACTTATAAATCATAGTACCTATGTGATTAACGGTGTAATGTAATAATTTCTGATGCCTTCGCGGTTATTACACATTGGAATGAAACAACTATTAACGGATTTAACTCGAGTATTTTTATTTTATTCGCTGACGTTTCGGATTCTTTACAGTTTCCATAATCGTAGCACGACTGAGCTGACAATAGTCTAACGCTAACCTTTAATACGCTAGTTAAATCCGTTAATAGTTGTTTCATTTTAACGGTGTAATGGTTTAACTATTACGGATCTAAGAAACCTCATTTACCTTATTTAGAGATTAACAATGAAACTATATAGTTCACATCCAGTGAATCAGATCCGATAGACATCAATGTTCTTCATTAATTTTTAATCACAAACATTTAAATGTCGAACTCGTGTCGGCAAGATGGCGGATGTCAAGGACTCGCCGTTTGTGCGTGCAATGATGCGCCGGCGCATGGTACGTAATTGAATTAGATCTGTGGCATTTGTGGTGTAAAGAGGACCTGAAAAGTTGGCTGGATAAATAAAGATTAATATAGTTTATCTATTTTATTTTATGAATAGTTAATTGCTATTTAATAACTACTCTAATTTTACTAGTAGATTCACGTTATAGTGGTAGGTACTTTTGACTAACCACATCGTTTTCTAAGGGTAATTTAAAAAGTGATTACAAATGTTTTGATAAGCTTTTTTAAAAACTATACACTATGTCCTAAACGTGAAGTTCTTAATTTCTATTTTTTATAAAAAAAAATGTACTTACTATCAAGAAAACATTGTGCCTACATTCAAAGTTATGACAAACACACATTTTAGGATCATCACAAGTGAACAATTAGAAATTATATCAGAATGTACGATTATCGAAATGAAGTACTTAAATCATTACAGATTGTCATCATCTCATTACACGCTGGACAAGTAGCAATTTAGAAAAAAAAGAAAGTACTTGACAATTATGACATCAGTAATAACCGCGCAGTGATCTGATAATAGAGCATGATTGCAGATATCATGCCCCGCGCGGAGACACGACCCAATCCATAGAATCACTGGATGAGGCACACAATGAGAATACGATGTCTTAAGGTACGTTTACACGCTTGCCAAGGCTCGACAAGCGTCCACAAACACAAGCGTGTAAAGAGGCCGTTTGGCTTGGCTTGCGTGAACTTGCGGACGCTTGTATCCGATCCGGACTATCAACGGGCGTTTGCGGCAAGCGCTTGCGACGCTTGGGACTTATGAATGCTCGGCCTTGGCAAGCGTGTAAACGTACCTTTATATGCATGCGTGAAGAAGAAATATCCCAAAATAATGAGCAAGGATAAAAAATAAAGTGATACAACTGGTCGATTATAACGTTGCTCGGATTCGATGCACTGCATAATGCGTTATGTTGTTTTTATCAATATTTTGGTTTTTGTAAGGGTGAATTTTTAACGGTCTTACGTATAAATTTTTAGATAAGTATTGTAGACTGTCTATTTTTTTCTTCATACAAAATAAGCAAGTACGAAATAATGATTTAAATAATACAACTAGGATGATTTTCACCAGGTAAAAAAGAAAGATCACTTATGTATGTGCGTGAGTGTGTTTGTATTAAGTATGTGTAATCTCGGTAAGTTATTGACACTTGTGTATTTCTGTCATGTGTAAAACTAAATACAAATAAAACGCTTCTGCAGATAAAATAATATTAAAAAGAGTATAAGAGGTGCTTTCGGTACCTTGACCAGAAAACGACTAACTTTAACGATTTATACTTATTAGTCCAATTTGATCATGTATTTATCTATTACTGCCAGCTAAGATATTATACCATTTCTAGTGAATTATCTCATTGTGCCAGTGCGCTATGTATCGATAGTACGTCTGCAGTTATTAGCGGGTCACAAAGGAAAGAAAGTCATAACTGTCGGCGGAACCATCGCTCACGACCGACGCGCTACGGATCGGGCCCGCCCAGGCCACGGGCGGCCGCGGGGACGGGGGCGGGGGCGGTAGCGCCTCTGAAATTTACCGAACATATACGAAGCTCATCAAAATATAAAAATCATTTTAGTCTGATTGCTTGGTGTATTTTTATTTCGATTTTTTTTATGAATGATAATATTTACCTAAATCAAGATAAATTACAGAACAAAAAAAATGAGAATCCCAGTGGGGTCAACTCTTGTGTTGGTACAAATATCATTATAAATTAAATTGTAGTAGTATTGCCGGTAGGTCAAATGTGTGAAAGGGTTACCTTCTGTATAACCTTCTTCTATTAAAAACGATAAATTAATTATTTACTATAACACCAACATCTGATACGTGGGTAAGTGTTTTCATAGCTCTAAAGCTATGAAAAGAAACTTTGAAGTTTTCTCGAAAGCATAAGATTAGATTTATTTATTTCTCATTATTACATACATTATAATTACACATTATGTCATATTATATGCACTCATAGTGAGATCGTCAAAATTTTACATTATAAAATAAAATAAACAAACACATAACAAATAAAATTAAAACTCACGCTTCACTTAAAATTTTACATGCTAGCTAATCTACGTCGCGCAATTCACTTCAAAACCTCACTGAAAATAAAATCGCTAATCGCTTCCGCCGCCAACTTAGCCCCAAATATTCTAACATAGTATTGATGAGCTAGTTATTATCCTTTCGTTTGGAAAGCGTTGCGCAACTCAGTTTAGTTAAACGAACATCGCCATTAATGTCCGAACTGACATTTATTGCGATTTCTTTTGTTCCGCTCAGGGGGCCTAGACAAGTGCCCAACGTTCAACGTAAACGTTAAACGAAACGATTCAAAATGTATGGGATTTGACAGCCGCGAACGTTCGTGACGTCATCTCGTCCAAACGAGTAGAGAGGGGTTAGACAAAGTCCCACTTTTGAATTCGTTCAGACGCTGAACGCAAGAAAGCGTTTATGGCGATTGCAAATTCCCATACATGAGGTTAGCCAACAACCACTTTTGACAATCGTAAACGCCCACGAACGATCACCGTGAACGCCGAGCTGGCGTCCACTCGACCCTGGACGTAAACGATTCAAAATGGCGGGTCTTCGATCAGCTGTTGATAATACGGAGTAGATAATTTGCTTTGATGTAAAAAAAAATGTAAATAATTACACATTCCTAGGTTCAAATGATTTATTTATTTAGTATTTATTTATTATACTCTTTATATATTATTATCAATTAAAATAAAGTGACGTCTAAATAGTAAGGCACCTACCTATTAAGAATTGCACCTAGTGTTAGTTAGTAGACCTATATAAATTATTTTTACACATTTTCCACTGTTTCTTCGCTCTAATTGGTCGCAGCGTGATGTTATATAGCCTAAAGCCTACCTCGATAAATGGTCTAACCAACAAAAAAAGATTTTTTCAATTCGAACCAGTAGTTCCTGAGATTAGCGCGTTCAAACAAACTCTTTAGCTTTATAATATTAGTATAGATTTATTAATAGTAATTTATACCTACACACAATGAAATAGGTAGGTAGGTACCTTTACTTTTCATATAGTAGGTATATAATATAAAAGCTGCTTATAATTTCACATAAAAACATACTTACTTACTGACTGCAATAAAACTAAATACCTATAGGTATCAACATAATGTAAATTGTGTCCATAGGTTTAATTATGCTATTGATTGGTCTTTGCAGATTCTTCGTACCTTCTCTTATTTATTTTGGCGTTAGAGTCCTAGGTAACAAATAGCTGTAGGTACCTACCTTACTAGATTATTATTTTTATTTATATATATACTATCACAAATACCTACCTCCTTAGTACTTACCTAGTTCTAATGATTTAGTTAGAGATAACAGAAAAAAATCAACTTGCCTGGTTTAGTGGGTGGTAGCACATTGCGATACATAAATGAATAAAAAAAAACTTATTTTTCTAATAAGGATAGGCAGATCTATACTATTTCTCTTCACCTAAGTTCCTTTTGATTTATAAACTAACAGATTTGTGATAGCAATTAGTTTTATTATTTTCAATAATTGATGTGAATGCCAAATTAAAATTATAATATTTTATATCCCACGCCACACATGATACACATATTACTATTTTGTCATCAAGTCAAGTGGAGCTACAAAATACAAACTTATAATAATATACTTACAATAGGAAATAAATAGTTAATTAACAAGTTAGGCTATTGGGTAATTTGTACACACAAATATTATTTACCATGTGACTTATTTAGTTAACTACAGCCTATTGGCAAATATCTTTTAGAAATAAACAATTATTCATACAAAGACAAAAATTATTAAGTTACAAAATATTCTTTAAATAATCAATCCCATACTTACTTATATTTCCTTATCTCTTAAATACCATCAAGATTTATATAAATAATTAATTACTTAATGCCTAAAATAAAACAATTGGTACTTAGTAAAATATGAATGTATTTATAAGGTGAATGCAGTTTTTTAATAAGACCACGGCTGATGCAGATCTTTAATACAGAATCAAGATTTCATGAGGAGCAATACACAAAACATTATATGTAAGACAGACTTTGCATTGTGCTTAATATTTAGTGGAGGTATGTGATTGAAACCAGGACACATCATTGTCATCCCGAGGTGGCCAGCCCAATATATCTTGCACAACATGGTCAACATGACACTCAATGCTTATACACTTTTTCTCAGTCAGTGATATTCCTGCAGAAGAAAACAGCACAGATCAGATTTTGGTGTTATTGCCAACCGACAAAGGGCTACCTAATTATTGTACCTAAATAACCTGTACAAGTACCTACAGGTTATTAGGTACCTATTATGTATGTTAAAAAATAATAAAGGGCCATCTGGGTTCACAATTATATTTAGTACTATGTATTCATTATTTACTTGGTGATAGCTAATCAGATTTTACCTACTTTTTACCTACTTTTTTATATAACTTTTAATTTATTTATTTCTTATTTGGCTAATTAATTCTACTGTTTTATTGACTTATTTCTATACATAATTCAACTTATAACTAATAGATTTGGTGTCGCGAATAAGTAGGTAGTGTACTATGGTTGCAATAAAGAGAATAATAATAAGATTGTGATACCTTTATCATGCTACAAACCGACGTCACTCTATTAAAATAGAAGTCGAAGTTAACATAATTATCTTCTTAAGTAGGTGTAATGTATAACAAGGGTTATTATACATTATACTAAAATCACACTCGGGCATAGCTTTCAACTGGACCGTTGCGTCTGACTAATTACATCGTCAGTCACTGCCTAGAGAAACTCTCACTGCACAAGCACTTATCTTATAAAACTCTTCATTTGCCATTAATAAACTTATCATATTTATTATAAACACAGCATTAGCAGAAAAATAATCATCAATCAATATAATAATTCGTTCTGACAGTCAACATAAAAACGTTCAGAAATCAATCAAAGTACCAAATCATTCAAAAAAATTATCAAAACGCAATACTTTTATATTCATTCTAAAATATTATTAGCTTCATTTAATATAATTATATATATGTAAAGCATATATCATGTACTTATTTGAAGGATACTTTAGTAAGTGTTTTTCAAAAGAAACATCCGTTGTAAAATACTTATATACGACTAATTGCGCTAATCAAACTGATAGAACTGTGAAAATATTAATAGTAATAATTTTAGGTACATAAAAGTATTAGATGGAGCGTTTAAATTTAAAATAATTACGTAAATAACTTGTTATTTACCGCGTCGTAAAAATCTCTTTTAAAAGTGACGTCACCTTTCCATTTTGACATTTCAAAAATCGTAACCATAGACAATATTCAACTTTTTGGCGTTTATCGCGATCGACTGAGCGTTTATGGCGATTTTTGGATCCTGTCTAACCAAAGTTTGGCGTAAACGTTCCGGCGTTTGCAATTGTCGCCGGCAGAAAGCGTTTGACGTTCGGGCACTTGTCTAGGCCCCCAGCTCTTGCTGACTATTTATTACCGCGCGGTTCCCATAGCATTGATAGGGTTAATATTATGACGTAATGTTTCTATGTACGGTTGCTTATAACTTTTGATTATTTTTTGGAGACCAATTTCTTTTGTTATAATGATATCTGATATTAGTATCCTTAAGCGTTTATAGGAATATAAAGCTATACGTGTAATAATATAAAATTATAATTTGTAAATTATACTGCCGTACTGATCACAATTATACTTAATCTCTTCATCGCCGCCACTTATAACAATAGCATATAAACACCGATAGGTGTAGTCATTTATTGTGTAATAGTAAAATATATTATTTACTATACCAACTTCAATAAAGCAAATAACATAAATAAATGATTAAAGCACTTAAACAAAATTTCATAATATACAACTTTAATTAACTCCTCCTCTTATATATGTATTTTTTATCATCCATAAACTCTTGTATACAATAAAAAAGCTTTTCAGTCATCCGTTTCATTTTCTTTACCAATGCTTTATGAGCTGAGTTAATTTAGTTTAATATCGTTTTGTCAAAATACCTTCCTTAATTATTATAATTCACTTCGCTATATTATATTAAGTATTTACATAACATTGTTATTTATTACTGTAAAATCTTCAACCGCATCTTAAACACGCATTGCATATTAAATTGATATCATCACTGAACAAAGGTTCCAGACTCAATAAAGCCATAAACAATACTTACAAAGTATTATAATTATTACATAATAATCACTATTCACCTCAAGCTATTAATTAAACTCTCTAAATCGTGCGGACCGCGGGGCAATAATTAATTATGTATACTTAACTAGCTTCTGCCCGCGACTTCGTCCGCGTGGAACTTCTCCTTTTTGCAGTCGGTTAAAAAGTAGCCTATGTTCTTTCTCAGGCTCCAGACTTTCTTTGTACCAGATTTCATTTAAATCGATCCAGTAGTTTTAGCGTGAAAGCGTAACAGACAGACAGACAGACAGAGTTACTTTCGCATTTATAATATTAGTAGGGATATTAAATTAAGTAGGTAGTTGTGGTAACGGTTCGGTTCTTAAAACACTTCTATATTGTCACTGCATTTCATCCCTACTAATATTACAAATGCGAAAGTAACTCTGTCTGTCTGTCTGTTACGCTTTCACGCTAAAACTACTGCACCGAATTAAATGAAATTTGCACAAAGAAAGTCTGGAGCCTGAGAAAGAACATAGGCTACTTTTTAACCGACTGCAAAAAAGGAGGAGTTCCACGCGGACGAAGTCGCGGGCAGAAGCTAGTTTTTAATACAATGGAAGTCGCCGCATGTCAAATCTCCGCTAGATGCGTCGTGTAGAATGAGGTCCAGCTGTCATGTTCTACCAATCAGAGACGAGCTGCTGGCCTGTGATTGGTAGCACGTGACAGCTAGACCTCATATTACACAATGCGCATCTAGTAGATTTTTGACTGACGACAGCTACGTAAAAAGTTAACGTATGTTAATAGGAATGGGAATCGGTTAAGGAGAACCTGGAGTAAGCTAAAGGAGGGGCAGGCACAAAAGATCCCAATGGGTCGAAGTGCATCCGAAAGGACCCCAACAATAAGATAAGATAACGTATGTTTGTTTATACGTGATTAACTGTATCGCCTGAACTACTGATGATTTTGATTTGAGCCAATCATTTCGTTCCTATGATTGACATAGCATTTGTGTAAAGGTTTTTTTTATAAGGAACCCTTTATTTGTGGTTGCCTTTATTGCATATCCTGGATAAATTAGTAAGGTGATTGATTCGGACTTCTAAAATAAATCTAAACAGTTTTTTACCACTTAATAAACAGCAGAGTTTCCCACACCAGGTACCTACTCTTATTGATAATAATATTAGATCCGAACTAAACTACTTACTTATATAAAATAAACGCGTTACAAACAATAATTGAACCTAATGATGTGTTCAAGGCGACTAAAAGTGGATCAATAATTTCCGCCTGGGAACCGAACCGGCGACCTTCCGATCGTTATCAGATTCACTAACGATGTTTAGTAGGAAAGCGAGGCCACGCGTGGGCTAGAGCTGGGAAGAGGTTTCGGTGAGATTTCTAGGTTGGTATATATTATAAGTACTTACTTCAGTAGTACCTATTACTATCTTTATGTAGTACGTACAGATTCTATTTCTCTGGCTAACTTCAAATTCGCACCCGAGCTTTGACGTAGTAGGTAGTCCTACATTTATTTAAAACGTTACAGAGTTAGTATAGGCCTAGACAAGGCCTATAGGCACCTGTGACATAGTCGAATATAGGTAAAATGTGGATATTTTAACAGGGATTTTTTATAAATTAAGACAAATGCAAGCGAAATATGTTTACGAACAAGAATATTATATTTTATGAATATTAATATTATTCCATACAAGAAACAAGGCGACTGAACGTTTTCAGCGTACCTATAGGTAAAGGGTATTGTTATCTTGTTTCATTGCCATTATTTTTCAACACCTAGGTAGGTAAACAACATTATGGCAACACTAAGTTACTTATTATTCTATTTGCGGCAATGCTATTTGTTTATTTTATAACCCATCTGATACATCCAACTGCGAGTGAGTAATAAATCTTCAAGCTCTAAAAAAACAAGAATCGTTAACAAGTGATAACGAGATAACGGCCATCACATCCTTCATTGCAATAAGTATACAATGAAAGGTCGTATTCTGCTCTCATTTCACGCCACGACCGATAGCATCTACACGCATCCCCGAGAGAGGTATTGTTGCTGGACAATTAGACCGTGTCGAATTAATTGGGTACCGAGAATCGGTGATGGGTAGGTTGTAACGCCGCTGGTGTTCGCGCTGAAAAATGGATTTTCAATACGACGCGGCGCCGGCAGACAATAAAAGACTATAATATTAATATAGGGACGTAACTTTAGATACAATTGATAAAGTAAGTACCTACTCATATTTACGTAATAAACAAATATAAAAAATGGGGTCCAAATGAGATGTTGTTATTATATTGAAAAAATTATACCTCATTCAGTTTATTCTCGATTCTTCTCAAGAGGTTTTTTTTTGCTGAATCGAAAAAGAATATTAATTTTAACGTTGACATTCACAAGTGCCTGTAAGAGCCTAGCCTGAATAAATGATTATTTGAGTTTGAGTTTGAGTTTGTGACGATGTACAAAATAGTAAAATAACTGATGCCATACACGATTGCTTCGGATAATAATTTGATCTTATTAAAATTCAACATTCCCGATTAAGATTGCATGGCGAGATAAGTTGCTCAGATTGCTAGCCAAAACTCTCATTCTCATTTTCATACTGTTTGGGGTGGAACACACAATATGCTGCGAATATGGCAACTGCAATGTTCTCTAAGCTTCGCTTCAGAATAAAAATTATCTACGCGAGTTCATACCGTTAAGTTATATTCCATTATAGAATATTTATTTCAAAATTTTCTATAACTACCTACTCATGTACCATGATACAAGAGTATGTTATTACCAATGACAATAAAATATCAAGATAATAATCAACAAGTTTGTTTTACTGTCACTTTCCTCGGTGTATAATTTCGCGTTACCGAGCGGCTCCGCATTGTGCCACTAATTGTAGGCTTGCTTTTATCGAGATGGCAAAATAAAGTGTAAGAGTGTGTGAACGCGGGTTATTAAAAATAGATGGCCTATTTATACGGCCGCAATTATAAATATGCCTTTCGATCGTGTATTTCGCGACCAATGCCATGGGATTGTGGTTTAGAGGTTACGCCACCTAAATCTATAGCAGTGTGTAATGTTATCGATATCATCACTAGTAGCTGTGAGCTATAATAATTGTTTAGAAGATGGTTACTTCATGGAAGCCATAAATATTCCTCAAGGATGATTCCACGGACGTTTCAATTGCGGGCAGATGCCGTGAATATTGAAGGGATAAACTAGGTACAATAAGATTTAAACTCTGTTAATTCTGACGATGTACATAATATGAGCACATATAGGTAGGTAGGTACATCGTTCCATCAAAACATGATTCTTGGCTGCTCATTCCCATTTCTTCAACATTTAGAACTAGTGCCTAATTGCAGAACGCCTTTGGAACCACTCTTAAATAGACAAAAGTTTATAGAAACATCAGTAAGTTTTTTTTTAATTTGACGATTTTTTTTATAAAATACCTACACCAAGTAACCAAAGTTCCATTGTTTATTAGTTGTATATAAATGTTAATAAAGTAAAATAAACTATGTTTCATTGAGTGCAGTATAACAATAACTGCCTATAAGAGTTGGATCAAGGCGCGGCGGCGCGGCGGCGCGGGCGCAGGTAAATAAATCAAACAGTTCGCACGCGCGTATCGCGATCTACAGATTATGTGATACGGATCTATCCCAATTTCTCTGTTCTATCGTGGCGCAAGATGTAAACGACAGCGAAGCTACCTTGTAGACTAGCGAACGACTAGCTTGTAGAAGTTTTTTTATTTTGTCTTGTTCTTTTTTACTGTTTATTGTTGTTAGTGTAAAGAACAAAGTGTCGCGTATACTTAGTGAAAAAAAATAGAAAATAATCTAGTTTAATATTTACGCTTAATTAATAAAAATATATTATAATTTCAAACTGTAATGGTTTTTCCCTAGCCCTATATAAATAACTACCTATAACTAACTATATCAATACCTAAAGATATTTCTATACATACCTAGTTAATCAAAATGGCCGAAATTAATGTGATCGTCTATTAACTACATAGGACCCAATACGTTGTGTATAAATACGTTGTGTTTTATGACGCAAATACAAATACTATCAAATAAAACAAAAGATATAAAATAAATAAAGTAAACACTCACGTGCCCGAAGAGAAGTCTTCTTAGCTGTTGAGAATAAAATTAATTAAACTAAAAAAATATAATACTTAATTAATATGTCCTGATTATATCTCCACCTCCTGCATTAAAAAAGGAAAAATACAACGACGAATCTGAAAACCCGAGCACAAGGGACCTGTTTGATATATAGACATTTAGTCTATAAATGGGGAAACCTAATTCGATTGGATTAAAAAATATATATAGGCCTCCCAGCACTCCTTATAGCCTATGCCATGATATTTAATCGTAATTAGCACTCGCCCGATTTAAATATCCCATCAAATCCATCGTTTTAGCGCCCTATAACCTAAAGGTCAAGATTGCATTCAAACCATCTCTTCATTCAGATCATCAACATAATATTTTCGTCACATAATGAACTCATTCTCATTTAGTCATAATATTGTTTAAATGTTATATAGATAATAGTCAGGTTATGAATAAAATTCATACATCCATGAAAATCACAGAAGCCCACGTGTTGGACCTATGAGAGTCGTGAATTCCCACAAGTACAATCGCCACCTTCTGAGAAATTCATATAAGTCAGATCCATAGAAATTGTGAGTTTCCAGGAATCTCTTCATATATATGCCAGTAAGACAGATTTGGTCCTGTAATATTTTAGTCCTTGTTTTTAAATTATTTGTATTATTGGACTTGGCATTATATGGTAATTGAAGCCGGTCTATAAACCTTAAGATAATGAAAGAAATTGCCAGTACTTCAATTGTACTCGCCCTGAAACGCCGAATTCGTCAGTCCCCCTAATACCCGCCCTGTAATATACAACATACACGCCACCGGCGATCGTAAGTGCATACCAGTAAAACTGACAGACGTATAGGTCTTACTGAACGATTCCAACGCCAGTAAAACTGACAAACATACAATCTTTTCTCTGAAACAACCCTCCCATTTCCAACGTTTATATCCTCTCCAATACAAGTTATCGTATAACTTGGAGATTGAAATATCAATAAATTCATTGATTATTGATATTAATAAATTATTTTATTTTAGTCATGTTCATTTTTATTTGTATTCTTTATGAACATTTTAGTCAGGATTATTTCCTGAAATTTCAAATCATTTTTTTATTTTTCATTTTTCAATACATCTTTGTAAAATACTCCATCATCAAAAAACAGATAGATTACTATTATTATTAGGTATAAATCTTTAAAATTTGCAACAACTGCAATATTCACATAAATGTTATACAAGTGATCGAAACTTGTATTATTTAATCAGCCATTAATCTGCAATATTCACATAAATGTTGTACAAGTGATCGAAACTTGTATTATTTAATCAGCCATTAATCTGCAATATTCACATAAATGTTGTACAAGTGATCGAAACTTGTATTATTTAATCAGCCATTAATCTGCAATATGCACATAAATGTTGTACAAGTGATCGAAACTTGTATTATGTAATAAATCATCAATCTTGTTTTATAAAAAATCGCAGAATGTAATATTCAAAATAACTAAGCACTAAGCCAGCATTTCTGGGTAGTGATAGAGATTAAAAATATTATGTTTAAGTGGTAGGTATTATTTCATGATAATAGATTGGTATAGTTAAATTCAGCACACTCATTTAGTAATTTTCTAACCTAGCTAAAATATTCTACCCAAAACAAATCACTCGAACTAACCGCAAATAACTGAAACAATGAAATCTAACAACAAAACTAGGTAAACCATTTACACAGCACAACGGAGTCTAAATCAAGAACCAGACATACCCTCCGATGATCAGCGTCACTCCTAGATAAAGAAATAAAGTTACTTGAAACAATATCTTAAATTAACACTTAAAGTTGATAAACTTAAAATTCTTATTTTATTTAACACTCGCGACGAAAACGCGGCCCCAACTCTAATTATAGTTCACTATTACTAACTTAATGAATACCTAAGCAAGTAGGTCAGTTCGACCCTTATGCGCACGCGTTGCTATTTTAGTATCGCTCAATCCCGACTGCCTCGACTATGGTTAAAATATTCCCTACCATATCCCCAAACCTTGCACCCCTCACTCCTCAGGTCTCAGGTCCACGGAACGTTCCCAGGTAATCAATTATCCATTTGTTTTAAAACAAGCATCACATGAACAATCATCTCATAGAATGCCGCATGGCGGTTCAAATGTCAAAGCGTTTCTTTATAATATTTGACTCGCATAACAATAATAATTGTACTAAAGCGGTACGTTAGTTGATTTTTTTATAAGAGGTACTTAATTATCAAAGGTGTCTTTGTATTAAAGTAAATAAGGTATATACTTTGTTACAAATTTAGATATATAGGTAGGTACATAAACATCATTCGTTACAAAACAAAGGAACGTGGTAACCTAGATGTGTTGGTTTGATTTTGATAGGATTTGACGAGACACTGCCTGACCTGTTTTTTTAGCATCGTCCTTCAATAACTACCATGATCTCGCGCTAAAGTCTTGTCTATCCTTTTTTGAATTCTAATTATTTTCTTAGCGTTTTAACTACATAAGTACCTACCTACTTGGTTTTGACCTGAAATTATATGTATTAAGCACACAAGTATTTGTGTGTCAGTGAATTTGACTACATTTTATAATAATGTTTATAAATGTGAATTAGTTATTTACCTGTGCCTTGTCCCACCCGCGACCCGCAACAGTGCAATTCTCACGCCGCTTTTTATTTATTTACTTGCTCTTCCTGATGCGTGTCTCTTGCAAATCGTCTGCTAGTAAATTGGTTTTTTATTCGTGTAAATTATAATGTTAAAGTTGATTGAATTTATAACTAGGTACGTAGATATTGGGACATTCCTTGTTACGATAGTTAAATTTAATCTATTTCTTTATTTACTAAGATTCTTAATTCAGTATTTTTTTGTTTATTAATCAAAACATATAGCTACTGTTATAAATATAAGAATAAAGAACCAATTCATTATATAAGTATTAGGGTGTTTACATACAATCAAAATTGCTTCAGTAGGTACTTCAAAAGCTATAATGCCACAGACAAACATACAAAAACACAGACACGTCAAACTTCTACCGCGCCTATTTAATGTTGTTAATTAAGAACAGACCTGGAGGTTCATAAATATAAAGAAAATGGTATATAGTAATAAATAGATGAGATGGGAATCACTAAATCAGGGCATTTTCCTCTTACAAGATACCATCAGTACTCAGAGGTGTTAAGTTTTTTGATCCTAACAAAGACTAGAATTAACGGTCTGTTACCAATAATAGTGCATTAAATTCCTCTCACGTATAAAACTTAGCTAATAAGGTTGTAAATCGCGCGGCGAGGTGCAGTTACTCACCGCACTCGCCGCTGCAGATGGTATCGTAACTGCACTCTCACTGCTCCACGCGTTGCTTAGTTTACCACCATCGCTAACAACTGAAGATCTTTTGTAGATGCCATAGTAAATGGAAATTGCAAAGAACTATAAGTATAATAACATAAAACGGCATTGACATGTGCGCGTTCTTCTAACTACAGGCAAGCCTTACGTGCTTCTCGAATAAAGCTACATATAGTATTAAACATGGTCGTTTCCCGCTGCCTATCGGATCTTAACTACGCAACGGATATTGATATATATATATATATACAGTTTTTTTTTAATACGTACTGTGATTCAAGAAGGTTTACATGTATTATACAAGCATAATTTAGTAGACAAACACGGATAACTACCCTGACGAAGCCATGGCGGGATGCTAGTCTATACTAATATTATAAAGAGGAAATGTTTGTTTGTTTATTTGAATTGAATAGGCTCCAGAACGGATGGACCATTACAAAAATTATTTCACTGTTGGGAAGCTACACTATTCCCGAGTGACATCTATACTAATCTATATCTATACTAATATTATAAAGAGGAAAGATTTGTAGTTTTGTATTTTTGTATGTTTGTAATGAATAGGCTCCGAAACTACTGGACGATTTCAAAAATTCTTTCACCTTTGGAAAGCTACATTATCCCCGAGTAACATAGGCTATATAATATCACGCTAGGTCTTATAGTTGCGGAGCAGTAACCGAAAATGTTTCAAAAACGGGGAAAAAGTATCGTTTCTGAGGCCTTAAAAAAATCTTAAGTCCCCCCGTGCGAAGCCGGGACGGGCCGCTAGTAGACTATAAAAAAAAAGATGATCCTTGCGAAGTAGGGGCGGACAGCTAGCTTAGCTTAGCTTATAATAAAATCAGTTACATAAAACCAGTGGCATGTATGAGATGAGTCGGCGACATGAGCGGCGAGGAGTCCGTGGCATGCCTGCGCGAGCGCTTACCTCGCGGTTGCGTGCCGCTGCGCCTGCGCCGTGCCGTCTGTAAACTATAAGAGATTGCCTATAGGTATATATAATAAGTAAGTATATAAAGAAAGTGAAAGAACAAAGACAAATTAATAACACTTTGATTTGTACATATTTTTTTTACTCAATTTCAATGATCAAATCCATACCAAATAACTTTTATGCCAACCTAAAACATGTGGGTGCTGTAATATCTTATTGAAGATCTACCATAATATTTTTCAAAACAGGGAATCTGGGCAAGGTGAGATCAATTCACTTGGTCAGTTTTCGTTCGCTTATGTCGATTCTACAATATATTTTTCATTCTTTTCGTTTGCGTTTGCAAGATGAGCATTTCTGTTTAGGAACAAACCGAGTTGATATCAGTAAATTACTGTCATTTTGTATCTTAACCAAGTCACGAACACAAGACGTGTTACGAAACAACGATGCAGATTATTTTTGACTCTAAAATAAAATTCGATTGTGTTACCTTTCATTTCGGACTGAATTAGATGACCACTCTTATTCAGACTTTAACACAAAGATTACGACACAATCTCACTGTAACCACCACCTGTTACATCATTTACCTATCAAAGATAAACTAAGTTAAATTATTTTTGAATCGAGGATATATTAGGCACAAGGTTCAAATTGAAATAAAAATAATTTGTTGTTTTTTTTTGCGTGAGAGAAGGAAATACTCACGCATACTGCCAGGAATTGTAGGAATCGTTAACAGAAGTCCTCGAAAGCGCTAATGGACTACACTTTGCGACCAACTGCTAGCCTATGATGAACTGTCGAGTCGACATTTTGTCGACATAATATTGTGAACGTAGTCGACAAGGAAAAGGATTGTCGTGACGATATTGTTTCGTTGTCGACATGAAGAAATAACAGACGTCGACTTGACAAGATTTCTCGTTGTCGGCAACTATCGATTTTTGACAGACCACCGCGAGAATAAGACGACATCGACATGACAAGATATGGACTGGACAATTCATCATAGACTTGCTGGTTTGTGAGGATGGGTAGGATAAAAGGCATTTGGGGATCAGTGAGTAAGATGAGTAAATGTTTAGTAGAGTATAGTTGTGTTGTAGGGTTTAGGAACTAGTGTTTCAAAGAATAAAAGGATTAAGGAATATATATTAGTACATATTTCCGCCGCGCGCTTGTAACCCACGATCACTTTCACCAGCGGGACATGCGACCGAGAAATCGATTCACTACTCATCTAATTGACTGGAGTGCCGTAATCCCGCGTAACACGGATACTTATAAGGCTACTGATTCATTTAATAGAACATACATGTGTATAACTAGAATGACCACATCGTTCTGATCTTAGTCGACTCGTCTCATGCCGCAGTTTTCAACACTTGAAAACCTTCTGAGATTTTTGTGAAATTTCAATAGCAATTGTACCTACTCTTTAAGTCAAACGCAAACTCAAACTCAAATAATCATTTATTCAGGCTAGGCTCATACAGGCACTTGTGAATGTCAACGTTAAAATTAATATTTTTTTTCGATTCAGCAAAAAAAAACCTCTTGAGAAGAATCGAGAAGAAACTCAATGAGGTATAATTTTTTCAATATAATAATATTACAATTTCAGTACATATCGTCTTTAATATAAGCCTAATGACGTCCATTGTTGATCCTTGTTGTGTAGGGCTCGATAAAGGATTACCAGCTAAGGGAGATGAATCGAATGGTTTCCAGTAACCTTCATCAAGTCGTTTCTGACGTGTACAATTCACAGAAGGGCCACAGTATTGCTTAGCATTTTTGAGTAGGTACGTACTTATTGCATAAATAATTTAGTAATTGCAAATATAGTCTGTTATCTGAGGAATGCAATGCGCAGCGTTATCAAGTTGCCGAAAAACCGGTTTATAAATGTGTCAACGAGTTATTGTCAGCCTTGATTGATTATCTTCACACGGTTTAGTTAATTTGCCTGCTATTTACCTTTTCTATAAAAGGATTTAACTAGTAACAATGAGTACCTAATTAGTGGCGTAATTAGGCATTTGTGTTTTTAGATATTGTTTTATTTGAATTAGGCAGATGTTTTGTTATTTTTAAAAACAATTATATTTTATAGATAGTTAAGTTAACATAAATTATGAAATAATAACTTAATTTAAGAATACAATAATGGAAAGAAGTTTATAATCCGTTTCTATTGTCGTTTCCGATTCTTTCACATAAACAGTAAGTAAATAGGTACCTAGTCATCGTAAAATACGTCGTTTGCGTAGAAATCCAAGCAAAAACTAAATAGCGTTTAACGATACGTAATTCTTAGTTCAGTTATTTTTTTTCAACTATAAAACTTACACGCACGTAACATGATACACACGTGCTGCGAGCAATATAATCGCGATTGTCTTCAATTCAATAGATTACTTCACTCATTCAAAACACATTACACGAGCGGTGCCGCGGCGGTGCGCGGGCGCCGCGAGCGAGTGAGATCGACTTCCTTCCACCAGTTTAGAGAGACATTAAGGTAGGCGGGCTGACCCCGGGCACCCCGGGTCAGGCTTTCCACTCAACCCAGGCTATTAGTGGAAATACTAGTTTGCAACTCGGAACTTCAAATGGGTACTTAATACAAGATATATAGGAAAGTATTAGAGAATTTGATGGATACTAAAATATTATTTAACAGAGTTGATATCGAAATTGAAAGTAACATATAGGCATTAATATAGGCAAGGAATTATGCTAACGTTTAGCTTTACAGTACTCATATTCGTAAGACACTAAGTTCGACGAAAACTGACCAAGTGACAGTAACTTGATTATATTCCACATTTTTAGATTCATTTATATGTCAATTAAAGCTAAAGTATAGTAATATGGTCGTGGGTTAATATGTAACATTTATTTAAAGTTGATTGAAATTTTATTATAAAATATATAATTATTTTTTTGAAAATTTACCACAAAGGACGCGTTAGAGCATATAAGATCACAAGTTAATAATATTATGTCTAAGTCTTGTATAGTACAAACATATATATATATATATATAAACCTATTTTTAATACCTAGATATTATTATGTGCAACAATCATTAATAGTTTACAACAATACAAACTTACAATACACCAATTTAAAGAAATACTTTGTTTACACACAAGCAGATAAATATTACAAGAGTAATAGCAATTTTATTCACAATATCAAGGTCACAGACAGACAAACAATAAGACTATAAATAACCACCTATTCTCAAATACGTCGAGAATAATGGAGTGTCGAAATACATTAATATCCGTTTTGCGAATAGCTTCCGAATCTTGTTAATAGTTCTAAATGTGTTGTTGACCTTATATCGCCATTCAGTGTGATAATACGGTAGGATGTGTTTTGTTAATGTTAATTATTCTTATAATTAATACAATCTCCGAGTGTTATTAAACGACGGTACCTGACTAGCGCTTCTAGACAAGTTGGTACCAACGATACTTAATACCAACCAGATGAAATTAATGTAAAACTGATCACGCGGTTCATCGTAGCTAAGTAGGTATTAGCGATTAGTACCTAATTGTCTAGGGCAGTGCTTCTTAACCTTTTTAGTTCCGATACCCATATGACCTAACTAGTGTCTCTTATTTTACCACTCCTCCCAACGAAGAACATGGCGCTAGTCGGCGCGGCGCTACGCTGTGCTCAGACTTGTCACTTTGAAATAACGTTTGAGACAACTACCAGCTGATTATTACTCCCGCGAAATACAAGCTTCACCCCGGCGGGGTAATTACCCCCAGGTTAAGAACCTAGGGTCTAGGTCCTATTTAATCGGAAACCATTTAAATGCATAAAGCTCTCTGTTGTCGCCTGCACCCTTCTTGATTTGGACTCTCAAATTTGCTTCCTTTAAAATACCTACGTGAGTTAGATCCGTTATAATTGTTTCATACCAATGTGTTACCGCGAAGGCATCACAAACTAAATCATCACCTCTTTATCGGTCAACTATAGGTACCTAAGTCCTAACCTACCTAGTCTAAAACTATTGAGATTAAGTACCTACCTTATAAGCCTTAAAGTTACATCTATTTAAATTCTAGAACATAAACAGTCTCCAGGCTGATACTTACCGTAGATTACCAAAATGTGCATTGAATTGAAAAGTAGTTTCACACCTTTACGCCTTCGTCTGATACAGTTGTCTAGATGGCCGAGCCGCGCACCGCACGCCGCCACAATGCAGTGCAGTTGCCAATACTGATTGTTTACTAATTGCCGTTGTGGTTTGCATCATGAGATGTTGGAAACGCTTTTCATCACAGTTTAGGTACTGTTGCTGTACTAAATAGTTGTTAAAATTACTATTAAAACATTATATTTAAAGCGACTTGGAAATATTTTAACACGTACTTTCATGTGTAATCATTTCGAAAGTATGAAATACGTATCTGAAACTTAGTAATGTTTCTAGGTTTAAAACTATAAAATTGATATTTTGCTTCTCGTAAACGTGATACAGTAATGTAATTTCTTCTCTTTAGTAGATATCGTATAACAAAGAAAACCGAATAAAGTTATTTTATTTTCACTACTGGCCAAAATGTCTTACCTATTTTAGAATGACGTAAATTACTGATGAGTATATCGTTTTAATTGTTATTGATATGTATTATTATTATTGACCTTATCATTATCCAGTGATAATGATAAGGTCAACCACGTGAAAAATATGGAGTAGAATGTAGATCTCGCGAGCAATATTTCTCAATACATATCAATAACAATTAAAACGATATACTCATCCGAAAATTCTCAAAACACTTAAGGGCCGGTATTGTTTCCGAGTCTTCATTAAACGGATGCCCTTGAAACATATTCATAGCGGAGAGTATTGTTGGATTGTTCGCTCGCTAATCGCGCTGGTTGCGCAAGCGCCGCCGGTGGCCCCTACTTACGAGATGACCAACTATGGCATTAACATTTTTCTGACTAACTTTCAAACAAACATAATATGTCATTACCGTACCCACGATTAACTACCAAATTACTTAGTTTGGGCGCTTGGACTTTAATATTCAATCACAATATCTATTCATACTAATAATCTTTTATCTGTCCCTATTCCATACACCTATTTTTGTTATTATTATTGAAATAATGTACACCAAGTCACAATTACGCTTATTAGTAAATCATATGGCCTATAGGTACCATCAAGTTAAAAATTCCGTTTTAAATTTAAATTAGATTCTAACCTTCAACTTTTCACTCTTAATTAAGTTTTGCGTTGCCCAACCTGTCACCGCCGTCACCCACAACATCGTCGTCATTACCGCGCGCACCTCGTCATTACCAGTGAAATGATTTAGCCCCAGCCCTGTGTTATTATCGCGTCGCTTGTCTGTCAGAATCAATCTGACGAAACATCGTGCTATGAAATATGTATCAGTTGAAAGTAAACTGTTTTATGCTAAAGTCGGGTTTTCGATGGCTCTCTGCGCTTTTGGTTTGCTAGCAATAGTGGTTTATTGATACTTCCTTGTTGTTTCCAATTATTATAACTATGTGAAGCTTTCGAAGAGAATGAAATATGTTCTTGCAATGCATTTGTATGGTCCTGGAGATTGTTAAATAGTCATGCCAATGTGATTTTTGAAAGATTGTTTGAAATCCTGATTTTAAACCATTATCCCCTTTTTCCTCTTACACTATTTGTACATACATACACAACGTTTCTTAAAGATTTGTAACATAATTTAATTTCAAAACATTGATTTTCCATTCATTTTTAAGCGTCATTACCTGCCCAAATAGCATTACGTCCTTGATTGTACTTCGACTTAATCTGCATTTTCACCTTGACTGTAGTTTACTATACCTACCTACTTGCCGAAGATCTAATATTTCCAAAATGAATGAAGTAAAATCTATTTCTTGCGTGTAAGTAGATATTCATGTATTTTAATTCGATGTCCATGGCATAAATGTACTATGATAAGTAGGTAACTTAGTGAACATTAAGCGCCCATATTATTGCCATAATTATATTATAAAATATTGCTTGATACTATTTTCGAATCATCATATTTATTTCCTAGTCTCGTAGTTCGAGTAATAATTAACAATCGGGTACTTAAAATGTTTTCATCCACATCTCATACAATCTAAGAAGTTCTGTCAATAATAACATAACTGTCCTGAATAGAAAATAATTGCAATGCATTAAATATTTGTAATATAAAGCTCGAGATTCTGACAACCATTATTCATTGTTCCCATGTGACACAATAAATTGTACAATAACAGAAATTTCATCGATGCTATCATAAAAATGTACCAAAAACTTATCTCAGTACACTCATCGCAATTATTCTACTTCAAAGCACCAATTTGTTAACATCGCCGACTAAAGTTCGACATGCAATCGCGCAACACCTACTATACAATAAAGACCAAAATTTTATTCAACCTGTCCTTCTCACACTTTAGTTGTGAGAGAGAGAACGTGTCAGGGCGATCTAAATTTCCAAATTATAGAACTGAACAGAACTAAGATCTGTATCATCTACTAGTCGGACAACGAATCGGGCGACGGGTCGGCTGTCAATTGACGCAAATAAGATGTTGCGCGTGCGCTTCTATGGGATTATAGTAAGTTTGGAGTGCATTGGATAAGCGGAGCGGGTTTTAGGAAAACACTCTAAGCCGCATGCATTTGTATTTATGATAAGTATTTTCGCCTTTGTAAAATTAAATGCGTTTGGTTATCTTTACCTCGTATAAAGAGTTTACATACGGTGTTCGTACTCTGGTGCATGTGCAACATCCTCAGCTCGCTGCTCTAATCCAAACTAAATTTCTTCAAACAATACTTAACTGAAGTTAGCTGTATAGAATGCTCACAAATCCAAAAGCCATATTTTTCGTAAACGAATGATGAAACAATAAGTAGTTAGTACATGAATAAAATAAAAAATATTTTTAAAAAAAAGCTTTTATTTAAATGCTCTAAAAAATAGATAATAAAATTTTGCTTTATAATTTAAACTATAAACTCAGAACCTCATTATACACAATTTATAATAAATGTTCATAAAACCTTGTCGCAAGGCTTAGGTACCTATAATTATTAAATTAAATTACAATGTTTGAAAATTTAAACTTAGCAGATCAAGTTACTGAGTTAAAGAGCTACTAGTTTGTTTATACCAATAAATCGCGTAACAAGCTTTTATGAACATATGTTAAATATTAGGTATGTTAAATTATACAATTTATATTTATTTATATAAACAAAAGCTTGTCGCAAAATCATTTTTTTTTAAAGTGCAACCTAATTTTAAAGCAAATGATAAGAAATCACTTAAGTCTTTTATACATAGGTAAGAATACTGTTATATCAAATCTTGCGACAAGCTTTTATTTATATAAATAAATATAAATTGTATAATTTAACATACCTAATATTTAAAATATGTTCATAAAAGCTTGTTACGCGATTTATTGGTAAGTATAAACAAACTAGTAGCTCTTTAACTCAGTAACTTGATCTGCTAAGTTTAAATTTTCAAACATTGTAATTTAATTTAATAATTATAGGTACCTAAGCCTTGCGACAAGGTTTTATGAACATTTATTATAAATTGTGTATAATGAGGTTCTGAGTTTATAGTTTAAATTATAAAGCAAAATTTTATTATCTATTTTTTAGAGCATTTAAATAAAAGCTTTTTTTTAAAAATATTTTTTATTTTATTTTATTTTTTACTTTTTAGTTATCGTTGGTTCGGTTTCTTAATCTATCCATCTCCTTTAATGCATCATTGTTGCAAGGTCGCTGGCCGGTTAATTTCGAACAGTCTAGTTCTTCAATAAGGAGACCTTCCAAAGATTTCACTCTACTTAAGGCTACGTATGCTTGACCAGCAGCAAAGAGCTTCGAACCTAAGTAAACAACGGCTCCATCATCAGATCCTGGTCACCATTATAATATCAAAGTACTCGTCAAGACGAATCAAAAGAGCCCAAACACGATGGGTTTGCGTTATATAGTCACGGAGTTCCTATGGCCACCTCCTGTCTCCATCATCAGACCCTGGTCACCATTATAATATCAAAGTACTCGTCAAGACGAATCAAATGAGCCCAAACACGATGGGTTTGCGTTGTATAGTCACGGAGTTCCTATGGCCACCTCCTGTCTCCATCATCAGACCCTGGTCACCATTATAATATCAAAGTACTGGTCAAGACAAATCAAATGAGCCTAAACTCGATGGGGTTGGCTCGTATAATCACGGAGTTCCTATGGCCACCTCCCGTCTCCATCATCAGATCAGCTCGATGGTACCATAATATTGCATTGTCACCTGATTCTACCATACATGTAAAATTTCAGCTAAATCGGTTGAGGGCAAGTGCCCTAAAATTAAGTTGCAAGATTCCACCCGAACAAACATCCATACATACATACATACATCGCAAGTTAAATAAAAGCTTTTAAATAATAATAATAATTTAAAAACTAAATATCCTTAATTTATTGGATTTTTATTGTTTTGTATTTTTTTAATGATTCCAATACTTAGAATAACTATAAATATTAGATTAACTATTTGGTGTTTTAACACAATCGCTACGCTCCATCAATACATCCAGCCCCGATGCGCGGGCGCAATGAAAAGGGAATGGCGTAATAGTTCTGCAAATGTTAGCTCTATTAGTTACTTATTTGTATTAAGTTACACAATTTACATTATTTTGTTTGTTCGTGGCAAAGTTCACGCGAACATAAAGAAAGGTTTGATCTTATTTCTGTATTTACGTAAAGAACTTTATAAAATGCTGACCAATTGTATTATATCAATGTTCATATTTTGCTGTTATTTAGATATAATGTTGTTAAAACTTGACTAGTTAAAGGTTGTTTAAAAATGTGTAGGTACTTACGTAACCTTATGTATAAATTACGGGGCTCCTTATATCCCTACTAATATTATAAATGCGAAAGTAACTCTGTCTGTCTGTCTGTCTGTTACGCTTTCACGCCAAAACTACTGGACCAATTTAAATGAAATTTGGTAGAAAGAATGCCTCGATCCTGAGAAAGAACATAGGCTACTTTTTAACCGACTGCAAAAAAGGAGGAGTTCTACGTGGACGAAGTCGCGGGCAGAAGCTAGTACTTAATTAAATACAGAAATTGACTTAAAATAATGAATACTAATTGAACACATCTTAAACTAAGCAGTTTATAGCTTTCACTATAAAATAATACAAAATGATTGTCTTCAAAAATCAAAACTAAAATCTCGATGCAATAAGGAAACGCACAAACAAACTAATCGTTACTTTCACTGTTTTTACAACATTCAATTATACCTCATGATTTTAATTTGATATTAAGAAACGCCATTTTGCATATTTACATACTGATTATGTAAAATTGTTATTTGTTGAAAATTTTTAGTGTTTTTTTAAAACTTTAAAGTACAATTAAATGTAATTGCCCTTAACGTATATAGGTACCTACTCTTTAGAGAAATGGGCAAGTCAATAATAATTTGTAATGGAATAAAACATGTATAATGATGGAAACTATAATTTTCGAAACATTATCATAAAATCAGTAGGTACACCAACACGAGTCAGATATTAAAGTAGGCTGTAACGTATATATGCTTTGTTTATTAGTTTACTTAAGTATATAGTAATCATAATACCTACGTAATATTTAATTAGGATGAATTTTTTGCAAATCCAAATTTTCTGTGCTATTCTCTGATCCAATCTTCTTAAACAACGGCATTGAAATACAACACGTCAACAACATAACATTTAGTAGGTGACGTTTAATCTCATTGTAAGTACATTCCCGGGTCGGGAGGTCAAAACAAAAGACTACCAACTCCAAATAAAATGTTATATCACAGCCTCCAGAGGCAAATTAGCCAATCATAACGAAGCACTACTATCGGTCCCGATCTCACAATCTCGGCCGATCTCGCTCGTGACTGTCGAGAGAGCTAATGCATGGGAAGCGAAACCAGGGTTGCACAAGCGATGCGCCTGGCTAGTAGGAAGTCACCTGTTGAAGATGACAAAACACAAAATATTTCAAATACTTACTGCATAAGAACATGCCTCGTTCCCTTAGGAGTAGATAGAAGCCTTCCACTTGCTATTATATTGAAAGCCTCTTAGATTTTCGTTAAATTTTGTCACGTGCTCGTCGATTTTAAAATTTTATATCTATGATATAACAATTAGTAAGTACCTATAGAATGTACAGATTGGAATAGAACAACTATAACTCGCTCATTTTATTTTACTGGCTGACGTATCGAATAAAATACGCGAGTTAAATCCGTTAATAGTTATTTCATTCCAATGAGTAATAACCACTAAGGTATCAGAACTTACTATCAATACAAACAGGTAATAAGTACCTAATTCATTATCTTCTACTAAGTAAGATAACCCTTACTTCTTACCTTCTTGCAATTCGTTTTTCTTGGCGGTCATTCAAGAGGCATAAACGATATGACAACCGTATTGCTCATGTTTCCCGAATGACCGCGTCGATATCAAATCGCTGCCTCTTCTACTCGGCGTTCACTTCCGTTTAGCATGTCGTTAACAGTAGCCATATCGGTGCTCGCCTCACTTGCGCCGGAGTTGAACTATGACACGTAATTGATCAGTGTTGTATAAAATCAATATATGATTACTTCTGTAGCCGGTGAGAATTGTTAAAAGAAATCATACTTTTATTGTATGAAGAATTTAGACTTAGAATGTTAAAGAACATGTTCACTGCCTGTTATTTTTTAAGTTGATTAATGGTTTGGACCCCTGACTACGAAATCGGAAGTTGCGGGTTCGAATCCCACTAGAGGCAGACCTCAGTCTTGGATATCCCTACTAATATTATAAATGCGAAAGTAACTCTGTCTGTCTGTCTGTCTGTCTGTCTGTTACGCTTTCACGCTAAAACTACTGGACCGATTTAAATGAAATTTGGTACAAAGAAAGTTTGGAGCCTGAGAAAGGACATAGGCTACTTTTTAACCGACTGCAAAGAAGGTGGAGCTCCACGCGGACGTAGTCGCGGGCAGAAGCTAGTACTTAATATGCAGATATGTTTATCGGTTGTCTAGTAAGTACCCATAGCACAAGCTTTGCATAATTCGGTGTGAATTTTCCAAAGAGATTTTTTTAAACACTTACTTAAAAAGTAAATCACAAATCCAGAATAGCTTTTTATATAACAGGTTTCTATATTCCTAGTCATAAAACAGTAACCTCTTGTCTAACTTTCATCCTGTAAAGTTATTAATATATTCCAATCAATAAGGTTCGAATGTCACAGAGAAAACATTCAGGAACACAAGTAATATTAATTGGCAAAGATGGCGGCAGGAAGCGGCCATGTTGTCGCACGACTTCCGGAGTTGCGCGTGCGCATATCATACGATTTATATTATGTTCGATTTTAGTATATCTTCTAAGACATTAATATTTTATTTAAATTTTAGAATATGCTTAGAATATCTCTAGCATAATTAGTGGAAGTATAAATATTAAAAAATACATTCTAGTACCAAACTAAGCAAAGCGAAGGTAAATAAATATATATACCTAAATACCATACGAGATTCAAATAAGGTTCGTGTTTACAATATAATTTTATTGTTTGTGTTTCGAGTAATTTTTGCATAAAGTTTTTATCTATTGATCTACAACGATGTCTCGGCCTCGTAGGCTAAACAATAGTTTTGTTTTTTTTTTTTCGAACTGAATACTGAAGCGCAGTTGGCCAGCTAATGGGCCTTTACTGCAAAACCGGACGGGTGGCGAGACTCCTGAAAGGAGACTCTTAAGCCTTTTGGGTTGGGTTTAGGGTTTTTAGCCCTGACCGACCCGAGGGCCCCCCAAGGTGGAAGTCGCACCTCGGCTCGGGCCGTCAGGAGGTGTGTTGACACGACTATTTTGTTGCAAGGGAACAGAAGGTCCCTGCGGATAAGTCCGACGCGCGCCGGGTGTATGGTAACAATAGTGTTTTTAGCTGCTAGTATTGTTATATTATGTATATATGTGCCTATTCCTATGAGTAGGCACATATAATATTTTTACCACTACAGCAAACTACATAATATAACAATACTTATATTGAGACCTATATAGGTACCTACTCATCGTACGGAAATCTATTTTATCCCACCCAGCAATGAAAAAATCCTGTTAGAAATTCGTTTAATTGGGATGTACAATTGAAATAAGGCTCCGTGTACAAGGAAGCATGCTCATATCGTGGATCGGCAGTCATGCCTGCGCCCGCGCCGGCGCCGCGGCTGCCGTCTCACGCGCCGTTTCACTCATCGCTTTTACCTCCTCACTCACGACTGTCGAACATGATTTAATACCTCGTAGGACCTGTTTCGCAATGCCTGAATAAGTCCCGAGTTAGAAAATTTATTTTCTCTACCAATATTTGGTTAAGTAAGGAATAAGCTAAGGATTTAACTTACGTATTTTGTTTTTATTTGCTGACGTTTCATTAACTTTTCAGTTTCCATATACTTACGTAGCTGACGGAGCTGACAATATTCTAACACTAAATTGACTTTATATTATGATTAAGTCCTGCCTACCTATCTTCGTATAGTAGGTACTACCTACCCATAGTACTAATACTAGGCGTCGCTTAGTTTGGAACTAGATCCATTGGAGTATCCAAATATATACCTATAGGTATTTTTATAGTCTCTTACATTTAATATTATATAAAGTAGCATTTTATATTGAACTTGATTTTTGTTTGTTGCAGATTATGCGACGGAAGTGGGGAGGCTTCGAGATGTCGCGAGCTCTGATGATATGCACATTACTGGCCATAAGTAAGTCACACACAAAATAACATTATGTTATATACAGATCAATAATTGTATATGTAATGTTCATCATCATCCTCAACAAAATTATTTTGACCGTAACCAACAAGTTCAAAAAACAACATTATGGTTTTGGTCTACACAGGTGCTTAGAATATCAATTTGCTTTTTGAAATACCAAGTTTCCAATTTAAAATAATTTACCACCTTCAAACCAAAATTATTATAACAAGAAAGTTGGCAAACTTATAGCAAACGTTGCGACACTAGATCATTAGATCTGTGGATCGTAGATCATTTATCTAGCTGGATCACAATAATTACGGATGATCCAGCGATCGTTTCAATATTTCTGGACCTATTGCTCTTGCGCATTTGTTATTTTAAAATAAGTAAACAAAATATGAGATGTTGTGTCGACGTTTGAAAATAATTTGCAACAGCATTTCTCAACAGCTGAAAATGAAAGGAGAAGCTAACGTAACTATCACCTGGTTATTATTGTAAGAAGTCAAAATAACCTAACCATCCGAACACGGTTTTTTTGATGAGCTCAAATAATCAAGTACCTATTAAGTACATATCGCATTTTCAATTAAAACTACATTATTATCTCCAAAGCTTATAATAATAGGAATGGTCCAATTGAAAAGCCCAACTTTAATAACAGTTTTCTTATCAGAATATTTTTTTTGACACCAATAAAAAAATACCTACATCAGGTAGACAGATAAATGGTTCGCATTACATTCTAAACCCCTCGCAGAGCTCGCTGTTCAATTTCATACTCGATTCTATCAGCTGACGTTATCTGACGTATCGGTAAATAAACCAGAACTAAGAAGTCTAGAAAGTAGAACTGCCAAACGGTAAGATCGCAAATCTAATAATTTCAGTAACAATACACGGACTGACAAACATACGGATCCATATTGACATGACCCCGCTCACCCCGGCGCGTGCGCCCAAAATATATCAGAAAGTAGCGTATGAGACTTGACGTCAGTTTAAAATTGCACCTTGTCGTGTTGCAATACAGTTTTAAATTGTCTGTAAATCTAATATCACATACATGCATGGGTGACTGCTGTGTTTTCGTGTGTTGTGAATGACACTTCTTATTTATTAGTTAGCGTCATAAGCAATAATGCGCTGTCATGATTTGTCAGGTCAGACACCTACAGATTCTAGGAAGGCGATATTTGAACGACAGCAATTTGTTGATAAATAGATATAATAAACGATTGGGCAACAAATTAGCCATTAGGTTTGTGAATACATAAAGGTCAGTTAATAACGGAATAAATAATTTTGATGAAAAGACGTTTGTGTAATTAGGTTTATAATGACGCGCATCTTGAAAAGGGCAAACCACTGAATTCACTGAGTGTGAAGAAATAGTTAAATTGCGATATTCCGACTAATTAAAAACTATAAGTATTGGTATAAAACAACAGTTAAATACGTTAACTTAACTCGCAAGTAGGTAATAAATATATTGATTTTATGCTGACATTTTGGCAGTTTCCACATTTGCAGATCATATTTTCCAGGGACTTTCTTAATTAAGGTGCCTATTACAGATATATTACCTATTGTAAGTAAATATTAAACCCATTTTTGTAGTATTTGTTTTCACGAATTTTTAAAACCACGTTTCGAGTGGTATATCCCATATGTACCCGTTTAGTAATAGGTACCTATATAATCTGTTATCCTATAAATATAACTTACCATAGAGTATGTTACATAATGACGTCACGTTACGCGGTACAATGGTGGTATTGTGCGGTCTGTGGTCGAGTTATGTGACGGCCGCTCGAGGAAGAACATTATAAAGCCTTATATATATTAATAATATACCGTAGGTACATTATTACGACCGATCATACCTGAAACAAAGAAATGCTACCGACTAGAGTCTAGTCAGTAGCATTTCGATAGGTGCTACATATTCTTTGTCTAGTCACTAGACAGAGAATACGTAGCGTAGCACCTACCTACTAAAGGACATAAATAGATTGAAAAGATTATAATGCATAGGCTGTACAGGTACCTACAGCATCAGTAGTAGCAAATGCAGTGGCCCAATAATAAAAAATCACATCTATGATAAGGTTTACTATAGAGTTGACACTTTGCAGTCTAGTTTCCGTTGACCTCCCTTTTCGTACACCTAATATTATTATGTTTAAGTGCCTAGGTCATAAATATACATAAACACACGGCTCACTTACACGCAAACGCCGCTTTCTCAAATGATTGACTTACGTCGTAGCTTCAAAAATATAATTAAAATACCCATCAGTACTCGATCTATCGGCCACGCTTATCATATCAAGATACTCTAATGTACCTTCTAATTGAACGTCAACAGAGACAATAGGCCGATGAAACTGCAGAGAAATTAATGAGCGACTTCTATATCCCGAGGGCTGGATGGGATTGTTTAATATTGACAAGATTGATTTTGTTAATTACAGATGTAGATTGGATTGTGTCAGATAGGGTCAATTTGACTTGACATAAAAGGGCATGGAGCCCTTTAGACTGGCCTAGTTGCATCAATATAACGTCAGGAAAAGTGATTTGTTAACAATTGATGTTTCTAATTAATTTTAGGATTATTTACTTTGAGGATTTTTTGTAACACATTTATAATGGGCCTCAAATATGTATGTACATGTATATTAGTATGTAAGAGCACACACGCACTATGAGAAGGTTTCTTAAACATCCGAATGTCAACATATGAATCCACTGAATAACTGCCGTGCATATAGCAACATAATATATATATATATATATATAGATAGGTACAGAAGTTAAGTTAAGCAAAGACAAATAATATAAAAAATATTAAAGTTAAATTGAATTTGCCTTGGAATTAAATAATTAAGACGGATTTAACTCCCGTATTTTATTATATTTGCTTATAATATTTCTAAAACTTTACATTACCCATATTCTAACACTCGTTTATTTATCCATATTTTTTATATAATTTAAACAACCACTCAGTATATTCTACCTAACGCATAAAAAGTTCGAACTATCTGAAAATCTGATGAATTATCACCTTGAACGATCTCATTGTAAACATAATACCTCGCTTGTTATTGATAGGTGCATAATGCCGATGCCCAAAGCGATTCAATTGTTTTGTTATCACGTCATTTGTACTGCATTAATGGGTTCCAAGCAGACATTTTGTTAACAAGGAGGTTGGCATTATCAGTTTAATTTATAAGTCGATGGAAGATTGTAACATAATCCTTGAAGATTATTTGCCAATACCAAGGAATAATAAAAAAAATAAGTACGACAGGTTAAATACAGTTCAAGAGGCGAAAGAGATTTACCAATATCAGGTAAAAAGTGGATTAGATAAGGGCCAATTTGATTCTAGTACAAGTTTTTATATTATTATTAATGTGCACATTTACCTACAACCTTACTTAAGTACCTATATATTTTTGGATTATAAAATTTCACTTTCATAGAGGTAGTAGTAGGTACCTACTATAAAACTCACATTAACTTTCGGTCGAATTAGGTATGGTTTTTTCCCATGTGCTTGATCTAAATACCAAATTCATGGTGTAGCTTCACAATCAACATTACAAACAACTTTCCTTCCACATTGGAATGAAACAACTATTAACGGATTTAACTCGCGTATTTTTATTTTATTTTATTTGCTGACGTTTCGGATTCTTTACAGTTTCCATAATCGTAGCATGACTGAGCTGACAAAAGTCTAACGCTAAAGTGATTTATACAGTTATGCAAACTACCTTATATTTAAATTACAAATTTTGAACCTACCCTATTCTGAATTATGAAATACTAATGTTACATTTTACGCGAAAAATTTTACTATTATACATTACAATTAAAACCTAATAGGGCGTTACTAGCGCTTCGGAAAGACCATCATTACTGAGAAGAAACGCCGCAAGAAACTCAGTAGAAAGTCGCTTTTTTAGGACACTTCTATATTTACAATGAAAAAAATATTGTGACAATTAAAATTAAAATTATACAAAACCAAAAATTCAAAAATTCAATTAAATTAAAAATGAAAACTAAGTCTATGCAGTCTTCTGTCCGCTTAGGATTTGATGAGGTGGACTACTGGATCCCCAAGCTGCTGGAACGGAGAAACCATCTTCCCTATTGAAATTCGGGTGTTTTTGAATTTCAATTGCCTCGCGAAGCATCCTAGGTAAGTAACGGACTTCCTTCTCAAGGACCTGGGCTTTATCAAATTGGATAGAGTGGTTGGGTTTATACATGAAATTTAAACACACACCAGACTTACGGAAACGGCGGTGTTTCACATCAGCTATGAGTTCATTCACACTAGTAGCAATACTTCTCTTTGTTTGACCTATATAAGAGACCACAATCACAGTCCAGCTTGTATACTCCTGCATCTTGTAAGGGGATGTTACATTTTACTGGTCTCAAAAGTTGAGAAATCTTCTTCAGCGGTTTAAAGTATGTTTTGATGGAAACACGCTTCAAGATCTTCTCAATCTTGTCTGTAACTCCTCTCACAAATGGCAATACGGCAGGCCTCCGCTCAACTGTAATTGCTTTTTCATGACGTCTGCGACGTTGGCGTGGTATCTCCAGCTTGTTGGCCTGTAGTACTTCTTTAACATGCTGGAGCTCCACAGCCAGGTGTTCATTGTCACAGATGCCACGTGCTCTCTGAAACAAAGATTTGCCCACGGTAGCTAGCTGACATGGATGGTGGTGTGAATCACCGTTAAGGTACCTATCTGTATGAGTTTTCTTTCGATACACTGTATGACCTAGGTGGTTATTGGGTTTTCTTTTCAATAAAACATCTAAGAAAGCTAAGGTATTATTATGTTCTAACTCCATTGTGAATTGTATTTTGCTATTAATGGAATTAAGATGGTTCAGAAAACAGAAACACTATCTTTAGGAAGAATGGTGAAAGTATCATCTACGTGCACCGCTTTACACATCTTCGGCACAGCCGGGGCCACAGGTAAAGCGCGCTCCTCGAAGTCCTCCATGAATATATCGGCGACTACGGGAGAGACAGGTGATCCCATTGCTATACCGTCGATTTGCATGTAGAACTCTCCATTCCACAAAAGATAGCCTGATGTCAAGCAATGTTCTAATAATTCTGCATATTCTAATGACAAGTTATGTTACCTTAACATCCTTAGAACAATTTCAATGCAGTCTCTGACAGGTATGCTTGTAAAAAGCGACTGAACATCAAAACTGACCATAGTTTCATTATTAGTGAGATGTAGGTCTTTAATCTCACTAACAAAATGGTAAGAATCCCGTACATATGCTTGTGTGTTTCCTCTAAGCGGAGCTAGCACTTTCGCCACATGTTGAGCCAGTCGGTAAGTTGGTGTATCGATCTGACAAACAATTGGTCGTAGTGGAACATCGGTCTTGTGTACCTTCGGTAAACCATACATTCTAGGTGGTTTAGGACAAGAAGGAATTAACATTTTCACATCAAGCTTCAATTTCTCGGAATATTTAGACACTAAGTTTGAAGTGGCCTTTAGTATTTTCGCGGTAGGGTCTTTATTTACCTTTCGATAAGTGTTTGTATCGGACAACAAAGTAGTGATTTTTTCATTGTAGCTTGACGCGTCCATAACCACGGTCGCATTTCCCTTGTCTGCACGGAGGACGACAATATCCGGATCTTCTCGCAAGTTCTTCAGTGCGATCTGTTCAGCACGAGAAATATTCGATTTTGGTAGCTTGTTCCGACGCAAGACTGACGATATATCTTGACGTATAGCCTCCGAATCTTCTTTCTTGATGCTGTTTTTTACCAGACAATCCTCAACGCTGCAGATTATTTCTTCGAAAGGAATACGACGCGGAGTCACAGCAAAATTCAATCCCTTGCTTAAAACTGCACTAGTAGGTTTATCTAAACTCTTTGTTGATAAATTGACAACCGATTTGACGTTTGACGTTTCGGTTGGTTGCGTTCCGTTTCTGCTACGTTTTGTTCTAAGTTTATTTAATTTATCAATTAATGCGTTTTTGTATTGTTGAAATTTGAACGCTGATCGTTTATTGATAATATTTAAACATCCAACAAAATCTGTACAGTTTAGATTTACCTTAAGATGTTCGGTTAATTCTTCTATTTGACCGTTGAATTGATGTATAGCGAATCTTTTGTTCTGTAGTAGTTTGCATAACAGTTTTTTACTGGCTTGTTGGAGAATGCGATCACTACCAAAAATATCATTTTTCGGTGTTATCTTCACGCACGTAGGAATAAGATTTTCGTTACGGCAAATCTTGAGAAATTTGAGAGCATTTACCGCACGTCCTTGCTTGATCTTGATTGACTCCAACCGCCGAATTGTATTGGCAATGTCCAGTCCGTACTGGTTAACATAATATTTCTGATGCCTTCGGTGGTTATTACACATTGGAATGAAACAACTATTAACGGATTTAACTCGCGTATTTTTATTTTATTTTATTTGCTGACGTTTCGGATTCTTTACAGTTTCCATAATCGTAGCATGACTGAGCTGACAAAAGTCTAACGCTAAAGTGATTTATACAGTTATGCAAACTACCTTATATTTAAATTACAAATTTTGAAAAACTACCCTATTCTGAATTATGAAATACTATTGTTACATTTTACGCAAAAAATTTTACTTTTATACATTACAATTAAAACCTAATAGGGGGCGTTACTAGCGCTTCGGAAAGACCATCATTACTGAGAAGAAACGCCGCAAGAAACTCAGTAGAAAGTCATTTTTTAGGACACTTATATATTTACAATTAAAAAATATTATGACATTAAAATTAAAATTATACAAAACCAAAAAATTCAAAAATTCAATTAAATTAAAAATGAAAACTAAGTCTATGCAGTCTTCTGTCCGCTTAGGATTTGATGAGGTGGACTACGTGATCCCCAGCTGCTGGAACGGAGAAACCATCTTCCCTATTGAAATTCGGGTGTTTTTGAATTTCAATTGCCTCGCGAAGCATCCTAGGTAAGTAACGGACTTCCTTCGCAAGGACCTGGGCTTTATCAAATTGGATAGAGTGGTTGGGTTTATCCATGACATGTTCACAGACTGCAGACTTCCGGAAACGGCGGTGTTTCACATCAGCTATGTGTTCCTTCACACGAGTAGCAATACTTCTCTTTGTTTGCCCTATATAAGAGAGACCACAATCACAGTCCAGCTTGTATACTCCTGCATCTTGTAAGGGGATGTTACATTTTACTGGTCTCAAAAGTTGAGAAATCTTCTTCAGCGGTTTAAAGTATGTTTTGATGGAAACACGCTTCAAGATCTTCTCAATCTTGTCTGTAACTCCTCTCACAAATGGCAATACGGCAGGCCTCCGCTCAACTGTAATTGCTTGTTGTCATGCTACGATTATGGAAACTGTAAAGAATCCGAAACGTCAGCAAATAAAATAAAATAAAAATACGCGAGTTAAATCCGTTAATAGTTGTTTCATTCCAATGTGTAATAACCGCGAAGGCATCAGAAATTAACTTTCCTTCCATTCATTCATACAAGCTCGATAGTTCATCAATGAAAACATTGCCTTCAATGGTCGTCAATTTGTCGACACATCGTTTGTTTAAGAACGATTATGATACAATGGAACGTAGGTAGATGTCATTTGTTTTTAGGTGTAAACATTCAGTGACCTACTCATTTGAATGTTACACGCACTAAAAGCAAATACCTACTGATGATGAACATGAAAGTAAATGAAAGTCATCTATGGTATATGGATAATGGTAGTAGGTAGGTACCTCGGTAAGTAGGTCTTAGTAAGTTTATAAAAGTTCACTTTGTAAGAGAACAATTATAGGTAATATAGGTATAATATTCTTTACATTTTTTTGTAAACTTTAAACACTTTAAACAACTTTAAACTTGGTTTATGTACCATTTACCAAATCTTAATTCTATCAAAACTCGCTTCCGGAACCTTCCTTAGGTATATTATGACCTATTTGTACTCGTAGCCCCAAATAACATAGGACTGGTTTCACTTATAGGAAAGAATCAGTACTTACAGGTACATCCAGTACCAATTCCGCTACCATCGCATGTTTCGAGTAATCCCACTTTAGTAAGTGTACCTATATAGCTATGCGCATTTCCCGTTACTATGCGTGTAATTAAGTATCAATTTCCCTATAAGTAGCACGATATGGAAAATTGTGTGTGTCGATAGTATGTACCTAGATAATTAAAAACTGTCTTTGTCATAGTATTAGATATGTATTTTATTAAATACCCCTAATAAAATACGTTGTATTCTGTATGTAATTAGAACCGTAAAAGCTATATAAACAAACATATCCACTACAAAGATTATGATTGTTAATGATTTCATTCTATTAATGAAGATAGACTGTTACCTTCAATATTCGTATAGAAAAACAGTTAATTCTAGGTAAGTATATAACAAATCATGCGCGAATGAAGTGTGGACATTAATCTACCCACCCATTAAAATAAAACAACTAAAACGGATTCAACCTCCGTGTTCCTGTTCCACTATCGTCAGCTCAGTGCGTGTTTCATCCAGTATAAATGTAACAAGCGCGAAAGCTTCAGAAATTATTAAAATTACCTACTTAGGTGCCTATGTTAGATACTCGTTATATATATCCTTTTATTACACGCTGGCGTGACAGTCACACCGCCCGGCGTGACCCATGACCCTGTCAGCAGGCTCCGACACAAAGCATAGAAAGCCGACAGGTCCTATTGTGGGTATAATTCATTATTTTGAACGATTAAATCAGCGCTTTGTTACGATTTGATCATTGTTGCGAACATTGCTTTGTTCCGGGTTGTAAATAGAAAGCTGATCACACCGGCCGATGCGATACCGAGTCACAGTATTAGCATATAGCTCTAAAAGCATTGCTTTAATGTAAGATCTTGTATCCAAACATACATCGATTAGAATTAAAAAGATAAACAAAAGGGTTCTAAGATGTAAGACTGCCCCGATTCTGCAGTGTGTCGGGTATGTTGCCGAGGCTCGAATCGCTAGCTTTCAGATTATTAAATATAGCGGTTCGCCCCGGCTTCGCACGGATCCCTTATTTTTTTCAAAATATTCTATAGCCTATGTTAGTCAGGGTGAACGTAGCTTCCCAACAGTGAAAGAATTATTAAAATCGGTCCAGTAGTTTTTGAGCCTATTCATTACAAACATACCAAAATAGGTACAAATCTTTCCTCTTTATAATATTAGTATAGAAGAAAGCGAATAACCTCGGTAGTGAAGGCATGGTATAGTTCTAAGTTTCCTAAATACCATACCAGGGCGAATAGACTGCCCCATTGTGAGGCACTGGGACTCGATCCATGCGAGGACTAGTAGGTACCTTACATTAGAAATAACAGAAGGTAGTACCTTCTGTTAGGGGCAGTCTATTCGCCCATAGATAACAATAAATCTCTATATATCTGCTATTTTGAACCTATTTTTAGACATTCTACACCACAATAAAAGTTATGTCATTAGGACGAGTAAGCCAAAAACAGCAGGAATTGCATAAGTGATAATTTCATACACAGACTTGCATTGCATTGTTACTATATCCGTTGTTCTTGGGATCATTCAACATCCTCTTTGAATGACTTGTCGTGATTTGAAAGTGACCATTTTGACCAGAGACCTAACCACATTCGCAAGGCCCTAACCTAACTTTCGCTGACCGTCCGCTTGTCACGCATCCTTTGTTTAACTGTCCGTTAGTTTGTCCGCATGTTATGTCTGACCATTTTAGTTCTGGTGTCTAAACTAAATAAGCTAAATTATTTAGGCATTGTCGTGGTAAGGGGAATGCAACTCAAATGTCTTTGAACTTCGTGGTTGAAGCTTTACGCTTAAGTATGGACAACTTGTTTCTACTGGTTTACCATCGCCTAACTTCCCTATATATGGATCTTACTTCTTAAAGTGTTGTGCGACAACGTAATAATATAAATAAATAAATATGTACCTCGATTTTGATACTTACCTACGTCTAAACATTTTATTTTCTTTTTTCAGTGGCCAGCACCTGCGATGGGGCGCGCCGAGTCTCTCAGCGACGAAAGGTACTTATAACATGTCTTTCTTCCAACATAAAGTACAACATATTCCATTCTCGCCACTCCTGAGTCTCGGTTGTTAGATTTTCTAATAGGTAAGTATATAAAACTTACTAAGCTGAACTACTTTCATTGTCATTTCCAGGACACCTCCCGCACGGCGGCTCTGCCGTCACCGGCGCCGAGCATGGAGACCCTGCAGGTGCTCGCGCAGGCCATGGGGGCGGCTGGCTTCGAGCACCACGCGGAGGGCAGGACCCTCGTCAAGCGGCTCATCCCTGCTGACAGCCAGCCTGACCTGGACTTGGTAGAACATCAAGGTTCTGATGATTCTAGTTCTGGTTTGTTCTTTTTCTATCTCTCTCTCTTCACCTTCATCTGTCATCGATTATTGGTAATTATACTAACTTTTTGTATTATGTTTAAATGTATCCTAATATAACTACGCCATAATATTCTATTTCTTTATTATCAATTAATATTTGTTTTTTTTTTTCATTAATTTTATTTACAATTTCTATTTCTATCCATATAGCCATAATTATGTACCTATGTGTAATACTACGACAAAGTCATGCAACCATAAAAACTGTTCATAATAACAATTATTTTATTATTGCATATATTAACAACTCCGACATCATTAGTAATTTTAAGAAGCAAAACTACTGTTGACCAAATATTATATACCTATTTAACAAAAAATCTTTATTTCAATAAATACCACAATATTATCAAAGCACAATATATGAATTAATTGACATTTACCAAGACCACTACCTGTTTGCTGTCATCATGGACTATAATACACATTGTACCTATACATTGTGAATAAACTAACACGCATCATGTTTACGCCTCCAGGCGTGATCGGCAAGGCGGGCGTGGACTTCCCGGCGTTCCCGAATATCCCCAACACCGGGTTCAACTGCAAGAGCGTGCCGACTGGGTACTACGCAGACTTGGAGACCGACTGCCAGGTATTCCCTTTTTATCTATTAAACGTTTTCCTTACCTTTTATTAAGACTAGACTAAATTACATTTGTATTTATATTTATTTTCAGGTATTCCACATTTGCGATACGTCTCGCAAGATCTCGTTCCTGTGCCCAAACGGAACCATCTTTAGCCAGTCGCACCTGATCTGTGACTGGTGGTTCAAGGTGGACTGCGCCTCGGCGCCCGCCCTCTACGAGTCCAGCGCCGAATACTACTCCAACGAACAGAAGAAGTCCCAGAAGATCACGCAGAGCTTGAGCAAGAACGTCGACTTGCAACAGATCGCCGATACAAACGTTCGAGCGGAATCTAGAAGGACATCCGTCAATGTTCCGAGTACCACGGAAAGGTTGCTGAGGCACAGACAAAGACTGCAAACAGATAATACCCCCAAACCAACCGCGAGGAGTTATCACGCATTGTTCGATGTAAGCCCAACGCAGAAGGTCGAGGCGACTACGATCTACGAAAAAAGAAGGAAGAACCTCGTCCAACTGATAGCTAATAACTTTGGAAATGTTGCTAGAACTACTTTGCCCACTTATACAGAATCATCGACATATAGAAACGATAATGCTGCCGGAGATTACAACAGTTTGAAGGAGATGCAAGTAGCGGCTGAGAGCGCCTCGTTCACTAATAATAAGAACAGGCAATACTTACAAGACTACAATAATAAGAATTATCGTCCGTACCCAGTTTATACACCGAATCTTTCAGCTAGAACTAGTAAAGCCAAAGGTAGCCCAACTCTAACTACTCTGTACGATTTCAGAGATAAAACTTTAAATCATGCTGCACCTGAGGTCACTATTACTACTAAACGTCCAACTCTGCTCCCATACACGAAGAGTTATGCGAACACTTACAGCGACAGACGCGAGCCATATACTAGACCTGGAATATCTTCCTTGAAAGAATTCCTCGATAGAGAAAGAAACAAGACTCAAGCAATAAGTACTACTGAAAAAATTGCTCAAGTAACGGATAGGAGTGACCAGTATAATCCTAATAATTTAGGACGTAAAGTGACAATTGAAACTAAAAATAGTTTCGAGTCCGTAACGAAGATACCGGAGACTACCAAGAGCCAGTACTACGGTGAAACGTCATCGCCTGACAGATTTGACTTTTATTCTAGCACCAACAACTTCAATCAAGTCACAACAGAGCCTTCTTATCAAGAGAGACGGGAAAGGCTAATGAGAAAACTGAACTTGGATACATTCAGGCCAACTGAACCGACGGCTCCGACAGCTAACACTGAAAAATATTACGGAGATTTGCCTAACAGACCAGGACTCGTTGTCCCTCCTTCGTTAACTCCTAAAACACTTCACACTTTGGCTATTTACTATGCCACGGCGTTGGATAATCTGTCAACTACGGCACCCCCTGAAGAGAACAATGAGACAAGCACGAGCACGACTTCTTCCTTTGCTGACTACGAAGTATTGGATGATGGGTTACCAGCACTATTCAGTCGTCATACAATCAATAAGTATAGCAAACTGTTTGGACATGGCATGGATAATTCGGAACTACTGGAAGAAATCAAACTTGACCCTAACGGCACATACAACGAATTGGCCGACGACCTCGCTGTACAACAGAGCCAAAATCCACTAGCTACATCCCCGCAAATCAGAGAGTTAGCACAAGTTTTCACCCACGCTCTATCCGCGTACTTACAAGACCCCATTCAATTTAGGAAAGTGCTTTCAGATATCAGACCCACTCAACCGTCTTTCGGTGATATGTTAACTACTGAAGAATCGTATAACACAGAGCCAACGACTACAATTAATGAAGAAGACGATGAAATTCTTGGATTCTCTGATGATAACAAAATTAGACCGCCTTTTACATCCTTAAGAGACGGCAAGGCTTTGAACTTAGCTACAGAATATCCAACAGTGAGTAACGAAGCAGCGACAACACCAACAATAAGTACAGAAGTAATTTCCACTACACCGCAACCAACGACCCCTAAAAGTCCATTCAGATGTTGCGGAAGAATTTCAGCGTCTTACACTTCCGCTTCTACCCCAATTGCTTCATCCACAACTCCGCTCCCCTTCACTAATACTGTGGCAGCAAATGTGAATACATTAGCCAATGACAACAACGAATTATCGTTAACTACTACGGAAGATAGCTACAGTGGTCTGCATAGGTATGGTGGCTTCCAGAACAACACCAATGATTCACCATATGGCAAAGATGTGCTTTCTACAAACGCTAAACCTTTGAATGAATACATTGAAGTTACCAACCTACCCACAGCTTGGGGAGTAGATGCATCCGACACTACTGAATTGCCTGTTACTAACGCCGACAACATCTTCGAAAGCAAGAAGATCAGAACATCAACAGTATTACCCGAGACAACGCCTGTTTATTTTACTGAAGACAGCAGCATTGAACTGGAAAACGAAGAGGAATTACAAAGAGCTCAAAGTCATTCATTTGTTACTCCACAAAGCAATAATCTGCGTCAAGGCAAACAAGTTAACTTCGAAGACACTAAAACGACAGTGAAGAAACCTTCGGAAGATTTAGAAGCACCAACAATATCCGACGTAATAACGACTACTTTCCAAACAACAACTACACCAAGCACCACAGTGAAAGTAGAAACAGAATCTGCAACCACGCTGTCTCCTTCTGTGTCCAGCATATTTACTTCTCCTGACAGTGAGAAATCGACTAATGAATTCGGATGGCCCACTACTTTTGATAACTGGCAAAGCACTGTAATAGACCCAATCACTTTGAACGATGGTTTGAGCCCTTCAGGTCTCGAACAAGGCGTATCACAACTCGCGAGTCAAACTAACGCTTGGGCTCAGAATACATTTACAACCCCCGTGCCAGAAACAAAAGCTACGGAGCAAGCGTATTCGTCATCTTCATATATTTTCGAACTAACCACTCCCGGAAATAAGAACGAGGAAAGATCGGGAAGGTTACTTAAAGACCCGACGTCAACGGAACCCGCTCAAGATCTAACTACCATTGCTGATACTGTAGTAGAAAAAGCGAAGGAAATTATGGGAGGAATGAACGCGACTACCACCGAGAAACTAATGAATGTAATGAAAAAGACCAAATCGAAAACTGTTAGAAGACTAATTTTACTTCTAGTACAAACATGTGATGACGATCATAACACCACCGCTGAAGCATCTAAGAAAGCGTTACTTGAAGCACTAATGGCGGTATCGCAAAAAGACATGGACGAAATAGCAAAAGAAGAAGGAATTACAGATATCCCTACTACAGCGGCAGATATCGAAGTCAAATCAACAAGCGATTTTAAAAGAACCGATAAAATTGCCGCGTTGGAAGAAATCAGACCGAAACAATTCGAGAGGAGAGGAAAAAGTATAAATTTAGACCCGAGTTATATCAACGCTTTATCAAGTCCGGCGCCCACGGAAGCAGTCAAAACAACTACTGAAATTGTTACAGAGACGACGCAGAGTCCTAGAACGACACCGGCGAGCCGTAGAGGTGTCAAAAAGTTCCTTGTAAGAACGACGCCCGTAGAACAAAAGACTACGAGGTCTACGACAGTCGACAGCCCCATAGCCGAAGCTAGGGTTGCCCCCAACGAGGAAGCGAAAACCCCCGCCGACACTAGGGCCTTAGAATTATTAAGATCGCTTTACACAATTGCCGCTAGATGGGGTTGATACGACCACGTTGTTAAGTTATTGAATTATAAAAAGTATATTTAGGGACGCTTTTGACTTTTTTCTTAAATTTATTGTAATTGGTGTACAGTCTGATTTTGTATATTATAAACGTCCCTAAATGTAATTGTAAAATATTGTGATTTTTGTAGATAGCTGTTTGGGGCTCAAATTTGGATGAAAAATCATCTATTTCCAGTGATAATGCAGTTCGAAATTATTATTGAAAATGGTGATTCGGTATACGTTGCGTTAGTTTGTAAAATTAGTTAACTTATTGCGTTGTGTTATTGAAATTATATAAATAGACTTATTTTTGTATTTCCTAACGCTATTTTCTCCGTTTTTCGAGGAGAGTAATCAACCTACTGAGTTACCTACTATATTGTATACTGTAGCAAATAGTAGTAAGATATTGTTACACTGCCAAGATTATACTGTAAAATACTCCTAAGTAGACTACTGTAGCTGTAATACTTGTTAAGAAACTTTTTATAATAAATTTTTATAAAATACCTCATGGTTTTATTTACAACCCTAAAAATATGTTATTATGCTGTTTAACTAAGAGGCCTTAAATCAGGAAACTAAGACTATTATACTATAAACCTAATCGGATAATGGCAAATCAAACTCCATCGCTCTATAAACGTCTTTATTTCCAGAACATTACGTCACTTTTTCTTATTAACGTACTTCTCTATGTCTTGTTCGGTGACCTTGTGGCCGGGTTTGAAGTAGCTCTTGAGCTTGCGCTTCTTCTTCATCATGAGCTTGGCGCCGGCCAGCGCGCCGCGCCGCTGCAGCGACTCGTACCGGTCGCGGAGAAGGTTCGCTGCAAAATGGACGTTATTGCATTACAATACCGTTACATTTTCATTAATAATCCATACTCATTTTTTTGCCAAAGACTAAATTTATGATACTTTTACACGCTTTGAATAGCTTAGCTTGTGTTTAAAAATTAGTTCACGAGTTCTTTGGTTTTCTTATAAAATATACATCTTATTTAAGACGAAAGGCATTCTAGGTTCGTATATATATTACAAGCATGATTTGAGTATTAATGCAAATTCGTGCATTAAAAAAATAATAAAGGACTAATTTACACCTTACTGTACAGTGATTAAGATCGTTTCAATAATATTATCCATTCTCTAGTCACAAAAAAAAATAACATGCATTACGCATCTGGCCGTATCAGAACTCTGTATAACAAGTACAATCGACTCACTGATAGGGTGAGCGCACCTCGGAGCGCTCCCCATTTTGTCCGGTGGAGCAGTAACGACCCCAGGGCCAACTGTAAATAAGTCACTACCATAAAAAAAAAAAAAGACTCACTGTTGGTAGTGACCATAGCGAGGTTGCCGGTGAGGACGGCGGGGTCGACGAACTCGGGCTGGTGCGCGGGCAGCTTGTGCTTGTTGAGCGCGGGCGCGGCGGCGGCGGCGGCTCGCTCGCGGCGCGCGGCTCGCGCAGAGCGCAGCGACGACTGGCGCCGCTCCGTGCTCTGGATCGACGACTCTAACTTGCGCAGCCTGAAAACATACAACTATAATGATTTCTGATGCCTTCACGGTCATTAAACATTGGAATGAAACGACTCACACAACGTTAACTATAATAATAAAGAAATCGCAGTAAGAAACCTTAGACTGCGGCACGACTTTGTCTAGATTTCATTTCTTTTTAGAGATAAACAAGCAGCTTCAGCTACTTGGCTAGTTTTTACAAAATGTTTTTGGTGGGATAGATGTTTCAATAGAGCGAAACGATTATAAACTGAATTATTATTAGATAACATAAAAAGCAATTACTATGGCGCAGTATTATTGCATCCATAGGGATTCTAGGAATTCTAGGTTAGTTGTCTGGTACCTAAATGAAAACACCGCATAAGCTCCTAATATTAGCCTAACTTAATATTTTTTGACTAAATTAGAAGAATTAAATTAAGTTTTTCTTGTCTTCTAAAACATCTGCAAATAATTTATAGTTTTATATCATATTGCAACATTGTAAAAATCACCCCTTACTTGTATAGATCGGTAATCTTCTTTTTATCGATCTTCTCCCGCTTAATCCTCTCCTTCTCCAGGAGCCTCTCCTTCTGTTTCCTTCTGGCCTTCTGGTCCTTCTTCTTATTCTTCACCGGCGGGTTGATAGCTTTGTACTCATCACCGCTCGCTTTTTCATCATCATCTTCTGTGGGCTTGTGGGGAACAGGCAGACCTGCGCTCATCTCTTCACGCCATGTGTTCTAAATTATAAGAGGGACATATTTAATACTAGCTTCTGCCCGCGACTTCGTCCGCGTGGAACTGCTCCTTTTTTGCAGTCGGTTAAAAAGTAGCCTATGTCCTTTCTCAGGCTCCAAACTTTCTTTGTACCAAATTTCATTTAAATCGGTCCAGTAGTTTTAGCGTGAAAGCGTAACAGACAGACAGACAGACAGACAGAGTTACTTTCGCATTTATAATATTAGTAAGGATAAGGATAGTAAGGATGTTGTTGGCTGTTGACTATCTCAAATTGCAAAGTAACAAGTAAAAAGTTAAGTTCACTTAGCAGTTAAACAAATTATTTGCTTTCTAAATCATATTTTACAGAAGATAACAGTTTTAGAAAGACTTTATTACTTTATGTGTATATGTGTATATATATTATATAGGTTATGTTTCATATCCCGCCAAAACTAAAAATGCAAATTTAAGTGGTGTATGACGATTGTTGGGGACAGTTTCAAAAACGATTTTATTTTCTGGAGAATTCACAAATAGCAATGTTGCAATAATAAGCTTCAAATGATTATCATGTAAATAAACTATGTATATTACTGACCTCTTTCTCCTTCTGCGTGACCTTGCTGAACATGCCCGTGGTGACGCGGTGCAGGTGTGTCTGCTTCTTAATCAGTTTCTGTTCGTGTTGCACCACCTGCTGCAGCAACTCTTGATGCTCCTGGAATGCAACACAATACAATACAAATATACTCAATAGTGGTCATCCTAATCATTGACACTACATAGTTGGGTAGATTATGATTATTTTTGTATTGACAATTGTGGGTACGTGTGAAATAAATGAGTTTTGCTTCTGATCTCAACTAAGTTGTATCTTTTATTTATTAATAAAAATTACAAAATTTTACAAATTCCAATCATATATCCATCAGTGACCAAACTAGGCTGAGCCTGTATCTTGGCCATCTGCGAGTGTGGTTCACATAACAAAAAAATATAAAAAAGAAATTAAATTAATTTAAAATTAAATTTATAACAATACTAATACTTTTACTTTATTGTGAATAGACTCTTAATAATTACATGATAAGCTGTTAAATACAATGGTTAGTGTCAAACTCACTAGCATAAATTGAACTGCTTTCAAACTAATCAAGTTACCAAAAGGTCTGCTGGCAATATGATTGATCCTTACCTTAAATGAGGGGTTGTAACTGACGCCCGGATGCGGCGGCTCCACAGCGGCCCGGGTCACCACAGTCTTGGACAGCGGTGGCTTGGACCGCAACCTCCGGTCCGGCAGGACATTGTGCAGCTGAGCCTCGGGGGATATGAAGTCGTCCACTAATGTTGTTGGAATGCCTTTAGCTTCTGGTACTGTAGAATTATTATACTATGTTTTAGTTTACAGCCCAGTTAAATAAGAGAATAAATAAAATTTGTTATCAATGTGCTTAGACAAATATTGTGTCAGGTTAGCAAAACAAAGATTTTGATATTGCTAATTATAAGTTTTTGTCAATTAATCACATTAAAATTACCAATAGCTACTTATTTATACTTACAATCTTGTCCCCAAAGGTCTAGGCCAAAATTTTTTGCACCCTGTTTAACTTTTCTCTTCTTGTCTAGTCCAATTTTTCTATTCTTTTTCGCCAGCTCTACTTTTTTCTCGTAAACTCCCTTTGCCACTCGACGCTTTTCCGTGAGCCTACTAAGAGCAGTTGGTTTGGTACCAGCTGGATTTACATGATTTCGTTTGGCATTGGGATCTTGTACCTATAATAATAAATATTATAATAATACTAAGAGTAGCAAGGTAAAAAATATTTTTTTCTGTTTATATATTGTCACCCATAATTATAATAATTGCCATATCACACTTTCACAAAATATAACAAACATCCCTATTTCTTACATACTTAATGCATAATAATGCATTCAGACAAAAAATAATGTAATTATTTACCGCAGAGCTGGGCAGCAAATGTTCGAAGCATTTAGGTAATTCCGAAAGCTTGGCTCTTTTCCGGAGTTTGGCTGACAGAGGCTTTTCCTCAACTACTTGATCACCCCCTGTGTCCACAACAAATAACTCTGCATCTGGTTTTAAGTCGAATTTACTGAAAGTGTGTGTAAAATTAAGATATAACACATAATTAAATAAAATTTAATAAATAACACAAAATGTTTGTTATAATCAAAATAAAACAATACTGTCCATAGCAAACTGAGAAGTGATGAAATTATCTGACTTCTCAACTGTTGACTGATATTACTTAGTTGGGTGACTGAAGTATTGGAGCAAAACATGTTTAATTAAACATGTTTTGTAAGCAATTAAACATGGTATATTAAATAAACTTTACAATAACCAGAACTATCAAACAAAGATCAAAGGTTTGTTTATACAGGACCCATAATAATATGCATAATACAAACAGTAAATAGACAAATAGTGGCCAAAATAACCTAACCAAAGTACATAAACATAACCTCACCCTAATCGTTCTTCTAGACGCTGATCTTCAAGGAACTCCTCCACATCGCGGATATCACTCTTCCTCCATCCTTTCTTGGTTTTTTTGGAGACATACTTCTTCTTCTTTACAACAGACATAATTATTTAATAACAACACACAAAAATCATGTGGTACGCGAAGTAATCGCGTTTTGAAAGAGGAATGACAAGTGACAACTCAACTCGCAGCATTGACAACTGACAGGTGACAGCTTATTCATATCGTCGTAGGGTCCGTAGTAAAGTAATTTCAAAATAATATATTTTTAAAACAAATTAAGGGAATTAATCAAACACCAACTAAATCAAATTCTCTTTTTATTAGAAGAATAGTAATTAATTTGTAACACAGAATATTACAAAGCTTTAGTGTTACTTTATATTGTATTACGAAATATAATTTGTGTAATGCATGTCATAGTTTGGAACTGTTTTATTTATGAACGTTCAAAAATCTACTTGGGTACAATGTTGTTTCGGGGCGTTTATAAAAAAAAACTATGTATTCAACTTCAACAGTTTATTATTCAAATAAAAAATCTTTCTCACTTAAAATTACTTAACAAAAGTATAAAGAACATGTAAATGGCATTAAAAAATAATGATAACTTAGATTGCACGTCTACTCTTCGCAGTCTTCTTCTTCTTCTTCCGCCTCTTCAGCTGGTTCCTCAGCAGGTGGGTCTGAAAGTTATAGTTTTTTGCTGATTTTAGGGTAATGCAGTAGGTATACCTGCATATATATATTATGTTTTATTTTAATACCTTACTCATTTCAAAATTATTTCTTTAAGTAGGTATGGTACCTTCCTATACTACCTACTAATACAGATGAGCATACTAAAGTTTCCGTAAGATCATCATTGCTAGGAATTTTTTAGCGGCATTTCTTATGAGCAATGATGGTCTTTCCGAAGCCCTAGTAGGCTCCTCTGAGTTCTTTGCATTTGTAAAATTGTTATTTTATGCGTAGAATGAATCATAAATACCTATTTCCAATTTTAAGACAGGATAGTTAGTAAGTACCTAGTTAAATTTTGTAATTCTTTAAAATGAGGTAGTTAGCATAAAAAATTGTTTCAGTAGGTATTAGACTATCGTCAGCTCAGTCGGCTACGAATAAGTATGGGAACTCTAAAGTTTTTGAAACACGTTGAATGCCGTTATGAAAGAAACTATTACTATAGTGAGTAGGTAGGTACCTATATTAAGTAGGTAGGCACTTTGGTACCTAAATAAAGTATCACGAATGGGCGATCATCAGCATAGTTAAACATACCTACAATTCTACTATTTTTAAAAAAAACCTACTTACCTACCTACATCTTCGTTACTGTCCATTTTTTTGTTTTATGGAGAGAATAAAATTCTAAAATAATACTTATTATTAATCATGTCAAATCTCGTGATAGGAATCTAGTTATTGGTTAGTAGGTACGTTTTACCATAAAAATTATAACGCAAAAGTTACCAGTTAGGCACGAGTACATACTTAGATAAAAGTATTTAAGTGGGTAGGTATTTAACTTACAATTTATACTTGTCCAACCACATCGCTAGAAATTATACAGTCAATCGGAATAAATTACTAACTAGATACTTAGATAACTAAATACCTTTTTATTAATTTATTTTACCTATTTATACCCATTATTACTTCACCCATGTGGTCAAAAACGAACCAAATCTTTCAAAAGCAATTGCAAGATTTTCACAATGAAATTTATAATAATAATATTATAATCTAAAATGCTTTTATCGCTTATTTCATGTTTTTTACGTAACTGCAACATTAAATTTATTAAAATATAATAATGTAGGATGGCAACACTGTCGTCTTTCTCTTCCAATTTTTTATCACCAACTGTAACGTGTGCTCAGTAAATAAATATTTAATTTATAACACAGTTATCTATCATTAAACACCAGCAGCTCTACCAAGATCTCTTCAGTAACTTACTATATCTATTAATTAATGTACCTACTTACTTACCACTTGTCTGCCAGTACAGTACGAATTTCCGTCAGGGTGCTCAGGAATCCTAAACTATACTAAGGGTATTGTTATGGGTTAGTCACTCGTCAAACAGTCAATTTTGTAAAAGCAGAAAGAATCAAGTGAGATGTCAAGTGTTAAGTCGGAAGGTCAAAGAGTCAGCAGTCAGAAAGAGTCAAGTTACAAAAATAACACATTATCACAAAATATTTTTTATTCTTAAATACACTTTTGTTTGTATTTTCAGCATGGCGTTTGTAGACATCGCACTTAATTTCTGTGACTTTGAGGAAAAAGGGCATAAGTCTGTTTTCGTATCGAAATGTTTTGCATATTTATTTAATAAATAAAAGAGGATCTAAATTATTTCCTGTTTACGTAACTCTACGTTTAAGACGTGTTGCAACGCCCAACAGAGTCGGTTTGCAGCGCAATGACGTTAGGTTGTCTGCGTCTAGAATGAAGTTATGTACTTAAACCCTTTTTCAATAAAGTATCTTATATTGCTGTTAGTTATGTTACTGCACTATTATCAACCAGTTGTACACGAGTTTACATCAAAACAATGTACTTAACTACAATTTCAAAAAGCATTTGAATCTACCATGTTAATAAATAAGTTTTTATAATTTAGTATAAAAGTTATAAAAATGAAGTATAAAAAATATCACAAAGCTTCGTAAAAAAAAATCAAACTTCAACAATAACTAGTTCATTATTTACATATTTTTAGTCAAAATAAGAATAGGATTCCTTAGTAATAGAAATGACTGAACTGTTTATCCTACTGTGTCAGTATGTAACAACGTTATGACTAATTAATATAAATTAATTGCGTTTGGTCTCCTATTCTCATAATAACTTTCAAATAGTGTCTGGTACTTTGGGAATTAGTTTATTGGATTAACTTGCATTAGTGCTATCAAGCGTTTTATCAAGTCACACAGATGTATAAACACAAGACTAACTAAAGAACGTTTTCCATTTTTAATTTAACTAGGTATAACTTCATAATATACAAATTGACCAAAATAATTGTGCAAAGATATTTCCATATACCTTAATAACTCTATAGTCCGCGTAATTTCCTAAAGAGAGCACCTAGCAAATGAACCCAACAAACCGTCCCAAAGACCAGACAGCGCCTATGTGCTATCCTAGTTACTGGTGCTGGTAGTTCGACTGAAGCGTGTAGTACTGCTCCTGACTCTGTTCCTGCGCCGGCAGCGCGTACTCCTCGTAACTAGTACCTTCGTGGGAGTTGTCGTGCTGGCCAGCGCTGAGGCCTGCCGCCGCAGCCTTCGCCGCCGCCTCCGCCGCGTTGGCTTGCGCCTGCTGAGCCGCCGCCTGGGACACAAATACACCATAATGTTAGTTATTAATGCTGGAAAACTTTTACGCCTGTACCTAAGTAATATATTGCCGAGAAAAAACTGAAGTCGAGCCATAATTGTGAAAACTTTAGTTGCAATAATACTTTGTTCACGTTTTTTTTCAGAATAAGTACCTAACTATTGCAATAGTACCTTTTGCTTATAGAAATGTTAAATTATAAACCTCTCTAAAAAGCATGTTAGATAAGGGGTGGAAGAAAGAAAAGAGAAGGTAAAGCTTTCGACTTCCATTTATTTATTGCCGATTAGGCACAGTCTTGTTTCTACAGAGCGAATCCGTCAGAAGATCAAATCAATCTTAATATCTTCGAAAATGTACACCGACGCCTTCATGTCCTGTACACAAAGTACAGTTTAATAACTTAATAAATATCATTTTAAGAAACAAACTATACTTCCATTCATTCATGTAAGTACCTATCAGCCTTAAAAGCAGAAAAAGTTTCAAAATAAGATCACTCAATTCGACACGAATTATAACTAACTAGCTGTCCGCCCCAGCTTCGCCCGGATCCCTTTTTTTTATAGCCTATGTCACTTGGGGATAATGTAGCTTTCCAACAGTGAAAGATTTTTTTAAATCGATCCAGTCGTTTAGGAGCCTATTCAATCCAAACAAACAAACAAACTTTTCCTCTTTGTAATATTAGTATAGATCAACATGGCACGTACCTGAGCCTTCCTGGCCGCCGCCTGCGTGGCCTCGAAGTCAATTCTGACGCCATGCAGCTGTTCCTGGAGGGAGCCCAACCTCTGTCGTGCAGCGCCGACCATGGCGGTCTGTGCGCCGAGCTCTCCAGCCGCCTGGGAGGCCGCCTCGTTGGCATTCTCAGAGGTCGCTTGAGCGGCGTTCAGGGCTGCTTGGATTACGTTCACCTGAAGAAGAAGTAAGCATTTCAGGAATTGCAGAGTGTAGAACCATGTAGGCAACACGAAGGACCATATCCTAAAGGACGGTCGCGGAGCACAGCGAAAAACGGACGTTGCCCCTTATCTATTTCTCTCACACAGTAACCATTGAAGGTTACTGTGCAGAAAAAGGGCAACGTCTGTTTTTCGCTGTGCTCCGCGATCTTAGACAAACAATTGGAAGAACTAGGTCATTGAACCTATAAACCAATTTGTAGTTAACTGTAGAGCTTCTTTTGAAGTAGGTACAGATTAGCGCACCTATTTGACTCACAGTCTCACAAGGAAAATAAGAGACGCAGAGTAGATAACAGGAAAGTACTTTCATGTAGGTAGACAATAATCGGACGTATAATCTTTTGATACTAATGGACTGTTTAGCCCCGCCGTAAGTTCATGAACGCTACTATTATCAATAGATATCAGTGCAAGTGAAATTGAAGTTGCGGTCTCTGTGGCTTACTATAACCGTGTTGGGTTTCCAGCTGTTAATGATACCTGATATTTCCTGGGTATTAGAAGTCAATGTCAACAATCATTAGGTAGGTACTCTTATGTTTTCTTCAATGCATCGAAAAATGGATTAGCGGACGTAATTATTTAACGAAAAAAATAATTAAAATAAGGTAGTTTGCAACGTGCTACAAATATGAGAACAGTAAAGTTTTCGAAATTGCTAGCTAATAAAATAAAATACGAAAGTTAAATCTGTTAAAGTTGTTTCATTTTAATGTGTGTATAATACCGTGTGCAACCGCGAAGGCATCAGAAATTATTAAATAAGTTGGTACCTACTTAGATGTAATATTTATTGCGTCAACGCTCAAAAAATATAATATTTTTGGACAATAGTTTAAAATCAATTTGCGACCAGTGGAGCATTTACAGTAATAATATTTGGCCTTGGTGTTGGAAGTGTCCTAAAGTCTTACCAATGACGGATGTTTATTGAGAATGAATTAACTTTAAACTGGAGCAGTAACAAAAGAACTGGGCTAGTAGAATATTGAGCAATACAATATGGAATGTTATTTCAAATAAGTACTCAATTTTTTTTTTTTCTGCTAGTGACTGTATACAGTTGGCCCTGGGGCCGTTACTGCTCCACCGGACAAAAAGGGGAGCGCTTCGAGGTGCGCTCACCCTAAAGTACTCAATATAAGAACCGAAATAGAAATTATTAATAAAAAATATGAATAAATTACATCCTACCTACTAATAATCGTGATTATGAGGATGTCTAATTTTGTTGTTCCACGCAAAAAGGACTGAACGGAATTCGATGAATTTTTACACGGATATCTTACAATCTGAATGAATACGTACTTATTCTAATTTTTATTTAATTCAGTTGTAACTGACACAGCTTCCAAATTAATTTAATTGTCAACATTGATAATATGCAATCAATGTCCGTTAGCAAACGATCGATATTGATCTAGATTCGTTTCTCAACGGTTGCCAACTGGCGGAATGCGCAAGAGTGCTCTTTTTTTATTATTTGCTAAATCTCGATTGGATTGAGTTGGTAATAGCGGCCTTTGGTCAATATGCCATTTCATTTTTCATTTGTATAATTTATTAGGTAGGTACTATTAAATATAGCACAAGCTGCATTCGAAATAATGTGATTTTGAATGATTACTAACTCTCTAACTCCAACACCTATCTGTGAAATATTTCTTTTTAATTTAATCTCATTATTTAAAATTAATTTCCGGGAAAACTCTGATGACGTATTATCAGGACATAGCGTAGTTTACGGGTGTTTAAATCAATTCGGTAGCTTCATTTAAAAAAAGTATGTTCAATCTGAGAAAAACCGCATCATAACGATAAATATAAAAATCAATAACAATTCATAACGTAAAAACTAAGTAAGTACTTTTTACAATTAAAAAAAACCATATTATTGCTTTATTAATTGCAATTTGTCAATTATTTACTTATTTTTACGACAAAACATTAATAAAATTGTCGCCGCTACTCGAAGAAAAATTACATAATCATTTGGTCACTGCAAGTGTTTGCGCAACTGCAGTAGCGGCCATTTTTTTGTCAACTGTTTCGATTGCGTTTTAATAAGTTTTTTATTAGTTCAGTTGCAATGTTGTCTTCATTAACTCTGTGGCAAAAACAAATCTTAAGATAAAAAAATGGTAACAAAGTCTTGAACATATAAATAAACTAATTGATCGTCCTAGGCTGTCTATTTAATTCTGGTTTTGGCTAACAATAATTATATTACGTAAATATAATATCTATATCCAAAAATGACTGAAACATGTTCTGATATCGATTGTATGAATTGCTATTATAAGTACTTATACCTGGACTTAGAACACTCTGCATCTCTACTATATATACCTAGGTACTGTACACAACATGCATATTACCTGGTGCATGGCTTGCTGGGCGGCCTGGGCGGCGGACTGGGCGGCTCTCTTGGCCTGCTGCAGCTGCATCTCTTCTCCCTGCAGGGCCACCTTCGCATCACGGACTTGCTGCTCCAGACCTGACAGGATCACCTACAACACAACGATAACCATCATGAAGACACACGAAATGCCTTGATGGGAAAATTTATTTCAGAATGAAATGCCTAGGTATATTAGAGTTTAATGACAATTTAATCGACGATAACTTGACCTATGTTCCTCAGCACAGCTTTGAGATAAATTAAGGCTAGGACATTAAATTACTTCAAAGTTACAATACAACGAAAGGGAACTAACTCAAAAACCCAATTTGAGTTATACACAAGGTATCGAATTGCTCACAGCGAAACTTACCTATCAATATTTTAAAACAGATTTAAACTAACTCTTCTAGCTTCATATTATCATAGAAAACTCCTACAGACATGGACATATTAATCAGTTTTTCGCCTCTCCTGAAAAAGTTAACTCTTTTTTAACTATCTCTCTTTAGATCTAGGTGTACCTACATATTGTCAATATGGTTCAACAAACAAGGCTAGGGACTAGACAAGGTGCCAACGTTCAAAGTTAACGTTGAACGTTGGCACCTTGTCTAGGACCACTAGGGGCTAAGATATGTTCATTACCTGTTTGCCGGCTAACGCTGCCTGTGCGGTCGCGCTGGCCTGCGCCGCGGACTGGGCGAGCGTGTTCTTAGCCACGTAAGCGGCTTGGTGCGCTGCGGCGTTCTGGTTGCCAAGCGCTGTCTTCGCTTGGTTAGCTGAGCCCACCGCGATGGTCCGGAGACCGCTGCCCTGACTGTATCCTGTTGGAGAAACCGGCATTAAAATATTAAAGGGATGGGACCTTATCCTTAGAGTCATAATAAAGCAGCCTAAAGTCATGTGGACCTAGTAGGTTATTTCAAGGAACTTCATAACTGTTGGTCTTCCTCTGCCCTTCTCTAAAAACTATTGCGATTTTTATTAGAGCATTAGGTATACTGTGGTCCAAGTGACAGCGAGTGACATGGCGTGGTGACGATAATCAGTGATCAGTGAGGAGACAGAAATTTACTTGTCAAATCCCTACTAATATTATAAATGCGAAAGTAACTCTGTCTGTCTGTCTGTCTGTCTGTTACGCTTTCACGCTAAAACTACTGGACCGATTTAAATGAAATTTGGTACAAAGAAAGTCTGGAGCCTGAGAAAGGACATAGGCTACTTTTTAACCGACTGCAAAAAAGGAGGAGTACCACGCGGACGAAGTCGCGGGCAGAAGCTAGTGGTTAATAAAGTTAACCACACTCAGTTATCGAAACAACTTGTAGAGACCCTAATACAGTACGTGCTAATTCTTCTGCTCAGCCCAGATTTCAAGCTGTATAAGTTTGAATAGAAACAAAAAAAATATCTTCTGTATGTTCTGAATACCTACTATTCATGCTTATTACCGTGTTACGCAATCAAGAAGGTTCGCACAAACTGTTCTGTTTACATACACATCATTAACAAGCACTTCCCCATTCATGTTAGAATACCATACATCGTAAATATTAGTTACCGTTAATTTGAATTTAATGCTAAAATTTATCGGTCGAGTAGGCACGTGCCGGCGTGTATGCAAACTACTTCGCGGCATGAATGATCCATCGCTTTCTGAACAACCACACGTAACACACCTATGTTTTTACATTAAGTTTAATCAATCATATACTATTAAACAAGAAATAGACCGTATTTGTATACTATTTTAAATTTATTTTCGAAAACGACTTGAACAATTTTGATTCATGTGTCGGCGACACCTTTTTGTAGGTATATTATCCTTTTTTTCATATATTTGTTTAAAGGTAATTTTAAGCAAGACACGTGTAGGTAGGTCAATATTCTCACAAATTTAATCTAGAGAAAGATACTCAATCCTAATATGTACGTACCTGATTGTACCTATATAACAATGATATGACACACGTTGGAAAAGCACGCAAATTTGGGTGAATATTTGAGTTCGTACATATTGGGCATTTGAAAAAAAAATCTAAATATCGTTTCAAATTGCGTATTTTATATTTTTAACCTAAGGTTTAATATATAAATATGAGAAAAAAAATAAAGGGACGTAAATATAACCAATAAATAAATACATATTTCAGTTTTTATTTTTTTTTAACGAACTGTAATGAGTACTCATTACCGTATCAGGAATGGTAATCAGAATGTATGAAATATGCGAACGGTAAGGAGAAATAATACTTATGGTACTGAGATTTGCATGGAAATGGTAATGTGACCGTAAATGGTAATGATAATAAATAATTTTTATATGACAATATAATTATGATTTAAAGAAAATGAGTCTCTAAATATTAGTTTTTAATACCTATCTAATTATAATTATCAAAGTTTTAAAAGAAAAAATTAAAATACTCAATTAATACACATTACCATTTGAAATATCTCACTACCGTTTGTAAAATAAAACGGAAATAAACGGTAATTTCAAAAACGGGAATGAGATTTTTACGAATTTTGACCATTGTGCATTATTAAATAGACTTAAAATTATATTTGACATATTAATATAAACACATACCATAGACACGTCTTTTGGTACATTCGGCTTTAATAAGGCATTAACGAACTTGCCAATTAATCTTCAAATGGTGAGGAGATAAAAATGTTGACAAACCGTATAACAGTACGAAGAGATCGTTATATTTTGGCGGGAAATCGTTTCACACGCGTGCGACTAGTTTGGCTCGCTAGCGACAACTAAGATCGATTGCCGCGTCGATAGTTTGACCAATAATATGGCGCGAATATTTGATTATGGCTTAGTTCATTCTCACCAATGGTAATGAATGGTACCTGCATGGACATTTTTCAAAGCGATGACAAACTACTTTAAAGTGATCTTTAAGATGTATAATTTTTATGATATCTAAACAAAGTTCTATTCTATAGAAATAACTACTTAAAAATACGATCTTCGACATATAATTGAATCATTTTGATCATTCATTGATCAAAATTGGGATTTGGGACATGACGGGTAATGAGATTTGGCTAATATTATTTAAATTTATAAAAAATATTTCTATTCAAAAAATAAATTTGTCATAAACTTCTAAACATAGAACTAGCTCTATTTGATATATAAAAAATAATCTTACTCAGATTTCTCCACGTCTCAATAGTTCTTTAGTGTTTGCCGCGTAATATGTACGAACTCAAATATTCACCCCATTACGACATAATATTAATGCCCGAATGGTTGGCTCTGAAACGCGTTAAGTGATCCTGTGTGACCTTTGAACGTACCTACTCAAACCTATAGTTAAAGAACCGTATTGTACCTACCTATGTGAAGGGAACGCATGTCTTTAACACCAGTATAAAGTAACACAAATTAATCCTGCAGTAGTGTAAATGTCAATTAAAAACATTGATAAAGTTTACCTTTCTTGGCGCCGCCGCCGCCGCCGCTGGCCGCAGCCTTCACGTCCTGTATGTAGGCGTCATAATGGCTGGCTTCCTGCTGGGGCTCCTGCGCTGAAGGCTGTACCTGAGCAGCCTCGTACTCGTAGTCGTACTCGTGCTGCGGCTCGGGCACGGGCGCAGACGATGCCGCTGCTAGTGCTAAGAGTACATTAAAGGTTAGACTTTAAAATGTAATTAGGGTTAGAAACTTTTGCAAACATGCACGGTTGTAGAGTGTAGGATCAGCCTGTAGCTTGCATTAGGATGTTTGTTTTCATAGGAAAGTGGACGCAAGGCTTTGTTAATACTTAATTAAAATCTCGGGGTATTTTATTATTCATCATATTGAATGATACTAAGTGGAACAATTATTTACTATTTTTAACACCACATCAGTTATTACTTTCACATGAAATCTATATAGATAACATGCATAGATATTCTATAACAATCTGAATACTCAGACTGATTTGGTCGCACAAATCGAAATAGCTAAGTACTTATTAGTAGCAGCTGTCAATATACTTAAGTATAAATTATAACAATCAGTATATATATTACTAGCGGTTCGCCCCGGCATCGCACAGATCCCTTTTTTTAATAAAATATTCTAAAGCCTATGTTACTCAGGGTGAACGTAGCTTCCTAACAGTGAAAGAATTATTAAAATCGGTCCAGTAGTTTTTGAGCCTATTCATTACTACAAACATACAAAAATAGGTACAAATCTTTCCTCATTATAATATTAGTATAGATAATGTGTCAAACGATAACCCAATTATTATATAGGTAACGTGTGGTAATAAATGTGACCAAGTCATTGAGCACAGACAGTGAATGAAAGAAAGCATTACCCAACGGTCATAACGTTCAATTACAGCTAATTACAATACAAACAGTTACATTATAATTAGTTATTACGCAACACGCTAGGAAATGTGTTCGGAACCGACTAGTTCCGATCCGAACGAACTTTGTTTACATATCTTTTGTATTGCATTCGTGTGGAACGATACTCGTTTCCTATAATAAAATTATTTCATTTATTAAATCGTTTTAGTCGGATGCCCTCCAAGTGGCTCGGAATGATCGTGTTAACAGTTCTGTTGGGATTGTTTTGTTGTAACGTGTTTTGTAACTTAGAGAAATTTATCGAATTATGTAAATATGTTTGAAGAACCTAATTAAACTGTTTGGTCGGATGCCGCTGGTAATATTTTTTTTTTTTTTAGATAAAGTAAAATTGATCTATTTAATCGATAATAATGATGTATTCCAATACTAATAAAGGAAGTTATATACCCTCTTATTGACACGTCATAGTTGACATATAGGATATGCTAAAGTTTTATTCGAAGAGTTAATAATAAATGTCATTATTACAAAGTGGGTATTGACCTACAATTTAATCTCAGTATAAATTTATTGCATTTTGTTAAATCCAGACGTAATTAATTATTAGTTGCGTAGTAAAAAGAATATAAAGTAGGGGTACCTACTTATAACAAAAATGTTTTTATTTATTTCAAGCCTTATCTTATAAAGTAAACACGGTAACTATACATCCTACTTATGTAGGTACCTAATTTCTTTTTCGGTAACCCGCAGTATTAATTTAGAGAATCGATTAATAATTAAACGTAAAAAATATTACACCACGAAAAAAAGTTAACTAGTAGATATAATTAATTACCTATTTATTACGTGTGTCGGATGGGCTAGCGTATAGAATAAATTTGATCTAAATAACGTTTTGTCACACGAATATTTTTTTTTCTATTTTGGTACAAAATATAAAAAATACAAATATAAAAATCTGAATTTTTCTTTTCGAACCAAGCCATAAAATAAAATTTTATAATTTATACATAAAATCTTCAACAGGTATAAATGAAACTTTTTTATGTTTCCATTTTTCTATGCGTGCGTAGAAAAGTATTACATAAAGTTGTCATGAAAATAAAATCAGTGACGCGTGCTACACGTGCTCTACGGCGTAGCACCTCCGCGTGTGTCACTCGTAGCAGTGACGCCCTTTCGTAGCAACCACATCGGCCATTTAAAATTACTATTTCAATTGCTGTTTTGTTTTTGACTTTTTTTAATTAGATGGTATTGAATGATAAAAATAACTGTTTTTTCCTACTTAATAAAATATCACGATAAAGTCTTAAAATAGGCACGTGCCTATGTAGGAGAATAATATATTATAATTATTATTTTGCTAACTTTTACCTAGGTCCTCAATTTAAAATAACTTTTATTTTAATTTGTCTCAAAGAAAGTAAGGAAAAAGAGCGCATTAACTTTTTTACTATCTATTTCTAATTTTGTTTTGTTCGTACCTAAGACCTAAAATCTAATTAAAAATATTAAATATACATAACTTATTAAAACAAATAAGCTTACCTAAGCACATTAACAATGTCCTAGTCTTCATCCTTCAGTCGAACTGAAATCACAACAATACACTAAAGAAAAGAAAAAAAACCTTTGAAACAAATTCACAAATTATCACTTTATATACCTTCCAAAACTTTCACAAATGCTTGTATAATTAAGTGTATCTTGGGGTGGTACCCCTAGGCTCGGCGCGCCGTGGTGTAATGAACAGACAAACCCGCCGGCTGTTGTATATATAGCGGGCGCTGCGAGCGGTGAGCGGCGTGCTGCGGAACTATATAGAGCTGGAAAAAATTAAAAAAATAATGAATTTTTGACACCAAATTTTCAACAACCTTTTAATTTTTATATCACTATTAGTATAAATGAAGTAAGAACTTTTGAAAGTATGTAGTCAGGTACTTAAGTAGGTAAATTTTTTTCTTGCTACTTCTCTGCACATCATACCAATGACAAAATATACGACAATGTATAAGTAAATTAAAAACATAAAGCAGCCCTTAATCATTTCGTACTGTTTTATGTTAAAAATTTAAACCACCTAACTGGATAATGCGAAGACTTGTCACATTCGCTTTACATAGACGGGATTCTTTTACGAACTATGACATTATTTATTTATTTTATGCTTGGACGTGGAATCGACACTTTAAGACTTTCGCCACCTCACTATATGAAAATAAGAATTAAAATTTCTAGACAGTCGTAACGTGCGAGCAATTTTGCATTCCATCGACATGACGCTCTGTATCATTCTAAATATCGATGCTTTTCTAGAATAGTGGCACAACTCGAAATAATTAGTTATTCCATTTAAGATTGTGAACCGTCACATATAAATTTCACAGTTGTGTCACTATTCTAGAAAAGCATCGATATGTAACCACTTTATTCACCTTATAAGCCTGTTATTTATTTATTATATTAAATTAAGTTTTTGAAAATTAGTGATATTTTAAGTAACAAACAACTAACTTGTCCTTTGTCTTACACGTAACAGGTCGTTATAAATATAAAAGTATTATATTGTCTGTAGTGTTGTCAACAGCTCTATACGGTGTCCGTTACAATCTGCGCGGACGCAGCGTGCGCCGCTAGCGTATGCGCGTACATAATAATGATCAATAAACTCGTATATTCAAATTATATTATTCCCAATAAAACCCATCGGGGCCGGAAATTGTAGTATATGAAAAATTATATAATAACACTGTCTGAAGCGAAGCGCCAACCAAACTGAAAACTATTTATTTTTATCGTAAGACAATTTAATTAGAAATGTCTTAGGGTTGTATCCGACTATTTTCAATACATTTTTACCACATCTGAGCACGTTACTATACCAATAGACGAAGCGAGACCTAAGCCTACCAAGGGCGTGCATTGCGTACTGGTTCCGTGTGATAGGTAATCGTATGGAGTGCCTACCCATGTGCACCCCACTCATACTTGAGCAGTTACATGGATATGGTATAGGTATGTATTATAGTACGATAAACTGTACAGTTTAACAGTGTAGATTGCGGTACAATAATTTTAACCGCTTATCTAAAATAAAATAATCCATAGAAATACAACAAAAAACATTAAAACTATATATTATAATAAACTTCACTACTTAGATAAATTATGTTTTATTTTTTGGCCACTTTTTTGTATTTTTAATTATTTCTAGGATCCACTCTCTAAATGTAGTCATCCCTCTGTCAAAATAAGTTATCTAAACCTCAAAAAGAAAAGTGCAAAACTTAGAGCAAGTGCAGTGACGTGTAAAATGGTCTAATTGAGCGATTCTTTTTATATAATTCCTAGACTTTCATTCGTAATGCCTAATTTCAATTTGCTAGCTTATTAGCTTCAGGTATTTACTGAGATCTTAGTTCTTAGTACACAAATTAAATAAGTTACGGTTCGGACCTATTATTGATCTCTTATCAAACATGAATTTATTTTGTGGTAAATGTAAGGTTTAATACCTAGGTACTGAAAAAATAAGACTTCATAATTGTGTCGAGTAAATGTATGTATTGATGTATAACACGCCAACTTGCACTAGGTTAGTGTAAGAGACGAAACATTAGCCAATAAAAATAAGCGAGTTAAATCCGTTATAGTTGTTTCATTCCAATGTGTAATAACCGCGAAGGCATCAGAAATTATTAGTGTAAGAGGTTAGGTTTTAGCTTTCTTTTATTTCTAGAGTAGTTTGTGTTCAGTTGCGGGACACATTAAGGAAATTTTGTTATTTGCTCGAAAGCGTGTTTTAAATAAGATACAAATACTTACCTACTTAAATCTTAAGTGATTCAGATGTTTATCATGTAACGCAGAACTAATTTCGAGGTTGTCAATAGCAATTTCGGCGTATCACTGAAATATCAAATTTGCTAATAATTCGTGTCGATTATCAGATAATATTAATAACAGTGGCGGTGGGCGCCGAAGGTCCCGCGGCAGGCAGCAGCCTGACATTGAAACGCAATTATTAACGTTTTAATTTGAATCGTTATGACAACTGAAGTGTTATTATATTGTCTCTTATTTTTGCAAAGTTTATGGTTCCCTTATTTGTAGCGGTCTAAGTTGACGTTAAGGAATAAGGACTATTGAGGAGTTTACATAATAATGTACTTTAGGTAATTTTGATAGATACATTTTGGTGTGAATCTTCTAAACAAAATACTGACTTCTTAGGCTCGCCGAACATTCAGATTTACAGTACCTACCTAACTACACATACAGTAAGTAAAGCACTTTTGAAGGTTAAAAACAAATACTTGTACACAGATAATTTAACACAGCCATGTTATTTACAGTCGCAGAACGAGACGGGAAAAGCAACAGCCCTTACTAGGTACATACGAATATTTGTTAGTTCGGTAGATAATGATTATATGAACGACTAGACGTTCGCCCCGGCTTCGCACGGATCCCATTTTTTTTTTCAAAATATTCTATAGCCTATGTTACCAGTGGATAATGTAGCTTTAAATTGTGATTTTTTTTTAAAAAACGGGCTAGTAGTTTTTGATCCTGATCATTACAACTAAACAAAGTTTTCCTCTTTATAATACATATTAGTAAAGAAGTATAGATGATTGAATATTAAAACAAATCTATAATTACTTTTTATTTCTGTACAACGAATTAAGTTTATTGCTTAACATTATTCTAAATACTTTACTTTATTGTTAAAATTTGTAAATTACGTAGTAATAAGCTCTGTAATACAATAACGTCAATTCAGAGTGTTGCAAGTCGTTGATGTCTTTTCTATCAACTAACGGTCACGGATATTTGTTAGTATAAATAGATTATACAAACTAAATTACTGATTTTTGTAATCAGTAATTTGCCATACATGTAAGTAATTAATATCAGAATATAATTATTAAAATTGTAACCAGTGGGATCTATCACTTCTTTCTTTTATATATTGTACAATTTGATTTCTCATGACCATCGATTTAGTTCATAGGCATTGGGAATTAAATAAACACTTTTCTGTTTAAAAAAGTCTAGGTCAACTTTTTAATATAGGTACTTGCCTATTAAAAAACTAACCATTCTCGTCAAAGAAGCTAACATTGAAATATAAAACAGCCACAAAAAGTTTATATTGTATTCATACAATGAAGAAATTAAATTAATGTCTTAGACTATCAGCTCAGTCTGCTACGATTATGGAAACTGTAAAACTGTTCGAAACATCAGCATAAAAATAATATACGCGAGTATCCTTTATAATTATTTTATTGTGATAACTGCGAAGGCATCAGAAATTATAATGAGAATAATTTCTGATGCCTTTTTTGCTACACATCGGAATAAAACAACTATTAGGTACTGGATTTAACTCACTTATTTTTATATTATATATTTATATATTTGCTGACGTTTCGGATTCTTTACAGTTTCCATAATCGTAGCACGACTGAGCTGACAATAGAAATGAAGTTTAGTATAAAATGACGTTCATCCGCAATTCAGAAGGGATGAAAAAACATACTAAGTTCATCTTAGATTTTATTTTGATTGTCATCTCCGCAGCTTCCTGTCTTAACATTACGACATCTTCCAACTTCGTTATAGTCTAGAAAAAATAGGCGAATCATCGATGACTCAATAAAAACGTTATGACTTTTCTTTTCAACTCACGAATGATTAGAAAGGCTCACGACAAGCTCTCATTGTTGGGAACTTATTTTATAGGAAACGGCAAAGAACGAAAACTGTAGCTTATGGGTCAGTAGCCTCTTGAGCGCCGCGCGCAGCCGGGCGGGCGACACGCGGCGGTTATTAACTCGCGAGTACTGTAAAGGTCTCGAATCGTCACCATAAAATCAAGATAATGTAGGTAGGTACCTACGTATTCGAGTGAAATTAATTACAATTGTGTCACTTCGTTCTGACGTTAAATCATTAAAAGATTCATTGACAAAACGTCTATTAGTATGTCAATCATTAGTAAATTAGTAATTACAATACTTAATTAACATTTGGCAAACAATAGGTAAGTATTATAAAAATGGTAGTTTGTTTTAACTAAGTATTTTCTATTGTATTTAATAGCTGATTCGCGATGAAGGGATTTTTTATATTTTTTAAGTTACATGAAAATAATATTTACGAACATAACTTATTAATTGTCAACACACACAAAAGTAGTAGGTACCTAATAAAGACAAATCAAAAAATCGTCGTTTCTTAAACTGTGAAAAAAACTTCCATACCTAAACTATGTGGCAGACGTGCTACATATTTTACCACGCAAGTGCGTGCATTCCATATAGGCACAATGGTAGTGCCTGCCCTGACGTAGTACATGCGCGACCCTCACTGCACGCGCCTGTTATCACGACATCAAAAGTTGCACCGCTCGTGTGTGCACCCGGAACGCAGAATAAGTGCAGTTTAAAGGGAAAGTGCAGGGCCTTGACCCACAGCGCGGGCGCAGCGCCGCCCTCTGTCTCCGACCAGCGCTGATACACTTAACTTGACCTTGACGCAATGAGAGCACGCGTTGAATCAGCGTGGAAGGCATGACGATTCATAGACAACTTGATCAGTGACAGATAGATGCTCTTAACTAGGTAGTAAAGGCTGATTTTGCTGTCAAGATAACTTGAATTTCTGGTAAGAATTGCTTATCTACAATTTTATATATTTACCTGTACTTAGTATACAACATAATCGTTCTTTCTGTCTGTCCGTTTATCGAATCACTCCTAAACTATGCGATGGATTTCCACGAGTGAATGTTTAATCAGTATAATCCTTTAGATAAAATCTATTGATGGAAAGATAAGTATATTATATAGAAAGGTGGGAAAACCGTTTCATATTTTCCAGTAGTAAATTAGATGAGTCAAAATAGAGAAACATTTACTTTACAACATAAAGAAACAGAACCATACCTATTATTAAATACGTTACTCTTCATACCTACCTGCATCTACATAAAAATAATGCAATTGCAATCACACTGTCACAAAGTGCAACAAAAATTAGCCAAACCGGTTCAAAAACACAAACGTGTTAAACATATTGCATTACTAAAAGGATTGACTTACGACATCTTAGTTTTAAGCTTTTGAAATGACGGCATTTAAGTTTTAATTAAAATAATTTCTTATCTTATCTTGAAACTTAAAATCATAACACTTGAAAGTGTTATGGTTTTTTAACTCGACGCGACAATATCTTTACCTACTCTCGTCGTATTATCATGCAATTATTATTATTATATTAAAATGCGAAGTGATATCTAAATTTTTCATGTTCTTCTCATGAAAAAAGGTACCTCTATCATAGTTAGAACCCGCAACTCGTAGTTTCGTCACTCCCTCTGCTATCCAGTGTCAATCTATGCCTAAGGCAGTGAAAACAACTTGTACACAACAAAGGTTGAAATGTCCAAGTGTTAATGCAAATTCTGGTGTTTTTATTACAAAATGAAACTTACTAGTTTCACCTCAGTCCTCGGTTCGCTTAGCAAGGTGTACTGAAGAATTTACTTGTGCTTCCGTCTTGTTCACTTACTACGAATATGAGGGAGATAACCGGAGCATGGTCAGCTCTGTTAAATAATTTTTGTGACCATGTCAAGGTTTGGAAATTAAAATAACAAAGATACGTACCGGTGACATTTAGTTCACCTACTGCGACTAGATATAGAACTTAGCGTAGGAAAAAATCTAGACAAGCGAGTAGCAGACCCGTGCAATTGCGTAAACCTTCAGAAAAATAAGATTTCTGTCCCCATATTTCACCGACACGACAATTGTCGCTGACAGTTGACAATTCGATGTTTGTTTGAGTTGCATATTGACACAAACTCGACAAGAATCTACGCGTGACTTCGTACCTATTGACTACTCACTATTAGGAACGCATTACATCTGGAATTGCCACTTGTCACCGACAATAGCGTTAGTGAAATAGGGGCCTGGATATCAACAAAATGAAAAATAGGCAATTCGGTTGCAAAAATTGTTAAAACAACCAAATTACCTACTTATACAACATTTTGAACAATCATTTTCAATATACAAAAGGCATTACGACGCATCGTGAACAATGGTCAGGATTCGAACCCACGACTTACGGAACATCAGTTGCAACAACGTTGACCAAATAACGTGATTGGCAACGAGTGACGTCATCACCGTGACCGACGCCAAAGGTGCAATACTTTGATTCACAGATCGGCGGTATGGTCACGTGAATTCGATATTTAGGTGAAATGTCTATCAAGTCACTCTAATTAGTCTAATTTACAGTTGGAATGAAACAACCATTAACGGATTTAACTCGCGTAGTTTTATTTTATTTTATAATTCACTTTAGCGTTAGACTATTGTCAGCTCAGTCGTGCTACGATTATGGAAACTGTAAAGAATCCGAAACGTCAGCTAATAAAATAAAATAAAACTACGCGAGTTAAATCCGTTAATAGTTGTTTCATTCCAATGTGTAATAACCGCGAAGGCATCAGAAATTATTAATTTACAGTTATTTGATATGTTCCACACCGCGTACTAGAGACGCTGCAGCGCTGGCTGCTGTTCATACGTCAAGTTTTCATGAAGTGATTTTTATTTGGCTACTTCTTTGTGTACATAAGGATTTGTTCATAGTAAACTTGTACCTATTCAAATATTTTATTTTTAGAATTATTTATTTACGTTATATTAGAATGGGAAGACCCTATATTGACATAACCTCATTTAATTGTTAATTAATACCGTCATCTCAGGTTGGCTACTATTTTTAAAAGGTTTTTTATTCGTAAAAATATACTATAGGTATTTAAGTAGCAATTAACTTATTAACTTGTTTGAAACCTGAATTGATCTCATTTAGATCACTGACCAATTAAGTCCCTCTAGGTCTTTCATACATATAACCTTAATTTAAGGTCGATCAAAACGATAATATTTCAATTTTGAGTATGTTTCAATGTCACATTCACAACTTTTACCCTCTCAGTGCAATAATTAAGCAGTTGACATTGAATAGGTAGTTATCATTGTTTAATATAAAATAACAAAATTTTCGGTTAACCATGATATTGAAAGTAGGTAGTTACACTTTTATTAAACGGAGGCACGAACATGCGAAACCTTTACTAAGTAGGTACCTACTAATTATTTAATAACCTAAGATTCTGGTCGACATTTTGATGCAAAATAACTAGTCATCTTACAATTACAATAAAAATTAAATATTTATTTCATTTAATAAATTATTTTAATGATCTATTAATTAAGTATGAGTAGGTATATTGAAAAAGCTAACTGCAGAAATATAATAATGAGCTTCATTATCATTTAAATTCGAATATTTACTAAGACGTAATAATCGAAATTCGATCGGTATGGTTTAATATCATTAATTTATGGTTAAACTAGCGGCCCGTCCCGGCTTCGCACGGGGGGACTTAAGATTTTTTTCATACTTTTACGTGCCACGGAAGGCCTCAGAAACGATATTTTTCCCCCGTTTTTGAAACATTTTCGGTTACTGCTCCGCAACTATAAGACCTAGCGTGATATTATATAGCCTATGTTACTTGGGGATAATGTAGCTTTCCAAAGGTGAAAGAATTTTTGAAATCGGTCCAGTAGTTTCGGAGCCTATTCATTACAAACATACAAAAATACAAAAATACAAATCTTTCCTCTTTATAATATTAGTATAGATTAGTATAGATAAATGATTCCTCAATGCACGATGCCTGGCGTTAAGGTATAGGTTTGGAAATTATTAGAATTAAACGTTTTAAGATTTCCTCCTAACAAATCACGTAGGTAGCCAAAATACTAATTTGGCCTAAAATACCATTTTGTTTTCTTTGTTCTAGTTTCGTTCAGTCCTAAAAATTACCGCGGACTTGAGTAATGAACTGTGACATCGCATTAGAGTCGAATTCCACTGCATTACGTGCAGGTCATTTCAGGCAACGTTTTGTAACAAGCTTAGTACTAAACACATCCTTATGCCATAGGGTTTAAGGTGCATTTTCAATAATCATGATTCTAATTCTGCAACTAAGATGTTTATAATGTCTTAAATATAGGGTGAAGGTTTGTATAATTATTAACTACAAGAAATAAGAAAAACATTCACGGTTACAAAATCTAACTTTATTACAAAAAAACTCATAAATCTCAACTTCGTGCCGAATACACGGGTACGGCGTCAACAGCGTCGCGGCCGCTTGACGCAGCTCGGTGTGGTCGAGACATAGCCCACGGCAACTAATATAAGTGTAGTGTTGCCATAGAATAATAACATACCAGACACATATTAGTCAAAGGGCAGTGGAAGACGATAATTTCAACGATTTTTTTTTATATTTATGATATTTGTTTATTTAGAGGAAGACCGACTGACAGATGACTCATGTGTCTGGGTTCTATGGACAAAAATATTGGCCTTGCTGTCAAATTTTAAAGTTGGCAACCCTTCTGTTAACGTGCTCTATGAAAACATAACGCCAACTTATATATTAAACGTTACAATAAAATATGTTACCAACTTTAAAAAAATGGAAACAAATAAACACTCATTTTATTTGCCGTTTACTACAACTTTCAATTAAAATAACAGAACCGATTCCCTGACTAGAGAAAATACTTTTAGGCACTTTTGAATCTGAATTGAATTATAATAAAACTTATTATACCTAACTAATCACACGAAATTCTAATTAACTTTGTGCATAAATCACTAGGACATAATATAATAATATGTAGAGAAAATATTAGGTACCTACTTACCCATTTGGGGCACTCGGGTTAAAAATATTATGATACATTAGTAAAATTCAAGGCGGTTTTTAATACATTCATATCATCAATAATTACAAAACAGCGATTAATTAAAAATCCTTCATTATACACAAAGTTAATTTTACAAAAATTTAAGTACCAAGATATACGATAAGCAAAATAATTGTTAACATTAGTATCATTTTTATATTTTCATTAACAATTATTTCACATTAAAACGTAATTCTTTCCAAATAATAAAAAAAAAACATTATCAATATAATTAACCTGTTCAAATAATATGTTACCCAAAATGTCCATCACTAAAATAGTGCATCAAAGATTTTTTCTCAAATCTCATTCCATTCCTACTTAGTATGAATTATAATACGCTCGGCTGGCGGCCTCGCGCATTCCTATAAGTTACACGTCACAATAATAATATGGTTGTACCATTATTCTGTACATGGTTTCCATAGAGATATTCTGGAATCTATGTTTCCAATATTTGGTGTGCCAAACATAATTGTAATACATATTACGATTTCCTAATGTAATACGCTCATAATATTGCCTAATCATAAAGATTGTCATCCAACTATTTTTATTTCAGCGCAATCCTATACTAACAATGAGATTATGAAGACAAATGTAAGTTTGGTTTAAGTTTTTTGATATTTCTTTTAAAAAAATACTAAAGATGAAGCTGGATTAAACATAAGGCATAAGATCTGTTTAAAGTTTGCACTACAGTGGAGCAAAATATAATTGTATGTTTTGCGACATATCCCCAATAGATATAAGATATCAAACACTAGAAACACTTATGCATCACTCGAAATTGGTTTGACTTCAGCTATATGCGAAATTTCATCATTGGTTATTTCCAAACTTTCATTAGGGGCTGTAACATCAAATGACCCGTCTATTACCTTTTCGATGTCAACCTTTTCATTATTTTCGTCAACGGACAGATCGCACAGGCTGATGTTGGCATTGCTGATGGCCTGTATTAGAGTTTCCATCGCTTTCTCATCAATTTTTTCTTCTAAGCTTTCTATGTCATTCTGTATGGAATCTGTGGATTCCTCTTTAACATCCTCTTTAACGGTTTCTTCTATAACTTCCTGCGTTTGCTTCTCTTTCTTCTTGGAGCGTTGTTTTTTAGGTTTCTCCGGCTTGGGTGATTCCTCCTTGGTTCCGTTTTTATTATTCGTCAGTGTATTCAATTGGCTTTGAAGGTGAACTAAGCTCTGTCGGAGCTGGGCGCAGTTGGCGGCCATTTTGTCCACCTGGAATAATAAAATGGAAGTGAAAGTTTCGTTTGTAAAACGACACACCGACAGGATCTGAACCTGCGACCTTGCGTACCTTAGCGTTGGAGGAGGGCGTGGGAGCGGGTGCGGGCGCGGGAGCGGGCGGCGCGGGCGCGGGCGGCGGCAGCGGCGGCCGCTCGATGTTGTGCTCCTTCAGCGTGCTCAGCAGCACCGTGCGCTCCGCCTGCGGACACCGCGGATAATGTAATGTGCGCCTGAGTGTGTGTATGTGTGTATGTGTGTAAGTGTGTGTGTGTGTGTGTGCGTGCGTGCGTACCTGCAGCGTGCGGCAGAGGCTCTGCATGTGCGCGAGCTGGCGCGCGGCGGCGGCGGCGCGCTGCTCGCCGGCCTGGCGGTCGCCGCACATGTCCAGCAGCGCGCTCTGAGACGTCTCCCACCGTTTCTTCCACGACAGCGACTCCTTCTCCAGCTTCTTGATTTTCTTTGACATCTGTAATTAGTCCGTTTCAACTATAGCATATTAAATGATATAGAAAAGATGCTGCAACCTGTACTAATCATAGGATTCTTTCACTAATCAATGGTTATATCATGGTATGGTTTCACACCCAGTTTTGTAGCCTATTGCTTTTGAGAGAGAAAATTAATAAGAATAATAAGAAAATATATGACACTATCCAAGCAATTGTCACTATTTTTTTTTTTTTAATAAAACTCCCGCTTGAAACCCACCTTTTCCATTTGTTCCTTAAACCCTCCAAACACCTGATTGCTCTTGACCAAAGCGTTCTGGAACTCGTCATACTTGTCCGTGTAGACTCCCAGCTGACCCCTCAGGGCTGTCTCCGTACCCTGTAGTTCCATGATCTTAGCTGTACACTGTGCCACTGTTACTTTAAGATGTTCCATCTCAGCCATAAGTCGTTCCTTCTCGGCCTGGTGCTCGAGTGCCGCTTTTTGCATCTTCGCGTCAGACAGCTGAGTTTCCAAGGCCATTTGTTTAGACATTTTTTCCACCTACAATTAAAAAGTAATAACAACGATTATAGTGATGATGATGATAAAAATAATACGACAGACGCACTGTGCAACAATAAGAGTATGAAATACAGGATTTTTTACTTGCCCATTTTTGATTGAAAAGCAGTCATAATGTAGACCACCATATAAATTGATAAATGTAACTGCTCGAAGGGACTTACCTACATACACTACATCTTCATCACTTTCTAACCCATATGACTCTATGTGCAATATGCTTCTACTTCCGACACGTTTCCTTTGCACTCCAGGAACCAAGTATTCTGAGGGTAAATTACCTGCTGTTCCCTGAGCTGGTACTGCTGGACGACGCTCTTGAACTTCTCCGTCATGCTGATGTTGTCGTCCCTGAGCTTGGCGTTCTTGTCGTTGTTCTGCTGCAGCAGCGCTGTGATCTCCGTGAGCGTGTTCTGGAACTTGCCCTGCGTCTCCTTACGCCGCTCCTCCTCTTCACGGATTTTCAGGAGGGACTCCTCCTGGAAATGTACCAGTCTAACTTATTTATTTGTTAAATTTGCTTATATGATATAACAGTGAATCCAGGGTACATATACCCTAGTATTGTAAGGTTATAATCTTTAACTTTACAGCAACTATAAATAACAATAACAACATTGAATAACCCAACTTTTAAATTGAACTACTGAGTTTTATGTATGTATGGGAGTCAGCATATTGTCCATCACCTCACAGAACCTCAAACATTCCGGCACACAGCCACCCATTGCCATGCAAAAAGGACACAATCAGGCATGGATGACAAGAGTGAATTGAGTAAAGAGAAGGTGATTATATTATAAATACTGGTTTATTTGAATTTCATTTCTAAACAAACCACTGATTTTGATGAATTCTTATTTTGAGTTGATCAAAATTAAATTGTACCTTGATAGCCTTGTTCTGTTTCTGCAGCTCCCGACAGAGGCTCTCCAGCTTCGACTTGACGAGGATTGTCTTGTTAAACTCATGCTGCAGCTGCTCTTTCTCCTTTAACAGGATTGCATACCTGCAGAAGATATGTCCATTAAAATATCACCAATACAGATAAAAGAGTAAGTACTGTTATCTTATTTTATCAATGGCGTCCTTTAGGATCTTTTGTGCCTAAACTACTGCTACTACTAACATAGGTACTGTTAAAATCTTGCCACTGTTTAGTTATATGAGTGGTCAGATTTTAATCTCCTAATTTACTATCCAATCATACTAACTCACCTTTTATCTGACTGCTTGATGTAAAATTGTAATTTCTTGTTATCGTCAGCTGTCTGCACATACTTCTTGCACACAAGGGACAGTTTCTCCTCGAGAGTTGGCACGGAATTAAGGGACTTCATAAATTGTTCTACATTCTTGTCATCCTTCTTGTTACGGTCTTCCTTTTTTGATTTCTTTGGAGCTTCCTGTGAAGGTGCAGTTGGGGTTTTTTCTTGAACCTATGAATGAGAGATATTGTAGTAAGATTTATATTTTACTTTACAAAATGTACTTGGTTAACATCTATCTTTTTTTGTGACTTTCAAAGGAATTTTCAAATAATAATGAACATCATAATATAATTTTTTTAACTACCTATGTTAAGAAGCATTTAGTTTTCCCAATAAGACAGTAAACTTACATAATTCAGAATAATACAATAATATCAGCAAGAATCGATTGGTAAGTTATATTTGAGCAATGTAGGAATAGGATGGTATTTAGGTCAACCAAAAAATATTCCTTTTTAAGATAAAAAGTTCATTTCCATAGCAACCCAACATTATTACACAATATGGATGGTGGTCACAGGTATTTGGCATCGGGTTGTCGTCAACCTTAAAAGAAGAAAGTGCGTGAAACGTGCTTCCGAACAAAAATATCATAAACATTCCCTATTCTGGCGTTACGCCAAGAGACTTTTAGGTTAACTGTTTTACCTGTTTTGAACTGGAATTTCAAGGCAATAGGGTTAAAATTATATTACCTACTTTTCATATCAAGCATTCCTGTCAAGATCTTTTCAATTCAACACTAAATGATAAATAAAATTTCAACATAAAGCGGAAAATAGTTTACCGACATTCGATCGCATTCTATTTATAAATCGGCGAAATATAGGAAGTCTAAACTTACTTCGCCATTGTTACCGGGTAGTGTCTTCTCTGTACTTTCTTTCAACGTCTCTTCAGTGGCTGCTTCCATTTTTAACAATTTGTTTTAGAAATAAAAATCACCCTCATCAAACAACAATACGAAACGAACTAATTCAGAAATATTACTGCTGCAAACGTTTAAGAAGACACAACGTTTAAAAATGTTACAAATAAATTTGTCCTTAGCTTTAAAGCATTAAGGTTTATATTTAAGAAGTACTTGATAAGTTGTTTCAAGCTCATTAACGAATAAGACTGTAAAGTTTGACAGTTGAGTATATCTGTGGTAGACACAGATAAGAAATTTTATTCATGCATCCATATCTATTTTATAAAGTTATGGAATTTAAACTTACTATGAATTAAAAAACTCATTAAAAAACATGTACTTTTTTAAATACTACTACAAAAAAATATATCGTTTATGTCAAAAATTAAATCCAGAATTAACCAGATTTTATCGGTTCAGTTTTCAGTGTGACCACGGATACATATTTTCTACTATTAAAGTAGAATATAATAATATCTAAAGTAGTGGGTCCTGTTATTTGATTTTTTTTAATCACATTCAAATTAAAAATAAATGTGTGATTGGCACTTATGATAGTCAAACTTGGTAAAATTTTGAAAAATATCTCTCGAAAATTAAAAATATCTTTATCTCTTAATTATTTTGTGGTGAAGTAGATCATCATGACTCATGATTTATACGTGTCGCAGCCAAATCTTGCAGTACACGTAACAATGGGCACTTACACTGAAAATCCTTTATTTTTCAAGGACATTACTTTAAATTTTAAATGATTAAACCTTAAATCAAAATTATTATAATTAAAATAACAATGTTTTTCAACTTAGAGTACGATTATAGTTTTTTTTTTTAGTAACTACTCCTACCGAATGAAAATTAGGTATACTTTGACAGTTCAAGTAAGCGTAACGATATTTCGTTTAGAATGCGAAACCTTTAAATTAGGTACATTAAATTAAAGAGTTCCAAAGAAATGAAGCACCACGTTATGATCAAATTGTATTTTCTGTCAAATCAGACAATAAAAAGAACAGTTCATAATAATTATAATACATAATTAATATTATAATAAAAAAATAATGTACCTATAAAAACGAACTATTGTTAATTCATACTCCTCCAAAAACTTATTTCATAACAGAAAATACTGAAATAACAGGTAAACTATTCCTCTAAAAAATTATCATCAAGACTTAAGGATAATTGTTGTGTTTATGGTTATCGTTAAATCCGTCTCTCTTGACACTAATTAGTAATTACTAAATAATAAATCATTTTTATTTATTTTTATAACCGACACAACAATTATAAAAATACCTCCTGATGGTGATTAATAAATTGTGGAATACCTTGAAATTGTTATTTTAGTAGTTTATCTTCATCGAGGCTTGCAACATTGAATAACTCAATTATCTTTCTCATGCCCTCTCGCTTGCGCATTCTTTCTAAAAGAACGAAACCGGGTGGTGGTGAGTAATCTTTTCTTTGATAAAAATCGTTAAATAAGCTTTTTCGTCATTTATATTGTTAAAGGAAATTGTTTGTGCGTTAATCTGTGTCGGTAAGTGCATTTTAAAGTTTATTTTACATATTTTTCAAAAGTCAGCTCGAGGAAACGTTCGATAGTAGTCCGTTATTTTTCAAGATTTTGTAAAGGTCAATGCGCTTTAGGACTGTAGGTGGAGTGCTATATTACGGCTCGAAATGGTTAAATGGGTTATTTGCCAAATATATCTGGATAATCTCTTATTCTATGAATAGTAGTTGTTTTTGACAAGGTGAAGCATGGCGTAGACGAACAAAGAGACACCGTTACCTACCGGTGCCGCATGAACGACGGCTGTCTGTGATAGATTGATGAACTACAGTTATGTATCTAAAATTACATTATAATTACCAGCTTTCACCATTATGGCCTTTTCTGGCACATAGGCTACTTATTTCATCGTCGTATCGGTCATTAGTCTTACACTGGGTCAATTTATAAGTACTTGTTATATAGAATTTACTTAAAATAGGTACATTTTTATACACTTACTACATGTAAGTAATTACTTATTTACTGTTTTGGCATCGTCTTGTACACCTACAATGAAATGTGATAAGTTATACTAAATGGTATGGCATAATATGTCCATAAATTTACATAAAAGCTTGTCTACTTATTGTATTTATAGAATCCACTTATGTCGGACAGACAAAGTACCTATCAGTCTACATAATATCAACATTCCATTGGTTTTATGAAGCATTAGTTATCTTTTAATTATTTTGATAGAGATAGCATGTTATGGGATTAATGAAAAAGTGTCTCATAAAATACCTAGATAATTTTAAACTAATGTATCATAATATCATACCTATTTATATTATGAAAAGTCACATCTAGCTCCAGTTTGAACTATACTTGTAGATACTATGGGCACTATGGCTACTGTACAAAAGATATTATAAACATACAAACCAAAATCATATTATAAGACATTCAAGACTCAGATATACAAATGCTTGGTCATTAAACTGTCATCTGCTTCTAGCAGGATTCAAACTCAAACCCTCCGTGTTCATAATCTGGGGCTCCGACCAATATTACAACAGGATGTCAACTAAATAATTTTTGCACAAGTTAATTGTCCTAGGTTAGCAAATACTGTGTGTACTTAAGTGGCAAAGGTATACATAATAATTATCTAGTAAAGGGTATTCATTTAAAGCCTGCAGCTTCCAAATATGTATGTGTGTGATTTAATATATTATATCCCAGCTATTATGTAACTGTTGTTGAATATGATTTATGCCATTTCATCCTGTCATTTAGTAGGAAAATAAAACAACTAAATGGGTATGTACCTATATACCTACCTACCTATACAACAAATGTTTTAATACATTACCTTTATACCTAGCTATGATAAAGTTAAAATAATGCACTGGTAGCTTTTGTGCAAAGCAAAAGGTACCTGTTTGCTTAAGTTTTGTTCTGTATTGATAAAAACATGTTATTTTTTGTTTCTTTCGAAAATAAAGACTTATGTTCCACACAGCAACTAGTCAACTTAATCCTTGAAGGGTGAAATGGTATTCAGGTATCAATTATTGATGCATGACAGGGTGGTAGGGTTTTCCCAATAATAATTTAGGTTTTTCCAACTGCTTTAGCATTCCTGGTACAGAATAATTATATATATACATACATTCTTAGGTAACTTTTTAGTGATTGCACACTTCAAATTAAATTATTTTATAAATTTTATATCAGACTTAAGGGATAATAATAACAATCTTCACAAAAATATTGTGAGATTCTTTCATGTTTGGCTAGGTTTTTTAAATTTCAATGTGTACATATTTCATTTGAATTTTTTGTATTAGGTAGTCAGAGATATAAAAGTTTCTTGCTTGGAAATACATTTGAAGTCTTGCTGTACTTAGTAACTAAGTAGGTACCTAGTGAGTCAGTAGTTGGACCATATTAGCAAACATATTGTCATTTATTATTCCAATGTATTTCCTTACGGTATGCATTACCTTGTGGTCGATATACGGCGACCAATGTGGATTGAATAAACATTCCACTCCTTATACAATCATTCACTGTATGGATACCCGATTAATCTATAGGACAGGGTAGCTCTAATTTCAGTCTAGAGTCTAGACATAAAAGAGGTAGGTGGCTTCTCAGTTCTGTGTTCCTGGTCTAGAGTAGATTGAATAATGACTTGATGAACGTCATCAGGTCTGACCTCTATTGACAACTAGATAAGTTACTAGGTAGTTACGACTAGTAATGGAGGAAATGGGTTCGAATCCTACTAAGAGCATTTTGTTTATTTTAGGTAGGTACCTATTAGGTTATGTATCAAACTACCTATATAGCTAATAAGTTTAATGTTACTTTATGGAGGCAGTCCATTTATTGTCAAATTAGTTAGGGAATTTTCTATAATAGGTTTTAAAGTAAATTTTCCTTCAACATTACTTCAATTCAATTTAATTTCTATTGACACTCTGAATAAAACCTGTTTCATAGCATCTTTAATTGCTTACTATTCATTTTACGATTGGTTTAATAAATCTATTGAATTATAATTTTCTGATCTCAAATGGGACACAATACAAGTCAGACCACTACTTTATGGTTACTTCCGCTTGATTAGATTGCCTAGATTGAATGTCTTTATTTACTAATGCCCCAGCCCAACGATCCATTGTGATCTATATTGCCTGAGTCACAAGAGCTATATTGCTGTATGCATTAGAATTAGTCATGGCGTAATGAGAAAAGTGACTTTGCTCGAATCAATGAGTCAAAGATTTCGATATTCATCTTGTAAGATGGATTTAATCTAGCGTGGAGAAGGTTGGGCAAAGTTCCAATCTACGTCTAGGTTTTGTAGCAGTCTACAATCCAAAGTAGATAGGTATTTACCTATACCTACTTATTTCTCAAATAGAATGCTCAACTAGGCAGTCTAGGTAGGTAGGTATCAAAGATAAAACTATAATTGTTGAGTATATCCTTCGATTGGTATAAATAAATATTCAAAAAGCCCTACACTCACCCAAAATCTGCATGTTATCACTTTTCTTGTTTTAAAAATAACGGAAGAAAAAATATGGCGGCCGCTTGCTCTTGTTCGTGCATTTCGTCTTCATCTCATGCCGCGCTCACGCGCGTAATGTTGGCAGAATACCCATTCCCCGTTCGAATTTAAAAGAGGTTATATATATAAAAAATAAAATGTGTGTGGTGCTATGGAATGTGTACCTATTATGCCGCGTACGGAAATATTACAAGTTTTAAAAAGCAACAAAATTAAACATCCCCCCGCCCGAGAAAGGCTAAAGCCTTTATCAACAGCTAGAAACCAAATAAAAGAAGAAAGTAGTACCTATAAGTACCTACGTAAGAAACCGAAACAAAACAAAACTAAAATCTATTCTAGCCCTAAAATAATACAAACAGGTTCGTCGTTACTTTATGGGGAGTCTAAAAACTTTACAACTGGCCGCAGCATTGTTCCCGTTGATGTTTTAAGTTTAACAACGCGTACCACACTATTTTCACCGGGTAAAAGCTTAGTAATTCTACCTAATCTCCACTTTAAAGGAGGTAAACCCTCTTCTTTTGTCAAGACCACATCACCAATCTTGGGAGGATCTGTTGGAGACGTCCATTTGTTCCGCGTTTGTAACGAACGACTGTTTAAAACCGCCTCTACTCTGGTAAATACCGTTACCAATTCGTCGAACGTTAGAACCTGGTCACCGATGACCCTCCGCAGTAACATCTCCGCTGATGTTAAAGTAACCTCGAGGAGGCCCCCAAAATGAGGAGCACCTGGTGCATTAAAACGCCAAGAGATGTTCCCATTAACCGCGTGACTAGCGAGAGTAGCCTGCACTTCGTCTAAGTGTCTGTTGGTTCCTACATAATTGGTAGCGCAATCAGAACGAATCAAACTCAGAAGACCGCGCCGAGATGTAAATCTATTTAAAACCGCAAAAAAATCTATAGATAGACCAGTAACACATTTAAGATGAATGTACTTAGACGAAGAACATATAAAAATGTAAAGATAAGCCTTTAAAGTTTTGGCGTTCCGCAAACATGAATTTTTAATGATATAAAGACCGGCAAAATCCGTTTGCACGGTGTGAAACACTCCAGTAGGGACCACGCGATCCATAGGCAGAGCTGACATAATTGTCTCTGTAGATATATCCTCCAACAAAACCGCATCGTTGGAAGTCCATTTACTGAACTCAAAACCGCCAGAACTCAGCAAACTAGTCAAGTCTGACATAAGTTGCTTGGTCTCATTCAGGGAATACGTACCGCCTAATATATCATCCTTGTAGACGGATGTACGAAGAAGTTTCGCCGCCGCCGGAAATCGAGATTCTTCGTCATCAGCCAATTGTCTCAGCGCCCGCATCGCCAAGTAAGGACTAGGTAACCGCTTCTCCATTGCCATGAACCGCTTCAAGGCTAATGGACCCGAATTTTCAAGTGTCGTCGGTTTATCTGATAAAAAAGGCAAACGTGCCACATACCTACCGCTCTCATCCCGGTGATGAGTATTTGAATAAGATAACTCGCACTCCATGTCCTTAGGATCTTCGACTTCCCGAACCGTTTCCGAAAACTGATCCGTTGAACTATTACAAAAAAATGATTGACTTAAATAAGTCTCCTGAGGACATGGATTTAAAACCGCATAAGTAATAGGACCCGTCAAAACGTAACCAAAAATAGTATTCATTGCAATAGGTAGGTGATCATTGATCTTTATACAACCTCCGCCTAACAAAATATCTCCTATGAGATCCGCACCGATTAAAATATCTATCTCTCGACTTAAATAAAACTGCTCATCCGCAAGAAACAGTCCACGATAGTAATCCGCAAATTGATGAGAGAGAGAAAAAACAGGTAAATTATGAGTAATTTTACTCAAAACAGTAGCCGAGGTTGTAAGAACAGGTTTATCTGAATGTCTTGGGCTAATAGTTATATTTACACCACCCCTGCAACCGCTCACAGAAATGCCGCTCAGTCCTGTGACAGTAGGTACGAAAGAGCTAGACCGTCTTAGCCCTAGTTTATTAGCACAAGTTTCCGATATGAAGGTGCTCTGACTGCCGCCGTCAAGCAGTGCACGCGCCTCTTTATAATAACCGTTCTTATCTAATACGTGAACTACAGCCGTCGCAAGTAGTACCGTCCGCTGGTAACAATTATGATTCATAGTTTGAGATACGATCCCAGTAAAATCCAGCACCGCAGATGCAGAAACGCTAGTGGAAGACGTAGTCAGCTTCGGCGCATCTTCTGGCGCATTACATGGTGATGACTGTTGACGTTCCGGCGCCGCCGCGGGAAGGTCAAAGTGCAACAAAGAATGATGTTTCGATGAGTTACATTTGTAGCAATTCTTATTATAATTACAATTGTCAATACTATGAGAATTAAGGCATCTAAAACATAAATTATTAGAAACAACGTGACGTTTTCTAGCCGTAGGTTTCATGGCCAAAAATTGATCGCATCTAACAATGAAATGACCGCCTTTACCGCAACATTTACATAACGTAACCGCATTGTTATGAAAAGCTGCATGAGCCAGACCCCTAACCGCTTGGCCCGGTCCATGAGCAAGAGCCTTAACCGCTGGGCTCGAACCGCTATATTTTGCTGACGTGCTAGCATTAGGTTCCGCACTGGTTTCCATAATGCGCACCTCAGATTCCAAAAATTTCGTTAAATCCTCAAATGACGGTAAATCTTTATACATCGCCTTATCCTCAAAGTGTTTCTTTAAATTTGAATCTAACTTTTGAAAACTAATAAAAAATAGAAGATAAGACCACGAGTCCGCCTTCATCTTTTCTAAAGCCTTTGAATTCTCTAATAAAGTATTCAAAAATAATTTTAGTGAATTTAGATTTTTATTATTAACCGCAGGTGTATTTAGTAAGTTATGTAACAATTTATCCGCTAACAACCGTTTGTTATTATAACGATTATTCAACAGATCCAATGCAATCGAATAATTATCACCAACAACAGATAAGTGTTGAATTAAGGTTTTAGGCTCTCCTACTAATGAGCCAGAAAGATAATACATTTTTTCCGCGTTAGAGAGTGCTGCATCTTGACCGACCAGCGAAACAAAAAGTTCCATGAATGAAGCGTATTCTTCCAACTTCCCCGAAAAAGTAGGAAGTTGTATACTTGGGAGCTTAACCTTAGAGCCGCCCGCTCCCCTCAGACCATCATCTGATTTTGTATTACCAAACAATTCTGTATACCGCTGTTTTACAAAATAATACTGTTTATTAACTGTGTCATAATGCTCATTATGTTTGTCTAAATTCAAATCATCCGATTTCAATTGAATCTCAAAATGCAAATTAAGAAAATTTTGAAAACCGCTTTCTAAATCATCATAACGCGCCCTAAACTCGTTCTTTTGTTCAGGTGTGATGTTTTCCGCTCGCGCAAGTTCATCTACTAAAAAAATATTCCGACACGCTATGTCATACCTAATTTGTGTCAGTTGAAGTTGCCTAGCTGCGGTCATCTTGACAAAAGAAGAGAAAATCAATTAAAACAAAAAATACTGAAATTAGTTATATACAGAATTCTAAATTATCCAACTAAAATATCTAACCGCAATGTATGTACTAAAAACACCAACGAACAATAACTTTTAATTAATAACAAAAATAAAAAGTTTGAACAAATATAATATTTTAATATAAATAAGTATTGCTTATTTTACCGATATAAGCCTTACTTATATTAAATAACCGCACTAAAATTCAAAAATATGCACAAACAAAAAAGAAAAAGTATAATTTCCGCTTGGGATTGAACCCCCGTCCGTCAACTCTCTAGTCGCACCTGTTACCGCTAGGCCAGCTGAAGAGTTGAGCGATAGTGTGAAATTAAGATTCACTTTCCGCAACAACGAAACTGTTTAAAAACGTTTACAAATAAGACCGCTCTTATTTGAAAAACAAACAACAAAACAAGAAAAAGACAACATACTCTACACCAATATAGATATAAAACCCTGCTGCAAATCAAAACCGCAATGATTCCGCTAGGAAATATCGATGTAATGTTTGTGTTACGTAAAAATAAATTGAATGAGTGTAAGTGAAATAATAAGGGAGGAAACCAAATGTGCAAATAATAACAATAAAAACATAAAATCAAACAATAATTAATCATAACATACGTGTATAGTGTTGAAAATTACTAATTTTAAAACTTTTAAAATGTTCCTACGAAAAATTGCGTAGGTAAAACAAATGAAAATTTTAAAATGAAAATAATTGTAAAATCCGGTTTGATTGGACCAAAATGTTGAGTATATCCTTCGATTGGTATAAATAAATATTCAAAAAGCCCTACACTCACCCAAAATCTGCATGTTATCACTTTTCTTGTTTTAAAAATAACGGAAGAAAAAATATGGCGGCCGCCCGCTCTTGTTCGTGCATTTCGTCTTCATCTCATGCCGCGCTCACGCGCGTAATGTTGGCAGAATACCCATTCCCCGTTCGAATTTAAAAGAGGTTATATATATAAAAAATAAAATGTGTGTGGTGCTATGGAATGTGTACCTATTATGCCGCGTACGGAAATATTACAAGTTTTAAAAAGCAACAAAATTAAACAATAATGACATACCTATCTTACTAATATTATATTTCAGATAGTAGGTCTACATATTGTGTATCTCATCCTGCCTATTGTGTAGGTATTTCATCTCATAAAATAATATACCTACCTACTAGCCTAAAAATGCCCCTCCAACGTGTACCTACTTACATTGTTATAACTTAACAAGACAATGCTCGTTATCCCACATACCTACATAATACGGTCAGGATATGTGCACAATTATTATGATAATGAACTTTCTGCACGAAATACCGACGTCTAATTAATGTTAATTGTAAGCCACGCTAGGTATCTATCTATCTATTTAACAGACAATTTCGCAACTGATTTCGAACAGATGTCGTTTCGCGGTAGACACTGGGCCATCTGTTTTGGTGACTGTTTGAATGACTACTGTTTAAAAAACCGTTGGCTTTTGACCACAGTAAGTTGAATGTTGCGTTGTTCTCACATCGTTATAGGTATTTAAATATGTTTAATTCCTTTACTACTATAAATATTATTACGTAAAGAAGTCAGTTTGTAGGTATGAATATTGTTTTTGTTTTATTCCGTGAGAATTCGGCCATAATTTTATGTCTGACAAAGGCCGTAGTTCTGGCACTCTTCCAATTATTATTGTCATTAGGTATTTCCTTTCATACCACATTATTAAAGGCTTAGGAATTAATGTAAGGTTTATGAAATGTAGACCGTAGGCATGTACCTCAATGCATGCCAATGATTGTTATTTTGCGTGTCAAAGTTAGATTCGTTTACCCTACTTATTTTAATTTTTCAAGTATGAAAGTTCACTGACCTCCTATCACATTTTATTGCTCGTGTTATTCACAACAAACACGGCTGTTAATTAATTAATTCCAACAGATATGTTCTCATAACAAATAATGCGTAAACACGAGAGAATCTTAAGAATGGATACAGCATAATTAATTATAGACACGCTCGCATGCCTACTTGACTACTGCTCTACTTATAACACAATGGATGAGTTTCTTTTATTTTATGAATCAATGCGAGAAACTTACAAGGTGTGGATAGAAATACATACCTATTTTATTGTCTAGTAAGTACCTATAGTCAGTCTCTGTTGTATAAACAAACTTCTTAAATTTATCTAATAGTCAAGATGGGCCATTTGTTTGTGCAATGCAGTAGTTTAGCTACCTACAAGTTAAGAAGTTTTAATGTTTTTAAAGGCCTACATAGATTTTTAATGAAAATATTATAATATACTACATAGATACATAGACCAGACGGGTTACAAGATGAGGCACTTTTATGGCTTCGTTTTATTCTATTGTCATTTAGAACAAATTCCATAGTAGGTAGGTGCCTATAAGCCATTTCTTGTATTCTTGGTTGTGTCATCTTAAGAGTCGAGAGATTTAATCGTCATCTAGAGAGATGCATGTTATATAGTTTCTAGTAGAGACTGAATACCTACTTAATATCTGGATTCACAGGTGTCCTAGAATATTTGTTTACTTACCTTCGTTTAGTATGGAATGTGAAAGGAATCTTGAATTCTTGACCGCATTAGCATATGCCAAACGAAAATATCCGATTTCGTAGTGACAGGTGGCGAATATCCAACCATCTACTGGATCGTATTAAATTAAAATGAAAATAATATGAATTGAGTACCTCCTCTTATTTTCTGAAGTTGGTTTTATTGTACTCTCTCCCACGTACATACCTCACAGTGTTATCTTCGTGGGGTTGTCCTTATCAAATAAATCTATAATTTTTAGCGCAACTGTAATGTACCTTGCATCGATGCAATGGTTATCAAACAGTGTTATCAGATACCGTTAGGGGAAATTCTTTGAAATTAACATATTTTGTTAACCGCCTACTGACACAGATAAACAATAATAAATACTTAAAAAAAAACAATAAAAAGAAATCGTCCACAAATTTTTAATTAGCATCAGAAAAATAATAAGTTTCCTAATAATTTCAGAGATATAAGCAAATCAGACACAATGACTTCCACATCTTTCAATGTCGGTCTGGGCGAGGAGCCGCGCCTGTCGAGCCGCGTGCTGCGCCCCCCGGGCGGCGGCCACACCGACATCTTCGGCGGGGACCCCGAGCCGCCGCGCGGCCGCAGGCTCAACCCGGCCGCAGCCTCTGCCACTTGTGAGTTGCATTTCATATACTATTTTGAACACCCATTTACACTATTCACAAGTTTGCCTTGATTCTTGAGGGGTAATTTTGTAGCGCAATTGGTATCGTAGATATTCGGCTTGTTTGCTCTTTTATTTTGTATGAGAAATTATCAAATCTGACACTCTGCAGCCCATTGTTCTTAACAATCAAGTGGCAGTGCAGTTAAGTGTGACTATTTTGCTTAACCATGTAGCCTCAAATGTTCCCATTAATTTAATTATTTTAATTGCGTGACAAACTAAAATGTAATATTATTATGCCTAATTTTTATTATTGACATAATAATATACTACAAAGCAGACGGAATTCTCGCTGTGACAAGGTTTACAAAAGTGTATGTTTAACAAATAAAATTTGTATTTCTTTTTTACAGCTCTCGGTGAACGCCCCACAAACGGTATTGTCGCACCAACGCAGAACGGCCAGGACAGTCCCCCGCAGGCGACGACTCCTGAGGCCGTGGCCGCGCCCGAGCCGCAAGTCGAAGCGCCCAAGGCCGAGCCCCCCAAGACTGAAGCTCCCAAGGTCGCCGAAGCGCCCCGAGCTGCCGAGCCACCGAAGCGCGTCCGCGTGCCCCCCGGCGGCTTCTCGTCGGGTCTGTGGTAATCCCGACCCGATACGAGCTTGGTTTCGTGGCGTTTATTAAATTCTTGCTGGGACCAGTCTTAAATTAGGTTAGTTTTGGATTTAGGCTTATACATTTGTCATTTGATGTGCCTTTTGTTGTGAACTCGTTAATTTACCTGTTTTGTTTCGCCCATTGGACGTACGAGATTCCCTGGTCCCAAGCTAGGTTTTTTAGCGTATCGCTTACTTTATCCAGTGACGCATTGGTTCTTTTTTAACCCTCGCAGAATACAATGTTACTATCTACTGAACAAAATGTAACTTCTTCGGTACTAGTATTATTTACTTAGATTATTTTATATTTAATCCCTTGCATTGTATCTCGGCTTTGTGTCAAAGCGGCATATTTGCTAGCAAACTCTCTATTAGACTTACTTCTATTGTCACAAAATTTTGGTAATTTATTACCGTACCTATTTAATTAAAGTTTTTTGTAAATTTTTATAAAGGGTTCTGTACCTAAAGTTTACGACTAAACAAACATTCCTCAGTTAGAGATGACAAGTCTGATGTTTACACTTTACCAGAATAAGTTATTTTCTAGGTATGGGGCCCTCAGTTACTCGTTTTCTCTATTTAAAATCTATAAGGTTTTGAGCTTATTGTGGTTTCATCAGCTCTGACTGACTCGTGCCTCGTGTTGAATTGTAATTTGTACTTAACGTTGGTCTTGATCGTTTGCAGTTAGTTTTATATTAATGATGGCCTACGGCGAAGAATGCGATTATGTATATGATAATTATAATTGTATTTTTATATGAATTAAAACACCATTAAAACTTAAAAGTGCTTGTTTGTGTTTTCATGACTATATTTTACCTTAAAACTTTCTTGTTAGCGTTAAGAGTGCACCTTTTTGTACCGCGAAGTTGGCTATGGATTCTCAGGTTTAGAAAACGAAGGGTCAATTTCGCTTGCATCGGTCAGCCGCCTTCGGGCGCGCGAGCGAGAGGGAATGTCGTAACCAATATTCATGCTAGTGTGTGTGTGACAGCGAGTCTTTACAAAATTTATTTGACTTTAAATGAAATGCCTACTTCCGTACCTTATTTTGGTTGGGTCGAAGTCAAGTAAATAGGTACGTTTTTGGATTAAGAAAATATTTACGTAGAGTAAACATAATACCTACATATAAATATATACCTATACATACCTATATAGGAATTCTGCTTGTTACCATTATTATAATGTTTAACTTAAAATAATATACTTAAAGACAATTCACTTTCTTAGAACACTGCACAAAGTTCGACGAGTCCTCTGGTTTAACTAAAACGGGTAAAAATTGAAAATAGGCAGGTAGGTATTCACTTGGAATATTTACGTTAGGTACTTACCAGAAGGTGATGAATTCAAACCAGGAGTACCTACCTACTATCCACTAGAGCATCAGGTCGAATACCTATAAGCAAAATATTATAGTAGGTACCTACCTAGTACCTACCGTAGTAACAATCTTATGAATAGATGGATGAATGTAGGTAAGTATGTAAAAATTTTAGGTAAGTACCTTAGGGTATGTTTGTTTATCTTTCAAGTAAAAACTAGGTACCTACTGAATGGATTTTGTTGAAACATTACAATAATATAGCTTATACATTAGAAAAATATATACTTAAGCTATATTTTATAACGATATTGTGTAAAGTTGGTACCTACTCATCGAGCGTAGACGAAGTCGCGGGCAGAAGCTAGTAATTATATAAATTGGCAATGGATAGGTATAATTATTTTTATCAATCTTGCGCCAAAGAAAATACAGACATTATTATTGTATTGACTTAATAATCTGATAGCTCACTTAGGTATTTACAATAGGTGATGCTTAGTATACGTAGGTATATAAAAAGTGATTGCTCCATAGATAAGTTACCTTTTGTGGGGGTTTGTAAAAATGATTGAAAGAAAGTTAGATATAATATCGTGGAGTTGTATTTATTTCTCAAATTTTCATGGATTTTCGATTACCTATTATTTTTTAGTTTTATATTTATGGATCTATTAAGACTAAAAGTTAATTGACACAAGTAATAGGCTATAGAAAATAAAAAAAACAGGGATCCGAGAGAAGCTGGGGCGAATCGCTAGGTAGTAAAAAATAAAATTGAGGCCTCTGACAAATGCAAGCTAACCCCAAAAATGTAGCATTTCAATGGAGTGCCTACACCAAACAATAATCAACCTTGAAACGTAGATAGCACCATGTATGAATATAGATACCCATAAAATTTCTTTGTCAAAAAAAAATATTTTTATTAAAAAAAAACAATAGGAATAACGATATATTCCTATAATTATATAAGAGAGATCACATTCACAGTCCAATCAACAGAACAGAATCACCTTCTGTTGGCGGCATGATCAATTTCATGACTTTTAACTTCTTGTAAAGTTTGTTCCGCTATCCCGATCCTACAAAAATACAACAAATGATTATGGAAACTGTAAAGAATCCGAAACGTCAGCAAATATAAAATAAAAATACGCAAATACGCGAGTTAAATCCGTTAATAGTTGTTTCATTCCAACAAATTATATTTATCTAATGCTACTAGACTGTGCTTAATAGTATTTGTACAAACAGTAACTATGAGATACCTACATAATCATTTTTTTTTAATTCACCATAGTAAATTTAATTTACAACATAATTATAAACTTCGCTATGACTTATTGATTGATTGCACATTATGTGAATTATAAAATGAGTGCTCACAGTTTCGTTTCTTGTAAATCCATGCGCTTAGTTTTTTACGACGAGCTGATAGCCAAAGCCTCGTTTTACTAGATTTTCCAGGATTTGCTGTAAAAAAAAATCCACGCCGTTAAATTTTCACTTTCTACTGAATATATTATATGATATTACATATAAGTACATGTAGACGTTCGAGTATCGAGTGAAAGATACTTAAAGACAAAGTATTTGAAAAGACATGATCGCTTCGAGTGATTAAGTATAAAGTATATCTAGATAGGTACCTATTCCAACTGTTAATAAATAATAATAATATAAATTGATATTAGTACTTACGCATAATGAACAATCGTAATGAAATGTAATTCCAAGTCCGCTGTCACACAGTCGTCGTAGGTAGATAAGTAGGTATATAAGATCGTCGCAATAAAACCAATTCACTTTGTAATAATTCAGAAGTCCGTTAATCTAGCCGTGGTTGTTTTAGTTACTATTATTTAAGAATTAATTATTAATAAGTAAACGTAACGTCAAAAAATCTGCACAATGACAGTCTATGACCGACTGGCAATTCGTCTTTGACCTTTGTTCTTGTCAAAACGTTCGGCGGCCGTCGGAATAATTCGGGCACGCACACAAACGCAAAACAAAACTTGCGTGAAATGAGTATTTTGTAATATCGCCATTTCATTAGAAATTATTTCGAAAGTACGAATTCCCCTTGTAAATTATTGATTGTGATATTAATACTGTAGTTATGGTTTATTTTCAATCTTGAGGATATTTCCGATGTTTCTATCTTTTGAAATCTTTATGAAAATCTTTAAATGTATGCGAACAAGTCCTCTGAAAATGTGTCTATTTTTCGTGTAAAATTACGAATCTAATATCATCTCTGATTGTAATATCTTACATAATCTAATAAAAATAACGAAAGTTAGACCTAGCTATGCCATATCCGATCATAATTGCAGAAAAAAATAATAATGTTTAATTCAAAATTCTTGAAAGAATGAGGAATTACGTTTTGTATGGAAGCGCCGAGCAAAGGAGCACTCTTAACTAAACTTTAAATTTATATTTTGTCTATGATATAGAGAATCTAATATGTATAGGAGGTTGTCAAAAGTGACATTAATTTGAAGAAATGTTTGAGACACTTCTGTCAAAATTTTGAAAATGCCGTTATTCAGTTCAAACAGGTTAATTTAAAATTACAAGTAGGCGTTCAGTAAGAACTGAAAAATGGATTTGCATATCAAAATAGAATTTATGGAATATAATAAAGACAATCGAGATCTTCAATAAAATTATAACGAGTAAGTTGGTAGCATCAATCGATCGGCTTTGTGGGTAGTTCTACAAACTAAGGAATTTTTGGCGGCTCGGCCAAAATATGATAAAATAATTCTTAATATTATTATTTTTTGATGGAATACTATTAATTACAATTATTTCTAGCTGGTCAATAAAAATAATAAGGATACTCAATTCTTTTCTGAACAAAATTACTGCACAAAGTGCCAAATTCTCAGTATCCTGCAGTGTCCCTCGTCCAAATTTTAGTTCAAAATGCCTCATGATACATTTACCTCTACATTAGGGTCTTAAAAGAAACCCAAATTACTAAGTTTACTAGTTTTTCAGTCTAGGTAGAACAATTACTACTAGTATTTCCTTTAAAAATATTGAATAAATCTTGTTTACATTTTGTCCCCACGATTTCATATCAGTATCCTGTTCGCTGTTGAATTAGCAATAGTACATTACAGACGGCGCAGGGAAGTGACGGCTTGCGAGCCGAGTATACAGTATAGACGGCCGACCGAAGGGAGGCCGGATATTGTTACGAGGCTTGCAAGCCCCTTCCCGGCTAGGCATGTATAGTGCTTTTCTCAAAGTAATGCAATGAAATAAATAAATGCAACATTCAAATAAAATAAATTACACTTGAATAACAGAATTTTTTATTTTTTTACACCAAATACAACTTGATTACTTTATTCCGTTCTTGAGAATCACAACTTCTAACATGTACCAGTAAATCCCTTTACTTAACAACTTCTAGTTATCAATCGTATTAGCGTATAAGTCTTGAACAGGCCGTTAACCTCCAACCTCTAAACATTGCGAATTCATTTTACAATATTTGTCCAAAGACAGCCATCTCCTTTTTCGTTCCCTCGACTTCTACCATGACAGCTCTGATTGCTGCTCGCCGCTGATTGGCCACGCTCGCTCGTCCGCCATTGGTCAAAATATACAATAGCCAATCATAGATCAGCGCGAATGTTGCCATTCGTAACTTAAATATACCAGTAAAACTAAACAAATAACAATACTTTTTAAAAATCATGACAAGTATAAAATTGAAATTAATCTAATAATACAGATTCTTTTTTTATTCTCAGTTCGTGTATAATATAGGCATTAATTAACGCGAATATTTTTGGTACAATAAAGTTCTAACTTATTAAAAAAAAAACGGTTGCTTAAACTGTTTATGAAGATCAACGCCATGTTGATATTCAAATTAAAAAGAAATTACTTCCCGGCCTAGGCCAGGAATGATATATTTCCTGGCGTGTTTTGACGCACGTAAGGACGATATTTCATTGCATGTTTGAGAAAATATTCATTAAACTATTTGCCGTGCGTCTTTACCTTTTCGCTGAGACGATAGTACCTACGAAAGAGACAAAGAATGTCATCTATATATTCTCACCTAGCACCTTGTTTAGTGAGTCCAGTGCGTTCAGCGACTGAAGTGGTGCCGTAATCAGTCAAGTTCACAGAATCCTGGTAAGATTTTTAATTATGAAATAAATAGTTATTATGACCAATTTCAGCGTATTGATATGTAAGATGCTAGCGCATAGGCCTAGCTTAGGTTATTTTTGTTGAAAGTTATAAATTGGCGTGTTTATTTAATTTTTAGACAGAAATTATCAGGAACCTGGCCTCAGAATCCTGTCCAATTGGTATCCAGGATACTGAGACCAATCCAGGATCCTGAGCAGATCATATTAAAAATATTGTTTTTGTGACATAATAGTATATTTTTTACACATAAACATTAACTACAAATAAATAATTTAATATAGATTTTTCAGATTTTTTTTGTACTAAATATAACGAAGAAATTCAATCTTTTCATTTTGGAGGATCTCGTGCACAGCTCTCACTCCACACAGCAGTTAAATGTATTTGAAAGGATCTACAAGATCGTATTGCACTGTATCAACAGATTTGAGTCACAATGTTTATGCTATTTGGGCCCACTTAAAACCAGTACTGAAAGAATTAGTACTAAATCAAATAGAAACCATTAATTTTTTGAGTGACAGTCACGCAATATCGTAACAAAATAATCTTTTCACGCTAGCATCTAAAATGACAGATCTGTGCCCTGGACCTGTAAATTGGAATTATCACGAAGCGGGCCATGGTAAAGAAGCACCAGATGGTGAGGGCGCTGTGTGTAAAAGAACTGCCAATGATGTAGCATGTGGAGGTGATGTTACTAACCTGAGTTCTGCGGAACCATTCAAAATCGCTGCCCTGGTTTGACACTTTTTATTGTCACGATATTATGGAAAAAGTGATTTCTAGCGATCAACATAATTTAATACCTTTTAATGGGACACTCAAAGTCCATCAAGTACAGGGCAGTGCTTTCATGTCACGAAAGCTACAAATGAAATGTCTAATATTTATTTTAATAATTGGGCACAAGATGGACGTATCAATGGTAACTCTACATTATTTACATGCCCTGGCTGTTTAGCTGAAAGTGATTACAAAAAATTGTTTAAAAGAATTGAAACGAGACAGTCAAAATTATTTTTTTTATTTTTGTTACTAGATTTAAAGTAAAATACTAGATTTAAGTGTCGTTTAGTCACAATTTGTTACAAAAAGTACCTTTAAGATTTTTTTTGTTATTGTAAGAGAGATTATTATTATTCTTATGTTCAATGATCACTTGATGATTAATGTTCTTGTTGAAGTCTGTTTCAGGTATATAATTAGTATCTAAGCTAAGTTTAAAACTACTTTTTGTTATTTTAAAAATTACTTTGATTATTACAAATTAATGTTAAAAGGCTAATTTAAAAAAAATGTGAATTAAATGATTGATCTCGATTGATTTTTGTTGTTATCCTCAGTTTCCTGGTGACACTCTCAGTTTCCTGTGGCTCGATTTTCTTTGAATGGCCATAAATAAAAAAATATTAAATATATTTACTGTTCCCTTTAGGATACACTAAAAGACTCTGTACTCTAGCTATTACACTGATTTCCGCCACCAGATTGCATAAAAAATGTCGGGCCGAAATCAGACTCGAATTCTTCCTTAGTTTGTAGAACTACCCTTGTACTAACATGATTTGATCACTAGCTCTTCTTTTATAATATAAGTAAGTACATATTTATTTTGCTCTAATCATGACAGTTTCTCGTAGTCTTCTTTTTGGTGGGCTGTCTCGTACTCTTAGATACCGCCTTCTAGTAGTTTCAAAGAAGGGGAATACTATTCAATTCCTGTGCCTAAGGGTCGAGCGAAGTGCTCAGTCCCAAGTAGATACTACAAGGCAAATTTTCAGGGATATTTATTGGTTATAATAGTCGCCCAGTGAACGATCCAAGGGCGCGTAGTCAACAAAATGGAGGCAGGTGGGCGGCAGTCGCGCTTGCTCGGCCGACTGCTCGGCAAACTGCGCGGCGAACATCGCCGATACACCGCGGTGGACAAACGACGCTCCGTCACTGGCACATCGAGCAGGTAAGTACCTACTGAGACTACAGGAGAAGATAGGTATGCTAGTAAGTAGTAACAACACTATGGTGCAGGTACCTTACTCCTAGAGTAATGGTCAGTTTTTAATTACACAGCATTAGTGAGAGCACAGATTGCAGCCTGCCCGCCGGGGATGAGGACCTGGTCGCCCCGATCCATGCGTCCAGCCATGAGCTCGAGGACGCTCAGTTCGCGTCGAACATTGATTTGAGGTTATTACCTACTACGAGTACTCGGTACGTGAACTTGCCGTAATGGAACCACCTGTAAAAAAACCGTAATGGCGAAAAAATCTTAGCTAAGTAGGTACTACATACGTAACAAAGTTGCAAAGAAATTGTCCAAATAAATATCAAATGCGTTGGTAATAAGTAGGTAAATGTTATAATTACATTATTTGAGAGGCACTGAATAAAACGTAGCCAGTTGCTGATCAGTATTAGTAGGTACCTATGATTACCTATAATACACATCTATGTAGTTAACCTACCTTTGAAAACTCACAATTTCGCGTCATGCTACCTAAGTAGACAGTCAGGTCAGATAGTTTGTAGGTAACAACATTCTTACTTAAAATACCTAGGTAAGTACCTAGTTTAAGTAAGAAATTGAACTCACAATCTCAACGTTCTGTAGGTACGGTGGGCAATATTTAACACCAGAACAACTGCCTGAATTCTGTGATCAGCTACATCATCTTGTCGATGTGATCAGAAACGTGCAGTCATACGCGAAAATCACTGGAGAATATCCAAGGTAAAATTTAGTCGCACCTTTTCGCCGCCACGCAACAATACAAAACGCTGAGCCTGTGACGCCAGAACAAAAACAAGCATTCGAGATCGAGAAACCATAGTGACTTGGAAATGGTGTATCGATATTTAAATAATTCCTCGATAATTATATCCAAAAAGTCGAAGAAATGTCAAAAGAATAATACAATAATGTTGTTACTACATGTTCATTGATTATTAATCTTATAAAACAACATTAAATAATGAAAAGATCAAAATATTTGCATTATTTACAGTACAGTTTAGTGACGAAAGTCACCACACTACTCACGCGATGACGTCACGCGCTGTCGGCACCGGCCGACCCGGGCTTTTAGGTACTGCAAATTGCTTTGAGTCTAGAGATGTGAAACTGTTGTAGGTATGTGTTAACTGCATTTATCGACATTTTGGCAGGGAGTCCAAAGAAAAAATCCTACACATTCTTTAGCAACAAACGAATAATAAAATGCAGTACCTAGGTACCTAGATTTCTTACAAACAAAGTTTTTAAATAAATTCCGATAATTATTTAGGAAGTACAAATAGCATATAGTCGGCATTTTCCAGGAATTCGTTTGAAATACCGCCTGCACGTGCTTTACATATTTACTAAGAATTCCTCACAAAAATTAAGCCTATTGTTATTGCTAATGAGTGTTTCAGGTAGAAAGAAACATTAATAAAAGGGTCATTTCTTTACCTGTATGTGGTCGTTTTCTGTTTAACAAAGACCCTATTTGGTTGCCTATGCTTTAGATAAAGTAACGATAGGTTTGTAAATATTCAATGTAGGTAAGTACATAATTATCTAAACTAGAACACTTGTCTCGGTTGCCCGTCGAAATACTTCATTATAATAATTGACAGAGGTATACAGGATAAAAATTACAGTAATATAAAGTTTGTTTCTTTATTTGAACGAGCCGATCTCATACATTACTGGTCTTAAATAAAATACTTTAATTATTTGGATATAACCACGAGACTAATTTAAATAAGTGTTCAAAATATGCTGTAAAATGTATTTTACTATTCCCATTTTGATTAATTAATCGCATTCAAGTAAATTAATTAGTGAACTTCCAATTGTAGAACTACACATTTATAAATTCACCTACATTAAAATTTTCGTAACGTGTATTGCAACAAACAAAACACGGTTGGTGACAGCACTACGCCGCGGCTATCGCCGACTAGGGCTTCAGTACGGGCCGTATTTGCTGCATTTTATCACGGCGCGCAAAAATGTTGATTTATTCAATGATGTTATATTGTATCACGTTTATGTATTAGGTTTACGGTAATTTAGGCTTTAACCAATAATAAAAGTTCATAATTTGTATACTAAACTTTTAATTTACTTATAATTTTCGCCTCTAACTTTCAGTCGGTAAGGGCCGACGAGGCGCTAGTGGTACTGCTTTTTGTAGTCGGTAACTGCCGACTGGGGCGGTGAAAAGGTTAATAAAGTTCTTGTTCCTACTAGGAGTCGTGTTTATTAGGTAGGTACCTACTTACTTAATTAATAATGAGTGTCTACTTATTGATGTTTTCGCTGGTTAAATAAAGGAACACTGTTACATTACTATTTATACTACCTAAGTAAAATGTAACTATTATAATTATAAACGAATCGAACTTCAGTGTACCTATCGAATATGTATCTGTAACGACTGTAACCTCAAAAACTAGGGTGACCATTTTTATTACATTTTTTGAGACAATATCTTATTCATTTCTTTCGGTTAGTAGTATTGCAAACTATAGGTTGGTAGTTGATGAACATTCTAGTTTAGGTTATTTTTCAAGATTTTTTATACTTTATTTGATTACCTACCTACTTACATTTATTAGGTATTCAGTTATTAAGGCATAAAACGTTTCATAATAATGCTTAACAATGGATATGTGAAGATAATACTCATAAAAAATTCTTAAACGGTGTGATTAAATTTTATAACTAAACGCAAAGGTAGGTATATACATATAATTGTGTAGGTAGGTATGGTAGTATGTAATTAGAAATATGCGTTTAGTTTGCAATATATTAATAGTACATTACGCACCTAGGCCAGTAAAATAAAAAATGTCTTTTAGATCACATGTAATTGTCGTCCGAGGCGAAGCCGAGGTTCACAAAAATGTGATCTGAGGCTTTTTTATTTTACTGGCCGAAGTCAGTATACTATTTTTCTGTTCGACGAAGCCAGAAAGCGGCAATTTCATTTAGCGCAGCGGCCAGAAAGTTGGCGCTTTCTGCCGGAGGACAAAAAAGTACCTAACTACTTTTCAGTATTATATAGTTATTTTTGTACTGTAGAGAACTAGAACGTCGCCTAGAACAAGAAGCGCGGGAAGTAGCTTCGCTAGCAGCAGAAGTGCGCAACGCACGCGACGTTGTAGTGAGAGCGCGGGCGCAGCGACGAGCCTTGCGCGCGGATCGGAAACAACTCATTGTGCATCTAGCGGGGTTAAAAGAGACTGGTAAGTTTTTAAACACGGGATATTAAGCAAAACCTGTAACAGTAGTGATGCGAGAGAAATCATAATTAGGTATGTGTATTTGATTCAATGTAAATATTTCAGAAATTCGTGAATTGGAAAGTTCTATTCGCCTGTCTGATAGGAAGCTGTTTAGGAGCTGGGAATCTTTGAAGGATTCTACGGATCCGGCCGCTTTTGAACCATTACTAGATGAAGTCAGGGTTTGTATATTTTTAAATAAGTATTATAACTCTATATTTTTATCCCCTGGATTGCGTTTGTATGGAGGTACTTATAAAACATTATTATTTTATATAAGGAATAGCTGTGCCCGCGACTTCGTTCCCGTGGAATAGTAATTCTTCATAAGGCTTTATATTTTCCCCGTTTTTTACACATTTTCCACTGTTTCTTCGCTCCTATTGGTCGCAGCGTGATGTTATATAGCCTAAAGCCTTCCTCGATAAATGGTCTATCAAACAAAATTGAATTCGAACCAGTAGTTCCTGAGATTAGCGCGCTCAAACAAACAAACTCTTTAGCTTTATAATATTAGAATAGATTACTGTATAACATAATAGGTAGTTACTTGTTTAGACTAAACAAGCTGCCCTGGACTGCCTGGTGCGGCTGGTGAACAACCGGTGCTCTGCTCTAGCGAGCGCCGCGGCACCGCCCACTCCGCTCCCGCCACCACCACTGCCGGACGCCACCGAGAATAATGGTAAAATTGATAATTTCCGATGCTTTTACGGTTATTACACATTGAAATGAAACAATTACAACGGATTTAATTCAAAAGTTTAGTTTTGTTACGCCAATGTGAGGTTTTGGACACGCGAGAAAACCTCTAACACTGTACTTTACATAAATTAGAGATTTTTTTTGATATAAAATACTTGAATTAACAAATCCTTGTTAAATGACGAAGACTCGCCTGCGCAATCTCGCAAGCGTGGCGACAGTACGCGGCGCGGCAGCCACAAGCGGCGGCGAGGAGGGGCGCGCGAGCCGCGGTCGGTGCCGCTCTCGGAGGAGCCCAGCAGGCATGGACCGCAGCCTCAGGTGAGCTGAAACCAATCACCTCGACCATTATCTGAAAATCTTAACCTAGGTAGCTAGAAGCAAGACAACTGTGCATAAATCACTCTGTACCTGGAAGTTTTCAGTTAACCAAAGGGCTTCATTGTTCTGTAAGAAAAAACATCCCAACGCACTGAAAACTCTCTGATTTGAAGTCGGTTAAATAAATTAGGGTGCGTCGGGGTAAGGTTGAACGAGATTTTGATGAGATAAACCATGTTTTTTTTAAAGCCTCATAATTTTAATCGTATGAAGCTGACGTATATGAAGTGATGTTTTTAGTAAAGTTAATGAATGGTTCTTCCTATCTACCTGAAAATGGACCTGATTGGAGGTGTTTTTCATATATAAAAACGACGGCAAAGTTAATTTTTTTGCAAAAAAATCGTGGGGTAAGATGGAATGATGAGGGGGGAAGATCGATATAGTTCTTAAAATCTTTAATATCCATTGTAGGTCCATTTGGATTATATACACCGAAAGGATATTTTTTTCTCTATTCAAATATATAAATACATTTTAAAAATACCTAGTTTTAACTACCAAAATGAAATTTTGTTAAATATAATATTTCAGTCTTACCCCACTTTGTATTCAGATGATATGCGGTTCTCAACCTTTTCTTTTTATATCCTAATATTTAAATTTTACTACCATGTACACAAGAAATGTAATCATTTCTTTATTTAAATAGACAGGTAGTTAAACTAGCTAAATATATTACAACTTTTATTTAAAATCTTTTTTTTTTACACATGTTTTCATGAGTTGTGAATATTACACTACTCATGAACGAATCATACAGTTTGACAACCCCTGACTTTTACTATGGGTTTCATAATCGGGGTAAGTTGGAAAAGAAAATATTGCCGTCTTGCCCCTGGGTTTTACAAGCGGTGCCGGTGTAAGATTGAAAAATAAAAAAACTCCAAAAATATAAAAGATATGCAAAATCGGATTTTATGTATCAACTAAAAAAAAATTATCAATAACACGTATCAAAAAAACATATTTTTAACTTGCGTGTAGAAGAAACTACGGAACGTGGGGGAAGATTAAAAAACGCATTTATCGCTCAAAAACATTCCTTGTCGAAAAATTGCAAAAAAAACATATGCACTCACAACTGACGATTATCGCTGACTGAGATAAGGAGCGCAATGAAATTACCTACAAAACTCTGTAGTCAGTGTTAAAAAATATGCACGGAATAGGTAGCTATGAGGGGGTTTTCATCTTGCTCTGTTTTTCATGTTACCCCGACGCACCCTATGTGTAAAATTTTATGTAGATTAGTTCGACTTTTTTTGTTTATCAATTTAAGTAGGTATTATAGCATACTTAGTCACAATAATACCTAGTTAATAATTACTAAAGAGGTGATGCTTGAAAAAGTCATTATAGACTATTTTATATTCCGATTCCGCTTAGTAACTGAATCCCACGCGAATGATACTACTATTAGTTGGGCACTATATCAGGTTATTAAATATAGATTTTCTTTATGGACAGGAGTCTGAGAGCACGTCCAGGTATCGCGTTGGCAGCGCAGGCGCAGTCGCCCTCGCGCCACTAGAACTACCTTCACACGGCAGCGTGAGAGACATCCTATTCTTCACTCTTAACTGATCATCTAGCCAAAAATACCTCAATAGCCTTAATAAGTCTTACAAATGTAACAAAATCGCTGTAATATCATTAGTTCCAAAAACACATTATATCAATAAATGGTGGAGTTATAAACAAGTAAAACATGATATCTATACCTTACTTTATTTCATTAGATAACTACAACATATTCCTCAATCTGTTACTCGTGTTACACATTTAATTGTCTTGAGATCGTATGTTGCAGCTGTTATTGATAACCGACTGGTAATAGGCTCTATTAAGACTTCTTCTCTTCTGCTGCTACTGAGACTGCTGGTGGTGGTGGAAAGGTCGTGTCGACCTGGAGACAACGTTAACGAGAATAAAACTTAGTGGGTCCTTATTAAAAGAAAATCAATGACTCTCATACACAATCTCTTTTGAGGAACCTGCATCATATTTTCGGCCTGTTTACAGTCTGGAGACGCTCCTTTCGAATGAAGCATAGGTTTAGCTTATCTCAATTGTCATTTAGCTGAGGTACAATTTGTTGATGCAATTAAGAATGATAAAGGTTGCATTGCATCAGCATCGGTTTTTCTGAATCTTTGTCATTAGGACCTTAATATCCTAAAATTATATAATTTGTATAATACTTACTGCGACTGAGACGACATCTACTGGCGGTACCGAGGCTGGGGCAGCAGACTTCTCACTGGCGACAGCGGGTTCTGTCTTGGCTTCGTCTGGTAAGGGCGCTGTTTGGCCCAGCTGAGATACAATTGAAAATTTTAACTTAATAAAAAGATGAGGTGAAAGTGTGAGCATGTAAAATGTATGTTAAAGCAGCTTTTTTAATCACTTCGTATGTTAAATAGGACCTAAAAACTATTTTTCTACACACACCTCTAAAAGACTCATAACTAAATACATAGGTACTTTTACTTTAATATAATGCGTTTTTATGCCTAATTAAAAATAAAAAAATATTACGAGTAGGTATGTCATCAAGTGAATCAATGAGGGCCACCGTCATTTACCACCAATCACAGGCCAGTAGCTTGCCTCTCATTGGTGGAACATGACAGCTAGACCTCATTCTACACTAGCGCATCTAGCGGATTTCTGACACGCGGTGGCCCTCATTGTGTTTAAATGTGACGTTTAAACATAAAACTTACAAATTACGCTAATGTTTCCTTTTCTATTTTTTCTTTTAATTACAGTTAAACAAACAGGTAATATTTGAGTTTAAATAAACAAAATAATTTAAATAATTATATTATCTGTACCTGGATGGCTACAAAAGCGAAAAAGGCGATGACGACTAAAAACTTCATGATCTCTGACACAGAATCTACTAACAATAACTCTTAGCTGCGGGTCGTCTACTTTATAACCGCAGCGGAGCGCAGTTATATGAAAATAACGATTATAGTCCTGCAATAATGGACTGTGTTTATTAAACACGAAGCGGAAAACACAATTAAAATCGTTATCGCTGCCTGGTTTGCTATGCCTATGAAACAATGGTGTGACGTCGCGGCTTTTATTTAATTTGTTAAACTTTAGGGGTAGGTATAATTCTCTAACTGTTAATAGGTAAGTATAGGATTAGTTATATAGGTACCTAGGGTCTTATTTGGTGATGATAATAAATATTACGAAATAATAATTAGATTTATCTATGGGTAGGTAATAATATTTCATCCGTAGGTAACTAGGTACTTATTTTTTGTTCACGAAAATTTGCAGTCCGCTTAAATCAGTAAAAAAATTAAATATTCGTAATTTGTATGTCGCGTGTCGGGTGAAATGAGGCTGTTTTGAGTTTATTAACCACTAGCGGCCCGTCCCGGCTTCGCACGGGGGGACATAAGATTTTTTTAAAGATAATGTTAAGATGAACAATTCACCCATAAAGCATTTTTGTATAACTTTAACTATATGCTCAGCGCACGCCACGGAAGGCCTCAGAAACGATACTTTTCCCCCGTTTTTGAAACATTTTCGGTTACTGCTCCGCAACTATAAGACCTAGCGTGATATTATATAGCCTATGTTACTCGGGGATAATGTAGCTTTCCAAAGGTGAAAGAATTTTTGAAATCGGTCCAGTAGTTTCGGAGCCTATTTATTACAAACATACAAAAATACAAATCTTTCCTCTTTATAATATTAGTATAGATATCAGTAAAAAAAAGAGGTGCTAATTTGGCTTGTAATTTTCCGTGCTATGATATAATATTATCATGATAATTTTACCACTATAACAAGAGAATAAAATTTAAAGTTTAAAATTAAAAAGGACCACATATAAAAATGTGTCTTTCGCTCAATGCAACGGAGCCCTTCGTATGCAATTTTCTATATAGTTCATGTAATAACATATAAATTTTTATATTTTTTTATATGAATATCAAAAGTTATTACATTGAAATGGATTCGTTACCGTGAGTCATTTGCATTCTTAGAGCATATTATATATAACATATATTATGATGTATTGTTTTAGCTAGTACACATTTTGAACGAAATTTGATATTGTATGAAATTACTTTTAAGTCCCCCCTTAGATTTCGTTTCGTTTTCCGTCAAGACAGTTTATAAAATAGCCTATCCTTTTTCTCTCAGAATCATGGACAACTCAGTTGCATAAATAATTTTAGACGTCGTTAATTCAGGCTTAGTATTTTATGAGTAAATTGATGATTCACCGGGTACCTATCTATTAATTGAATCAGTATAATAATTATTTCGATACTCATATCATACTATCTACATACTCATTTAGGCAGGCATTAAGGGTAAGCAGGTGAAATGTCTGCTAATTGTTTTGTAATTAGAAGGCGTGTCGCACTCATAGACTTCTATAATAATAATATGGACAAGGCATATTGTTCTATACGTACAATTGCTTATATAAATAGCATCAATTTTGAAGGCACACACATAAACATATATCTATCTCGTTCTTACTCAGCACTGTAACTCGCTGGAAAAAAATATAACACTATTTCAGTGCGTACAGAAACTGACATAAAGTGAAACATGAATATCCCTAAATACCTATTGAGGCCGAAAATCCGCCATGTTTAGCGCACCAAATGTCATTGTCAGTCAGTTCCGGTGGTACTTGTCCTGTCAAAAAGCCGTGGTGTAAATCAAAATAACTAATTATCTTTCAATATATTGCTCGTGATTTAAAATAATTGAAGCTATAAGTAAATAATTACGTTGCAAATATGCCAGTGTGTAGTGTAATAGGGTGCGGCAAAAGAAAAACACAAAATCAGCTATCTTTAACCATGCACAGGTATGCTATAAATAACATTAAAAATATTGGTTATTGCTTTTGTTACCGGGAAAATAAAGAAAGATTTACATTATAATTAGCAAGGTTCTTATGTGCGGTTATAGATCATGAATGGATTTGACTTATTTAACCATATTTTTACGTTTAAATATTGTTAATTTATTAGCTAGGGTTGTAGATTATTTATCGACTTTGATATCGATTTACTTACATATGACATGATAAAATATTTTTATTTTATCATTAAAACATATTTTATAGGATCCCAAGAAATAACTATAAAAAGAAAAAGTGGCTGGAAACATATGAATGCTTGCAGTTCAGTACTAGTACTTATTGAATTACTTAAAATTAAGTACATCTAAATTTGATCGCCTACACATCAATATAGTGTATTCAATTATAATATTTTTTTATTTCAGAACCAAACTCAAAAAATAAAAAATCTTGAAGATAAATGTGATTTTTTAAAGAAGAAAATAAAAGTGCGGTGGCAAAAGAAAAAAATTGCAGAGTTCCAGAATATTATAAAAGACCTACAGGAGAGGAACCTTGTCAACAACGAAAACTCTATAGTTTTAAAAGCCTGCGCAGGTCCTAACGACTTTTTAAAGAGGCAAATTTTGAAAAGTGAAGGAAAAACAAAAAAATAAAAATACGCGAGTTAAATATAGTTGTTTCATTCCAATGTGTAATAACCGCGAAGGCATCAGAAATTATTATTTGTAAGTCACTGAGTTGTTAAACGACAACTTTATAAAATCGTCATATCGTTTACTTGGCAAATTTGAAGCACGATCTTATCTTGGATTGCACACATCTAAATCAAAGTATCTTTGCACATAACAATATACTTACTTCCTATTAAAGTATTTATTCTACAAATAATTTACTCAATAATGTTTAAAATAAAATGAGCCAAGAACGTTTATCGATAAAACCTAATAACATTAAAATCTTTTGGGCAGCACTAAAACCGCCATGTTTAGTGGCCAAATGACGTCACATTGGCACGCATTTCTTGTTGTTGTTTCAGTGGTGTGGTCGCACTTGAATCTTTTTTTTTATACTGCAAAAGTGCAAACAGAGGCACAGATATAACGTGCCAGCCATTTGTAGTTGTTTTAAAAGCATTTCAGTCAGCGTATTCTAAATTTATGCCAGACAGAGAGAACCCTGTTGGATGCTCTAAGCCTGTCGGCAGTGTCGGCCCCATGTGTAAATGAACTGTTATCACGCAAACTTAATAGAAGTTGCGAAATATCGGAGATAAAATCATACGTTTAATATTAAAGTAAGTATATACAAAATTGGGGATATTTTTTCTAATTTGTAATATAAAATACCTACTAGAATTCTTAAATTATAAAAAATGACAAACGTCAAAGTTTTCTTAAAAACTTTACCGATTTCCGAACGCAATTAAAAACCTTGAAACGTTGGCACATTTGGCAGTTCCGAGCATTCATTATTTCATCTAGTGAAAAATATTCACGATTTGTCTAAAAAATCGAATTTACGACAAAACTATCTGAATGGCATACTTCTAGTGATTAGTATCAAGTGCTTAGAACTTATTTCTTCTATTGAAAACATAGTTAAGTTATAAAAATGGCTTCACGAGGTGGTATTATGGTAACAGGGACGAACGGCGCTGACTTTGAGCACAGGGAAAAAATAGCGGCACAATATCAAATAAGGTGAGTTTAACACCATAATTTAAATGTATTTAAGTACTTAACACTATATCTATTTACATAATAATTTGTTTAAAAGGTTTTAAGATATGGGTTTGCGACAGTCGACGATTGTTCCGTCAAATTATTTTTAGACGGAAGCGAGCTATATAGTAACAATTCGCACCGTTTATTTGAAACATTAATTCCGATCGAATACATTACTTTTCACTAGAAAGATGTCAAAACTTGCTGTTGACTTGTATATTACAATGACATGTTAATTCCTGGTATTCTTAATCTTACGGGCAGTTTTGACAAAGTTCATTGACCAATCAACATTATTGTAGGTATGGCTTCCTTACAAGATTTACTTTTAAATGATGGACAATATTACAGGCTTATTTTTCCATAATAAATATTATTATATGAAGTCCTCTCTATGTTTTTCTAGTTATTTTTTTATCATAATTATAATATTGTGTAGCTTATGAATTCGAATATAATTCATGAATTCGAATTTCGATAGCAAGCATACATGTTGTGACAGTAAAACTTAATGAATTTGTTTATATAAGACTAGCTGTCGGCCCTGGCTTCGCATGGATCATCTTTTTTAGCCTGTCATTCAGGAATAGTGTAGCTTCCCAACAGTGAAAGAATTTTTGAATTTGGTCCAGCTGTTCTGGAGCCTATTCAATCCAAACAAACAAACTTTTCCCTTTATAATATTAGTATAGAAGAGTCACATATTGTGTATTCTTATTAAAAGGATGTTTTTGTTTTTCAGTGCATTAAATAAGTCTCGGCTAAAATATTGTGTGTTTTTCCACCATGTGTTATTTCTGGTGATGTTAGCCAAATTGTCCGCTGACATCCTCGACAAACTGGATGTTTTCATATTGGAAATTGAAGAATTGCAAATACCACAGGTGATTTTATTAATTCTAATTAGTTTCATTTTATCCAAAGTGCTGTTTGGCAAAAACTGGTCGTGGTTGGCGGAGTGGAAGGCAAGAGAGCCCATGGGCGCTTGCCAACCAGGTGGTCTGACCAGATTCAGGAAGCCACATCCTCAAGCAAATTCCATCAAGCGGTGAGGGCGACAATGGATAGAGACCATTGGAGGCAAATCATCAAGGCTACGAGACCCCGTGATCACGATCCTCAGAAATGAGGGAATGACTACAGAGAGCTGTTTGGCAAGATATTATTATCTACCTAGTGTTTGTTATGTTCGTCATCAATATTAGATATATTACTACAGGAATATCTTGTTGTTATTGTAAAAATAATGCATAATACATAAATTTGTATTTAACTAAACTAAAAGTCACACAACATTCATTTGCCAAATCTATTCTTAAAAGTGTCCAATGTTAACATAAAAATGTTATTATTATAACAATTGATAAAATAGTTACTATTTCGTTTCAGCCTCTTTGGTGGGAGTACATCTGGTGCCTGTCCCTGCTTCTCTCATTTCTGGGTCTCTCGGCTATCAAGCGGAATAACATCAAGTACCTCCGACGGTACATGTATGGTATATGTGCACTTGGCTTTGGACCTCTGCTGTATTGCATTGTGTACTACTGCGGAGATGTGTGGAGGTATCTGTCGAGGGACGAGGATGAGGATGACAGTTCCGAGGTGGAGGTGGAATTGTGGCAGGTGAGAATTTTATATTGTCATCTAATACATAATTGAAAATCTTTGTTAGAGTGCAAATGAAAAAGGGAAATTGATTTTAATTTACTAAATGTGTACTGTTGTACTTTTACAAGTTACATGCATTGAACATATAATTTCATAAAACCATAATTTAACCTCAAAACCTAGCCTTTGAAAATCATTTTAAATATAAAAACATATTAATAATATGATCATCATGCATCCAGCATTTGCGACCTCTATGGTACTTTATATTGTCATGTGATTGTTTAAAAAATGTAATTATCAATTTTCTATTAATTTCTGACGCAGTCTAACACTTATCATTTTTGTTTTCCAGGGTCTGCCGTACGGTCTGCTCTGGTACGCGTTCGTGTTGTTAGCGTCGCAGGTGCATTTCTTCCAGCTGTACTTCTCGTTCAGCTTGCTGAAGGCGTGGCGGGCGCGGGGGGCGCTCCGGAAGGCGGAATAGGGCTCGCGGTGCTGAAGGCAGGTACACCGGGCGGCTGCCTTTAGTCTACACAGGTGTTTACTAACAGTGAAAAATATGGGACATTGGTTTTAGAATATTGAATAGATTCAAAATACATTGATACAAATATTGAAAGATTTAGCTATTTTCTTCTAAGATGAGGCTATGAATGAGAAATATACTACCTTATCTGTATAACTTGTTCATTTGCACAATTTGTTCTTATGAATTGTGCAATAAAGTGCAATACCTTGCTTGAAAGAAGTTAATAAGTAAGCCTCTGTGGTTGGCTTATGATCGTGATGAGGATGGTATTCTTTTAAGTTATTTTTCATTGGATCATTTCAACGGAAAAAAAACGAAGTATGTAGTTCTCTTTTGATATTTGTAAGGTTTAAGGACTTAGGTATCGCTGAGAATATTGCATTACACCAGGTAGTTTTCGAGATCCCTTAATTTAAAGTCAAAAGGCAAAGCCTTTATAATTAAAAACAGAAAGTTGTTACACATAAGGGTCAATCCACGAAGGTAGTTAAAGAAGTAGCGACTCTACCTTGTATGAAATAAAGTGAAAAATAATTCGCACACCTCTGTGTGCCTAACGTAATATGCTCATAATATATCGCTTCTTTACTAGAATAGTGTGACATCTTGAAATATTTTGTTACTCGATTTAAGACTCTAAGTCTGCACATTTAAATTTAAATTCATATGGTGATAGATTTCGAGTTGTCGTAGTAAAGGTACGATAATATGATCTAAAACCTGGTGTCTTTTAAAGAAATGGGAAACAGCGCCTGTCTTTTTCTTAGTTAGTAAACATTTCAATTCGTGAGTCCTGCATTGAATACATATTGTCAATAAAATCTATGAAAGTTTTGATGGCTATCTGGGGTTGATTATGTAATTTTACCATAGATTTTATGAAAAAAAAAAACATCCTGAAAATCAAATCTTAAATCTGATTTCTTTCTGTTATAATGCTAAATAGTGCCGCTAAGCGTTTATCCATGGTTTATGAAATTCCCTTAATGACAGAAAGAGATGCAACATATACTGCCGTGTGTGCGAGCGAGAGGGTGAATCTACAAGAACTGTCAATTTTAATTAGGGTTAGCACTTACAATTGAAAAGACGAAATATCAAATTTTGTATTCTGCATAATTAATTAAAAGTAAATTTTGTATTTACACTTCCTCTTTCAATGACAATGACGTGGGGGTTGGTATGTTAAAAATTTATTAAATATTTAAGTTGTCTGTTTTACAAATGTATAATATGTAAGTACCTACCTACGTTTTATGTTTTATTAGTATTTTAAAATCTTAAACTTTAAGGAGTCTGCCCACTATACCGTATCATACCATGACCGTGCTATGAACGTGTCAGGCAAATATACTATATATTCTTTGTATAGAAAAGCATGATACTATGTCCACTAGACAGTTCCGTCACCGACTCGTACCGCCTTACGTATTACCTTTCGTGATTGATACGTTCATAGCACGGTCATGGTATGATACGGTGTAGTGGGCAGACACCTTTAGGAACTGCCAACCCTGCCATCCTTGTAAATAGCATAGCATATATTTACCTTCTATATTAGAATTGTACAAACGACATTTCTATTTTAGATAATTGTATTAGAATTTTACTAGATGTGATACATAATATAAAGCACAAATGACATTTTAATCTAAAGTATCCATTTTAATGTTAAACTAATGAACTTTTTGTATTGTATCAACTGTAAATGTTTTATCCGCGTAATCACACAATTTTCAACCTTAGCTGTAACAATAGTAAGTTGTAAATCCATTGACATGTCAATATGTATGGTATGAAATCAATTTCTGGTCGTATGGTTGTCGATATTTTGTTTAAAAGTTGTTACTTAATTGATATTTTGCGATTCTACTATGGTAGTCAAAAAAACTGCTGCTTTTTATATAATATATTATTATTATAATATAAAAATACTTTCTTCATTTGATAATACTATTTTATATTTTGCTAATTGACATCTGCTAATTTAATGTTCTTTTTGTACATTTTTAATAAATATTTATTAACAATTCACATTGTTTTAGCCATAGTAGGATCAGTAGTTCTCATTTGAAGATTGTTACGTCCTTTAAACCCCTGGCGATAAAGTGACGTAAGTAACATTACTCGGCGAAATGTTTCAAATTACAGAATTGTTACTTGCCTGGCTTTATCGTTACGTGTCTATTATTTAAGGGCCTAATATTAGTTATTTTTAAGATGTAAATAAACGGTTATTTATTACGTTTTACACCAATTTATAAACGCGTTGTTTGTTTTCAAAGTTTTCCCATAAATATGTTTTTTTTTTGTATGAAATAAAAATATTTGTAAAATAATATATCGATTATTTTATCCAATACATTTAGTTTTAAAGATAATGCTCATATTTTTTGTAAATCACTTACTGTCTGTCTGAAGTTGATTATTTTGTATTAATCCATCGATTATTGTTTTTAATCTTCACCATCACCAATATAAAGCCAAATATACGGCTTTTTACACGTGTCCTTGGTATGACTTATTTGTTTTTTAAATCTTTTTATCTTACTTATCGATAACTAAACTAATCCCAATTGCCATTAAAATTACTTTTATGATATTAAAATATGTATTGCAATTACACTGCAATATATTTTTTACGAAAGTGCAGTAAATGTGGATATAGCTTAGAAGCAGTCATAAAAAGCCACCGAATAAGAAAATAGTTTTCATCTGGAACACCATTATAAAAGAAACTTATAAGGAAAATAAGTATATTTCTGTTTTTAGCCGACTTCAAAAGAGGAGGAGGTTCTCAATTCCACTATATTTTTTAATGTTACAACTTTCGATTGTGTTAATCGATTTGGAATTGCGAATTAAAAATTCTAAATAAAGTAATAACATTTTTTGAATTGGGACACTAGCTAGGCATATATAAATTAAATCTACGTTGTTCCTCTATGATAGTAATTGAAAGTCAATTCTGCGTAAGTAGTGTATATATTTTGTATCAGGTGTGTAGCGCGTCGTCGTCGCTGTCGGCGGAGGCCGGCGAGCCGGGGTCCGCGGACTCCGGCACCAGGCGGCGCCACTTGGCGCGCCGGTTCTGGAACCACGTCTTCACCTGGAAAGATCCATTGGTCATTTGTTGAGCTGGCAACATTATTTGTATTATGTTATTATGCCGGAATAACGAAAAACTAGAAACCTTAGGACCGTGTTTTCCAATAAAAAGAGGTGTAAGACAGGGTGACCCTCTGTCCCCTAAGATATTTATAGCAATCCTTGAAACAATTATAAGCAAGCTAGACTGGAGCAAATTGGGTCTATATATAAACGGTACCTACCTAAGTCACCTAAGATTCGCTGATGACTTGGTGCTGTTAGCTGAGACAAGCTACCAATTGCAATCTATGGTGGAATCCTTGCATCAAGCCAGTGTCAGGGTGGGACTAGAAATGAATACTACGAAGACAATGGCAATGACAAATAGCTGGAAAAGGCCAATAATAGTAAACAACAAACCACTGCAATATGTAGAAAAATATGTCTACCTAGGCAAAATAATAAGTTTAGATAGAAAAAATAAGAACCTAGAAATAGAAAGGCGAGTACAATTAACCTGGAACAAGTATTGGGGTCTCAAAGACATCTTTAAAAGTAACATCCCAATAGCTTCTAAAACAAAGGTCATGAACTCGAGCCTTATACCATGTTTAACGTATGGGTGTCAAACATGGAAATTCACTGCAGAAGTAATAAGGAAGATTAAAGTCTGCCAGAGGGGACTTGAACGCAGCATGTTAAAAATAAAAAAAATGGACAAAATACGACACACCATAATAAGGAAAACAACTAAAGCCACGGACAGTCTGAGTTTGGCAAAAAAACTAAAATGGAAGTGGGCAGGCCATGTGGCGAGAATCACAGATCAGAGGTGGACAAAAAAAGTAACACTCTGGAAAGGCCCACAAGGTAAAAGGACCAGAGGGCGGCCTGCAACACGATGGGAAGACGAAATAAAGACAACAGCAGGTCCACATTGGAGACAAACAGCTCAGGACAGAGACAAATGGGCAACCTTGGAGGAGGCCTTCACCCATTCTGGGGTTCACGTAGATTAGTTAGTTAGCAAATAAACTATCATTTTTTAGAATAAACATTTTATAATAAGCATAACCTAGATTTAAAAATAAATAAATAAACTAACATAAAAATAGTAGGTAAATATATATATAATAATAGTAGTAAGAAATGTATAATCTATATGAAATAAAGGCTTTTTATTTTTTTTATTTTATTTATTATTATGCCGGAATGTGGCAACACTGATCTTTATATAGCTAGCTTCACGCGACTTCGACTTCGTAGAATTAGCATCTACTTTAAAGAATGTAGGTACCTACGTGTAGTTCGCAAGGACATAGGTTACTTTTTAACCGAAAAAGGAGAAGTTCCACGCGGGCAGAAGCTAGTTTAGAATAATTCACACTACCAATATCTTTATAAATTAGGATATCCAGTAGTTTTAGCGAAAGAGTAACAACCATACATTATACAAATATCATTAGGCCTATACGTGTCTGACGATAGTAGCCTAGAGTGATGGCACCAATTATGGACATGTTAAGCGCACTAAATTAGAATTTCGTTTAAAAATGCGATGTTTTTTGGCAATACAAAAATGGTGATTTTTTGTTCGGTACTCAAATACATGAGGAACATTTAAACAACACCAAAAATCCTGTATGAATAATACATAATTAATAAAAAATACATAAATTGAAATTTACGATATCACCATTGATGGACATCGAAGATTCAGTGATGGACCCCCAGTAATGGACATGGACCCAGTCATGAACATCCATTAATGGACTCTTTTTTATTGCACAGATAAATAAAACAAATGTCAAAAATCTACTTTTGATTAACTCTATTTGAACTTTTAACGTGATCAGCCTTAGATTTCAAAGTTATACTTACTATAAGGCTTTCAATCAACGATCTGGTTTTTAATCATTTATTAAACATTAATTGAGGCTTTGCCTCTTTGCCAGCAGTTGCAGCTTAGAATTGGTAACATAGGTAATAAATCAATCAACTGAGATGTATCAGAAACTGCGGTGCATATATATGCTATAGTGTAAGCATGGGAAAGCATGCCACAGTATTTCAGGCAGAGACGTATGCTGCATGTGCACAAGAAAATATAGACAGGCACCTGGACGAAAAACCATCTATATTTTGAGTGACAGCCAGGCTGCGGTGAAGGCCCTTGGAGCCCATAAAGTGCAGTCGGGGCTGGTATATAATCCGCATGGCGTTCAACACCTTTAACACAGGCCTTAAGGAAAACACAATCAAGAGCCACACCGAAGAGTGGAAGGCATGCTTAGGTCTAAGGTCCTCACGGCAATTTATACAACACCCAAATGAAAACTGGACTAAAAAAACTCTGGTTTCTAAACTGAAGACAAATCCGACTTATAACAGGAGTCTTCACTGGTCACTTAGGAGTCAACGAACTCCTACACAAAATGGGACTTACAAACAGCAGCGACTGTAGAATGTGTGGAGAGGAATGTGAAACTGTGGAACACTTGGTGTGTCACTGCGACGCCCTCACCAGATGTAGAATGAAGATACTTGGCTCCGGATACCTGGAGCCTGGAGAATTTTTTGCACGCTCTCTGTTAATTTATTTGAAAATTTATAAAGTGCTTTTAACTCATTGCGACCAACCATTTCACCAAATTGCCCTCTTCCTCTGCCGTGAGAATAGTTTGAAGTCCCATAGCACAAACTGCAGGACTTTTGGACTGGACTTTGTAATGCAAAGTTATTTGAGGGACCCCAAACCGGAGGGCGAATCCAACTGGGATGGGGGGATTTTGGTAAGCTCTCAGACGTCCTGAAAGACAAACGTGTGCGTCTTTATACCTCAAGCGTCGCACGTTTCAACAGTGCGTTCTTCTCGTAATGGTCTATGGAGCCGGGACTTCACGAGGCAAATCATCCATCGACTCCAAGTATAGACTCCAAGTAGTATAAGGCAAGATCTATGTTAGGTATTTCTCTTTGTGACCGGGTCCGTAATACCGATATTCAGAAGAGAACCAGACTAACCGACGTGCGACATAACAAAAACCATAGCTTTGAAGAAAAGGAAGTAGACGGGCCATGTCTGTCGTAGGTCCGACGGAAGAAAGGATGCTGGATTGGAGACGGAGAAAGGGGCGGCGAAATGTCGGAAGACAGCCAGCGAGGTGGACCGATGATCTGGTGCATGTGGCTGGGAAACATTGGATGCGGGAAACTTGAGATCGTGGGAAGTGGGCTGAAATGGAAGAGACCTTTACTTAGCATTGGGTAGAATAAGGTTGAAGAAGAAGAAGAAGAAACCGGAGGGCAGCTGTGATCACCATTTCTCCCATCCTCAGCAGCATCATGCAGAATCATACAGCATCAAATGCCCTCCCTATTTGTTCCGGGATGTAATTTTTTATTGGCGCCATATAAGATAAAACAAAGAACCCAATGATGGACGACTAAAAATAGCCATTTATGGACATTGTCCATCATTGGAAAATAAAGAGCAATCACAAAATCAACTCAACCGAAATGTTTAGTGCAATAAATTAAATAATTTAATACAATAAACTAAAAAATATTAAAAAACTTAAGAATGGACACTTGTCCATAACTGGAATTCGTAAAAAATCGAATCCAGTGATGAACAAACCCCACAAAAAACTTATTATTGGGATTGGACATATTTAACTTAGCTCAATTTACTTGCAATATAGTATTATTTCGTAAAAATAACAAAAAATCTCATTACAACACAACACAAGATAATACCATGTACAAATATGTACTCACCTCCTTAACGATTTCAATAACAAAAACGGATTTTTATGACCACCGCGCGAAACGAGATTTCAATTCCCAACCATCTTCAAATAAAACGGGCAATTTTGATGAGGTGTATCAAAATGAAAGCCTAAACGTCTGTTGCTTATGTTTTAGTATCTCCAATTGAAAAATGTTGGGCCAGTTGCTTAATAAATTCGATCAACGAAAATAATGTCCATAATTGGTGCCATGTCCATTACTGGTGCCATCACCCTACCTGTCTGTCGCTGAGTCTGAGGCTGGTGGCGAGTGCGCGGCGCTCGTCCGGGCTGAGGTACTTGGAGGAGGTGAACCGGCGCTCCAGCGCGCTGGTCTGCGCCGCGCTGAACCGCACCTGGCCCCCCTTGCGCCGCCCGAGCCCCCACCACGGGCTGCACCAGCCGGGACTCACTGCGGAAACAAAGTGGTATGTAAGTATAAACTAGCTTGTCTAGCTTCTGTCAAGACATCTCCGCTCCTGGCAAGCTCCAAGCCTTCCTCAATAAATGGGTACTGAAAGAATTTCTCAAATTGTTCAAGCAAACATTTTCGCACCTTCGGTGGCACAAGGGCACAATTGTCAAAAAATCCAAAATTGAGTTAAGTATACAGAAATGTTCCAATTTTTTTTCATGGCTCATATGTGAGTTAAACATAACTTGTTCAACAAAACCGGAACTTGCGGGTTCGAAATCTAGCTTGTATGATAAGTAAGTACATTTGTTTAATAATATGAGTCACGGACGTCTTATATGGTTTTATTAGGTATGTCTTTATTTAGTTATTTTCCCGTTATCTATTAGGTGCCTACCCATAGGTAATGTCCATTAATTGATGTGGATTGTATAAAGATATTATTATTATTTTGTTCCACTTTGCTGCGTTTAATACATTACCATTAAACCATCTATCAAAGTATTAATTGCCTAAGATAAACATCGATTTTCAATTAGCAATAGGTTCCCACCTGTATACCTAACTTAGGTACCTATTACTCAGCGTTATCGTAGTGAATATCGAATTAATTTACATCAATCTAAGATTGCCTTACCTTACCTACTCTGATAGGTACCTGCCTAGGTATGCATATTTAAAACTAATTGTATGCTTGTTAAGCAATACTGCTATCCGTAACTTGTGTAGGTTGATTAGACATGTGGACTTAACAAAGGAATATACTTATGTGCACTTATTTTATGCAAGCCTTCGTTCACGGTGTTGATAACGCCTAAATATTTCTTATTCGTAGTTACTCAGGGGCTGCTAAAATTAAGTAGGCGTCAGAAGGTACTGATTTTTTTTACCGTAACATGTAGGTACTATAAGTTTATTAAATGTTCCATTGTGTTTTGTTGAACATAATAATATTAAGTAAGCACCTAAAAAGAATAAAATGTGTCTGGAAAATGCCTACTTGGACATAAAGCAGCAATGCCTATCCTATGACGACCGTGATGACGTACCTACTCATGATATACCTATTATTAATTTATCATGTTCTTGCCTTCTATCTTTTATTTAATTTGTTATTATTGTAACGTTATCTGAGGATAACATATTTGAATCGCCTTAATTCTAAATCATTAGGATTAGCAGATTGATATAAAAAACGAATTGTTAGAATTAACAGGAAAAACTTAAATTTATGTCAGCTAGAGGCTTAGGTAGACATCTACGATTTGTAAGGATCACAATTGCGTGATAATCTACCTATGTATAAGTATGATTAGGCTAAGTTAACCAGAGCCTTGAAAGATTCTTAATGAAATCAATTGAATTGGTTTGTGTTACAAATCGCAAAAGTGATCGCATTAGCGTTTTGAAGCATAGGTATCAATTCGAATTACTTTCAAACCAAGAGCATTACACAATCATTTAATATTTAGGCATTAAAAATCTACGGTCCTAGCATGCTATATTAAACGGACAGTTCTTAGCTACTGACCGTTTAATACTCATAGCGTGCTAGAGCCGCAGGTTTATAGTAGGTAGATACCTAAACATTTTCTTGAATATAACACTTAAAGAGGTGCTACGTGAAAGGATGTGTCTAACACCGGATAGGTAAGTAATTCTTGCCACTGCACACGCGGACCGATACTACGACTATACGACTACGACTATACGTACCGTCTTCTCCATAAGTGGCCTACGACAGCAAGTTGACATTTTATTGCATGTACCTAGGTAGGTACGTAAAGTACAAACTATAACATATGAAGTAGGTACCTATATGACATGTAAACTAGATACCTGTGTCATGTAAAGTATGACATGGAAATAAACCCTTAATTCGAATAAGGATAAGTAAGTATAAGTATAATCGAATAAGTATAAGTAATAATAATAAGATATAGTGTTTGATAAGGCTATAGTATTGGAAATTGCATGTAGATTATTGTAGACAATGCTTTTTCGTGATTTTGATAAGAAAGTAATTTTGTTTATTGCGATTCCTTATCGGGTTTAAGTTGCTACATGAAACTTATCTCTGCATATTATTTGTTTAACGAGTTGATATTTTTTTAAAAGGTGTACTTACTTACTTATTTCTATATAGATTAGAGAATGTCATTATCTGTTGGTTTTCACACTAGCCTACTTGGTATTACTTATCAATAATTCGTACTCAATATCGGTATTTGAAAGTAATTAATAATACATGCCTACCTAGATAGGTACATTTACTTTTGATATGGGGGTCATAAAATCTAAATCGTTTTTTGTAATAAAAGATTTCTTAGATAAAATATAATAATGGCTATATTCGTATTAAACTTTTTAAATACTTACTTTTTAGTATATAGTATTTTATATACTTATACTATTTTAGCAAATACTTACTAGGTGTTCTAGTGAGTATGTACAATATGAGAAAACTAATATTACTGTAACATTTTTTATCGTAAATTTATCCGAAGCTTTTCTCAAAAAAACAAACATCGTAAAAATAGTTCATGATAATTTCTGATATTGTCATCGCGGTTATAACATAAAGAAATAAAGGATTTAATTTGCTGACGGCGCGGCGGCGTCAGCAAAATACGCGAGTTAAATCCGTTATAATTGTTTCATTCCAATCTTACAAGAAACTAATCAGACTGTTAGATAACATGATTTATGTTAATATATTTACCTCATAATAATATAGTTTTTATTAAGCATATTGGTTAGAACCGCGGGGTATCTTTTTAAAATAATAAAAATACCACAGCAATAATTATACTTACATTGAGAGTGATGTCAAGCATGATATCATATAATTTAACACTTTGAAGTTCATAGTGACCTCAACTCAGAACTTAACAATAATGGATTAATTGCTCACCTCTATCATATCCATAAGGTTGTCGTAAATAAGGCGTCGGAAACCTACTCGCTAGTTGACTTCTAAGGATGTCGGAGTTCAGCATCGGTTCGCTGTAGTAGGTGAACGGCCGGTCTGCATACAGCTCCTTCCGATACGGCCATGCTATACTAGGCTTTATAGCCTGGGGATAGAGAGGGTACGTGTTCCTCCGCTGTTCCAGATTCAGTTTACTGTATTCAAGCTCGTTTTGGACCTCGCGAATGACGTTGAATTTAATTTCGTTTTCTGCTATAGCAATCTTTTCATCTCTTTTTTCATTGTTCGCTTTTTCTTTTAATTTAATTTGGATAGTCTCGTTTACATCTTTCTTTTCGGAGGCGGAGCATTTCAGCGGTTCCCTCGGTTCCGTGCTGATGTTCTTATACGGTTTGTGCTTCACGTCCTTCAATATATCTTCGATGAAGAAGGACTTCTTCTGGCGACACGCGCACATTTTGACGGCGTGGTCGGTACTGCCGAATTTGTTATCATGTGTTTATGTTATCAGTACAACACGGTAATTGATAGCTACTTATTAAATTGACACGCCTAATCTAGTTGACGATTAGTATATCCAACGGATAGGCGTGTGTAGATGCAGAATAATGACAGATGCGTTATTGCATATTATTTCATTATTGCTTCTCAACACAAGTTATATTATGTTAGCTAACGTATTTTCGATATTTTTTTATATCTGTTATCTAAATAATCTATTATTAAGTTAGGCACGTTTTAAGATTAGAGTAAATTGACTGATATATATTATTATCTATATTAAAATTTGGTGACTAAGCTGATTGCGTGTATATCTACGTACCTATACATTTAAACTAAGAAATAAGTAAGTTTGAATAATAAGATCCACCAACTGAAAAAGTAACATACAAATTCATATTAGTCATAATCTTTATATAATTAGAACCTGCTGCTATCCACTGTGACCCCTAGTAGTAGTAGGTAGGCGCTATTTTAATCATTAATTTTTTTTTACTACTTATATGCGAAAGAGACACACGCTTTAAAGCCTTTTTAAATTAGGTACTATGTGATTTATTATATATGACCCAGGTTTCATAATCGACTGACCAAAAAGTACAAAATAAACAAATTATAATAGAGTAGGTACTTACCTAATAGATAAAGTCCAGTGAACATACACAGTAACAAAGTCGCTTTTTCTGTCCCTATATCTCTATGTAGGCTTAAATCTTTAAAACTACGCAACGGATTTGAATGCGGTTTTTAATAGATAGAGTGATTCAAGAGGAAGGTTTTTGGCACCCGCGTGAAGCCCGGGCGGGTCACTAGTACTGCATAAAATGTAATCATTTGCAGTTCAGTGTCTAGCTATAAGGTCATCTTCACTTTGCACTCTGTCACATTTTCGTACTTGTGTTGCGATGATGGTGGATTATACAGATTGTGATATCTAATGCACGTCCGCGTAATCTGATGAGTTAATTAACTGGTAAATATATATCTATTGGAATTACCTCTCAGTTTTCCGTTATTCATGTGGAAATGTACTAAATGTAGGTATATTTTTATTAAAATTACCGCAGCTCTAGGCCCTCTACGGGGTTTCAAGTTATTGTTGATTGAACAGATTTGTGTAAATAAAATACAGCAAAAAATATGCTTCAGCACTACATTTATTTTTTTATTTTACTTATGCATAGTTCACTATATTGTAGGGATAATTCGTTTTTGACAGATGCGTTGGATTTTATTTTGGGCCTCTAGTCAAGTGCCAATCGGAATAGCAACCAAACGAACAGTCATTTGGTTAGTTTTTGTTTGCGTCTGTGGATTCATATTGCATTGATTTCGTTCAATTGATATAATAATATTATGTTACCGATAGGGTAAGAGTCGATTAGGTGGACTTTAAGTATTTCAATTACAATGGAAAATCAAGTAAGTACCTTTACCTACAAAGCTATATTTTTGATAACCTGACGCAGTGGTCAGACTCCCTGACTATGAAGCGAGATGGGTTCAAATTCTGCGAGGATATAGGTAAGTACCTACGTGTGATGAGCACGAAGATTTGGATGTATTTATTTGTACGTTTATCTACCTATTGCTTAATCCATATAATTATAAACTTTATAGGTACCAACCAATGAGTTCAATCTTTGCTTTGTTTAAAAGGACATCAAGAGATATAAATTGTATCAAGTTATTTTATAAGTGAAATAAGAATATGTTTTAAAAAGGAGTTATTTATTATTTGTCCTCGTGACACGTTGTATCATTCTACGCTAGATCAGTTCCGCCTACATTAAACTATTATTTTGATAATAGGTATAGTTCAGCAATAAAAATGGATTAATACAAATTAAATTTAGGATTATTGATAAAAGTCACATGACAAGACAATAATATTTTTATAGCTCATTATAATCTTGCTTTAATATTAATGATAATTTAAAGTATTGCGTTATAGATAACTTTTGGACAATATCTTATCTTATTATATCTAATATGTACCTACTAGGAAAACTGAGTGTAACCAAATTTTATTTTAATGTTTAACTAAACTAAACAATTTTAATATGATTACTATTAAATATACCTATACTTATTCCTTGTGTGAGTTATTATTGAACTCATTACATTAAACTTATAGTATAGGTATAGGTACTATTAAGGAATATATTGTCTAGATGATCTGTTTGATCCTATAAGTTGGTACAAGCTAAAAATGCCTGCGGATGGATTACACAGCAAGCTAGTAACTAGTCTGTAGAATTTCATGGTCATCGACATGATTTGAACCTGCGACCTCACGGTAGCTAATCCGCTCACACCTGAGCCTATGATAGGTAAGTCGTAAGTAGTATCACTACATAGTATAAAACAAAGTCACTTCCGTTGTCTGTCTTTACCTATGGGTATGCTTAAATCGCAACAATTACACATTTTGATGAGTTATTTTTAATAGATGGAGGAATTTAAAAGGCAGGTTTATATGCATAATAGACAAAATCTGATAACATGGACCTGTATAGATCATTTTTAATAAAACATTAAAATATTATTTATATGTAATCATAAGTGGCGGGTGGAAACTTAAACGTTTTCTCTAAACTGATTAATCAACCGTGTAATATAATACACGACATGACTAACGAACTAATTAACGCAACCATACCCCCCATTCCCATTTAATTACATTTACAAGTCATCCCTAAAGCCTCCACGTAAAGCGATATTTGAGAAAACATGAGCATTTTACAGTAACAGGAAAATTACAAACTAAAATACGGTTTTCGACCTTATTCCAATGCAGTAGGGAGTAAATAAAGATCACTTCGTGGCCCTCGGGGAATTGACTTGTGTCATGTCTTCAGTTTAGTGTTAACCCGGCTATTTTGAAATGTGTCATGAGAAAGTGGCATTACTCGATTCCGATGACATTTGAAATCGGTCGGTTGTACGACCCAGGTGGGCGACCAAATAAAAATAGGCACAAAATCAATACAATGCTTTGCAAGATCAACTAGGGATGCTGAACGGTTGGTATTTTGTTTATCGATGTTTAGTTAATTTTATAAATTTGTCGGTTCCTGATGACAGATGAATACATTGTTTAAGGCACCTAAAATACAATTTAAAGTTGAAATTAAAAGGAAATAGTTTCCAGCTCTTTTATTCACATCCAGAATTTAATCCAAACCGATCATCTTCAGATCCCCTGATTATAGTCGTGTCCACATTAAAACATTCTATAAAAGTCTTACCATAACATACATTACTCCGCTGTTCCCTTACCTATAAAGTTAAACCTTAAACCTCGTGTCGCAGTCGATTATTAATATCTAATGCTCATCGATAACTCGATCGTCCCACCCCTGCGGTCCCGTAGGGCTGTCAGCTCTAAGTAATCGGCCATTATCTATATCGATTCAGCCGCCGATGTCCACTGATTCCCGAAGTCGACAACAGTTGCTCATGCGCGACCCTAGCGCAGACACACCATACATTGCTGCGCTAAACATAATTTCTTTATAGAGATCGAAAATATATATTTTTTTAAATATAATCGGGTTTTGTTTAAATATCATGGTACCGGCCAAAAATGAAGAATATAAATGTTCTATTAGAACTCATTCTTCTGAGCATTTTTATCAATAAATTAAAGCGTTCATTGCTTGTCACAGGTAAATATTATGTTAAATATTATCACTGTTATATCATGAAGACGTAATACGTAGAATTAACTATGGCAATAGCCTTTTGAACGTGAAAGTAGAATAAATCTAACATTCCATCTTAATAAAGCTCTAAAACAATACAACTACATACTTAGACAGATTATTAAAGTTATCTCAGACGATACGATTATAATTCTGAGGTACTTACTAGTGAAAAAGGGTACGAGTGTGTAATACTGCCTGTATCGTGAAGGACTTATTCACTAGGATCTCGGAATTAAGTAAAGAGGCAGTACTTACTATAAGGGGGCCTTCAACGCACGCACTTTTTTATTTTATATCTAGTTATCAATTTATTGCTGATCTCATCTCATTCTGTAGAGTCCTTGTACGACAATCTCATTATGTATTCGATACATTGAAATAAAAACATAATATCTAGTAAAATTAAACAAAACTTCACACTTCCCATACTTATCCCTAGCAGGCTAAGCTGACGATAGTCTAACACTAAAGTGATTTTACATTATAATTATCTCATTTTACACATACATGTGGGAACGGAACGCAGTGTGATGCCTGAATCTGAACGTTATTGTGTGAGAGGGATGCATGCAGTAAGGGTGAGTGAGTGAGACGAATGATATTTTTTATATATTGCGATTATCTGTGCGAACTGGAAGATGTCGATTTTTGTTACGTTGTTCGATTAAAATAAAAATCAGTTTAATTTTCCACGATCTTTTAATTCAGAGCCCTTCTTACATACATTATAACCACGAAGGCATCAAAAATTATTAACATACTCCACGATCAGCATCCACGATGAATTACAACATCTCCATAACCTAGGTAGTAAAAAATATACTATTAATAAGTAATTAACCGCGCAATGTACGCAGCGCAGTAGAAGCAGTCGCGGGATGTGAGCCTCGGGGCAGGCAGTGATTTTAACATGGCTCTGCGGGCTAATGAAGCGTTCTCTCGTAATTGATTCCTGCTTTGTACCGCCTATTACATTACTGCCAGCTCGCCAGCCTCCCGACCTCGCACACCAAGGATATCTCCACAAATATTGTTTAAGTGAAATTAGGAACAATTACAGTAATTGATACAGTTTCTTCATGTTTCTTAAATATATATTTTATAAGTTGTGAGACTAGTACAAAGCATAAACAAAAGATGTATCACTAAAAATCGCTTCTTCTACTTTGTTTTTACTCCTTTAGGTTCTTAAGTTAAAAGGGCAATGGGAGATGTATAATGTATGGCGTCAGGGTAGGGAAATGTGATATGTGTAACAACGTAGATACATAACTAACAGTGTCAGGTGCATTGCCTACTTGCCTCTCAAGCCTTTGTTAAGTTGTTTATTACTTGTTAGTAAAATAACTCCGCAAGGACGTGTAGGTACCTATTATTCGATCAGTTCTCTATACACGGCATGCGCCACTCACAGAAAGCAAACTCACCCTTTAAACTCCCGCCCGTTCTATTTCGCTAAACAGAAATCAGAAACTACACACAAGAAAAAAGCCGTTCATTAGCAGTCCGTTTGTGTTTGAGTAAAAAAATTTAGACAAAAGGGCACAAAAGGGGCAAAATACTCTGCCCAATTAATTAGGGACAATTACCCTCCCTTCCTGCTGCAACAAAAGGTGGAAAAACTCTTTCCATTAATTACTGGGGGTGTAGGAAGTACTGCTCTGCTCGAAACTGAGAAAATCTTTTTTAGATTTCTCGTTTCGTCACAATGCGACACAAAATAAGGTCGTAAAATTTCAAACAGCTGATTCTAAATAACCTAAATTGTGCTTTTTTATATTATCGTGTATTGTCATGCATTTAAATCCTACTTATGTTGCTCTGTCAAACTTCGAAGAGAGAGTGACTGGATGGATATCCGCTGTTTTAACACTAGTAGTCGTAAGCTAGTAAAAGATATAAAGAATGCAGTCTTATATACAAGTCGTCTTGTAGTCTACATTGAGATGTGTGATACGGACACTGAGAGTTAATTGCAGGAAGATGACTCATCAAAGCCTGGAATCATTAAGCGAATCACTGATAGTACTTCTATCCCCGGCTGTCTATCCTTTGTACTGAAGAGCCGAGTGTCTATCAGAGCCGTATTGAGTTAGTAAAAGTTCGCTTTTGTCATATTTAAGCGGTTGTGGAGGCTTTTTTAACAAGGGGTTGTATTGTAATGCCCAATTAATTTCAGACAGCTAGCGTACCGATTGACGAAATTTATCGCTTTTTGTTTATCTTGTTCCGAACGGCATTTTTATGTAGGGTAATGTTTTTAAGATTGTCCGATTTGATTTTTTTTCGTTGGTGAAAGATTCAAAATTAAAAATCATATTGTAATTCTATCTTTATAAAAGAAAGTCGTGTTAGTTACTACATTTAGAACTCGAGAACGGCTGAACTGATTTAGCTGAAGATTGGCAGGGAGGTAGCTTAGACCCAGAAGAAGGACATAGGATGTTTTGATTCCCGTTTCAGTAGAAAAAAAATCAGCTCAAATTTTTAAAATAGTTTAACAAAACGCAACAATGACAAAGAACTGTCAAATCGACATTGCCGGGCGGGATTAAGTCTGCCGGGACCGCTAGTAGTATTTTAAAAACACCTTGCGAACTAAGATGAGATAACTGGGAACCTAACACGGCCACCAAAAACTCCTAAAATTTTGTTACTAGGCATTTAATAGGTTCTTGAATAAATACCATAAATGGATAATACCATATTTTTCAAAGATAAACATTGTCAATCTAATCGTGTTCGATGTATTAGGTATTACTAAGCATATTATCCATACAGATGAAGTAAGAAACTCACCCAACCAAATATTTGTCGTGAATCGAATCTTAACAGCTACCCAATAAAATCGGCTTAGCATCCGAGCTATAACAATAAAAGGTTTCATTATACACTACTCCTAGCAATTAAGGGCCCTCGATTATGGACCCGGCGGAGGGCACATAATGCTCTTAAGGATTTTTATTTCATCGAATAAAAGATGATGGATGTGGATCGATTTTTGGTGTTTGCGGTGACGGTTCTGTAGGGCGTTGAGACGGGTACACTGTTGCGTGCTTACTGCTTTGAAAAATACTTATGTTATTGCACAAAGTTGTTAAAATCCACTAAATACAATATGAGGTATAGACAGTGTTTTTAAAAATATGACAATTAGGAAATTAAGAGAACATTTTTTAATCATATCTAAATTTAGTAGTTACGATCTTGGTGTCTTTTAAACCTAATTCATAATTTCACAATATAATTAACCTAGATAAAAAAATATGTACATAAAAAGGGGTTTCTTAGAATCTCGTCCAAAGAATTCTATTTATTTTAAAGAAATTTCAATTTTATGTTAAAATATTCTGAGGTTGTTTATCAAATACGAATATCAAATGGATTAATAAACAATGTCTGCGGAACCCTATTTGTATTTAGTAAGGGGACTAATTTTTACTGCCGAGCGCTACCTGAGTTGATCGATTGCGACAAGCATTCAATTTAAAACCATATTCATTTGTATTAGAGTTTACTTTTGCAATAAAAGGAATATAAGCCACGATTGACGTCAGTGTTGCTTGGATTAAAATTATCTACGAATTGAGGAAAAATATATAAATAATATTGCCTTGTAATCAGTCAATTTAAATTAAGAACTGGTTTCTAAATCCTTTGATTAGCGTTCTCAATCATTATTAATTATCATCGAACTATTGTCATCGTGTTGACTTTACTTTTTGAGTTGCAAATATTTTTCATTGACAATGATTGACAAATAAAAAAGCTGTCTCACTCTGTAATTTTGTATTTGCTTTTTATGTACTTGGAAATATAACTACTTACATAATTATAACGAATAAAACCAGGATAAATGTAATATTATAACAAAAAAAGTTAATAGACAAAATACCATTTAAATCGTCTATTACAAACGTAGAAGATTGCTATACTTATGTCCAAAATCAAACTCAAACTCAAATAATCATTTATTCAGGCTAGGCTCTTACAGGCACTTGTGAATGTCAACGTTAAAATTAATATTCTTTTTCGATTCAGCAAAAAAAAAACCTTTTGAGAAGAATCGAGAAGAAACTCAATGAGGTATAATTTTTTCAATTTATTACAATTTCACTTAAGTATAAATTATGTACAAATTAAAATATGTATGTAATCTAATTACATTTAAAAAAATTATAGGAGAAAAAATAACAATAGGTACTGGAGATGTATAAGGTCTCCAGATGTCAAAAGACTAAATTAAATTTACTGGAAATGTAAAGGTTTCCAGGAGTCAATAAAATGCAATTACATGATAAAAGTAGCTTACAATTCTCTACAATAAAACAGACATAACAATTGGAGCAGTACATATATACAACATTTTGTATTGCTGCAATGCACGTTCTTTTGTTTCTATTTCAAATTGACAAAGTAAGTAACTTTGTATTGTGTAAAGCCGGTCCTGGCAACACAGATCAAACTTTATAGCAGCTTAAACACATCACGCACAAAAAACTTACCCGCGCGACACGATATAAAGACATCCACTAAAACATGTCAAATAGCTTTTTTAATACCAAAATGGCCGCTTAATTGCCTCCTCTTAATTGTCCAAAAATATTTTTAATTGCCGTCGAATATTTGAAGCATTCGGAGCGGTTTCCGATATATCAATCGCTCTTGGAATTATTTAATTGTATAATAAACTATTTGAGACGTTGTGTGGTGTCTGTTTTTTAGGTAACTAACTTGTATACTTACTTAGTATGTCTAATACATTTACAGCGACAGGTGCCGTTGCGGTTACTTAAAAAACAACTACCTAACGAATTTATATCTGCACTAGCTGCCCGCCCCGGATTCGTCCGGATCCCTTTTTTTATACCCTATGTCACTCGGGAATAGTTTAGCTTCCCAACAGTGAAAGAATTTATGAAATCCGTCCAGCCGTTCTGGAGCCTAGTAAATCCAAACAAACAAACCTTTCCTCTTTATAATATTAGTATAGATAATTTTATGTTAACGGTCCGAGGACTTTACAGTTTTCATATTCGGGTGAGCTTGATAATAATTAATTATAAGAGTAACAGTTTTTAACACAATACTATACAAACATTAGAGTATATTTATTCCTATATATTATTACAACCGTGAAAGCATCAGAAATCATACAACTATTTATAAGTAACACAAATAAAACTAATCTGGCGATCCATACATAAATAAATACATTACTTTTAACAGCTGTATTAAACACAAGTTGTGTTTGAGTGTCGTTTTACGACGTCTTTCCCCGGCACTCTGGATTATGATCCGGGGTCTATAATGAGGGAACTATACTTTTCCACACGGGGGAGAAATCTCCTATAGGTAATAACGGCCTGGTAAATAAAATAAAATCATGACTTAGAGAATATTGATAATTTTTTTTACTTTATATCAAACAAAAAGTTAAAAATGCCGTCAGTTCTTTGTTTTACCTCCAAATATAAAGTGCCAAAAATCACAAAAAAATTATTTATAATGTGTTTTCTCGAAATGGTTTTCTATTTTGTTTTATTAATTACCTTATATTTAAATAATTCGCCAAATATGCATCCTGATTCCTTAACCATTGTTACTTAAAAACATACACATAGTATGTACATGTACACATATATCTATATTAGTATATTATAGTAACATTATGTACAAACAGTCTAAGTAGGTACTCTAAGTGTAGTTATATCTCAATACATCACAAACAATGAAATGAGCATCATTCGTAGCAGTCCGTAGCACGTGCTACGGCGTAGCGACGCTACGGATCACGACTAATTAAACTACAATTTTAAATCGACTTTAATTACTTAATAATTTAGGTTTTCAGTTGTCCGTCGTTTATTATTTCTTCTATTGCACATGTACTATGTTTTGTGTAAATATTAATAAACTTTATTTCGGGAGTCCCGGTGAAAAAGGGTGTAAGTGTAATATGGCAAGCAAAGAACTTATATCCTATTTCAGTTGGACAGTATGATAGTTACTTATACTCCTTTTCCCAGATCCCTGCGTAGTTAATATTTAAATCCTGTTTCACTACGCCTCAGTACGCTTTTGCTACATTCATAGTCAAGTCAGGTCTAGAACACGACTGAATCGATTTTGACAAAATGTACATGAATTATAACAAAAAATAAATCTAGCTAGGTTTCAGTTCTGAGAAAATTCCTTTTCTGTTTTCTTTACATTTTTCTACACTAACATAATGAGAAGGAAAGGTTTGTTTGTTTGGATTGAATAAGCTCCTAAACGACTGGACCGATTTCAAAAATTCTTTCACTGTTACAAAGCTACACTATTCCCGAGTGACATAGGATAAAAAAGGTATCCGGGCGAAACCGGGGCGGGCTTCTAATCTATTACATGTAATGACATGACTTTTATTTAGTGTTATTTAGTCGCGGCTCGGTGACATTTGGTGTCGGTGGATCCGTCTCCATTACTGCAGTAATCCGGGGTCGCGCCGCGTCGCTGCTCGCTGTCAAACACGCGCTTAATTACAACGCAGTGTATCTATATACATAGTACACAGCTACACTCGCGGGGCTGCCATTGATATTATTTAAAAAATCGCCACATTATATTTACACATTGAAATGAAAATCTGTTAAAAATCGCTTCTTTGTATCTACGGAATGAAACAATAACGGATTTATTCGAGTATTTTATATTATTTGCTGACGTTTCGAAAACTTTATACTTCCCATATTCATAGCACGACTGAGCTGAAGATGGTCTTGATGATGATATTTGGAATGAAACAACTAATTTCAGGATTTGCAAAAAATAAAAATACGCGAGTTAAATCCGTTAATAGTTGTTTCATTCCAATGTGTAATAACTGCGAAGGCATCAGAATTTATTAAGTTTATATTTGTTTTGACAATTATTTGTATACGTAGAACTATTTGGCAAGTTGGCATAAATGTTTTCATCGTCTCAAGGTTCTGATTATAAAAGTACCTATAACTTAAATTGATTTAAGACAAACAAAGCGTCTTTTACCATATCTTGACATTTTCGATACAATCGCAACATAGTTTTATGACAATATCGGTGCAGTATCGGTCATTCATACCACAAGAGACACTATCACAAGATTCCGCACAACAGCTTTCAAATACTACAATTACTTGACGGCCTGTTGGTCTAGTGGTCAGAGGCCCTGACTACGAAACCGGAGGTTGCGGGTTCGAATCCCGCTAGGGGCAGATGTCAATGTGATGAGCACTGGCATCTGTACCTGAGTCTTGGATGTCTTATATGTATTTATGTATATTTATCCGTTGTCAAGTACCTATCCATAACACAGGCTTTGCTTAAAATGGGACTAGATAATTGGTGTGAATTGTCCAAAGATATTTATTTATTTATTTATTTAATTACGTGACTACAAGATCGTGGCAGGTCTCTTAGTGTAACTAAAGTGTTATACTAAGAGTCTTGTTTGTGTTCCGTTTATACTTGTTTCATTCCAATGTGAATAACCGCAAAGGCATCAGAAATTATAACTAAAGTGTAAAATTAGCGGCGCGATTTCAATGTGGCCACACTAGCGCAGTATACGTAACAGTACCGTTAATATGTCAAATGGATACATAATAATAACAATGTGATGCCGACGCACACAATTAGGTGGACGAATAGTGCACGCCGTGCGGGGAACAATGGTGCGACTGGGAATATTAGTTATATATATATTTATGTAATAATAATTTCTGATGCCTTCGCGGTTATTATACATTGGAATGAAACAACTATTAACGGATTTGACTCGCGTATTTTTATTTTATTTTATTTGCTGACGTTTCGGATTCTTTACAGTTTCCATAATCGTAGCACGACTGAACTGACAATAGTCTAACGCTAAATATATTATGCTGATAGTTGCGAGTGTTATTTTTTAAAGGTATGCATCGAAATGTAATTAGGTTAGACGAGGTTAGTTTTGTGCTTATTCATCTTGTATAAATATATTTTTTTAATACTTTTCAGGAACTTAATCTTCGGCGTATTTGACAATAATATAGATAAGTACACATTTTCTTTGATATTGAAATGCTTTATGAAAACGCTGCACAAAGCGCCCTGTTAGAATATACCTACACGTAACACTTATTTACTAATGATAATGTAGTATATGATTATCTGTAGTTCCTGTGTTTGACAGGACTAGTGTTAACGGAACTAAAACAAAAGTTAAGCTGTAAAGCAATGTCGCTTGTTTTATTTTAACATTATACAAATATTAATCCATCTATTATTCCTATGATACGACAACAACATATGTCTTTAGATACTTACTTGTCTTGGATTACAAATTATTCTGACGTGACAAAAATGGGTAAGGAACATTTTGCAAAAAAATATTATATGATCGCTTCACCACAATTTAGTGAACAGGTGGTCTGGCTGTGTGCGCGCTGTAATAGAGCGATGACGTGATTTCCTGCGCTGAGTTATTGCTACTGTAGCGCTAAATGCTTCGCGCGACGTGACCTCGCCAAGGGGTGATATTCATTCATAAGATTTCAAATAACAAAACCTTTTTTTTAGTAATAGGTAATAACTGTGACATGAGTATGCAATGGCTATTTAGGAACTGATACCTATTATCATACATTTTTTCTGCTTTTTGTTTATTTTAATTATATTTTAAGACTAAAATTATTTTTTCGTTGTAGCTAATAAAAATTTAACTAATAATAATTTATTATACTTACTTTATATGTGTAACATTTAGGCGACTACTTTATTTTGAACATTGGCTACTTAGGTAGTACCTAATTAGCTACAGAAAAGCATATTCGCGGTTAGAGTAATTTTTTTTCAGATTGCACAAAAGTTGTTTATGTAATTGTATTGACCAATATAATTAAGTATCTACCTCAAAAAAGGTAATCTTTAATAATAATTTGTTACCAAGTAATTAATGAGTGTGCTTCGGCAAGCGATTACGCGATAAGCCAGCAATCTTTAAACTAATCAATGTTTGATTGCTGTATTAGCCCAATCGCCAAATTGATAACAATATCATAATCAATATTGACTTTATCAACTTATTGGGAAATTGGAACGTTAACAACATATCAAAGTTACAATTTATAAATCTGATCGCGCATTGAAACCTGTTTCAGGATTTGAAAATAAGTACAACGTTTACGTTTTTTTTGGAAATTCAAAGACGTCGCGTCGAGGTTACATCGTTCGGTTCCAACGAGGGGATGGGGCAGGCAACAACTCATAAAATTAAGCGATTTGGATGTGAGTTAGTCTAACTGTGAGGATCGCCGCGCTAACAGCTCGCTCGTTGTCTCCCTCGCACGCACACACCCGCGCCGCCCGGTGTGAACACGGCACGGCACACCCACACGCCGGCAGGCTCAGTACAACGTCACCCGGTCTCGAACACGCTCCGTGCGGACCGCCGCCGCGCGCCATTGTTCCCGCCACAATGCGATGACATTTCAATTCGGAAGTGCTTTAATTGACACGGATTGTTCTTAATTCAAATTGTGTGTTTAAACGAGTTGATTAATGTATTCGAATTTTAAAACTTTAGAGATTATTTTTTTTTAAAGTGTCGTGAAGTGTGTTTTGGATATTGGATTGTTTCGGGTGAGTTTGTTGTTTGAGTCATGTGTGTAATGAGTTTAATTGGTGGTTTTTATCGGATTATTTTGATTAATTACGTAAAGTTGATATTATAAATATTAATTGGATATTAGCAACGCAATAAAGTATTTTTTTTATTGGAGACGTTTTTAATGAGTGGAACTTTCTATGCCTTATTACTTATTCATTAGATTAAACCGTTTAATGGATCGCTTGACAGATTAGGCTATAAACATTTATGGACGGAATAAATTGCCTATTTGTATATGTTTTATGTTTATTTTGAATGGTATTGACTTTTAATGTTTGGTGGGAAACTCTTTTAAACTCAGTAGTTAAGTACTTATAGCTTGTTCATCTTTGATTAGGCGGGTGCAGATGATATGATACAATAAGTAGTTAGGTAAGCATCCGTCGCCAATATTTATGTAACTTATTTAGAGTGTTTAAAGCTATTTTAGGAGATATTATCTAACCGTTATTAATACTTTTATTATAAGTTATTATACCTATTCTAAGAAGATCTTGGAAATATAAATTACATTTGATCCCTTTGATTATGGCAGTTGATTTTTTTAAGTAGGTAAGTATAAAATAGTTATTTCTTAAATAAATGTTTTGTATTAATTTGAAAGCGTTTTTTCAATAATAAAACAGACTTCAAAAAATGTCATTTTTCGCAAATGAGCTTCTCTAATTTCTTGTAGTTGGAATCTAATAAGTTTCACCCAATATTTATGCAAGTGCGTGCAGTGCATATAGGCGCGGTGTAACTGCGCGGCTGTGGGGTCAGTTGCAGCAGGCTGCACCTAGTCATTATCAGGATATTTTTATCATAGGATTGAGTCCTAATTATTCAGCGCAGTTGTTATTCTAATTGGTATTAATTAATATAGACCCATTGTAAAAGTTTTGTGTAGGTAATACATTTATTGCGCTACACATGTTAATCTAATTGGTATTAATTATTATCGACCTATTGAAAAAGTATTGTGTAATTAATTATACATTAACTGAGCTACACTATTTATTAATTGTGAGTGTGCAAACACGTAAGCAAATTTTTAGAAAATGAAAATCTTTACTTTCTTATCTTTACTCTAACTTTCACGTTGTTATGCAAAAAATATATTATTTACAATTGAAAGTCATGCAAAACTTAATCGATTGCCTGAGACACTAAATAGGTCCATAGTTGCTGTAATATTACTAGAAACCGATTCAATATGCACTAAAACTTCCAATAAACATCAATCGTTTATTTCACTCATAATTGGATCAAAATTTACTCATGCAAAGTACTGCGAACAAAATAAATCGTATGACACACATTGTTTCACAAATATACATAATATTTAGTACTTATTCGGTTAATTCCGAATAAGTTACGTTTATCTGCTAATTTTACCCGTTTTGTCAACGTTTATAATATTAATATTTTAGTAGGATTTCAAATTTATTATCGACGGCCTGTTGGTGTAGTGGTTAGAGGCCCAGACTACGAAACCGGAGGTTGCGGGTTCGAATCCCGCTAGGGGCAGATGTCAATGTGATGAGCACTGGCATCTGTACCTGAGTCTTGGATGTCTTATATGTATTTATGTATATTTATCCGTTGTCTAGTACCCATAACACAAGCAAAGCTTTGCTTAAAATGGGACTAGATAATTGGTGTGAATTGTCCAAAGATAAAAAAAAAATAAAAAAAAATATATTGCTTTATTTGATTAGGTCATAGGTGACGAGGCTTAGTTTATCTTGAAGAGTATCTACTAACGTAAATGTTCGTAAGTACGACTGTTAGTTAATTGGCAGACAGTCTTGAGCGAGGCCGCGGGCCGAGTACAAATAAGGGGGGTTCGCAGTTCATGAAATAGGTACCTACCTACTCACATTAAGTTTAAATTCGGCCAAAATCAAGTAAATTTATGCTGGGATTAAGTTGATGCTGGTATAAAATTTTGACAGTAAGTAATCATCGTTGGAGTAAAATTTAGATAGCTTGAGCAATATTATATTAGTCTATACCTATATGTATATTCCTAAGTATGTAGGTATCAAAAAATATACGCTTGCAACATATTCTATAGGAGGTTATAGTACTTACCTATTACGAATTGTGTCGGCGAACCTTTTTATATTATGTTTCATTTTATAAGTTGTTTATGGTTTTGTATGATTTTCAATTTATTTAGATACCAATTAAATGACTGGTATTCTTTTAGTATTGACATGTTGAATATTCGGCCAAAAATTGTGAGTAATAAAGTTATAAAATTTAATAATTTCGGATGCCTTCGCGGTTATTATACATTGGAATGAAACAACTATTAACGGATTTAACTCGCTTTTGACAATAGTCTAACGCTTAACTCGCTTTAGCGTTAGACTATTGTCAGCTCAGTCGTGCTACGATTATGGAAACTGTAAAGAATCCGAAACGTCAGCAAATAAAATAAAATAAATAAGTACGCGAGTTAAATCCGTTAATAGTTGTTTCATTCCAATGTTATAAAATTTCTCATCATAGTGGAGTAGCCCCTGTAGAATACAAATAATTAAAACGATTTTGCCTTTAGCAGAGTTCCTAGTCAACAACGGAAGCTCTCGATTATTCATAATATATTTAGCTACTATCGACAAAATTAATCGATACTGATGTGCCGTACAAAGTGACGGAAGCGTGCGTGTGGTCCCTTTGATACCGCCGCTTATTAACAACATCAAAAAACACCTATAGTCACATTTACTACTTTATTATCTAACGATTAGAATCGCTGGTCGCCTGGCAGCTGAACAACGATAGCACGCTTTATGCGGTTATAATTTAATTCAAATAGAACGTAGGAAGTAGACGGCTTGTTTGCAAATCCAATATGGCCGTTTGACATCTGACAGCGGGTTAATTGTTACATATCCGTTTTTTTGAAGTCTTTTGATTTTTTTTTAATGACGTTAGGAATCGTTTTATGGGTTTTTATGTGGCCGAGATTATCAAACTGTTCATGTTTCGTATCTAATAACTATTATCGTGAAGTTTGATCTTTAATTTTTATAACACATTTAAAAGTATAAGAGATTTACTAGAATAAAAGAGTTCAGAGTAGAGTTTTATAACTAAATAATCTAAATATGCTGAAATTTGGCACTTAGCGACATATCCCAAAATCTAGTAGGTACTTATATCAATGACAATTAGTCATCTTTTGTCTAATTACTTATCGACTAATTAAAGTTACATAACATCATTCTCGAGTGTTTAATTGCTGCAGATACAATATCAGCAAAAATTGTCCAACGTCAATTGTTACATTTCCCTGCAATATTTGCAATTTGGCTATAATGCATTGACGTCATCGGCTGCCCTAAATGAACTGCGCTCGCGCACGTTCTTTATAAAACTTGTGCAGAAATTGTTTCATGTACTTTAAACTTTATTTTAATATGGCTTACAAAGGTATGTGATATTTTTACTTATTTGCATAAATCAAACTTTAGAATAATAATTTCTGATGCCTTCGCGGTTATTACACATTGGAATGAAACAACTATCTTTAGCGTTAGACTATTGTCAGCTCGGTCGTGCTACGATTATGGAAACTGTAAAGAATCCGAAACGTCAGCTAATAAAATAAAATAAAAATACGCGAGTTAAATCCGTTAATAGTTGTTTCATTTCAAACTTTAGACTTTACTACTTACCTAAATATAAAAAGTACGAGATTTTATTTGTGTCATTGTTTCTCTTCTAACCGGTTTCTATACAGACAATTATACGAATAATGTATTAGCTACTTTAAACTGTCAATTATTAAATTAGACCAAAACTACGTAACTCGTTTGAAAGAGCTGCCAAAAGTGATGAAACTGCCGTAATAAGTAGGTGAGCCTTCTCCGCGGGGCGTCCATTTAATCCATCGATTGATCCAATATAAATCATTAGTTAACTTTCTCTGAATCGATCTATTTATCAATGTTTCTAATGATATTTTGGCTGCCTACCGTCAACTAGAAATGGTTGCATCAGAATTAGTCTTGCTTCGGCGGACACCATTTGATAGAGGCTTAAGCCACTATAGAATAATAATTTAAGAAATTGATTTTTTATGTACATTTTTACCTAAAATCGTTGCAACTGTGGCGGGTAGCAAAATGAAGGGTTAAAAGGTACACGTGTTATAACTTTTGACCCTGTGTGTGCAGGCTCTACATACTTTCTAATATTATGATAACTAAAGCATAGTTTAATTGTAAAACCATTTTCACCGTGAATAATGTTATTTTAAATATAGTTATGCTATCTATTTTTCAATTAATAAGTATAATGTAACATTACATGTGTCTGTCATTGCTGTATAATTAATATATTTGTGTTACATGTCGACAATAATGATGGTTCACTAGTTCATTACATAAAGTATTGCTAAAGTAGCTTCTGAACTACTTCCCTACGACAGAATCAATCATTTATTTTTCAAATAAATCTTATGAATGTGAAGCTGGGGTAAATTAGGAAAATATTAGTAAAATAATAATATATGTAGTAAAATGTTGAAATGTAATCTATTAATCAAATAGTTTTGCTTTTATATCCCTACTTCCCTACTAATATTATAAATGTGAAAGTAACTCTGTCTGTCTGTCTGTCTGTCTGTTACGCTTTCACGCTAAAACTACTGGACCGATTTAAATGAAATTTGGTACAAAGAAAGTCTGGAGCCTGAGAAAGGACATAGGCTACTTTTTAATCGTCTGCAAAAAAGGAGGAGTTCCACGCGGACGAAGTCGCGGGCAGAAGCTAGTTTTCTATATATTCTTATATCTGCTAGTAGGTATATTTGAATTAATAATATACATATTATGATCGCAGTACATTTATCACTGAATTCCTAACAGCGGTGCATTCACAGGTGTAGATCAACACCACAGACTGAATGAACAGGCTATATTACATCGATGAGTAGGTAATAGACCCAGATATATAATTTAAATCAAATAAAAGATTTTGGAACGAAACGGTAACTTATCATGTTTTCCAAACTGTTTTCTGTTTGAGTTTATTTTTTCAGAATGGTAAATATTTAATACAGTATTAAATATTTGCCAAATGCAATCGACTTTTAGGGTATAAGTGGCACAATTTTATAATATTTTGTCTACGAATGATTTTAATTAGGTACCTAGGTAAATGTTGTTCTCAAAGTTGCATTATTTTTTAGTTAAAAGCAGCGCATTTCTTGAATAAATGCATGTTAATATGAGCAGATCCAGCAGATATTCTGCTCCTGAAATCCAATTGCAGCCCCAACTAACAAATCTGCTATTTTATTGCAATAATAGCCATTTAATATTTTTATGTAAAAGCTTATTCAAATTTGCCTTGCTTTTTCAAAGTTACGCTGTGACAACTCTTTACAAATTAACAACCCGTGTAACGTAAGCGTATCATCAAAACCAAATATTTAAATGAATAATGTTTATTATTATCAAATAAATGATAATACCGTCCGAATGATTGCATTGAACAGTATTTAATTACAGTTTGACATGGAACCTATAAACATAAATAATTATTGCGTTAGGTTGGCCCTTGGTATATATCTAGGCACTTCGGAAATTTGTAGTATATTATTCAGTAGGTATTACAATAAACATACCTACATAAATACAATGATGAGAAATCTAAGACCTCGGTACAAATTCTCGTACTCATCAAACTACATAGCGAACCTTGGTAGGGATTCGAACCCACAACCTCCGGCTTTACTATTGTGTGGAGAGTTTTTTGCCAATAGTAGGAAAAGTCGCGGGAAAGGCTAGTATCACATAATCCTGTACAATCCTGTAAAAAAAGTCAATCGCCTGTGAAACGTAATCGAATCTACAGCGTGCTTCGATCACGCTTTGTTTCAATTTCGTTCACGTAGGGTTGTCACCATTTTTTTATTTACATTTTACAATATTTTGTTCTTTTTCGGAAACGAATCACTAACTACGAAAAACATGATTTGAACGTTCTCGATATTGCTGTGCTTGCTCTGGCTTAGCCCCTGCTTGTTTCAATATAATACATTTAGGGTTGTCACTAATTGTTAAAAAAAAAACCTAACTAATCTTTATTTATACTATTATTATTATATGATATATGTATATTTTATTAAATTATTATATTTGTACTTAAATATTACTTATAAAACAAAAAAATGTTTTACTTAATGATATTTTGGAGTGTGTGTAAACAAAGACCTACTCAACTTTGTAACTGGATGGATAAATTTACATTTGAACCTGACAGATGGCTAAGATCAAGTTAATTTCTTTCTCAGTATTATAAATTGTCAGAGCTACAATTATTAAACAATTATTGTATTAAGTGCTATAACAAGTCAATGACATTCAGCAATCATAACACATTACACTGACGATAACTGACGCTCAGACGACAATTGACGATCAATTTGAAAACCACACATAAATAACTCAATATTAACGAAGGGCACAACCCTAATATTTCTTCGTAATAAAAATCAATCAGCGCTTACCGATAAGAGTACAAAAGCCGCACCAAGTCAAAGTCATCATTTGAAAGTGAACTCTAACTCTAAGGTATTTTAGATCAAGTTCGTACGCCGTAATTGTTTGAAAATCACATACTGACTATGCGCAATCAAAAAAACACTTTGCAGTGGTGTGTTAGAGTCGAAATTAGTTTGAGGCATTTTAGGAAGAGGGTACAGTTAAGTAGACAAGATGAGTTGCCATTGAAGATACAGCACGTTATTGAGGCATTTTGTACGCGACTGTTTTATTGTTCGTGATTTTACGGCGGTGTTTTATTTTTAGCACGTTCCTGGGGATGGGGGTGGATTTATTATTTAAGATATTCTTACTTTAAAAAATCGTCGGAAAATGTAACATTACACGATGTAATTGCAGTTTGTATGCCTCTTGATATAACGTAGTGCACATAGCTGTAGTATCTGAGGATTTATTAATTTAAAATATCTTTTGTGTAACTTTCGTAGTTGGAGTACCATTCTTTCACATGAAAACAACGTCGTGTATTAATGTAATTTCTGCATGACAAAAAAGGTGTGAACCTTTACCAACTTTTATATCTACTTGCAGACTATTTAAAAAGAACATTAATATTGAGACAGACTTTATTTATTGTTGCAAATGTCTCAAGACCGGTTATTTCTCTTTTTGTCTGGAATCTCAAACCGCCCAATAAACTACAGTTCTAAAAGCATTTAAATTAATCACGCAAGATCTTTGTTTACACGCAATTAGCTCGCTAAGTGGCTTGCATCTCAACAACTGTACTTGTTACAGGAAACAACATCAAAGACCGCACATCAAACGCCAATCCCGAGAGGCTATTAAACAAATTCAATCATAAAAACAAACATGACAGAGTATTTCCGGACGTAGCACCGAACGCAACACACATGAGCGAGAAACTCGAAGACGACAGACATACAGACATAAACGAAAATAGCGACAAAGAAATGCAAACTGTCATAGCTAGCTATGAAAACCCTAGTCTTATAGAGCAGGCTGATAACAGACTAATAGAAGCCAACGGTTACACGGACCTGGAGTACAACTACAACATAGATAGATTAGAAGATATCAATGTAGAGGACGATAAGGAATTAGTTATAGACGATCAAGAATCTCACCAAGACCAAATAGAACAAGAGAAGGATACTCAAATAGACGTAGGCACCGAGGATGTGGATGTAAGGACGCCCTCGTGGCATCCGCACGTCTACGGGAAGCCTCCGATGAAGCCTACGCCGCACACGATCGAATATATTTTAGGGCTTAACGATACTAAAACTCAATCTTCAGTGAGTCAATTGATTAATGTGAAAAGGTTTGAGGTGAAGAAAATTCAGAAAAGTACTCAAATACAAACGGAATTGAAGAGTAGGTTGTGTGTGCAGAACAAGCTGCAGGAGCAGTTGCTGCAGAGGGTGAGGGGCTCGGACGGTGATGAGAAGTTCTTCACGGTGAAGAGTGATGAGCCGCTTAACCTCTCGGTGCCGAGGGTCAAGGAGTGGAGTGAAGATGAGAAGGTTAAAGGTGAGTGGAACTTTTTGTTCAAGCGTATGTCATCTAAATTTACAGAGTAACTTTTAATTACCTCCAGGTACTTAAGGCTTAAATTAATAATTTAAACGAAGAAAACATTAGGTTACATTATAGTCCTTAATTATTAATAGTGCAGTAGTAAGGTGGGTACAATTGGTGCTAGCGAGTCCTACTAACTTGCAACTATGGGTAATCACACCAAGCTCAGCAAAACGCACTCTGATTTAGACTACTGAGATCAGCTGCAATATAATATAATAATATATTGCGAAATATATCAAACTTAATTACATAAATTCGGGAAAATTATGCTTCATTGGTGAAATGAATTTAGTATGACATGATATTTAATTCCTAATCAATAAAAAATAACTTTACAAATTATAAAATACCGACCTACATAATAAAAAATCATCAATTATGTGAGATCGGCTGTTCTGGAAATGGCTAATACTTTGGAACGGAATGCGAAGGATGTTGTTTCAAATCCCAATATAGCCTTCCAATTTCCTCTGTGTAGTGTATATTACACTAGTAATGCTGTCTCTACAAGGCGCGTCCTTACGTCGCGTTAAATCAGAGTCAATAATTCCTGTCTGCAAGCGGCCGCTCACCCTTACCGGTCTTAAACTCCTTAAACAGTCGTACATGTTTTATAGCCTTTTTAAAAAACTGTTGTGTTTTTTACATTATGAAGTTGACTCTCAAGTTATTGACTTTGAGACATATAATTAATTCAACTGACGTCTAGAACGTAATATGTTACGCAACTAAAGATCCTTCAAAGCAATATCGAAGCATCTCATCAAGATGGCTTCAATATCAAAGAGCAAGAATCCATCTCAAGTTTACGCCTTTCATTAAGCGCTTTGTAAATAGACGAATAGGTATCAATCAGCATCTAATGTTTATATTCCGAGTGCCTGAATTAGTACCGAGTGCCCGATCCACCGCAATTAACCTTTCAAGAAACACTTCACGCAGTACTTTATCAATCAGTATTAATGCTTCAGATATATCGCCATTCTAATTTCGATTCAGTCTCGCATTTATATCGTAACGTTTTAATAGAACATCGGAACGAAACAATTTTGCGAGCCGAAAATAAACTAACATTCAAATATAAACTTTAGTACACAATAAATAAGTCTTTTCTGATTTTATGTCGGTGCATGCGCAATATTGTAAGCTGTAATTTGAACAAGTAATAAGGTATTGGCCGATGCAGCTGTGGCGTCCGTCGGCCATCTTCGTCAGGGTTGCCAACCTATTTTTAGAAGTAAATTTGTCCGGATTAATGCCGGTTAATGTGGGTTTATTGTCGCAATCGAAAATGGAACGTTTATTGCGATCGCTTTTGATTTTTTACTTTTTTGCTAATGTGAATGGACCTTGGAATTTTTTACTTTATGCCAAGTGGTCCATTTTATAGCGTAGTTTATTATTCGAGTACATACTTCACTTCAGCTATGGAATGTGAAACGTTAAGATTAATAGTTTAGTATTTTATGAACGTAAACGAGCATTGGTTTTAATGGGCCCTCGGTGCTAAAATCACTAAAATGCCTTGTTATTGTATTCGAAAACACATGATTTAGCTTTTATGCCATTTTATAAGGCGTGGTATTATAGAAATCGATTAACTTAGTGAGTTTTAATAAATGTGAATAACGTAATTCACTTAATCGTTTTCAATCCCATGCATTCACATTTTATGATCCATTCAATACTGAGTTCTTAAACAATATTTATTTGGTGCTTTAAAAATAACTAACATAATGTACGTGCTGAGGTACCCCCTCTTTATTTACTCGTAGGTAGGTATAGTAAATAAGGAAAATAATAGGTACTTATACCGAAGTTCTTTGTAAGATAAACAAAGAGTATTTGAGGAAACATTTTGCGTTAAATGCATATTATAGCTTAAATCAATTATCCGTTACAATAATGATAAAAGCCTGTATACATTATTTCACATTAAATACTTAAAAATAAATAACATGTTGCGACAACCCTGATGCGCTAGATCGGCCCGTGACAGGTCGCGCTGCGCGGGAGTTGCTAATATCTCGCCCCGTTGTTTAGACTAGGCTTAGTGCATACTAATAATATCAACCGAAAGTTATTAAGGGTTGTTCGCATTCCAGCGATTGAATGCCGACGAGGCAAGGAAAAGCTACTATGTACCTATTGATAGAATTTAACTAAGGTTAATAAAGTGAGATTTTTTGTATATTTTCCTTCAATACATCCAGTCTCAAAGTTTATGTACTTAGTTCATTACTCTGGTTTGAATGATTCTCGCGCTAAGATATTGATTTATAACTTTTACGTTGACACTATTGGTATACCTAAAAAAGTGAATTGAAATTATTGTTAAAATAAAACAACTTCAACTGATTTAACTCGCGTATTGTATTTCATTTGCTGAAAACTTTACAGTTTTGAAAGTTTATTGTTATAGTGCGTTATTTTTGTTTCATTCCAATGTGTAATAATGACATCAGAAACTATAAAATACTTGTACTTGCGGAATAACTTGACACGTCGAAGTAATATGTCATACTATTTTTCCGCTCGGTTGGCAGCGTGACAGCCAGTGTTGCCAGCTACGCCGGCGATAAATACAGATAATTGCAACTATTAACAAACTGTTGCTCTTGTTGTGCGTTCAATTAATTGCTTTGAAAATAACGATGCGATTACAAAATAGACGTACTTAGGTACTTACTTTAATATAGATACTTATTACAATACATGATGGGTATTTTAATTTTACACGAAACAAACGTATCATTTTCTAATCTGTGGTTCTGTCATTTTGTAGATACAACTTTGATCCTAATTAGTTGTACGTAAATTAATTTAATGTTTAAGTTGTACCTATTTCTGTTTATTCTTGATAAACTTAAGCGCAGCTTGAAAAATATATTAAGACAGAAGCATTTAACACCTATCCTGCCCGCTCGGGAATACTGGTAAGACTGTACATTATAATTAACCCCCCTTCCAATCCTGACAGAATGCAAATGGCGGCAATGACAGAATATGCACTTTGTACTCCACACTTAATACTTGAGGGTTTAAAATCTTAATAATCTTGCTGCCTATTTCTAAATTATATAGAAATAAAATATATTTACGATTAACAGCAACTAAAGGTAATTTTCGAGTAATATTGACTAGAATTCGGAATCTATAGAGGTTTACTGTACTACCTACTAAATAAAATTTTAGTGTCAAATAAATATAAAAAGGTCTGAAACTTTTAAGTTTATATGTCACCCCACATACACTAATTATAAACAGTCCTCTAGCGCAGTCCCCAGGGTTTGCCTTTAATCTTGTGAACTCTGCGGTGAGGCCACAGACTATAAATCAAACAGACGGGGATTACGGCTTGTGGCATAGATAATAAAACCATTTGCAGTGACGGTTATAGAGAATGGAGGATGTTTTTGATCGTTCAAAATTAAGTTGTGACGGTTTTGTTTTTGATATAGCGAATGACCTCGTTTCAGTAGAAAATATTACCTACTCAGGATAGAAAACTTCCATGTTGAAATACCTAAGAACTAGTTCTTTAAAAAGAACAATTCCATCCATAAGTTTAATTAATTAAATCATATATCAGGAAACTTAGATATCAGTCGTGATTTAGGTATATTCGAATGGATTAGTGACGTCACTATTCTAGGAAATAGCGATCATCACAGCGGTGCGCAGGAGTCGCTGAGAGCGCAGCTGACTGCGCGGTATACAGCACGTCTCGGTACTATTTATACATACATACAAATAGGTACATTATATATACCTAGAACACCGTGGGAAAGTAATCGTGAACTCCCTTTAAAGAATACAAGTGTAGCTGATTCAGGTACTTACTATGATGCCCTGGAAGATAAAGATTTCACGTTTGCAATTATATTTGAGTTTTGATTTTGATGCTACATCTCTCTGTTACTTCTGGTATTCACATAAAGAGCTAAATGGAATTATATATTTTTTTTAATAATATATGTTATGTTATAAACTATGTTATGATATTGACTTTAGCGTAAGACTATCGTCAGCTCAGTCCTTCTACGAATACTCTATGAGAATTTTAAAATTTTCAAAACGTCAGCAAATAAAATGAAAATATGCGAGTTAAATTCGTTATTTACTGTGTCATTCTAAATATGATATTAACTTGCTTGCTGGTGAATTTATCTATGCGACCGTGGTTCAAGTATCTGTTTGTTTTCCTAAAATATATTACGACAAACATACCATATTATTTATCACCAATCACAAGTTTCAGAAGGCCCCATGAAACAAACGAAAACGTACTGAAATTATAACCGTGTTTTATTTAGTCGTTTCGAACAAAACAACAGTTAAACTGTCACTTGTTGTCTGAAACAAAACCGCGGACAATCGTCGCAGCACCTATAAACCGAGACGAACTGCAGTAAACCTGCGCGCGCGCATATAAACGCTCTTTGATCTGAGAATGTTTTTTTAATCTATATTTTATACTTTTAAAAATATAGCCATGACACGGGTTTGATATTGGGACACAAATCTTAGTTTCGTTTATAGGTTCGTATCGAATGTAATAGATACAGGCAATGAGTGGCAGTATCTCTATGCTATATGTAGGTATACTTATATGTAAGTTTATTATTACTCTGCAGAGGAAACTCATACAGTAACGCAATGTTACAGATATTATGGTCATGGGTTCAAATTATTGTGCACATTTTTACTACCTACTTACATGCAATTATTTTTATTCTGATTAAGGAAAACGTACTTAATACAACTAACATGAAAATATTATAGAGTTACCTAATTATTAAAATGAATGTAATAGAGCTTTTAAAGTTACAAAACCTGCACGTACGACCTGAGCAGAACCTATGTCAATAGACTTTGAAATAAGTAGTTAGTTTTCTGATTTTTTTTCTATACCTACCTACTATTATACTAAATAGGTGTCACTTAAATAAGAGAAAAACTGTTATTGTAACCAAACCTAACGACATTTCCTGGGTGCCAGCTGCGGCGCATCCCAGCATCCATCTATATAGAGATTTACACCTTCCGTCGGTCTGTTTGCACAGAGCTCTAGCGTTTTATTTCGCGGTTTAAAATTGTGCGGTTTTAACCTTTTTTTAATGGTCGTTTAAATCTGAAACTGGCGTTTGTTTGTTATCCGTGTCTTGGGTGATATAGTTTGATGAGAATGACAGTGAATTGGTTTAAATGAAGTACCTAATTTTTAGCAGGTTTTCTGATCCCAAAATGGTTTTTTTTGAGACGACTAACAACTTCTCAGAATATATGATCATATATAAAATATTATTTTTATATAATCAACTAGCGGTCCCGGCAGACTTCGTCCCGCCCGGCAAAGTCGATTTGACAGCTGTCATTGTTGCGTTTTGTTAAACTATTTTTAAAATTTGAGCTGATTTTGTTTCTACTGGAACGTGATAAAAAGTATCCTATGTCCTTTTCCTGGCTCTAAGCTACCTCCTCGCCAATTTTCAGCCAAATCGGTTCAGCCGTTCTCGAGTTATAAACGGAGTAACTAACACAACTTTCTTTTATATATATAGATAACACAAAAGATAGGTTTGTATTATTTTTATTCAAGAAAAATATTCCGGCGATAGGATCTTTTGCTGAATCTATTAAATAGCCGACTTTTTTATCTAATAGACCGTGTCTGATTAATCGACCCGTAATGAAGATTGTCTGTTGACAACTACACAATTCTGCCCTTTTAACGATAAACGCAGTAACTACTTAGGAGTTCCTATGTTCTTACTGCATTTGTCGTTAGTACGGCAGAATTGACGAGTGTATCACAAAACTGAGTGATCATCGCTTCATCTCGTCTCTCACATGCGTCCGTCCCTGTCTCTCGTTTGATGTAGTGCCGCCGGTTAATTGGGTCGGTAATGACATTTGCCTGTTTTATTACTCGCCCCGATTTAGGTAATTATCGGTAGCCATCGGCAAACGACGTTAAACGCTAACGACGGGTTGAAAGGACCACATTGTAGAACAAAAAAAAATTAACACAGTTAAAGTTGACTGATCTGTGTAGGTATATATATAAAGGCTGATCAAAAATTGTGACAGTTAAAGTTGTACACAATTTTTTAAGGATATAGGTACCTAATTATAATGAGTACCTACATTATAAAATTAGTTATTGTTGAAATTAAATAAGTTGCCCATTTAATCATCTTTTAAGGATTCCGTAGGTGCGAAGGAAACTGGGATCCTATTACTGAGACTTCGCTGCAGCTGTTCTTGAGTCCGTCTGTCACCAGACTGTATCTCATGAACCGTTATAGTTAGCCATTTGAAATTATCACAGATGATGTATTTCTGTTACCCCAACAACAGCAAGTAGGTACTAAAAAACAGAAGAAAATAAATATTTAGAGTGTTACCCAAACAACGTTTTTTTTGCCATTTTTATAGACAACTAGGTACTTAGCTGACGCGGCAAACTTCTTACCACCCTATTTTTTTTAATATTCTTCTATTCAAACCTTATCCTGGTAATAAAAAACACAAAAAAAGAATTATTCAATTTGATGGCGTCGGAAGTTACACGCGTACATACATTTTAGTGATTCATTTTAATTTATACAGATTATATACAGAACCCTACGTACGCGACTCGTACTTGTTCAGTACTTAACCTTACAATAACGACCACCTCATTCCAGATCCATCGAAGCAAATCAAACGCAAGAAGTCTACAGAGGACGTGCGCTCCCCGCTGGGCGGCGAGGGCTCGCTCACCAGCGAGGAGGGCGAGGACGCCGGCCGCCGCAAGAAGGCGCGGACCACCTTCACCGGCAGACAGATCTTCGAGCTGGAGAAGCTGTTCGAAGTGAAGAAGTACCTGTCCTCTGGAGAACGCGCTGACATGGCGAAGCTTCTCAACGTTACTGAGACTCAGGTATGTTGTTTAATTGGTGTGACTGGCTTTTGACATTGGTAAAAGGTTAGTTTGTAAATTAAAAGATGTGCAAAGTTTGTGATATTTCCAGGCTGAGAAAAAATAAAGTTATGTTGCTTGAATTACTTATGATAGATATAGCAATCTATCACTGAATAATAAATCATTACAATTTATGAAATACACTAGGTATACGCAATTTCAATTACTTATTTAATAAGTAATATATTTGACGGTCTCATATAAAATTATGAAAAAGACAATCAATTAACTGTAGATACCGTGTCAAACTCGCTTAAGCGGGTAATTAGTCATGATAATATTATTTTTCTGGCGAGACCTGCTACGAATACGGGAACTGCAAAGTTCTCGAAATATGAAACTTACCCAAATTCTTTAATTAGAACTTAAATCCGTTACACTTGTTCTGTGTCAAAGAGCGCAGTACGGTAAATAAAGTGTTAGAACAAACAGTGATCGACTCACGTATAATGACTCGTGCTGCATCAATGTGTTATCGACACCATTACGTTGCGTTATGAAAACAAATGACATAATAGCTCCAGTAGACGTTCCACGAATAACACAAAATTAAAAGTCATTTCCCGTGTGGCCCAAGTGCTAACTAGATTCATAAGCGACTAGCTGTCCGATCCGGCTTCACACGGATCATCTTTTTTTTATAGTCTACTAGCTTCTGCCCGCGACTTCGTCCGCGTGGAACTCCTCTTTTTTTGAAGTCGGTTAAAAAGTAGCCTATGTTCTTTCTCGGGCTCCAGACTTTCTTTGTACCAAATGTCATTGAAATCGGTCCAGTAGTTTTAACGTGAAAGCGTAATAGACAGACAGACAGACAGACATACAGAGTTACTTTCGCATTTATAATATTAGTTAGATTTAGGATGTCACTCGGGCATAGTGCAGCTTCCCAACAGTGAAAGAATTTTTGGAATCGGTCCATCCGTTCTGGAGCCTATTCAATCCAAACAAACAAACAAACCTTTCCTCTTTATAATATTAGTATAGACTAGCGCTCCCGGCAGACGGCATTCCGCGCGGCAAAGCAGCGCTACGTTAACCAATCGATTTGACAGTTGCTGTCATTGAGATGGTAGGTAGGTACTACGTTGATGTTATCGTAGTTTTCTTAAATTTTCTAATTTTCCGCGCATTTTTTTTCTTGCATAAGAACTTTCTGATCTTAACAAAGAACAAAAAAGAATTTGCGAAATTGGTTAATCCGGTCTAGCGTGATGCCGTGACCAAAGGAAATAGGAATTCACGGGTCCAGATCATATAAAAAAATAGGAATAAAAAGACTTGTAGCAGTATCGCTTTTATAATGACATTTCATAAACTTGCTAGTTCCCATGTTAGCATACGCAATTACATATTAGGTAGTACCTAGTAGCTTGTCAGGTTTGAATTTCTAAAATAATTTGTAAGTATTAATTTTTGTACCACACGAAGTGTGAAGATAATTATACTATCGTCGTGCCTACTAAAGGGTGGGGGTAGAGGGTTGTGACGTGACTAGACACACATGGCGTCACTAATTGAATCCACGTCACGCGGCACGACATGTCGTCTCGCCCTCGTGTCGGAGCGTGTAAACTAATTAGGTATGTGGACATTTTTAGTTTGGAATTTTGAAAGTGTTTTAATTTGGGCCTGATGAGAATTTGGCCTAATGGGTAAAATAAATAAACTTGTCATAAATTTGTAGAATATTTTAACCTATTTATTTGGTAATTTTTCAAATACCTACCTACTTGATTGAAATTAAATTAAAATTTTATTTCTATTAGTATCCGAAAATTCACGTCAGCATAAAATTGTTATCCGCGTAATGTGTAATTATTACGAAACCAACATAAGAACCTACCTACAACTTTTGTGAACTCAGTTTGGTTCAATTCCTATTGATGCACTTATATTATTAGTCTATGTGTTTGATGGCGGTAGATTGGTATGACAAGGTTGCAGCGAGCGAGCCGCAGGCAGGCGCGGTGCGCCTACGCGGCCGCGCTGTGTGTATCGAGTATGCATTATCATTATTAATTAATTCACAGTCGAAATGTCACTGTCAAGAAAACTTTCATAATTATGCCTGCACAAGCTTAAGCTAAGAATTAGTACTTTAGAATACGTGTAGCTGTAACGGTGTTTACAGCGCACGCTAGGATAGCTCTCAGGTGGTAATTTTTTTTTCTCACTTACCTACTTGACACTTATTGTTATATTTTGATATCTCACTTCGCTCGGTCGACTAGATTTCAAATTCAATGTAAAACATATCAGGGTACAGAAGAAAATAAATAAGTTCTCTTTTTCGTGTGGATTAATTACGAGACGAGATTCAACGGTAGAAAACGGAATTCTAGATTTTACTGAAAACTAGCAATTTCCTATCCAAACATAAATTTAATTTAGTTTTATGTAGCTCTTAAAATATAAAACTTCAGAGCTGCTCCTAGGTTCATGTCCTGTTAGAATATTTACACGAGATTCAAATATATTACCTACTCCTTATTGCAAATTAACTTTTACTTAGGTATAAATAAGGGCGTGCCTTCCATACAAACACAATGTCAGTAATGTATGGAGTGCCTACCCTGATGCCATACTTACACTGCACACGCCTGGTATTGATTGTGTTTATGGACGAAAAAAAACTTCGCACTTCGCGCCTACATTTTTTTCTGAACCATTCTCAATAGACCTTTAAAATCCGGAGTTCCTGTAGATAACTGCAGTTTATAAATAAAACTAAATCAACACTCGGTGTCAGAAGGCGAGGGGGGAGAGGGGAGGGGGTCGCCGCGTCCTGCGCTAGTTTTTGCCCCGGTTTTTGTCGCATGTCATTAACGACAAGTTCCTAGATAATTGACAGCGCGACACGTGGCTGACGAGACGACAAATTAATTGTTTAATTGGTTGGAATACTTTTGAACTTATAATAGAAACGGCTAAATATGTATTAGGTATGAGTATATAGAAAATATATACTTACGATAGTTATATATATTAGAAAACTAAGAGTAGACTATGGTACACTCAAATGGTCTATGTTAAAGTTTACAGATTTAAATGAGTCATTATCGTTTTTATTGTTTTATATAGGTAAGTACTTATTTTTTACACAATATATCTATCCTTTCCTTTTTTTATTAGACTTGAAACGAATGAACTCTCCAAAGAGATCCTATATTGGATCTACTTACTACCCCTTCTTTAAGACAACTTTTTTTATAAAATTTATAACGAATATTCCAATTCATTGGGAAATTGGGTAGGTATCTGATATATAAAATGGGTCGTGTTTTATAAAGTTAAAAGTTATTGTTTTACAGGTAAATATAGCAACACTTATACTGAATTATACAGCCTAAACAGCAGTGTGTAACAGTGTTGCCATCTTGTAAAACTGTAACTGGTGGTAGTCTACAGAACACGGGCCAGCGCGAGCGCTGCAGCGATCCAATGTTATACACATTTATTTACAACTAGCTTCTGCCCGCGACTTCGTCTGCGTGGAACTCCTCCTTTTTTACAGTCGGTTAAAAAGTAGCCTATGTCCTTTTTCAGGCTCCAGACTATCTTTGTACCAAATTTCATTTAAATCGGTCCAGTAGTTTTATCGTGAAAGCGTAACAGACAGACAGACAGACAGAGTTACTTTCGCATTTATGATATTAGTAGGGATCTAAAGACCTCTCGGCACTCGGCACTCGGCAGTGCCCGCCGCTCGGCAGTGCTCGCCGCTCGGCGCGTCCACATGAAAAAACAAACAGAACCGTTCCCCGAACCCCCAACATAGTATTCCACAAAATCGATCATTAACGTTTTGTTTTAAAATACTATTAAACGCCACTACCGAGAAATGTTATTTTAATACGGACACCATCCGAAGGGCCACTAATTGATGCCACTTCTTATTTCTAAGCTATTATGATGACTCATTCAAATATAAACTCTATTTCATTACAATTGAGTTTAATTTTTAACGCTGTCGGCGAATCAATTGAGCTTCGCTGTCCGGAGGGATTAGACTATACGGCGTGATTTAAAATTGATGGATTAATTCGAAACTGGCATTATTGGATGATGAATAGACTTTGATCTTCTATTGTCTTGTTCGGAATGAAGCGGCGCCGGGTGTTCGACTAGTTAACTGTGCTAATATCTATAGTCTGTGGGCGGCTCAAATGAATGGATAGCTGAAACAGTTCGTAATGACAGTACTTAGTTTCTGTATTGACATTGATAGATGAAAAAGTACCTATTATTATTGGGAGTGTCTTTAAGTTTGGTGTGTGTACATTTTTGTACCTGATACTGATAAATATAACGCGTTCATATATTTGTATAGGTATGTACGTACAGTAAGTACTGTTTTGGATTCTGTGCAAAAATATGTTCAGTAATAGCTAAGCTATGAGTAGGTAATTTTCGATTAAGTTTCAAGGTTTTAAATACCATATTGACTTGTATCCATGATAACTTTGGCGAAGCTTCTACCAATGTACACAGCGCACAGGTAGCTTATGCAGGGTTAATTATGTTTTCAGAATTATGTATATGAAAGTCAAATATAATTTCTTAGACTAAAACTCTTTAAATAAATATAGTTAGGACCAATTATGCTAGTCTGTCTAAGGTCACCCTGTACGCGTCCATTCTCACCATATGTCATTTGTTAAGAGTCGTTTTTATGTTCCCCCGCCGCGCCGCGGCTCCGGGGGACTCATCACCGACCAGCAGACACGACACTTTCACCTGACGTTTATACCTAATACACTAAGCCCTCACTTAAGACGGCCTGTTGGTCTACTGGTCAGATACCTTGACTACGAAACCGGAGGCTACGGGCTCGAATCCTGCTCGGGGCAGATGTCAGCGTGATGAGCACTGGTGTCTGTACCTGAGTCTTAGATGTCTTATATGTATTTATGTAAGTTTATCCGTTGAAACTGGTTTAACGAGGGTTATAAATTCTCAAAATTGACTTAAATGTTATTTGCTGTGTTGTAGTGTTGCGAGTATAGATAGGTATGCTTACTATACCTTATAATATTATTTAGAAGGCATATTCTTATAGCTTCAAGAGTCTTTACATGTATGTAATTTATTTGGCAGAAATTGGGTAGTAAATAATTCAGGATTTCTTAGCAGAAATCTCAAAAACGGTTTTACTGAATTTCTAGTTGAATTACGGACAATAACAAAATTGTATGCACTGCATATAATGTAAATGATTGAACATAGCTTCGTACATCTTGTTTCATAGTAAATTAAATTTAATCTATCACACATATAAATGTTTTTAAATACATTCTGAAACTGTTTAAACGTGTTCTGTGGTGCGCACTCAATTAAACGTCCTCCACACAGCGCCCGGGCCGCTGCGCCGCGTGTTCGCGACACTGGCACACTAATCGGGTTGTTTACCCTATATTTTTCTTGGATGTAATGGTTTATAGTGTGTAGTTAAAAATATACCGAAACATAAGACTGGCGACAGAAAATGAATGTTTATGAGTTTATATAATACTTTATACTATTTCAAAACAGTTGACGAGTTTCCTGCGGTGTTTCTTCTCGCAGTGCCAATATTTTTTAGAAAAGCTATACCTATTAGTAAATATTGACGTGTAAAAGTGTCCCCTGGGTGCAAAATAGGCACTTCTTAATTATTATTATTTCCTTTTGTATATATTTTTATTATGTAAAGCATTTTAGCCAATATCTCTGCCAATTATGCACCGACTCTAATACTTTTTTTTAATAGGTATCTACTTAGTATAATAATCGTACTTCATCATGTATGCCTTAAGTAGAAATAATAAATATCAGTAGTTCACTAATTAAAAAGAAATTTTAAGACGGTTGCATTTTTATTTGACTACAAACTATATAAGGTAGTATTTATTAGGTACTCATTCTGTGATAGGTAAAAGTCTATAAAACAGACAATAAAAAATGTTCCTCATTCCCCTGTTGAAACTAAACAAACCATTATTAAATAACGGAACTCCTAAATCACAATAAACGCCAACCCTCACAATTATAAGATTAAAAGATGATCATTAATTTCCATAAAAAACCTTTCTTAACGAAATCAGTTAAAACAACACATGAAATATTAATCTTAAGTGAACTAACTTGCATCAGACTGCCAGGGGAATTTGGACTCTATTTAAGTAATATAAGGTTTTATTTATAATGAAGATTTGTCTATGAATGTAGAGTTGTGATTGTGCCCTCCTGCGCAGGATTATGGGATCTGTACAGAATGCGCCTGCGCATATGAAATTATTATTTTTTAGTTTGTCAACGGAAAGGTATTAACGTATAATAAGTATATTATTTTTGAGCATTTTTTATTTCAGACTATTTGGGTAATACCCGGTAGTAAATAAGGACGCAATAGATACGGACGGAAAAGGATTCTAATTTGACTTTATAAGAATATAATATACTAGGTAGGAAACGTTTTGTCACAAGCGATTACTCTAATTGCGTATCGATTAGTTTTTTAATATCTAAAAGCGATTATTTAGGAAGTGAGCTCTAAGAAAGAACTTTTGGGACTTTAATCTTTATAAGGAGATTCGTAATTAAAATCTCCGCGTGCAAAGCCGTGGGAGGTAAGATAATTAACAGTTGTTCATATAAAAATACTTTTGCAGAAATAGCTACTCATTGCTTTCTTTCGATGGATATAAAACCGGAAGGAAAGAGAATACAAAAACGAAGCTCCTCACTTCCTGGTAGCATCACAAACAAGATCACAGCAAATAAATGATCAGAACAAACATACTTATTACGAAATAATTACAAATCAATAACAACTCCACACGATACTCGACCTTACCGCTATTGTTATAAAATTTGCTTTGCGAATTACGCATTTTGAAAATAGAATCGTAAACGGTTGAATGAGCACTCAGGGTTGCCAGGTTACAGATATTCCGTCGAGAAAATACGATGTACTAAAAAGAAATATTTCGTTGCGATCGATCCCAATAAAGTACTCAATATTAAACCCTAAGCCGTAGGACTTAAAGATTGTCTCGCTGAAATTGATAGAGAAGACGAGTTGGTTATTATGCTGATTTTGTATAAAACGAAATGTAATAGATATGTGGCGCTCAGTGTTATTGGCGAAGTTATTGAAAGAGATTCTTCGTATAAATTTTAGCTTATTGAAGGGTGAATACGTTACTCGATATTTGACTTGTTATCGATATTCTGAATGTATTTCAGGGCAAAAATATAAAGCGATAAGAACCAGATAGAAACATTAGAAACTATTCGTTGTTTTTTGTGACGTAGAGATATTTTAATGCAGTGGGATTATTTTTTTTTTTATTGCTGTAATACTAACTTACATACGATACACACAACTAATTTGCTGTATTTTGCGATGAAATCCTTTCAGCTTAATTAAGTAATAAGCATTAGTAGATACAACCCTATTGCAGGTAAACCTAAAATGATAAAATATGGCATTAAATAGTAAATCATCAGCTTCTGTCGTTTTTTACACAAATATATTATTCATTCATTAAAATGAATACTCTTTTAACACCACTAATTAATTCGATACTCAAGGCATTTAGAATACTATGTATGTAGCTACCTAGAATTATTGTTAAAACAAAAATTACGTAGTCTCTGTTTTATGGTACGTTTTTTTTATTTTAATTTGTCTTTTCACGTGGCCATTGCTCGGAAAAAATCTTTCTCCTCGTTTTCCAATGGGTTATAAGGAAAAATAAGCTTTTATTATTTTAAATTAAATTAAACCTAACATTAACATAATTATAGTTCCTGACCGGTAGATCGCAAAGTCCTGTTACGATGAAATTGATAGTGAATTTGGCATTGTAAATGACACCTTTTATAAAATCCTATTCCAAATATAATCTAAAGCGGGTAATTGTTATTGTTACATACCTAAGTAGTCATATTTCCATGACCTACATAATTATATTGGTAGTATTTTTTTTTTAATTGTGGTGTTAGTGTGGCAACCCTAAAGGCCACACGAGTCCGACTCATTAGGCCACACAAACAACAGCCGCTCCCGGTGTGTCACTATCGATGGATCATTTCGTTTATCGATTCCTCGTACATTTGAGGTTAAGAATTTCTAATCCGTGATTCCGAAGAACTGCCTCTACTTTTTTTTATTGACTAGTCTATAATGGCATCAATTCTTTATTAGGAATTGGATTTAAAAAAATAAAAGTATTCGTGAAATAATTTTAAGATTCTATATCCGAAGAGTTTTAACAAGGTTTGATGTTATAACATGTTTGATGGAGATTTTATGTTTGTTTGATACAGATAGGTGAGTGATATTTCATGTAGCATACATCCTACACACAGGTATGTTTTGGTCATTGTAATAACCAAGAAATAAAGATACTTACATACGATTTTTTTGTCTATTGTACTTTAGGAAATATGTACAAAGAACTTGTTTCTAAGACTTATAAGTACATCGGTACTAAAACGAAAGACCTTTACCCTCCCGAGCCGGGATACCTGGGTCAATTTACGTAATGAAGGTATTAATATAACGGCTACAAGACATTGTTTATAAATAGATACTTCAAAACCCTATTTAAATCCAATTATAGCGGAGCGACGAAACGGATCGCTAGCGGAGCGGAAGCGGCCCGCGCCCGCCCTATTAACCAAACATAATTAATTTAAATTATCATCGCTCGTTGGTTAAAAGATATAAAAATGGCGCCCGAATTTCGGTAAAGAATTCCAACTTCGTTTGGGTTCTTCCGACGGACCTGCTCTGCCTCTCCGGTTGAGTGGCAGTGAGTATACTTATTTGAATACCGCAACGGGTTCGAGACTTTTGCAAGGCTTACTAAATATTTGTGGTATTAAATACAGGTTGAGATTTCCTAATGTCAGTTAGGCTTTGTGATGAATTTAAGTTAAACTTTTATATAATGTAATACTATAAACAAGGTACCACAGGACAGATAGCTACCAAATAGATTTATTATTTTATTTGTAACTTCTTCCCAATTTCTATCAATTTCATATTTATGGTTACTTTCATCGCGGTGCAAGGTAACCTACACTAAATTCTTCCCAAAATTATCACAGCATTATTTTAACAAATTATATAAACAATAACTTATTATGATAATAAACAAACTTCGTCGTATTTGAAACCTTTTCATCTCATAATGGTCTCTATAATGTCGCATTTTAATACCTTTTGTCTCATAAATAACATTTGATTTAGTTGTATCTCTAGCGCGGCGGCGCGGCGCAGGCGCATCCTTTATTGTTCCAAACTAAGCGATTCTTAATCTCCGCTATTTGTTTGGGAATGTCTTTATAACATATTTATAGGACATTTTATTGCCTGTAAAAAGTATTATGTTTTATTTGGGATACTGATGGACGATCTAATTTACTACTGTTTTGGTTACTTTGATATTTCTCTCGTCTATGCGGAATTTCCATTAAAAGATAGAGTTCAAACTTAAATAATAGCGTTCCCTATAGCTCTAAGCAGTATTATTAATGTATTCGGTTTAAAAGTCGTAATACAAACAATTCTACGTGTTAATTGTTTTTTGGCACAGTAGGTAAAGATTATTGAACGCAAAATATAATAAAGGGTTTCCTTAATCAAATAATTTTAAGGAAATTGCTCAAATCTTAACTGATGTAGCATTTTTTTTACGGAAAATGGAATATTAAGTAATGTAATTACCTACTTTATAAACTCAGTCTTTTATTATAATAGGTTATGTTTCAATATAAAAAAATGTAACATTGTATAGCAACCGGAACATTGAGGTATAAATAAGATATTTTCGAAATAAAATAAACCAGCATTCTTAACCTCGTTCCGTAATTAAAACTCCAAACCAATATTATTTAAAAGCAATAATAAAAATTATCTCAATTAGTCACAATTCCTTTACGCCATAATTAATTTCCTTTTATTATTGCGCAGCGTCCCGCAGCCGCGAGTGCGGAGTGCCGCGAGTGACCGCGCTCGACCGTGTCTTATCACATTAAGCGATCCCTCTGCTGACATTTAAAAATGCTATTAAAAACCTGCCGCGGAACGACGCAAAATATTTCTAACAGTGGGCTGTGATTTTAATTATTAATTGAATTTTTTATGTTAAGTATCTTAACTATAATCATGTCAATATAATTCCAATGCCTACTGCTTACAGTTTTGGGAATTAAAAATCAATGTTTATAGTTGGCTAGTTTCTACTTTTGAAATGTACCTAATTAAGGGAAATACAGCGAATGCCAATCAAGTGACGTTTTTTGTATAAATTATCAGATTTTTTTTATTGTTTTTTCTAAGTCCTAGTTTGCTAATGATATAAATACTAGCAGCGCTATGCGGGGTTACCTGCATGTTAAATAATTATGTTCAACATTTTGACACTCTCTTTTTTCCTGGGATAAAACGCCCAACCAGCAAAATAGTCGTATAAGCAAGGCTTTTTACAGCTAACGATCGAGAAATAGTAGTAAAAAGGAGATAAAGATGCCAAATCATTGTATAAAAGATCTAGACGCAACTATTTAGCATTTTCTCATTTTAGCTGGTAAACTCTGTCGACTAAACGTTCACTCCACATGTTTATAGAGCGTTTATTCCATTATTGTATAATAGTACCAAGTTTCGCTTTTATACAACGGTAAGTTCTAAATTGACTGTATAACTGCTTCGTATTTTCTAAATAGCTACAAGAGGAGTCTTTACAGCACTGTCCTTCGACATAATTCCTGAGCTAGCATTATAATGTTAAAAATGCTGCTTATATGACAAAATAGCTTCTCAGTAACTCTTATAGTACTAAGTGTAGTATAAAATATATCGATTCTCTATTACAGCACTTGTCGCGAGAAAGATTTTAAAGTGATTGTTATAACACCTACAGCAATTCAAATGCACTTTTAGGGCCACCATGCAGCAAAAAGTAACATAAATGATCTTTGAAATCTTTTACAACACCAAATTCTAATTACATCTGTTTAATCTGTATCGTGCTGAGGCTCACATACTCTAGAAAATGGATTATGAACAGTGGAAGAAACTCAAAAGAAGATGTAAGATGATATAAAAATGAAACAGTACTTAGGTACTTTGTTTACAAACACTGTGGATTTATCATATGCAATAAGGAATCCAATATTGACAGTAATGGCGTCGGTATAGTAATGTAAATGTGATATATTTTCTATTTTTCAACTAAAGGATGAGTAAAGGTCGTAAGATGGCAAACGTTTTTCTATAATGGCGAAATAACTCCTTTTAATATTTTATTTTTTTAAATGATTTTACAATAACACAAAAATAAGGAGACCCATTAAAAATTTAACTAGAAATATAAGGTAGTTAATCGACAAATAAAATTTCGCATTGAAATTTGGTATCTTACATGAATGATAGCTAACACCGAAAACCAATTATTTTAAAGAACGTATTATAATATGGCTACCATTCAATTTCAATAGTTGTTAAGAAAAAAAAAAATAATCACCCGTGCATCACGCCGTAAAGAGCTGGAATACTTAGTTCTATAAAGCTCGCTTTTTTGCGATCAGTCCACTAAATAGCTGAGTAAATGCGATGCAGTAGCTGTCACAGCACTATTAAGTCGAGTAAAAGCAACTTTATTGCATTCAACCGACATATAAGTCGATTAAAGGTGAAATTATTGCTATTATAGTATTAATAGTGCCGTATGTCGCTTTTTCTCGACTTTCATGGCATTATTTGGGTCCTAACTCAACTATTTTACGACAGTTATAGCATTTTAAGCTGAGTAAAATGTGCCCTTTTTGGGTCGAGTAAACGTTTCCAGATCTATTTCTCGACAGTTTAAAGTACCTTTTCTCAGCTTTAAGTGGAAATAAAAACGTGCTCTCAACTGTCATACGACTTAGTTTTGCTACTTGGGCGTAGTCTCAACCGTATTAAATCTCAACCATATCTATACTTATATGTTAACGAGGAGTAAAAGCGTAACAAAAAAGTCACCTTTGAATATAGTACTCTACACTAGTAAGATGGACGTGCTGTAAGTATGTCTGTTGTACGGCGCTGTCCGATCGCTTACCCGGCATTTATTGACGGCTGCAAGCGACGCGGCCCGCGCTGGCCACACCACGCCCGTGACCACGCCAGCGCCGGCCACACCGCGCCGCGCTCTGTGCACGCGACTCGTCGCCAATCGGAGTTGACGACTTGGAATTATACCTTATTAACGAACCATTATAATTAATTATAACCTTGATTAAAAACATAATAGTGGTAATTAATGCTGAGCCGGGTAAATAAGGTGCCTACCTACATTTAGTGTGTAATTCAAACTTATAACATTGAAAAGCACAAATGTATAGTCAAGGTATCAATATTATCTGGCAGTTTTTTCGTTTTCGTTTTTACAACTAAATATTCGGTGTAGAAGAGGATTTGACGCTTATTATACCGATAAAGAATAGAATGCTACGGGATCATTAAAAGGTCCTGACAAATAGAATTATTGAATGTGCTAACTTATTCATTAACTTCATCCCAACCCGGTATTCTATTAAATTCTAAATTGTCGCAATAAAATTACAATTCATAACGAAGCGCCTGGAGTGGCCTAAACAAAACAATTACTCACAAAATCAGCATTTAAAATTCACGTTGAATTGATTTGGGGAAGTTACCCCGGGGGCAAGAACCTCGGCGGAAGACCGGCAGGACTTGGGGAACATTGGGGGAACCAGCCTTCGGGCTCGTGGGGCATTTTATGATTACGCAATGTGATATAGAATACTATTAATGAGTTCGATTTTTTATAAGTAATTGTTTTGTTGTTCGATACGTTTTGTTCCTTCTTATCTCTAATTCATATTCCTGCTAAGAATCTAATATCGTGTTGTTCCTCGTCATATAGGTACTTCTAGGTATGCAAGAAATCGCATAGGCAATAATATTAATATAGGTACCTACCTACATACCTACTTATCTATGCTGTTTCTTGCAACACGACATATATAAACAAATATGAGTAGGTACTGACAAAGAAAATCATGATAATTCCACCTCAAACAACCCCATTTGTAGAATATCGCCGTGAACATTATTTCGAATGAGTGTAAGGGGGCATTCACAAATAAACGATCACAACAAAATCAGGTATAACGACTACAAACATCACATTGCAGTGACATCGTTTGTCTGTATATTTTATTGCGAGGGAATAAGGAATAGTATCGGATATATTACCCTTTTTAAGGGTCGCAGTGGTTGAATAAGCAATTGAGCATAGAGATGTAGGGTTATTCATCGATAAAGTTGCACTTTTACAAACCGAAAAGACACAGTATGTATTACTGTTTGAAACGTAGGTACCTACTAATTTCTTCGTTGATTATAAGTACTTAAGTGTATTTTAATGTCAGTCATAGTTTAAACAAATAATTTCAATCCATCATGCAAGTTAATAAACGTAACGCTCGCAACAGACTCAGTAAATAAATTCCTAATCCTATATTATATAAAAACTAAATAAAAAAATATTTGTTTAAAAGCAATTGGTTTGTCGATAAGATTAAGTGCTTACCTATATTTTATTGGCAATAAAATACTTACATCGATATCGAGAGCATAAACTAATTGACGCATCTCTACCAATTTCAAAAATACACCTCCCTTCACTTTGGAATCTCATAAACCATATTCAGCATTTCATCCCACCGAGTGAGACAAAACATACAGATCACATTGCGTTAGAGCGTGACGACGAAACAGGATGATGAACGCTTTTATGAACCGGGTAATGGGTTAAATTGGTGCTTTAACCTTTTATAGGCTAATGTCGGGAATTGGCGACAAAAGTCCTAAGAGAAACAAAACCTTGCGTGTACGATTACAAGGTCGATTTTCAGAGATATCGTGTTATTGTTAGGTGATAGATATGTTAATAAGCTCCGTCATAAAGTGTTTGTATAAAGCTGTCACTGAGAGCTTTGTTTATGGCTTTCGTTTATTGTGGATTCAAAACGACCAGTTTACTTTGAACCACCATATTTCATCCAATTAAAAACTAGAGTTAAAACTTTAACAGTTACTTTGGTTTCGTATTTTTTTATAATACTATTAAGTCCATATAAATTAAAACTTATACTCTGACAGTAGCTTGGATCTAATCAATGATACCTACATATTTGACATTTCAAATTAAAAGTTAGGGTTTGTTCTCCTTTAAGTACCTAGATATTAAATTTTGATTATATTGACCTCGTTACTGTAAATGTGTCACTTTAATTCAGATACAGAAATAGTAGGTGTAGGTAGGTGCAGGTACCTACATTATAGATGACAATGACAAAAACAAAATAGGTAAGTACTTACCTAAGTATTATTGTTATACATTGCTTCTCCAGTTTATATCTTACATTTAATTGTTGATTTAAATTCTGGACACATATTAATTTGTATTCATGAATATCACTTTGGAAAATTTGACATCGTTAAAACTGGGTAAGGATTTTTAATATGGAATGTGTGCAACTACCGTCGAGACCCCAAACTTCGCCTGGATTTTGGCATATTTTGCAACATAACTTGTTAATTTGAAAGTATTCTAGACCGTTCAAAGAAAAAAACTAATTAAAGGACTCCTGTCCATCTTTAGAGACCATTAGAGCATTGAAATTCAATGGCTAACATGGCAAAAAATGGACAAAATGGTGCTAGGCGAAGAATGGGTATTTTTCCCTAACTTCGCCTATGTATGCCTGACCGCTTATAATAAACATTGATGGGATCTACTCACGACAAGTCTCTTCGGTTTGAAGTATGATAATATAGTATGAACTTAAACAACGTCAGATTACTGTTATTTCCTAGAAAAGAGGGGTAGGCGAAGTATGGGTGCAATATGACGTTAGTTACATACATTGACAGTGACGAAGCTAGGGCTGCCAAAAATCACGCATTTATCTAGCATGACAAGAAAAAAGAGGGTATAGTGTTTTATTCAACTTTATTTTTTTAAAGTAATTTCATTTCATTTATTTTAAAAGGAGTTTTTTTTTTTGCACGGTTGCTTTTTATGGTTTGTAAGTATCTCTTCAAAAAACGGTATGCCCACTTTCTGCCGGGTAATTTATCAGCTAAAATTGAACGCTTTCCACTGGGTTCTAAGTATCTGATAATTTTAAATACTCCACTACACTTTACAAGTAGAAACAAGTCTTATTATTCATTTAATTGAAATCTTATAATTTTTATATAAATTTTGTACAGTACATTTGCCATCCCTAAGGGCAGGCGAAGTTTGGCACGAACATGATGACCAGATGCCCTAATGAACAATTACTTTTATTATGACTTAAAAACGTAATATATCTATTAATGAATAGTGTCAATTGATAAAGCGATAGTTATAGCATGTACCTGTATAATAAAAATAAATTTATCTGGTCTGCAACACTCCTTAAAATCAAAGTTCATTCACGTCTTGAAAAAAACGTGCGGTCGGCGTCACGAATAAACTGCACTAGACGCCAACCATATGAAGTTAGCCACAGATTGTCCACAGAATATTGCCAGTCATAAAAAATACTTTATACTTAGAGTTATTATATAAAGCCTGCCATAGAAATAACTTGTAAATTTGAAGTTATGTAAAATTAGGCGAAGTATGGTAGTCTAGGTGAAGTTAGGGGTTTCGACGGTACCTATTACATAAATGTCTTTGTTAGTTCAGTCATCAGTTACAAACCGACTAAATAAATAAAATCTTATTTTAAATGGAATAAAAAAAAAGAAAATGTGAATATTTTGTAAAACCTAAATCGTGCTTTGTAACAGCACACCGCTTATTTTATTTCATCTCAATCGACGTCGGAAGTTCCACTTTCGCTTTCATGACTTAATTCCGTAACAAAATAACATTCACAATTATTCAAAACATCTGCAACAATCATTCGTGCATTCAATCACGTCCAATAATCCTCACATCACTCCGCCTCTATTGCTGGGGCATAAAATTCAAAATCACTCATCAAATTAAGACACGAGGCACAATTAATTTCAAATCTGTCTACGAGCTCATTCGTCTCTCTCGCGCATTAATAATGGCTTGATGAGGGAGTGAGATGACAGATAACCCTCGTAAAGGTCTTAATGAGAGATTTGAGTTTCCCCTTTGTGTTTTGATGTCTATAAAAGTGCTCAGGTAGGGGTGATGCTTCCAGTGAGAACTGTGAAAATTTTATGCAAATAGCAACGTTTATTTAGTCACGGACGTTATTCAAGCCTGAATTCTTAATTAATTTAGTAGTACCTAGTACTATTTCAAGTCTTAAATATTTAATTGGTAGGTACATACTTACTGTTTGGGATCTTGAAATATAATTCGTAAAAAAAAAAGAACCAATACCAATACGTTAGTAAAAATAAGTATGAGTTTCAAATGCCACTTATATAGGTAGATACCTATTTACAGTAGGTATATGTACATTTAAATACTTACTTATTACCTCCCGAAAGGGTGAGAAGGATTTCTTATTTGTACAATGATAAAACACCGTTATTATGGAGCTCGGTCTAAACTCCAAAGAGACTCATTAATGAACTATAAACCGGCATCCGTTTCAATCAAACACAATCGAAAATTACAGACTTAGACGAAACATTTGATCAATTCTGACATGAACCGTATTCAAAATACGTTGATCCCTGTTCAGGTAGCGCTTTCATAAATTTCAGGGCTCTACTTACATCGGTCAGTTAAAGTATTTCAGCAACAGTTTATACGGGGAGCCCATTTCGCGCCAATTATATCCTTGTGTCAAATACACCCGGTAGTGACTCGTTCACTGCAAGTAAAAACCAGCCTTAATTTAATACCATCACGGTTGGATTCGTTTGAGCACATTACGATCTAAAATGGAAATGATATAGAGCGAGTGTAAATTCAGTTGCCGCTGAATTTGGACTTTATTGTTCGGTGTTAAAGTAGAAAATGGGTTGGAAGGGAGATCAAAGTGAAGTCGTTCATGTCGTTGTATGACGTACGCCGCAATAATACGACGATGTTCGAAAATGGATGTTAAGGGGCAGTCCGGTTGATGCAATCATGATAATCTTTTGCCTTCAGTGGTGTGTTGGATTGTTACTAGCTGTCACTATTTTGCTTTCAAAATATTATTAAAGGGAATCTATACTATAACTTCCATTTTTATCTATTCTTATTTATGAATGTTAACCCGTTTTACATTATTATAGTAGGTTGAAAATACGTAGGTACCTACTTATGGTTGGTCCTAATGTGAATTATTACAGGTTATGTAGGTACTTATATATTTTTTTTTTAAATAGGTATGTCTTGCTCGTTGGTTCACTTAAGAGATTTTAGTTTTAGGAAAAAAGTTAGGTCAAGTTCCTAGTACTTAATAGTACCTACTTGCAACTTAGCATTTTATACAGGAATTTTGTATTGCTACTCACGTTCTTCACGGTGCTATAACTAAAACGCGCTGATTTGTTAACAGATTATATTCAATATCATAAATACCTGAGCTTCGTTAAAACTTTTACCCCAGAATATTAAAAATAAAAAATAAATATCCCGACGAATTAAGAACTTTCTTCTTTTTTTAAGTCGTTTAAAAAGAATCTCCAAATGTGTCGTTACACACCTTTATGTTTGGGTAAAACCGGGGCTCGAAGTGCGGACGGAGTTGAGTAATAACTGTAATTATTCTAAGAACCACCCCTTAACTATAATACCCGAGCTAGGCCGTCAAACATTTATCGCCGCGTTATGGACGAAGCAATTTATTCGCAAATCATTGCAAGAGCAACGACAACCCTTGAACCTTATCACTTTGACTTAAAACTCAAATTCAATCAGCGAGTATACATTGCACTTTATAAAATTGTTACAAATGCGACCTTTGGTGAGGGACAAAAGGTCTATATTTGAATGGAGGTGTGTCTCTTTGAAATGACTTAAATGATGTGATTCATAGCGACTATTCTCGGTTTGTGAATCGGTGTGACGATCGTATTGATCTTTGGATCATTTTAGTAGTCTGGTTCAAGACTTCAACTCTCTCTTATAAATATAGGTACCACCGCATGCCTAAAAAAATAATTATGTGTTAATTTATTATACCTAAATAATTTCTTTTATAAATGTTTTGGACATGCTGTAGCGTCCAATCCAGTTTCCGACGAAATTAATAGATCCTCATCCAGAATAATATAATTATGTTTTACTAGCTTCTGCCCGCGACTTCGTCCGCGTGGAACTCCTCCTTTTTTGCAGTCGGTTAAAAAGTAGCCTATGTCCTTTCTCTGGCTCCAGACTTTCTTTGTACCAAATTTCATTTAAATCGGTCCAGTAGTTTTAGCGTGAAAGCGTAACAGACAGACAGACAGAGTTACTTTCGCATTTATAATATTAGTAGGGATTAACTGGCTATAATACAGACAAAATAAATAATGATTGAAGAGTGAGTGACTCGAACAGTGTTAAGTAATCTTGTCTGTACAGTCTGCAGGAGCTGCGCCTGCAATCTGCGGCGCGTGCAGGTTTAATTGCATATTTCCGCCGCGGCCGACTGTACTGCGCGCGCGCATCCTGCGGGATCACGGATCGCATTACGTAATAGCTAATACAGAATACAAATTGATATTGTTTATTATCATAATTATTGATAAAATACTACGTTAACATAAAATATAATAGTCTCGAATATTTTGTTTAAGCTTTAGAGCATTTTTTAAATTAATCTACTTACCTACTTTGGTATGTCTGAAATGTAAAACACGTATTCTAGAATGCTTTGACATTTTAATATCGACTGTATCAGAATATTTTTGTGTCATTTTAATTCTCGTGTGTTCGTCATATTAATGCGGCCGCATTCCGAATCAAAGTCGGATATAAATTACTAATTCCACGAATAGTTTATTTTTATTTGAACCTTGTTCGGAAGAATTAAAAGGAAACTGATTTACGTGATGTTGCAACCATTAGACATGTACTGAAATTAAAAATTTGAGTAGGTACTTTATATAGGTACTTATTTCAAATAAAACTAGACGAGACTTAAGACTTAAAACTGGGAATAATCTAAAAAACTATGTCTATAAACTTCTGCGGGGCATGGTCCCAACGACCTTGCTAGCATTACTGGTTAAAATACAGTTTAAATTGTCAATAAAATTAATTCGTTAACAAGCCCAAGTCATCGTTGAACCTCTAAACATAAAAAGCAAAGCTGTAGCGACATGTCAGCTGATCAGACCCTTCCGAAAACTACAAAATCATTCTCCTCATCGACAATCTTACAACTAATTTGTAGTCACCTTAAGAACATAATTGTAACCTTACATAGTCCACTTTAAAGTCCACATTACAAAAATTCTCGAAAACAAACTTTTTATTTTTATTCCAACAGCAAAAACTTAAAACTTAACTAATCCAATCTATTTTGAACGTTATGTAAATGTAATTTAAATATAAAATAGAACAGCAACTAATTAGCGTTTGTGACGTTTCTGAAAACATGTTATTTGTATCAACTTTTCATCACGTCTTTATCCGTTTTTCAGAATTAGTCGGTTTGTCTCGACACGCGACATATCAGTGGATTATGTAATTCAGGGAAACATCTCGTTTCTGACATTTGACTTGTTTAATAAAATTTAGTAAGAAATTTATTTTTGAGTTCAGTGGAATGTGGATTTTATTTGGGTTAGGTATAGGAAATAAAATTATCGATTATTTATGTATGCGGGCGGTTGGAATTTGCGTAAGATATTTAATAATAATTCCTCATAAATCGTACTTATGTTTAATTTGCGTAGGTAGGTAGGTACCAAAACCAAGTTGAGTAAGATTCCTGTTTATAAACGACGTTTAATCACCACATGCACCTACTTATATCATAAAAAGTAACTCAGAAAACCGCCAAATTAAATCATTTCTGCGTTAATAATCCCTCTCCCTCAGCACAAGCGTCCTTTATCTCAGGTGTCCCGGGCCGCGGCGCGGGAGGGGAGGAGGGCAGGGGGGGGGGCAGCGCCGGCGCCGGCGACGCGGCGCTGATAGAGCACGATCTACCCTCGCCGCGGTTATTAGCAGGCATTTGTTCCTGCAAGGGGAGCATGTCGATAATTTGCCCTCGTTCTATAGCTCAGAGGCATTACAGTGAATTATTGCACACTTTGAGAACAATAGGTACTTAGTTTAGGTTAGTTTCGATTTAAAGACGCATTAATTGACTGTTTAATTTCTTTTGTGCCTTTTTGGACCTAGGCATAATAGGTTTTTTTTATTACAAATCCCAAAATGGTAGTAGAACGCATAATAACTAGGTAGCTACTAAATATCGATATTTATATTAGAAAACCAGAACCTACATCAATTAATTTATTGCTCAATTTAAGTACCTATAACAATGAAAAAAAAGTTTTTACTATTGAAATGCCATAGTTTAATTTCATAATAATATGTTAAATATCAACCCTCACCTACTTTATTAGTCAAATCATAATTCCAGTCTGCAGACACTCTCAGTGTCGTTTCAGGAATGTATCGCCGCAGTACAAGGGCCGCATACTTGCCATTCGGGACCCTTTCAATTACAACACCCACCATACGACAACAACATAATATATCCACTATAACCGATAAGCGAATTTCGCATTACGCTAATCTATTTTATGACAGCAATTCGACTAACACGTTTTTGAGTTAGCGCGTTTTAAAATTAACGGCTTGATTTTGATATCTGATCTGTATTAATTAGTGTGCGCTGTGATGGCAGAGGGATGAAATGGTCGTTTATTCTGTGAATTTAAGGGGTGTTTTATTAATATGTGTTTGCTTTACGAAGTGCAGGGATGAAATATTTTTATTGTGTGACGGTGAAGATTATTACTATCGACGCTAAAATAAATTTGGGGGTAGTCAATTGAAGTGGGTAGCGTCTGTGCCCAACCTCATTCAATTTTTTAATAAAAATAAATTTATTTTTCTGTTCTCCGGCCAAGAAGCGCCAACTTTCTGGCCGCTGCGCTAAATGAAATTGCCGCTTTCTGCCTTCGTCGAACAGAAAAATAGTATACTGACCTCGGCCAGTAAATAAAAAAGCCTCAGATCACATTTTTGACAACCTCGGCTTCGCCTCGGACGACAATTACATTTCATTGTGATCTGAGACATTTTTTATTTTACTGGCCCAGGTACGTAATGTATTATTGAGCTACTTTGGGTACAATATACAAAAATAATACAATCTAGGTAAAAATATTTGGTCTACTTCTTACATGAATCATTATAAGAGACTATAAGGCCCGATCGTCGACCTCCTTACAATTTCGGGCATACTACATGGCGTTTTCATTCTACTAGTCGTAACAATTACTATTAGGTTACATGCATCCTAAACATCCTATCCCGACATATATGTCTGTATTGTTCGATATGTCCCACGGGCCGGTCGGTGTGTTTAGCGAACCTGCGTGAGGCGATCTGTGCTAGACCGCACCGCGTGATTGATGTGCGGCTGTGTGGATTACACCGTATGGGGGTGACGGCACTGATCATTGCTATTTGACTGCATTCTGCAGTACCTAACATACACACATGGAATCAAACAATGTATATGAACACTGCTACTGTGTACCTAATAGATAGGTAGGTAGGAGCCCATCCAATATGTTCAAATTTGTATAAAGTGGTAGGTAGGTACCTACCTACTTCATTAGTGGATTGTATAACCTACTTATTATTCGGTTACTTACTTAATCTATTTTATGGCAGCAATACAAACAAGAGCTTTTAATAAGCTTTACATTGAGCTTAAAGCTAAGCTACGAGTACTCTCAGCTTGACGAGTCACCTAACACCGTCAAAACTCTATTTTTTTAAATACGCCGGTAAAATTATAAATATTTGGCTATGTTGTGTAATAGGAGTAGGTATGTCTAAGAGATTGATTTTCTTTTTGCATAATATAAACAAAGGAAGTACTTAGAATTGGAATAGGTATACGTAATATCTTAAAATTGATTTGTCTCACAAGCCGATAGAACTGTCTGAACGTATCGAGTATGGCCGGTTTGTCAACAGAACGGCGGAATGTGGGAAACTGCATGCAATACGTAGACCGCTGAAGTCTACGTATTGCATGCAGTTTCGATAACTGCACTTCTTCTATTAGAGTCTGTTTAAGGATGTAGAGGTTGGTAGTTGAGCTATTTGTACATAACTTTTTTGCAGATATGTATTCCAACTTAACCAATATACAAGATAGAGCGAATACTACAGTGATACCGGATAAGGAGAGTTAATCATAATAATTTCTGATGCCTTTGCGGTTATTACACATTGGAATGAAGCAACTATAGACGGATTTAACTCACGTACTTTATTTTATTGGCTAATAAGGTAGCTGGTATTAAGATACACCTATCTTGAATACCTTTAATGATGTGAACATAATAATTCTACTTACTTATGTTTATTGAATTGGTAATGATCAAATCTAGATATTGCAAGCGCAGCTGTAACTGCAGGGGCCTGCAGGGCGCATTTAGTATGTACTATGTACATAAATACTTTTTGCTAACCTAAACCTGCAAGTAATGCCCAGCACTGCAGCCGTCGTTCAATATTGCAACTCAGCGTCTAATGCACGTTGCGCCGCTGAGTGTACTTGCTGAGAGAGGGTACAGTCGGCTACACTCGACAATATCAATACAATGTATCGACTTTAGAAAACAATAAGCTTTTAGATTTAATAATTATAATTACGTATTGGAATGGAACAACTTTAACGGATTTAACTCGCGTAAGTATTTTATTTTATTGGCTGACGTTTCTGAGCCTTTACAGATTCCATAATCGTAGCACGGCTGAGCTGATAATAGTCTCATGCTAAATAATTAGGTAGGTAATATAGGTTAGTACGTACCATTTAAGATAATCGGTGCTGAGACTACTTGTAAACAAACTTTATCTTATTTGTTTTAATTTTAGGATTATCTGTCTACTTATGTACCTATAGGTTTAGTTAGATAAGTATTTAAAGTAACTAATTAATGAAATTGAATTAAATTTGTGCATACTTGAGCGGGTAGGGGTAGGGTCATTAAAGGCACATGTCGTCGCATTTTATGCAAATATTTTTACGTATAACCTATAGGTAGGTACCTACCGCATAGTTACCTAAGTATATCTTGGTAAGAACAACAGGATACAATAAGAAATTAAGTTGGTTACTATTTAATTAGAAAAAAAGCTCCTGAAATGTACCTATACTTTGGTATTAAATTTTGACTTCTTCAGTTATATTTGTTAGAAATAAAAATTACTCAATTTATTTTAGGGACATAGGTAAGTACCTACTACGTACTACATTGAAGGTGACCCGTGTCCATTGATCTTCACAATATCTATTATAAATAGAGCTTCATTAAGATAACTTTACTCTAATGTAGTAGGTATCCGATTATCTATTGTTGATAATATCGAAAATAAATACTTACTGAATAATATTTTTTCTAAGGTTAAGGGGTCTACACCTGGGTAAGCTACCTAAGTAGATACCTACCTATATAAAGATCAGTTCGTCGACCTTATACGATCTGTCTTCTGGCGTGTGGGTAGATTAGAACATTTCTACCTACCTACGTCAAATCAGTCTACACACAACTTACTTATTATTAACAACTAGCGGCCCCGGCAGACGTCGTCCTGCCCGTCCGATTGTTTCGTCAAAGATCTGTCAAAGTCTTCTAACTGTCACTTAATGAATAGTAATTCTTCATAAGGCTTCATATTTTCCCCGTTTTTTACACATTTTCCACTGTTTCTTCGCTCCTATTGGTTGCAGCGTGATGTTATATAGCCTAAAGCCTTCCTCGATAAATGGTCTATCCATCAAAAAAAGAATTTTTGAATTCGAACCAGTAGTTCCTGAGATTAGCGCGTTCAAACAAACAAACAAACAAACTCTTCAGCTTTATAATATTAGTATAGATAATTATTATTAAAAAATGGTCAATATAATTAATCATTTCAAAATTCTCTCATTATCTTAATCTCATACGAATGAACTAGAAAGTTAATTAAATCAGTTACAGTTATATTCCAAAACTTTTATTGCTTTTCTGAATATCAGAAGCATTTAATAAAACGTTTATTGTAAGTAAGCGCGGCGGCGTCAATTAGTGCGCGTGTCGATGCATTTTTATGCAAATGCACTCGCCCGGTGGTCCGCAGTACTCCGCAGATTGCATCGCGCCTGCTGCACGGGATAGGGAACTGATGCGGTCATTATTGAAGACTCTCTAGTCAAGTCTAGTCGCAATGACTTGATTTTTGTGTACGAGTCAGTTTTGTAACCTTTTATCAGTTAGCACTTTTAAACGAATTGTTAAAAATCGTACCTGTTTTAAACATATTATTATGTACGTAATTAGGTACGATTTTCCTCATAATTATTTTTTTTAAACATCTTTACCTAATAAGTACGAGAACCTAACCCATAAAATAATAATAGTGGGTAGGTAACTAACTTCCGAATTAAAATCGATTAAACATAAACAACATTCAAGGCGTTATCTGTATAAGGAGGTGGACACACGCGCGCCCGCGCCGTGTGGCCGCCGCTTTAGCCTTAATTAGCAACCTTAACAAGTTATTTTTAGATTTTAATTTAAATTTATTGCTACTTACGTATTTTAAAATTTATAGGTACCTAAGAAGGTACCTACCTACTAAGTAAACTGAAAATAGCATCTAAGAAGCCATAATTCTTGACCTTTCCGTGGTACCTACTTTCTAATCTAATCGATTTGATTATGGGTAGGTACCTACTTAAATTCATAAATTTACTTAGGCACGTACTTATTTTCCTACAGCATAGCCACATCTATATCTACGCTACAAATGTCAAGAAAATCGTTACCAAAATAATACTATATTGCCCAACTTTTCACCACCTAATTTCTTTACGAGCAAGTTTTATAAAAAAATGACAATTATTACAAACTGTCACTGTCAACTTCTTAGCTGACGGCTCGTTTGTCTTAAAAGAAACCGGCCTTTCAATCACAAGCTCCGCCCACTTGACGAGTTGCCAAATAGTTGTGAAAACGCGCCAGCCAATCAGCGCGTTGCGCGTGATATCGCTAGCCAATGGGAGCTAGGCGAGTTGCCCACGCGCATGCTTGTTTTAAAACTCATTGGGAGTTCTAATTGCTGTTTTCTTTGGCAATGGTCCGCGACGCTGATGAAACATTTGGTGTTTAACGTTTTTTTATTTGCCTATATACTAGCTATTACCACTTGAAGAATGATTAGCTGCCTATTTTTTTCCACATCATTTAGAAAATAAGAAGAATAGGTAATATTGATTAAAATAGAGCAGATGGCAATAGAACAAATTTCTCTTTAGCGATACCTACTTATGTATCCGATTAGTGGAGATCTAGGTATAATTATACCTAGGTACTTACCTATATTCCTAAAAACATTTCATAAAGTCGTTTGGATTTAATTTTTGTATGACTTCATATAGGTATAAATTGTGGGTTATATTTGAATTTATCACCATAGTCATCACTCGTATGTTATTGTCGATGCTATAAAGTATATCATATATATAAATATATCCACTTTGGTACCTAAGTAGATATATATATCTTGGCATTATAGCAGTTCAGTGCATTAAAACGGTGTTGGTTGTAATTCTCTGAACACAAACTACAGATTTACACGATCTTGTACTTACCTAAATCTTGGCATTAAAATATGACGTTAAACTAAAAGCAAGCACTTAATCATAAGAGGTTATTCAATGTCGATTGCTGCAAATTGGTGCACTGCCAGCGCTGCCGTTGCAGCGAATGCAGCTGCAGATATTGCGATTGCCAACTCCATAGAGCTAAGAGATGGAACAGCTTCCTGCACTGTTTTCATCTTAAGTGCTGAGCGTGGTTGGCGATTTTGCAAATTCAGTATTATTTCAGATTTAGAAAATCTAGTGACGTGGGTAGTTATTTGTACCTACTTACTGGTAGGTAAATCTCTGAGAGTCAGTCTTTTAGTTTTGTTTTTCCAACAATCGCCAAAATCTTATAACATTAATAAAGGACTATTTACTCAGTTCCAAATTAGGCTCTACCTACGTAGTTCCCCTACCTGTGTTTTTATCTCGTCCTGGGGATACCTTGTACCATAGCGATCTGAAAATGTATCTATTACCTATCGAAATAATAGCCGCGATTTAATAATAGTGAATACTTAATTATAATTATAACTTCATATCAGAATGACGTACCATATTTAGCGTGATTAAGTATGACTACATATGTAGGTATGGGAACTGGAAGGTTTTCTAAACTCCAGTAGTATGTAAAGACCTACACGAGTTACGTATGTACAGTTGCGTAATTGATTAGGTATACATACACTAAATTCTTTTGCATCAAACAGAATGACGCAGTGTAGCCTCATCCAGCCTTGCGGCGCTAGCGCGGTGTGCAGTCGAGTTGTCTACCGGCGAAGTGCTTTCATATCGACTGCATTTCTTGAGTGTTACTCGTACCTGCGCCATCTTGTCCGCAGGGACTTTGATGTTCCACCACCAGATTAAACTCACTAAATATAATATTGACAGCATCGGTCGATTCCTGAGTATTCGAGGGAATTACAAATCGTGATTTTAGGAGCTTGCATCTAGGGAAACGTTTTTGAATAAACTACAGTCTTCATATAGAGATTTCATATAGAGATACATATCATATAGACTACATATAGAGAGTTTTTAAAAATGCACTTGTGACTTATCACGCATTGTCAATCTAGCTTGCTGTGAATAGGGAGATAAGTACGGGTTCTTACGTCCTCGTAACATACCTACTAATTGAAACCAATAGATACATTCGTTACAGTCGTTTTAATACCAATGTGCAATAGAATTCGAAGTACCTATTACCTAGGTAATTCTCTGATTACTACATTTATAGTAGGTACCGACCTAATTGTAACGTGGGCAGTGCCTATTTCAGAAACTTTTAAATTACTTGGTAAGCTCTGGATAGAATCTTACATAGATTCTACCTACGTCCATCACTTCGACTGTGTGATTACTTTTTCATTTGAGGTACATTTACTTAATCGATAATTAGGATCGTGTAGAAGCTTAAACACGATTACTTACCTAAATAAACTCGAAAAGCCTATACTTAGGTACTTAGATATAGGTATAATTTTTTAATTTTTCTTAAGTAAGCAAGAAGTGCTCAAAATTTGTAGGTAGGTACAGGTAAGATACAATTAGGCCAACTTTTTTCTACTTGAGTTAATCGCGTGAACCCGGGTGACAACAAACTTTGAAGAAGACACTTGCCCAAGTGTGAAACTAGTCGTCACTTCACTAGATCCCGAGATTAGCTCACATACACCAATGCACAGGTGTGTACGCAATTTACACTAAGTAGGTATAACACACGGGTGTATGTAGGATCCTACACTGCTAAACCAATTTAATTTAAAGTGATTTTCGTATTAGAAAATTATAAACGTCTCATCAGCTATTTTGACTACATAGTCTATGGATATTTAACGAATTCACTAAATTGATTAAGAAATATCTATTTATGAATTTTTATCGTGCTTACTGAATAAGCAAGTTAAAGATTTTTTAAATATTATAAGTAAATAGTTTTTTGGTAACATGTTTTTCTTATGTGTAGGCAAGTGGTATAAGAGAAAGACATTTGTCATATCATAGCAAGTAGGAGGAAATAACTTCAAAATGACGATGATTTTAAAGACGCCGTATTCTCTAATAAATTTAAAAAATCAAGACTATGATTCTAGATAAATTTATACTTTAGGACACATTATGCCAATTCGAGCAGTCCCTTTTACAGTAATTAGGACTAGATTAAGTTTATCACTATATGAGACGGTATAAAAACAAACAATGAAATTGTTACCTAGAGTGTATTTTCTTAAATATAGTTGTACCAGTTACACGCGTTTACACAAACACAGTTGCCCTTTGATCAGCCGCGTCGCAGCTGAGCCGACTAATTACCTCGATACAGATATTATTGGGTATTGGATCAGTGTTGTATTACCAATACGATACCCACTAGTACTTGCCAGAGGCTTTACTGAGCTATATGTGACAGAACCGTTACAATGAGGGCCACCGCGTGTCAGAAATCCGCTAGATGCGCTAGTGTAGAATGAGGTCTAGCTGTCATGTACCACCAATGAGAGGCAAGCTACTGGCCTGTGATTGGTGGTACATGGCAGCTGGACCTCATTGTACACTAGCGCATCTAGCTGATTTCTGACACGCGGTGGCCCTCATTGACGTTAGAGGCGAGTAACACATACTTATATTGATGACTCGTACAAAATGTCACGTTTACGTTGGGACAATCGTAACGTTTTTTGTGTCGCAAACCTAAGGCTTGTGTTTCAAAGTGACGATTGGATGAATTACATATTACACCGGCTATTAACATTTTTCTTGCTTGAGGTGCCAGGCAAGTTATTTGTGTGGTCTGTGTGTGTTCTTTAGTATCATAATGTATTTTCACTACGCCTGTTTTTATCTTCAAAGAAAACCATGAAAGGTCTTTTGGTATGTTCAAACCTAACCATTTGAAATACGGTAAAACTCCGTTTCTAATATTTAGCTTATAGACCGATAGACTAAATTAAATTAATGACTGTAATTTTATTCATCTCATAAATGAAATAGGTATTATAATCATGTGGTAGCAACTTTATAAAGTTTTAATCTTCAAAGATTGGTCCAATTTCCCTGTTTCAGTTTATTTCCGCTGAAATTGACTCTATCAGGTTTTGAACTAGATTTTTATGATGATTATCTGATTTCATCATTGACTACAGTCAGCCATGTTGCCGCAGGCTGTGATGACTAATTGCAGATCAACGGCTTAGTCATGCTCGCCCGCCGGGGACAACGCTAAGGATGGGAAATATATCGAGATCATTTCTCGATATTTATCAATATATTTTATTATTCTTCACTAACTGTATCCCGCAGTTTCACATATATTATTACTCACTTACGTGAAAAAAATACCCTGTGCCTATCTTTTTCTTTTCTAAAATCAACGGTTTAAGTTTAAAGCGTATCAAATAAACAAGATCGCATTGGTTAAACACGTAAGTATGCGTCAATGATTCCTACCTATATCAATATAGGTATAATAATTATGTAGGAAGCACTGATGCATATTTCCTAGTTTTAATAATAATATAGGTACCTATTTATATATATATGGCAGTGCAGGTAGCTGTAATAAATTAGAAAGAACCTTCCATTTTTAAATTATTCTTGTTAAACCATAACAACAGGACGGAAAGCTTCTCGAACTATCTACCGTACTTACACGACGAAAAACAATTGTGTTTATGTATTTATCGATATGTGTGTGTCGTGGTGACAGCACTGTCCACAAAGCCAGCTAACAGGGTCGTGTTCTGATCTCCGAGCCTGCTGGTATTGATTGCTGCTCATGCCGCTGGAAATGTATTTATTTTTATCCTCATTATTTAACAAATGATGTTAATGTTTTAACAAACGAGTATTAAGTTTCCAATTAGTTTTATTTTGTTAAATGTTTCAAGTGACCAGGTTAACAGCAGGCTGGAGTCCTAAGTTATTGAAATTTAGGGCAGGTGTTTAAATACCTATTATTTATTATATTATGACGTAGATACCTACTTAGTTTTTAAGTAGGTAATTGGGAAAGGGTTAGCTATATAATAATTGTACCTAGGTAGGTAATTCCAGATTTATTACAACTAAAATTTCATCTCTCTAATTACTCCAAATATCCTACCTACTGTAAAATTACTAATCGTCACCTATCATAACAGTAACACAATATAAATTTAAACTCTAACAACATACAATTACAGTCTAAAATTACCTAAATAATATTCCTAATTAGACCTCATCAGTCAACCGTTATTAAACCGATACAATCGTGCAATTAGACAAGTTACATAGCATAATATGACATATTTCGTCTCTGTCGCACTCGTGTACTATTGCGTGGCCGTCTCACTCGCCCGTGGCTAATTCGCAATCAATAATAATTATGTCCATGTTTACTATTGGATTGCATTGCAGGCCGTTCCGGTGCGGGCCCCCGAGCACTTATTGTCAGAGGTTTCAAAATTAATTTGTTTTATCAATTCCCGATTCCAGATCACACATCCTGATATCCTTTTCAAGTGCAGGTTGTTAGATACTGTAGAGGTGGCGATCCAGTGCGAATGCTGGTCGCATAAAAAGTTTTAAAATGTGGGGTGTGGCTGTGTTATCGACACGGCCGATTGTTGTACGTGAATACGTCTCGTAACGGGTAATAGTTTTTAAATAAAATATTATTATTTATACAGTCCTTACTTAGCGTAATAAATTCTTTGATTCTTTAGCTATCTAGCGGTGTAACTGAATTTGGATGGAGATGATAGATAATATATGTAACTACAACACTAAACTGTATCCCCCGATTTTGTTATCATTCGTTTTTTTGGATTGCCACGTAATTTTAAAGACGAATCCACGTCAATACGGGATGTCATAAAATAAGGGAATTATAACTGTGCGGCGGACGATTAAAATTGATACAGTAGGTAGCTAAAAGTGATTTTTATTGTAGGCCTCTTTATAACACTTACTTGCCTACCCATTAAATTTAACTCGACCACAAACGTATTTGTATTTGTGTGGGTGATAATTACATACATTTATTGTACTATATATGCAGGTGGGTAGGTTCATTTAATTAACACGTTGGTCAGCATAACATTGTCATTCGGCGGTCGCCACAGGAGCGTGCCGACTGCCAGGCGATTCCCACAGAAATCTGAGACTGCGGTCAGATGTCCGCTTATTACTAATTACCTCAATAAACATACAATTATATACGTGATATATGTTATGCATAAAAGTACCTAAATATAATTAAAATAGAGTATGTAATTTAATCACAAATTATACTAAAATCGTAGAGACCATATTCAGCATTTATTTGAATTTTAACTGACGAACATATTTGGCAGATAACAGATCCACTTCGCGTTCAATTGTAAACTTAATACTAATCTTTTCATAGTATAAAATAATGTTGCTTTCCGCTGTTTGCTCGTCCCTATGAAGGTATGTTTTGATCTTTAAACTTTGGCAACAGGTTTGGATGTCTTTTAATGGATTAATTGATTTATATTTTATCATAGGTATATACATAATATAGCTAGTAGAGAAACACTTGTTATCAACATTGCACCCGTGTAAAGGCGAGACGGATCGGTACGAGTGATTACATAAGTACTTTTTGTAATATATTTTATTTATAGAAGATATTGTTTATTGTCACTTTCAGAAATTCATTATAATTATTATTAATATTAAATTAACAACCTAATTTGCTGAATTTTAGTAAAATATTTTTAAAATCAAATAAGTACCTAGTACAAACAAACGCCACATTGGTTTATTTTGTCGCACATCAACAAAAAACAATTTATTTGTTTACAGCAACTACACCGTGCGCCACATAATACAACATCGAGTTTATTTCGCGCAAACACAGATGCGATTTATGGGAAATAGTTTCTAGTGTTTAAAATGCACAATACTGTTTTCATTATGTATCTATACCTAGTATACTTACTTAAATATATTTTCAAAAATAGTAATTTGTTTTTAATTTGTGGAGCTTTTTATATATATGTCGCAGTGATATGATGAAAACAGAGATTTGATCAACTCCCTCAGTGATATGATCAACTCCCGGTAGATGATAAAAATACCACGCGTTGTATCATTTTCCTAGCGAAATTTAGTGATTTGATCAAATCTCCAAGTCATTTTAGGGAAATGAAAGAATCATAGAAATGGCTGCTAGATTTCTTAATTTCACTTAGTTATTTGATCAAATGCCTGAGCTGTTTTAGGGACATGATAAAACGAGTAATTAAGATTTGATGAAATCACTAAGGGTAATGAATTCCACCAGTTATTGCTGTGATTCTTTCATTTCCCTAAAACTGTTTAGGGAGTTGATCAAATCACTAGACGTGTTTAGTGAAATGTTAAAACTGAGTTGACTTAATTACTCGTTTTATCATGTCCCTAAAACAGCTCAGGCATTTGATCAAATAACTACGTGAAATGATGAAATCTAGCAGCCATTTTTATGATTCTTTCATTTCCCTAAAATGACTTGGAGACTTGATCAAATCACTAAATTTCGCTAGGAAAATGACACAACGCGTGGCATTTTTATCATCTACCGGGAGTTGATCATATCACTGAGAAATTTGATCAAATCCCTGTTTTCATCATATCACTGCGACATATAAATAAGTACCTACCTACGTATATTATTTAGTTTTTGTTGTCTTTTGTAAATAAAGTTGTATATTATGCAAAGGTGAATTCCGTATCTGACAGCAACATTGTCATAGACAATAATGCCGCGTCAGATTCATTTGGGGGCCAATTACGGAAGCGCATTGTGCGATGATGGATATATCTGTGAGATTACTCCGTCACGTTGGCTAACCTGGATTGTTAATGCGTTTAGTTTGCTAGGGCTTAGAGGAAATTATAGAAAATATGTCAGATACTTACTTCAATAATGAATTTGGTGTTTTCGGAATGACCTACCAACGATAATATTATGCGTATTATGTCTCCTAGGTGTTGTACCTATTTATTAATTTGGATACTTTTATGTAGTAGGTACCTTACTTATTTGTCAATGTTAGACTATCACCATCACAGTCTTCTAAGAACATGAGAACTGTAAAGTTTCTCTAAACGTTTGCGTAAAATTTATGTTCCTATACAAGTTAAACACAATTGATTTTATCACAATAAATAACATATAGGAAATTTTGATTTGATTAACCTCAAACAAATAATCGACTGGAACGTACCTAAATATCGATATCGACATATCCCATCACTTTTACTTATCCCCGGGCGGCTGATCGGGCGGTAATTAACTGCTTGTTACCGCACACCACAACGTGTCATCTGAGCCAAATGGTATATATATAGGTATATACATACATTACAATACACCAACACCGCCGTGTATTTCCATAGGGGAATCACAGTGCGTTTCCCATGATTCTATTCAACACACACGAATTTGTTTTCTCTATTATTGGCAGAATCAGATCAGATATAAAGGTATATATCTACCTACTGCAGTTCTGTTAGCAAGCATCATATAAATTGGTGGCACAGTCTCTGATTTCGCCTGAAAGTGCTGAAACCTATCCTAGATATATATACATATTATGTACCCCGCACTTTGTGATTGTGTATTTTATGCCTATCCTCATTTATACATTTGTTTTAAAGTTATTTATTGTGATAATTTCCGATGCCTTCGCGGTTATTACACATTGGACGTGATATGTATGAAGAAACGCAAGATGTTATTGCAAAGCCTTTATTTTACAACTGAACAAAAGAGTGACATTACCTGTCACATACATCACACCCTCACACTTATTAAACAACAAGTACCTATATAGAAATTAACACACACAATAACTCAAACAAAACAAACAACGTAACTCATATTATTATTACTAATAAAGATAGACCAAACACTCTTAACAAATAACAAAATGTAACAAAATACAAACAATACCTCTTCTTATATAATATATAAAATTAACCCTAATCAATTTCAAAACCAAAACCGTAGCGTTTAACGGGTTTGGGAACTCTGGCGCTTTTTCTTAAACCCGGCCGCAACGGACTCGCGTTACCACACTCTACCTCACCCTCGCGGTCACTCGACACACCCACCGCCTCCGATAGAGCAGCCGGCACCGAACCCACACCGGAATCTAAACCGTCCTGCTGGCTACTCTCACCCACTACGGGACTCGGTTGCTCGGACGAAACGTCACCTCCATTACCATCCTCTATCACCTGAGAAGGACAAACCATCAAACTCCTCGCTTGCCGACGGAGCTGGTCTATATGCCTGTGCCGAGAGACCCCATCATTACCCAAGACTGTATAATCAGACTTCCCTAATCGGTCGGCGATCACACCGTCAAACCATTTCGCACCGGGCCTGAAACTTCTATACCTGACCTGGTCACCTAACCCAAATTCCCTAGAGACACCAGCCGACCGTTGAACAGTCTTAGCCTGCTCATGAACTACTCTCGCATTACTATCAGGCCTAACCACGTCCAGACGAATCCGCAAGTCTCGACCCTGCAGTATTCTAGCCGGCGTTTGACCTGTCGTACAATGGGGAGTATTGTGATAAAACAACAAAAACTTCAATATAGCCTGGTCAACATTAGCTCTTTCATGCCTAGCCTTCTTGATGACGTTCTTAATCAACTTAACAGCTCCCTCAGCAGCACCGTTTGACGACGGATGGTAAGGGGCTGAAAATATATGGCGAACACCATTCTGACTTAAGACGTCATTAAACTCCTTACTCGAAAAAGGAGGACCATTGTCAGTAACAATCTGCTTCGGAATACCCCACCTCGACCACGACTCCAGCAACTTCGCTACAACACTCTCCGTCGTAGTTCGAACCATTCGAAAAACCTCAATCCACTTCGACTTCGCGTCGACCGCTACCAAAAAGGTTTGACCCTCAATTGGACCCAAAAAATCCAAGTGGACCCTTTCGTACGGCCGAGCCGGCCAGTGCCACGGCACTGGCGCGCTAGCCGGCGGCGCCGGCGCTACAGCTGCGCACGTACCGCACGAACCGCACTGCGCTTCAATAGCTTCATCAATTCCTGGCCACCACACATAACTCCTGGCCAAAGCCTTAGTTTTCACCACACCCATATGAGGTTCATGAAGCTCACCCAAAACTCTTTCACGACATGCCTCTGGAATAACCACCCGGTGACCCCACATAACGCACCCTAACTCCAAATATAACTCCTCACGCCTATTGTGATAAGGTCGTAACGCAACAATCTCCACCCTATCTGGCCACCCTCCTTTTATGAAATTCACCACCCGGCCTAGCATCGGGTCCCTGGCCGTCAACAACTTAACCTCATTACTATCAAGCAATAACGCGTTGGAAGCAAAATGTAAAAACGATTGCTCTGGAGGCTCGAACTCCTTACACTCGCCTATTGGCAAACGTGACAGCGCATCTGCACAGTTATAGGCCGTGTTTACATACTTAATATCGAAGTCATAGGCCATTAATATTAACGCCCACCTTTGCATACGACTCGACGTCATACTAGGCACCCCAGAATGAGGACCAAACAAACTTACAAGTGGTTTATGATCCGTTTTAAGGATGAAACGCCTACCATACAGATACTGGTGAAACTTTTGCGTACAAAAAACTATCGCCAGCGCTTCTCGATGAATTTGCGAATAATTCTGCTCCGCTGAATTTAATTTACGCGAAACATATGCGACAGGACGCTCGCGGCCGTGTCCGTCTGGTTGAGTCAGAACCCCCCCGACACCGCGCGCACTAGCATCACACGTTAACGTAAGATCAGCATCAGGGTTGTAATGCGCCAGTATCTGGCTGCCTACCAACAATGACTTAACTTTACCGAAAGCTGCCGAACATTGCTCGGTCCAATTCCAACGACAATTTTTTGTCAATAAACAATGGAGCGGATGCAAAACATCACTAGCATTCTGGATAAATTTCGCATAAAAGTTTACCATGCCTAAAAACGATCTTACTTCCGACACATTGCTAGGCTGCGGCATCTTAACTATAGCCGACACCTTACTCGCGTCCGGTTTGATGCCATCTTTACTGACAACAAAACCTAAATAGCTGACCTCACTTGCCAAAAAAGTACATTTGCTTTTTTTTACTTTCATCCCCGACATCGCGAGCTTGCTTAACACCGCATCCAGTGCAATCATATGAGATTCCTCCGATCGACCATATACCAATATGTCATCGCAAAACACCTGTACGTTAGGAATACCCGCTACAATCGACTCACTAATTCTACAAAATATTCCCGAACTTGACGAAAGCCCAAAAACTAACCGGTTATACTTAAAAAGACCCCGGTGCGTATTGATTACAGTTAGCATTTTAGATTCATCCGATAAAGAAATCTGATTATACGCCTGAGATAGATCAATTTTGTGAAAAATCTGGCACCAGACAAGTTCGCAAACAACTCCTCCACGCGTGGAAGCGGGTATCTGTCTACCATTAATGCAGGGTTTAACGTTACCTTAAAATCGGCACATACCCTTAAACCCCCATCCTTCTTATTAACCGGCACTAGAGGCGTCGCCCAGTCCGAGCAATCAACAGGTTCAATTATACCGTCCCGCAGCATGGCATCCAGCTCGGCGTCGACACGCGCCCGCAGCGCAAAAGGCAATGGCCGCGCCCGCCGGAACACGGGCGTCGCGCCTTCCCGCACTCGCAAAGTCGCCGTTCCACCATTATAGCACCCCAGAGTCCCGTCGAACACCTCTCTATGTCTGTCGAGGATGACATTAAGATCATTACTGGCGGGCTTAATACTATGAACATCAGGCCTACTAACGATACCTTCACAACGCAATACAGGTATCTGGATCGCTAATTCCGCTAGCCACTGTCTACCCATTAAATTAGCCTCGCCCCTATGAACAACATACAAATCCAACTGTTTACTTACGGACCCGTACGATACAAACGGTGTTAACATACCTACCGGTTTCACCTTAGTTCCGTCATAAAACTTAAACATAGTATTTGACGGGCTCAATGTCATGCTACTAAAATACAAATCATAAGTTTTCTTGCTGATAAATGAACTAGCCGCTCCAGTATCTACTTCCATGACCAGCTCAGTACCATTCACCCGCACAGGGAGACTCACCGGCTTGTATTTGCTTAACGCCATTCTATAGAGAGCCTCTTCCGCTTCAGACTCGCTATCATCATCACCGTCGTCCTCCTCCTCAACAAAGTGGTTGCGAGCTTGGCGACCCTTACTGCGACCCCTACTTGCCATCGGCATCTCCCTCGACGCCCGAGGACAAACTCGCCGCAAATGCCCTGTAACCTGGCATGCACTGCAAACATAATTTTTGAATTTACACTGACTCATATCATGATTCGTCGCACCACAAGCACGGCAGGCAACTACGCGGTCATCTCGGCCCGCGGCCGCCTGATAACCTTGTGGACGCAGCTGCTTCCCTCGTGCTGGGCCTCCGCCGCCCGGCATCATGACGTGTAAATGACCTGTTTCTTCGACCTTCGACTGTCCAGTATGCTGCTGCGTAACAACGGCTGAATTGCGCTCCGCCGCCTCTAGCGTACTCGCTATTTTCACTGCCTTGTCGAAATCTAACTTATCCTCCGCAAACAGCCTCTGCCTTGAAACGTCTCCAGCGACTCCACACACGAACTGATCCCTAAGATTGTCGTTCAGCGTATCCTTAAAATCACACGAACGAGCCAACTTCCTTAATTCCGCTACGTATTGAGCGATGCTTTCATTCGCTCCCTGCCTACGTAGCCGAAACCGATAACGTTCCGCCAAAATTGACGGCTTCGGATTTAAATGGCCGCCCGTTAGCTCTACTAACTCTTCATAAGTTAACTCCGAGGGCTTCTTCGGACTTGCTAGGTCTACCATCAAGTCATAGCACTGATCACCGACAACCGAAATTAAAGTGGCCAGCCGCTTGTCTTTTTCAACCTCATTCGCGCTGAAATACATCTCGAGTCGTTCGCAGTAAGCGCTCCAACTGCCGCCTCCAACAACGAACTCACGAATCTTCCCAATAGACATGATTGTTGCACGCGTTTTTCCTTGCTCCGTTCTTTTTATTTACCATAAAACTACACGGATTTTCCAAATCGTCGCCAATTGATATGTATGAAGAAACGCAAGATGTTATTGCAAAGCCTTTATTTTACAACTGAACAAAAGAGTGACATTACCTGTCACATACATCACAGGACGGTCACCGTGAAGTCATATAAAATTATTACGTATAGGTTTACCTATCTTATTTCAAGTTTTCTTTATTATTTCAATAACATTCCTTAATGTCAAATATCGATATCGATAAATTCATAAACGTAAATTAACCATCACTAACAGATCGATTAATCTAGTAATAATGTGCGATACGCGTCACCCCGTCATCAGATACGTCTCGGTGTCTCTGAATACCTGAACACTGATGCCGACCGACTTGGATGAACTAATATGTAATAAGCTTAGCTGAAATTAAACCGCAACAACAATAACTTTTTCTGTCCTCTGGCCGGAAAGCGCCAACTTTCTGGCCGACGCGCTAAATGAAATTGCCGCTTTCTGGCTTCGTCGAACAGAAAAATACTCTTCGCCTCGGACGACAATTACATGTGATCAATTTAATTATTATAGTGGATGTCTAAATTTACATTAACTCTTAAAATGTAGGTACACCCAAATTTATTTAGAACCATATTTTCAAAGTTAAGAAGATAACCTCTTAGTAGGTAGATTGGCATTGGCCAAAAAGCGGGTTACGCTAACGTTTTGTTTACACAACGTTTCATAATTAACACATTTTTTTATGTTGTTATTTAATATTCAACATCAAAACAAAAACAGGATAGTTTTATCCAGCAAACAAATCAGACTTTGAAAATTTATTTGGCCAAAGGGGTAACTTTGGCCAAATTAATTTTAATAATAATTAGATAGGGTTAAATTAATCGAACGGAACGGAATTTTCCGGACTTCAACTCAACCTTTCCTGCCGTTTTGAGTGATTGTCTAATCACCGAAGATTCGTATGTTTCAACATACAAATCTTCGCATTTAGTTGCAAGTAGGATTACACACAGATCTACTCCGCAGGTCACAGCTCTTCCAGCCGTCGTCAATTAGTGTGTATGCATTAGCGTGTGACCTATAAACCACCGACAACTTTAATCAATATGCAACAAAGTACACAAATAGACGCAGATACATTATTATATACAATCAGTTGCAATCCCTTTGTAGCCATGCGACAAGCCGATGACAGTTCAAACAACATAATTATTGCGTTGATGTAATTAACTGTTTATGTGGTTATTGGAGTATTTAGTTAAGGGGTTCTTAACAAAATCATACATTTTGCTAAGAATCTTCCCACGTGTTTTAACAGTTTCTTGTAAATTTTGCGTAACGTGCAAAAGTTCATTTTTTTAACAAGTTGTTTACTGAAGTTTTTCTTTACACGTCCTTGAACTATTTAATTTTACTATTGCTAAACAGTAAAAGTAACGTTCGTGTTTCCCTGTTCCAGGTAAAAATATGGTTCCAAAACAGAAGAACGAAATGGAAGAAAAAAGACAATATCACGAACGCAGAGGTGGCGGAGTTCAAGCACCAGAACAAGCCCGAGGAGAAGAAGGAGGAGAAAGAAGATCCCCTAGCCTTAGACATGTCTAAGAAAACCTGCAATAAAATCCTAAGCGATAAGTTAAAAGGAGTGAAGCCGGTCGTAACTGTTGTGCCAAAACCGAGGAAGGTAGAAAAGGGGGTAGTTTTAGAGAGTATTTGCGACGCAAACGATATAGAGAGTAGGATATCCATCACTAAGATTACTAATAAGCTGTCGAGCACCGATCTGTCAGAAGTCGGGAAGGTTTCCGTTAAGAGTTTCAACCCGGAAGAGGTGAAAGATATGAAATTTGACGCGTTAAGAGACGTCGAAATGTGAAAGACTTCTATCAAGGTTGTATAGTATTTGGCAATTTTATTTCGTACAATTGCGGTCTCGAGTGCACTGCAGCGGCGGTATTCCCGGTAAAGATCGAGTTTCAAAAAAGCGAGAATTGTATCAATGCGGAATTCTTAGTATTCGTGTGGATTGTGTTGGATTATGTTTTGAATCGGAAGCCGTGGCGTGTGTCGGGGCGATGCTATGAGCATTTAAGCTAATTTATTTTTGTAAAGTGATATGATTTGCTCATACGTGGATGGCAATGACACATGCTTCGGTTCCTAATTATTAAATGTGACCGTGTGCTCAAAAGTCTATTTATGATTTTGTACTACAATGTCTTTGGTATGATTTTACTGTAAGCAAACTATAGTTACAATCTGAGTTGGTAATACATAGATAATTTGTTTAATGAAAAACTGAAGCGATATTTTAAAGTTATAATATAATAGACTCTACTCCTTACGACACAAAAAATAATTTGTTTATCTATTTAAAAGAAAATAAAATTAATTATCCGTGTTCTCGTGTCAAAACAAATTGTGTTTCATCAGTAATACTTGTTCAATTTTCTTTGGAATATGTTATTGAAAATATAGTGTTATTTTATATTAATATAGTTTTTAAACAATTATCTGTTACAAGTTCCATATATTAATTTTGTGCAATAATCTACTTGTAAACTTAGCATAAGATACGTTTTCTCATAGACAAAACAATCAAGTACAATACTATAATACCTAGGTACATTTTGAAAAACTTTGGCCAGCTAGTCCCAAACTAAGCATTACTTGTAGTACCATTAGCTAGACAACTGACCTACTTATGTGTGCATATAAAACAACCAAGACTCAGGTACAAATACTCGTGCTCACCTCATTAAAACCCGTTTACGCTGTCTAATATTATACATATTTACTTTTTAAATAAAAAATAATAGTTATTATATTTTATAACATTACCTTCATGGTAAAATTACTTAAAAATATATATTAGATGATGTAATTTTGTATATATACTTTTCCCATTAAAATAAAATATCCAAAATACTGAATGGAAATAATTTTTTGATTAAATAATATCAAATTGTTTTTTAAGAGTAACTTAAATAAGTAATTCTAAATCACATATTTTTACCACCAACGTGAAAAAGTGATTTAATTTAACTTTTATTCAAAATACTGAGATGTGATAGATTAGTACAGACAAGGGCGAAAATTTATATTTATCCTACATACTACTAACTTCACGTTAGTATGAAATGTTCAGTAAATGTTGCCCTTGAGTGTACCTATATATAGCAAAAAAGTTTTTAAAAAATCTACAAAATAATGCAGCTCTCTTTCTCTCGTAACATGCTTTGTAGAGATATTTTATTATTAAATTAAAACATTCTAAAAGTAAATTAAATTGCTTTCGAAAACAAAAGAACGAATCAGTATTGATTTAATTTTTATACTTCATGCTAAGTATTTGGTACAGAGCGCGCGGATATCTCGCTAAGATGCTTATGTCCTAAGAATAAGTAAGTCGAAAACAAATTGTAAATTGATAATTTATTAGGAAGTTAACAAAAATATAGTTTTAGGCGTTTTTGGGAAAACATTGTACAATTGCCGTAGTACTAGTTCATAGAGATTTCGTGATGAAAATAAATAGTTTTCCATAATACAAAATATGTTTATTATTTAAACCTCTCTATTGTCATTGTTGAAATAATAATACCTTACAATTACAAGGCTTGCTGTTATTATAGACAGTGCATCGCTTTTTAAAATAAAGTTTTGACAGTTGTACTTAAGTCAAAAAGAGAAAGTCCCAATCACAGGCAAGCTAGTCTCTCATCGGTAAAACATAAAACCTAGACTTCACTTTTCTTTTTTTTTTGACCCACGATAACCCTCACTCTGGGCACAATCATGAAGCATATTTTGTATCATATAGCAATTAAAATCTAGGATTTAATAAAATAAAATATATTTTCCTAAAACACGCCATTTGTTCCATTACTATTGTATTTCACCGAACATGTCAAAAAATATTGAAAACAGCGCCATCTCTGTAATACTTCTTAAACTGTGTCAAAGCTCCCTCTCCCCGCAAGCTCATTTGAGCTTCCCTTGCACTACGACTCTACCTACCATGCTTCTCTTGTTAGCTTACCATGAATCTAGTTACGTTGGAAATTACCAGATGGCGACACTGGTTGAAAAGTTTTTGTCGCAGACTATCGTAACAAAGTATGGTCAGAACTAACTAAGTAGAAATAGTGTAGGTAGTTGGTAAATCGCTTCATCTATAATAAAAAATCCGACAATAACGAATTCAACTCGCATAAGGGGGTTCCGTAAAATGTTACTCGTAGAGTTAGCAGTAGGTGTCAGTTTATACATACTTATGCTGAAACTTCTTATAGGTTTTCAAGTAACAAATAAGAAAACAACCATTTTCTGCATTAACTTTATTCTACCTAGCTGTGAGTTACTTAAAAGTATTTGAACGCTTTATTCTTGACATTTGTCTCATAAATGACTCTCGTGTCCTTTAATTTGGAAGTTTCTTAAATTGTCTAACTTCAAAAGTTTCAAAAGTAGGTACTATCAATTTATTGCTTAAGTAATTGGTATGTATGCCCGTGTTTGTGTTACAGTGGAAAGTGAATATATTATGTAACCTAAAGGGTACGGTCTATATAGAGGGAATTTATAAATTGCGAGTGACAGACAGACATAATCATAAACTTATTCATAACAGTGATATATCCTACCCATAGGTACCTATATTGGTTCCTATTATTGATTCTAAGGTAATATAAATATTGAGATCTACTTATCCTTGTTTTAGGTGTTTTAGTAAACAAGGTGTTTTTCACCATCGTTCTTATTGTTGACCTGAAGGCTTAGTGGTTTCAGACCCTAAAGAAAAAAAGTGAGAACGACGAACACGAGCATTTGTAGCCGAGTTTTAGATAATTATATGTCCTATTGTATACTTTTTATGGAATAAATATAAGAACTTAAGTTATCTAAAGGTACCTAAGCATAATATAGTTACGCGAGTTTTATAGGTTACAATTGTTCGATTCCAATGTGTAGGTAATAACGGCGAAAGCATCAGAATTTATTATATTTTTATTTAAGCATTCAAACTTATAAAAGCTTTTAAAAAATATATTTGCAAATAGAATCATCTGGGCGGTATCAATTTCAACAACAAATGAGTGCAGTAATCCGCTCCGTCAAGCGCGGATTACAGTTCGTTATTTAGAAAGAGACGGATACTTGTCTCGGCGGCGGTGCGGTGCGTGCGAGCGGGACGGAGCACCAGTGACGCGTCAATTTGTCCAGTACAGCTTCACGAAAAACAAACACCTTGGCGTGGCTCTCCACTGGGGCCAGGGTTGGTTCGACAGTTTGAGACTGTACGACACACACAGCACAACTAAAAAATATAGGTAGGTAACTGTTAGCCCAATTTTTTATTTTTCAAACGTTTCCAAAAAATGATTAAGTAGCTACCTACCTTTTTTTAGACCAAAGTATCAATGCTAATCCAAATTTTTCAGGAACATAGGTGGTATGGTGTTCCTTCCTATTTTTTTAATAGGTAGGTAAAATATTTTTTTTCTTGACTTCGGAACATTAGGATCAATCTGTAAAAGTATTGTTTTAAAAAGCCTTTTTTGATTTTAAGTACCTTGCCAGAAAGTTACCTATATTTATTTACGTTTGTCAACAGAAAAATGCTATAAACATAGCCTTAAGAAAGGTTTACTTAAGTTATTAGGGACGATACAACAAAGCATTGCCTAATTATAGGCAAACGCAGCATGTAGGTTATAAGTATAGTAGGTACTTATATAATAATTATATACCAGTTAAATAAATATCCTACCTATTAAGTTAAAATGTGATACCTATTGTACAGTTTACGTTTACGCGTGGGGATTTAAATCTTGATTCTTCAGTGAATTTCTGATTGCGATCTTCATTCATTCTCCATCATTCCAACTTACGATACTATATAGATAGGTACCTACGTAGGTACTAGAAAATTATTTTTATTTCTCAATTGGACCATATCTCCGTGCGCAGTGGAGAAGCGCCCGCGCTGAGCGATCGGCGCGATTACCCGCGCGCGGGATTAGTCCCAATTTTAAATTGTTGATTACCTCCCCCCCTCCCCCTCCTCCCCGCCACGGCCCGCCCACCCCTCAGCCGCCCTAGATCCTAGCAATGACATGCTGTTAAATTTTTAAAAAATTGCCCCAAGGAAGTTTTGACGGACAGACAGCAGAATAATGTTTACTTTGGTAAAATTATAATTGTACGCCAGGATCGCAGCAGTTGCTCCACCAAAAGCTGGATTGGATTTTATGGAAAATGGGTTCGACGAGAGATGAGAGATATGTCCACATACAGTTACAAAACTATGTAGGTAACTACCCTAAAAATTAGTACCTATTAGTTTTGCCCTGTTTTATCTTTGTAGGTATTTATGAAATTTTATACTGCACAGAAATTTATAATGTTTACTGAATAATTAGATAGGTATTTGTACCAATTCAGTTTTGCGCTTTAACTATGAATAAGTATGTAAGTAGGTACCTACACTTTATAATATTTTATCTTCTATTTTTAACCCCCGACGAAAAAACGACGGGGTGTTATAAGTTTGACGTGTCTGTCTGTCTGTCTGTCTGTCTGTCTGTGTGTGTGTGTGTGTGTGTCTGTCTGTGGCATCATAGCTCCCTAACGCATGGACCGATTTTGATTCTGTTTTTGTAAATTTTAATTGTATGTAGGTAAGTAGGTAGTAGGTAGGTACTACATTAGGCAGTAATAGTTCTCAAAGTACAACTTTTCTAATAAGTAGGTTCTTACCTACATTAAATTTTTAATAAAAAAAAATCCAGTAAATAAGTAGAAAAACGTTTGTTTTGCTGTCGGTCCACCATCCATCGGGTTTATGTGCTCGCATTAGGCGCCCGGATGCGATTCCAACCATATCTTATTAAACCAATTGAAGGAAAACTCAACTTTCTGATTATCACTTCAAATTTATGTTGAAAAATAAAATGACGCCCCGTTTCACAATATTAATCATGATACCTTTAGATCCCAAGCAACTGACATTTAGAATGCGTTGGAAGATTTTTTTATTGTGAAGGATGGAACAGTCAGTTTATTTGGTCTAAGAATTTTAGCCTCAAATTAAACTAAGCTTCTACAACTGGGAAGTATACATCAAATACACACATAATTAATACCGTCGTAAATTCTGTTACTAAATGCTAAACGCTTGTCACACGAACTCTTGTCTTCGGCAGGATTCGCACCCGCAATATACGTTCCTACTCATAGACTCAGTCACAGAGACAGTTCGTTCAAAAAATGTTACATAACAATACAGCTAATAATTTTCCCAAGTAAATGATTGGAGAGGGCCCGATAAATACCTGCGTGTTTGTATTAGCTGTCGCAGACAATAGCACCTATATCTTATTCGCCCTCACCGGACGAGGGCAGAGGGCTAATTAGAGGGCTGCTCTTACAGTCCGGGGTCAAACTACTTGCTTACGAGCCGCGTAAGGTAACGTATAAGGACCCCTCATCATGACGTAATTCGTTGGTAAGCGATACCAATTGATTTGCTTCTAAACGCTAAAAAATAAACCATTAATTAAAACCAGTTCCAATTTGGGCACTTGTATATTCGGTAATATTTATAATTCATTAAATAGGTAAGTACTTACCTAAGCAATGAAAAATCAACTCTTCCTTAGGTATATCAATTCCTTGTCTTTTCTAAGTCTATATTAAAGTTCTTTAGATAAAGCGTAGGTAGACAGAAAGGTGTGTTAAACAAACAGATTAACTATAAGATTAACAAATCGCTCTACGATCTAATAATTCGCAATAATATCTAAAAATTAACTTCCATCTCGTAAATGGTTTATTTGTCAATAAAATCTATTACTTCCAAATCGGCGCACGCGCACCTTTGCGAACTGTATCACAGATGTAACGCAACACTTCGAAACCAAATTAACAATGCAATCGCCGAGGGCGCCACTATCAACGCGACATACACTTAACTAATAGTAACACGTTAGTTCTTATTTTCGTAACTGCCAAGTTAAATTTGTTTTCTACGACAAATTGTCGTTAAAAGATCCGAATAGAGCAGATGTCCTTTTGACAAATTGACTATTTAACGTTTACGCTTGTTGACTTCGCTATTGGCGATTTATTGCAAATGACTCGGGTGTAGGTCATTACATTAACAACAGTCGCTTTAAATGTAGTTTATTATCACGAAAGGCGAAATGATTCGAACATATTAATGCATTTTAGCTATCGATGACTTTGCTCTAACGTCATTCGGAATATTGTTTTGACGATGAATTCTATTTTAGCTATATTTTGGCTCTACCTGATTAGTTATTTAAATAAAGAATCTGTTAAAATTTATATCAGTTACTAATATTTCTAGCTACTCTGAATAAAATAAATTAAGGATATAATTTAATCCACATAATTATTGTCTATCTCTTACCTATTAGATAGAGACTATAAACAAGCACTCCAAAAAGATCACATGCATTTCTGGTGCACTTCCCACAAAGGTACATTATAAAATATTAGTCCAAAAAGGTTATAAAAAGGAAAAACATCTCACATCGCAAAAAACCGTTAAATAATCTGTAGGTGTACCAATGACTTTGCTATTTTAGAATTCCTTTATCGAGCAAAACTACATATACCTCCGTAATCCCATTCTGGTATCACGTTCCGGTAATCCGATTATTGTAATAGATCGGTGCCACTTTTCACGCCATTTGGTACAAATATTCAATATCTAAAGGGTCCGCCAACATAACGGACAAAATTCTATACAGCGTTGTTCCCACCACATAGAGGTTGTATTCCTCTGGCCAGTTTCGTCATAACTTTGTGGAAAGTAATGTAAAATGCCCACACAATTGCAGCGATTTGTGTCAGTATGGATATTGGCGCTTTTTGGCGGAATATTGGCTTGATTGACAGTTCTTGATGACAATATGCGTTGTTTGATTTGGTTCAGTTGGCAGATGAGAGGTAATCCGTAAATGTATTGAACGTACTTCTCATGGCCCGGTCGTATGGACATAATAGACTATGGGCCCATGTTAAAAAAATGATGGGTCATTTGAACCACCAGATGACCTATGTAGAACGATATAAGAGCATAAAATAATAAGATTTAGCATTGTGCCGTCACTTGTAAGCTGTCCAACTGAGTGCAGGTGAGAATTCAAAAGTACAGGTAGAGTGAGTACATTTTGGTCATATATTTTTGAACGGCATTGTTACCATCGATAGATCCATGAAAAATAATACTAAAACGCGTAGTGCCGTAAAAAAATGGTGATCCAAAAAGTCGGATTTTTTTTTTGATTTTCCGACAATTTCCAGGGTGAATTTGGTCATTTGATACAGTACGGCATCAGTAGGGGTGATTTGACACAACATCAAATTAATTTATTTCGAAAGTATTTTATGCATAGATAATATTTTTTCATATGCCGTACATTTTCGTTGGTTCAAAGGGGTGTGTAATGATCGATATAAAAATATCTAATATATTTTCTATTGATATATCAACATTTGATATAATTTCAAATAATTTCATTTGATATAATTTAATATAATCATTCATTGTGTATAATAAACGTTTGGTATAATTTTAAAATATATAAATTTATTTCGTATATTTATCGTTCGGTATAACGCTTATTTCTTATAAAGATTGTATGGTATAACGCTCATTTTATATACAAATCATAATGAATTATTAGCTGAATCTAACATTATTCTTGGAAATATACAATCATATATGAATGGGCAACCGCCAGAAAAAAAAAGAAAATACATATGGAGCAACAAAAAGAATTGATAATATTATACTTAATCGAACGAAGGTGAATTTTTACGAGCAATTGCTTCAAATTTAAATCTAAAGTAATGTGCCTGGGATTTATGTACTACGCAGTTCAAACCTAACGCATGAACCTACTTTTTGATAGCAGTTCGTTTTGTGATTATGTCTCTAATACATTATATCAAGAATTATATTATACTAGCTTCTGCCTGCGACTTCGTCCGCGTGGAACTCCTCGGTTAAAAAGTAGCCTATGTCCTTTATCAGGCTCCAGACTTTCTTTGTACCAAATTTCATTTAAATCGGTCCAGAAGTTTTAGCGTGAAAGCGTAACAGACAGACAGACAGACAGAGTTACTTTCGCATTTATATATAAGATATGGTCTACATTAAAATGTACGGCAACATTTTTTCCTAATTTATTTATGTTAATACTATTTAAAACATGGGATACAATGTAGAAAACTGCTCTATTTCATTAATTTATGATATTTAAATTTCTGCAATAATTTGCAAAATTTCAGTTTTTGTATTTCTCCATAACTTTTTTCAGAACAGTTTCTGCTGAACGGCAGTACTATATAACAATTGTATTTTACAATATTATGTTAGAAAAATAGTTCCCGTACAGGGTCAAATGATTTTACAGCTTTATAAATCAAGAATACGATGAAATTAAGATAATTATTTATATACATTCAAATGAACAATCATTTTTTGACGGCATTATTTTTAATAGTACTTTTAAGTGCTAGATAATGTTTTGGAACCGAAGCCGTACTTTATCAAATCACCCCCTGGACCACGGAAAGAGAGGGGGCTGCAACCTTCGGTTTTTTCCCCTTGTCGCTTGATTTTTTTACGGCGTTGCGGAATGATGGATTAGAAGCAGTATTGAAATAGTATGAAACTGATGCCGTACTGTATCAAATGACCAAATTCACCCTGGAAATTGTCGGAAAATCAAAAAAAAAATCCGACTTTTTGGATCACCATTTTTTTACGGCACTACGCGTTTTAGTATTATTTTTCATGGATCTATCGATGGTAACAATGCCGTTCAAAAATATATGACCAAAATGTACTCACTCTACCTGTACTTTTGAATTCTCACCTGCACTCAGTTGGACAGCTTACAAGTGACGGCACAATGCTAAATCTTATTATTTTATGCTCTTATATCGTTCTACATAGGTCATCTGGTGGTTCAAATGACCCATCATTTTTTTAACATGGGCCCATAGTCTATAAAGTTAGGCTATAGACTGTTGCCCAAATCATAAAGACGGCTACATTGCCTATTTTATTCAATAGATACTCGAGTAAAAACTTTAGAGTAAGCATTTATTTGATTGTCTAAGAGCCTGTTTCAGAATGTCCATACATGACATGTGACTTATTGTCAAGGCGTAAATAAAATTGGAAAGCATAGTTAGGTAATAATATTATTCAATTGAACACAATAGTGGGGAGGAGGGGGTGTCGGGTGTCAAACCGTGTCTAACGTCAGATTATTGACACATGTGCGCTGCGTTTTGAGCTGTAATATGGATTACGGATAATGTCATTATGGGCTTTAATTGTTGAAATCTGTTTGCTTTTTTTTTGGAAAATTGTGAAGACAGATTACTGAGATGTCCATAAACTAAACGAACAACTTGCGCATACCTTGTAAGTACTGAAATGCGTGGGAAAGTAGGTAATACTTACTATTCTAGGTACATGGCTACTAGAGCAGAGGTAGACATAAAAAGAAATGTCGTGACGATCTATACGCGTATGATACAGACTGGAGGCAGCATGATCTAAACTGAAAAATGTGAAAGTAAAAAACCCTGCCCAACAATGGAACACCAAGACAGGTTAATAAAAAAATATTAATTAGGGTTATTCGGAGCTGTAAAAAAATACTACCTTCAATCAGATAATTTAAAAACCGCATATTCTCTTCTCTCATTTCTACAAGTGCCTAGTGTCTCATAAAAAGCAACGCTAAATCCATTGTTGCAACTAAAAAATGTACCTAGTTCCGTATATATTTTTTTATATGTTTCCGTGTTGAGTAAGCAATTAAGAAAGTCGTGTAACCTATAACATCCATTAGCGGGTACACTTCCGGCGTGTGATGACGCGCTGATGACGGCGTCCTATCACAACACCCGTGATGACACACGGCGCTGGTGTTTGTCTTAGTTTTTTGCTATTTCAGATAATGTAACTATGGCTGATTTTTTAAGGATTTAACTTAGTATCCGTTCAGAATCACACGTGCGAAGATTTATTTCCGAAAAGTTAAATAGGAAGAATTTATAATAGTTCAATTATTCGCAAAACCTGATTAACGATAAAAACTGAATCATTATTAAGTAGGTACCTACAGAAATATCTTGGCTTAATTTTATACTGTACTTACACCTACTATGAAATAATAAGAGTAGATTGTTACCTAGCTACTCCCTACCTACCAGGATAATGTACTAGGTACTAGAGGTATTACATTGTAGGTATATTAGAATAATAGAAAGGTTGAAGAGAGATCAGTTTGGAGTAGTCAGGATTGTTGTGAGGCTTTTTGAATTCAGTCGCTAGTTGTAAGTTTTCCTTTAGGTATAAGGTACAAAGTCCCAAATTTTATCATAATGAAACCGCGTAAGTACGACTGTTAATTAAAAAGAAATACCCTCCAAAAGTATACAAAAATCATGACATTTTGTGCAGGCTTTTATTCCAAATTCTTTAAAGACCTTTGATATCCATAGATCGAACAACTGGTTTATGTAGTGCCTACTTCATTGCATTATACCTACATAATATAATAAGTATTAGGTACTTGTTGAATATTGCGCGGTATTTCTAATGACTTGTATTAAAGGGTTTATTGTACAGGTGTCAATAAACTCGGATTCATTTAACACACCGACGGACAAAGCGAGAGAAATCTTTTATTTGTAATTGGGGATCCCTCGGTTAATGGAAAAACTACTATATAATATTAAGTAGCACTACGAACTCTTATTAATAGGTTCTCTTATTAGTTGTTAAAGCGTTTTTTTAGTAGTTCGTGACAATATTCAATTTTGTGATTTGACATTTATAATATTCAACTTTTTTTTTAAATTTTGTGATTTATATTTATGAACTAGCGGCCCCGGCAGACGTCGTCCTGCCCGTCCGATTGTTTCGTCAAAGATCTGTCAAATTCTTCTGTCACTTCTTCATAAGGCTACATATTTTCCCCGTTTTTTACACATTTTCCACTGTTTCTTCGCTCCTATAGTTCGCAGCGTGATGTTTTATAGCCTAAAGCCTTCCTCGATAAATGGTCTATCCAACAAAAAAAGAATTTTTGAATTTGAACCAGTAGTTCCTGAGATTAGCGCGTTCAAACAAACAAACTCTTCAGCTTTATAATATTAGTATAGATGTATAGAAGTAACTCTTTCTGATCTCAGTTCAACTCTTTCCAAGAGGGAAAAAATAAAAGTAGATAATACACTTTTTTAAAGCAACATATCTCTACGGAACACTTATCATTTGGTTATCGCGGTGAAGCCCGGTAGCAGTAGCGGCTCATTTATCAGGCTCTGTCGGGACTCGAACCCGTTCGTTAACGATGGGCCGCCTTCATTACCTATTGCCTTTATTATATTATCGACGAACGTCTCTTGCATGTCGGAATACCAGTTAGCTGAGTGGTCAGTGTATCTGTCTATGTGTGTATCGCAATAGATCGGATCGTAGTTCAATAAAATTATTTGGGATTTGATGACAATGACAATTGCAATAATCTTTTCTTTTTTTCTCATCCTATGAAAGCTTATTTAATTCATAAAATGGGTCGATAAATTAATTCAATTGGTATTGCGCCTTGACATTGTCGTAAGATGCAAGAGAGTGCAACGTTGAATGCAGAGCGCAGTGCATCGAGACGCGCTGCGTCTACATGGAGCTAAATATTAATTTGAAGCGAATATTTCAACTAAACTATTTAAATGTTCATCAGGTCCAACACGAAGTCTGTAATTCTTTATCCTTGGGATTTGTTCTCAAAATGAATTTCCTTGCTGATCCCCTCTGTGGTCAGGAGCGACCAGAGTCCAAAATCTTACATGTCCGGACAAATCTTAAAAAGACGAATAATATGGAAAATTACTGATAATATAACCACTTTCTTCCCTAACCACCAAAATGTACCGGTGCGCCCGCGCCGCTCCGCGCTGTGAGCCCGTCCGGCTAATCTGCGCCCGCGACGCCGCGCCGTTGCGCCGCGTAAACAAATATATTTATTTAATAGCTTTTTATTACCCTAAGCCGCAATAACTTACGGTAAGCAGATCACGTCCCGACTATATATTATCATGTATTATAACGTTATGTCTCACCTTTTAATAACATGTATATTTGTATATATAATATATTACGAGAATACGCGATAGACAGACAAACAGCGATATCCTTTGTCTCGAAATATTTTGCCTCAAATGATGGTCATTTTATAGTTCGATTACTTGGTACAGTATGTGATTACTTATTCACAATATCCGCCCTTGTGAAATATCTACCCTTTACAATTGAATAGTCATGTCATCTAAATCTAGTCATATAAATGAAATAATTGTTTTATAGCAATTCAGTTATTTTAAGCTGAATTCATGACAGGACATCGCAGCTAGACAATTATTCATATTTTATTTATGGCAAAATAATTTACTAAAATTTAGAGACGCAGCGTGGATCGAGGAAAGCCGCAGGGCGAGGTTTATATGCGAGACGATGCCTACTTAGATCCACGGGCTGGTTTTATTTGTGTCTTTATAATAATATTATATTATTATAATCTCGCGCGTGCAGTCTCTTATAAATATGAAATATTAAAGAATAAACGGTTTAAATTTGACTATAGTTCAGTATTATGAATAAAGCTTATTTTCGATCGTCGAGTATTAACACCTACTGTATTTAGAATTTAGAAAAAAGAAATCAACCTATAGCTACCTGATACCTATTCAGAATCGTGCACTGTATCTTCAGACTAAGAATGGTAGATTTAGCGATTGTGTATTTAGTAAATGGAAAACTAATTCAAAAAAGGTGAATAATATCATCGTTTAAATAATAAGCGAAGCCGAATTCTAATCCATAATTTGCGAATCTCGAAAGCGTATAGAAATGTAGGTAGAAGCTTAATAGAAAACCAGACAATAGTGTCTAAGAAGCTTTTAACTTTAGAATCACAATACTTACTCAATAAATACAGAAAACATTGTACCCGAGTACACCTATATCCGTTACACTTACGGCCACACTGCAGTGTACAATGGCGCTAATCCAATAATTCACTACACCTCGGGACAATTAAACTGGCAAACATCAAAACTCGCAATGAAAGCCAATAACCGACAAAGCTGCAAAATGGTCTATTTCCTCCTTTTTCATGTTTTTTTTCTATTGAACCGGAAATATGCGTTTATTATTTACCTGAGGATCAAAGAGTCATTTTTTTTTCTTATTCATTCACCTGGATTTGAATGGGAGTCCATTCACAAGACTAGTTTAAATGTCGCGTAAAAGTAATTGTATTTTTTGTAAAGGTTCGAATGTTTGTATCGGCTGCAAACTGTATTGTCATTGGAACGTAGTAAATCTTTTTATAGCGTAGTTTGTTCTCGTAGTAAGTATTACACCTACTTGATATAATTTTAACATACTCGTAACAAGCACTTTTCTTTAAACATTTCTATGTTTAGATATCACGTGATATGTGATTAAATCTTAAGGTTAATGATGTAGGCATGCTTTCCATTTGAATGTTTGTCAAACATACGTGACTTTTCTGGTATCGTTAGGTAAAACTTTGCTTAGTAAGTACCTACCTACTTATAACATAACAAAAAATTATGCGAGAATGTAGGTAGGTATAAATACGAATTTTAAAACTATTAAGGGTTGTAAATGTTAAATTGTATTGTAAGATTATTTTTCTGCCTAATTTTGGGGCTTTTTCATAAAAAGATATGAAAAACTAAATTGAATAGCATATTCATAACTTGTCGTTATTAAGACTCCATAAAAACTAATTCAAATATGTCAAATTATAATTCTAAACTCAAACTTGACACATTTTCATCCCCTATCATTGACTAATGTCATTAAGCTAAACCATTTGTAAGTGACACCTTCACAAAAAAAAAGGAAAAAAAAATGTCGTCTCAGACAGCGTGGCACCGATCACTGCGCTTGCGTCTCCGTCGCTCAAGTTTACTCAAGACTAGAAAAACAACAAGCATTTCATACCTGAAAAACTAATTGTTGATCAATCTTTTACTCTATTTCTAACTAGTTAAGAGCCATTGCTGATTTTCGTGTAAGAGTTTCAATTTGGTTACGTGTCCTTTTTTTCTAAACCAGCCATCACGATTTTGATTTTGGATTCTGTTATATCTCCGTAAGGTTTAAATTAGAGTATATTAGTAGATGTATCTTGGTGGAAGTGTCAGCGTATCCATTAGGCTGTCAAATCGGAATGTCATTCTCCTGTAATGGATAGGTAGAGGAAGGAAGTCACAGGTAGGAAGATCGAATGAATGGCACGGGATGGCTTGCGGGGAGCAGAGGGGGGAGCAGGGTGCCGGGGTAGGCTGTGGCCGCGTGTTTTATTATACTTGGAAGTGTGTTTTTGCCAATTAGTTTTTATTCTGCCTAATAAAATCGGGATAAGACCTACGGTAGGCACCGTATTCCGCGAATCGAATGAAGTGTCCAATTTTCAATCAATATTAAATTACAATAGGAACATGCGTGTTTCTGTTATCAACATAAAATTGTTATTAAAATGGTCAGAATTTAATATATTAAACGCTTTAACTTGCAGTTACTTATGGCGTGGTAATGAATTAAAATTGTATCAATATCTGTATTCTCAATTAATTTGTTTTTAATTCTTAAGAATCTCTTTTTTTGCTCACATTTTACTTTGCTGTAGGTAAATAACAATCAGTAGGTGGAGACACTTATTATAAATGTAAAATCGTATAATTATTATGCTGAGATGTTTTTATTAAACTATGAGTAACCTACAAATCATATTAAACTAAAATCAATTAATACGTAGGTATTATAAAAAAAAGATTCGTCGATAATATCTACTAGCCTAAATTTTATAACATATTAACCAATATATTGTGCACATATTAGTAAATAAGGTAGGTACATATATCTATAGGTTTTTTTCAGTAGCATTCTTAGTTTACAATTAGATTATTTTTACGAAGGTAGACGAAGGTGAATGAGAGTCCCGAGCAGATATTCCTCCTCTAATGATGCCTGCATCATTAGTCATGGTGGTTCTAGTGTTGGCGATATTTTATCGAATAATTTACGTGTCATAAAGGTAAGTATAACATAATAAATTGTTCGATCTCAGACTTATATTTATTTTGACTGTACTTCACGATTTGTAACCTAGACAGTACAGCACTGCAGCTTTTCATATACTAAAATGTAAATAAGTGGAGTGAGTTCTGGTAAGATCGGCCATGGTTAACGCCGTACGATGTGAATTTACGCCTAATATGGGAGATTTTTTAGTGCTGGCAACATGACATAACGCCTCATTTCATAGTGCCATGAAAATATTATGTTGCCGTGTCCGATCTTACCAGAACTCACCTACTTTAGTTAGTATGTAGACGAGGCTTGGCATTGACTTAGGGTGCTGAGTCTACTTTACTAAGGTAACTACTCATTTCCACATCGAAACGTGATCATTTCCTTTCCGGGTGCATCTTCGACATTTAAATTGGGATAATAAACGGAGCATCCCTAACAATAATCCGTCAGCGCGGTATTGTTACAAAACACTGCCTTTTCGGCTACCGGCTACCGGTCCTACTTCACCTCACAGATTATAAAATAATATTCATAACTACAGTAATACATTTTGAACCCTAACGTATAGCAATACAGGTGGTAGCGCGTGAACGATTGGTGCGGTTTGGTTTTTGATATGGCGTTATTAATGAAGAATTTATAATACTTTTGGGAAGTCGATTAATTTAGTGTTGTGTGTTCATGCGTGTGTTAGTAAGTATATATATGTGCAGGTATGTATCTGTGGATAGCTAAAGTGTTTTGTATTGTGTATTTGTACGTGTGTGTGTGTGTGTGTGTGTGTGTGTGTGTGTGTGTGTGTGTGTGTGTGTGTGTGTGTGTGTGTGTGTGTGTGTGTGTGTGTGTGTGTGTGTGTGTGACCGGATATAGCTTATCTAATGACGGTCAATGAGGTGTGGATTTGAATCGCTGGTATTTATTACCTACTACTTATTGCCAGAAAACCCTTAAGGCCATATTAATCTTCTAAATAATCAATTAATTATAAATATATACAGATTTGATGCTAATTATTATCTAACGTGATATTACATTATTTTATTTAATGACTTCCTGCAGCGATTACCTGATTGTTCTCAAATCTTAAATTAGACTACTGAACGGATTATAAGATACCTATCACATCTGATTAAAACTCAAGTTACTTTTTAATCCCGGGAATATACAAGGCTCTCTATTCATAATTAAAAGTATTAATGTGCTTAATTCCACGCGAGAGAACCCGCTAGTTCCCAATATATCTGTAGTATTTTCACAAAGGGTAAAAAAAAGGTAAAAGTAACAATAACAATGGCACAACGACAGGTCCGCGGCGCGGCTTCCTCTCGCTGTTTACACTCACAATATCCTGCCGTAACGCGATATGCCACTACAAAAATAATATGTAGTTCCGTACTTAAATAGAAGTCGAGAGATACTTATATGTTAAACTACTTTCTTCAGAGTTCCTTCTCAACTATCAAGGCAATGATTATTTGCCTTAACAGTTTAAAGTCTATTAATTAAGTAAAAAATAAATTGCATTGAATTTGAAATAATAATTTATCACTTTAGCGTTAGACTATTGTCAGCTCAGTCGTGCTACGATTATGGAAACTGTAAAGAATCCGAAACGTCAGCTAATAAAATAAAATAAAAATACGCGAGTTAAATCCGTTAATAGTTGTTTCATTCCAATAATAATTTATTGTAAGTCCATTCGCAATTAGGTAGGTACGAGTATGTACCTACAGAATGTTTTCTGCTAGTTAATTTAAAAAAAAATGCTTGCTTATTGAGAAGGAACAAGGGGCACGCAATTTTAAAATTAATTAGTTTCCAATTGAATTTATTTTGGTTTCTTAATCCGTGAATTTACTGTTAAAACAATCGATCACGGCCGGACGTTTATTTCCATTGAAATGTCGGTTCATAAAAACCCACGAGCATACTCAGTTTTATTACTAATATCGCTAACAATCTGTCCGTCCGTTCGTCATTAAATCTTCATCGCACCGCAATGACATAAATAACGAGGGATTTATACTTGTATTTATTTATTTACGTCTTATTTATTTATGGTTCCGTTTTATAGTTTTTTGAGTCTGTCCGAGCTAGTTACTGCTGGTTTAATACGTCTTTTTATTTTGTTTTCCATAAAATTTGTCGATTGAAACATTTTTAATCGTTTCATTTTTGTTATTTGTTTTGAAAATAATCTTCACGCAATCAAAAGCAATCTGTCGTTAATCAAGTCGCCAAAAAAATCACGTACGATTTGTTTCTGATGCACAAGACAATATTCCTTCTCGCAATATATCCCTTCAGCTCTCTAAGTAGGTAGGTACTACCTACACCCTAGCTTCTATTTTTTCAGTGAAGCCACGATACCAAAAAAAGATAATTCAGAGTAGGTATAAAATCAGTTTCTCGCAATTTTAATGAGCTCGTAAACAATATTATGACTAGTTTTATCTATAAGATTAATTTATCTTTCGCTTAGCAGCAATCCGCGAGTACTTCGCCGATTGTCGACAGATTTGCGCTACAATAACTTAGGTACCTACCTACATTTAAATCTTTTACAGGCATCGCGCTATTCAATTGAAATAAATAAGAAAGCAACATTTACAACAATACAATGGTTGATTTTATAAAACTAAACAAAACTCTGAACTAATCAGCAAGAAAGAAAGGTTAGTCTTAATTGGATTTTAATTCCACGTTTAGGCATGACCTACGTTAATTTATTTCATAGTTAGAAATATTTGTCACAAAACTATTTAGCTACTTATAAGAGCTTTTTAAGTCATGTTTCTTGGTGTTCAACTAAGATTGACTTAATAATTAATGACAAGTATTATAGTAGGTACCTACATATTTTTAAATATATGATAGGTCATTTTCAAGCTTGCGATCTAAGTTATCGGTCACTAAGTATATTATACACAACCGATGCTAATCAGCCGAACAGTTGGGAGCATAGGTACTGTAGATAACAGTCCCACTAAAGTCATGAATTAGCGATTATTAATAATGCACCTTAGCTCTATAATTAGCAAACTAATTTAAATTACCCGCCGTTAACCATTGAAGCTAACACGACGTTTTTATGCTACTAGAGTTGCTGGTCGAGATAGGCCTCTCAGTGCACTTATTACGAGCCACAGGCTCTTAGATGCAATGAAGTGCATCAGTGATTCAGACAAATGCACCTCGTAAGTCCCACGTCATTTATTGCATTTTACAAGGCGTCATTAATTCGAGTGAAACTGCCAATAAATGCAGCGATATCGCATGATCGATTGGTGATAAGTTTTATTACGTTTTACATGAACCTTGGCGATATAACTCGTGGATTTGATTTTAATGCGTTTACGGTTTTTTAGTTTTATTAATTAAAACATGGTGGGTATAGTTCCTATGCGATTATGTTTATTAATTAACTAGCTTCTGCCCGCGACTTCGTCCGCGTGAAACTCAGTCCTCATTTTTTGCAGTCGGTTAATAAGTAGCCTATGTCCTTTCTCAGGCTCCAGACTTTCTTTGTACCCAATTTCTTTTAAATCCAGTAGTTTTAGCGTGAAAGCGTAACAGACAGACAGATAGACAGACAGACAGATAGAGTTACTTTCGCATTTATAATATTAGTAGGGATTTGCTATCGAGAAACTTGTCTTCATCTGTGGCGCAGAACAACCTTGATTTATTTGTCGTATTGTTTAAAACTACAGCTGGAGATAACAAATCATTGCATAAGATTTGGTTAAATTATTATTAAATTAACAAAGCTTTAAGTTTCACTTGTCTTATAACAATTATAGTATACTAGCTGACCCGGCGAACTTCGTACCGCCCTATAATCAAGTTTTTTTTCTTACATAAGAACCTTCTCCTAATAATAACAAATACAACAAAAAAAGAATTAGTGAAATCGGTCCAGCCATTCACGCGTGATGCCGTGACCAAGGAAAACGGGTTTCATTTTTATATATAGATTATAGACGATTTTCTGAAATCTTGGCCCTGGCATAACTCTTGATGAAATAATTATTGTAATAGAGTTTGTAGAGTACCTAAGGTAGATTAGTAGATAATATAAGTAGGTATTGGCTTTTAGTGACGTTTGATAGCTTTCTAATGGTATGAACGTTATGAGGAACAAAACAAATGACATTTTAATGTTTTGCTAACGCGACGGAAAGGAATTAAATAATTAACTAACTAACCTAACCTACCTAGGTAAGCTATCGACAAGCCGCGGCGTGGCTTGTGGTCAGTTTTCATTTACTCAATCGTTTATGTCAATTTCATACATTTCTCATTCCTCACACCAGGAGAAATGCTTTTAGTGTAAATCATTTACCTATACAACCCTCTAGTAAATCTGTTACGTTAATCGCTTCAAGATAAAATAAATTATAATCAGTTTAAGTTATTTACTGAATTAAAAACAATTTTATTAATTTCCAATTATAGCATCTCTACATGTTTAGTATATAAATAACGCTTCAAGAACCTAATAAAAGGCTGTAAGGTACATCCAGACAGGCGGCCTAATTGAACGCCTCGATCGAAAACGTCGTAGGTGCACCTCTTCATGGGGCAGTTACGTCGTTGTTCAGGTGGGTATTGAATGATTGTGCTATCTTCGAATGATTGGATGACGTTGTAAAGCGGAGTGCTAAGTTAATTGTGATTTAGATTGTCTAGATTGCGCCTGCGCCGGGGTCAAAGGTCATTCGGGGAATTATTTGTATTATTACAAATGCTGTCCCAAACGGCAGGCATTGCTTTTTGTCTGAAAATCAGAAAATGTTGTAAGCCAACAGACGTAGACCGTTGTCGATATTGTTTAAGTTATAAATAAAATATGTGTTAACTCACAACTGACTTAATGACAAACAAAATCAAGGTATAATAATATGTATTAGTTCTCTTCGATCTCAATATGAGTGCATATTATTTAACATAATATACTGTATGAATTTTGAGAAATAAACAAAAAAAAAAGTTATGTATTACCTACCAGAATTACGAGTAAGTACGGCATAGTACAGTCAGTCATACCTTGTACACAGTTTCAGGTGGTGTCCGATATCTTAACGGTGACTGTAGCACATGTCATGTTGCTGAGAGGCACCTGCCTAATTTGATGTTAAAACAACGAGACATCATTTTATCAAAATGTTTGATGAACACGAAGATACAGTAAACAATGTCCCCAAACATTCCCGCAGGGGTCTATAAACCCAGCGTGATAAAGGCAGCATCAAACCGTTTTAAAACTCAATAAATAAATCTTAACGAGAACGCATGACTGCCTATTAATCAAGTGCAATGGAAACTAGTTTTTATTGGATGTAAATGATTGCCCACAATTACAATAAATTTATAATAACAATTATAATTTAATTGTGTAATTGTTTTAGAAATAACAAGTTTTTATTAGTTTTACAGTTCTATGTTCTTCAGTCATTTTATTGGGGTAATTGTACTTGTTTTTAATTGTTTTGTAGAAAAACGGCTATTTACAATTATACAAACCTTTTCAGTGCCTTATTAAAATTAAATAAGTAGGTATTTAAAGCATATTGGGTCTATTTTAATCAAGTATTCGGTAAGCAAAGTGTAGGTACCTATATATTAATATGTATACCTATGCTTACGACTTATTCAACACCTGCTACAAGAAACGCTACCATTGAATAAACGTTCACTTTTACTACTTGTGGTTGCCCATTAGCTGGCCAACTGCGCTTCAGTATTCAGTACCAAAAATCGGAAGCGCTGGACATTATGCCACATCAAGTCTATTACCTATGTCTATCACACACACGTTTCGGTCGGGTTTGTGCTTCTACTACGATTTCGGCCGGGTGTATAATAATAATGTATTAAATTAAATGTTAAATTGTCACGTCGATGCAATTTTTCTGTGACATCCAACTCCCACTAAGCAACGCGAGACTCAACCTACAAGAGGCCATCATATTTAAGGTTTCGTACCCGAAGGGTAAAATTATACCCTGTTACTGAGACTCCGCTGTCCGAACGTTCGTCTACTACCAGGTTGCAACTCATGAACGATAGTCAACTGTCAAAATTTTCATAAATGATGTACTTATCTTTCTTGCCGCTATAACAATCAATCCTTACTACTATTATAAACGCGAAAGTAACTCTGTCTGTCTGTCTGTCTGTCTAGTGGTTAGAGGCCCTGACTACGAAACCGGAGGTTGCGGGTTCGAATCCCGCTAGGGGCAGATGTCAATGTGATGAGCACTGGCATATGTACCTGAGTCTTGGATGTCTTATATGTATTTATGTATATTTATCCGTTGTCTAGTACCCATAACACAAGCAAAAAGCTTTCCACGCGGACTAGATAATTGGTGTGAATTGTCCAAAGATATTTATTATTTATTTATTTATAAAACAGAATATAATGAATATATAGGTACTTAATGAGGCTCGTGATATTTTTGCTGTTATTATAGATGGAATGGCTTACCATTAACAGCAAAAATATCACGGACTCTTCATGCGCGACTCGCACTCGCACTTGGCCGGTTTTATTTACGTATCGAGTCTTTTTTATCCGTCCAAATGTATCCAACACGAGTTAGAATCTATCGTCCATGATTTGTGTTTACGTCTTTGTTTTACAGTGACACTTGATTGGACGTATTTATGGCCGCGGGGTCGTTCACGAGCTCGCCTCATGGGTATCCGATAAACATTTATTTGGATATATTTTGATTGTTATAGTGTAGACTTGGAGTCGACACCCGTATCAAACAATTTAATGATCCATTTGCAACGTTGTTTAAGGAGATAATGGGGATTTGCCCTGTATTTTTGAATAAAGGTATTGTCAACCTTATTTATAAATAGAGATTCTTTTACAATCCAAATATGTCTTAAGTTCTTAAGTAGGTAAGCTATTTTCATTTTGCTAGACCTACTACTACCTAGATTAACTCGGACGAATGTAGAATTATGTTAGTGATATAATTACACAACTTATGTCTAAAAACGATACAGTAGTTACAAACGAAATAAATCAAATTAAAATGTTACAAAGAGCGACTGGAGCTTTGGATAGCGTACAATTTCACTCGTACTTACCTATCACAAATTCCGTTAGGATAAAAAAATCTGTAAGTATTACCCAAAATTGACGTTGCCAAAATTTGGACAGACCATTCGTTACAGCACACGTAATCTCGTGGACATGAAGAATTCCGTATTAATTAGAGATGCGTGGGCGATGTGGGTGAATGTATAAATCACGGACAGACAGACGGATAGACGGACGCAGTAAATCTACGTGACGTGTATCACTCACCGGAGTGTCGGTCAGTCGATACGTGCGTGTGTATTCTGATTATTCTTTTGGGGAGCGATGCTGAGGCTAATTTGTTTTTGTAGGGTTTAACCTCCGACTGAAAAATTGGAACTGTAATAACTGTAGGATTACTTACTCATTCGTCACCTGTAGGTACAGTCACCATCAGATATATCAAAGCGGGCGAGGTCCTCAAATACATCTGAACAACATTAAATTTCAATAAATTCGTTACGGTAAATAAGGCCAATAATATCTGAACGTCCAATTCGTCACAAATATAAGAGCAGCAATTTTTCAATATAATCTGGACACATAACAACGCAAAAATATCTAAACAGTACAAGTGTTCATAAATATCTGAACACTTAAGGAAAATATACCTTAAGTCACTGACATATAGTTTACATTCTATTGTACAGATGTAGTGAATATTCTGTCTCATGGTATCATTACTAGGTAAGCAAAGCAAACGTGAACTGCGACGTTGTCATACTTACTATTGTTTTCTGTTGCCAAACTTCAACTGTCACTGTTTAGTTCGTATCCTATTTAATTATGAAAGAATCTCATATATTATGGTCGTTGACAAGTCGTTGTCAACATTGGTAAGCAATTTTCGTCAACCTGATAATTGATTGCTTAGCCTCATGGTTTACACGTCGGATGCACGGTCATAGAACGCGGCTGGTTTAAGTTCGAGACCAGGAAGAATTTGTGTTTTTTTTAATTTTATTCGTTTTGTATTTTTATTCAGATCTTATTTTGTATTGAAGACGTCGGTGAGACACTTCCAAGACTAACCTTAGTTAAATTGTGTATATTCCAGTTGTAGTTTATTTAGTCTATGTAAGCTGCGTTTTGTGTAAAGTATAAATTATTATGGTAACCAGATGATGAAATGATGAGACATGATGGAGCTTAATTAATTACATACTTTGTCGTTTAATTAGGTACGCAACAACTTCATCAATTGTAAAAGTCCGTAGGTAATAAACGAACTGCAAATACTAATACGAGTTTCGATTTTACGTATATCCGATCTCCGAATGTCCTGCCACCGTATTATAGACTATAATAAATGAAGAAATAAAAATAAAAATCTTAAAAATCTTGCGACAAATAAAATTTCAATATAGCAGGTAACCTAATTTATTATAGAAATTAAAAAAAGAATAATATATGTCATATTTCCCATCCGTTAATAAAAATAAAATGCATGTGGACCAGTCGGATTCGATCCATGACGCTCGGTTTACTAAGCGATATCTTACGCATTAAGCCAAGACAGTATTAATTAGATTGTTTGAAATTTATGATAGGTATATACGTTTGATTAGAGCCTAGTAATGATACCATGAGACAGAATATTCGCTACATCTGTACAATAGAATGTAAACTATATGTCAGTGACTTAAGGTATATTTTCCTCAAGTGTTCAGATATTTATGAACACTTGTACTGTTTAGATATTTTTGCGTTGTTATGTGTCCAGATTATATTGAAAAATTGCTGCTCTTATATTTGTGACGAATTGGACGTTCAGATATTATTGGCCTTATTTGCCGTAACGAATTTATTGAAATTTAATGTTGTTCAGATGTATTTGAGGACCTCGCCCGTTCTGATATATCTGATGGTGACTGTACCTATGTCCGTTTGTTACAGTCCATTGGCTCAACATCTACTTACCTAGGTCTACCTACCTACAAAGATCGATTTGGAGGTCATACTAAACAGTAATAATTTTATATATGTATAGATAGATATATAGGTACATCTACACCTATACATTAGAATTCACTGCATAGGAAACGAGAAAATAAAGATTAGTTCAGTTTTAAAAAACAGAATACATTTTCTTACCTTCAAGAATAAGCCCTCGCGGTACGTGCGCAGTGTGTGGCCGCGTGGCGGTGAACAAAACGCAATAATAGACAAATGAATAAATTACAATAAAACTGTCGCCCGTGAAGAGACCATAAATGAACATCGATGTAACATCATTTCGACAATTAATTGACATCTGCGAATAAACTCGAACCAAACAAGATGATTTCTCTTCTGTCACTTTTGTTTACCCACTTTTTAAGGTAGGTACCTACCTATAATACCTATAGGTAATTTTTCCAGCAATATAACTTGAGTAATTTGAACTATATGAGAATTCAGATGTACGATTTTGCGTAAAATATAAATATTATTACATATTTATCGTGTTTTATGACGTCATAATATAATAACATATTCAAAATGAGAAAGTTTCACGCATGAAGGGTTGCGTACCACTATTTATAAAAACAGCAATAAATCATGTATACCTACTGTACGAGAGCCCCCTTAAATATTTATTTTATTCTATTTTTTATTATTAACGACAAATAATAAAAAGTACACAGAGCACAGAGACATAACAAAATACCTACCTACGAATTTACTTACACCATCTGCGAAAAATTCAATTGGTTAACTACAACGGTTCATGAACTGCAGCCTGGTAACAGACGGACCGCTGAGTCTCATTAAAGGGTCCCGTTTTGCACTGTGGTTTTAACTGTAGGTATAGGTACTTAAGTAGGTACCTAATGTGTCAGTTTTCCTAGCGTCTGTATGTGCTTACATTACAATCTATTGCGATCTAAATTGTTTATAATAATAATTACTGTCCATGATTTAATTTACCGATGTCCTCTATGATCACATATAGAGATTTGACATTGATATTCACTTTTATTCAAACAGAAACAATTCAAAGTTCGAACTGTACAAATGTACGAATCAAAAGTCTCCAGTCGAAACCTCACAGAAGTAACAAATAAATCAGCGCGGATTCCGGCAACATGATCCCGAGAAATCACACCCGAACAAATTGCGTAACATACACCCCCACTTTAAAATGGAGTCATAAATAAAAGGTAGACGCACCTTATCGCCGACCGCCACAACAAATGAAAGAATACCTCCCCGGCTACCCTCGGCCCTCCCAAGAATATAGTCCTCTCACTCCGGCGACCTCCTCCCCGGATCCGCCGTCCCGCTTCAACATGGAACGGTAAAATGCTGTTTTACATTTATAACTACAAGCCACATTCGCGAGTGACGCCACAGGATCGCCTCGCGAGGGACTCGACTGAAAATGAACTCTGACGGGTTAAGTTACAGTCGTTTTTCCCGATGGCGATCTGTTTGAGATTTGGTCGGTTTCCATGGCGACGTAGGGTGAGCGTCCCGATTTTTGCCAGGGTGCCTCCTTCGATTGCCTCGGAAGGGCTTTTCTGATCACTTTCGTCGTAAGAGGCTGCTATACAACCTATGTACCTAGCCGGTCCGATAAACGGTGTTTGGCAGAATAAATTGATGCGAACAAAGCGAACTCTCGAATGTTTTCGACCGGATCCAATGATAAAAATGTCGGAGTTTTCATTTGTTCCACTGAATCTGGGATAGGTATAAATTATTTTTCTTTAAGGAAATATCTCTCTTTGAACAACTTTGCATTTTTAAATTTAGTGAACACCAATGAAGAAACACATTGCTTTAGATTTGGTCAACTTCAATAAAAGGGCAAAACGATCAGGACTAGATCAACAAAAAAACTTAGGTACGTACTTCATAAAAAGATGATCTTGATTATATATAAAGGAAGTTGTAATAAAATACAAGATGTTATTTTTACTAACCGTTTATTAACCACATACGCGACTCCACGGCAAGTGTCTACATGCTAGTGTTCGTGGTGGGGTTGCTTACTCTTACTATGTGTGACTGTATGTCTGTAGCGAATTATTAATATTCTCGAAGCTCATTGTAACCTACATTGCAAGAGGTAGAGTACTTTCTCTAAATTTGTAATTTATTCCTCGTCGAGATTAAGAAATGTAAAAATTAAGAGCAAATTGCTGAAAACTATATTCAAAATCTGATAAAAACGTTTTGTTATTAAGTTATTGTAGATTAAATTGTACTGGACGTATATAATACTGAACTGGTATTTTAAGCTCGCTTTCAAGCTCAGAGGTCCTCTTGGACTCGTGGTTTCCATGACCACGGAACTTGATAATGGCTTAAAACATGTTTTATTGTATGTCATGCAATCAACAAACATTCTAAAAACATCCATGATTAACAAAGTCATCACGAAATTTAGAAAATTTACTTGTACCCTTTGACAATATTTTCCAAATGTTGCTCTATTAACAAATTTATTGTAGGCGTCAGTAGGTATTATATGTATGTCATTATATACAATAGGTACGATGTTACTGGCGTGGTTAATTCCTCATTATAATTACAATAATTATTAAATTCGTTTAAATATCTATTTACATTTCGTCTTATAATTTACAATTTACATATTGCGATGTAGCGTAACATTAAAATACTTTTGTGATGTTAAATTTTAATTAATATCTATATTTACAAAATGGCCGACTTATAAATTAACCTAGGTACCTATTATATAATAAAAGTGGTTCTCAATTTGAAAATTAAACGTGACAAAATAAAAAATGCATCATAGTTTTGCTCGTTCATAGTAAAATTATACAATATTTTTTTGGGTAATAATACTTGTGGTAATGATATAATTTTGAAATAAATAATTATGATTTTTATGCACTTTATAAAAGTAGGTAATTTTGCTCTTGACGATAAGAAGAAAAACAATTATAAGTATCATTCACATCTAGTAATACAAAAAAGTACTTAGCTCAAAATAAATAGATGTCGTGATCTACAAAAACTGTTCCTCATTATAGATACTAGGTAGTACATATTCGAATGTATATTTTCAGTTCTATACGACTGTATGACTAATTCAAGAACACTATTTGATTTACGCTTCATTAAAACGCTAAGTCAATCTACTTATAGGAAAATTGGCACCGGGAGTGTTAAAATGTACATTTACTCTTTAATTACCTCACAAAATACATTTAGTACCATGTAAAATCTAATTATAATAAATTACTTAATTATCACATGACTACTTAAGAATAAACTATTTACAATGTTAGATACGAAACTTTCCACGAGAACTCTTAAAAATATTCAATGCATCTATCGTCCTTTACTTTAAAATAACGAAGTCTTGCTGGCCGGTGAACAGTTATGTACCCAAGACCTTGTTTCACAATACCCGAGATTCTGTATAAAGCTAAAATTAGTTAGCTACCTAATAAATACATTATTGGCCAGGTATTTTACTTTGATGTAAATATTGCGCAAATACTTGCTGGGGGACTTGGACATTGTGAAACAAGCCCTAGTCAAATTAAGATCGAGCATAGTGTCTGTAAAATAATATTATGATACATTTTACAACATGGTATATCAAAAAATCATATTATTTATTTTCTGAAGTTATTACTATGACCGTTTCAAAAGTGATAATAAGCAAAGTTAATCGGCTGCTCATCGTCATTACCAGTGCCACCAGCGGCATCCCGCTCACTGTCCACAGACTCCGTATTCGCTATCTCCCTCTCATTCTCAGCCATGCTCCGCTCAAACTTATTCATCTTCTGCCAGGAGAGGTCGCACGGCGCGTCGTCACACTTGGGGAAGTACTCCGGGTAGCTAAACCGAACCGGGACTTTGTCTAACTCGTAATTGTTTTTATCACACTTGACACTTTTATCACAGGCGTCGGGGGCACCTCCGCCTGTCGCGAGTGATCACTGGCGGTGGTGGGGCATGTGCGGTATGTGCTGGTGGTGCAGGTCGAGCCGGGGCCGCTTGGCGTCGTCCTCGTCGCTGCAGGGGTCGTTGTCCTGCGGCTCCTGGTCGTCGCACTCCTCCCCGAGCTCCTCTTGCTTGCGTTTAGCGGTCGCCATTTCTGCCGCGTGCTTTTTCCGCCATTTTGTTCTTCTGTTTTGGAACCATACCTGTGGAAAGGAATTATTTATTTATTTATTCCTAATTGCACAAAAAAACTAAATTATGTACAAAAGGCGAACTTAATGCCATACGGCATTCTCTACCAGTCAACCTTTAATTAGAGGTTAGTGTTTTCTTTTTAACTCTGTATAATATTTATAAATAAATTATTGGGCTAAGTTAGATATCTCTTATTGTCTATATTTTTTTTCTTAAAATGTGTGCTAATATTCAATGTTTTTAATGTGAGATTATGTCACTAAATGAAGCCTTAATCAATCCATTTGGTAAATATGTTCGATGTTCGTCACGTAGTTTATTTCTGTGTAATCCATTACCGTACTTACTTAGATACCTGCCCGCCTTCCTATTTACTTACACAAGTGCCTACTTAAGTAAGAATAGAGAAATACCCCAAGCCGGTACTCAAGTAAAACACGAATATAAAAGCTAACAACCCATTCAGCAAACTTTAAACAAAGGTGTTCTACCGGCGACATAATGCGCCACTAAATTCACGGTGTTTGTGCTACGAAGCCAAATATAAAGAGAACGCAAACAAATTCGCGCGCCATGTGAACCTAATCTACCAGGCGACATCATAATGCCTCATTAAATCGCTTTTAAAGTCACAACGCGGTCCCCCTACCCGTCTCTCTCCTTCCGACCGCTGCACTTGCAGAGAGATAAGGATAGCGATAGTAGCCGTGTTCTCCGGTAATTAAGGGTCGTTTTGCAAATTACACGGTACTTAACCAGCCATATAACACTCATTAATCACCGAGTTGGGTTATTTTCTATCCCGCTCCGTCTGTGGCGGGTCCGTGCAAGGCGGTCCCGCTCTGTCGTGATCCGGGAGGCAGCCACGAGTTTAATTAGGTCATAAATACATTCTCGTTATTAGAGGCTCCTCGATCGGAGGTGATTTACTTCGCCAGCCGGTGTTATGATGTCCCGGTAGATCCGATCTTTATTTTGATGGCGTCAAACCTTAATTGGATGAATGTTTTATGACTGGTTTATGGTATAAGAACCCATATTCCGATATTAATGTGTAAATTGTTAAAGATTATGCTCCTCCAAAATGATGGACACGACGCCTGTGCGAATATGGAAAAGAAGTAGTAAACCTATTTATAGGTACACCTCGGCGTTCCTGCAGCATATTAGTACCCTGGTCTCGACTTGTGGCACTTAGACTGCCCCAATAACAACAAATTATTAAGAATTAGATATCGTTCCTGCAGAGAAAAATGTTCATGTTCGCTAAATATTCTGCGACACGATACCCTTCGTATTGACTAACTAGGTAATTGAGTCTGACTCAATTGGTAAGTAGGTACTTTTCTTTTATTTGTCCTAATCATAGAGACCTGAAACTTAGAGGACGTGTTCTTAGTACGACGTAGGTGTTTGATAAAAAAGGATTTTCTGAAATTCTACTCCTAATGGGGTAAAAAAGGGAGCAAAGTCGCCGACAAACGCTAGTCTTTAATATAATTTCCGCACTCGCGCCTGTCTTGTCCGCCTGAGTCAGCGAGCTAAACACTTGTAAAACTGTCAGATCAAAAGTAAAAATATTATTATCATTCGTTTATTGTAACATGATGAATTATGAAGGTTTCAAATTGAAAATTATATTGATGTATGGGTATTTCAAGATTCAGATTGTTACTAAGAATTGTATTAAAATACTTTAACGACGTAATTAAATATTTAGGGACTAACGTTAAAAAAGGATAAACAGTACCTAATAGGATGTTCGTTATAAACATCCGTAGCAATTTCTTATATAAACGCAAGTTATTATATAAAATAGTTTATGTATTTTATATTGTAGTAATAAACGGTTCTCAAGGTAAGTAATTTATATAATATCGATATAAAAGAAGACTACTTCAGCCTATTGAATACGGGTGAAACCTCAGGGCGTGTGCAGCTAGCCATCTGAAATACAGATAGGTAACTAATGATTGTTACTGTGCCAATTTTTCATACATTGTTTAAAGTCATAGATAAATAAACAAGTTACATACTCCTCTTTATCTCCGAGCCGATTGCTCTATATATTATACGTCAGGGCAATAAATTTAATCAAACTAAAAACTACTTTCGTACACGTATTTCGCCGTTCATAAAACAACAAATTTATTAAAAAAAAGGCCTAAACAAGAGCAATAAACCCGCGCCGGCGAACAAGACGTCGTAATTCTGATTATTATAGCGCCATTTGCTTTTACAACTCGACTTGACGACCCCGTGTTTGTATGTTTCGACTGTCTTTATACAAACGTACTTCCAGCGGGGAACTAGTGGCGTCCCGCGGTGCCGCTTCAAATCACAACTGTATTTTATGAAGTGGAAACTATTTTTGTAGATTGCATGAAAGTGAATCTAAAGGCTCTGATGGGAAACCCTGAATTGCATGTTCATGTCTACTATGTGGTCGTATGTACACACACTTCTTATGTATGCGTCAATATTTACCTATAGGATTGTCAAAAATACGTTTGTGTCCAATAATTGTAAAATGACCTTCATTGCAATAATTTGCGCAGTGGACGTCCCTCAACACTGGCAGAGATAACGCATATCTAATGTTTAGTTCATTTTAATTATCGTTAGTATTTATTTATATTTATATAGATATTATTAGAGCCAAACAACGTAAATACACAACGTTTTTACCGGTATAAATAACTGGTTAAGTTAAACGGGTAATTATCTGCACGAGCAGTTAAGAGAAGCGGTTCATACAAACTTACCGACCAGTTTATGATTTATAAAGCGAAACGCCTAGCCAATAAAACAAGTACACGAAACCCCGTGTTTGGCCAACAAACACCGTGACGTATGTTTATTATTATATATACGAGTGCAGAAGTTGCTCCATAACTCGCCCTTTCACGCCGCGACGCGAACATTATTACTTATATTATTATTTTCCAGTCTGCCTTTATGCCCCAACTTACCCGATCCCCCTGCTTTCAATTACTTAAGTGCTTAAAGAAGCAAGCGGCGAAATATGCCCATCTCCTTCCGACGTATGCTCCGCGGCTCGTGTCGCCGTCTCACGCGCGCGAGGAGGGTCGGGATAATTATGTGAATATCTATTATTTTTCACAAGAGAGCCCGTAATGGCTTGATAGAGATAATGCGCTTTCAGTGGCGTCGACGAATAAAAGCGTCTTAACATGTCCGCCATGTTGTCTTCCGATAAATTAATTTCAATGATAAGGCGTTTTATTTCTTTGTTATGGAACTGATTTAGTGCTCAGTGTGAGAAGGAAGAATATTGTGTTATATTTTAAAGTTCTTTAATTGATTAGAGAAAACTAATCATTGACTGAGACTGAGGGCTTATACCGTCACCATATTTACTTATTTGCTTTGTCTCTGATTAAATTTCATTACATATTTTTTACGAGACATGATTCTTAAAAAATGACATTAGTTTAGAAAAGGGATATGAATGCTCATAATAATATAACCAAGATTTTTTTTAAATATGTTTTTGCAATAACTGATGTAAAGTTGATCATTGGAAGGCTTTGCGCGGAGAGAATGTGCCAATGTCTCCCTGTCTATAGGAATATAAATCAGATCTCACCTGGAACGTGACCCGAAACAGTATGCTTCGGTTTATTCAAGCATACTGTAGGGAGTCGTGTTAACAACTCTGATACGTTGTTTCATTTATGAATGAGCGAACTGATATACCTAAGTGCCGTCTATAAGCTACTTCTATAAACGAGGAGGTATTTAAAAAAAATGGTTTTTAAAAGTGGATGATTGTGTATCCTAAACCAAAACAAAAGGCAATCCTCCAAATCTATGGTCAAATCCTTGTTATCAGCAATCAGCAAAACCCTTCCGCGGCTGTCGCGACATCATTACAGATCATTTGTCACGAGCACCCTTGGCTAATGGATGATGGTGTGTGCGCGGCTTAATGACGGGCCGTTGTGTTGGCTAAACTGGGTTTGTTTTGATTTTTGGTCCACACCGTATGATTGTAATTAAGGTGGCAAACGTGTTTTATTCATAATTTCGCCATTATATCATAAATCATACTTATTACTTACTTATGTATTGAATGTCGTATTAACCACATGTGTAAAAAGTTTATAGTAATTGGTACATTTTGTAGAGTCCAGATACGTTAAAACATTTCGTTTTAACGTAACTTCTACCGATGGCATTCGACACAAAAGTACATTTATTTTCCACTGAAAAAAATACGTGCCTCTGAAAAACGCACATCGGAATTTCAAACTGGCCACAAATATCACCCAATCATTCTTATTCTGCATACAGATCGAAAATGGCGTTCTTTTTGTTTCCATTCCATGCATCCATTAGGCCGTTCCATCCATCACACATTCCAATTTGTTTCCGCCCACAATTCAGCTGAAATATTTACTAGATAGTTTAGCTTGTGTGACAGCTTGTTTGGAGATATGGAACTTTAGTTTATTTTCGCAAATGGCATTTGTGGTTTATCTCTGATTCCGAGTATTACTAACACTGATGACACTCTTTATAATAATTACCTATACAGTCTATAAATAGCTGGAAATATTGATATTTAGGATATTTAGCCTAGTGAAGCAAATATATTATTTTTATCTATTCATTGTTACATAAATATCTACCTAGTTGTAAAATAAAGACTTACTTAGAGAGTTCATCTCATTACGAGTGTTGTAATAATTTTTTAATCACTAAAATAAATAGGTATTATTAGGGGAAGAATAGTAATGATAATTATTTTTTTTACAGTTTACTTAGTTTGGATTGTACACAGAATAATTTAATAATGCGTTCGCGGTTATTACACATTGTGCACAAAAGCCGCGAACAGTAGGCAAGTATTAAAATTATTAGGAAGGTACGTGCTTACACCACCTGCCTAATCACTCGAAGGAAACCGCTCCGGCGCCGCCTCAATAAGTCTTATTAATAATTATTATTTGGGCATTATTTAATAATACACGGCTGGCCTTAATCACTTATTGATCGTTCCCACGAAGGTCTCTAACATCGGTATTAACCTTGTTCCGGCGTCGGGTTAGTCCGGTCACACACGACGCCGCCGCCGCCTCAGCGCTACAACTGCATAGTTACCTATCTACTTGCAATAAACTGCAACACTCGACAACATACAACCAGTGTTACCTATCTGCTCGCCTCCTTTGTTCTTACTTAGATATGTTTTTTCAGAAAGATTAAATAATAATGAACCCTCCAAAATGTAATAAGCAATAAGGAAAATTAAAAAATGTTACGATACGATTCCCTTTTCAATGACGCCCATAAATCTAAGGAAGGATTAGAGGAAGCTACAAATGATGTTATTAAAAAAACTCATTTGCAAATTTGGAAAGACAAAGAGATATTAAAGCGATAAAACGAGTTATCTCCAATTACCCACCTCCCCGCTCCCACCTCCCCGGTGGGGTAAAACACCCCTTTTTTCACTAGCACCGAATATAAAAATGTTAATGTTCAGTATTTAGCATTATCTAAGGAAAACGTAATTAAGCCGACGGTCCACTCAAGCGGCGCTATAACGTGCGAGCGGAGCGACCAGGCACTCTGCATTTAATAACCTCCTCTATACCCACCACGGGAATATCAATGCTTACGTTCGTATTTTTGTGTAAAGATATTAATTACAAAAATACATTAATAGTCTAGAACTAATGACGTGAGCATTTTATCCCCTTCACTCCGAAAAAATCGTAAAGATTTTGATGTTTTAAGTAAAAAATAATAATACATATATATAACTACCTAAAGAAAACCAAATTAATAATAATAATATTCAAGGTTTACAATCAAATGAAAGCCTAACGTGGAAACTTGTTCTGTAATCCGAAGGGAATTCATTAAAATGTTGTCAAAAAGTTACCGAACACAAGTCGCAGCGGACAAAGAAGTTTGCAAATTAAGAAAAATCTAATTAGAGGGCCGGGGACATAATTAAACCGAATCTTGTTGTAATTTTGACATTTAATTTTCCCTCCCTTATTAATTAAAACTGCCTCTAAAATTTTATCTCGAGGACTTTTTTTTGACTTAATGAAACGGCCGAGATTTTTGATAGGCGTTTTTTTACTTGACTAATGGTTTTACCTTTTTATTAATTTCGCTTGAGTTTTAGCGATTATTAGTTTTGGCACGGACTCAACTTCCGTTGCAGATGGTTCGGGCAACCTTGACAGTTATTTTTCATTAACCCGGTTTTTCATTTCCCGGTATTTATAAAAAAATACGCATAATAGGCATATCGAATGAATGCGATAAATTAAGTATTTGAGCTTATGCACTACCTACAGCGGCGCCCAAAACGAAAAAGCACTTCCAAGGCAAATATAACAACACCTTATAATATTAACTACGCACTATCAACCGGAATTCGGTCGATATTTTTGCGTGGGTTCAAATCCCACTGGGGGTCTTAATTTTTCTAATCTTATCTTGGTACAAAATATCATTATAACACCTCATAATACCTATATTAAAATTCATCAAAATATTTACAACTACTTACAATCCGTAGACCTCCGGCATGTGATCAAAAACATACCCGTCCGTGTCACTTAAACATTCACATTTACCTATAATTTTAATATAAAACAAACAAAGAACTATTTTTAAAATATTGTACTAACGTTTGCATTAACAACCAAACACTATCGCGTAACACCATGTAAGCTTTTTATCTTAATCTTAAATTTAAAGCGGCGCGTGTATAGACGCCCTTATCGCCGTAAGCTCTCATCAGCGGGAATTAGTGTGTAGAGGTCTTTAAACGCTGTGTCATTCCGCTCCTTACTGGAGTAGGTAATTATATTTAGGTATATCGGATAGTAAAATCAAACTTTTATTTTCGCCTAATAACATCTTACAGTTAATATATTAAGTATATTTTAATTAAAAGTTATTATTAGTAGTACTTAGTAGTGGTAGATTTTTTTTTTCAACATACATATTATTTAATACTTACATAATAATATGAAATCACGGAATAAAAGTTAAACATGCAATATATTATATTTACATATTAAAATGCCTATGCATTTAACTGTGATATAAAAAAATCGTTACAAAATGACATAAACCCCTAAACCGATGGGTATCGCGAGGCTTAGATGTCATTTAAATTTAAATTAAGGTATTACCAGTGTCGCCAACATTGCGGCGTGTCTCGTGTGAAGGGTGCATTATTTTACATTTTGCAGCGCATTACAGTGGGCGGCACGGATTGATTTGTTTATATCGTCGCTGTGTTTCTACAACAGTCCCAATATTTAACAAATATTTATAAGTATCAAACGTAAAATCGTAGTAATAAATGAAACGATTGAAACTCGCCCCCGTAAATAACAGTAAACTATAAGGATCTGTGAAAAGAAGGAAGCCCATGTTTACGAACATAATTTTCATAGCCCATCGAACGAGCCGTAAACAGTCCAATTACGCAGTTACGACTATCAATAACGCGGGGTATCTAGCCCCAAGCAATCCCCGATAAAGGAAACCGCCGAAACAAATTGAAAATTCGCGCAAACAACCGTACATTCACTAGGGCACTACAAACTCTTTCGTATAAAAAAGTTGCTAGCGCAAAAAAAGCAGCGAAAACTCGCTCTTCAGCCGACGGAATCGAAGCGCTTCCATTTAATTTCCCGCGCAATATCAGTTGGCAGCGCTGCGGCGAGCGGTGGGAGCGTTGGTACGGCGCGGGTATCGCGGATCGGAATCACACGAGTGTTTTATACGCGGTTTTATTATTTATCAAGCTTTTAATCCGCGCGCGCCATAAATCTGTGCGGACAGACATGGCGGCGGTTTTTTGGCGGAAAAGAATCCGCGGAAAGCGGGAATGAGCGCAGATTAGGGCGGATAAGTCCCCGTTATTAATGGACCCGAGATACGGATACACTAAATGGATAACAAATGGATGCTTTTTTTACGGCGATTTCTGTTTACGACGGCTGCGAGACAAATGGGTGTCAAAGGTGACAAACAAATTACTCACTCGCTGTGGATTTAGAGTATTTTAGAGGCTGTTGTGGTTGTAGTGCATCGCGCGAGCCTAGGTAGGCACGTGAAGTGCACTAAACTCCTGACATGATGGCATATTTAATAATATAATTACTTAGTAGATACCTATAGGTACCTACGTAGGTAATACCAATATAATTCCAAAATTTAACGTATCGTTACATAAAACTGTAAGCATCGAGTTATGAACTTCTGTTAGGAACGTCATCAAAGCAAACGTTTGCCGTGCGACACAATCATAAAACTAAACAAGACACCTAAACGTAAAACTATTTATCACGTACAATATCATAAGAGTCCAATAAAGAGAAAACAGTCCAGTGTCGGGAACGACCGATATCACAAAGGAGGTGCGACCAAGTTATCCGTGCGCGCGGTGCAGGCGACCCTCGCCCGCCACGCCAGGCGCGCGGTGTGAGACGAGGCTGCCCGGGACACTTTCCCCCGGCTTGTTTAAGTTGGTCCGATGTAGTGGGGGTCATAAACTTGTAGCTGACTCAGATGATTGTCTATTGTATCTGTGAGGGAAGTTTTGTTTTGTGAGGGTAGTCATTTTGATGCTTACTTGTCTATGATATTTTTGAGATTGTATTTCCCTTGTGATTTTCTATAGATATGAAATAGAAGTGTTTTAAAATATGATTTTGGTAAATAATGTTTTAACGATGGTGACACATAAAAGACGATAATACAGCTGGCACAGTCTATTAAACCGATCATATTTGGGAGAAAGCCAATAACAGAAAAAGGACGTTAGTTACGTATTTTATGCAATTCCTGATTTGATGATACCCTATTGAAGCGTTATGTGATCAAAACAATGCGACAAAGCAGTCATGGAAATGTAGGAATTATGTATACGAGTTTAATCAGGAACAAAGAAGAGACAAAATCAAAAACAATTCATACGTTTAGTCGCCATATTTTCATATAGAAAAAAATGTATAAATTACATCGAGAACATAATCACGATAAACGAATTCATTATTCGCATCGGGCAAGTGAAAGCGCAATATATATTCATGAATCGATTCCGACTGGGAATCGAGTAGAATCGAATGGATTCGGATAGAATCGATGTCGTAATATCGATATGATGGCGCATCAAATTTCATGTCCACGATGTTTGCTGATACAGATTTTTATGGACACGCACGTATTTTATTAATCTGTGGCAGTTTTTTTAAATGCCGGCCATTACGATTTTGGGTCAATTTTATGTTTTCTTTATTGCGGGCGGTTGATTTTTAATTTATTGCCAGTTCTTTTGAATCATATTTATTTACGACCTGTAGGTACCTACGATGGACTGGTGAGTGATCAGTGGACCAAGTGCTGATCAACTCGTCACGTGGTGTTCTTAACTGAATAGCTGATGTGAAACAAAACCTGCTGAATATTTTGTTCTAGGCTGGCCACTTATGATTTGTGCAGAAACTGACTTAACTGACAAATGCTTGCAAGTAATTAATAAATGCGGTCCATCGTAAAATTATTCCAAAAACTGTATTTATAGACTCTACGTACCTAGTATGAAAAAACATCTTTGGATTCACAGCAATAAAATTGATCTGTCCAGTTGTAAACTTAGTAGAACGCGTAGATTAGTACCTACTTATAATGTGGGTTAAATTGAAAACGGATGTACACGAAAACATATCATCAGATATCAGGGTCAGATACTCGTGCTGGTTACACTGGAATCCGTCCTCTGGACTAAAATTTGTTTTGATATACATAAACCTGATTAGACACAGGTATTAAGACTAACCTGCGATTGTTTGACTTAAGACTCACAACAGTTTTTCTAAACCGTATCAAAAAAATAGAATGAGTGATATTGATATAGCAGAAGCTATGTACCTAGCGAGTGTGCGCGCGAGACTCGCGAGCGAGGCGAGGCCGCGGGTCGCGAGCGCGCAGGGACGCCGGGACGCCGTGACGCTGGGACGCCGGGACGCGAGGCGATAAGCGCGCGGTTCGTATGCATCCCGCGCGCTCCTTTATTATTATTTCCACATATTGACTGCTACCCCCACCCGGCCGGAGGGGGGGTAACGCGATTCCTATTGGCTGGCGGACACGCTGTAATGGGTATTTAAAGCGTGTCGTTGAGTTTTTAGAACACTCTCGAAGGCGGTTAATGTTGATGGTCATTAGTGAAGAAAGCGTGTTGGCACTGTAGTCGATACGCCTATCGTGGTACGTAAGTATGCAATTTTACATAGAGGGCCATCTTTTATCAAAACACATACCTACCTAAAGACTGCGAATACCGACGTTATTCAGTAGGTATTGTAATACTGATAGTTATTATTTCACTAATAATAAATGCATATTTATATATTATGCTCACGTTTCATATACTTACCATAGAAATTAATATTTGAACCTACTTAGGTAAAGGATCTTAAATGCGTATTTATACCTATATTACTCGTATGAGTGTAATAAACGCGAAAGCATAAAAAGCTATCATTTACTTACTTTCAGAAAATCATAAACACAAGTAGTTAGGTAGGTGTAAAAAAAAACAATAATAAGGTTCTAAACATTCGCTACTGGTGTTGACATATTAAAATAATGTAATATATATATTCCATGTAGAGAGTAAAACAGATAATGTAATGGCTTGTCGCCGCGACACGCTGTCACGCTGTCACGCCGCGGCGACGCCCGCGCCCCTCCGAGTGGGATGATGTTATTTTACAAAGTTTCCGAATACTAACAGAATAAATCAAGACCCCAATCGTATCAATGAGATTTTCTATCGATTTAATAATATTTTTTCATAAATATTTTTTTCTTAGAATTTACCATAATTGCATGCTTGTCTTCTGCCCGTGGCTCTACATATGCCAATATAGGCTTTGCAAGTATATAGTAGGTACCTACTATATTGTTGCTGTAATTAGGTATACTTATCATATGTTATAACTACTTATAAGCTACAATACGCGAGTTAAATCCGTTGTAATGTGTAATAACCGCGAAGGTATCAGAAATTATTAATAAATTAATTGTCTTATTTACGAATTATCCATGCCTACTTTGCATCTATGTAAAAAATAAATCAATCCGCATCTATCTAAAATGTCACTTTTCTATTTTTTTATTTGTTGATTCTCGAGTATCCCGAAGCATTTTAAAATGAAGAACACAATTTGATTAAGTTGTTAACAAACATTTCTTTAGGTCTCTGTAACGGGCGCGCGGTGTTGCTCGCCGGTGCTCGGCGGCGCTCGGCGGTGCGCGTCGTCGCTCTCATGAGTAATGTCGTATCGATTGAGTCGCGCGTCTGTGCGCTCTCGCCCCGCGACTCCGCTCGTGCAAATATAATGTAGTTCTTAACACTAAGAAACCTAGAAGCTACTCGACAGTTCCACTATCCACCTCCGCCATCATTGACAAACAATCAACAGTGCAGTCGCTATTGAACTCTTTAAAATGAACCTTACGATTGTTTTGTTTTCTTTGTTTAACTAAAAAACAGAAAATGACAAAGATAATTGCTGTAATGTTTGGGAGTGGAGACCCTTGTCGTCAGCAAATGAAGTAAAATACGTGAATTACCTACATCCCTACTATCCCTACTAATCCCTACTTCCCTACTAATATTATAAATGCGAAAGTAACTCTGTCTGTCTGTCTGTTACGCTTTCACGCTGAATCTACTGAACCGATTTTAATGAAATTTGGTACAAAGATAGTCTAGAGCCTGAGAAAGGACATAGGCTACTTTTTAACCGACTGCAAAAAAGGAGGAGTTCCACGCGGACGAAGTCGGGCGCAGAAGCTAGTCTATTATAATTGTTTAATTCGAATGTCCCTTTCTTATCGAAGTGTCGTCTTGTCGATCTTCGCTATAGACCTGTCCAGAGGTTTGCAGGAGTTCTGTTATATATCGGGTAAAACTGTTATTTGCCTGACATAGCATTTGATACAAAGCCTAAACAGTATATAAGTGGGTACTTCTCATTCCCTACTACCCTTCAAAAGTTATTCTATCGCCCAAAGGTCAACTGGAATAGAATCCTTAAAGGGTTAAGTTCAGTTTTGTACATTATTATTGTTATTGGTTTATTCTCTGTATTTATTTTTCGTAGTTAAAAATAAAGAGTTTGTTTAGTTTGAGTTTGTTTAGTTTTAGGTTGGTTTGTAGAAGTTTACATATTTAGATATAGTTCTAGAATGTAACCCTAAAATTAATATTATAAAATTCTCACGATTAAAATAATTGAAATGTCAATAGTAAGTAAGAAAATCTATCTAAACTGTACGTACCTTCCTACCTACTCGTATATCCGTGACATCAGATATCTTAATAACATCAGGCATTAATATATCACTCGGGCACAACACTCGTCCGTCTGTCTGTCTGTGACAAATGAAAGCCGCCGCGTAAATACTTGCCTCGATAATTATCTATCGACGGTCAAGCGCGAGTCGGACTTCAGTTTACATTTTTATTTGGTTCTTAAGTTTTATAACAGCTAATAGAGGGCTATTTGAATAGATACCTACTTTAAATGGAAAAAAATCTATGTAAATATATGTAACTTCCTATAAAATTTAAATATTACCTACTAAATAGATAATTACAGTTTTTCAGTATTTTCTTACATGATCTCTTGGTTCTTTGCTATTGACATTTAATAATATTTAGTGTGTATTGTATATAGGTTTGTTGTTTTTTCCTTTCAGCTTTAATTGGATCGTTACAGAATGTTGTACAAATTTCCATGTATTTATTTTATAAGTATCTAGTTTTACTAACTATCAGGACCTGTGGAAACTAATACATGGGTATTTGTTTTCAGTTTTGCAGGTGAATTTTAGAGTAAATAGTTTAAACTAATATACAATTTTTTTTTAAAAAAAACTTGACCAGCATCCATCATATCCTTGTGCCATGCACTAGGTTCTACTAGTGAATTCTGATTTAAGAATTCAGTATCTCTATTCAACGGATCCCCAAAATTAACTGCGCCACGAAGCAGTAAATTAACTTCTAACATCGACGGATTAAATCTAAAAATCGATTAAAAACCGTCCCACTACATTCGAATTGCGATTATCATTTCAACTGTCAAACCTGTCCATCAACTAGTCTCTCTAATAATACGTAGACCATTTGAAATCAAACTCTATTTTAAGGTGTTATACCTGCTTTTGATTTGTCATTATTTTCATCTATCGGTTATTAGGCTATGGATTTTAAGAAGTTAAATTTAAGGTCTAAATTTGATTGTTTATTAGTTAATGTATTAATTTATGATTACGTGTCAAACGATAATGATTGGAGCGACAGGCGGAAAGCCGCCATTCGGTAGCCGATTTCATTAAAGTCATTAGTGATTTAAAAAAAAAGTAATGACGTTTAATGATTTAGTCGAGTAAGATGGCCGATTGTCACGGTGATGTTAAATTAACTAGAAAATTGGAACAGTTTTCGAAATTGATATTGGTTTTAAATAGCTTTGAAGATAACCGAACGCGTTTTAGAACTTACCTACTCTTTGGGATTATACTTCTTAGATATATATTATATTATATTTTTTCTGTATGTATGTATCTGTGTTTAGTAGATGGTTGGATTGGTTAGTTTAATAATTTGAAACTAAGTGGACTATTCTCAAGGTTTAATGACCTCATTGGATTAGCAATAGTCAAAATCTACCTAGGACCTTATATGGAGCTAGCGACCTCTAAGAAGTAAGTGGTACCCAATGAATTTATAAAGGATTTTTTTTTCCTATAATTATATTTACCTACCTACCGTACCTATGGTGTTAGCTATAATAAAGTGATAGGTATTGCCTTAAACTTAATGGGGAAATATGTTAGCGTTTCTTTTAAAATATTATCTCTGTAATCGATAAGCCACAGCAACCCCTGAGTTCCTCCGCCGTACGTTTTCAAAACGGCAGATAAAATAATCAATTAATAAAATTCCCACCTAATCGAAGCCGGTAAGAGCCGGCTAATGGCGCGGTTTCCTTATAACAACATTAATTATATTATAACATTAATTACAATATTAATTATTAGCTAACGTCCCGGCCCTTAGGGTCGCGGCCTTAAGTAGCGACAGCAGAATCATTGCCGTTTTAATTGGCTGACGAAATTAATGGCCACTTTATACTTTGCGGGTCTGCCTTTTCTGTACTCACTGCTTATGTAAACGTATTAGGATATTTATAGTTAACCTTACATTTATATAGATTTTCGAGTATTTTGATGGGAAAAGGAATAAAAAAAAAGGAAACCTAGGGAGTAGGTACAAATTGAATTTGTCTGCTAGCCCCTTTCACAAAATTCATTGGTAGCACATTTTTTGTTCTCAAGGGTTTCTGTAAGGTTTCTTTGTTAATTATAAATTAGTTATAATTTCCTCTAGTTGGATTTATTTTGCTTCTACTATCGATAAAGCTATTTTAAGTTACTCCTTCAAAACCAGCTACATTTTAATATTTTGTAATCTTTAGCGTGATCAGTTAGGTCACAGATTACAAAAAGTGTTGTTTCTCATTAACTGGCCTTAAAACCTTAATAAGTTACATGGTAGAACTTCGTTTACAGGGAAGCTCTTTTAAGTAAAATATTCGGTCCTGTTTGCTATAAAGCTATTGATACAAAATAACATTGTATGAAAAACAGTTACAGTTATGTCGTCAAATTGCGACGACTTCTCTTCCGACGCTACTTTAAACTGGCACATAAGCTCGAAGACGCGCGCGACATCTGTCCGCGTAATTGAAGGATTACGCAGATAATTGAAACCGTGCGAGTGGGACAGACACGCCGGCGACACACGAGAGGGAGCGAGACGGATCGACGCCGTCGACCCCGCCGTCTGCAGAACGGTTAACAACGTGTCTTCTTGTATATTGTATTATCTTACGTTTTATGCCCTATTAATCTTGCTTGAACGTGAATTCGCAAGGTACAGCCGAAATGTAACTCTGTCGCGTGAATATAAAGTTCATTTTGTTTGTTAGAGTCGGCTCGACTTAGGGTGTTTCAGTATAAATGTTTGCAAAAGCGTCGGTCGTTCGTCTAGTATTGTTTTATGTGAAGATGTAAGACTTGACGAGATGATTGCTGGTTAACAGACGCACTTCAATAAACAATAGTTTGATTCCCACGACTCAACGGGAGCGCATTTTAAGTAAAAACCCTGTATCTTTTAATCGGTACAAGCGGCTATAAGTAGTTAGGTAATTGATTCACGTAGACAATTTATTTCAAATAATACTAATTTTTAACTAGCTTCAATAAACCAAAGAGGTTATCAATTGCAATCGTATTATATTAAACTCATATTAATTCAAAAAGAATTTCGAGGAATGAGCTTTATATGTTGACCTATATAATACCTACCTAATTTATAACTATTACAAAAAGGTGGTTAAAAAAAATGAACACTCAATTGACCTGTGATAATTAGTATATTTTCTAAGTCTACCGTCATCAATACGTAAAAGGTTTAAAATTCATAGCAGTCAGCGAGTCCGGAAACGTCACTCCAGTACAACTGTACAAGTGACTTTCATCGGCTTGTAACGAGCCTCTTTACAGCCTCCTAATTAATTAAACTCCGGCCTATCCATTAATTTAGATGCTTTTTAATTAATGTTCGCTTTATTAATTACTTGGACAAATTGCTTGTTTTATGATTTTATTGCGGGTTGTAGCTGTTTAAAGGTAACTTGTTTAGATTTGTGAATTAAATTGGTTATTTAAGATTTAATTGTTGGAGATGAACTCGAGGGCGGTAGTTATAATATTTAATATGACTAGGCAAGCACTATATATTTATGGTATACTTACTAGCTTCTGCCCGCGACTTCGTCCGCGTGGAACTCCTCCTTTTTTGCAGTCGGTTAAAAAGTAGCCTATGTCCTTTCTCAGGCTCCAGACTTTCTTTGTACCAAATTTCATTTAAATCGGTCCAGTAGTTTTAGCGTGAAAGCGTAACAGACAGACAGACAGACAGACAGACAGACAGACAGACAGACAGACAGACAGAGATACTTTCGCATTTATAATATTAGTAAGGATTTTATGTGCTTATTCGTGATTAGCTCCATAAGTAATTAATTAAAACTATTATATAAATTATACCGATGTAAATGACTGCGTAACTATGGCTTCATACTTTACCTAATTATCTTTATGATATAGTATTGACTAACGGCAATATATTCCCTTTTCAAAATAAATGCATATAATCACTTAAGTAAAATGAAAGGATAAATAAAAAGCAAGCAAAGCAAGGCTTCATTAATCAATCGATCTGACAGTTGTTGTCATTGAGATGTCACCTACCTATTACGTTTATAATTTCGAAAAGTTTTCTTATGTCTCGCAACTTTACGCCCAACTCAGTTATTAGGTATTTTTTTTACGATAGAACCTTCTCCTGATCATAACAATCACAACAAAAAAGAATTAGTGAAATCGTCCTAGCGTGATGCCGTGACTAAAGGGAATAGCATTCATTTTGTATACCTATATATGTATAATTAGATAATTATTACATGTAATTATAATGACGGAGAACAAATGATCGCCGAGTATAAACAACAGAGCCGGGGCGGGGCGAGGGCGGGCGGCGCGTATAAAAATGCAAATGGCGCCGACAGCGAGCTCCGTGTATCAATCACGACCTGTCAGATTGTATTGTTTTACACTGTTTATTGTATTTTTATGCATTTAATTCTAAACAATGATAATACTTTAAAATTAGAGGGGATTCCTTTCACATTCTTAGTTCTCGTATCTCGTATCTCTGCTCAATTTTATGAATTTTATCCCGAAAGAGATAAGTTTAAAAAAATAGTAGGTCCAGTAAATATAGTAACACGTAGGTAATACGTTATATTACTGTTATTTATCTGCATCTGGTAGGTATTTACGTCACGAATTTTGGATAAGGTAACCCAAAAATATTACACACTGAATTAATTTTTAATTTTTACCTTTAACATTTTCCTCTTCTATTTTTATTTTCGCGCTCTCTAAATATTTTCGTTACAAATTTCGTGCGAAAATCTATTTTTAAGGAAAATACGGATCCATTCCAATAAGTTCATATTTCCAGTGCAAATACTTATTCAATTATTGTAATAAATTGACCACACGTGGGCGTAGCGTGTATTAAATACCCATCAACTACATTAGCATCACAATAGTGACAGCCCTGACGCCAACACACTCACTCCTACTTCTAAAAGGACCAATTTCCCAAATAAAATGAAACCTTGTAGCAATGGTGCTTAGAGTTCTACTAATTTGGCAAACAAACGATAAACGTTCCAAGTTTATTGACGAATTTTCCTCACAGCTTCCATACAATATAGGACTTAATGTGTTCAACATAGAGTTTGCGTTGCAATGGAAAGTATGTGTAAGATTTGTCTTTTCGATGTGGCGCAAGGAGGTAAGTCGGTGTGTCGAGGCAGCCCTAATGTTCGACAGATGGTTTGCGAACGCGATTCGACGCGGCCTTCATTTGTTTAGCTTTAATTGTATTTGTATTGCTATTACAACCGATTTATCCTACGTTTAACTGTTGCTTAAATCAGTAACACGATGGATGGATTTTGTTGATTCATGCATTTGTGAAAACGATACGATATCAGTACCTACCTACTTAACTAAGACTTTTTACAGGACTATCAGTTGACAGTTTAACTTAATACAGAACCATAAATACATAGTCATCCCAAAAAAATATGAAAGTATGAAGGAACATTTCAAGTTTTACTTTTAAGTATAATTAAATAATGATTTCCCAGACCAACGTTAACCTTATTGTTTGGTGGCTGCTATGTCATTGATTACGAGTGTGTTGACTTTTTGGTAAGTACTAAGTAGGTTGAAACAGGTGCAGTAAAGGCACATTTCTTTTAGATGACTTACTAGGTACTTATTATGCCAGGATCGCAGTGTTTCCCTGCACTCCCTCGTGGGAGCTGGTCGAGAGCCGTCCGCGTCGGAGCCGCGCCGCAGCGCTGGCAGGCAACCCGGCCCCGCTCGGCGGCACTCGGCGCTCACATAAATAAACCCATTCTATCGCTAACACAAACATTTGTTTACGCGGCTCATTCTGAATATCAATAGCGAAAATTCTATTACGGAACTTTATCCTTTAAACCTTACAATCGCACCCTATATCTTTCATACATTTATTTAAAACCAACCAATCTTCAGCCTATCTTGCAAATTCTACTTTATATACAAGTCATAGGGTTCAATTTCAATTGAAATCATGACGATACATCCCGACTGTGGTTACCAAAAAGTTAACTATGGGAACACGTGATTGATTTCTCATCCATCTCTTTCAGGCTTTTACAAATATCGCAGGCTCTGTCTTCCGTCCCTCTCGCTCGGGGCACATCTGGTCGCCGACATGTGGTTTTTGGCGAATTAGCGAAAAATTATCTGTTGAATGGAGGGTTTTTACGGAATGGTTCGCCCCCGGCTTACTTTTGTTATTTTGATACGGTTTTTTTTGCGGTTAACTTTTTGTCAGTCACTAAGCTACGGATGATTGATATAAGATGTTACATGTATCGCGTTATTTGTTTTCATTTGAGAATAAAGCAACAAGCAACATATAAGCAAAAAACGGTTCATTAACCGGGTTATTTTATCAAACAGCTCACATAGTTTCTTCCAAATCATTAAGAGTTCAAACTGTAATTAGCTACCTGGTAGGTACCAGGTACTACTAGCTCTTATTGGATAATACAATGTAGTAACCTAAGTACCGAATACACCCCCGCTCGTACGAACACTTTGCCAATAGAAAACATCGTAACATATTTTACAACCGCCTCTGAGCTACCGCGCGCCGCAGCGCCGCAGCGCCACAGCGCAGGAGTATGAAGGACGACAATTAAAGGCGTAGCTAGGTTTTTGTTTGGAGGAGGGGGCAGGCGTAGACAAACTAAGAATATATCTAAGGTAATATTCAACACTCGTAATGGAATCAAAACCTACAGGTTACTTCCCCTGCTCGTACCTTGCTACGCCCTTGAAAGACGTGCTACGCTAAGAAAACGCTAAGTAATCGTTGTTCGCGTTACTCTAGTTACATATTTACGTGTTGAAGATATCATTAAATGCCTGCCAATGTCTTGATGAAAAATTTTAATACAGTAGAATCCGTTTAGTATGACTCCGTCTATATTGACCAACCGTTTATAATGACGTAATTACATAATGAAGTTTGGTTACATACAAAATTCCTTGTAAAAAACTCGGATATAATGACTTTGCTTACAGTGACATTTCGCTTATTATGACCCATCTTTATTAAATTATGTCGGTTATAATGACAGATTCTTTGTTTATTCCCGACGACGTTCAGCGAATGATCAATATGTTTTGAATCTCTGTGAGTAATTTACATTTGAAGGCCACCCGTTGTTATTAGTATCTAATCCTGTGTAAAAAAAAAGGTCATTTCAACACCTTAAAGCATTTAGGTATAATGAGGAGAAAGGTCCAATAATATTCGGATGAGAATATGGCGAAATATACATAAATACGTGTACCTATCCTAATGCAATTTTATATTAGGACTCTTTATCTATTTAAATACCTACAGTAGGTTTTTATTACAAAAAGTTTAGTATGACGTCCGCTTATTATGACGTGATTGTCAATTCCCTTCGATGTCATTATAAACGGATTCCACTGTATGTGCAAAAACAGAAACAAAGTTTGAATAGTCTCATCTGTGGTGTTTATTTTGCCAAGAACACCAAAACATCACAATAAGTACTCCTTAAAATTTTTTTGCATAACTTAACAATAAACCGCGTTATTGGCTGCAAAAATCACTAGACATTTAAACCAATAACCGTACCAAATTTATTTCCATCCGGTCACTCGATAAAACCGCGCGATACGATAGATGAGCATCGATTACCACTCGCTGTCATCGACGCGCGATCATTGATTGACCAATATTTCAAATTGGATTCTAGATGAATGAGCATCGGACCTTAATACTTGGATTTAAGGCTTATTTTGTATAAATCGCGTTGATATAATAAACAGAAACGAGTGTGAAATAGATTAAAATTATGAGTGACACTTGTTTTTAGAACAAGCTGTGTAAAGATTCTAAATTACACACAGAAAATGTGTTGTATGGATTAAAATATGTACCTACAGCAACATACCAAGGATCTTGTTAAAGGTTATTTCGAAGTATATAAATCTAATGTTCAAAAAAGCAATGGACCTACCTATCTATTACGTGACGAAGCAGCTACATCAACTCGTTACTTCGTTAACCCTTAGGCGCCGTTCGTATGCCAAATTGTGACTATAAATGAAGTATGAAAGCATAAATGTAATTATAGTAAGCACCACAGATAACTAACGACGTCACAGATAAGACAAACGACAGTTTAAACTCGTGTAGACTACCCTCTAGTACACTGCGAGTACATTATGCGAGGGTCCATATTAAATTATTTTGATGGATGACGCACTAATTTAATTTTAATGTGTTTTGATAAAATAACTTTTTTATGAATGCTTAATCGCGTTATGGCCTTTTAAGATTAAATTTTGTATCGGTAATTGAAATTTAATCTGCAGAATAGTGTCGAGATTTTTTTGGGGTTCGTTATAATAATATTAGAAAATAATTTAATAAGTACTTACAAACAATGTTTACTAAGAATTATATTAATGAACTGATTTTAAATTATTCTTAACCGTGTAATTTTTAAAAGGTCTTTTAAATTTGGACTAAAAATCTTGACGAGAACCCTCTAATTTTCATTTCTTCAAATGACATGACATTGCATTTCGTATCTATATTCATTTATTTTGAAAACCGTTAGTTGATGATGTTTTAGTTTAGTTTGGCAGTGATAAATAATGAATATCATTGTGGCATCTCATAAAAAAATAATATACCAGGTTTTTCATAAAAGTATTATAATATTATATATAATAGGTATATAATAAAATAGCAATCATTTTTTAAGTTATCGATTGAAGAATAACAAGAAATTTAAGCGGTATGTATTTATCAATGAAATAATTTAGTCTTGGCATAAATAAAAACACGCGATTTCAGAACGCACCCTAAACCACAGATAAAAAGTGGCAGAGATGATATCCAGCGATGTGGGAACATGGCCGCCTAATTCAATCGTTTACAACGGCCATAAAGGAATGATAACTGAACTGATTTGCATTTTAAGGAGAAGAATTATGGCGTGCCGTAACTGTTATGACGGGTGTATATCTACGCTGTTATGTTTAGGGCTCGGCAGGCAGCTCCATCCATGAGATAATGGCAAAAAGCACGATTTGTTTTTTATATTTTGAAATATTCACGTCACTAAAATGTAGATTCGTTGTCAATTGATCGATGAATTTACCTACATAGGTTTTATTATAGAATGCTACTTCCTAACGTCAACTAATTTAAGTAAATTATGTGTAAATGCTTGAGTAAACAGATAGATGAAGGCTTTATTCAATTGATGCCGACAATAAAATAAATACAATACGAGCTATTCGTAAATCTAATTTACCCAGATGCAGTAGGTACGAGTAAGTAGGTAGGTACAGCATTCTTAAAAGTAACTGAAAGTTTAAACATTATCCTAAATCGTTCATTTCCACTCAGTGAATCTAGTCTTTAAATATTGTCTTTACCCCTGAAGCATTTTTTTACCCTCCACTGACTCTAATACAATTGAATGACCTACGCCGTCTCTCAATTTACTTCATTACCGATGCCATTTAGGGGATCGCCGTAGTTAAACAGATCAATTCATCCGCTACAAAAGGCAATAATCCTTTATACGCTAAACGCAGCTTCATTTACAAATTGAGCTCAAAAGGCATTGCAACTGCAGCGACCGGTCATTACATCAGGCTATAATAAACTCTGTCACTGTGTATTAAAGTCTATCTACGACGCAAGTGTAAGTGTGTTTGGTAACAATGTTGGAGAATATCTTCAAACGATTTTAACCGCTGTTCTTTGAGGTTAAGGTCTATCAAGTGTGTAAGTAAGTTGGTGATGCGACCCCCTATTTGTGCGACGGTGTCATAGCTCATTTGGCATTCGATGGATTACCCCCGAGGGTTGTTTACACATGTGTTGCACTCGCGTACGCAATTAATTCTATCAGATTGTTTATTTTATTTAGTTAATATTACTTATTATTAAGTGCCGAATTATACGGATTTTTTTCTAATGTCGTGATTGCACGCACCTGCTTGGGTATGACGTTAACATTATTTTAGAAATCTAAATATGGTGTATCTACTGTTTTCCTCTAGATACTCGTAAGTGCTTATGTCAATCAAATCACGCCTAATATCATTTCATTACGTATCTATTACAAATGTCCTATGGTCGTACATTAAAAAAAGAGTTATTTTTAAATACTTACTTAGTTATTTATGTTACTATGGAACTTCAAACTTTATAAGTATTCCAAAGAAAAAAAATATTTAAAGCTAGAAATATAATTACTTACTATAAAAAATACTATACTCCCCTTTCCTTATTAGTAATAAAATAACTTATGATAACTGATTTGTTGCGTATTTAAAAATAAATATTGCGATTTTTTTATAAAAAATAATAAAACCAACCTCCGAGCCTCGGACATAATCATTATGAAAACAAAAGCACATTATGGCAGTCTTGCTCTAAATATTTTCACAAACAAAATATTTCGCAAAAAGTAATGTTCCACTTTAGCCTTTACATGCGCTCCCTTTAAATGGCAAGTATCACTTAGTATAATGTGATTTGCACCCCCGTTAAAGTATACTCGTAAGCAATGACGTCTGAGACGATGTGACACAATACTATTTGTGACAGTTTATATGGGTGCCGATTTTAATTATGTTTGATGGTGTCTGTGCTCCCTGAATGTGACGATGTGAAAACGTTTTTATGGCACTTTTATTTCTGACACTTTTGTGTCTTCAATATTATTGGATATATCGGTGAATAAAAAGAAGTGTAATAATACAACAGAGACAACGGAAAGGCTTAAGAGTCTCCTTTCAGGAGTCTCGCCACCCGTCCGGTTTTGCAGTGAAGGCCCATTAGCTGGCCAACTGCGCTTCAGTATTCAGTTCGGAAAAAAAAACAAAAAAAAAAAAAAAAAAAAAAAAGAGACAACGCTTAAGACAGTTGAATACTAAGAAATTGTTAATGAAATGCGTGTACCTGACATAGGTCAACGAGGATATTAATAATAAAAATTAATAGTAAAAAAATATTAGATTAAAAATCACATAATTTTGCAAAATGACAACTAATCACCCTCATAAAATCTCAAATTCCCAACGAAAGAATAATTCAATTTTTCTACAAAATATCTTAAATGTAATCGAGCGAAGTGCTAAACACGCGTGACCGCATAGGGTAAGCTTTCCAGTAACCGTCCCTATCAAAACGGCCCCAACACACGACCCCAGAACGCCCGACCCTAGTTAGACAAAGGGCGTTTAGCACCGCTTAGAAGGGGATCGTGTCACACCCTAATTAGTTTAAAATAAAAATGGCCCTTTATGACGTTCGTTACGCGCAGCTTAATTGATAGCTGCTCGTTTAGTTGCGTAAGTGTGAATGACTAATGAGAATGGATCGCGAAAACGGTCTCAGTGTCAGATGTTAAATATGCACACCAATTTTTATATAAGTAATTTCAGTTTTGGCCGTGAAATATTACTTAGTTACTTCTTTTAACAATGTCAAGACCATTATGAATTCCATTTATGAATTACCTAAATGCTTAAGTACCTATTTAATAAAATGTAAAAATAATTAAAAATGCATATTTTTAGCAAACAGGTTTGGGATGTTTGTTTTAAGTATACTTATCAATCGTAGAAAAGTTTTATTAGGTATATAACATTCTCCACGGCTACAACTACAATTCTAAACTCGAAACGCATCTATCGTGTACAAACGCACAACGATATAATCCCCAGTAATAGAGCGAATCGTTTAATTGCGCCGCACGGCTAAGTGATTGACTTTTCAATCTGTGTAATCGGATTAACCAGTGTTGGCGCGTTTACCCTACCAACCAGTGACGTCGATAAAACAGGAGGAAAATAGATCATATGCGAATGCAGTATGGTTCAATATCGGAAACGTTACGGAGACATTTGGCGGTAAATGTTAATCGTGTAGTGTATGATGCATTGTGACGCTCTCTCGATAAACTTAATTACTGCGCGTTGACGAACGGTAGTCATGATTTTTAAATAGTTTATGCGAGAAAGTTAATAGATAGAAACCTTTAGTCAGCTGGATGTGGTCGTGGTCCTCATTAGACATCGATAAAGGATCTATTGACTGTATAGGTAGTGTATTTCTTTTTTATTTATTAAGTAGGTATGAGCAGGCAGATAAGCAGGACTTTTTTATCAAGTAGGTACCTAATCGTAACGCCCAACGTAATAAATTAAGTTAGTAACTCTAACTACCGGTAGCTAAAAATCAAAAATCTCAGTACGTATGGTCGATTTTTATTTGCCGCTGCCGCGCTCGCTTTTTAAGTTCATAATATTTTACCAGATCGAACCGCTAACGACCCGGGATCGACCTTAGACCGTAGGCAATGGCGTGCATTCCATATAGGCACAATAGTATAAATGTCTATTGCCTACCCTGACGTGGTACACGCGCCTGTAGGTAAGTTATTATTATCATCACGTACCTTGACTTGCGACTCGGTCATGCCGAGCGCGTACGCCAGCTTGGCGCGCTCGGGGCCCGCCAGGTACTTGGTCTGCTCGAAGGTCTTCTCGAGCGCGAAGATCTGCTGCCCGCTGAAGGTGGGCCGCGTGTGCTTCTTCTTGCCGTCCTTGTCTAGCGCGCCCTGCCCTGCGCACGCGCTCAGCGCGCCGTTACTCACTGAAACAAATATAATATTATAAATTATTTTTATTAAATAAAAGGTTTAAAACAAAGGAGGTTTAGATTCTAACGCACTGGTTAGATTCTGAAGCTTCTATTTTTATTTTAAACTAGCTTCTGCCACTTGGAACTCCTCCTTTTTTGCAGTCGATTAAAAAGTAGCCTATGTCCTTTCTCAGGCTCCAGACTTTCTTTGTACCAAATTTCATTTAAATTGGTCCAGTAGTTTTAGCGTGAAAGCGTAACAGACAGACAGACAGACAGACAGACAGACAGAGTTACTTTCGCATTTATAATATTAGTAGGGACTAGCGGTTCGCCCCGGCTTCGCACGGATCCCTAATTTTTTTCAAAATATTCTATAGCCTATTTTCTCAGGGTGAACGTAGCTTCCCAACAGTGAAAGAATTATTAAAATCGGTCCAGTAGTTTTTGAGCCTTTTCATTACAAACATACAAAAATAGGTACAAATCTTTCCTCTTTATAATATTGATTTTAAATTTGTAGTTGTTTTATGGCATTTTCGTTGTCGATCAGTTAAAGTTTTAACTTTACGCCGTTTTCTTAATTTTACCTGTCTTATTTTTGTTAATTTGTGATAAATCTAAATTTTTAAGCGTATTAATTAAATTTAAAATCGATCATTGAAATGTTATTAAAGTACACTGTATCTACTGACTGCACTACAATAAAATAAATTTAATTTCCGTCTAAGTAGAGTAATGAACACCCCCGCCCCTGCTAACGCAGAGCGAGTTTTAGTATTTTTTTATTAATACGAAACAGTGCAGAAAATATCATTGCCCAAGAGGACAATGATATTCGCAAACAAAACAATAATGTACAGTCACCCCCGCCGACGCGCGTCCAATCCAATTCCACTCAATTTACCGCGTGCACTGTACCGTCCGCAAAAACGTTTGTCTTCGTTACTTAATCAAGGGATGATTTAATAAGTTGAAAATAATTACTTTGAGAGCATTGCCGGAGTAAGTAATTAAGAGAGCAGACTCCTTATTTTGGAGAATAAACCTATCTATGTACCTATATGTATTTTCTAATCTCGTATTTAAATTTTTAAACTATTTATTGTCTGTTGTTTAAATCATATACTCTCCTGCCCTTTGATGTTATTGTTTTGATATACAAGACTCCTGCTCTTTTGTAAAACTTCTAAATAGTCAACCTAAGGAACTTTAAAAAAAAAACATGTTTTATAAATAAATATTAAATACCTACAAAAAATTAAGTGAGGCCAGGACATGTACCTTCATTTTATTATAATAATAGCAAAGTTTATTTTTAAATTGACGGCTTAAAACAAATTACCAGCGCCGGATGATTCACAACGGCCGCTCGAACCAATTCAGTAATTAACAGAAAATATACCAAATGATATTAATTTCGGATATCGTCCGGGAATCGCTTTATGCATATCCATTTTCATAAATATAATTAACATTAAACATTCACTAGCAAAATTCACACGTAAAAATAAAAAAGTATGAAATAAAATAAAAGCTTTCAATCGCTTTATTCTCGCTATGTTAAGGTAGTATAAAGCTTCATCAACTTCAACAAATTGTATATATTTAAGTAAAATAAGATGAAGTCTAGTCTACTACCCACCTGCAGTCTAAACAACTAATAGCGTACTGATAATTACAGGCAATAATTTTTGACAAAGATACAAAATAGACAACGAATAGAAGTTCTGTCACGACGGCCAGTCCGTCATATCGCACTAAGCTATATCTCTCCAGATATTAAAAAGAATATTGAATGTGTATCCTCCCCCCCTCCCGGCCCCCTCCCCCGGGACACGCTTCATCAAAACATTCGACAAAATGGCGTCGTCCTGCTTTCATGCGCGTTTTATTTCGATGGAGTGCCGTTGGTGACTTTTTGAGGTTTTTAATTTGGGTAAAAGCGCTTTTGGGAATAAGTCCGTTGAAATTAAATTGTGTTTAATGTTTATACTATGTTTTGTTTCTTTTTATTATGATTACTTATTGATTAGAGAATTTAATATTTTTTATAAATAAGTTTAAGTACGTTTTATTATCGTACCTACCTACTACTCTTAATAAAATTAAGGTGGAGAAAATCGCGTTAAAATGTTATGAGCCTTATCAAAAGTCTTCTGTTAAGTCGTGGGCGGGACGCCAAAATAATAAAATTGATAAAACACTTCATCGGAATTTCATGAAATCTGTCTGCCTTCGATTTATTTCAATCGCTTGTAAGTTTATGCATTCGTTTGTTTGATAATGTGATAAAATGAAGGTTGTTAAGAAGAATATCGTATAGGGCGAACTGTTGCAGTTGTGTATACTATATAATTTATTGTTTTTGCGAAAATACAGGCAACACTAATATTGAACGGAAAAAATATTAAGCTTAAGATCACTGTGAGAATGAGTTGAGTAATTTTCTAGAAAAGCAATTGCATTCATTACAGCTGATCTAGACTTCCTGGAAAGAATATGACATAATTAGCAGGATCTTTTTATTGTAATACCTAGTCAAAAAAATATTTAGGCACTATAATAATGTTTCCACGATAGGTATAAGTACGATAGGTATGTTCTTGGTGAAATAATTCACGACAGAGGGTTAATATCATCAATATTAATAAACCTGGCCGGTCCGACATCACCGCACAACATAATGTAACGAATCCTTTCCAACATGGCGGGGCTTTTTATCGCACCGACATATTTCTTGTGTTATTTACTGTCGCATATTTACCTATGTAATTTAATTAGTGGTAACCTTTTCTGGTTTATGGGTTATTCATTTTAATTTGGTGATGTCTTGTTCTTACTAATAATACTATATTCTGTTTTTGTAAACTATGTAAACAATCCTTCAGTCAAAAGATCCTATCCATTTATATAATAATAAAGTAACAAGTTGTTAAAGAAACCCTCTATATACCCAATAACTGAAACGTAACTCCATCGATTAATCTACAAACACAATACAGCCTCCTGCCAACGTGGACCAATCTCTACTCTATCGCTGAGGAATTACGATTGCATTCATTCTGGCGGGTGATCGAATAAGCCTACAATTAACTTGTGTATTCCAGCGAGTGATATCGGACCGTATTAAATGGTTTGCAGGGTATAATTTGGTTTGAAAATGTACTGTGAGTTATGATGATTCTGTTGTTTGGTAGTAGTGGAGCTTATTCGAGTGTGCTAATGTGAAATGGTATGTATTCATTAACGTTATAAATAGTGTGTCCGTGTCGTGACAGTGAGTTGTAGTTGTTTGTGTAGTCAGTGCCGGCGCGCGGCGGGACCTGATGTGACGTTTGTGTTTGGGATCTGAATATCATGATTATGTCATGATACGACTAAGAGTACTAGGTGGTTATATTATGACGATATTGTTGCCGGTGTTGCTTTATACCTTGTGCATATCAGAATACAGCAACTTCCCTATAAAAGTAAATACAGAAGTAGGCATATCAACATTTTACGAGCGAAGTCACGTGTAATATCTAGTTCATTAAGAAGAAAAAATTTAATTTTGGTCTATGCTTTTCCTGACATATACCTAATATTATCTCTGTTTAGTATTAAGTAAAATATGCAGCTATCTCTTGCTTGCATTATTTGACCTGCAGAGTGCAGCTTGCAGCGAGGGCCGGTACGACGAACAAGATGATGACAACGCGTCCCGCGGCGACTCCTACATAACATATATAAATGCTCTTCCAATTGCCATGCCCGAACTGATCGAGTACCTATATAAAATATTATAAATGTTCATAAAACTGTTACTACCTACATAAGCGACTTCATAAGTGTATAATATAATCTTGTAATTGACTTTTTTAGCCACTTATCGGTGGGTCTTTTCCATTGTCAAGTCTTAAAGTTTGGAACTGAATCAATTCTCATAACTTGTCCAAGGATATATATTTATTTATGATAGATATACATAACGGACCGCAGCCTCTACATCTGCGGCTGGAACTCGCTCCGCGCGGCGCCGGGTGCAGTTTTTGTCCGCGCATGCATTATGCAGCGCTGTTAATATCCCGCCGTTTTATCAAGTAGTGCATGCGAGCGTCTCGAATTGATTTTTAGATGCGAATACATGCTGGACTTTTAGAATTTTTGAAAAGAGTTGCAAGGAAAAACTACCAGTTGTGTCAATCTATTTTGGTAGTAGTGGACAGACTCGCTGACCATAATTTTTTTTGTCACGCACAGGGCACAGGTTTGAAAATAATCTAGCTGCCTATAAGTATCGTGCAAGCAGAAAACCTGAGCTAAAAGCAGACGAAATATTAATTATTTTGGAATGCAGTACAAGCGTTAGATATTTATCTTGCTTTGTGAGATCGAAATCAAAGTATTTACAATATTAGCATGCTATACCTACTCGAGATAAGTAATATAATTTATTTTATACTTAATCGTATTACGTCTCAGTATATTGATATGAATTAATTATATCCATTTTTAATATTGAATTGACCTTTCCGAATATGTACAGGCTGTTTTTTTTTTTTCAATTAGAATAATATTATTGTAATAATAAAACAAACCAATACTCACTATAATATATCTGCCCCAGATTGGCATCTGAGGAATGAAATAAGAAGAGTAAATATAACATAATCGAAATATACTTTGATAAAATTAAAATAAAAAGTATTTTATATAGGAAGTCTTTCTTATTGTGTATAGATTATACCTACATAGGTAAACCATATGTTTTACACTAAGAAAAATGAATAAAATTTTATTATCCTGCTTTAAAGAATAAAAATATTTTTGAAATATTTAAAACATACCATTGTTTGCAATAAATCAAAACAAAATTACATTTTAATTTAAATTATAAGTATCGTTTAGTATTTAGTAGTAAATTGTTTATTTGTGCGATTAACCATCAGATAAGTGTGGTGTGATTCGAGTCACGTCCAAACCCGCGGCGGCGCAACGTTGTGTCCGCAATTAAGAACGGACACAAATCTGAGCACTCACTCGCTAAGGACACGCCTCGCCGCGCGCGCAGCGACGCGACCGACTGCTTATTATCATCACCACACCACTTACTATAATCCATCCAATTCAATAATTACGACTTGTCTATAAGACAAATCGTAATTATTGAAAACGCATGTTCAAGTAACTTTAATAGTTGTAGAAGTTATTGCAATGCTTCTAAGTATCGGATATATAAGATCATCCTTTACCCCTCAAGTTGTTAATTAAGTGATATTGTATTAGATAATAAAATTTGATACTCAAACAATTTCTATTTTAGATACTGAGTGTCAGCTATTGCTATTAGCTTGCTTGAGACCTACTCGGAAATTGTGAAATGTGCTATTTATGACAAAAATATTAGTACTTATAATATTATCTGGACTTCTCCCACATCGCCCAAGGTTACTAGGCAGCTCATAGGAATATTCTGCTGGTAACTTCTCGTACTTTACCTTAATTCAGTAGAAAATCTATTATACTGGCTTAGAAATGATTTGTATTGTTACAAGCCTTTCCTATCGTATAATAGCTTCTAACATAACTATTACAAGTAAACAATGATCCAATCTCGACACGGTCAATTTTCACCATCAACAGCCGTAACGGAAACCCTTCCACCGCCGCCTCGTGACCGCAGCCCAACCCTTCGCCCTTGTCTCAATTTGTAGCCCCCGACTAACGAGGAGCAAACGAGGGGGCCCGCGCCCCTTGAGCCCTCCCCCCCCCTCCGCCTTCCCTCCGCCTGTACACACTCCCTCCTCCCCCCTACTCGGCTAGCTGGGGGTGGTTACTAGAACTGGTGTATGATTCGTTCCTAGAAGAGGTTTTGACTCAAGATGCTCAATAAAGTGATATGATCATTTTATTTTCAATTTCTCAAAGTAAATTATATTTAATATTTGTTATTTTTCTAAATGCTTATTGATCTATAGCGTTTCAGTCGTGGATCTCGATTTTTACTCGTTTTTCACCCCCTTAGGAGCCTCACATTTCCAGTATTTAAGGGTTAAAAACTAAATTCCATATCCCTGTTTCACCCCATTAGAACATAATATACTTATTCGGATTCTTTTACTGCCTGACTTTAAATCAAAGCATTTGCAGGCCATAAAAAATGTTTTGGGAAAATATGATTTCCTATAAAATAATATTTTTTCCAGCACCCTAGAACTATGTACCGCGGGAGGGGGTGAGGGGGGGTGTTATGGCGTGGCGAGGGCGTACTACGTTAACGCGTGTACGATCCCGTAGATGTACTCTTATTATGTGGTCGTTGGTACATTAGTTAGGCGGTGCTACGACAGCGCTACGACGCTACGCCGTAGCACGTGCTACGATGTTGCGAATGAATAATCGTTTTGAGTGGTATTTAATGGATTGTTACGGTCATTTTCGTAAATTAATGAATTAATATAAAATCATGTAGCTCATGAAATTGATGAGGTTGTTTAGTCGAACCTACTAAAAAAATATGGACGCCGTGTAGGTTAGTACCTATATGATTTTAAAGGATATAGATAGATAATATGTAAATAATCTATTACAATTTTATACTCTTGTCATAAATGTTGTAGTATATCATAGCATTTTTTTTATTTAGCATATTATCTAAGATATCCGTAACTATATCTTAAGTGACAATGTGTATATAATTAGGTAAGTATATATTAAACACTTTCAACATGTACATTTACGTACTTTAACATAATTTGAAAGCCTAAATATATGTAAACGAATAATTGAGTAGGTACTCAATATTGTGAATACCTGTCCTAACATTACAACCCCTAATAAAATCACATACAATCTCGAACAACGTTACAAGCAATACACGTCGACACGTGTAAATAAACGTAAGTGCCTCCAACATTGTTCGCGTGAAATTAAGTCGGACGAGGAGCACACGTAAGGAATCACGGTACCGCGCGCCTCGTACGCCGAGCCTCGTACAGCGAGCCTCGTACAGCGAGCCTCGTACAGCGAGCCTCGTACACTTCGCCTTGTGTATCGTACCTACGTAGGTACAATGTAAGACGCAGACATAAGGCGGCGTTGCTACATCATGTTAGAATAAATCCATACCTCGTCTGTACTTCATACGGCAATAGGGCTGCCACATTTCGTATACACCCAAATTTTGATTTTGTAAGAAAGTACTACAGAATAAGTGATTTTCAGCGAAATGAAAACTTATTTATAAATTTATTTTAACAGTAAGTACGAAATCTACAATATTTTGGTTGAAAACCAGTTTCTTAGTAGGTACTATTTTTTACTGCCAATTACCTACGGATTTTCAATGTTTATTATAAAAAAATCAGTAAGTAAATTAAAGCGTAGACACGTTTTTAAAAACAATAACATCTAGGTAATCAAATCAATATAAATATAATTAGCGTAAAATATCTTTGCTTTTGTAAAGCCTTATAGAAAAATATTAAATAAAATAAGACCGAATGATAATCACGTTGTAATTATAGATTTTAGAATATGTTACAAAATACAATAAACATAGTAAATATTATTTTAAATCGCAAGAATTAAAACAGCAATGAAAATGTTCATATTCACGTGACAGCCGTGACACCCCTGCTCTCCGGAGGCTCGTTGTAAGCCGCCCCCGTACATTGTTCGTCGCTAATTACGTGCGTGAGATCGCGAGTTTCCGAATAAAGTGAACAACTTCGCGAATAAACACGACTTGTAATTGCGCCGCGGCTCCGCGCGCCGCCGGGGAATCCAACTTGCTTTATTTTCTTCCGCAATCATGATTATGTGCGCCGGCTGTCGGTCCGTGTGTTCTTACTAATTATTTAAATGCATATAAGCCCTTATGAATATTAGCCGACGTTCTTTGAAATTAATTTTCTCTACATTTTGCGAATTGCCGTTTGCGTACTGTGGGTACTATTTGTTAAAGCTAGTGTTATGGAGATAAATAAAGGCTAAATAAGGAAAGACATTGTTTTCCGTACGTAGTATTTAAAGCTCCGTTGATCTCTCTCAAAATTTTATATTAAATTAACTACTAGCAATCTTTTTCTTTTAAAATTATACAAAGACATAATTTCCGAACATTTAAACTCAGTATACATCTGCTCCTAGCAGGATTGGTATCCGCAACCTCTAGTTTCGTAGTGAGACGCTACTAGACACTAAACCAACAGGTCGTATTAATAACATACATTACACATCATAATGAAGTTGAACACATATAGTTAATATGTGGCAACACAGTTCGCAACAACAGCTTACAATATTGTATCGAGATCCGATAAGAGTGATGAATGTCAAACTAGCGCAATATCGCCGTGTCGCCGAGTGTCTGCGCGACACACCGACACACCGACACGGCGCACACCTGCGACAGAACTTATCATACAGGCCGGCGACACACGACCGATTATAGTCGTCACTCTAATACAAATATCCTTTTCCTTGATTCCTAGAAGTACCTACCTATTAGAAACCATATTAAGATAAATTTCAAATATCTATGCCATAATTTTATCTTTACGTTTGTGATTTTAGATTGATTAATTACTTTTTACCTGCAGTTTTATTTTATCAGCATTTAAGAAATACATAGTTTAATATTTGGCTGCATATTAAATAGTTTGATAATGGCTTACTACTTTAAATAGGCAAATATCCATCATGGAACATGTTTCAATGATTATCCCTACTATCCTTACTTCCTTACTAATATTATAAATGCGAAAGTAACTCTGTCTGTCTGTCTGTCTGTCTGTTACGCTTTCACGCTAAAACTACTGGACCGATTTAAATGAAATTTGGTACAAAGAAAGTCTGGAGCCTGAGAAAGGACATAGGCTACTTTTTAACCGACTGCAAAAAAGGAGGAGTTCCACGCGGACGAAGTCACGGGCAGAAGCTAGTTTATTATATATTTTTAACATAATTTAAAATATCAGTTCTGTTGACTGTTGGCTTTCACAACATATTGACGTACAAGTATATTATTATATTGTAGATAGTACAACAGATAGTAATCGTAGAGCGCAGGGCGCCTTATCTACCTCCGGCCGGGCAGCCCTCCGACACGCGCTCCGTATGTCAGCCGGGACATCAAACATATTCATAAAAACAATAACTACGTACTTATGCCCTGTTTCGCAATGATCAAGCAAGTATTGCAACTTTTATAACATACTAGCTTCTGCCCGCGACTTCGTCCGCGTGGAACTCCTCCTTTTTTGCAGTCGGTTAAAAAGTAGCCTATGTCCTTTCTCAGGCTCCAGACTTTCTTTGTACCAAATTTCATTTAAATCGGTCCAGTAGTTTTAGCGTGAAAGCGTAACAGACAGACAGACAGACAGAGTTACTAACGCATTTATAATATTAGTAGGGATAAAAATATTCTAACATTTAACGTCAAATAGACTTTCAATGCTGAAAATACTCGAATAAAAAATGTCTTCGACAGTTATAATGTGTGTTTTTTTAATAATAAAGGATTTTCAATGTTAGTTTGAAAGTAATCGTTGTTGTTAAAAATACACAAAATAGGTAATCATTTAATACAAGAAAATGAGGTCATTAAGTTAATTTAGAGTGCACATTATGAAGTATATAAAAAGTATGGTTGGTTTATATTGCTGTGAAACAATAGCACAAAATCTACTAAGCACCTAATGTAATTAACAATTAGATAAATAAATTATTTGGCATTTTATTTATTTTGCCTTCAAACTAAAGTAAAAAAAAATGCAATTGAAGTCAAGTCACGAGAACAGTTCAGTAACATGTGTCATAACTTTAATTACACAGAATCCAAATAATGAATACAACGTAGGGTAGATAAGGTCGCGGGAGTGCGTTGTTCTGCTAGTAGGTATCTACTCGCAGAGGACGCCCCGTGTCGGCAGACTCCGCGGCTTATTGCTAACACCTCATTATTATAATGATATCTTTGTATAAGATAAATGTAGAAAAATTAAGACTCTCAGTGGAACTCGAATTCACGCCCTTGCCTTTACTAGCGGCAGTGGCATTATTGCTGTGTTTAGTATGGAGATAGATAAAAAAATATCAAAAGGTTTGTATTTCTTGGATAAATTAAAATAGAATAATACTTGGTGTGAATTCGTTTACAGACGTATTCTAGACGACTGGGACGAAAAGCCAACCTTAAAACGAGATTTGCGCGTTAATGAAGTGAAACTTGATCGCATATTAAATAATATTTTTACTAATTCGTCTACAATATATAAATCCACTACCTATGTAAAAATATTTAGTAGCGTGGTTCAAAAATATACTTTTCTGTTCTCCGGCCGGAAAGCGCCAACTTTCTGGCCGCTGCGCTAAATGAAATTGCCGCTTTCTGGCTTCGTCGAACAGAAAAATAGTATACTGACCTCGGCCAGTAAATAAAAAAGCCTCAGATCACATTTTTGTCAACCTCGGCTTCGCCTCGGACGACAATTACATGTGATCTGAGACATTTTTTATTTTACTGGTCTCGGCGCGTAATGTACTATTGAAGCTCTATATAAATAGTACAAGTAGGTACTCATTTCAATTTAAACAATCCGTACAAAGTAAACATCAACCAAAAACCAATTAAAACTACCCGCATTAAGCAACAGACTCAACAAAATATCATCCTAAAAACAAAGATGGCGGGCGCGAAAATGTGCGGTTTCCCCCCGGGGAGGGGAGGGAGGGGGTTGTGTTTCATTTAATTTCATTAGGCCCGGATTTCACGCTTTATGCCAAGTATAATTGCTTAGTAGGTAATTGTTAGGAAATTGAAATGATTCTTTTATGTTTCCAGTTGAACGCTATGTTTATTAAGTTGTACCTTTTGTTTGCAATGTGTTTGAACGGCTATATTGAGCTTTAGATTTGGTTATTAGAAAGTTTTATGGATTTGTAATTGATGATACTTATTATTACTTTACTGTACAGATATTAATATTAGGAAATGTTATTTTACCTAGATATTGAAATAATTATGTTAGAAGGACTACATCAGTAAGTAAAAATAGTTAGGTACCTACTTATTTTATAATAAAGCTCCTAAAATAGGTAGTTACCTATGTAGAAACATTGACTATGATTGCAATGAATCAAATTATTGAGTTCAGTTGAGGTTTTTCTACATGTAAGTAATAAACAATTTTAATTTCAAAGTAAAATTGATACTGAATAGACTCTCGGCACAGTTCATGACATAAATCAATATTACCTATCGTGAGACAGGAAGGTTTTATTCCAATTAGAACCCGCGCAGAGGAAACAGCGGACAAAAGCCAGTTCCCAATTAATTTAATAAACCTCCACATATGGTTCCCGCAATAAAATTGCAGAAAAACTATCCGGTGACCGGCGCGGGCGGTCCGGGCGGTCCGGGCGGCACGGGCGATGCGGGCGGTGCGGGCGGTGCGGGAGGGAATCAATAACCAAACTCGGAAATGCCGCTGCCATTAACCGCACGCCGGGAAAGCACGCGGAACGCGAATTTTAATTCCGGCAACATATGGAATTCACCCCCCGCCCGACGGGGCGAAACGGGTGGAGAGGGGGGTAATTAAAAAAATGTGTCCACTTCATTCAGACCGCTGCCGCCTAATTAATAACGAAATGGTTATGTTCTAAGATATTAAATTTAGAGAGGGCCTCGCGTTTAGTTTTATTAAGGTGTGTTGGATACTGTAGACACCTAGGTGCGTTTGTTTATATAAACTAATTGTTTTGCACGTTTATGTGTAATGTAACTAACATGTTATGTTTATTGGTACAGTAAGGTACTTGCAAGATGTAGTGCGTTTATAAATTGGAGAGATGGATAGATAAAACTTTATTTTTTATCTTCAAACACACATGCATTTGCCTTAACTTATAATTTTACAACAACATTTACCTAGAAGAGAACTTACAGTTACCTACATACTTAATAATATTTGTATCGCGATTGACACGAGTCTCGTATGTACCTACAGTACCTATCTGTTATTAATTTACCGCGTTAACAACTATGATTCCTTCATATGAGCGTTTATCTATCCCGTCGCCGATACAATAATAGTGTTGGCGTCTAGGATTAAACTCATTACACGCGGCGTTATCACTGTTATCAGCGATACCTCTTATCAGTTATCAGTTAATAAGCGACGCGGCATTATTAAAATGACCGGCGACGTGTGACCGAGGCATGCGCTGGCGTCACGACAGATCATACTCCAATTATTCATGTTTTAACTGCAAATATTTTTATATAGGATGTATTATTTATACCTGTAAATGTTTTGTTGTATTGAATAAGGTATCATTTAAAGTGTTATTTTTACTGAAGACAATATTTTTTTATTTAGTAAGACAGTACAGATTTAAAGTCATATATCGATTAAGCTAGGTTATTCAGCGGATTACAATTGTAATGTTTTCGAAACTTCAGCATACAAATTAATAAAGTTACTTTACGCGAGTTAATTCCGTTATAGATAGGTAAGTAGTACTAAGTAGTTGTTTTATTTCTACTCTGTAACCTCTATTCGACTAGTCAACATGGTAAACGTGTTGTAAGGTACCTATCAAGTTATCATGTCGCAATAAATATCACGTGATAACGATTGCAGGGGATCATGAACATGTCACCTCTATCATTAATTTAATTAATAATATTTTCCACAAAAAGTAATCTCTACAAATACCCATAGTTCGCAATTAAGCCGGTATCTGGAGTGGCGATATGCATTACAGCGCAGCGCGAACAGACACTGCGCGCGACTTATAATATTACACCATTATCGTGTAATCGGATAAGCCGCGCTGTGGATTACTCGCTAATTTCAATATATTACCTAGGTACCTACTCGTACGTATCAATGAAACATATATCAACTCCGCGCCCGCGCCGGGTCGTCATCGCTCCGCTTCGATCTGGTTAGGAGGCTTAATTTCTTTATTAGGTAGGTACTAGGTACGATTTTGCGACTAATAAAGTAAAATCCAGATTAGGTACCTATTAGTATCTAATCTTTGATTTTCTCTTTAACATTTTTGTATATTGCGTAGTGGACGAGAGTGGCTAGTATTATTTTAAGATTCTGTTTAATTGGAAATAATTCTTTGTAGGAGAAATGGAACGATAATGTTGATTAGCTATTATGGCGACTTTTTTATTTATTAGGACATTTTAAAGTGACTCCTAGAAATAAAAATAGGTAGGTATTAGAAATAATATCAAATGAAATATTTTTCAAATATACCTTCGCATATACCTACGCAAAATTTCACAGTGGCGGTCTGAGGAACGACCAAACACAGAGTACCTAATTTAGAAGAGTGAAATCTATTCGAGTATTTTGATTGCGGTAATAAACATATCAATTAAATCTATTTTAACTGAATAAATGTATTGTCGATACAACTACATGATAAGTTCCGATCACCCCCTCAATACAGCCATTAGCCGGTAACAAGCAATAGAACAACGCCGTAACCGTTAACGGCGCGCGCTACAGCCTCCGCAAACGACGCGACAGCTTGCGGCCGCGACCCTCGCAGCCTCCGCCGCCTCCGCAGCCTCCGCCGCCTCCGCAGCCTCCGCCGCCTCCGCCCAGACGACTACTAGCATGCTTTTATAATTATAATAAGGAATAGATATCTTGAGATTAAACGTTATCAGAAATCAGGAACATTTTCTTGTATCCGTGCTGTTAATGCGTTTTAAGTAGTACCTACAAGTATTACCTAGTGTAAAGATTTAGGTTAGGTGTTTAGATTTACTAGGTCTCCGTACCCTAAGGGTAAAAAAGTCACGGTCCCTATTACTGACTCTGATGTCCGTCCGTCTGTGACCAGGCGTGACAAGTACTTAGCCAGTTGAAATTTTTACAGATAATGTATTTCTGTTCCGTTTACAAAAAACTAAAATGATTTTTTTGCCGTTTTTATAGATAATTAATGTACCTACGGAATACTTCGTGCGCTATTCCGACTCGCACTTGGCCGATTATTAAGTTGTTTCGGTAACTAGTACCTAGGTAATTTTATGAGGAGCGCGTTCTGTAAGACGACGTCGCTGAGCTATTAAATCGCTAAATCATCTATAAAACTAACCAAATTGATCTCGGAATAATGAAGCAGCGCCTATTTAATTAGTAGTGTTGTTGTACAGAATCTTTAAATACCTTCTTTTAAAATATGTATTAATAATTAAGTAAGTACGTATGTAAATTTTAAGTAAGTAAGTTAAGTAGGTACATATAACCAAAGCCAAGAAAAATGAACCAATCAAGGTTCATTTTTCTTTGTATACCTACTGTACGCGAATTACTTCCAGTATAAAATATTTTGATGTAAATTAAAAACATTTATTTACATCAAAATATGGTAAGTGCGAGGAGTGATCGACAGACAAAGAAACCGTGCAATGCAAAATAATACCCACTATCCTAACTCTTAATTTATTTTTTTAAATTGTGAAATTATTAAAAACAATATTCATACCGGATAGTTTGAAATATTTTTAAAAGGATGAAATGCTAAGAAATGTTGAATTTAGGTTTTGAATTTACGCAAGGAGTAGATAGTCAAGAAGCGACGGTATTTCCGCTTCCGCCGGAAACTGCCGACGGATATGTAATGCCGGACAAATAGGTCTAAAAATATATCGGTATATTTATTTGCAGGTAGATAATTATGTAGGTAAGATTTATGGAGCAAATGTTTGTTGTAAATTAATTGACTTTTTTTATATCTGTCCGAAAAGTTGCTAGTAACTTAATCGAGCTTTATTTGCACATTAAGCGAAATATATTTAATATTTAATAGCGGACTTCTTCACTCGTTAATGATAATGTAGATTCGTTATCATTGTAAACGCAAACTTTATAGACATTTGGTTCATCTTAGGCTGTAGACGCGTTGATGTCTTTTGTACTGCTTTAGGATTGTTTGTTTCTCTAATCTTTTTAATTGGGTATTACGATGTAGATATTACGTATTTATATTTTAAACCCGTTAAGAAATAAACCCATTTATTCATTCACCAAAAAACATAGCGTAAGTACCGTCGGCAATGGGAATGGCTTTTAAAATTTCAAAAACTAATACGTATTATATTAAAAATTATAAATTCAAAATAATTATAAATCCTGTTTACAAAACGTTATACTGGCTTGTGAATACTATAGTTACCAATACATCGTACATTTACAATTACAGCTCTGATTTTTGACTCTGATTCTAATTGGGTTCTGAGCGACTGAGAGTCAAATTAAACTAAATTAATCTCCGCGGCGGCGGCTGCGAGGCGGGTTGTTCGCTTCAACCGGGAAAACAACAGGAGATACATTCCCAACCTGGTGTCTTTTCTTCTCTAGATCGTAAGGAGGAGATGGATTTAGCGATCACTCTACCTATTTTAATCCAACTACAAATTATTTATATCTACATACGATGTTGCCTATATTCCAGATATAAGTGATATGTAAATGGCAGTGCAAGTAGGTACTCACTGGACTGAAGGCGGTCCCGCCAGGCCATGGGGTTGGAGACGAGCCCCTGGAAGCCGGGCCAGTAGAGCGGCTTGTGCTGCAGGTAGTGCGCCATGCCGGCCGCCGCCGCCGCCAGCGTCAGCCGCGGCGCCAGCAGCCCGGCTGCCCCCGCGCCAGCAGCAGCCCCGGCAGCCGCGCCTAGCACGCCGCCCGGCGCCGGCCGCGCCAGGATGTGGTCGATGCCGTGCGGGTTGGCGGCCGGCGGCGGCGCCTCGGCCAGCGAGCTCAGCGCCGCCAGCGGAGCCCCGAAGCCCCCCTCCAGCGCGCGCGCCAGCGGCGGCGACCCGCGCAGCTCGGACATCTTATACTCGTCGAAACTCATCTGACATGACACTCACTCGCGACCGACCGCGCCGGCAGCGCGACACAGAATGAAAAGGTGAGACTGGAAAAAAATGTATGAACACCGCCCAGTCAATTTAAACCTTATATCCTCCGCCCCTCGCCGCCGCCGCGCGAGAAGTACGCCGCGCTCGCTCGCTCCGCTCGGCGCGGGAGCGAGACGGCGCGCGCCGTGTTAACGATTTAACGAATCGCTATTTGATGGGTGTTCTTGTCTCTTTATAATTAAGTCGTAGTTTTTGCGGTGCCTCCATGGTCGCGGCCGGCGGCGGCGCGGCTCCCACACGCCGCCCGCGTGTTGTCCGCTCCTTGACGTATTCCTTATTAATTGACAGATGCACTCGACGTGACCCGACCAGCTGCCGGGAGACATTGTGTCGCAAAAAATGTCTCTACCCAGTCAATTCATAATAAATTCAATAATGACAAATTTGGCAAAAGGTTTCTTATAATAGCACCATTAGTGGCTTATTAAGAAAATAAAAAAAAACTGATACCTTCGCGGTTCCAATGCCAAAAAAAAAACTTTAAAAACAGAAATAATTATGTATGTACCCTACTGTAAGTACATACATAATTAGATAGGTTCAACTACTTAACAAACTTCACAAAGATACCTACGTAGGAAGCGGCTAGTCATTTCGTGTTTTGTTTCAGCGTCCATCATTATCATAAAAACTAACGAACCTGATGAAAGTGTTCGTAATAAGCGTTGTGTGTAATCTGAACCGCGCTTCCTCCGTCCCATCGCCATCGCCTTTTATAATGGTACATATAAAATACGCCACAACATTATATTAATTTTTAAGACCCTTTAAATCCCTAATGGAGGGTATTAACTAATATTAAAACGCTTCCCCTCGCGGCAATAAATAAATAAAAATAACAATAAACCTTTACAAATTATAAAAATACAAAAGGACTAGTTTATAGTCGGGACATCCTGACTTTTTAGTAGACGGATAAAAAAAATACTAACCAATTTGGGATTTGATTGATATACCCCACTATTACAATTAATATCAAATTATTGCAATAAAAATATATCTATTATTATATATTATATGGATATAATAATAGATATATTTTTATCAGACTAGACTTCAAGCAGATGCAGGGTACTTGTGAAATAGAAAAGTAAATATAATATTCATTTGTATAGAAACTCATAAACTACGTTAGTTCCTATTTTTCTGCTAGAAAAGTTTCTATCACCTAAGTCAAACTTTATACTTCTACATACATTATAAAATAAGCCATTGGAAGTGACTTTACTACATAAAATAATATTATTAATTCCTAAGCAAAGTGGGAACTTATTATTCAATTATTTCTGAGTTAGATACTTATCAATGTGTCTACACAAAAGAAACATTTACAATATAAAAAAACCGCAATTTCTATAAATAGAATTTCCTTAAGATGACCTCAACTCGCAGAATCTGATAACAACGGTCTCGGATAAGCATCTCGTGTTTTTGTATGGAGTTGTATGGAAGTGCTGTTTGTATGGGTGATATTAATTATGTCAACAATAAAAGCTAAATCTTTTGTATGACCGGATGCGGCGGTAAACGGTCTCAATGGGGTGCGGGGTGGGGCCCCACTGAAAGCTCAGAATTGTTAGAAACATGTTATTATTGCTTTCCTTGTTACGGGATCCTACGAGTACTACTTTATGCGTTGTATGTAGTGTCAACAAACATGTGACAATAAACATTTTTGAAATTATTAGCATTTTCAATTACTTACCTATTTAGTGTGAAATTCTATAGATGAAGTAGGTACCTACTGATCTGCTGAATACGGATCTAGCTAGTATTCATCTACCTAGATATTAAATCTAAAAGGTAGGTGTTGACGACTCAACCTCTTTTTGTAATAGGTACTTTTGTATTCTTTTATGATTTTAGAACTGTTTTGTATTTGTGTTTTGTTTTATATTCAAAATTGTAAGCTTTAGTTGGTAATAAACGGTTAAAGAAACCACTCGCTTTGTTTAAATGTTAGAAGTTATTTAGATTACAGTCCACAGTAAGTTTTTAAATTAAAATATGCCAGAAATATATTTCAGTTAGGAATATAGGTAATAATTTATGATGCTCTCGCGGCTGTTACAACTTCGTCAACGCAACTATATCGTTTATATTTTCAATAAAAACGAAGCTTACAGAATGATCTTAAGCTTTTGAAAAGGGCACAAATCAACTACGTCAGGGTCACTTTGCCGAGCAGAGAGGATGTCCCCGATTAGCGGGGACATATCATTCTGATACTAATAAAATTAGGTTGTAATGCTATAACTCTCTACTGCTAATACATGGGTAGTATAAAACCCCTTTGACTCAAGGTAAAAACTTTTGCGGCACCTACATACCACAAAGTGCAAACAATATAAAAATCTGGATGTTTTATTTTTATAAAATAATTATACATATACGTATCCGCTGTCACACCCGCCTCGCCCTTTCCATTCATCCCTTCAATTAGCCAACACCTTGGCTTTGTCAAATAAACCAACGAAAAAATACAGTCGCCGAGGGCGCCACCGTCGACGAGTCCCGCAGACTCTCTTCACGACCGCTCTTAGTTCCCCCTTCATCGACTGCATCGATAAGTTTGTTTATTACCTTGCCCTAGAGATACGCGTAAGCAATTCTGAACCCTATTCTGAAGGTGATAAGAGAGCCGTTTTAAAACGGAAGATAACTATAAATTCTTTAACGTGAATTAGTAATAGATCGTAAATTTAGTGATAAGTGTAGGGGCATGGTCGAGCTTTTGATTGCAGCTTTTATTCGATTAATATTGGGTAATTTGTACGTACCTATTAAAATTGATTGTATTGGGGAAATAATGGGAACACTTTTTCAATGAGTTGAAATTTAGGCAATTATTTCGCAGGATAAATTCATTTCAAAGAGCAGCTCTACTTATCATAAGACTATTGTCAGCTCAGTCGTGCTACGATTATGGAATCTGTAAAGGCTCCGAAACGTCTGCCAATAAAATAAAATAAAATACGCGAGTTAAATCCGTTTAAAAGTGTTTCATTCATAAGTAGCTCTACTTTTAATATTATAAAAAGTAACCAACAACATGAAACTAGCATTCGGTTAAAAAGCTTAAAGCATTAAAACAACACACACCATAAACCAAATGCAGCAAAATTTCAAGCTAAACGCAAAATTGGCAACATACTAAACAATACTACGGCCATATTCGGCGCTAACTTTAAATAGCAATAAAAAAATCAACCTCCAGATATGAAGAATCGACTACAATGTCCGCGCATTGCGATGGAGTGCGGCGAGTGCGAGCGAGACGGGAGACCACGCCGCGCCGTGATTGGTCGCCGCCGGCCCGCCCCCACCCGCGACCCCACGTGTTTTTGTCAGACGATTTTCAGATGCGATAGCGGGCGGACGTGCCCGAGGTGCCCGGAACTTTTGAGGATTTACGCTTTATGGTTATTTAGGAATGGACTTGTTGGATATGCAGTTGTACCCAAACATAGGGTTTAACGTTGAACCTAGATACCTACAGCCGGAATTGTATACAATATTATAACACAAACGATATTAATTAATTAAAATTAATTGATATTGATAAATAACTTTTGTTCCTTTTGATATAAAATCGTCAATCAAATACGTACCTACGTCCACCTGCTTAATGTTGCCTATGTAAGTAGGTAGGTACCTACGCTATGTTATGATTAAAGTTCAAGACAGACAAACATAGATAAAGATGAAGGAGGTTTTCTATCCTATTAAGGCCCTGCTACCTATTGTTTGACGGCCTGCTGGTCTAGTGGTCAGAGCCCCTGACTACGAAACCGGAGGTTGCGGGTTCGAATCCCGCTAGGGGCAGATGTCAGTGTGATGAACACTGGCATCTGTACCTGAGTCTTGGATGTCTTATAAATATGTATGTTTATCCGTTGTCTAGTACCCATAGTACAAGTTTTGCTTAGTTTGGGACTAGATCAATTGGTGTGAATTGTCCAAAGATATTATTATTATTATTGTTAATCATAATAGTATTTTGAAAAGTAATAAAGAAAGCTTAATAAATAACTACTTAGGTAGGTGTGGAACATGTCACTCGAAGGGTCATAAGTTCTGTAGAGATTAAGCGATGCGATTAAGTAATCCTTACGAAACTTTCTAGATTATTTCTGTCAAAAAGTTACATTATTTCAATTTGCGACATTCAAAAAAAAAACAACAAAGAAAAAAGTACACTTATTAAAAATTGTTAGGCTATTGCATAATTACGATTCATAATTTGGGATTTATTATCATAGAAAATTTATATAACTAGTACCTACTATAAACTAACACTAACTAGGTATATGCACATATACCCGTATAATAAATTAACATCACATTAAACTCAAAAATAAACAGTGCATAAAATAAGCGAACCCATTAAACTAAATATCTTTATTAAATTATGAATGGAAAGTGAATCGCAGTTAGTTTTTAATCTGTCTGAATGATCTATAAATCACGGTGCGAGTAAACAGCGCGCGCGCCGCGGCGGGGGCTGTGCCCAATGCTGTTGGGACCCCGGGATGTAGTGTTGATACAACTCGCTTTTATGACGCCCTGGTGACATCTCATATGAAACTTAGTTACCGAATAAAGATGTAAGTAATTAGGTTAAGTAGTTTTCAACAATAGATGGGTACAGTAAATTACCTAGTTGTTTAATGTTATGACCAATTATTGTGTCGTGAACTTTGTAAAAATGGAGTGCAAGAATTAAATTTTACAAATAAACACAGCGTTTCTATAGCATTTCTAAGAATTATTTTAGTGAAAATTTAATTTCCACCAATAAAATTTTGTACTTACCTTTAATTTTAAACGTTTGTGAATTAAATATAAACCTAATAAAAATTAAGCATGTGTATGCAACCTGTATACTTAAATCACTTTAGCGTTAGACTACATATTGTCAGCTCAGTCGTGCTACGATTATGGTAACTGTAAAGAATCCGAAACGTCAGCAAATAAAATAAAAATACGCGAGTTAAATCCGTTAATAGTTGTTTCATTCGAATGTGTAATAACCGCGAAGGCATCAGAAATTATTATGTGTAATCAATTTTATTTTATTTGCTGACGTTTCGGATTCTTTACAGTATCCATAATCGAAGCACGACTGACTAGTCTAACAAAACGTTAGCAAATAAAATAAAATACGCGAGTTAAATCCATTCATAGTTGTCTCATTCCAATTTGAAATTATTTTGTTGATGATACATTGTAGCGTTACTATAGGTAATGCATTTTATTAATGTAGAAAATTATGATATTATATTTCGAAACTGCAGTACTTAGTATAAGAATAGTAAGCAATAAAAGTAGATAATTATTTTAAAGCACTTTTTAAATTCGCCTCCGACATAGAATAGTCATTAGTTGATCGGATAATTTCCAGTAGAGTAGGCCGGGGTAATGGAGCGCTATGAGATGCGTTTAGTGCACACTGTGTGTGCTCCGACCCCGGCCTCCCCGGCCTCCCCTGCTGCACTCGATGCATTTAATTATGCACGGCGATGATTTCAAAATATTAAACTAACTAGGTACTCAATGCTGGATATTCCGTTTGATTTGACACAAAATAGTTGATTTGTGAAAATATAATGCAAATTTGTAAGTGGGTACCTAGTCACTTATATAAATTACAGATCATTTTTCTAGGGATTCCTAAGTTTTTTCAAAATATTGTACAGTATTAGAATGTTAATTTGGAATAATGTAGGTACCTTTCAAATGATGAAATCTGGAACCAAGTAGTTTTTGAGTTCATTCGTTACCCGCATCCACAACTTGCCCCTGTAAAATATTAATCCCTACTAATATTATAAATGCGAAAGTAACTCTGTCTATCCGTCTGTTACGCTTTCACGCTAAAACTACTGGACCATTTTAAATGAAATTTGGTACAAAGAAAGTCTGGAGCCTGAGAAAGGACATAGGCTACTTTTTAACCGACTGCAAAAAAGGAGGAGTTCCACGCGAAAAAAGTCGCGGGCAGAAGCTAGTGTAAAATAAATATAGGTGCGTGTTTTCCCCTCAATTAACTCATCTCTTACTCGTAAGTTGGTACTCTACATTGTGTTACATGTCATTGTGTGTGTCGGCGTGTCTTACTTAGTAACATGAACGTTATCCCGCAGGCTGTTTAGCTAGCTAGTGCCTAGGTATCGGCACCTAATAAAGTATCGCCTGAACTCCGGCGAGGCGGCGAGGCGGTGAGACCGTGCACTCGTACAAACGGCTGTAACGAACAATACTCGCGCACTAGGTACATACAAGTTCATACAACACAATACAATACATACCGCGCAGGTGCTGCGCTATTGGAAAACTTGCGAGCGACGAGAGATGTGCCGAGGTGGCTCATAATTATATCGAATTTTTAGCGATGTCAATCACAATTATGTTTTAATATAGGTAAATTGTGTAAACGAAGTGTATTCCTTAGACTATATTTTTTTTTCTGTTTTCCTAGAGTTATTTTGCTAGATACAACCTTAAAACGAATTCCCCTGAAATAAACCACATCTTGGAGTTGATATTTAATAATGGTGTTTGTGCCTATATAAAAATATAGTTTTTTTTCTAAATACATAAAATAAAGTAGGTAATATGGCGTTTAACTCATATGTCAGACAGATGGCTGGCATATGAATGAAACGCCACTGAGATCATCTAATATTGAAATTAAATAGACAGGTGGGTATGTGTAAACGAAACAAAATTCCATAATAGAATTTGAAATACTTAGGTAGATAAAAAAACATCGACAATCACTTTTTCCCCGCCGCGCCTGCAGTGCAACACCTAAACATTAATTGTGTCGAGTGATGTCGCGATATCGACTCGAATTAAAACCGATAAATTGTCGCCGCGATTAAAAAACTTGGCCCAACCGATATTATGGGCCGAGTACCTACTGCTAAACCGGGATTGTTTATTTTTAAACTTTATACGTGAAATTACTTTCAGTTTGATTTCGAAAATGTGTTGAATTTTCCGTTTAAATCTTTAGTTTTTTTAATAATGTTTAAGAAAATTGACGCCGCCTTTTAATTTGGTGAAACAAATCTCATATTTTGCAGGTTTCAGAAATTCAAATTGCAATTGAAAGTAACTTATGTTATTACATAGTTCTCTTACTTTTCAGTTAAAATAGGTACTTGATCAACAAAATATATCTAAGTCAAACTACTTATTATAAAATTTGCCTTCATCTTCACTTGTAAAACAGTAGGTAATTGTAGTTTGTGTAGTTTGCGGTGTGATGATCCCATCCATTGCACAGACATTTTTTAGAGATTAAGGTACTTACATATTGTTTAAATACGTATAAAAATGGGGCTAATTTCGATAACTAATAATATATTGGTATTTTATAATGTAGGTACCGATTACTCTTTAGTTAAGTTCTGAGAAGTAGGTGTAGTAGGTGTAAACAATATTGTAAGTTCGGAACTGTAATTAGGTGTTCATAATTATGGCCGTCACTAATAACAGCTCGGTGGCAGTCCATTAGGATAATTACGGTTAATTGCAGATTCAAAGATCACAACAATGTAGTGTAAATTACAGAAGGGTCCGGCAATTAGCGGACGGCGGGCAGCGGGCAGCGGGCAGCGGGCAGCGGGCAGTTTGTCCGTTTGTTCACAAACTCCACTGAACTGTTGCGCAAACTACCTTCATTATCATTAGCGGGAAAAGTTGTGACTTAAGATTCTCATAAAATATAAGTACCCACTGAGCTATAAACCTTAGTGGTAGATGCAATAAGTGGAATAATAATGAGTTCACGTTTCGCCCTGAAAAGTTACCTTTTCTAAACGATTGCATTACCGTAGAAGAATCATACCTTCTTCATCATTAAGTATACCTATTTTACTTTTGACCTATCTGCGTTCTTAAATAGCCTCGGTTTAAATAAAAATAAAATTGGGCAGAGGCTCCTAGTATTCGGATCACTGTTTAATAAAAGTAGAAAAAAAACAGTTCAACAACTCTCACATTATATTATTTGAATAGGTAATGTGAGTTCCAACTATATTCTATAAGAAAAACAATCTAGCTGTCATGTAAACAGAAATCAACTCGCGTACGTAAAACTATTTTCTAACGTAAATTTATGTGCGAGCCATTAGCAGAGGTCCTTTACAACAGCCAGGAAGTAAATCTGTGCGACGGCGACGTCCGCAGACCACAGATAAATCAGTCGGCTTGTTAACCGCCACTTAGAGTCGGTCCGCCGATGCGCGCGGGAGGTGCTAATCGAATTCTGTGATTTGCTCTTCTCCTATTTTTGCTTCGGTTTTGTTTGTACAAGTGATTAGACCATTCGTAAAGGTTTGTTTGTTCCAACTAATTCTTAGATGGGCTGCCTGTATTCGGGCGACCTGGGTCTGAGCTTACTGAGCCTTAGTTTGTACCGAATGACACTGTTCCTCATAACTCTCAACGCAATAGTTAATCCGTCATTAAGCAGAAAAGTAGATTGTGAATCTCTCACTATATTTAAAACCAAATTGAAACAACACATATATAGTATTGTATAAAAAACCCTAGCGATCACGCTAAAATGTTTTAATTAAGGAATTTCAATGTGTAAGCTCATTTTTATGTGAACTGTATTGTTCATATGAGTAAAAATAAAGCTTCTCTAAACCTAATTCTTAAAATGTCTGTTCCGTCAAATTTTTTAAGGCAAAAAGGATTAAAGTAAGTAACTACCTGTTTTGTATTAGTACTTAGTATTATAGGTATAGATAAAAATGACTATCAGTTATTTGTATCTTAAACATTATGACATAGAACAAAAACGCTGAATGACCTAAACGTGTTAAAATTTATAACTATCGTGGATAAGATTTTCATGTAATGCTGAAAAGCGTCCATTAGTTTTACTTAAATTCAAGGGTTGGCAGAACCTCCTCCCAAATCGAACCAGTTAAAAAACATCTCCCACTCCATTTACGAGTAACGAGTGTGGAGCCAATACGTTAATCTTCGGTTGTTTTAGTCGTGCGTGCACTCTGCAGGCCGGGCGGCGGCGGCGCGGGCGGTGGCAGAGCGGGCGGTGGCGGCGCGGGCGGCGGCGGAGCGGGCGGCGGCGGAGCGGGCGGTAATGAGTGCGCGACGTAAGTGGCCAAGACAACCAACGTAAGTGGTTAAAAGCAGATTGTATAGACTTAAGTCGTAAGAAGAAGTGACTAAAATATTATACAAATATTAATTGGATTTAAAGGTATACCTACCAGATTTTCTTAGAGTGATTCATTATTATAAGTAGGGATCTATATGTTTAGTATTTAGTATAAAACTATTTTATTTTTTTTTTCTTATTGTCTATGGTGCGTATGTAGGAGCGCATCTTAATTGTAGCACTACGACGTGACGTCACTTACATTTTAAAAATGGAAGCGTCTTCCGGTATGTCGTTCGATTAGAAGCACACGCGTAGTAACAGCTCCGTAGTTTTGGAAATTAATATTTGCGAGCAAGCGTCTTACGGCCTGTTAATAAATCACTGTTGGTGTCCGTATACCCTGGACAAGCTGGAAATACTCAGGAGACAGACCAGGGGCCCCAAAAGGTCATATAAGCTCAACGGTGGAATCCAGGTAACGAGGCGCATGCAAGTCTTTTTTTTACCTATAATATACAGTCCATTTAAAATATCGTACATAATTTTGGTCCTTACGATCCGAAAGTTTGTTTAAAATTGATTTTATTAAAAATCAAGTGCTTCATTTTCCAAATTTTACGTCACGTTTTCGTTTGTGTTACGATTAATATTGCGTACGACCGCGGCGTCCATATTGAATTTATTCGTTGTTCTTATTTCGACTTTTCATGTGTAATTATTTAGTGTTGAATTGCGTTGTGTGTACATTTTGCAATTAAATAATAGAAAAGTTCGATAGTTGTCATCAAATTTATTACTTATTTATCGTGTGTGTTTATGAATAAATAAGTACGAATTTGATTCCGAACATAACATAATTCATAATTTTTAAATTTGGAATGTGCGGGGTAGATTCGCGTACTGCATGTCCGTGACGTGCGCGGTGCGGCGCGTTGTGCTTTGTTATTTCGCTAGTCGAACGGTTTGTGTTTACCATCGCATAAGTTATTAATGTTTAACGCAATATTCTCATATAAATTGTGAAGTTTAATAACGCGATTAATAATATTAAATTTATTTTGTGTAGTGCGTATACTGACCGCCTATTTCATTGTTTTGTGTCGTGAACAGATATCAATTACGATATTTTATTACTTATACGAGTTTCGCCTAAGCATATCGCCATATTGAATGTTTACTTATAAATTGAAAGTGTCGTATAATAGTGCCGTGTCACGTTATCTATTACCTATTGGATTGTTAACAAGTTTTACGTGAGTACAGTTTTTTATTTGATCTCGTTATCGTTTGCCGTTATAAAAATGGAATTAGAACAACTAGTTTATCATAGGAAATTCATTTGTAAACAGTTGGATAGACTTTTAGAGTATGAAAAGACGAATCACATCGAAGAGTTTGAAGCGGGTTATTGCGACCTAGATTTGATTCGTTCGCAGTTTGAAGAGACTCAAAAACAAATCGAGAAAAAGCTTATCTCTCAAAAGGCATTTAACGAGTCTGATCAGGAGGCAATACGTGATACATTTATGGATAAGTTGTATGACATTCGTGCTAGGTATACGAAGCTCGTGAATAAACGTAAATCTGTTTGCGAGTATTTAGATGCCGACCAGAAATCGGACTCCGTAAATAAGTCGGTAACCGAAAGTAAATCTGATAGTGAAAATAAGTGTGATAAGAATTTAGATGCACATACTACTTGCAATAAAACTAATGTACGATTACCCAAATTACCTTTAATATCATTTTCCGGTGATTATTCTGAATGGAATAGCTTTAACGATTTTTACTGCTCAACCATTAAGAATAATATGTGTTTATCGGACATTGAAAAATTTCAATATTTACGTTCGTGTCTACAAGGCGAAGCGTATAATCTTATTAAATGCCTACCATTGACTAGTGATAATTTTAGTGTCGCTTGGAAGTCTATAGCAGATAGGTACGCGGATAAGCGCCGTATAGCGAACAAGCATGTGGACGCACTGCTTAACTTAGTGCCGTTGCGTAGTGATAGTGATATTGAAGGCATGAAACGTATGTTAAATAGTTTGATTGAAAATGTAGGTGCGTTAAAAGCGTTAGGTTTTCCCACTGACCAATGGAGTTTTTTATTGCTACATATTGTTTTGAAAAAAATCGGTAGTGATTCGAGGCGTCGTTATGAATTATCGTTACCTAACGGCCAAGATTATCCGACTTATGCCGATTTCATGGAATTCTTAGGGTCGGAATTGCATGCGTGTGAGGCGTCTCAGTCAGGTACGCGGCGCGCGGCGGTCACAGTCGAGTACCACCGCGGCGCGGGTTCGAGTAAGAGCAGGGGCACGAATTCTTTCGCGGCTCATGTGAACTACAATCGAGTGTGTATTTCTTGTGGTAATGAGCATTCGCTGAATAAATGTTCGAAGTTCCTGAAATTATCTCCTTTCAAAAGAATGAATTTAGTGAAACGTGTTGGTTTATGTTTCAATTGTTTTAGTGACAAACATGCCTCACATGATTGTCACTCGGGTTCGTTGTGTGATAAGTGTGCTAGGCCGCACAACAAACTTCTTCATTTCTCGCGTGAAGGTTCTCACGGGCAGGAGGCGTCCGATTCAAGGGCAAGGTGTGACTCCAGTGTGGCTCGTGCGAATACCGAGGGGGACAAGTCCAGCGGCAGTGCGGACGCGGGGACGCAGCAGGGTGTGGTGAACCATGCGGCCATTGAGAGCTCGATGTGTGTGAGCTCGGTCGCACTGCTGTCGACCTGTGTGGTGCGTGTACGTCGTAGTGATGGCGGCACAGAATCCGCTCGCGTTTTGTTGGATCCCGGTTCTCAGTCGTCATTTATGACATCTAAATTTGTAAACCGTGTAGGCTTACGGCGTCGGAGAGTGTGTGTGCCGGTTAGTGGTCTCGGTATGTCTGAAGTAGGTAAAGCGAAAGGTGTCGTTTCGTGTGTGATTTTACCTTCTGACGGTGATGACGAATTTGATGTTTCTTGTTTAATATTAAACAATATAACTGGTTTTTTGCCTAGTACGATTTTACCACGTGGCAAGTGGTCACATTTAGATAATTTAAAGTTTGCTGATCCCAATTTTTATTGTCCTGCTGGGATTGATATTTTATTAGGTGCGGAAATGTATCCACGAATCTTACGAGATGGGCGTGTGTTAGGTCCTGAGGGTAAACCATCTGCCATCAATAGTGTGTTTGGGTGGCTAGTGATAGGTGGGACATCCGGTAGGAATCTTAAACCTCTCGAAAGTGTTTCTCTTACTTCTTTGTGTTCTGAAGATAGTCTCGATGATCTTTTAAGGAAGTTTTGGGAAGTGGAAGCGGAACCGACCAGCGATGTTCCTCTTAGTGTCGAGGAGAAACGTTGCGAAGATATCTTTGTGAATGGTCATTATCGTGACGCAGCGGGAAGATATGTAGTGCGGCTCCCTTTTAAATCGGATCGTCCGAATTTAGGTGACTCCCGAGAGATTGCCCTGTCGCGATTATACTCTCTTGAGCGAAGACTCGCGCGTGATGTTTCTTTGAAACAGGCTTATTCTGATTTTCTCAGAGAGTATTTAGAGTCGGGTCATATGGAACTTGTGGAGAATCCGTCAAAGAGTATTGTTCAGCCGTTCTACATTGCTCATCACTGCGTTATCAAGGAATCGAGTTCCACGACAAAGTTGCGTGTCGTGTTTGACGGTTCGATGAAATCTAGTAACGGAGTGTCGATCAATGATGAACTTTTGATAGGTCGAAAACTTCAACAGAGTATTGAAAAGATATTATTAGTTTTTAGACTGCATGAGGTGGTCTTTATTACTGACATAAAGCAGATGTTTCGTGGCATTTTAGTTGCCAAAGACGATTGCGACTACCAACGCATATTGTGGCGCGAGCTTCCTTCTGAGCCAGTGAAGGAGTTTAGGCTTCGCACCGTCACCTATGGTCTCTCCTCGGCTCCGTATCTCGCGATACGGACGCTGCAGCAGCTGGCTAGTGATGAAGGCGAGAGATATCCGCGCGCGGCCGCTGTACTCATCAACGATGTTTTTGTTGATGACGTCGTCAGCGGAGCCGCGGACCTCGAGTCTGCGTGCGAGCTTAAAAGGGAGCTGGTTCAATTATGCGCTGCGGGTGGTTTTTCAGTGCGTAAGTGGGCCAGTAACGTCCCTTCTCTTCTGGATGACGTACCAGACTGCGACAAAGAAACCTGTGTTTCGTTTTTAGCCGCCGAAGATGAAGGTGTCATTAAAGTGTTAGGCGTGCAATGGAGACCGCAAAGTGATCAGTTTGTTTACAATATTTCACCTGGTAGTCAGGAATGTACTAAGAGAGCAGTATTGTCGCAGATTGCTAAATGTTATGATCCGTTAGGATGGTTGTGTCCGGTTACATTGTTTGCAAAAAGTATAATGCAAAGATTGTGGGTTTTAGGTGTGACCTGGGATGAGCCACTGCCTCATGATATGCAAACTATTTGGTTGCGTTACGTCAATGAATTATCGTTAGTGTCGAAGTTTGCGCTGGATAGGTTTGTTCTAAAGGATTTTGTGAAGGCGGAACTTCATGGCTTCTCTGACAGTTCTGAAGTTGGTTTCGCAGGAGTAGTGTATCTGCGAGTATTACATAGTGATGGTTTGTGGAGTACACACCTATTGATTTCTAAATCACGAGTCGCTCCTCTCAAACGTGTCAGTTTACCACGTTTGGAGTTGTGCGGTGCCGTGATTATGTCCCGGTTATTAAAATATGTTTCGTGTGTATATGAGGGGAAATTAAAAATCGATAAGATCTACGCGTGGTCTGACTCCACTATTGCTTTGGCATGGATCAAAGGCCTGTCTTATGAGTACAAGACTTTTGTAGCTAATAGGGCTAGTGAGTGTCAGAGTAATGTTTCGCCTGAGAATTGGTATCACGTGCCTTCAAGTCATAACCCTGCTGATTGTGCGTCGCGAGGTGTGTTGCCCTCGCAGCTCGTGCAGCATGAGCTGTGGTGGCGCGGACCGCAATGGTTGTCGCAGGTTGATAGTGACTGGCCGTTATCTGTGTCCCAGTCTCAGATGTGTGACGTCGATATGGACGTGATTATTAGCGAGAAAAGACCGGTTCGATCGTTCACTTCCTTCCCGAGTTTTACCGATTTAATAACCAGATATTCGGATTTAACTAAACTTTTAAAGGTGACTGCTTGGTGTCTTCGTTTTAAAAATAATTGTTTGAAAATTGACAATAACACATCAAGTTTTATTTCTATCCGTGAACTAGACAACGCGCTTTTACATTTGATTAAAATCGTGCAAATAAATGAGTTCTCTGACGTGGTCGAGTGCTTAAAAAAGAATAAGCCATGTAACGTAGCTATTCAACGTTTGAACCCATTTATTGACGACGAAGGCATGTTGCGTGTGGGCGGGCGGTTGTCTAAGTCATCGTTAGGTTATGATGCTAAACATCAGTTGATATTGCCAAAACGAAGCCCTCTGACTGTGTTAATTGTCGATTACTTTCATAAAATTCATTTACATGTAGGGCCTCAAACTCTGCAGTATCTGTTGCAACAGAAATACTGGATTTTATCGGCACGAAGTGCGATTAAAAATCGAGTATTTCAGTGCGTCGTTTGCTTCAGAAACAAACCAAGAAATGTGGAACCCATGATGGGCGACCTGCCGTCATTCCGTGTGAATCAATGTCGTGCTTTTTTGAAGGTCGGTGTAGATTATTGTGGTCATTTCTTTATTAAGCTAGGTAAACAACGAAGTTCAAAATTAACAAAGTTTTGGATTTGTCTTTTCGTGTGTGGTCAAACTCGGGCTGTGCATTTAGAAATGGTAAATTCTTTGACAGCTGAGGCCTTTATCGGAGCTTTGAAGAGGTTTTGTAGCCGTCGCGGTGTGTGTACGGATCTATATAGCGACTGTGGAGGAAATTTCGTTAAGGCGAACAAAATGCTCTCAGAGTTCCATGAATTGTGCGGGTCGGATGAATTTTGCAAAGAGGTTAATAGAGAGTGCGTTAATCAAAAGATTAAAATTCATTTCAATGCTCCCCTCTCTCCCCATCAGGGCGGTTACTGGGAGAGGCAAATTAGAAGTTTTAAGGAACATATGAAACGCGTAGTGGGACAACAGACGTTGTCTTATGAAGAATTTCACACTCTATCGTGTCAAATAGAGGCTATCATGAATTCGAGGCCGCTTTGCCCTCTTAGTAGCGACCCTTGTGATCCGCAAGCTCTGACGCCCGGGCATTTTATTATAGGGCAACCAATTGTAGCTATTCCGGAGCCTGACCTTACGGATACGAACGTTAATAGGTTGACTAGGTGGCAACTGTTAACTAACATGGTCCAGCACTATTGGAAACGCTGGAGCAAAGAATATTTGCACACTTTGCAGCAGCGTCCCAAATGGCAAGTGTCGAAAGATAACGTGACGGTCGGTTCGGTAGTGGTTCTTATTGAAGACAATGTGCCGGTGATGCAGTGGCGACTCGGTGTTATAGTAGAAACGCACCCCGGCGCCGACGGTGTAGTGCGCGTGGTCACTGTACGCACCGCTCGCGGAACCTTTAAGCGCGCGGTTGTTAAGGTGTGTCCCTTACCGGACTCATCTTCGTGTTAATGTTAGGCTTAGATGTTAGATGTTCAGTTACCGTCTGTATTGTTAGAGCTGGTGACTCTAAGGCGGGCGGTATGTTTAGTATTTAGTATAAAACTATTTTATTTTTTTTTTCTTATTGTCTATGGTGCGTATGTAGGAGCGCATCTTAATTGTAGCACTACGACGTGACGTCACTTACATTTTAAAAATGGAAGCGTCTTCCGGTATGTCGTTCGATTAGAAGCACACGCGTAGTAACAGCTCCGTAGTTTTGGAAATTAATATTTGCGAGCAAGCGTCTTACGGCCTGTTAATAAATCACTGTTGGTGTCCGTATACCCTGGACAAGCTGGAAATACTCAGGAGACAGACCAGGGGCCCCAAAAGGTCATATAAGCTCAACGGTGGAATCCAGGTAACGAGGCGCATGCAAGTCTTTTTTTTACCTATAATATACAGTCCATTTAAAATATCGTACACTATAGGACCTACGTATAAGTATAAAAAATTAGGTAGGTACTACAGTCTTTCGTACTACAACATAGAAGGTGTGACTCGGTCAACCAGATGACAGTGATTTAATCTGAGTTTCAAAATATATTTTACATTTACAATTTTAACGTCTTTAATAAAATTGTCTTATTCAATATTCACAAGTAATTAATTTATTAAACAAAATGTGTTTTCTTGTTTGATTTGCAAAATAGTAAGATTGTTTAAGAACAGTACCTACTGAAAAAATATACCTATTTAAATGGCCCTTTCTATACGTTTATAGGCTACACTGCTGAACCGCCAATCGTGTGGTAATTTGTATTTAGTACCCGCGTCCCGGCGCCGCTCGCCGCCGCCGCCGCCGCCGTCGCCGCCGACAGCCACCTCGGAGACAACTACTTATTGCCTTCAACCTCGGTGATTGCTACTTGGTAGGTACTACATAATAATATATAGAACTGATCCCAGTCAGCAGGCTCGACGCCAGTTGCAGGCGGAGATTCATAAATATTTTTTCCATCAAATCAAGGAAAGGATTACAAAAACAAAGGCTCATGAAAATTAAATGGAAGGGCTTCCGCGCTAAAAATAATTCATAATTTAGTTGCAATTAGTTAACGAGCAATATCTCAAAGACGAATCGTAATCGAATTAACAACCCTTTCTGACGGAACCAGAGCGACTTGCAAAAAACTGGATTAATGCCGTGCCCATTTAGCAGATTGCAAAAAATCTTCATTAGTGACTTCGAAATGTTATTTTTGGGTTCCGTGTGTTTGTCGAAAATTTAACATAACATAACATAGGTAGCACAAGAATTTATTTTTAATCGACCTCAATTAGGTATTTTGACCTCTTTAAATCTTACCTACGCATAATATTATAAAAGACATTCATAATTCATCAATTTTTTAAACGGTTTTTAAATAAATCATTTCTTTCATGTACGCACTTACTCAGATACAAAAATCGTTAGGTACCTTTTATTTAATTTAGTGTGTTTTAAAACATTGTCTGTATTCATAACATCTTTGGACTCATTGTAGCAGGATGTCATATTTTAGTTTCATAATTATTTTTTCTCGTAGGTACCTACGTACTTACCTATGGTCATACATTTTTGGTTAATATATTTCCATAAGCAAATGTATAATGGAACCCTTCATTGTGTAGATAACTTTTTAATGATTATGTCAAAGTGTAACATAGAGTTCGTTCTCCGGCGGCTGGCGCGATGGCGGGGCGCTGCGCTGGGCGCTGGGCGCTGGGCGCTGGACGCCGCTGCGGCTATAACTCACAGCGGAAAAACACCTCATCTACAAATGGCACGGAATAAGTTCCAATTCTTCGATTCCAATTTCAAACCGAATTCGTTCCGATATTTATTGGAGATTCGGATTAATCTTTAATTCGAACTGCTTTCGTTTAAAAAACGCGCTTATGACTACATTTACGCACATAGTTTTGAATCTTATTCGCATGCCGTAAAGTCCGTTTTCGATCGGTGTATCACGAGATGGAAGTAGTAAAAGTGGGAAATATTTATGAGCTTTCGTTGGAAATTCTTTCTGAATGTTTGCATTTATGAAAATATGCTCCAATGAATTGGGGCGCCCGAGCCCGCTTACTATTATAGGCTGATTTAGTTTGTAATTTGGCTGAATCATAATTCATACTTACAATGTATAAAAGTTCCTTCATATTGACATAATCCAATCAAGAGTCGGTCATTATAAAATAATTGATCTTTAATTTACACGTATACCTACCTACTTCATAAGATGAATTAGTATTTCTTAAAAATTGTACCGACATCTACTTATAGGTAGTCAGTCATATTGTCAACGGCAGTTAAGGCTTCACTACCGTGATAAAAAAAACTATTAAATATCCATACTATTTCCATGACAAATTTTAATAAAAAAAAGCTGTTTAAGCGAGAAGAGTCAGTCTTGCAATTATAATATTAGTAAGGGACTAAGGGTCTTCATGTAGGAAAATAGAGCAGCCTGTATAGTGCACAGAGGTTTCCAATCGTTGTAATTTATCCGGGATCAAGCGGACTAATAATGTCCCCCGGATTATACCAGGACCGCGCCGCGCCGCCTCATATTAAACCGCGGCGGGATCGAAATAATACTTTTACACTAGTTTTAGTTTAAGCAGACAATTAACTAATTTTTGCTGATACTGTAAATACTGTAAGTTAAATCTGTATTGACGATCTCAATATGAGTGAATATAATTTGACATAATAATGTATTTTTTAATGTTATAATGTAATTTGTTCATATTATTTATTCTTTATTTTTGTTCTGACGATCTCAATGTGAGCATACATCAAAGTGATCTTCGCACATAAAGACATTTGAGTGTGGTTGAATGGCATTTGGATCTCTTCGAGCTAGTTGTAGAAACATTTTTCGCCTTTTGCGATTGGTTGGTACAGAAATAAACACTTTCTCTGGACTTTTTATCGAAGTATTTGTACATTGTGGCACTACACACCACTTATAGACCATTGTATTCAATAAATTTGAAGAAAGTCGATGAAATGTACTGATTCACAAATGTTATTAACTCTGTTTACTTGTATGTGACGTCACGCCTGTCACGAGACCGGCGCCATTACAGAAACAGCGTTTTTGCCGGGGTTCTCGCAATTTAAACTTAAATATTGATTTTTACTCACTTTTTACAGATGATTTCCCGGAAATATTAATGAAATAAGCTTATTATGCTATAAAGAATAATTTAAAACGATTATTAAAAAATAGTCAAAAACCCTATTGTACTGTATGAATTTTGAGAAATAAATAAATCTAATCTAATCTAATCATTTTTAATGCTTTCGCCGTTATTATACTTAAATAAAAAAACAACTGTCACGTTTTAAGAAATTTTCAGTTTCCATGGTCGTAGCACTGAGTTGAAGAAAGCTTAACGCTTAAATATTAATATTTTTACATAATATTACGCCTTCAACAATCAAAAACGTATTTTATATGAATGATATCCGATGCTATCGCGATTATTACACATGTGATGATTACCTAAATAAATAAGTAAATTACCTAATTATAGTAATTTACGAGAATAAAAATAGACGGAAAAGCTCAGTCGACTACGAATATGGGAATGGTATAGTTTTCGAAACATCAGCATATAAAATTAAAACTAGGTACGCTAGTTGTTTCATTCCAATATATTTCATATTTTTAGTAAAGAATAGTAAAGAATTTTTGAGTGCATGAATTTACTGGTTTATCATTTGTAGTCCTCTTAACAGTTTTGCAGAGATACACTTGTTTACATAAACTGTAATGTCCCCTGCATAAAATACGATATTGGATTTCAGTTGCAAGATTTTATACTTCTTTTAAAAATATACAAATGAAATCGCATCCCCGTCCAATAAATCTTAAGCCGTCGTTCGTTTTAATACACCGGAAAATCATTCACACCCGCGATATTAAATAAAAGCCATTACTTTCCTAATGGCACCTACATTCATATCAATGACGTTTCACAATTCCCGCACAGCCCGATATCAACCTTGTGGCATCACGCTAGAGTCTGTATTGCCTTGTTTGCGTATTAAGAAGGTAGTATTCTTAAAGAGGTTCGATTCGTATTTCTTTTAATAAGTCCGGAAGATTTACGCCCCGCCAGCCGCACCCGGCGACCCTAATTAGAGGAAAAATTCACAGCGAGTGTACTCGCTGCAGCGACAACTTACGTGCCAAATTGATTTGAACGCTAATTTATTACTCGCAAATGGCGATAAAAAAATTGCAACACAGTTTGGGGAGGCATATACTTAGCTACAATGAGACTTTCCGGCATAACGTCTTAAGTGTTATGAAAAAGCTGTAACTTTATGCTAAATTAAAAAAAATTAACGCTGTCTTATTCTTGGTCGAAATGGAAAATTGTCCTGAAAAAATATAGTTCTCTCTTTATTTAAGTAAGCATTGAGCTTGCAGTATATTGACTTATAAACTTGTAATCATAGCCGCACTGCTCGGTCCCCTCGTCGTGCCTGCTGTTCCTTCAATGAAAGCCGTCACTTACCGATCTATGCAAAGCATATTGTCGATTCAAAACTTTTCCATACTGAAATGTACTCAAATCAGAGCCCACAGGTAAGCGGAACCCTCCGACGCTCATTTGAAATAAAAACATTGCTCCCAAATCGTTTCTATTTGCCGTCATCTGTATCTAAACCACGCTCTTAGTTGCCGTCCTTATAACTTAAATCCATCCCTATCGAGACGTGTTAGGGTCGTTTGTTCTGTTTCGTGGTTGTATGTTCATATTGGTAATATGTTAGGTATGATATTGCAAGCCGCGTGTGTGGCGACATTAAGGCAAATAAAATTTAAATATGGCAACACTCGGCATAAAGGAACCATCGTATAAAAAGGTATAAAATCGAATTGATGGTAGTGCCATGCCTTACTTACTGATCAATTCACTTTTGGCATTATTGTTTAATTTAATCTTAGTAGATACCTAGATTATATAATTAATAGGTACCTACTTAATTACTGTTCTCACAATTAGGTATTTATATTCCTCGTAATAAAATAATATATTATTAACACCATTTTACAAAGTTCAAACCTTTTTAGACTATAAGACCACGTGCCCGGAGGTGCTACGCCGTAGCACGAGCACATGTAGCACTACGGTTACTGCTACGAAATACTAGTAAACACCGCGCGTGATGATTTAATTCTCCCGTGATTAATTAAATAAATAATAGTGTTTTAATAATGGCAACACAATTAAGAAAAGTCTAAGAATATACCTAACAATGTTGCTATGTAAAAAAAGCGAAGTTAATGTACCTATTTGTTTAAATCTCTGGCACTATATAAAATCAAATGAATTTACAGAAGTAATGCAATGTATAAACATAAATTGAACAGGTAAGAATTAATTAGTAGAGAAACAGGCGGGAAGAAGGAACGAGTTTGTTCTACCTTGTACAGACGAAGTAGTAAGCAATGAGACCACAGAGGTATATACCTCACATAAAACACAATAGATTGAACGAACCTTCGTGCAATAACTGATACAGATTATACCTTTCGGGTAAATATTTTTGTTACAACTAACATTCGGCTCCGCTCGTATTATTCAAATGCGGCCCAATAAGAGAGCATTTACGGCCGTACATAAAACTACCATGAGCAGAACGAATAAATATCGGCTGTAACTTATAACCTCGCTTCGGGACCTAATGCCGCTGGATGAGATTTGCACACGATTATTATTCGCCAATTGTACTTGTAACGGTGATTAGTGCAGGGTGACCTGCGAGCGAGACCGCGGGCCGAGCATAACACTGATTGAAGTAGTAAGTTTTATGTAATAGGTATACTATTCTAATAATTACTAATAAACTACGAAGACAAACAAACAGAAAGTTTCTTGATCTGTCTTTTGATCAATTACCACTAGTAAAATTTTCATTATTTGAAACAAATAACTACTTGACTGACTAGATATGTACTTAGAAATCGGCCGAGTGCGAGTCGGACTCGCTAGTCCCCTACCATTACGTATCTAATGTTTTTATATACCTACCTAGTACTATTTGTTTTTGTATACACAGGTTTTGTTTTAGTTGTTATGTTTAATTAGTGTTGTATTGTTATCTATTATTTATATTTTGTATCGCATTTGTATGTTTATTGTTTATTACTTTTACTTAGTCTATCGCATTAGGTCTGCGACCTGTAATGATAGGTTTAAGTTGTTTCTAAATAAATAAATAAATCTATAAAAACGACAAATCAGATGACAGATGGATGGAGAAAGAAGTGTCAATAATGTCCCGTTTTACTCTTAAGGCATGGTACCCTAAAATGTCATTGTTTGTTACCTAAGCTAATTAATTAATTATATGTTATAGATGTAGCTGCGATGAAGCGCGTTGTCTCTTCTAGCGGTGCGCTGCAGCCCGCGCCGCTGCGCCGTGGTCGTAACCGCGCGGTTAATCCGCACCTGACTCCTGCCCTCGCCGCAACTACAGTATTACGGTACTCTTTATTACTGTTACATATATTACATAAGTGTATTTACAAATAATAGGTAATATAGGCATTCACTGTACTGGCTACTAACTGAACGTAAAATCTGTTGTTGAATCAGACTAATTATGCAACACATACACTGTACCTATATACGTATTGTTTTTTAATATGGACTTTATTTCGTTAACTAAACAAAACCTTAGCTATGATGTAAATAGGACTGGTCCTGCGCTGCCTATATCCAGTGAACTCCGACAACCTTCATAATTATGTTCCTCGGACCTTTGTAGCTATCTACAGTCAAGGCTTAAATCAGTACGAGTATGTACCTAAATAACTACAGGAACCTGAATGCCACAGTACCTAATAAGGTGTATGTACACTACACGCTAATACAGGGCCTTATGTAAGTATATTATTATGTTATTGTTAGTACAAAAACAATTGAATTAGAACTAGAGTGGTCCTTGCAATAGTAAGCGAGCATTAGTTTTATAGCGGGGGCGAGGTGCGGGGGCGGGGCCGCGGCTCGCGACTCGCAGGTGCGCCGAGTGTAAACTTTTATACCCGAGTACAACCGATTATGACATAAAACCCGGAATCTATGAATTCTAATACGGAGGCTGTTGTTGGCCCTGGAACCTTTTACATGCTTATTTTTGACCTCATGTTTAATGTATTTTTATACAACTTCTATAAGTATTAACTCATTTTATTTGTTGTACTTGATCTTATCAAATATTTGCAATTTTTGCAAATTCTACATGAGGCACTTTCAAGACATTTAAATTGAAGTAAATTGTAAGCTATATTCTTACTTATACTTAGGTACTTACATGAAAACAAATTTGTAACTTTTAAAATTCTCTACACATTTACTGTTATAAAACTGAATCTTAATACGGTATCATTAATTTCATAGTGAACTCGTTCGATCCCCGCCATTATAAAATACACATGATACCTACCCATAGACAGTCATGTGGAAAGTAATAAATAAGGTAAATGCTTGTTAGCTACAAGTTACCTGTAACTGCCTGTAAGTGAGCGGTGAACTTGTTACTTGTAAGCTGTCAGTTTTTGCGCGAAACATAAGCTTGTATCGATACTACTTAGTTTATATAGTTGACGTACTTACAAAAGATGTCGTTGAATAATTCGGTACGGTCGGGTAGAAAAGAAATAGAGCAGTTTATTATTAAGTATTTTTGTTGTTAGGTATAGATACCTATGCTACATGTAAAAAGGGAAACACAAATCGTTTAGGTTATAAAATTATATTAAGTAGGTATACATAATATATATTCACTTTGTATAACAATATATACCAATAACATTGGTTAGCAAGGTAATATTTTACAAATATTTTTCTTAAAAAAAAAACATAAAATAGGCTTTTTGACAATGCGAAAAATAAAGTGTAAATTACTGTTAACAGTATAAATTAAGAGTTAAAAAATGATTATTCATTAACGTAAGTTGAAAATAATGATTGATTTATTTAAAAATCCTTAAATAAAAATTACATTTTTTAAACGTTTGTCACGTGATACAAAACGCTCCTGATTGGCCGAGTTTTTCGTGACGTCACATGCCCGTAAACTTTGTTTACCTAGTTGTGTTGCGCCTAGTTGTCAAACAGGCATGTGACGTCACCGACCTCATTGCGGCGCCATATTGTCAAAGTAGCGTTTTGGCACACTATTTAAATATTGAATTTTTAATTCGATGTTTTTCAGCTAATACATACCAGATTTAAAAAAAACAACTTTTGCTGGGTTCCTTAGACTCTACTACATAATATAAAATGGATTTTAAAAACATGTCAAATACCCTTTAGGTAAATATATTTTGGTGACAGTAGAAAATGCAAGATGATGAACCTTTAACATATTTGGTCATTATTAAGTATTTTAGTGTATCCCAAGCTCCTACTCGAGCAAATTAACTTACAAATCAACTGTTTTTACGTATCTACGTATATATTTTAACTTTCGACTAGTGTCGTCGAAGGTACTACCATACACATCTTGCGTCGCGGTGTGTCATTGATGTAAAATTAATAGCCTCTGGCCGCCCCCGCCCCGGCCGCGTCACTCCTTCGCAACCTACACGCTACTACACGCTAATACAGGGACTTACACAAATTACACTTGCCGATACTATATTATGTGGTCTTTATACTTCACATGTTGCGATACTTATTACTTACACTTCAACTGAGTTGTAAGTTCCTTTTGTATTACGGAGTTAGACAGTAATGATTAATTTACGCACAATAGTGAGTGAAAACTATCTGTAGGTACCTACTATTTAATTAATACTTATGATTTTCATTTCGCTGTTTTTGCAATTACATTTTCGAAGTTTCGTGCAATAAATCGTAAGTTGGTATCTAGTGTCAGTTGTCACGCAAGTCTTGTATCTAAACATAATTTATTTAAGTAAGTAGATAGGCATATATAAATTAGTGATAAAAAAACGGGGTGTGGCTGTGTTATGGACCATTGGTGTACGTGAACACGTCTCGTAAAGGGTAATAGTTTTTAAATAAAATATTATTATTTATACAGTCCTTACTTAGCGTAATAAATTCTTTGATTCTTTAGCTATCCAGTGGTGTAATGTGTATTTGGATGGAGATGATAGATATGTAGCTACAACACTAAATTGTATCCCCCGATTTTGTTATCATTCGTTTTTTTGGATTGCCACGTAATTTTAAAGACGTATCCACGTCAAAAATACGTTAATTAGAATGTAACATAGGAGTACCTAATCATCCAAGCAGAACACGAGTTCTATAAAAGCTATACTAGGGTAGTATAAAGATAATAATTTCTGATGCCTTCGCGGTTAGTATAAAGATGTTCGCTGTTATACCTACCTTCGTCATTTGTATTACATGACCTCTATTTTAATGAAAGTGTATTATTGGATCGCGTAATAGGCTTTTTACCTGCCTAAAGTATAACGTATGTAAGGAATGAGCCAACGACTTGAGTTTTTTCTTTTTAGGAGCTGCTTCCGAACACGCATTGATGAATTGATTCATTTCGTAGATGGCTTAAGAGTCTCCTTTCAGGAGTCTCGCCACCGTCCGGTTTTGCAGTGAAGGCCCATTAGCTGGCCAACTGCGCTTCAGTATTCAGTACGAAAAAAAAAAAAATCTCGGAGATCAACCAGAGAGGAGTTACTCAATTTCCTTTTAGACCTCAGAATAGAATCCTAACACATCACGATACGAACACAACTGTAGATTAGTCACCCGGTATTCATATTAAACAGGCGGAGTTCATTATCATCAAAAGAGGTTTTCTCTTTTTTTTACATAAGATAAGATTTATAAAGCCGCATACGATATTTGAGAGGGCTCTAAACAAATAAAAACAAACATACACCCAAATTGGCATTAAATCTTGTCTAAGTTTAAAACATCCCACACGCGCTCTCTAATCCGTTCATCCACACAATTTAAAGAGCACAATATTTAAAAACAAATATGATTGTGTGTGGCTTATTAAGTCGACGGCGCGTGACTAGCGCGTGACTTGCACGTGACTTGCACGTGACTTGCTAGCCTCTAAAGCTCCATGTTCGCGCCTCTGGACACACTTCCAAGTCGCAGTTGAACAATATCACTTTTAAACCTTTAGCAAAACAAATACCTACTTAGGTACTTACTTACTTATTTCGTATTTTTAACCGACTTCAAAAAAGGAGGAGGTTATCAATGCGTCGGGATGTCTTTTAAAGAAAATTTTTGACCTGGAAAATATGATGTTTAAAGAATGATTGAACAGATCTTAAGTATAATATGTAATAATAATAGTAAGAGGTAGTTCGTCACGTAGTACTCACCCATCTGACATCTCTAGTCAGATACATTATTTTTTTTATAATGTTAGTTTACAAGTGCGTCACTTGTAACTAGAGCAAACACTACCTATATATTATGATAATATACATAACTCAAAAATATGTTTTTAAATATGTTTTGGTTTTACATGGGTATCTACTCGTCAATCCATTAATAATTTAAGCAATTGTAATACGTAACCTACTCAGCGCTATCACTCCCCCTCGCTCGCACGTGACTCGCACGTGACTCGCGCGTGACTTACATGTGACTTATTACCAAAACACTAGTACTTATTAACTGTTGTAGGTACAAGTTGTGGACAACATCGTTATTGAATATTGATAACTTGTTATAGGTCGTGTTATTAAATATGCTTGTAGTGGATGTTTCCGGGAAGAGGTCGTTGTTGTCCATGATAGCGCCATACATGGCTTAGGTAAAATTGGTACCTTGTCTAACCTTACTACACTGTATGGTAGTCTCTGTCGGGAAAACCCATCTATACTTCTATACTATAATATTATAAAGCTGAAGAGTTTGTTTGTTTGTTTGTTTGAACGCGCTAATCTCAGGAACTACTGGTTCGAATTCAAAAATTCTTTTTTTGTTGGATAGACCATTTATCGAGGAAGGCTTTAGGCTATATAACATCAAGCTGCGACCAATAGGAGCGAAGAAACAGTGGAAAATGTGTAAAAAACGGGGAAAATATGAAGCCTCATGAAGAAGTTACAGTTAGAAGACTTTGACAGATCTTTGACGGAACAATCGGACGGGCAGGACGACGTCTGCCGGGGCCGCTAGTCTGAAATAAGTACCTACCTAGGTAGGCATAGGTACATAATAATATCTTATGGCTTCGCGGTTATTCCACATTGGAATGAAACACCTACCTAGAAACAGATTTAACGATCGACGCGCGACGTTTCGGAACCTTTACAGTTTCCATAATCGTAGCACGACTGAGCTGACAATAGTCTTACCTATACTTTAGCATAAGACAATTAATTGTCAGCTCAGTCTTGCTACGATTATGGAAACTATAAAGGTAGCTACCGAAACGTCAAACCCATAAAAGAAAATGTGCGAGTTAAATCCGTTTATAGTTATTTCTTTCCAATAGGTATGTAAATACCAACATGGTAGTAAATTCATACAGGCACAACGCTAAAACTGGACCTACCCTTATTTTTGTAAGAATGACAAGAGTACCTACCTACAACCTCAGTAAACAGAATTACATAATCTCTGTCATATTTTTTCTTTACACAGGGAAATAGATACTTGCTTACATATTTGTCGACATTGTATGAGATAGTGTAATATCACAACGATGCGATCAAACGAGTAATATTCGATTGATATCGCATTGCAAAATATCATACACTAAGCCATTATAACTTTACAGATATTCACAGCCTTATAACCTACGACCCAAAGTTAGTTTTCTAATTTGATGATGATATCTGTAAGTTGGCACAAGTGGACAAATATCATGAACTTACCATATTAAGTCTACTGTTACTATGTGCTTTATTATAACTGAGTACGATTGATTCTCCTATTTTGTAGTGGTACGTGCGAAGTGGTTTTGGTTTACGATAAAGCGGGGGGCTATTCTAAATCGCGCTGACGTATTATAGTCGGACCTTTGCTTTCACCTGATACAGATAGCGTAATGAGGATATGATCCATAGACAATTTATAAATTATCATGAAGTTTTTCTAAAAAACTTTTACAATTGTTTTGTATCTAATCTTGCATTTTTTTTAAATGGATGTAAAAATATTTTCAAGTAGCTTATTGTTTGCATTGTAAGATTTAAATAAGTAAGTACCTAGATAATATACTATCTATTGCACGGATAAGGGATAAAAAGTTGGAATAAGCTAATAATTTCTGATGTCTTCGACATTGTTACATATTGGAATGAAACGGATTTAACTCGCGTATTTTATTTTATGGGCTGACGTTTCGGAACCTTTACAGTTTCCATAACCGTACACAAATTTATATAGGTAGGTAAGTACATTATATATTTTTTTCTATGCAAATAAATACTTATTTGTACCTAGATAGGAATACTTACTTAATGTTATTTTGTGTTAACTGAGTCTTGTCTCCAAAATGACGTCGTTTGACCGTCGCCCTGCTCCGTCATAAAAGATAGAGGCAGATAGCAAAAACAGCGGCGGATAAATAAATATAAAAACAATAAAACTGTTGTCTATGGCGGGCGAATGGCCGCGCTGCCGGCCGCGGTGACCACGCGACACTCCTTTATAAATATAATACCTATATTGTTAATCTAAGTATACTAATATAATTATATGTTTGGATTGAATAGGCTGCAAAACGGCTGGACGATTTGAAAAATTCTTTCACTATTGGAAAGCTACACAATTCATGAGTGACATAGACTATATTAATACTTAATTACCTATATTTAAAAAAAATAAGGATCCGTGCGAGGCCGGGGTAAGCCGCTAGTATTTTATATAAAAAAGTATATTAAAGAAACATTTGTATAGCTACTTTATAAAATTAAATTAGGTACCTACCGACTATAGTACAGGTTCCGTGGAGTATTTTTTTTTTTGATTACTATCAAGCTAATTTTCCGTGAGTAGCTTCATTTTGATAAGACGCCCAACAATTTCCTGTGCGAAAATTTTTGATTGTGGTAGCTAACAGAGGTAGCAATAATAAAATATGTCGATTTGATGATTCTTCAATATTTATTACTAACTGAATTGTTTTTATTAAATCTTAAGATAATTATCTAAATTATTTGAAAAAATATTTGTCCTACAAAATCTATGGTTTCATCATCTCCCTCTTCAACATGTGTTGATAACGACATCACCAAAAATGATTACTAACCAGCTGATTTTTTTTTTATTACTCAGTTAATATTTATATAATGTAACGGTCATATTGTCCTACAAATTCCGTGGTATGTTATCCCGGTCCTACGCTCAGAAATTGTTAATACCATAAGACCATTTTTCTCATTACTAACTGTAGGACAAAAATATTACATAATAGGTTAGGGTCTTCAGTGCCCAAATAAAACAATGTCCTACAAAAAAACAGGTATGTATCACTAGTCCGACAAGAATTGTCATTTTTTCGTTTTCCTATTTCTAACATAAGATACAGTGAAAAAATATTTTTTTTAAATTTAATTAGTTTATTTTTTGGGAAAATTAGGTACAAAAATTGGTGTATTGGTGTATTTATAGATAAAAAAAAATTAATCTTCATCATATTCATCTGATGAATCTTCATAATCTTCGCTACTAATATCGTTGTCATCTTCATTTATTTCACTTTCCTCACTCGTGATATCTGACTCTGTAATAACATGAAAAAATTAAGTAAATTATATAATAATGAATAATCAATCAATAAATAACAATAGTATAAATAGGGTACCTTGTATTTCAGAAGATAATTCTTCAAAAGATGGACTTTGGGGACCATCAAACCAATAATATTCATATTTGCCATCAATTATTGTCCATCCAAAATTTTCCGGCAATTTTTCCGTGGGGCACCGCATATGTGCGTTACACCATACATTGCAGATAAATGCAGTTCTTTTAATTTGTTGTAACAATTCTTCTTTTGTTGGTGGCAAACTGGAAGGATCATATCCTACGATTTTTTGTTTTAAAATTTCTTCATTTTCATTTTTTGAATTATATCCTTTTTCAAATAACTCGTACCGTCCTTTGTTGATATCATTTTTTGTTTTTAATGAATACACTCTGCATACATACTCTTCAATAATTTGAAATATCTCATTCGATGTTGTTAATGCTGTATTTTCAATCCGTAGGAGTTGAGTAAAAGCCTCTTGAAATTTTTTATTTTTCTTTAAAATACTAAAAGGTCTCTTTTTTCCTTTACGAAAGAAAGCGGGATTATAATCATTTCCTGTAAAAATATGGCATGACTTTCCAATATATATTCAATTGGAGCACCGCAACAGCGTACCACGCTATTTTTACATCAAGGATCTGTACTACTACTTTTGACCGTAGGACCGGGACAACGTACCACGGAATTTGTAGGACAATATGACCGTTACATTATATAAATATTAACTAAGTAAAGAAAAAAAAATCAGCTGGTTAGTAATCATTTTTGGTGATGTCGTTATCAACACATGTTGAAGAGGGAGGACTCTTTGATGAAACCATAGATTTTGTAGGACAAATATTTTTTCAAATAATTTAGATAATTATCTTAAGATTTAATGAAAAACAATCCAGTTAGTAATTAATATTTGAGAATCATCAAATCCACATATTTTATTATTGCTACCTCTGTTAGCTACCAATATCGAGAATTTTCGCACAGGAAATTGTTTAGCGTCTCATCAAAACGATGCTATTCACGAAGATTCAGCTTGATAGTAATTATTTTTACATCAATGATCTGTACTACTACTTTTAAGCGTAGGAACCGGGATAACATACCACGAAATTTGTAGGACAATATGACCGTTAAATTATATATATATTAACTAAGTAATAAAAAAAAAATCAGCTGATTAGTAATCATTTTTGGTGATGTCGTTATCAACACATGTTGAAGAGGGAGGACTCTTTGATGAAACCATAGATTTTGTAGGACAAATATTTTTTCAAATAATTTAGATAATTATCTTAAGATTTAATAAAAACAATTCAGTTAGTAATAAATATTGAAGAATCATCAAATCGACATATTTTATTATTGCTACCTCTGTTAGCTACCACAATCAAAAAATTTCGCACAGGAAATTGTTGGGCGTCTTATCAAAATGAAGCTACTCACGGAAAATTAGCTTGATAGTAATCAAAAAAAAAAATACTCCACGGAACCTGTACTACTAACATACCTACTTGTGAAAAGATTTTTTCGATTGCAACACATTTGTGAAGCCTGGCCACACTGGCCGGCGGGTGGCGCGGCGGGGGCGTTCTGTTTTCAAATTCAATTGCCCGCTGTCCCGAGGCGATCTTTCCGCGCAATTCCGAATTGAATATCAATCGCACGATTGCGCAAGGAGGGTATGGACATGGCTTTAATGGACATTTTGCATAAATTTCATTAAATAGATATTAGGTATTTTATTAGTGAATCTACTCAAGAAACTAGATGAGAACCGTTTCCTGAGAGTATCTTTGTTTATTAATGCTAAATGGGTAGCGTATTACTACTTTAATACGACGTATCTAATTGTAGTACTTTCTTATGTAGGTAGGTACCTACCTATTTTTAATAATGTAGCTATTAAATTAATTTAATGTAGGTACTTAAGTAACTTACTATTTTTAGAGAGGTACCTAACCGTACACACCTACCTAATAAACAGTTAAGCCCCATTTAACGAATTTGAAGATATAAATAGTCACGTCCATATTAGCAAGTATCTGACATGCCCGGCGCGCGGTCACAACGCATGGATACGTTCGGAAATTGTAAAAGGGAGAACTTCTTCAACTTTGCAGTTCGTTCGGAAATTGTATCATTGCGCTGGCTGCAGGGAGACGGAAAATAAATATTTTCATATTTGAAGCGGATTCTTTGATTCGTAATCTGCGGAATTGTAAACGAGAACAAAGGCTGTTTTTCTTGACTTTGTTGCCACGATAATACGATCTCTTGATATTGTCCGTTGAAAAAATATTATCTGGAAAAACAGCTGGTTAATTAAATACCTACCTTTTATTAATACAATATATCCACTCCACATTATCTAGTCGCTAGCTACCCTGACACAGTTGTGCCTACATACCTAGGTACCTATTTATGTATTTTATAATATAATACCAACCTATTATTTTCAATTTAAATAAAATCGAATGATGCATATTATAGTTATAATAGGTATATCTGGTTAATTACTTAACTAAGTAGATAAGTATACTTAGTATTTTATATAGTAGGTAGGTAGGGGGAAAGTGGCATGAAAGAGCCAGTTTTCTTTACGGAGGAAAAAAGATTACTTAGAACGAAAATAATTATATTGTTTTTATTGTAAATTATACTTTATTTATTTGAGTATGCAATTTCATACAAAGAAATCTTAAATAAAATATAAAAAACAAAGAAATGCATTTTTCAAAAAAAAGTGTCATTTGGCTCTTTCATCACTGATCGGTATTGAAAGAGCCGGTACAAGTTTTGAAAGAGCCGGTTCATATTACAAGGCGTAGGTAATTAAGAAAATTATTAAAACAGTAATAAATGCGACATAAAAAAAGCTCAAATAAATTCTACTTTTTAAAAAAAAAAACATAATTAGGTACCTACTAACATTTTTTCAGTCGTTTGAAGTAATCTTTACAAATGTTTTAATATCAACTTATTAATTAGTCACAGGTGATTATACCGACTATATAACCTAATATATAAAGCCGTATCTTGTTTTATTAATAATAGCGTCTAAAATAATTAAAAAAAAATAAGAATATGTCTGAATATAATCTTCAAGAATTTCATACAAAACATAATTAGCTAAATTTGAGCCTAATTAGATATATATTCAATTAATAGGTATATATTAATTGAATATATAAACCAGACTAAAAAAAACATGGGATACGTAACATTGTTTTATCAAAATTAGAAATACTTCTTATAAAATAAATAACGCCACAACACTCATGACCCGGCTCTTTCAATGCCCATTCACCTGGCTCTTTCATGACTTTTCCCAAAAAATATATATCCTTCAAAATAAAAAAAAAAAAACAAACCTTTTCCAGCCTTCTTTTTATAAATCTGCAAAGGCTAATATATACACAAACTATATTTATAATCCGTTTGTCTATAATTGTTAACAATAAAATCCAAAAAAACAACTTAAATGAGGCAAAAAACTTACTATTGAGTGCCTAAAACTTTGATTCGATATACCGACGTTTGTTGATTTCGGTGAACTGTCAAATGTTTGTGGGTGACAGGATATTAGTGTTACCTCCTATAAATATTTTTTTCAACCAAATATGTTCTAAAACTACCAAAATATTACGAGTGGCTCTTTCAAAACCTGGCTCTTTCATGCCACTTTCCCCCTACCTACCTAAATAGATTGGGTGCCATCAAAATTTTACGAACAAGCAATGGAGAGTTCTAAATCTAAATTGGCAAGATGGCGTCCGTCACTTTTTGCCGCAAACTTCGCTCATTTTGTTCTTGTCGGCTTGTCGCGATGCCCGCTTCTTGTCCGAAGGCTCATCAATCACTGTTTATGCTAAAATCCACTTAAATTTAGGGTAACGTTGTGACGTTACTTCAGGCTATTAAACTTGATACTGTATTCAGTAGGTAAGAAGGTACATATAGGTAGGTACATTAAGGTTTAAAATTTTACCATAGATTAACATAATATTTGATTTCACACATTGTAACAAAACAACTAGGTACTTACCTAAGTACTTTCGAGTAGGTAGGTTCCTACCTATAACAAATTTAACTCGAGTAAGTAATAATTTCTGATGCCTTCGCGGTTATTACCTAAGTAGAGGAAGAGTCGAGTAAGTACCTAAAAAGGTAGGTATGTATATTATTTTTTATTCTGACATTTTGTAAACCTTACAGTTCCCATATTCGTGGCCGACGGAGTTGACGATAGTCTAACACTAATGTACTACTTACTACTTACCTACTTTTGAGACTGTGCTGCTACAAGATTCATTTTATTTTGATATCTTATAGCATACAATACTAAACTTAATTAATAGTGAAAATGGAAATGGTTAAGTAAATAATATTATTTAAAAAAATATCCCAAACAATTTAACGCTTACAATATGTAGCGCCACCTACGAAGAACGGATGATACTATTACGTACATACTTTTGTACGTTTACAAAGATGGCGCTGTTCACCCTATTTCCACTTCTAGCATGTTCTTTATTAAAGACAATTTGACTAACACATTATAAGATATAATTATCAAATATTTACTACGTCGGCAAAATAAATAATAAATATATATATAAAATATATATATCCTTGAAGATATTTCAGATCTGAACAACGCCGACTCTAATAAAAACAAAACAAATGTCAATGTTTGACACTTCTCCATTGAAAGGCGCGGCGTGCGGTTGACCGGCTAACAGCGTGGTGTCTGATTATCCGTAATAAACATTCCAAAACCAAACATGAAGGGTGACAAGAACGTGGATGTTCAGGCCCTCAAGGACATCGCCAACAAGCTGAGGATCGACAGCATCGTCGCTACAAATGCCTCGAAATCCGGGTGAGTGGCATAACCTCATTTAAGTTCGCCTGTTGACCCGCTATTCTGAAGGTCTAATGAAGGTGAGGCGGCTCATAATATTATATTATTTAATATCCAATTGTATTCTTATAAGAGACGACCAACTTAATCAAACTATTGTTAAGAATCGTAAAATCCTTCATCAAAGAAAGTTTTGAGTAAGACCTAATAGATAAGTAGGTACATTGCGGACATCGTAAACTTCGCACCCGGCATTCAAATACTATGCAAATAAACTAATTCCGCCATAACGTTTACACTAATTATGCAAATGGAGTTTTAATGTATTCTACAAGTAAGTTTATACTTCAGTAATGAGAGATTTCATGGTTACCTATAGGTTATGCCCACGTGATTAGGCAATATTTTTTTTTATATTTCGCGATCAAGGCCGCCCGGTCATTATGTCAGCACTATCTTTTATCACAACTTACCATTGCTCTTTATAGTTACCTACTAGTCATGACTCGACAATCTAGACAACTGTCATCTATTTATCTGTAATTACGATAAGTAACATATTAGTTGATTGCATTTGAGATATAAATAATGTAAAATAATAGATTGAATTTTCACTATGAGTAATTGACATACAAATATGAAATATCCTTGTGGCATATAGGAGCTAACCACAAATTATTACTGTTTTTTACCTGCTAAAAATTGCCAGTCATTTAAACCTATTGGTCATTTCTAAATTAAAATTCTAGACTAAAAAAAGGTAAATAGTAAAAGTTACAGCTTAAACTTAAAATAGTATTAAATAAGTAACCTTAACTTGTCATTGATTTATTGATATTGAAAACCTGGCAACTGACCTCTGCTTGCCCGACTATTTTACAGAGGAGAATCCATGTTATCTAACAATAATAATAAGATAACTTCTTAACTTATATTTAGGTCTTTTTTAAAACAATATGAATAGGAATTATGTAATTTTATTAATGACAAAAAAATCTTTTTTTTTACTTAGGTGTATGCTCCAAGATTTAAATAATTATATTAATATAACACTTATTTATTTAAGAAAGTAACCTAAGTATAGCATATCCAAAGAATATTATGTTTGTGACGCTATGTCACAAAATTTGCCGCGCTCTAATTATTCATATATTATTATATCTGGGTTATTGTTAGACTTTAAAAATTATAAGAGACTTGGGTACTTTAGAAGTTGATTTGTAAATAATGGTAATCAATAGAACTAACTAATAAAGTGAAGAGGTAATCTCTTGATTGTAGCTGAACCAGTATTTATTATTATAACAAGTAATAAAAACTTGGTACTTTATCCATTATCTCCTTCACTAACAAATATAATATGTGAATGTATGTAACAGATAAAATGGGACCATATTATTAAGACTTCACTGTCGGTCTGTACATCCATCCCTTGCCATGCTGTATGTCATAAACATAAACAATAGTTACCCAGTAGAAGGTTTATACATACATATTATTACGATGTATTTCTGTTGATGCTAAAACAACAAATAAATATTTTAACTATAAGATGAATATTTAAGGAGGCTCCCATATGGACGTGATTTTTCGGCGTTTTTATAGATATTGGTATCGAACACTTTGTGCGCGAATCCAACTTGCACTTGGCCGGTTTTTTGCTACTACAGTCAACTATTTATAATTTATTAGTCAAAAACACGAAATGTTACATGCTAGGTAGCATATTACCTAAATCAAAAGTTGTTGTTTGTTCATTATAATTATGTAGTCATTCTCCTCCTTTGATATCATAGCAAAAGAATTTGCGAGTAGTGCCTATAAAATGACATAGGTATGTATTATGATATCATAGTGTATTTTTTTATATTACTACCGACTTTTCGTCATTAATAAATACTTATTGTGAATATATTAGCTGTTCCCATGACATGTCACATTGTGTTGACTAATGCTGAAAGTTTGGCGATGAGTGTGATACCAAATACCTAGGTTTGTTGTATAGGTATGGTTGCAATAGGTTTGATATCTTCATAATTATTATAATTAGTACTTAGCAAGTTTTCTTAGTTTTAAATTAGCATTTGGGCATAATTAAAACACTGACTGTCATAGTCGCGTGTTTAACTCCCTAATGCAAGATTAACTTTGTTTGTCGTACTCACCCCGACACGGTTGCCGAGGGTGGCCAGTAACATTCATACAATAGTTTAATTTGATTCTTAATTCTCGAATTGCCATTGAATGAGAAGTAGGCCTCTTTTAAAGTTGTTCGCCAAATGAAGAGTGTGCAAGAAAAATATGTTTAAGTACACTAAGGATTCTCGTGGTTTACAATTAGCGATATATTACTATGAAGTTGTATGTTGTCAACTTCACCTTTAAATATTAAATTAGATCAATTGATTTACTAGGAATGGTTTTAATAAAATAAAATAATATTTGTGTATGAGACTAAGTGGCACGTCCCGATATGTCCGGGTATAGATGTGTGTATGTATTTACATGTGTTGTGTTGTGTTGGGGCAGGCACCCGACGTCATGCGCGTCGATGGCGGAGATCATGTCGGTGCTGTTCTTCCACACCATGCGCTACAAGATCTCCGCGCCCAGGGACCCCTCCGCAGACAGGTTCATACTGTCCAAGGTACGTACACACACAATAACAATATGGAACCTTTTCACTCGCATGTTTCACAATGCCCTACTCAGTAGCTCTCGAGCAAAATTTTGTTACAGATTTTTTAGGTTCTAGTCACTTTGCACAAAAATATATTTTTATGCTGTGACTAAGTAAGTAGTACTTTCAATATTTGGTTTTACTCTGGTATGATTATACTGCTATTGCAGTAAATATGAAGTTCCAATAGACGAACACAATATATTACTATGTCTCGCGAGGTTATATATAAACAGGCAAGGGCGAATAACATAGCAGTACTTTTATTTCTTTTGTTAAGTCGGGCAATAAGGCTAAAAATTACGTTAATATTTTATCCTTAATTGAAACGGCGATTAGATTGTATTGGTAATTTGCTCTGCCAGGGTCACGCGGCTCCCATCCTGTACGCGGCGTGGGCTGAGGCGGGACTCTTCCCCGTCGAGGAGTTGAAGAACCTTCGTAAGATCGACAACGACCTCGAGGGACATCCCACTCCCCGGCTCAACTTCGTCGACGTCGGCACAGGCTCCCTGGGACAGGGCCTGGCTGTCGCGGCCGGCATGGCCTACGTCGGCAAATACTTCGACCAGGCACCTTACAGGTACATTCAGCTCATTCAGTTTTTGTTATTATAAAGGCGTTAAAAGAAATGCCTATTGTCTAACTGTTGGCATTTTTAACCTCATGATAGATAATAGATAATATAAGTAGCACTTTATATCGTTAGTGGCGCGCAATGGTTGCGCGTCGCATCCAACGAGTGCGACAGCAGCCCTCGTGTCGTACTCACGCCGCCGCACTCGGCGCCGTGGCCAGTAGCACGCGGACATTGATATGTTCTTTTAATAAAATAATGACACAAATCAAAATGTCACATTGCTACAAAAACAGTGACACAGCGAGATTTTCCTTTAGGTTTTCCTAATAAAAATTGTGAAAAAAGAACAATGATGAATAAAAATCTAAAATCTTAACCAATAATCAGCGATAAGTAGAATTAAGAGTAGTTTCGTGCTGTGACGATGATGATAATAACATTGTTGTATGTGTGTCGGCAGGGTGTTCTGCCTGGTGGGCGACGGCGAGGCGGCGGAGGGCAGCATCTGGGAGTCGCTGCACTTCGCGAGCCACTACAAGCTCGACAACCTGGTCGTCATCTTCGACGTGAACCGCCTCGGGCAGTCCGAGCCCACCTCTCTCCAGCACCACGTCAGTACCTGCACTGTTTTATTTGTTCACCGGCACTGCAGTATATCAGTCATTCTCCGCAACCTGTGTCTTCCTATGTATACTTAACCATAGAGTCTTTGACTTTGAAGAATAAATGCACAGTGAGAGAAGCGAAATCTGGAATATTGTTCTTGTAGATTTCGTAGACATGTTGTGCGAAATCTATATCTATACTAATATTATAAAGAGGAAAGATTTGTATTTTTGTATTTTTGTATGTTTGTAATGAATAGGCTCCGAAACTACTGGACCGATTTCAAAAATTCTTTCACCTTTGGAAAGCTACATTATCCCCGAGTAACATAGGCTATATAATATCACGCTAGGTCTTATAGTTGCGGAGCAGTAACCGAAAATGTTTCAAAAACGGGGGAAAAGTATCGTTTCTGAGGCCTTCCGTGGCGTGCGCTGAGCATATAGTTAAAGTCATACAAAAATGCTTTATGGGTGAATTGTTCATCTTAACATTATCTTTAAAAAAGTCCGCGAGAGCATATATCTATCTTTTATAGTTTACCCATAACAATCGTAAAACTATGAAAAAAATCTTAAGTCCCCCCGTGCGAAGCCGGGACGGGCCGCTATTATTTATAAATTAATTGAGAATTGTGCACTAGATTTTTATGGTGATGCACAATTATAAATTGTGCATTACAAGCAGTCAGTGCAACAGCAGCTCGCGTGTCGTACTCACGCCGCCGCACTCGGCGCCGTGGCCAGTAGCACGCGGACAATTGCGAAGTCCCGAGTAGGCTATTTGTAACTTTTTTAACAGATAATACTTATAAATAATCCAAAAACTTAACTAAATTATCAATAAACTCGAGTTTATTGATAATTTAGTTATGTTTTTGGATAATTTAGCTGTTAAGTTTACTATTTTGAGCTCGAAACAATTTATGTGTATACAATATTGTACATAGTCTTTTAATCGTCAGTAATTAAATATTATTATATATTTTAGGTGGAGGTGTACGACGCTCGGCTGAAGGCGTTCGGCTTCCACTCGCTGGTGGTGGACGGGCACGACGTCACGGAGCTGGTGAAGGCCTTCGACGAGGCCGCCACCGTCAGCGGCAAGCCGACCGCGCTCGTCGCCAAGACCTTCAAGGGCAAGGGCTTCCCCAACATCGAGGACAAGGACAACTGGCACGGCAAGGCGCTGGGCGCCGACGGCGACAAGATCATCAAGGTGAGCCGCACTACCTACGACGTTGACTATGTTGCGCTGCGACGATCTCTCGAGCGAGTAACTAACCCCCCGCGTGTGTGCGCGTGTGTGTGTCCGCAGCACCTGCAGGCGCAGATCAAGAGCAGCAGCATCTCGCTGAAGCCGCGCGCGCCTCTGGCGGAGGCGCCGGCCGTGCACGTGCGTGACGTCACGCTGTCGGCGCCGCCCGCGTACGCGCCCGGCGAGCTGGTCGCCACGCGCCTCGCCTACGGCACCGCGCTCAAGAAGATCGCCGACACCAACATGCGGTGCGTATAGACGCTTCGCTGCATACGACAAATGCGTGTGGTTTTAGTAGCACTTTATATCGTTAGTGGCGCGCGATGATTGCGCGTCGCATCCAACGAGTGCGACAGCAGCCCGCGTGTCGTACTCACGCCGCCGCACTCGGCGCCGTGGTCAGTAGCACGCGGACAGATGAAAACTTATTACTGTTATTAGCTATAGCTTATCATATTACCTACGATGTTGCCCTAAAGTTTATATAAAACTAATGGGAAAAATGTAGGCGATAGTAAAATCCACGTCTAAAATCGATAGTAATATATTCATTTTCCGTCCTTCGGCCAGAAAGCGCCAACTTTGTGGCCGCTGCGCTAAATGAAATTTCCGCTTTCTGGCTTCGTTGAACAGAAAAATAGTATACTGACCTCGGCCAGTAAAATAAAAAAGCCTCAGATCGCATTTTTGTCAACCTCGGCCTCGGCAATTACATGTGATCTGAGACACTTTTTATTTTACTGGCCTCGGTGCGTAATGTACTATTTAAAGAGCTCGGTTAAAGAATTGAGAAGAAAAGTGATGTAGTAATGATATATTTGTTGTTTCAGTGTGATCGCCCTGGACGGCGACACGAAGAACTCCACCTTCAGCGACAAGCTGCGCAACGCATACCCTGACAGGTGACGCGCGTTCAACAAGTTTAATCTTTCTCTTTTTAGGTTCCGTAGCCCTATGGCAAAAACGGGAAAACCTATCGTGCGCGAGTGCGTAATTAGAGCCAGTCTATCCTTTGCCCTCTGGGGACTCTCGTGTTAAAACAGTGTCGATGTCTCTCCGCAGGTACATCGAGTGCTTCATCGCGGAGCAGAACCTGGTGGGCGTGGCCACGGGCGCCGCGTGCCGCGACCGCACCATCGCCTTCGTCTCCACCTTCGCCGCCTTCTTCACCAGGACCTTCGACCAGGTCACACACACATCTCCCCCACACACACACACACACACACACACACACACACACACACACACACACACACACACACACACACACACACACATCTCCCTATTCCACATACTTAGCCTTCGCTGTACATACCTACTCGTGTGCAGAGTAAATATTACCAAGCGTAGGCATATGACGTCACCTGACAGTTATTAATTAAATGTTACGTTACCGTGTACAAGTGTGGTATATAGCGTAATTGAACTTATTTTTCCCTATAATAATATTGGAGAATAAAACAATTATAGCTAAAGTCTTCACTGTTAGACTATTGTCAACTTGCTTAAAATAGATTCCTAATAAAAATTGTATGCATCGTTTTAGCGCTGTTTACTCAAAGTTAGGGTCTCGTATCGACATCCATATTTCTCAAATACTATTTAAGTATACTAAGGCGATGTACAAGAATTATAATAGAGTATCGTGGCGTGTGCAGATCCGCATGGGCGCCATCAGCCAGAGCAACATCAACCTGGTGGGCTCGCACTGCGGCGTCAGCATCGGCGAGGACGGGCCCTCGCAGATGGGGCTCGAGGACCTCGCGCTCTTCCGCGCCGTGCCCACCGCCACCGTCTTCTACCCCTCGTGAGTACACCCCCTACACGGCCTACACCACCCTACACCACCCTACACCGACTCGCCCTCCTCTTCCTATAACCCCTTTTGCTCCTCGGGCAGTAGCGTACTCGTGTATGTACTTTGCCGGGAGTCCTTTATATATATACTGATAAAATCTGCATCGAACTTATTATATATCGTTTACTTTACGTAGTATGCGATTGACGTTCGGTGCGAAATGAAACCGTGTGTCGTACTCACGCGGCCGCCGTCGGCCGCCGTGGTCAGTAGCACTCGGACAGATACGTCTCCCCTTATAGAAGCGGGACGTTTCTGCTTATTAATCATAGTATCGATTTAAAGTAGGGCTATGTGGCGGCCCTGTCAGCAGATTGCCACAGTCACGTAACTCACGTAGCAGATAGATCAACGTTAAAATAAAGGCTAGATAGATATTTAGTTTTTGAAAGCTGTGAATTGACTGTTTAAGATTTTTTTATTTACCAATTTTTTTTTTAGTGAGAAACGTAGAATGCCTGTGATTCTGTATCCCCTGTAAATCACGTAATGCGATTTGATTGCGCGCAGGGACGCGGTGTCGACGGAGCGCGCGGTGGAGCTGGCCGCCAACACGCGCGGCATCTGCTACATCCGCACCTCGCGCCCCAACACGCCCATGCTCTACGACAACAACGAGCAGTTCAAGGTATTTTATTTTATTTTATTTTATTTTTTTAGGAAGACTTACAGCTAAATGTTTACATATATGATTGCAAAGAAATAGCACAAAACAAGCCATTAACAAGTCTTCGCACATACACACACATACATAACATCATACACATTATACATCCGGGCAGTTGTCTATAACGTGTGCTCTGTGGCGGCAGGTGGGGCAGGCGAAGGTGGTGCGTCAGTCCCCGAAGGACCAGGTGCTGCTGATCGGCGCCGGGATCACCCTGCACGAGTCCGTCGCCGCCGCGGAGGCGCTCAAGGCTGAAGGTATGATCGTCGTTTTACATATCTAGAGTGACAGTAGACAGTATTGAGTATGCAATTTTTAAAATATATATGTAGAGTGTAGGAATATATATGTATATCGTCCCCCTCCAGGCGTGTCGGCTCGCGTGCTGGATCCGTTCACGATCAAGCCGCTGGACGCGGCCGCGGTGCTGCAGCACGCGCGGGCCGCGGGCGGCAGGATCGTCGTCACCGAGGACCACTACCAGGCCGGTGAGTCACCACACAGACACACCACTTCCCACACACACACCACGCGACAATCACACGTATTTCCCGCTGACCAAACGCCGACAATGACAACCTCGACCGTTTAGGGACATGACCCGATACTAATATTATCACGGTGGAATGGTAGATGCGATATCATGCAAATTTTCAACGCATTATTTTCGACCTACTACTGAATCAACGCCACCAAATTTTCGTCCTATTCACAAGAAGCGGTTTATCGGATGCAATATTTCCGACCGCAATAGAAATGTTTTACCGATACAATATTTTATCCAAGAACTGTTTCGACTCCAGCAAAAAACAGTTATTATTATTAACACTAAAGGCTTCATATCGAAACCGATCTAGTTTATTACTCGTCGTGAACGTGCCGATTGATTCGCAGGCGGCGTGGGCGAGGCGGTGCTGTCGGCGGTGGCGCTGCAGCGCGACATCGTGGTGAAGCACGTGTGCGTGCAGGAGGTGCCGCGCTCCGGCCCGCCCGCGGCGCTGCTCGACAAGTACGGGCTCTCCGCGCCGCACATCGCCGCCGCCGCGCGCGCCATACTCAAGCTCTAGGCCTCCCGACCACGGACCGCTTCTATCAGGTTATGGAACTTACACTTGCTCGACGTACGATATCCCGATGATATAATAATATGACGATTGCCGTGACGCTATGCTACTTATAAATAAAAATAGTGAGACGGCTGGAACACGAGATAATCGTGAATAATGAATTTAGCTCGAACTTCGTCGAAAATAAATTCCTTTCGTTTTGTGCGAGATTAGTGAGTGTACTTTTCATAAACGAAAAAGGTCACATGCTACAGATTTTTACAGAGAAACCGGATCGTTAATCTCGACCGCTCGTTGTGACTTGTGTTCCTTGGAATATATTGGTTTGTTTTGTAGTACATCGCCCCGGCGACTCTTAAGAACTAAACGACGTCGGCACCGTTACTTATACTCAATTAAACGCTATCTTTTGAGTAGTGAGCTCCAGTTTCTCTGGTTAAAAAAATATATACAGTTACAAATTTATTTAATCTTAAGAGTAATTAACGCGTCTCATCGCTTTAAAGGGTCTATTTTTAAAAGTTCGAGTATATATAATTATATATCTAATTAAAGACATTCCGAATGTTTTATGGTCCAATTTTCATGTGGCTTTTAAGCTATATTTTATGTAAGGAATGTTTTCCTGTTATCAACCTAGTTCCTGAGTCGTTAAGACACAATTTTCAACTACTGTAAGAGCGTTTTGCTCGAGAATGTTTAGTATAAGATTTACCCTATATTATAAAATATAATCAATTGTAACGTTTGCTATATTTTTATAGAATTTATTCAGTGCCTTTATATTGTTATTGTCGCATTAGTATAAAGCTGGATGCACAAGGTATTGTTGGTGTTTGAGACGATTTTTGATGGTTTAGTGTGTAAGGAAAATCTATTTGTTATACTTATCATTTGGCGTTATTGCCGTGTCCCGTCCCCGTCCTGTACGCGGCGCAGCAGGCGGCGACGGACGTCCTGTGTTATTGAAATCATACGACATATGATTGAATCAGATGTTTAATTGGTATACTACATTCCTGTTCGCATTTTGTTTTTTTTATCACATAGTTTTTTTTTCTGTAATAAAGTTTGTCAAATACAAAACGTGTTTCATTAGACAATATATTAACTTTATTATATGTTATGTACAGTTAACAACAGTATAAAACTTAAATAATTGACTAGAATAACTCTTGCTTTTTGTATGTACAATTCGAGGGGAACCGAGGTCAGATTTCACCAACGAAAGCAAATTATTCTAAAATGTGATAAATATGTAATTGAATTGTCTATCTTAAGATATTAAAGAATTTACAGTTTTGTTAAACAATACCCACGCTTAATCATGCGTTCTGTTCAAAATTTCGCTCTGTCGGGAGTTATTTCTCATTGAAATCTGATCTCGGCATTTATAATATTTTACAACATAACCTATGCAACGTTAGAGGTGTCAAGTGACTAGTTTCATTAGTAACTCTTATTTCTAAATAAATAATTCATAATTAACAAGTTTTTGTACTTTTACGCAAATACTTGGCTCGGAAGATCTTATAATTTTCAAGTTACAATAGTATGAGTACAAACCACAAAAAAATGAGTCTGCTAGAATGTGAAGACTGTTCCATTACTCATTTATTACTTAACTAAATTGCTATTTCATAATATTTCTGTTATTTCATTGAAAAGTACTACATATTTTCATTTTAATAAATATTTACAAATAGAGCTTTTACTCGTAGGTACATTTTGACTTCACTGATTTGATAAAATATATTGTGATATATTGCCTTATTGTGTGATATCAAGAATCACTTTCATAATAGATTAAGTACTTATTTTTCGCCAATGACAATTTGATTGACGCGTGGCATCTACTAATTCGAATAAACGATATAATATATTATTATTGTTTGGTTTGTACTGAATGGCAACAAGAACTTAAGTTGTACAGTTTAAAATGTTACGTGTTATAAAATCTTAATATTTTATGCTTAGAGTAAGATTTTGGTCTAGATAATAGTAAAGTTGGTAAGCACTTTGCGAAAAACAATGTTCAAAAGTGGACGGAGCAACACAGAGTCCATGTTAATTTAATCTCACTATAGCGTTAAATGCACTTTTCAGCCAGCAACACTCTTTGGCTCTAGTAATAAACAGTCTATCTCACTCCCACTCGCCCGTGACCGGACCCTCAGAAGGAGACGGCTGAGGATTGACTTCCCCCGTCCTCTCGTTCAGCTCCCCCGGCAGGTAGTCCTTCCAACTTCTGAAGAGATACCTTGTGAACTTTCGTAGCTGCCGAAACTTACAATACGTCGCGCCTTCCGCCGATTGCAGCTGTTGCGTCTGTATCAGAAACCCCTTTTCTTTGAAAGTTTGCTCCAACTTCTCCCGTTGAAGACTTTTTCGAGACTTTCTCTTCTTCTTACTGGAATCGTCTTTACTGACGCTCGCGCTTTGCGTTTCTACTTTTGGTTGAGTAGACGCAGAAGCTTCCGCCAGCTGAGCCCTGCCTTGGTTAGAATCTCGATGTAAGTAATCATAGCCCTTGTTTCCCTTGTTGCCGGTGCCACTGTAGTACCTGAAGTTACCTCCGGAGTCTACAGAAAGCATTTTCTTTTCTTGGAGGGACGGTTTTGATCCTCCTGTGAATTTGAACTTACAAATACTAACTTCTGTAGTCGGCGTCGTCGCACTAGTTTTAGTAGGTACCGGCGGAATAAAAATCGCTGATCGTTTCCTCTTTACGGGACCTTGAACGGGGTTGGGGGACGCCCTCTTCATTTTAGAAATGTCTGTGTTCTTCGCTTCCTCCGACTGCTTGATGACATTAGGATCCAACAACTCTGAGATCTGCTTTAACACTAGTTTATTCTTGTTGTCTTCGATCGGAGGCGACGGTTCCGTTGAAACACTCTCACTGGCACTGTTCGGGGTCGACAGTCTCTCCTGATCTTCTGCTGGGAAAGGTAGCTGGCCCGAAGCTGCTAGCCTTTGATAGTATAGCAGCTGCGTTTGAAGAGCTAACGGGTGCATGTAGATACCGGCGTTAGGCCAGTACACATACCCCGGGAACTTGCCCTCGGCGTCCGGGCCCGCCGAGGATTGCGCCGGCTCCGACAACGTCGGGGACACATTCCTCGTCTGACGAGACAGATCGGGAGAACTGCTCGCTGTCGCCGGCAAATTTGTATTCCTCTGAATCACTGAGATCGCATTCGGTTGCTCAATTTTTTCTTCGAGAATTTCTAAATCGGGTTCAGTCTTAACTTCGTGCAAGGACGTGTAAATATTTCCGAATTTCTTCTGGATTTGGATCTTCAACTCGTGAAGATCCCTGATGCAAAGGTTTAAAGGTTCCTCATCACTGTGCAGCGGGCCGGCTATCGTGACCGGCGCCTCCGGCATCGGCTCGTCCGGGCTCGCGAAGTGCGGCGGGGATAGAGATTCTAACAGCTTCTTATTCTCCTGAGACAACTTCTTCTCTAATAAACTAGAAATAATTTTATTTTGCAAGTCCGTTTTTGGTGTGCTTATGCCACCTTCGCTTCTAAACGGTGGGCAAAGACTGAGTTGACTGCGGTCCAGCTGGGGCGGCGGCTGCCCCGGCACCACGGTTCCGTAGTTCTCGTATATCAAGTGGCAGATGTCGGCTTTCTTCGGCTTGCGACCTCTTCTCGGCTTGGAGTTATTTAAGGTCATCTCTCCCATGTAAGGCAAGTCGTCGTAGGTGACGATTTTACTCGGGGTTATCGCTGGGGTTTTCTTCTTCTCGTCCTTTTTACTATTTCTAGCCGCCATGTTTATTTGCGGAACCGTCAAGGCGCCCGTCTCATTCTGTATCCCCGCTAACCTTTGTGCCCATATTTTGAACGACTCGTTAGTCAGGTTATTGAAGTCTATAGGTTCCGCCTTGGGTTTCTCGGCAGGTTTTTTTATCTTCGCGTTCGCCTTCTGCAGGCTCTGCTCGTAGTGGTCAAGGTACTCCTGGGGCAGCGCCTGGTGATGGAACTTGAGTTTCCATCTGTTCTTCTGTCGGCTCCGCGCGTGCTTCGCTTTAGGAGCCTCGCCCTTGGACTCGACGCGCGCCTTGCTGGCCGACAGCAGCTGCTGGCGGAGCAACTCCTTGTTCTCTGAAGTTCTGGAATAGACAAATGAAAATCAGCCTGATAAGTTATTAAATAGGTACGTTAGGTAGTTACTGAATATTTCGATATACATGGGTACCTACTACTGTATAGTACAATGTGAAAATTAATTTAAATAACTTTGTTTTTATGGTAAGTTTGCTTAATTTGTATGTACCTGTTGGGTCGAGCGGGCACGGGGGGCGCAAGCGGCGCGGGGGGCGCGGGGCAGACGTCGCCGCACGCCACGCGGCGCATCACTTCTGGAACAAACAACCATTTCATATACATAACATAATAATCTACTTACTAGATAATTCATAAAATACCTAATCTAAGAAATAAACAGTAGGTACTAAAATGTGACCGTAGGTACGCCGATAGGCTACCAAAATACCATAATAGACCCGAATCATAATAATATGGTTGGTTTACTTTTAGGAGTTTTCAATAATCTGATTGCATAATTAGTTTCAATTGGTACCTAAATTAGTTTTTACATTTAGAAATATCAGCTATAGGTATGCAATATTTTTATTTACCTATGTCCACATTTATCGGAATCATACAGCAAGAAATAAAGATCGAATCGCGGAATTCGCCTGTTTCCTCCGCTCTGTTTCATAATAAGTTCCTACCTATATACGCAAATAGGAGCTGGAACAATGACCTATAATTCTAAAGATGGTTCAACAAAGTACCTATCTTGATGACTCTACGATGTAAGTATAATACAGTCTGTCGAGTTGAGATGCAAGTGCGGTGGCGCGGTGGCGCGGTGGCGGCCGGGTGCTGGGTGTTCGCCGGCCACACGCGCGCGAAACTCGAGCGCTCCCGAAATACGCGCGCCATACGCGGCGCCGCGAGCCAGAAATAAAGACACCAATTTCGCAACACGATCTCTGGAGCGCCGCCGCCATCGTCCATTTATGGAAACGATTATTTGTGGAGACACGCGACCCCCGCGCCCCGTGCGCTCAACACCATTCATCACGAACATAATATAATAGGTCAGCTGTACCTACACTGGGCTTCTGTAATGGTCACGTCTGTTTATCCTTGATATGTACCTAAGTATATTATATTAGAGACTAAGCAAGTACTTAAACAAGTACCATTTCTTATATGGCCCGACCGAGACTTCAAATCCATAAACAGGTACCTACATAAATTATATTTGTGGCAGAAATTTAAATAAAAATGGGAATTATAAATAAATGAGAGAGGACAAAGTTTGCGTTCGTTACTTTACATGATTTTAGTAAATGAGCTGCCTAATGTAGTAAAATCATTGTAACTATTGTCCATCCATTTTTGTTGTTGCTATGAGGTACGGTTAATTAAATGATAACGCGTTTGTGGCTGATATTTGTGTAGGTAAGATAAGGCAATGTTGTCTTTTCTCTAATTGTCCTGGAGTCCGCGGGAGAGCTCCGTGCTCCGTCGCGGCACCCTCGCACCTCGGCCCTCGCGCGGTTGTAAACAAGCGTGACTCATCCCGCCGTGATGCGCCTACTGTTACCACACAAATGTAGGTATTACTAGGTATCTTCATACAAGCAGAGCTGAACACAGAAAATAAGTTTTAAATTATTGTTATTAAGTAACTAAGTAGTCTCCACTGATGCCTTCCTATCTATTTACATAGGGATCCATTTTATTGGGCAAGGACATAACTATTTCATGTTTTTCTTTCGCGAAAAGAAAATTTACTTACTACTACCTACCTAAGTATTAGCATTGTGAGCACTGTGTTTTTATAAAAGCTTTGATCCAATATGAGACTTCTTTACGTAAATATACACGCAAATAGATACTGAGTAGGTAGATACATTTTGTGGCAGGTTATTTATTTCTATCTAAGTGTAAGTCATACTCCATATCAGGATCTAATAACCAGAACAGCTGATCGGCAGATCGGAACAAGTGAATTAATTACAACATCCACGATGGCCGATAACGATGCGAGTGACGTCACAGCTCGCCGACGACGCGCAACGCTGCGCTGGCGCACCGCCAACTCGACCACGTCACACGCGCTACACGCAACAAGCTAAAATCATCTCTAATTTATAACAAACAAGGTTCCCGTTAAGACGGCCGTGGGATGTAAACACCAAAATATAGGTAAAGTATTTTCGGTATTTGCGAATTGAAAGGAAAACGTATCTTTAAGGTATAAACACAAAGGGAATGCTAATAACATGCCGTAGAAGGAGGAGTGAATCACGCGCGTAGGATGAGTTATTAATGGGTATTTCGCGGACCTTTGCGGCGGGATTGTGTATGACAATGGCTATTTAGATAATGCGGCGGACAATGTCGTGTTCCGCGGATATAGCGGCGTCTAATGCGATCATTATCCCGTAGAACACAGTTCTATATTACTTACCTACATTAATGTTTGATGATCACAATTATATTTGATTTCGTTAAGTATACATATAGGTATATATTTACATTATGTATCTACCCTACTAAGTAGGTAGGTACTAGATAAACAAAAAGGCTGTACCTACCGTTAACGCAGATTTGTCGTAATGTTTGTATTTTAATGTTACCTAGGTAGGTACCTATATAATTATCATACATATGCATTATTTTTTAATCAACTACCTGTATATAAAAACGAGAGTTAAAATATGAAAACATATAGGGTACATCTATCTACATACATTATTATGTTAATTATGTATCATGCCGAAGCCATTAAAATTAACAAATACAGATACCTACAAGGGTAACTCACCCCTAATACTGAGAACAAACATTTGAAGTTTGAAAACTTATGACAAAAATGCAACTGCATAGTATGATATAACAGAGTGCACTCACGTAAGTAAGTAGGTATATTAATTTTAATGCCGATTTGGCTGCAAATACCTATAGGTACTAAAATTTTCTAAACGTCAGCAAAAAAAATAAAACACTATTCGCTAACTTAGTATGTAATAAACGCGAACGCATCTGAAATGATTACCTACCTAACTACTGTCAATAATTTAAAATACCTAGTGACAATTCCAAAACGTGAGAACCTACTCGTAAACTAGGTCCTTACTGTAACTGTCACTCACTGTAACACCTGTAATAACATAAGGAATGCAATAAACAGTTAGAATTGGAATTTAGGTACACTGTCCACTTCTAGCCAATTATTGCAAGAAGTACCATAAGTGTTAGAAATTTGGTCATTGCTATTCACACCTGCCTGATTTGGACAGACAGACGGCGAGGTGTTTGCACTGAATGGCTTTCTTCGATAACTATACAAATTGGTTGACGGATGACACAGATTTCTACCGAATGATTCAATTATTGTTGACATAAAACTTGATGCTTACAGTTACTTATGCTGCTGGCTGTTTGTTTTGTTCATCAATTCCTTCCAAATAATTAAATAGGTAAATACGTGTTTAGTTGTTTATACGTAGGTAGGGACCTAACATCTATTTTAACGTTTTCTTTTTACCTTACGGTGTATCTGGGTCACCAGCATAATATTTATTTAAATTTAAAATTACTGTTTATTATTATAACATAAACATACATAAGTAAGTATACATAATATATACGCACTTAGATACTACCAATATATTAGTGTCTATTTATTTATTTATTATTGTTATCTTCCTTCCTTAAATCAGTTTTAAGTTTCACGTCTGCACTTGCAGGACAATTGGTGCAACATAATATTTTCCCGGCATCGTTATACGGCCTACGTGTTTATTACTTTGGCACTGAGTTTATTATCTATCAAACACTCCATCTGCCTGACTCATTTGTTGACTGGTAGAGAATGTCCTAATACCTACATTAAATTCAAACTTAAGAGAGAGGAGGTGGTACCTACTTCGTTACGCTTATATATGTTCTTTATAAACAAAACAACAGGGTATTATTGTTATGTACACCTGAATCATTGTCAAAAATACTTAAATGTCTGTCATTGCAATTGATGATGGACCTGACATCATCAGCGAAGGCCGCGGGGGCCGGAGCGCGGCGGCCGCACGCCGGCGCTGTATCGCATCATACCTACTAATTCGTTGCACCACTTATGGACTACGGATGCATTGTTTCAATCATGCTCCTAGGCATGTAGTCACCGTCACTTACTTACCTACTTAATTGATTTTACATCGTAATAATCATGGATGACTTCAGTGCGTTACGTTATATTTGCCTTCTAATAATATATTTTGTAAACATTAGATCTTTATGAGAATAAACAGATACCGTTTACTAGAGAAACACTCAGCAAATATTCCGTAACTATTAACTACATATATATGTACAGCAGCGCAGTTACACATGCAACATAGTAAACAACACTATTTTATGATGAAAACAGCGACATAACTGGCCGAGTGGCGCTGCATCGAAATAGATAAAATTACACTTTTTATAGAGATAAACAAGATAGCTAAGTGGGTTAACTTCGCGCACTCGGTTACTGGAGTATGGCCAATTCCCTTACTCATCATATGAAGCAAAACATTTCCAAAAATATATACTTCATCAATACTTAGCGATTCTTCATATTTACCGCAACTTCATGAATTAAAACGCATTGATAGTCGTAGTATAATAAATTAAATTGTAAAATATATTACCTCCGCCCTCGGGCAGCATTAGTGACATCCAAAATCCAATGTTATAAGCACAGACACAAAGTATCACTCGCGCATGTTGTAAGTAAGGTAAGTACTGCACGGCTAGCGGGTGCACGGCTGCACGGGCGTGCGTTGTGCGGTGTGCGGCGGTGCGGCGGGTAGCGACGAGCGCGGCGGACACGCGCGCGCGCCGACTGTGGGTTACGCAAAGAGCTGATAACCGGAGGTCGGTCGCTCTAATCTAAATACAGACAACGCGGCCGACACCAAAATCGCTCGTATTCGTATTACTTTCAGTTTTCACGCCTAAATTTAACCGCTCGCAACCGAAATAAAAACATTTTTACGTGATTTGCAGTTGGGGGCTTGCCAGGTCGGCGGTAACTCGAGATTCGTGCCGCGTTTGGCTCGCTTGCGCGCTCGCAACTTTTGGGTATTTAGTTTCGCGGCTATTTCAGCGCTTCCTGCGCTCGCGCCGCCTTATAAGGCACTCTTCATCGATCCGACTCCGCGCAGCTTCGATTTCTTTGTAATGTTTGTGATTCATTATGTTATAGTATCGTTCATAAGGAATAACTTGAACCATATTATTATAATACCGATTTGATTAATATTCAATCAACTTCCATAACTAGCTAAGTCCCTGCAAGTGCATACTAATTAAAATTTTATAAAAATATATGTATTATGTAAACATTTTAGGAAGACTTCTACTAAATAGAAGCTTTTCTTAACATGACTATTTGCGTATCTACTTGCTTAAAAATAAATTTCTAAAATGTATTTGCTGCAAGAAATATGTTATACTTTAAATAACACACAAACAACTATTTGTGTGTTAATACCTAGAGCTAACCGCACAAAAATAATATTTAGGTAGGTAAGCCTAGAAATATTTATATTCAGTTGTGAGTGCACGCCGCCGCGCTGCGCCGCGCTGCGCCGCGCCACACCGCGCCGCGCCGGTGATGCTGTCATCGCGCAATAGCTTCCCGATATAGAGAGCGCGCGAGGAGCCCATTCACCAGCGTGCAGCGCTGCAGCACCGGGCCGTCGGGCCGCCGGGCCGCCGGGCCCCCGGGCCGCCGGGCCGCCGGGCCGCCGGGCCCCCGGGCCGCCGGGCCGCCGGGCCGCCAGCGCGGTGCGGCGCAAGGAGACCATCATATTATTATCAACTAGCTGTGCCCGCGACTTCGTCCGCGTGGAATTTAAGTACTGGGACATAAGTATGGATAATTAAAGATTTTTTTCTAAAATGAGTTACTCTATTACATAAGCTATCTGCCAGTGAAAGTCCCGTCCAAATCAGTCCAGCTGTTCTATAGATTAGCCGGAACACACAGATAGACAGACAAATAATATAAAAAATATAATATAGGTATGTATTTAATATTTCAAATGTAAATTATAAAATGTCTTTAAAAACCACATTAACAGTTTTTCCTTCTGGGGCTAATATGAAAAGGTTATCCGCATTACTAACCCGCGAGCAAGCCACGTATAGTTGGCCGTGTGAAAAACAATTCGACCTGAGATCAACTCCAACAGCCTTTAGCGTCTGCCCCTGAGACTTGTTAATTGTCATAGCAAAGCAAACGGACACTGGAAATTGTGTCCGTTTGAATTGGAATGGGAAATTGTTGGGGATGATTGGTATTCGTGGTATGTATACAGTTTCACCTGCACTACATCCAGTAAGAATCTCAGCTTCGATTAAGTTTCTTTGTAAAGAAGTTACTCTAAGTCGGGTTCCATTGCACAATTTAGGCGGAGTAAGATTTCTCAATAGCGATGCGTTGTAAGCGTTTCGTCTGGGCATTTTTAAAATCAAAGCAAATACATGCAATAATACATATATTTATTTCAATAAATCTACGTAGGCAATATTTTTTTAGATTATATCCGATATTTTTCAACCAATTCACAAAGCAAGTTCAGAGTCCGTATTTTCATATCCAAGTATAACATCAAAATCATCAACTAACCGAATCGCAAGACAAACAAAATTAAATACCTAGTTTAAATAACCAGTTTGTATTTATACTTTTTAGAGGAAAAAGCTATAGCGCGTTTTAATTGCCTTGAGGCGCCATCTAGTACTATATTATGTAACTATAAAATCTCCTATAGAAAAATTACCTTTAAACTTTAAAAGACGATAGCTTTTTTATTTGACATCCGATTTTGATGAAACAAAGCCTATATGTTGCTCAGGGAAGAGCTTAATCTATTAGTGAAAGCCGCGTCAAAATCTGTTCAGTAGTTTTCAAGATTAGCGAATACATACAGACAGACAGACAGACAGACAGACAGACAGACAGAAAAGAAAATCTAAAAAATCATTTTTGTGTTCTGTTACTCTTTTATTATTGCCCACACCCATTTTTTGTTAAAAATTTCAGTTGTACAGACACGCGGTTTCTACTGTTTTATTATATGTAAGATTAGAGTGTATTCGCTCTTTGAAACGAAACTGAATATTAACCTAGATACAAATTGTTGACGACAGGAACGTAATCGTTTTTGAGTCCTTATTTAGAATTTAATTTCTATATATTTTCTTCTAATATTGTTCTTTTGTTAGTATGGAGCTACTATTAATCTGTCATTAGAAGAGTAGTTTAACAACGTCTCCATCGCTGCGGTCTATATAAATATATTATTGTGTTTGGAATTCATTTCTATGAGAATATCAACAAGACTAATGTACAAAAGGCGGATTTTATGTCATGGGTACTCTATTCATTATTTTATACATGTGTATATGTACCTTTTAGGTATATAACTATGTACTTCTGTATCTTAATACCTACTCTTATCGCAGTACAATGCCGCAAATGATGATGATACAGGAAATGCAACTGTTTTGTGTAAACTCGTTATCTAGAGCTACGACGATATTAATATCATCACTACCTACCTACTCATTGATAGTTCGATTTGTTAGAAAGACTTTTGTTATGAAATTACTAACAGGTAGGTAGGTATACGAGTAGGTACATATTGGTTAACTAGTTAACTACTAACATTTTAGTCCATTAAACCTGCCCTCATTAAGTTTATGTTCATAACGTTAGTTAAGTAAGAAGTAGCGGGCGGTCATGTCGCCCACCTTGCCCGTAGGAGTCGGTGCAGGTGTCCGAGGCTCGTGTCGTGTCGTGTCGTGTCACTCGTGTCGTGTCTCCAACTCATTATCGATCCGTGTCAGCGGCTCCGGCGCACTTCGCCGCGTAGGACGAAACTGACGTCACAACAAACACTCTCTCAAACCGCACGATATTCGTAAGGATGCGCATCCAGCAGGTCTGTCCGATCTCACGTCTAGGTTTATCGCAGGCCTTTATCTTTCCAATCGTAAATATCTAGGTATTTTGACTATATTATAGCGGCCTTATGACTTAGTCTTGAAAATAATAAAATACATAAATAGGTACTTAAAAATAATTTTAAGCTTAAAATGACAGTCATGTCAATGACTTTTTTAGGATACTACGAAAGTTAACGTTGTAAGTATGAGTTTCGGACTTCACTGTCAATCTTTTTACCTCATTCTATTCAAACGCTACACTCTCTAAGTCAAATTGTGTCTTTCTCCGGTGCGCCCGCGCAAGCGCCCCCGCTACACGACACGGTGCGATGGCGGCGGGCTTATCTCATTCAAGTTACTTACTACAATTTACATTACGCGGTGGAGAATAAACTCTACGCCATACGACATAAGAAAAATATATTTCCAAATTGACAATAAGCTATATTAAGCGTAGGTATAAACCATTCATTATAACTAGTTCATAGTCATACAGTGGAGAAACTACTGTATAGAGTGAGCAGCAAGAGCCATATCGGAATAAACTGCTTAGTCTGTAGCGGAGGTGCGGATTAAATTGTGAGCTTCTGAAACATTACCATAATTTGTCGATTGCTCTAGATTTTAAGGCAATATTATGATCAACATAATTTAATATAAATAAGTGATTTACAAGATGTTTAGTAGGTAATCTAGTATCATTTAATGTCTATAAATATCTCTACTAATATTATAAAGAGGAAAACTTTGTTTGTTTGGTTGTAATGAATAGGCTCAGAAACTACTGGACCGTTTTTAAATATTCTTTCACCATTCGAAAGCTATATTATCCACGAGTAACATAGGCTATAGAATATTTTGAAACAAAAAGGGATCCGTGCGAAACCGGGGTGACCGTATAGTATTTAATATTACGTAGATAGGTACTTTCATAATGATATTACTAAGTGTACTCAATAGGGTAGACTGGGTACGGTTGTAACAGCTCGGATTCTAGGTAGTTAGGTACGGACCTACTTAAAATTCAAATATTTATTTCAGCACAATGAGGTAGTACATGTACGTGTCTCGGTGTAAGTACATAGTTGTTTATTATGGATGAGTATTGATGGAGCGCGTGCGCATGTGGGCCGCGGTGCTCGAACTCGCACCCACAGACTGCGCCTAGTACTCTGGAGTATCTACCTAAATTAAAATGTATTAAAAATAATATCATAGAATATATCTACTGTATGTTACGTTTAATATTAGCCGAAGAACCGATAACCGTTGGAGTAAACGTAGTGGAGTGGAGACTGCGTCTCGGCAAGCGTAGTGTAGGACGTCCTCAGGCAAGGTGGAGTGACGATTTGCGTAAGATGGCTGGCAGGAGCTGGATGCAAGCAGCCCAAGATAGAGCAAAGTGGCGTGCAATTGGAGAGGCCTATGTCCAGCAGTGGACTGCGATGGGCTGATGATGATGATGATGATGATGTTACGTTTAGAAATAACCTATCATTCAAGCTATTTGCACAAAATTAAGCAGAACATCAATATTCTTGTCGTGTGATTTGACAGTTAGATAATTATCGAGTCCATTAAGTGCGAGGGCAATGATGTTGTGCGCGGGCGCAGTGCTCGCGCGCTCTCGGTGACTAACGCTGCCAGTGAAGAGCTCCACGAGTACATCTTCCTACGTTCCCAAATAAGCCGCCGTATTTGGAGGCATTTTTTGTTGTACCTAGATAAGTCATACGCGACTATTCCTAAACATGGAGCTCATCTCCTTGTATGATATGTACACACATAAATAAAGTAAAAAGAAATAAACATTATTTGCTAAGTTACTTAGCTTTGTAACATTCTGTAGTTAATTTAATGAGAAGCGTCAGGTACACCATTTAAAGGTTTTACTTCCATTGGAAGGTATTAATCACGAAAATAAAAAGCTATCGGTTATCCTATCTGGTGAATGCATTCGCTATCTCCATGACAACCTTCCTTAAATCCCTGATCAAATGTCGATATACTGCCGCCGCCGCCGTCGCAGGCAGTAGCTATCGACGTTTGATCGGAAAGGACTTCGTCTGCTGCAATAAAAGGGGACTCAACTATATATGACCGCTTCAACAAAAGGAGGAGGCTTCGATCCCAATAGCGATATCTCTCTTATACACGCGCTCAAGTGTTATTTGATTTAGGGCACCGAGAATCGCGACAGACGAGACAAACGACGGTAACTAGCTGATAAGTGTTTAGGTTACCTATTGGCTATTTATAATGTGTTCCGATAACTAGGTATATTGTAGTTTTTTATTAAAAAAAAACTAACTTTGTTAAAATACTTACCTACCTAGTACATTTTTCAGGTACCTACCTATAGGTATTTTGTGTAAAAATTGATTAAAATAACAATTACTTATTAGATAAACATACCTAACAAAATAGGCAGGTACCTATCTACCAAAATAGGATACGTTTACCAAAATAGAATTATTGACTCGTTATCGACTTCGTCGTTCTGCCAATATCTCGACATAACCTTATTTATGGACTTCCGGAAACTAAACTATAAACACGTACATAATCATGCAGTCAATTCAGTCATTGAGAAATTAATTTGAGTTTGTGCCAGCTGAATATACCTACCTATACACACAAGTACATTAATGATATTTAATGTGTGTCTGGCGGCGTAATTAATTACACAATTTTTAGTGTTCGCGGGTGACAACTGTATCTAATGGCAAGGAATACGTTATACATAATATACTCAGTCTCTGTTGCTTTTATTAATTGCCTTCATTCAAAAAGTCTATAAACAGTAAGTGTCGAGTCAAATAATAATTAAATTGACAGTTTTGTTAATATTGTAAGTATTAAGGTATTAATAAAGATACTTATGAAGTATGGTAGAGTAAAGAATTAAAGTATTAGAAAGCGACTGCAATTTTATCTTAACAATTTATCATTGATACCTAACTTTTTATCTAAAAATTTAATAATGAACAGTCAAAGTAATTATAGCGCGTAGTTAGGTACACTATTTATCTAAAACCGCTGCCTAAAAATGATTCTCGTCTCGATATAACAAGAAAAAAGAATGTAGCTAACCTACCTACCCAAAACCTAAATATTATAATATTTTCCTGCCACTCGCTTTTCCGATATTATTTTCTGTAGGTAGATATTTTGGTTCGCGAAGGTCGTTCAGCCCCTTCGAGCTACAAAGTCGTGAATATATTTCATTTGAATCCCTCTATATGGGTGGTCAGTATTCCATAAACGCCTATAATACCAATTCCGCTACAACAAGCATCACCGATCAGCAAAAATGGAATCGATAAATAAAATACATTTTGTCGGCGTCCTCGGCCGCTTCCCGACCATTTTGACCATAACTTTCTGCCATTTTGGTTTATGGTCACCGCCATCTTGGGTTCGGTTACTCATTGATATTTTTGGCGCGAAATCTGAAGTGCATTATTTACAGCACTTTGCACTTCGCGGCGTTTAGAATGTGCAGTGTGCCCGAAACTGAAAGGAAAGTGCTTTAATCATTTCTGATGCCTTCTCGGTTATTCCGCACTATAGTGACTTTAGCGTTAGACTATCGTCAGCTTAGTCGTGCTACGTATATGTAAACTGTAATTTTTTCGAAACGTCAGTTTGTCAGTTGTTTCATTCCATAACATAAATTATGTTCGGTTGGGTTTACCTACTATCTGCAGGTAGGTACTTAATTACCTACCTACCTATAGGTCCTTAGTTATTGATATACCTATTATATATGTTACCGTTGACTGAAACTATATAACTCATTAATGCTATAATAGTCAAATAACGAATGATACGGCCAAACATAATATTTAAATTCAAACCCAAGTAAAGCTGCATGTGGGAAATAAATAATTTATTTTGAACTAATTTGTCATATTATCATAATAATGCCGTGTTGGTGCGAAATAGTGCTATTAGAGGCAGTGCGTATTATGTTTATGGTGATGAACTGATGAATTTTAGTACGAAGTAAATTGTGACTTATTTCGTTGGTAATAAGGTTTCAACTTTGGGCAGGTTATTAGAAACAGTTAGTTCATTCTCTGTCTGTCAACACGGGAGGCTGTGGGTCGCCTGCGCAGTGCGCCCGCGCCGCCGCGCCGGGCTCGCCCACTGACGTGAATCATGCTGTAATGCCTTGCCATTATGATATTGTAAATTGAATTATGGACGACTACTATTAAGCTTAATATTAACAAATGATTTAGATTTAGAAATATTAATCATTTTGAAAAATTACTTACAGTCGCTTTATGAAATTTATTTATAATAAGTAGGTAATTATTTTATTTCTATATTAAATTATAAATATGAAATTTCCATTTTTTAAGTGGAAACTCTGAAAATAAGGCATTTTACTCCATATTAGCTAAACTAGCAAGAGACATGTCTGTACAAAATAGATAGGTAGTTAACTAGATAGATACTTAAAAAAATCTAAGTAGGTACCTATAATATTCCATCATTAGTAACAAATGCCTACTCGTGCCTTAAATTCATAAAGTCCAAATATTTTCAGTTAACGTATTTTTATTGTTACTATCAATGCGTAACCCAAGGTAATTGACAGTCCAGACACTTAATTTAATTAATAAACAATTAAAGTTTCGTAACTAGTATGATTTCGGAGATGACAGATTGATCGGTGTTTAATGAACCCGTGTTTTTAATTAAATAAAAAGTGTTAACGAGTGGTAACAGGCCTCCGTCACGCCACTCATGCCACTCATGCCCCGCCCACAGATATTCTAAGTTCGGTGTCGTGGATTATCACCGCATTAATTTTAATTCTTAGCTAATTATATAATTGGAGAAAGTTTTGAAAATTGTCGCGCGAGTAAGTAGTCAGATAAGTATAATATTATATGGATAGTACATAAACGTTTAAAGTTTAGGGAAGGTTTACCTACTAGTTGTAATATTAAGTAACCAATTATTAATTTATTATAAACAATTGTCAATATTGATAAAACTAGATTTCAGATACAAGAATTATGTTGTTAATGAAAATAAATTATTATGAATATGATTAATCTAAAATACCTATTACCTACCTCGTTATACAATAGTTCAAATTGTTATTAAGTACCTAGCTATTAAGTTTATACGTTAATTAATACGGGGAGTACTAGTTCGCTTAATCAAAAAATATTAGTTCGCAAATCATTAAAATTGTTGTTAAAAAACGACATTAGAAGCGCAGCGTTTCTCCAGTTTGCGTTCTTAAAAGGTTCTCTTGGTAGTACCTATCTGTTGCAGGTAATTTCGAAATTATTTTTATTTATCTATTCCAATCCCAACAATACAACTTTTATATTTGCAAAATGTTGTTTTATTTTTTAAAAATGCAATTCATAAAGGTAAATAATGAAAAATCTATGTTTGTTACTAGGTAGGTATACCTAACACAATATGCGAATATCTTAATCCACTTTATTATTTAACTAGCGACCCGCCCCGGCTTCACACGGGGGCTATAAACCTTCCTTAAGAATCACTCTATCTATTAAAAAAAACCGCATCAAAATCCGTTGCGTAGTTTTAAAGATCTAAGCATACATACGGACATACAGCGAAAGCGACTTTGTTTTATACTATGTATTGATTATGTATATCTTGTGACTGAAACCATACCTAGTCAATCAATTGAAACACTTCCTCAAGCACAATATGGAAGCGAACATCATTAAAGCCATAAACATCCATAAAGTGGGCAGCCGCAGCCAAATTGTTCGTGTCTTTAACAAAAACTTTGTTTACATTATTTATGGACTCATATTAGCTTTATCGAGCTCAGTCTGCAGGCGGTTGCGAAATGTTCCTCTTGCTTATGGCTCGTTATAATAATCCGCGCCGCGCCGCGCCATACAGCGCGCCCCCGCGCCGCCCGCGCGCGCGCGCCCTCTTGACTGACTGACGGACTGATTTTGTTTAAATGGAAATCTATTTTACTTTTTGGAAAACAAATCATATTCTGTTAGTCTATACTTAAAAGAGTTTCTATTTAAGGTGACTTGTTTTGTTTTTTAGCTGATAAGTATTGTATTACCTACAATAATGTCTGAAGACTTCGCGGTTATTATATACTAGAGGTCTCGGCAGACTTCGTCCCGCCCGGCAAAGAAGCAATGTAGCGGCATTAATCAATCGATTTGACAGCTCTCATTGTTGCGTTTTGTTATACTATTTTTAACAAATGAGCTAAATATTTTTTTTTACTGGATCGGGATGAAAAGTACCTATCCTATGTCCTTTTCCTGACTCTAAGCTACCTCCCCGCCAATTTTCAGCCAAATCAGTTCAGCCGTTCTCGAGTTATAAACGGAGTAACTAACACGACTTTCTTTTATATAATAGATTAGAATGATGAAACAACTATAACGGATTTAATTAACGGACGCTTGTCTCACGCTAAACAAATATTTAGCGTTAGACTATGTCAGCTCAGACGTGCTACGAATATGGGAACTGTAAAGTTTTCTGATGTCTCGTTACTATAGGAACCTATATATTAAATGGTCGTTCACTGCGGTCACATGCGGAGTAAACCGCGGGAATACTATATTTGAATAAACCAACTTACCTATTTTAATTTTTGACGGTACCTTATAGTAGGTACCTATTTAGTAGATTTAAGTAGTTAAGGCCGTCTAAATAGGCATAACAACAGTTTTTTTATTCTTTGCCCATCAAGTAGCTTAGGTACCGAAAAATATTAGACATGTAGGTAATTCATCATTTCGAAAAAATACGTATTTTTTTAATTAATAATCTAATTGATGAACTAGGTGTTTAAATAGAATTTGGATTTCTTTACCCTGATAGCAAAAGAAACTTGAATAATAATATAGGATTAGTAGCAGGCCGCAGCAGTAGGTACACTAGCTAAACCTTCTAAGTAGGTACCTAAGTATAATATTTTGTTCGACCTATATTATATTAAGTATAATAACAACGATCGATCATTAACCTAAATTTAATGTCAAACTGGGATATTTTACCAGGATTTAATAAATACCTACTTGTTACAATTCGATCAAAGGTTAATGATAACGATGCAGATTTTTCTTACAATACCTATAAAATTAAATAAGTAATATCACAAATGATTAGGTATTATAAATCGATACTTATTTAAAAGTTACAAACTTACGTTTCTCAACAATATTCCAAAACCGTTAGCGGTGTCCACACATCAACACACAAAACATTCCACCACAGCTCCCAAACACAAATCAAATCACAAAAACAAACTCACAAACATAAACAAATTCGCGCGTAACAATTACAAACTGGCGCTTTATTCAAAACGACCCTCGACGATGCGTTCCGGCTTGAGTACGGACAGAAACTGCCTCACTGCCTCGCTGCCTCACTGCGACACGGACACCGGCTGCAGGCAGCGGCTGCGGCAGCGGCAGTGGGTCACTGGTAGGCGTCGCATGATCTCACGAGATCATTTACACTCGCCGCAATCAGCCTCCCTCGCAGCCTAACGATAATTGGACGATATGCAGATTTAGTGCATTTTGCAAGTAACGGTGGAACTAGAACTACAAGTAAGTATGTATGTTAATGCCGTGTGCCGTTAAAAAGCCCTTGGATGTTTAATAAACAAAAGATACTTACTCTAAAGACAAGATATACCTACTTAAAATATTTCCTCTTTAATCAAATAAAGGATTGAAGAAAAAATAAATAAAATCAATAGAATACCTACTTACTTAAAGCGGAATCACTGAGGTGCATTAAATCTTTAGGTACCTAATCTACATATTTATTAATACGTACCTACCTAAATCTGACGCATTTAATTGAAATGGAACATTCACTTCGCACCCACACCTACCTAAAATTATACTGTATCTTGTTTAAACTTAACTATGTATACCTACATACGTATCTATAGCACATGTTTATTTTAAAACAGTAAAGTGTATGTGGCCCGTTACAGCATTGTTTGTCTATTGACTATTGCCCACAGCCGCCGCTGCCGCCGCCGCGCCGCCGCCGCGTGGCGGGCGATGGCGTGGTGTCGCGGCGCGGCGCACGCGGTGGCCGACCCGTCACCACACCCAGTACCCTCTCTGTATGAACTCATCTGCACCACGTTCACGTCATCACGCGCCATATCTCTCGTTACATCTTTATTTTGACGACCCGATCGTCGGGTGAGTAATGAATCGAATAAACACGTTTTAAGCAAACTTATGTACTTACTTACTTACTTACTTCGTACCTAAGGAACAAACTTCAATAAAAAAAAAGTAGGAACCTAGACCAAGTATAAAGAAGCTGGCTGGCTTTTATTGAAATAATAAAAAAAAATATTTCGAAAAAACCTTAGTAGTTACATGATAGGATAGGATTTTCATTAGGTGGGTAAGTCCTACCTACTTACTCACCTAATGAAAATCCTGTTATGTTATGTTAATTAAGATGGTACGGTCGGTACGGAAATACCAGTGACATACCTTCTATTTGGGTTCAACCTACTGGCCTTCCAAGAACTAATGATGATTTAATGTGAACACAAAAAAATGTGTTGATGATGCGTCAGTTTACATCTACTTACATGTGACAGGCAAATTCACAAAGATTTCGACACAACCAGGCGGACGGCGGCAGTGATGCCGACAGTTGTTGCTGATCCTTATCCCTATCTTACGGAATATATGTAACGCAGCACATAATGCAAACATAGAATTACAGCTGTATTTCAATGGTTAGACTAAGAAAAAGAAATGAATAGATAAAACAGGTACTTTATTTCAAAAAAAAATACCTACATAAATAAATTCTATAAAAACAAACCAACCACTTATGGCAATTTAATTCGTGAACTCTATAAAAGCTTTAGATTTGGTTTTTATGCGCATAAATTTAGTTGGTAATATCGAAGAAACCGCAAGCCGGGAATATTCCAATCTTTAGATTTTTGCCATCACGTATATTAGGTAGGTACCTAATGAAGGAAACTTTAGTCTTTTGTTGGACGAACAATATAAATATGTATTTAATTTTCAGATCAAGAAGATAGAGCGACCTATCTGTTGGAGACATGGCCTCCCTCAGATTCTACATAGTTCGGTCTAGCACGCGGTATTTTAAACCGGTGGTAATAACTTATTGACAAGTTGTGTATGATGGAGTTGGAGTGGAACACCGGTTTAAATGACCGCGCAGTTATCAGGAGGGTCTAAGCAGACGCGTCCCCGAGCGGCATGTAGTCGAACAGCAGGGCCTTCTTGTCGAACCCGCAGCGGAACAGCCGCCAGGCGCGCTCCTCGGCCGAGCCGCCGCCGGCCTGCTCCGCACATCGCTCCAGGACCTAACACACACACACACAGTCAAAGATAAAACATTACGGAAACTTTCATTTAGATCTTGTATCTTTTGATTTTGAGATGAAGTTATAAATCGAATGAAAGAACATTACCTAAGTTACTTACACGTTGCTATGATAGGTACTTGCTGACTTCATTTCATGTTCACCTGCCTCGTTCAATCCTTTCACAAACCGCATTCAGACATAATAAGCCTTACCTTGGTCGTATTCTTCCAGTCCCCTTTCGAAGTGACCCTGCCCATCAACGCGGCTTTCTGCAGCCTGCCGTCCTTGGTGATCAGCTTGCACTTGAGCAGCACGCAGTAGAGGTGCGCCTTGAGCGCGGGGTCCTCCTGCAGGTGTCCGCGGCACAGCGCGTGCAGCAGCTGCGGCGCCACGCGCGACGACTGCAGGCACGCGTCCGAGTGCATGCGGAACATCGCCTTCTCCCGCTTGCCCAGCACCACGCAGTTCCTGCAGGTGCCCTCGCTCTGCCGGACATCACAATGAGATGTTCACCAGTCAAGGACGATATGGTAGGTACGTCGATACAAATAGGGAAAATCATGGGAATTCTCAATCAACTACACTCATAGCACTGATTGCCGCCTACCTAAGTACATAAACGGCGAGATTTCTTGTGTTCCGGTTTGAATCTTCTCTGCATATTGATTTTATTATGTATCTAAGCCTAATTATTCAATTGAAAAGACGACCTACATTGGTGTTACCGACAATCAAATTTCACACAAAGTTTTCATGGTAAATAATTGTACAAAAATATAAATGTCTGCTTTATACCCACCTGGTATGTACTAGCCACCAACCCCAGTAACAGCAGCAGCCTCGTTAATATCATCATTGCAGCCTTATGTACACGTTGACAGCAATTCGTAAGCACTTTTAAGATGAAGTCTCAGAATATTATCCTGAATAATAACGATATATCAGATATTCATCAAACTAGCTGTTTGCTGCCAAAATTCAATTAGGAGTGTGTGGTGGCAGCAGTGGTAGTTGTGGTAGTAGTGGTAGTAGTGGCAGAAGCGGACAGCAACGGACCCGGCGCGCCGAGCTCCACTCGGGCGAGCACAAGCCGCCGCTTGGATTTATACTCTCGCGAATCCTGCCTCGCTACCAAGGTGCACTATGCATATTAGGCGGATTGACGGTTTCAGCAAATTGCTACAATTATATTTATCTATGTATTTGTTGAGTTAATTGAAATGGAGCCTTAGAGTATATTACACACGTAGATGTAGGTACATAGGTTAGGTACTCAAATAGTGAACTTATCTAGGTTTTACACCTACCCAATGACGGCTTAGTCATAAATTAACTTTTAGGACAGACAATTTATGTCTTCTTGATAATTGATTTATGATCTCGTGTGCATCGCCGTGTCGTGGTTCGGGGTGCTCGTGTGATACAATACGACAATACTTGTTTATAAACTCCGCTCGTACTGGATCTCAACATGCGCATGAGAATGTTTCCTCGCAACTGGTACCTACATGTCTAGGTAATGCAGTAGGTATATTGACTACTTATGTGTAGGTGATGTAGGAAGATACTTATTTAAAGAGGATAATTTAAATAATAAAAAAAATAACTCCTCTCTCTCTTCTCAAAATAACATCAAAAACTTATTGTCTCATCGAACTCTTCAAAGTTTTTGATGTTACTTGAGATACCTAGAGAGGTATTAATATAGCATAGCTTACCACAATTTATGCAATTTATGCTATGTAGGTGCAAAAGACCTATGTATTAGTTCTGGCAATCTGTTGAGGTTGCATGTTTTCTTCTAGTTACATGAATGATTTTTGTGCGGCATTTAGTGGATTCTCTGCAAACATTATATCAGTTTACCGATTCAGTCTTTATAAGTATATCCACAAAGGTCTTAGAAAATATTATTAGGTAGGTACTTAAGTATTGTCCGTTTGCTTTGAAGATGAAAATCAAATCAAAATCAAAAATGTTTTTATTTCAATTTAGGCTTTTACAAGCTCAATGAAGGTCAGAAGATACCACCGTTGACTGAGAGAATGCCGTCTGGCATTAAATGCGTCTTTTGAACATTTGTTTTGATGTCTACTTACTTAATAGGTAAAGAGTAAGTAAGTAAATCATTATAAGAACACATTGTTTTAAGATAGATAAATGAACCAACTAAGGTACCAATTCCCCGGGCTTCGTTTGAGAACAGGGAGAATCTAATCTATAATGCCTTGAAGAGGTCTCTCGTAAGTCGAAGTGGAGCTACAGCTGCGGCAATTGATACACCCTTGACTTACAGAATACAGGTAGGTAATAACTTATATAAACCTAAACTTTAACATCATCCTCTGTATCACGTAGATTTGAAATGAAGTTTATAAAACGGTATGTAATTGTAGGGTACATATTTACAGCGGTTGCGAGTGCAGCTGCATGCAGACGCTGCCGGCGGGCCGCGGCGGCGAGTGTGTGCCTGCGCCTGCGCCGGCGCCGCGGCCGCACGCGCGCTGCAGCACGCACGGCGACAGCAGCGCCGCCGCCACCACCACCGCCGCCGCCGCGCCCACCATCACACCGACACACCACGCACAAACTGTTAAATTACACCCACACGCGTTTTACATTGTAAAATAATCTTTATTACTCTTCACTTCTTCTCTGTACCTCAGAAATAATTTTAGTAGGTAAAATTATTTCTGAGGTACAGAGAAAATAAATTGATTAGGTACTTACATTATAATATTCAGTTTTGTCGCCCCTATTCTATGCCTCGGATAAGCATATACACGTATTCAATGAAGTATTTGAAACGGCGCACAGTTGTAGTAAACTAGCGTGGTTGCTTTTAACTGTAGATCGAGTTAAATATTTGCCTATTGTTTTGCCTCGTCAGACTTGTCTGCCGCCTGTTGTCATAGTTCACGAGGATCAGCTGCCACTGTAGCATGCTCGTGTCATTTGATACAGCAATGACATAAGTTACTAGCAATTTAGCTGACTGACAGTGATAGATCTTTTTGTTTCTTTTTTCAAAGGAGAAATAAATTAAAAATGAGTTATATGGGCATAGAGATATAAGATCTTATATCTCTATGTATATGGGTCGTTCTCGCGAGTGGTTAATATTTTGTCAAATTTTTCATTTTTAAATTATTTGCTTGTTTTACATTGTTCTTTAAAATGATGATATATATACCAACGTGACCGCCACACTGCCTCACTTTCATCTAGAACTTATGTCTTTGAGCATTTACGCGATGGCTCGGCTTCTTTTCTGTGACGAGTATTTTGATTCTCCCTATACATATTTAGGTCGTTTTTTTATTTCTACGGGACTAAAATTGATAATTGAACAAATAATTGAAATTTCACTGAGTAGGTAATATTTATTACGCTTCATGTAGAACCCACAGATTTGATTTCATCATTTTTTGTTAGCAAATAACCGCTTAGTTTGCCGCCTAAACTAAGTAACATAAATCTCACGTATTATATAAAATTAGGTATAGATTCGCATTTTGAACCCTAACTTTATCACCTTAAGGTAGCATTTTTTTACATTCTACGCATACCATTATAAACAGTTGCTGTTAAAATTGTCTCTATTCTTAGTGGGTTTTTTCGAGCTGTCACTTTGTACTCGTAAATTACTTTTCTGTCCTCAAAAGAAAGCGCCAACTTTCTGGCCGCTGTGCTAAATGAAATTGCCGCTTTCTGGCTTCGTCGAACAGAAAAATAGTATACTGACCTCGGCCAGCTGCGTAATGTACTTTTGTTTAGTGGCGGTGTGACGTCACACAACTTAAATCGCATTTTAGCACTAAAATTTTAATGAAATTAAAAACAATCTTAATTACTAATACGCAAAAAATAAAAACACACTAATTGTTTTCCATTTTAATTTACAACATTCTTAATACATCTAAACCGGATTTTGTATGTCAAGTACTCAATTGAGAGCCCGGCGGAGTCAGCCTGCCATCACAGGCAGCACGCGCACCGAACACTCTTACATGTATTCAATACATTACACCATCAGTTTAGTCTCATTTATAAAATACCTTTTGTAAATTGTCAAATCGCGATAAAATATTCTAGTAATAATATTAACAACACATTTACACTTACAGACTCTACCCGAACCTGTTATTCCAGCACAGATTTGCGAGGAAACAGAAAGTTGCGAAACAATACACACCTGTTTATACCTAGCACTAAAACGGAGTTGGCAACCCGAGCGAGGCTGATGAGACGGATCCCAGCTGCTGGGGGTGTTTCCAGCTCCTCGCACATCTCTGGTGGAAGAACAGTCGTCCAGCATTTATCACTAACTACGTACATCGCATTGCATGGGTCCCGTTGCACAACTTCAAGACCGTTTCCATCTAGCGGACCGGTTTCACAAAACTAAGGACGAATGTTGTGCGAGTGAACCTTCAGCAGATAACTTATTGTCTCTGTAAAGAATAGGGACGATGACTGGGTACAGAAAAATAAATTCTATATAGTCCGTCACGTAGATTATTAAATAATATTGCACACGTATTTTTTCTTTTTTAAACCAAACAGATAATGACAAAGATAAGCGCGTCAAAAGTTCGGCGGTGGTGGCTCATGACGTCACGACTGTATATAACTTGTATCAAGGGACTTTGTGACGTTACGGGCCCCCGCTCCCGATGGACTAGTATCTAGTGGATTGACAAAGAAAAAAGTCATAATTTTTATTTCATTTATAAATTACAGTTCATAGTACCTATACGCCATTTACGCTAGGGACAGTATGAAGCTGGCGAATCTCAGAGATATATATTAAATATATAAGTAATCCCGTTTATATAGCTTCGCATTCTATCGACAATAATGTGTGGGAATATTTCAACGCAGTGTGTCCGTTGTTAAAATTTCAATTATAACACCAAAATCAATACACACAACGCACAAACCACTGTCTACATCACAAATGGAACTCTAATAAAGTCAACTACAATATTGTTCCTATCAATTCAACTATCGATATAAAAAATAAGACCATTGTCTTATAAAAATAAGAAATGATTTCATCTTAATATCTAAGTTTCGAAAAACGAATACAATACAACTTATTTAAAATATAAATTTTCGGTTCCAGCACCGTCGTACAGTCGAGGGCATAAAATAATATAATTACATCTTCATTTGGCTTTCATTGTACGTAGTGTTTACAAAACATAAAAGCGAAAGTATGCCTTATCACACCGCTTTAAGATAAGTAAATTCCAATAAACCAACATTGTAATAAGTACCTTTTCTCGGCTTCGTTCGTGATTTCTTTTCTTACATCAGAGTCCGTCTTCTCTTGCGTTCCACTCGAAGACTATTTTGCCGTCACCCTTGAAAAGAAAGGAAGCCTCTTAAGATTTATAATTTCAAGTTGGAATGTTCCACCAATGAGGGAACAGCTGCTGGCGTGTGATTGGCGGAGCGCGGTCGCCGGAGATCAAAGATATATAATTTAAGATATCGTACACCTCTAAAGGGAGCTAACTCAAAAATCTGAAGATTTGAATTAAACACACGCTACGATCCTTACAACAATTTCGCCTCTCCCGAAAAAGTTACTTTTTTTGAGTTAGCTCCCTTTAGATCTAGGGGTGCGATATATGATGTATCATTCATTTATACGATGATATTCAAGAAAATATATAGATCGGGAGATCCTTTCGGGGTTGTCTTTAAGATTTTTTTTTAGGTACCTGTCGAAACGCAACAAAAATAATTAATTTTCATACGAAATTGTCTCATCAGAGATTAAACAGTGTTAATTTCATGATAATAACGCTAGTGTGTGCTGCATGTGTGTGTGCGTGTGTTTGTGCGCGTGTTTGTGTGTGTGTGTGCGCGTGTGAGTGGTGTACGCACAGCGTCCTCCGGCGCCGCAGTCTCTGGCGGCAGTAGACGCGCAGCGCGGCCGCCGCGAACACCGCGCCCGCGCCCAGCGCCCCCGCCGCGCCCAGCGCGTGCCCGAACACCGCGCACGACAGCAGCACCGACACCGCCTGCAGCCACACGGGCACACACGTCACACGCCGTGCTTATTCACTACGTATCCAAACCTTACTACTTAAACATCTTTATATTATTCTTAAGGAAATGTACCTACCGACCTCCGGGGTCGATCTTTACTCGCTATCAGAAATTGAGTGCGAGGCCGAATGCCGAGCGTGACAAAAACGCGTCGATCAAATTAAGTACGGACTACTCGGATATATTATGTGAGGCGGAAGGCCCAGCAAGCATGAGATGACATTATTGATGATCCGAGGAAGGCGGCGGACCTGGCGGAGCGTCATGATGACGGCGAAGGCGACGGCGCCGAAGCGGTCGATGGTGCGGTAGATGAACAGCTGCCCCGCCGCCGAGCTCGCCGACAGCAGCACCACGTCGCACGCCAGCTGCGGGTGCTGCGCCACGACACCACGACACGACGACACGGCGACACGACCACACCACGACACACACAGATACATTGATTAATTAACTTATCACAAATAAAATATAATATTTCACTTCGAGTTGTCAAAGTCATGGGCAAATCGCGTGGTATAGTGGGTGGTACGTGCCTGCAGCAGCTGCCAGGAGGGGTTGGCGGGCTGGTGCAGCAGGCTGGCGGCCGTCAGCAGGCACGAGAACAGGTTCACGCCGCACAGCATCTGCAGCGGGGAGCATCTGCGGATACAGTATAATATATATACTGCTAATTAAATAATACTATTTCCAAGATTCGACTCTCTTAGACACGACTCGAGTGAGACGACATTCACTCGTGTGCGCTTGCGTGTTTGTGTGTGTGTGTGTGTGTGTGTGTGTGTGTGTGTGTGTGTGTGTGTGAGTGCGTGCGTGCGTGCGTGTGCCGCACCTGTGTCGGCGGAAGAGCGCGCCCTGCCAGGAGGCGGTGAAGCTGTCGCAGCACATGTACAGCGCCAGCAGCGCCAGCCCCGACCACAGCGGCGCCGCGCCGTCCGCGACCTCTGCGGCATGTGTACATACATGATACATCTACGAGTACACCCTCTACCGCTTTAACACAATTCTCTAACAGGAAAACACCTCCCACTGTCGTTCTTCCACTCGTAGCAAGAGTATACTTAACGGTGACAGATGCTTTCTCGCGCGACAGTAACCTCTCACGCGAGCCAAGCGCGCTTGAGAGAATTTGGTACTAAATGAAATAAAATAGTAATTTATGTTGTTATGTGTTTATATGAACATTAATATTTTTACATATATTGAAACTAGCTGTCCGCCCCGGATTCGCACGTATCATCTATTTTTTTATAGCCTATGTCACTCGGGAATAGTGTGACTTCCCAACAGTGAAAGAATTTTTGAAATCGGTCCAGCCGTTTTGGAGCCTATTTAATCCATACAAACAAACCTTTCCTCTTTATAATATTAGTATAGATATGCATCTACATATGGAAGATGATAACTTGGTTTCGCTCGAGCCTGAAATAGGTACGTTCAAATTTTAAGTAATAACCTCCGGGAGAGGATGTGAATCTTTACAAAATTAAATGTGAATTATCCCGAAGAGGATCACCATCTCTCGCGATCGATTGCGAGCATACCTCCGTGGCCTTCCTTGCTGGTCAGCATGAACAGCATCATGCCAGCGGAGATCATCGCGGCCGTCACGTACTCGTACGGCTCGTACTTGTTGCCCGACACGAGCTTGCCCATCAGCATCACCGGAATCACCTTGCACGACTTCGACAGCACCTGACACATCATATGAATACATTATTACTCGGAGCGCCGACAGCGAGGTCACCGGGCGGCACCCCGCCGGCGGGGCGGTCATCGACCCGGGCGGCACCCCGCCGGCGGGGCGGCGCGGCGGAGGAGACGCATCACGCACCTGCATGGGGAAGCTGACGTACTTGAGCGCCTCGTACTGGCACCAGGCGCTGAGCACGTTGGTGAGCGCGCAGTAGGAGAAGCCGTGCAGCGGCGCGCCCACCAGCGGCCGCCGCGTGGCCAGCAGCCGCAGCGCCGCCACCAGCAGCGCCAGCAGCCGGTTCAGCAGCACCAGCAGCTGCGAGTCCGACCAGCGCCGCACGCTGCCGTCCGCCATCACGTAGCTCTGCATCGCCACAACTCATATCATAATATATCGTATACCTATACCGCGTCGCATCACTCGCATCGCATATAAAACACCTGATCCTCCCGACATTCTAGAGACCTATGCCCGGGAGTGAGATGCTATTTTTGGCTGAATTTATTCTAAGCTCATCGACCGATCTTTGATTTTCTTCTTTTGATTCCATAAAGACAAGTTAAAGGACCTGGCCTAATAAGTATTTCGTAACATTCATCCGACCCTGAAAATATCGACAATATCCAGATATACCTAATTAATTAATATTTTTTTATTTTATGTGAGATGCCTGACCAACAGACAACATTTCATTACATAATTATACTAGACGGCGCGGCGTCCGACGCGAGCACATTCGTCACCTGTGTCATGATCTTCTCCTGCAGCAGCCCCCACACGAGGTACGAGCCCATGAGCCCGGCGAAGCAGAAGGCGAGCTCGGCGGCCTCGCGCCGCGGCGACTCCTCCGCCTTGCCCCCCCCGCCGCCGCCGCCGCCCTCCCCCCCGCCGGCCGAGTCCGGCAGCCGCTCGCCGCCCGGCCCGAAGCACACCACCAGGCACCGGGACAGAACGCCAGGGTTCGCTGCGGATATAGGTACACTGCTTATAAACAACTAACTTATACTCGTGACTTCGTCTGCGTAATAAGTATAAAATTAAGGTACTTTATTATCTACTGCGCACTCATACCAATTTAAAGGTACTCAGAGAACATTTAAATAATTCAAATACCTATTGGTAGTCTCGATAGAGATTTAGTATAGTAGGGTAATCGGGCTTCCGGCTTGTATGGAAGTCCCGTCTCTGTTCACCTACATCGATTTAATGTTTACTTTGTTATTAATGGCACACAACTCTATGGAATACAGCCAATAAGTACCTACTAAGCAATGATACGAAACATTTTTGGGTGTTTCTCTCCAAGCGGCGTTAACAATGATTACCTACTTAATCATAATTATCACTTATCAGCTTTGCTAAATGACTTGTATATATCCGAAATACATCGCGCTGATAACAAAATGTGATTTTAAAATACGAATTTTATCCGCTACACAGCGATCAAATCAGATTTTTATATACTTATTACAATACTATTAGCGTAATGTGAAAGCACATTCATCTAGATAGCTATATTATGGTATTGTATAATAAACCACATGCTTTTGCATTTGAAACAAGGTTATTTTTAGGACGAAATTACTATGAAGGCGTGATTAGTACTAATTGGATTGGAACGTGCAGATTTTAACTTTCAAAGGTATGTTATTTTATAGTGATGATTCTAGAACTTTACAGTTCCCATACTACGCTAACTATACTACTATGAGCAAGTCCATGAAGATAGTCTGTCATACAAAATTTTACATTTATAAGCAAACTCCTTTAATAGAAAAAAACTTACTTTAAATTGCAAATTAATACTTATAAGTTTGTTTGACGTGCAATAATAATGTAATTGTAAATCCATCCTTATTCAATACAACAAACAATGTGCGAAATGTTAGTGTAAATATGAATACTTACAAACTTTGTCAAAGTAATTAGTCTTTTGGATGTATTTGTAGACCAGGTACCCGGGCAGCAGCACCGTCGCGTAGCCCGACAAGTTCAGCAGCAGACGGAAAAACCTGACATGCCACATACAACAACATTATTTGTATTATAAATCAATTTATACATTGTGTAGACCTAGACCCTATTCCTTGAATTGCAAACACTGATATATTATGAAGTGAGAGTAAAATGGTGTAAAAAACTATTGTACACCATCGTGTATCATCATCGTGTATCATCATCGTGTATTGTACATCATGTGTAACCTATGTTAAAAATTTAACTATCAGTAAAAGTAAAATATAATAAACATCTAGAATAAGTGCTGACATCATTTACTTTAATTAAATAGTTTATTACTGTTTTAATTACAGGTCAATTAATTAGAATTTATAAAAACCTTGAATAAAGTAGTACATACCATGAGTATTGTGAGTTGTTGAGTGTTCCGGACTGTTCATAAGCAACCAGCACCTCCCGATACAGCCGCGAGGACAGGAATATCAACACCACACACACCGACAACACCAGCCTGAACCAACATGGCCAAATCAAAATTACACATTGATCATGATCCACAATAACTACATAAAAAGATTGGTCAAAACAAACTAACAGATTATCTGCTGTCACTTCCAGCTTGCTAAAAATACTTATTTACATGGTGACAGGCGGAATTGTTAATCTGTTATAAGTTCAACATAAATAAAAAATAATATACCTATTTGCTTAAAAAATAATGTATCACATACTGACATAATACTATTATATTGAGTTAGTCAGGTGAACCTGTAAAATAATCTGTAGCATGGACTCCCTCATTTTACTATCTATTAATAGCCAAGATCACATAATAGACTAAACTAGCCAACAACTGTAATAATTCACCATAATTACATGATAGTTATCTCAGAATCAAAGATAAATACAGAAGCCCTTACCCAATTAAGATTTTGGAGCGCATTTTCACTTTACGTATGGTCACCGGCAAAGATGTAAAGTTAATTCCAACATAAATACAATAAGATAATTCACTTTTATCACAATTTTAGATACATTTTCTTTTTTAAAGAATTTTATTCTTCTAATTCCAATATATTATGGCCCGCTTCCTACCTATTCTAAGCGAGTGAAATCAAGTGTCAGTGTCAAGTGTCAGTTATCATGAATGACACATGTATGACACATCGATGTTAAGTGACTGTATCTACGTCTCTAGTCACGCCGCGCCGGTTAACCCGTTTCAATACTCTACTCGATTAAACTTTAAATTTACCCTTACAACAAATTTGCATTCAATTTTAATTAGACATTTTTATCTGCTTACAGACCCTTCTTGATTTATCAATGAAAATAGGTACCTGTCTGGGACTGCGAATAGGAACGTAACAACAAACTGAAACGTGTAAATAACTATCTGACACCTGTCAACAGATTGCAATCATATTATTTTTTAAGGTTACTCTTTCAAATGCCAGCAAAATGGCCTCTAGACGAGATAAGAAGAAACATTTACCCCGATTCCAGAAGCTGTTTCTTACCTTATTTTTAAACCTATTTTGTACGATAAAGGTTAACGTAACAAATTAGTTAGATACAAAAATAAAAAAAAAATAAAACGAAAAGACACGATGTCATTTCAATAATTTTATGAAGCTATCTATTTTTAAGATTTTTGTAGTAGGTCCTAAATATAATAATCATATTCATTAACATAGCGTTAAATCCGGTTAAATGTAAATTATTTCATATGGAAACTATTAATGATATGATTATATTACTTGTGGAATTTCTGGCAGCCATGTGCGCCGTGGTAGTTTGTGGGCCGTGTTTCCTTGCATGTGCGAGAAGGTTAGTTCTCGGAGACGAATTATTACACAGAGGAGGGCCAGTTCTGCGGGAAGCCGAAGTGCTCGGTTGTGATGAACCAGCATGCCCCTATTACAAAAAGAACGTGCGATACCTCATGGTGCCCGCTCGCAAGCAACAGAGATTCACGACCCCTACGTCGTAGAATTGTGAAATATTTATAAAACTTTTACCCGGTTTATTTAAAATATTTTTTGTAAGTTTGCTTAAAATATAACGCCATTGCCAGCATTTTTATTGTTGTTTTATAAGAGTAGGAAGATAGCTAACCTTATGCCTACTGTGGTAGGTACATACCTGCAATGATTAAAATGTTTGTTAAAATTCATAAAGTAACTATATTTCCGTTTTTGGTCCCACCCTCGCCTTTAGGATTGAGGTGCATTCTACCCAACCACAATCTGGTAAATGTACCTATAGATAGACCCTCACTACAAAAGGTATTAAGTACCTACAATATCTATCTACCTACTGCAAATTACACAAGACTCATAATTTTGTTTGCATAGGTATACGGATTTTCAAATCGCACGGTACATGATGCGGAAGTTCCTAGCTATTCTAGAATATCTAGTATGTAGAAGGTGTTGTCTTCGTGAATGGATACCTCTGGAACTAATATTAACAGAGACACATGTGTTTTAAAAAACCTCTTAGGTATTTATTGTTGTAGGATAAACACAACGAACAGACAAATGAATTGTGATCGTGGTTCTCAGGCTGGTGTGGGTAGTTCTACAAACTAAGGAATTTTTGGCGGCTCGGCCAAAATATGATAAAATAATTCTTAATATTAATATTTTTTTGATGGAATACTATTAATTACAATTATTTCTAGCTGGTCAATAAAAATAATAAGGATACTCAATTCTTTTCTGAACAAAATTACTGCACAAAGTGCCAAATTCTCAGTATCCTGCAGTGTCCCTCGTCCAAATTTTAGTTCAAAATGCCTCATGATACATTTACCTCTACATTAAGGTCGTAAAAGAAACCCAAATTACTAAGTTTACTAGTTTTCCAGTCTAGGTAGAACAATTACTACTAGTATTTCCTTTAAAAATATTGAATAAATCTTGTTTACATTTTGTCCCCACGATTTTATATCAGTATCCTGTTCGCTGTTGAATTAGCAAATATTCATTAAACTATTTGCCGTGCGTCTTTACCTTTTCGCTGAGACGATAGTACCTACAAAAGAGACAAAGAATGTCATCTATCTATTCTCACTTAGCACCTTGTTTAGTGAGTCCAGTGCGTTCAGCGAGTGAAGTGGTGCCGTAATCAGTCAAGTTCACAGAATCCTGGTAAGATTTTTAATTATGAAATAAATAATTATTATGACCAATTTCAGCGTATTGATATGTAAGATGCTAGCGCATAGGCCTAGTTTAGGTTATTTTTGTTGAAAGTTATAAATTGGTGTGTTTATTTTATTTTTAGACAGAAATTCTCAGGAACCTGGCCTCAGAATCCTGTCCAATTGGTATCCAGGATACTGAGACCAATCCAGGATCCTGAGCAGATCATATTAAAAATATTGTTTTTGTGACATAATAGTATACTTTTTACACATAAACATTAACTACAAATAAATAATTTAATATGGATTTTTCAGATTTTTTTTGTACTAAATACAACGAAGAAATTCAATCTTTTCATTTTGGAGGATCTCGTACACAGCTCTCACTTCACACAGCAGTTAAATTTATTTGAAAGGATCTACAAGATCGTATTGCACTGTATCAACAGATTTGAGTCACAATGTTTAAGCTATTTGGGCCCACTTAAAACCAGTACTGAAAGAATTAGTACTAAATCAAATAGAAACCATTCATTTTTTGAGTGACAGTCACGCTATATCGTAACAAAATAATATTTTCACGCTAGCATCAAAAATGACAGATCTATGCCCTGGACCTGTAAATTGGACTTGGAATTATCACGAAGCGGGCCATGGTAAAGAAGCACCAGATGGTGAGGGCGCTGTGTGTAAAAGAACTGCCAATGATGTAGCATGTGGAGGTGATGTTACTAACCTAACTGAGTTCTGCGGAACCATTCAAAATCGCTGCCCTGGTTTGACACTTTTTATTGTCACGATATTATGGAAAAAGTGATTTCTAACGATCAACAGAATTTAATACCTTTTAATGGGACACTCAAAGTCCATCAAGTACAGGGCAGTGCTTTCATGTCACGAAAGCTACAAATGAAAACCCTTAGCTGTTTTTGTGATGAGGGTATTATTATTATTATGTGTAAACATTACCGGATGGGTTTACTAGAATACTCTGTAGGATCACGGCAAATATTTAAAGACGTCTACGAAAGAGAGACGGAATCAAAAGATCAGCCAGATGATATGAGCGTTGCAAGCGATCTTACTTAAAATTGAAATACCTATCCAGAAGTTTTGGCCACCATGCTTGATTTGCAAATTGACCCGACTACTTTCTTCTCATACCTATCACAGGAGCCATTAAGAAAAAAAAGAAATCAAAGAAAAGTTAAAACAAAAGAAATCAAACTTGATTCTGTCACTGAACAACCAAAAAAGGAAAAAGAAATGACATCAAGGAAAGACAAAGTTAAAAAAGTGGTTAAATACAAAAAAGGAGACGTAAGACAGAAAAAAACAATTAATTCAAGAAAACAAAGAGTTAAAGAAAATTAATAAAAAAAGTACAGACAAATAAATACAACTTCAGTGACTGCGAGTGCCTTATATGTGGTATTCTCTACAGTAGAAGATACGACAGGAAATGACTGGGTCCAGTGTCTAATATTTAATAATTGGGCACAAGATGGACGTATCAATGGTAACTCTACATTATTTACGTGCCCTGGCTGTTTAGCTGAATGTGATTTAAAAAAAATGTTTAAAAGAATTGAAACGAGACTGTCAAAATTATTATTTTTGTTACTAGATTTAAAGTAAAATACTAGATTTAAGTGTCGTTTAGTCACAATTTGTTACAAAAAGTACCTTTAAGATTTTTTTTGTTATTGTAAGAGAGATTATTATTATTCTTATGTTCAATGATCATTTGATGATTAATGTTCTTGTTGAAGTCTGTTTCAGGTATATAATTAGTATCTAAGCTAAGTTTAAAACTACTTTTTGTTATTTTAAAAATTACTTTGATTATTACAAATTAATGTTAAAAGGCTAATTTAAAAAAAAATGTGAATTAAATGATTGATCTCGATTGATTTTTGATATTTTCCTCAGTTTCCTGGTGACACTCTCAGTTTCCTGTGGCTCGATTTTCTTTGAATGGCCATAAATAAAAAAATAATAAATATTTTGACTGTTCCCTTTAGGATACACTAAAATACACTGTACTCTAGCTATTACACTGATTTCCGCCACCAGATTGTATAAAAAATGTCGGGCCGAAATCAGACTCGAATTCTTCCTTAGTTTGTAGAACTACCCGTGTGGCAGTTTGATTTCCGTTGTTGAGATGCACGCCGTCGTGCCTAATACTCGCCGGCGGCTGCGGCGGCGGCGGCGGCTGCGGCGTGTTGTCCGATCTCTTCAGAGTCGTAGGCGATCTTGGGATCTCGCTTGTACCTGGGCGGGTGCAGCGAGCCGGCGACAGCTCCGCGCGCCTCGTTGGCCCGGGACTGGTGGCCGCAGATACACGTAGCGAGGCTCCTAACATGTTTTCTCTGAGGGAGTAAGTATAGCTAATGTTTTTATTGAGAATCCGAGTTTGGGCAGTTTGGGTTCCAGAGAGGCTTAGGTCTGTATTAGAGAAGTATTAATCATTTTGGAATAGGTAGGTAGGTAGGCTTTTTCTAACAAAAGGTACCTAGTTTGTTTAATTAGGACTCAACTGCCTTTTGTCCGGTGTATAATTGATTACCTACTTATTTAGTATATTACCAATTAAACTCAAGCTTCCCAAAGTTACCTATACGTATGCATAATATAGTTACGTACCTAGTTAAAAGCCTAAATACTTACATACCTACATATATAGATTATTCTCGGTCCAATAATAACAACCTGTTCTGATGGATGTATTATAAGTAGGTACCTATAACGTACCCTGGTGAGGAGGAACCGGTGTCGCACCAGGAAGAGCAGCACCGCCGCTATCGCCACGGTCGCCTGAATGACCCCCATCAGGCCAATATTGTTAATACAGGTGTACAGTAAGCAGAATTAAGCACGTTTATTGCTTGCTTCAATTCCCGCCATGGCACCGCCAGCTTTGTTCTAGAGTGTCCTGAACACACCGGCCTGGTCTGGAGTTATTAGGAGGTATGTAATAATATTATTATGTTACATTGTTAATTGAATGTAGGTACGATACCTATTTACCATTATTTGATGTATACTCCATTAATGGTGCTTATGTTTGTGAAGGAGTGAACTTTGACTCATGTCAAATTAAAGAATTTTAAGGTAGGTAGGTAATCTTGTTTTTAAAAAGTTGTTAATAACAACGAAAAAGGTTTGGTTAAGGGGGCTCTGAAAGCATCGCATTGCCGAAACTAAGTGGTTTACAATCTAAGGTAAGTACCTATATAGGTATTTTTCATTTATTTTCATCTTTTACATGTCGGAGAGATCGGGTTTCTAGAAGTCATCCCCTGGGGTAAAACGGGGAGTAAAAGTTTGTAAGCATAAAACTTTTTGATTCTTAAACGAATTCTTCAAAATAAAATTTAAATTTGAAGTGTTTAAAACGTAATTTCATTTTTTTATGACGGCAAATATAATAAGTAAGTAAGTACCTACTTATTCTTGTGAACGACAGAAAAGGGCTCGATCGGTATTTCAGACATTAAGATTTAATGGAGATTGAAGGGTTTATGACATAAATATCTTTTGATTTTATGGCTCTTTTTATCTTGTAATCTCTATATTTATATAAAAAAAGTCGTTTTAGTTACGCTATTTATATAATATCAAGAACAGCTGAACCGATTTGGCCGAAAATTGGTGGGGAAGGAGAAACGTCAGCGTAAAATCCATATATTATTATGCGAGTTCAATCTGTAAAAGACTTTATATTACAATAACATCTAAAACTACATTTAAAATCGAAAACCGTACTTAAGGCAAATTAAATTACGTAATAGCTACCTATAATATAAATACACAAGCTATAACAAAACAACGAAAGTTATTGGTGGTATATCAAAGGTAATAAAACTTAACCTTGACCAGACCATGACGCCATTCAAATAAATATCAATGAAGTGTTCCGAAAACATATCTTACGAATGTACCTAATCCCATATTACTTAGTAAGCATGGAATTTCGAAGATCTATGCTTAGGTACTGTTGCATGTAATTTATTGAGCCAGTATTAATAATTTTGTTATAAATTAATGTATGTATAAGTAGCTACTTACTGTCGTAGAGCTACTCGTAGCACGTTACAGCCTCGCTACGCTGCTACGACGTTCGCATGGCAGACAATATTGTGATGGCTGTAATGCTACGCTACGCGGAATGGAAAACAATAATTTCCACACACACCCGAGCTACGAATTACTTTAGAAAAGCGTACGATATGATAATATTTTATTAATTTAATATTCTTTGTTTTCCAATGATAGCTAACCCTTGTTACAATACCTAAAGCTTTTCTAAGCAGCTGCCGCTCTAGAATGTGCTGCAGACCTACAACATGTTTGCGAATGTTTTTAATATTCGATCATTAGAATAACAATCCGGCATTGACGCGCCATATACAACAAACAATAGTCACTATCGGCGCGCGATGGCCGATCGTTTCCATTATGGCTTTACCTACTATTATTATCATTATACATAAGTACCTATACCTAACTTATAATCTATTCCTGCCTAAATCGCTTTAATACTAGCATCTTCTATAGTAGGTACCCATATACAAGTACATAATTTGGCTTACTAATAACGCTTTTGCAGCTTAGCAACTTAGGCACCCACTCGTTATAGGTTCTAGTATAATACTTATAATAGCAGCTTATGACGTGGGCAGGAGTCATTAGCGTTATTACTAATTTGGTGAGACGGCGGCAATTTCCAGCGGACACAATTAAATGTGGCGCGTCGGCGAGATGGCGCTACAACAAGGTTGGGTGATAGACGACAGTGTTTTGTCAAACGAGGTGAACGCACGCACCTCTTCCGGCGCGGCGACCCTTACCAATTGCGGAGAAAAATAAATTCATCCGAAAAACCATCGTAAACTGTTTTAAATTTATAGGCTGACTTAAAACATAACTTTTAATGCCGTGCATAACCTGTAGTATGGCGACATCCCTATTCGTAATTGAAATCACGACCTTCGCGATGACAATTACCTACCTTGCGAGCTTATTATACGTTTATTAAACTCAAAGTGATAATGTCTGTTAATCGGTCGCTAAGCTATTTCATAATGATATTGTTTGAAACGAATTATCTCGGCAAACGCGAATCAGCCGCTTATAGTACCTACGATCAATGGTCGGAACACCTCAGAACGGCGCTGAATGTACTACACGCAAAACAAACTGTATCGGGCGCGGCTGATGTAGTTCCTCCGTAGTTTTCCGGAAATTATATAAAACATGGCACCACGTCCGCTTCGCTTCTGTATATGAAGTAATTCGAGGTATCCATTACTGTCCATTGTGTGTCCGAATTAGATATTGATAATACATTGTGTCGTATTCATGTGATTAGTCACATGCTTCATTAGTATGAACACGTTGATTAACATCCTCGTGTAGCTACCTGAATATTCATATAAAATTCAATCCACAATAAAAGTATTTCAAAGTTTTTGCCTGGTTAGAGATAGGAGTTTATTTCGGTAGTCAAGCAAATAGCAGTTTATAAAATTTATAACTAGACATTAAGAATAATGTTTCATTCAAAATTAATATCTCTGTAAAGACATTTTTAAATTGGTAATCATATAATTATTTTGCCTTTACTATCTTATAAATACCGTATAAGTATTATTTATCACCTAAGCATAACTGCGTGAGATGTATCGTGTTGGTCGCGGCGCCGGCGCACCGTGCGCACGCGCCGCCGGCAGCCTGTCAGCATGTCGGCCTGTCAGCCTGTCAGCCTGTCGCGCTGCAGTAATGAGGTGCTGCGCATGCCGCTATCGTCTCGCACCGTTTCCTGTTTCAATCGTTTTTATTACGACTAGCTAATTGTTCTTCATCTCGGGTGCAAAATGCAATTGCTATTTGGTCCGTGTTTAGCATTAGTGTTTCAACCCACACCAAGCTAGTTTTGAGATATCGGCGCTTAAAGTTTTTTGAGAACATTCTTCTTTTTCCGCTTATTTTAAGCAAAAAAAGTATTGATATGTGGTATCATTTTTTTTGTTGAAATGCATAGATTAAGGATATAAATGTATTTATTGGAATAAATTCAAAATTTTAAAGAAAAAGCAGAAAAATGGTTAATGCTTAATGGCTATAAGGTTTATTACATTTAGCATTTATGTGCTAACCCACATAACAGTATGAGAAATTCTCATTTGTTGTTTTAAAATGAATATGTTTTACACTAATTTTTGGAAAACGTAATAAAATAAACTACTAACGTATTAAAACTTTAATGTAAGTACATATTTATGGAGTTTTTATTGTTTTAACATGTTTCAAATAACATTATAAGTTCTGCTAAAAATCTGAAATAGGTACAACAAGTTAACACTTATATTATTTAAATTACTTAAAAATCTTAACCAAATTGATTTATTATTATTATTTTATCATATTGAATTAAACCAATAATATATACTTCCGTACCTAAAAGCTTAATAAACCACCTAAAAACCATTTTTCGAATAGTTGATAAATTGTGGAGTCGGTCTGCCATTCTATAATATTATTATGTGTAATATTCTAATTTTTGTCACACACGTTTTAATCTAATGATGGATATAAAAAAATATCGGTTAAGTGCGAGTTAGACTCGCGCACCAAGGGTTCCGTACTATAAATAACCTGTAGGTAGGTATATATTTTTTAATGATGTCATTAAAAATGTATGGTTTTCGTATTTTTTTCTTTATGTGTGCTATATGACGTTACCTCGTACTAAATTAATTCAAGATCCTGAGTTCACGAGAAAACTTTTGTCAATTCGCGGCATAAACGGCGGTTCTTTTGATTGCGTTGGCGATTTTTTTGTTTTTTTACAATTCCAAGGGACGGTAGTCCTGAGTATTTGATATTACTCTGAATTTTAGTTTGATACCTACCTCCACGCGTTACTGAGGTAAAGGATCACACAGACAACAAAGTAATCCTGTAAGGGTTCCATTTTTTTTCCCTTTAAGATACGGAAACCTAAAATGTGTATTGATTTTATTTAATATGATAAAAATAATAATAATAAAAAAATAGGTTTGGTTAAGATTTTTAAGTAATTGAAATAATATTTAAGTGTTATTTTGTACATTTCTCATTTTTAGCAGAACATATAATGTTATTTGAAACATGTTATACAACAATAAAAACTTTAAATAAATGGGTACCTACTTACATTAAACTTTTAATTCGTTAGTTGTTTATTTTGTTACATTTTCTAAAAATGTTTGCATAGATAATATGTATATTCATTTTAAAACAACAAATTAGAATTTTGCATTAATGTGTTAGGTATGTGGCTTAACACATTAATGCAAAAATACAAATCTGACATAGGAAATAAGCAATAATGTGTTATATGTGGCTTAACACATTAATGCAAAAATACAAATCTGACATAGGAATTAAGCAATAACCGATTTTTTGCTCTAGAATATTCTACGATTTTTTAAAAAAAAAATGGATTTCACTGCTGTATTCCTCATGATCTATTTAATAAAACTGCATTCATAACTCAAAACCCGATTTTTTGTGGGTTGACACACTAATGTTAAACACGGTCCATTTATTGTCTGGCTTACCTACATTTAGTACCTACAAATTATTTATTTTTTTACATACTTACCTACAAAATTACAATTATGTAAACTTAAAAGAAAATGGAAGAGCTTTTGTTAAATCATAGTGCGGTTGTCAAAGTCAACTAATTTTAATACTTTAACTCGGTGGGCAGGTACGTGGAGCAATTACTATTAGTCCCCAGAAACTTGTGAGGTGGTATAGAATAATAGTAAGTACAAGTATGAGCGATTAATATGAGTGTTCTGGCGCACGCCCAACAGGCGCATCCAACGGATTGCCGCGAGACGGCCACTGAGCACTGAGTGCTATCGATGGCTTGAAACGGATTCAAATCCTATAAGTACGAAAAGTATTTATTTTTCTATTATGATACATTTTTATACATATTGTTACGATATAACGTTGATATTTAACACTGGAAATAGTTAACTGTATACTTGAAAATCATTATGCACTTGAGATGCACCGACCATTGTACCGTTTGTAAATAGAAAGATACCTAAATTGTTTCATATTCCCAGATTTATAGTCATGTCAGTCCTGGTTGCCATGCATCAGGCTATTATAATTACGCACGTATGTACTTACGTGCCAACTTAGTTCTGTTATAATTCGTCATTTTTCAAAGTATGTACGTGCTACGTACATTTATAAATGTGTGAGATACTTATTAAATCTTCTTCAATAGATTCATGATTTGTTATTAAAATGCACATCATGTTTTCATCTAGTGCGCCTGTTTAGTTGTGCGGTGAAAACATACATACTTACAGCATATATTATGCTAATTGCGGTTTTCCTTTCTAAGTAGGTTCCCACTACTACCACTACTACAAGCACGTCTCAGGCCCATTGATATTATGTTGTATGATTTACTCACCTACTCGATTATACGTAGACAGTCAATATATATATATTAAGTGTTTATTTTTTATGTTCAAGCGTTGAGAACCCAATGTTTTTGCCTCTGTGCCTACAGTTAGGTTTCAATTTCAATCGTGTGACAGATGTTTGTGCGATGAGCACGAGCATTTGCATTTAAGTTCTGGGTGTATTGGTTAAGTACTTACACTTACTTATACCGTTATGCATCTATGCTATTTATTCTTTACGTCCAGTTGCTGTTGTGATCTCTGTGGGCGATGCTCCATATACATAACACATTAAGCTCTTATTACAATTACTATTTACCTATTACGTTTTGTGTACTAACCTACGAGGTAGGTATTTCTGCAGCTATTAACCCACAATCTTTCGATTAAGATTAAATCCAACTATCTATTAACAATTCAATAACCTACATTGAATAACACTGGAGCTGCACGGATGTGACTTCATACCCAACCTGCATTATGCATAGACTGTAGGACGAACGTTAGATAAAGACGAGTGGAAGAGAAACCGCACATTATCGACCGGCTGGCAGTTGATGATGATGATTGTTTACCAGTAGATAAGTATTAAAGTATTACTGCTATCGTGTTAGCTTTTGGATAAGGAGCACGCGGGATATGTGCGCGCCGGGCCTGGCTGCCGGGCTGCCGGCTGCCGGGCTGCCGGGCTGCCTAGCTAGCGGGCTGCCGGAGTCCGCTGTGCGAGCGCGCGCTTCAGTCGCCGAGCAGAGCGATCGGAACGCGCCCGCGTGCCCGCAGCGCCGCCGTCCCGCCGCCGGAGCGATAACTCAGATCGACTCAATCCGATGTATAAAGTTTAACATTTTCCTGAAGTGTGCTTGTGAAAATTTTATTGCGGTGCTCAGAGACTTTTGGATTGAAGTAGTTATTAATATTATTTCACTCGCAGATGACTTAAAAATCAATCAAAGTTCGAAAATACTATGACGTTTTTACCGTAAGTTCATGTTTTTGCTTTTCTTTTACACATAATATTCTATTTTAGTTGAGATAATACTTATCTACTTAAGTACTTAAATGTTATTAGGTAAATTAGGTTTACTTATACCTGTCTGTTTATGTTTGTTTTTATTTATTTAGCTACATCGTTATAGGTAAGTCGAGAAACTTTCTTACAACGAGATGAACAAGTGAATTCGTTTTTTGTATCATAAAAGTATTCAGTGCAGTTAGGTACCTATATGTAGGTACCTACACCTAAAAAACAATATGGAGAATAAGTAGGTAAGATGGTCAGCCGCAGGCAGGCAACCCGCGCTCTGACGGCGAGATAGGGATGCTAAACAGATATAATTCCAGTCAGGAAAAAATATCGATTGATCGAGATCATTAAATTTATTCTCTTAAAAAAATATTTGGATTGCTGTTTGCTAGGCGGCCACGGCTCTACGCGTGAGCTGCGTGCTGCGTGCTGCTGGCGAGCGCGGCTGCGGCTAGCGAGTAGTGCGGTACATACCTGATAGGCAATGATAACAATAGGTACAAAGTGTCGGAGCTTTTCTACAGCCGAATATAAAAACATTGTAATCTTTACGGTTATCATTCCAGTAATGGAATTAAACTTTATTAATAACATGAGAACTGTAAAGTTTTTGAAATGTCAGCTAATAGAATACGAAACTAAAATCAACAATGTTGTTGTGTGATTAATTCTATAAAATACTTATTCCGACAAAAGTACTTACATAAATACATATATCTAACAACTTATAGTCTAGTTATTTTAGGTAACTCTGATAGCACAATATCTTGTCAAAGAATTATAGCAATAGTAAATTAATAAAACATTTCAATAAGTAGTTATAGATACGGTACATATTATATGTAGGTATGATTACCCAACCAGCAAAATAGTCGTATAAGCAAGGCTTTTTACAGCTAACGATCGAGAAATAGTAGTAAAAAGGAGATAAAGATGCCAAATCATTGTATAAAAGATCTAGACGCAACTATTTAGCATTTTCTCATTTTAGCTGGTAAACTCTGTCGACTAAACGTTCACTCCACATGTTTATAGAGCGTTTATTCCATTATTGTATAATAGTACCAAGTTTCGCTTTTATACAACGGTAAGTTCTAAATTGACTGTATAACTGCTTCGTATTTTCTAAATAGCTACAAGAGGAGTCTTTACAGCACTGTCCTTCGACATAATTCCTGAGCTAGCATTATAATGTTAAAAATGCTGCTTATATGACAAAATAGCTTCTCAGTAACTCTTATAGTACTAAGTGTAGTATAAAATATATGGATTCTCTATTACAGCACTTGTCGCGAGAAAGATTTTAAAGTGATTGTTATAACACCTACAGCAATTCAAATGCACTTTTAGGGCCACCATGCAGCAAAAAGTAACATAAATGATCTTTGAAATCTTTTACAACACCAAATTCTAATTACATCTGTTTAATCTGTATCGTGCTGAGGCTCACATACTCTAGAAAATGGATTATGAACAGTGGAAGAAACTCAAAAGAAGATGTAAGATGATATAAAAATGAAACAGTACTTAGGTACTTAGGTACTTTGTTTACAAACACTGTGGATTTATCATATGCAATAAGGAATCCAATATTGACAGTAATGGCGTCGGTATAGTAATGTAAATGTGATATATTTTCTATTTTTCAACTAAAGGATGAGTAAAGGTCGTAAGATGGCAAACGTTTTTCTATAATGGCGAAAGAACTCCTTTTAATATTTTATTTTTTTAAATGATTTTACAATAACACAAAAATAAGGAGACCCATTAAAAATTTAACTAGAAATATAAGGTAGTTAATCGACAAATAAAATTTCGCATTGAAATTTGGTATCTTACATGAATGATAGCTAACACCGAAAACCAATTATTTTAAAGAACATATTATAATATGGCTACCATTCAATTTCAATAGTTGTTAAGAAAAAAAAAATAATCACCCGTGCATCACGCCGTAAAGAGCTGGAATACTTAGTTCTATAAAGCTCGCTTTTTTGCGATTAGTCCACTAAATAGCTGAGTAAATGCGATGCAGTAGCTGTCACAGCACTATTAAGTCGAGTAAAAGCAACTTTATTGCATTCAACCGACATATAAGTCGATTAAAGGTGAAATTATTGCTATTATAGTATTAATAGTGCCGTATGTCGCTTTTTCTCGACTTTCATGGCATTATTTGGGTCCTAACTCAACTATTTTACGACAGTTATAGCATTTTAAGCTGAGTAAAATGTGCCCTTTTTGGGTCGAGTAAACGTTTCCAGATCTATTTCTCGACAGTTTAAAGTACCTTTTCTCAGCTTTAAGTGGAAATAAAAACGTGCTCTCAACTGTCATACGACTTAGTTTTGCTACTTGGGTACTTTCTTCTTTAACACTAGGTACTATAACTAGACTATTAAACTAATTGACCATTTATAATCGATAAGTATTTTGTTTCAGTGTGCACACACAACCTTAACAAGTGCCATGACATAACTATAATAAATTAAAAAAATATAAAATATATTATCTAACTTAAATCCAAACAACATAACGTAACATCGAGGAAAACCACGCAAACGCAGTAGGTACTACCGCTACTCCAGTGTTACTGCAGTGAAAACACAGTTAATTTCCTCCAGAGAACTATAAGCCCTGTAAAAAAAACGTGAATACTGAATACATAAATGTAACTGAAGAACAATCGCTGCGTACCGCGGATCAGTTCACAATGAACTTCACGGCGGTCGGTGAAATGGACAACTTCACGATGTTCCGTGAAGTGCACAACACGACGGGCGGGAGCGCGAGTTCCTGTATGGCCGCGAACACCAGCAAGTACTTCAACCTGGTGCTGGAGGCGGTGTACGCGTGCGGCATCCTCGGCAACGCGGCGGCCATCGTGGCGCTGCGCCGCGGGGAGAGGCGCGTGCGCAACAGGAAGCATCTCCTGCTGCTCACCTCGCTCGCCGCTAACGATATCGTCGCATTGGTGAGTCGATATCTTCTGCTAATCTCCAAATTTTATATTCTTAGAATAATTGATAACCTCAGGCTGAAAGGAGCGATGATCGGCAAATAATAAGTAGTTAGCAGAAGTTCCATCTGAGAAGTTCGTTTTACTTAGTTAAGTGAAGTAAATTTAAACTAAGTAATGATTAGATTATGATGATGATGATGATGATGAAGCGTAAGTTATAGTAATCAAGCTATACCTACTAAAGGTTTTACAAATACATATTATCACATTGTCAAAGAGGAAACTTTGTCTTTGCTTTGTATCAACTGCTATGATTTGATTTTATATACTTCATCTAGTTAATGACAAATGTACAAATAAACAGATGAGAACAAACGATGGCTAATGTACATGTAAATATTTAGACGCTCGTAATTGTTCATCCCTTTAGCTTGATAATTAGGTCAAACTCTAAATGAACTCTTCAAACAGACAATTACTTAACAGAATGTATTAATCTAATAAAAACAAAGATGTTATGAATCTGTTTGTTGTTTTGGGAAGGAACGTAATAATAATATCGTCAGTTGAAACAAAATTTAAATATATTCGCCCGCGGGATTCCCGGTTATTTCCAGCGTTGATTTATATATGTATCGCCCACTAAGTACTCATATATCGAAACGAATCAGTGAGGATTACGCGGCTTATTTTTAACAAGCTTGTTACACACGTAGGTGCCTGCTTAGGCACTCTCTCATTAATCTCTCACGGATATGTGATATAAACCCTATGAAACTTTTGGTTGAAGGTATACTTGTAGAAGTACTGTAGGTACTATTAAGTAAGTGTATAGAGTTGTATAGACATACAGTCTGACTGGCAATTCGTTACCTACAAACATTTCAAGGAGAACCTTTTCTAACAATTTCTAAACAAGTAGGCATAATATGAAAGCTTTTTGTTATAAATGAGGAATGCTACAAAGCATTACTCAGAAATGAAATTGCTGTATCTAACGAAATAATTACTATATTATAGTCCCTATAATATTCATTGCCCATTTACGAGATTTCTTTTCTTTTATATTAACGGTACACGGGTGTATAAATTTAACCATCTGTAAATAGTTGTGTATTCAGGTTCTATGCGGTGCCTAGGTATTTACTTTAAGTACCATATTACTCAAGTAGCTATGTATTGTTGTGTTAGGTGGGTATGATGAGCATGCTGGTGGTGGGTGAGCGGTCGCCGCGGGCGCAGCAGACGCGCGTGTTCTGCGCGCTGCGCGTGGTGCTGCGCGTGTTCGGCATCGGCAGCGTCTGCATCGCCGTCACGATGGCGCTCGAGCGGTACCTCGCGCTCACCAGACCGTTCCTCTACCAAAAGGTTAGACAACTAACACTAACGTATACCGATACATGCAGTAATTATTTTTATTAACTACTCTTTGACCCAAAAGCTACTGAACCTTACAATAATTAATAAACTTGACTCATACATGAGAATAAAATAATAAAATAGGTCCCTCTAGATTATAGTTTATACTTCATACAGATATTGTGCAAACTGGTAAGATCTCGGGCAGAAGCCATAGGTATAGTTAAATAATGTTTCTAAAAATATTTTTTGTTGTCTATTTTTAAATCCTCGGTTTTACACTTTACCGACTTGTAAACTTTATCGAATTCTATGGTATAATATATCAAGCTATGCTGTGATATGCACAGTTCGTAATCTATAACGGTAACTGTTGGAACGAGTTATTTTTTATTTCACCAAATTACGATCATTCTTATAAAAGATAATAAGCTAAATTCAGTGAAGTGGTTAATATAAAGAATGACGTCAATTTTTACAACGCTGCCCTAATTTAATATTAACAAATAACAATGCAATATAAACTCAAAGATGGATAGGCTATAGGTATTATCGCGGTCCCGGGGATCGCAAAATGGTATAAAGTGCTCATTGTTCCTCGAGCGCGACTCGCGCTATCCCACAACACGCCCGGCGCCGTGTGCGGAATTATAATAGCCACGGAATTCAACTCCACGGACAAACATACAGCGGCAGTAATTTATTACCGATCAACCCTAATCTAAATAATAAAATCGTTAGATACCTACCGTGCTTAATTTTCGTTGGCTTATGTCAATTCCATACAATTTTGCATTCTTTTCATTCATTCGCTATTATCGATTTGGCTTTTATGGTTGTCTAGGAGAGCGGAAGATATAAGTTAGGCGCGCAATTTTGGATTGAATAGGTACCTAACTAATACTATAATATAGTAGGTACACTAATAATTGCATCGTTGTATTTTAAAACGAGGTTCAGGTGTGTCGCCCTCGCCAGCAGTTTACCGCTTGATTAAAGAGGATCACATTCAGGACAGAGCGCAGCTTACACGGACCACGTTAAATCAAAATTGAGCTTTTCTGACCTTTAAGGTCAAGGTCGAAACATTTGTCAAAATGAAAGATACCTACCTCAAGTATAACTTAGGAGGTATCTTGTCTGTACGTTTCTAGACATATAGTACGTACGAGCAAATAGTATCTTAATAACATGAGGTCAAAACTGTATGCTCTTAGTGGATTTCAAATCTAAAACTTATTAATGCGGATTGTGAAGTAGGTAAGCAGTAAACTACGACGGACAATGTTAACCTTAACTGATAATGAATGTAGGGAACATGGTGTGCAGTCACTACGAGATATGCATACAGAAAACATGAATTAAACAATCGCAGAATACGAATCAATATTAATCTAAACTTGATTCAATAACATAATAGGGATTAATGTTTAAACAAAAATCTCCAATCACATTTTAAGTTTCCCTATAGAAACAAACATGAACGTTAACGCCAAACTTTTTATTTAATGCCCGTTTTATTGTAATTTTTCCTGAAAGTTTCATACCTTCCTATAAGAGCGCCGCACTCGGGGCGCGCACTTTATGACAGGACCAACGTCAACAAAATGATAAAAACAAGGAAAATCATTCACGAATTTGTAGTCATGGGAAATTACGCGCGAATTAGAAATGTTCTACAAACATGAAAATGTCACATTTGATATAGCGGAAAATAACACAATGCGGCAAGAAAAATGTTTTATATTCGTAGACCTACTTACCTTTAGGTACGATTAGGTATATTTTTCTAATCACTTTATTTTTACCAATGGTAATCAATAACGAAAACATGGAACATAGAATGCGAATATATGTTTATATGTCGCAGTGATATGATGAAAACAGGGATTTGATCAACTCCCTCAGTGATATGATCAACTCCCGGTAGATGATAAAAATACCACGCGTTGTGTCATTTTCCTAGCGAAATTTAGTGATTTGATCAAATCTCCAAGTCATTTTAGGGAAATGAAAGAATCATAGAAATGGCTGCTAGATTTCTTCATTTCACTTAGTTATTTGATCAAATGCCTGAGCTGTTTTAGGGGCATGATAAAACGAGTAATTAAGTCAACTCAGTTTTAACATTTCACTAAACACGTCTAGTGATTTGATCAACTCCCTAAACAGTTTTAGGGAAATAAAAGAATCACAGCAATAACTGGTGGAATTCTTCATTACCCTTAGTGATTTCATCAAATCTCTTAGCTAATTTAGGGAAATGATAAAACAAGTCTTAGAAACATGATAGGTAATATCCTTTAGGAAATAGGTATTTCTTTCTCGGCTAACAAAATAATAAATTAGAGCCCAATTTTTTGTGTCATTGTCTATTAGCCAAGCACGTGACATACCTTCGATATTCTGGTTAGATCGTTCAATTGACACTTGACTGGCTGGATGTCTAGGTCTGCCATTAACTATCTTGCACGGTGGTCACAATTTTTTTAGTTCTTTCCACACTATTTATTTTCTATAATATTCATAACCCCTATTATTTTATGTCATAACTATTATTTGCCATAATTACGAAAGAAGCAAATCCAGACTGTTTCTTTGTGCACAGTGGGTATAATGTAGGGGAAATCTTATTTATTGGCAATTGAAGGTCTCCTTTAGGTACGACGACGAGCGAAGCGAGGAGGAGTGTTAGGTAGAACTGTGCCCTGCAGCGCGCGAGCCGAGCGAGCGAAGCGAGCGTGCCGCGGCAGCGGCCGGCGAAGCGTCAGAACTGATACTTTTAATAATAGTATATTTACGACATAACATAAACTAACCAGGTTTTGTCAACTAATAATAATAATCACTAAACTTTGACCGTGTTATGGCAAATAATTATTACGGTGATTGAATTCTATGGCATAGGTATAATTTAAGCACATTTAATAATAGGGAAAATGAGATGTATGGCACACGTATAGCTATGACACTTAAAAGTTATGGCAAATGAAAATATTGCAAATGACCATTATGGCATAGAATATAAAATTATGGCAACTGAAGTTCGAGCATGTGAAATTATTGCACTGCGATAACGACCGAGAGTTAGAGCACAAAATATTGGGCTGTAGGTAGCTTGTTGTTTATTTTTTAGCCGAGAAATACCTATTTCCTAAAGGGTATTATCTTGTTTCTGAGACTAGTTTTATCATTTCCCTAAATTTGCTAAGAAATTTGATGAAATTACTAAGGGTAATGAAGAATTCCACCACTTATTGCTGTGATTCTTTCATTTCTCTAAAACTGTTTAGGGAGTTGATCAAATCACTAGACGTGTTTAGTAAAATGTTAAAACCGAGTTGAATTAATTACTCGTTTTATCATGTCCCTAAAACAGCTCAGGCATTTGATCAAATAACTACGTGAAATGATGAAATCTAGCAGCCATTTTTATGATTCTTTCATTTCCCTAAAATGACTTGGAGACTTGATCAAATCACTAAATTTCGCTAGGGAAATGACACAACGCGTGGCATTTTTATCATCAGCCGGGAGTTGATCATATCACTGAGAAATTTGATCAAATCCCTGTTTTCATCATATCACTGCGACATATATACTTAGCTATAACCATATTGGAAGGAAGGTGGCACCTCATGGAACTTTTATTTTTCTTTCTCAACAAATTACTTATTCCCTTTGTAAACTTAAAGACTTATTACTAAAAAAATAAGAACTAGTAACCCCCTAGCGTTAACTCTAAGCGAGCCACCGAACATAACCCGAGCTTCCGTAAAAGCGTTTTAGTGTAGGAAACAGTTCCGGTTGGATATGGAGACATTCACGCGGCACCTAATATGACGCTAATAATAAACCGGTGCACTTAACTGACCGCGGGTGTGTTCATTGATCCGCCTAGGCGCCTGTTTGTTTGAGTCGGATTGTAAACTGACGTCACTTTACGAAAATCAGAAAAAAACATATTTCAAGGCATCAGAAATTATTAAAGTTATATTTAGGTAATCAAAAATACTTAATCCTATACCTTTCGTTAAATCGAACTGTGTTTTGATTTCAAATCTTCTTACGAATGTTAAATATATTTTTAGGCATTCCATTTCAGTTACCTAGTAAAAAGGTTTGAAAAAATAATTTCAGTAGGTACCACTATACTTATGAGCATCTGAAACACAAAGCATGTTAAGCATGCATGCAGTTAGCTCTTTTGTCCATTATCCGTCAAACGTCAATAGGTACAAGATCACTTCGGCGTGTGTAGGTATCTCATCCACCCCGAAGAATTGACGCCAAAACCATAGCGTTTGTATGTAAATGTTTGTATTGAAGCATGCAAATTTGGCAAATGGCAAAGGATTGTATGAAAATCGTTGCGTTTGAGCGTGCTGTTTCCGCTCACGAGTGTATTTCAATCATTTCCTCATTATTTGATTACTGTTTTAATTATAGATTTGACATTAGGTAATAACATAATATGTAGCCTTGGTACCTTGTTAGCTTGGCGAAGCTACGTAATCTACTTTTACTATCTTATATGTACTTATCAATATTTAGGAGGGATTCTTGTATAAGTATACTTACATGGACAATAATTATGAGAATCTGAATGTGCTTAAGTTTTAACTATATCGTGATCAGATAGTTATAAGTCTGTATAAGGTACATATTGTTTATTTCTCGCTACAATCGCAGTTCAAGCATATTTCAAAATTAATATGAATACCTAATCGAGATGTCTCTTGTGGTGCGCTCTAACCTAATTGCATGATTCTGTTGACCGCGCCGCCCGCCGCGCCGCTCCCGCGTCGGCGACATGCGCGCACGCAGCGCGTTTGCATTATAAAGATGAAACAAAGACTAATAGAGCTACACCTTGTGCGCGCCACAAACAGGTCACCCGAATAATAATGGGAGTTTCTATTCTTCAAAACGGGTTCAAAAACAGATAGTCAAGGCGTAGGTACCTATGTAGGTACTTACTTCAATAAGCGAATAATTTTTGAATATGGATTATTTTGGTAATTATAATGAAAGTACCCAGGTGTTATATATTATGTACCTTGAAGTAGACCACGGATTTTTTTAGGAACCATAATAAAAATTTAACAAACCCCCGACATAAAAACCTAAAAGCCCTTTAAAAAGTATAACAATAATAAAAACTTAATATTAGTTACCTAAATATTAATATTTCTACAAAGAAAACGTCATGTCGGGGGGACCGCTTCTCATTTAGTTACTTAATACCTACAATCAACCTAAACCTACGGTCCCCCCGACATGACGTTTTCTTTGTAGAAATATTAATATTTAGGTAACTAATATTAAGTTTTTATTATTGTTATACTTTTTAAAGGGCTTTTAGGTTTTTATGTCGGGGGTTTGTTAAATTTTTAATTTATTTTTTTATTTGATACTTTTTGTAAGTAGGTATCTACTACATAAATTATTATTTTTAACTAATTACCATTTCACATGGAATTTTGTAATGTATATGTTATCCTCTTACATTTAATACCCCACTCGGGTACATATTTTGTCGACATTGGGTTTACCATTTACACTTTTACTTCCCATAATTTTTGAACTACTCAACCGATTTTCATTACAATTTCAATTTTGTAATCTACACGTGATCCTCTTTCATTTGATACCCCACTTGAGTATATTTTTAACCCCCGACGAAAAAACGACGGGGTGTTATAAGTTTGACGTGTCTGTCTGTCTGTCTGTCTGTCTGTGTGTGTGTGTGTCTGTCTGTGGCATCATAGCTCCCTAACGCATGAACCGATTTTGATTCTGTTTTTTTAACCCCCGACGAAAAAACGACGGGGTGTTATAAGTTTGACGTGTCTGTCTGTCTGTCTGTCTGTCTGTGTGTGTGTGTGTCTGTCTGTGGCATCATAGCTCCCTAACGCATGAACCGATTTTGATTCTGTTTTTTAACCCCCGACGAAAAAACGACGGGGTGTTATAAGTTTGACGTGTCTGTCTGTCTGTCTGTCTGTCTGTGTGTGTGTGTGTCTGTCTGTGGCATCATAGCTCCCTAACGCATGAACCGATTTTGATTCTGTTTTTTTTGTTTGAAAGGTGTATATGTCGGGAGTGTTCTTAGCTATGTTTAAAGAAAATCGGTTCAGTAGTTTAATAATTAGGGGGGATGAAAGAGGGGATGGAAAAATAAAAGTCTACAAAGGTACTCGTGTGGGGTATCAAATGAAAGAAGATTACGTGTACATTACAAAATTGATACTATAATGAAAATCGGTTGATTCGTTTAAAAATTATATCGAGAAAAAGTGGGGATGGAAAACCAAATGTCTACAAATATACCCGAGTGGGGTATCAAATGAAAGAGGATCACGTGTACATTACAAAATTTATATTATAATGCAAATCGGTTAAGTAGTTCAAAAAATATAGGGAGTGAAAGTGTGGATGGTTAACTAAATGACTACAAATATAACCGAGTGGGGTATCAAATGAAAGAGGATCACATGAACATTACAAAATTCCATGTAAAATGGAAATTGGTTAAAAAAAAATAGGTAATAGGTACCTACCTACTTTCAAAAAGTATGAAATAAAAAAAATAAATTAAAAATTTTAACAAACACCCCGACATATAAACCTAAAAGCCTTCTAAAAAGTATAATAATAATAAAAACTTGATATTATGTAGGTACGTACCTAAGTATTAATACTTAGGTATTTCTACAAAGAAAACGTCATGTCGGGGGGACTGTAGGTTTCGGTACATTGGAAATATAGGTAGGTACAATAAATGATGAGCGGTCCCCCCGACATGACGTTTTCTTTGTAGAAATACCTATTAATACTTAGGTACGTACCTACATAATATCAAGTTTTTATTATTATTATACTTTTTAGAAGGCTTTTATTAGACATTTAGTTTTCCATCCCCACTTTGACACCCTATATTTTTTGAACGACTCAACCGATTTTTATTATAATTTCCATTTTGTAATGTACACGTGATCCTCTTTCATTTGATACCCCACTCGAGTATGTTTGTAGACTTTTATTTTTCCAACCCCTCTTTCACCCCCCCTAATTATTAAACTACTGAGTAGATTTTTACCAAACATAGCTAAGAACACACCCGACATATACACCTTTCAAACAAAAAAAAACAGAATCAAAATCGGTTCATGCGTTAGGGAGCTATGATGCCACAGACAGACACACACACACACAGACAGACAGACAGACAGACACGTCAAACTTATAACACCCCGTCGTTTTTTCGTCGGGGGTTAAAAATGCAAGTGGTTCCATTTCGTCAAAGGGTACCTACCTATAAATAGGAAGAGAAATTTAAATTCGTTCAGCTGCGACATTAATTGAACCACTGTTGCCTTCAGATTAATTAATATCTCTTGAAATGTAACATGTGGATATACGTAGTATTTGTAAATTAGTATGTAATACATCAAAAATTCTATACTAAACGATATTAGGTGTGTAGGTACGTTAATTTTTACATAAAATTTTAAAATTATACTTTACTCTTTGAAATTAATAACAATGTTTTAAGAAATTAAAATACTTACCCAAGTAGTAAGTTTGTATTAAAATATATATGTTCTCCGGCCAGAAAGCGCCAACTTTGTGGCCGCTGCGCTAAATGAAATTGCCGCTTTCTGGCTTCGTCGAACAGAAATATAGTATACTGACCTCGGCCAGTAAAATAAAAAGCCTCAGATCACATTTTTGTCAACCTCGGCTTCGCCTCGGACGACAATTACATGTGATCTGAGACATTTTTTACTTTACTGGCCTCGGTGCGTAATGTACCTACTATTTCCCGAGAAACCTCATCCAAATTTTATCATAATATTTGTATCAAAGTCGACACGTAAACGGACTCGTATTGGCCAGATAACTAGCCAAGTACTTTCTTTTAGTTTAGTTTTTAACCCCCGACGAAAAAACGACGGAGTGTTATAAGTTTGACGTGTCTGTCTGTCTGTCTGTCTGTCTGTCTGTCTGTCTGTCTGTCTGTCTGTGTGTGTGTGTGTCTGTCTGTGGCATCATAGCTCCCTAACGCATGAACCGATTTTGATTCTGTTTTTTTTGTTTGAAAGGTGAATATGTCGGGAGTGTTCTTAGCTATGTTTAATGAAAATCGGTTCAGTAGTTTAATAATTAGGGGGGATGAAAGAGGGGATGGAAAAATAAAAGTCTACAAAGGTACTCGTGTGGGGTATCAAATGAAAGAGGATCACGTGTACATTACAAAATTGAAACTATAATGAAAATCGGTTGAGTCGTTTAAAAATTATATCGAGTAAAAGTGAGGATGGAAAACCAAATGTCTACAAATATACCCGAGTGGGGTATCAAATGAAAGAGGATCACGTGTACATTACAAAATTGATATTATGATGCAAATCGGTTAAGTAGTTCAAAAAATATAGGGACTGAAAGTGTGGATGGTTAACTAAATGACTACAAATATAACCGAGTGAGGTATCAAATAAAAGAGGATCACATGAACATTACAAAATTCCATGTAAAATGGAAATTGGTTAAAAAAAAAATAGGTAATAGGTACCTACCTACTTTCAAAAAGTATGAAATAAAAAAAATAAATTTAAAATTTTAACAAACCCCCGACATAAAAACCTTCTAAAAAGTATAATAATAATAAAAACTTGATATTAGGTAGGTACGTACCTAAGTATTAATAGGTATTTCTACAAAGAAAACGTCATGTCGGGGGGACTGTAGGTTTCGGTACATTGTAAATATAGGTAGGTACAATAAATGATGAGCGGTCCCCCCGACATGACGTTTTCTTTGTAGAAATACCTATTAATACTTAGGTACGTACCTACCTAATATCAAGTTTTTATTATTACCTATTATACTTTTTAGAAGGTTTTTATGTCGGGGGTTTGTTAAAATTTTAAATTTATTTTTTTTATTGATAACACAATACATGATTCCTTGAAAGTTCCACAATATCGTGTCGGCGCTCGCCCGCGATATGAGGTCGGCAGTCGCGCGCTCTCCTCGCAGCCACCTCGCCTCGCGTGACACCGCACCATGATATCACTTCAAATAATGGGTTACGTTATAAAGTGGGACTGCCCTTTTATCAATTATACTGTTCGTCCTTGAACTGGTAAATGTCATCTACAAGCTTTGCAACAAGAACTCTCCTATCTGAAATAATACTTATACATGAGGGTGTACCTGTGCGTGTGTGCAGCAAGTGACGTACTACGTGATCCGCACGGCGCTGCTGGCGTCGTGGCTGTGGGCGGCGGCGCTGACGTGCGCGCCGGTGCTGGGGCTGGGGCTGTACTACGACGCCGCCGCCGGCTGCTGCCGCCGCTACCGGCAGGCCGCCGCGCTCGGCGACGTCGTCTACGCGTGGTTCTATGTCATATTCGGTAAGGGACCCATCGTACGGGCTACGAACGAAAATCAATGCATAGATTTCCGATTCGACCTTGGCGAGTCGTCTATGGATTTCTCTTGATTCACTATCTTTTATAAAAAACGTTTCTAAATCCGTTGGGTAATTTTAAAGTCTAAGCATAAGTACTATCAACTGTGCTGGCGATGTTACACCTTTAAGGCAATAATCGCTTGAACGACCCTGGTACCTGGCGGCTGTGTGTGAAGCAACAAGTGCAAGCAATTTTTTTCTAAAATGGCGTACCCCGAAAGCATCCGATAGTACATAGGGAAAGACAGACGTACAGATGTACCTGGTGATAAATCAATAAAGAATAAATAAAGTTATGTTTTGTTTTTGTCAGGCACTCTGCTGTGCGTGGTGCTGGTGTACTGCAACCTGGCGGTGATACGTGCGCTGTACGCGATCAGCGCGCCGCGAGCGCACGCCGCGCCCGTCATGCGGCGCGTGTCCAAGAGCTCGTGCCGCTCCGCCGGCCGCGCCGCCAGCGCCGCCAGCGCCGCCGGGGCGCTCGGAGCGGCCGGGGCAGCCGGGGCAGCCGGGGCGGGGGCCGTGCGCCACAACCCCGCCACCGCCGAGGAGGTCGCCTTCAGCCGGCTGATGGCCACGCTCTCCGTGCTCTTCATGATATGCTGGCTACCGCAAATGGTAAGTGCGATTGAACATTCTTACTTAATTACACAGGTACTAGCGACCCGGCTTCGCTTCGCTTATAATGCACGTCAGTATTACACCCGTGCGAAGGGCTATGCACGCGTAGATTTTGGTTAAAGTTATTAAATAATAAATCAAACATGGACATAATGGACCCCTACGATGTAAGTAGTACTAAGTAGGTAAGTAAGGCTCGAAAGATTAAAATTAAATATATAAGAACAATTATATATAAGTAAATAAGAACAATGAGTCCGAAATATGGAAAATAATTGAACGTAACTATGTAAGTTCGCCAGCAATGATTGATCGCGTCTTCTTGAATCGACTGATTGTTATTATGATAATAGTATGAAGTTGTCGAGTTACATTAACTCGCTCGTCGCGTGCGCGCTGCGCAGACGCCATGCCGAGCGAGGCGCTTAAGGAGTGGTCAGTGTTTTGTATTCCGCGGTCGTACTCAAGGATGCCGCGTGGACGGCGGCCTTGGTACTCGACTACTGATCAAAAATGGGGGCTTCTTAATGATACGATTGCGATTTTTCTGCCTGCGACGTAACACACTGTAGAGTGAACTAGAGTTCGTTGATTTTGAAGAAATCGTTTCGATTTGAACATTTATCTAATAAATCTATACATCTATCTATCTATACATCTATATCTATATCTATATCTATACATATAATAAAACAGTAGAAACCGCGTGTCTGTACAATTGAAATTTTTAACAAAAAATAGGTGTGGGCAACAATAAAAGAGTAACAGAACACAAAAATGTTTTTTTAGATTTTCTTATCTGTCTGTCTGTCTGTCTGTCTGTCTGTATGTATTCGCTAATCTTGAAAACTACTGAACAGATTTTGACGCGGCTTTCACTAATAGATTGAGCTCTTCCCTGAGCAACATATAGGCTTTGTTTCATCGAAATCGGATGTCAAATAAAAAAGATATCGTCTTTTAAAGTTTAAAGGTAATTTTTCTATAGGAGATTTTATAGTTACATAATATAGTACTAGATGGCGCCTCAAGGCATTTAAAACGCGCTATTGCTTTTTCTCTGAAAAGTATAAATACAAACTGGTTGTTTCTCTACGTTTAAAACTATTTAATTTTGTTTGTCTTGCGATTCGGTTAGTTGATGATTTTGATGTTATACTTGGATAATAATATATGAAAATACGGACTCTGAAGTCTGAAATTGCTTTGTGAATTGGTCGAAAAATATCGGATATAATCTAAAAAAATATTGCCTACGTAGATTTTTATTGAAATAAATATATGTATTATTGTATGTATTTGCTTTGATTTTAAAAATGCCCAGGAGAAAGTCGAATCTGTCTTAGAATAGTAGACAAGCGAAAAGACAGCGGATGAGTAGATCCCAAGAATCGAATGACGAAAGACAGGCACGACTTAGTGTTAATCGAGAAAAAAATTCACTTAATCGCCTCTCGGAAAGTTCCTCTCAAAGGGAGTCTCGACTAAATACTGATCGTGAACGTCATTCGCTATCTCGCGCCTTGGAGTCTTTTCCAGATAGGGAGTCTGTGTGTTCCGGCTAATCTATGGAACAGCTGGACTGATTTGGACGGGACTTTCACTGGCAGATAGCTTATGTAATAAAGAGTAACTCATTTTAGAAAAAAATCTTTAATTATCCATACTTATGTCCCAGTACTTAAATTCCACGCGGACGAAGTCGCGGGCACAGCTAGTGTTAAATATATTTTTAAGTTAAAGGAACAAAAAATTTGTTGGTTTTAACTAGGTCCTACTCCGTCTTTAGATGATGAATTTAAGAACTCGTTAAATAAATTAAGTACCTACTTGTCACTTGAAAGTTCAAACGTAAGAATAATATCGGTACATAATTAGAATTTTTTAAGAAAATTCAATGACGATTAAAAATTATTGCATACAAATACCCTAGTTTAATACCGGACATAAACAGTCAGTTTAATATAGGACGAAGTTTTAAAAAAATCACTTAAGTAACTGATATAAGTTCTTGAGCGAATAATTTGCTGTCTTGTGGTCTGTGATACACTGTTTTGAGCTTCTAAGACAATCAAACAATATTTTTCTAACATTTTCCCATCTGCAGAAAACCCGAACACTATAGAACTTCTTAATAAGACCCTACTTCAACGATAAACCTACACACGTAGGAATTAGAATAAGCAAACAAAATGAAAACTGTAACATCTACTTATTACCTAATTAGGTACAAGTACCTACGGCCTACTTCTTAGTGCAATAACTACTTGATTACAAATCGTTCCTTTTAGTAGGAACGATTTGTTGAGAAGATAAATAACAATACAAGAACTTGTTGTCGTATGTACATACGACAACAACTACTACTCACTCCCAAACATAATCTAAATTACCCAAATTACTATCCTGAGACAGATAACTACTGTTTACCAATGCTATTTAATTTTCGTAGTCAATTCAAAATTTGCTGGACATTTCGAAATAATTATGAAATGAAATTAACCAATCAATTAATCAATATAATGACTGAGTTATTGATTCGATTCGTGTTAATAAATACGGAATACATACCCATGATATCATTCTTAGATGTGGCTACTTAGTAGTACTTAGTAGTAGCCACGTCTAAGGATGATATCAAGCTAAATGATTTAGATTACCTATCTAAATCATGAGTTGGAAAAATGTTTTACAAACTAAGGTTAGGTAGGTAGGTGATATTAAGCAGGTAATTATATCAAACACTCAAAGTAGAGTTTACTTACTGGTTGAGGCAGCCCCTGACGGATATTCCTCGGTTATATGTATTATGGTAAAATTATACATTTTTTGATTACCTATATCTTCGAGAAACAGTCACGTTAAGAATAAACTGTAAACATCAATATTCACTGTTTGGGTAGGTAGGTACTTAAGTAGATCTATTCCCTACCGATTTCTCGAGATATCGACCCTTTTTAGAAAGTATCTTTACGTCTATTATAATATTTCGTTACATAATAATTGGGTTAAGCCGGGGGTTTTGAGTTATTTTATTCTTTTTCGTTGAGATTTTTACCGTCGTGGGTTTTTTAATAGTAAGGTCCAGACGATACATAAGAATTTTGAGTGCTGGCAAGGGATTACCTATAGATAATACTGGGTATGTAGTGATTTGTATAACTATATAATAATATTATAGTGCCAGCTGCTGAATGACCAACAAACGTAGTGAGCGAGTGTGTGACGACCCAATTGAGGGTACCGAGCAAGAACTGACTGTAGGTAGTGTTTGTGTATTGTAGCGGCCTACGAGCTACTCATGAAATACGACCCGTCGCGAGTTGCTCCTAATTACCGGCTGCAATAACTGTAGCCGCTGATGAAACGATACTTTATTTTATTGCCTTTCAGCTTTCTGTTATTATAAGACAATTGGATATTTATGTAGGAGCATGCGAATCGCTAAGAGATCGCTTATAATTATTGGATTGGTGGAAAAAAATATACTTAGTAGTGGTGCATCAACAAAGCACACAGGGCAAGAGGGCAATTCAGTTTACGACTAAGCATGGTTTCAATTCAACTTCGTAGGCGACCAACATTCAAAAACCGAGCATTGTACTGTGGCGGCTCTGTCAGCAGATTGCCACAGTCACGTAGATCACGTAACATAGATAGATCGAGCAGCGATATGCGCTGTCTCGATATAGTATATAAGTGTTGTGTTTGATGAAATAAACATATTATAACAGCATCAGTCAATACTTATAGTGTCATTACGTCGTACCAATCCATCTCACCATGTCCCCGGAATCCGGGGACATAACTTTCTTCCCTGCCCGGCAAATGTACCTACTGACAGCTAAAAATTTCATAGATTATGTTGTGGGATACTTTGATTCAACATATTTAATTATTCACCCCAGAGATGAGAGGGGGCAAACAATCTAAATCTATGTGTAGGTACATACTTATTACATAAATTCGTGGACGATAACCTCCTAAACACTATTTAATAAATAGATATTTAATTTTATATGTGTTACTGATATCTGCCAATAACTATGTCGTGACACCGTACCTACTGATCTGCAGCCGCTAGGAAATATCAAACCCAAAGTTGAAAGCCTTGTAGTGGGAGTCCATGTGCGATTGTAAACGATTAAGGTGATGTTGCAGGTGACGTCATCGCTGTACCTGTCGCTCGGGCCGGCCTGGTGGGATCGGCTGCGACCGCTCGGGAACATCTCCGACTTGCTGATGCTGCTCAACTACGTGCTGGACCCCGTGCTGTACGTGCTCATGCGCCGCTCGCGTCGCGCGCCACGGGAGCCGCGCCCCCGGCCCGCCGCAGCCGCCCTCTGCCACGCGCTCGCCGGCTGCTTCAAAAGGGTCAGGACAATTTATGCATTACTACCCCACACACATTCGAATACCGCAGAAACCCAACATAGCAGCTAACCGACAGCTTTGTTTTGTTTTGTTCAGAAACACAAGACGTCGACGGAGTCGATGAAGACATCGTGCTGCCCGCAGGAGACGCTCGTGGTGAGCGACAGCTCGGGCGCGGAGCTGAAGCCCCTGCGCGCGCTGCCCGACGTGCCCGTGCGCAGCCTGCTCGACTGACGCCGCCCGCAGCCGGCGCGCGGGACACATCCACGCGAACAGAGCTCGCCTCTCTAGAGGCAGGCCCCGACCCACTTCCATAGAATGTACAGACGATAGTAGCGCTGCTATAGATGGCTCGAAGCAAAAACTATCGGAAGCTATTAAAGTCTATGGAGAACACAACCATAACAAAATTTAGGTATGTTCTGTTGGACGAACCTTACCTACACAAAGTTTTGGGTAGAAACTGACATTACCTATAGCGCGAGTTACGAGTGTCTGCCGACTAAATACCTACCGCCTGAGTCCTAATATTATAGCTAACCTCGAGGTTGCTCTCTAATGTTTTTTTTATTGATACTTACAAATAAGTAGTTAAGTAAGTATTTTAAATAATTATACTTAGGCACTACAATATACTATTGTAAGCTATGGTGATAAGAGTAAATTACTGCTGCGAGTAAGTCAAAAAGAAAATAGCTACTAAAGATTTTCAGGATTTGATGATGCCACATTAGGTAATAATTCCAAATTACTAAATACCTACCTATAAGAAAAAAATATTAGGTATTGACATACCTAATATAGGTACTTACTGAGTTTACTTATCACGATACCATCATTACACGATCGATCTCAGGATGGACATTATTTTTAACAATGCTATGAAATAGTGTGATAATAAAACAGTAGGTAGGTACCTAATAGTAGGTACTAAAAATTAACATTAAATAGTACCTACATTAGGTAGGTACTTAGTAAGACGCAAGTAAAATTCTTGTATAGTTAGGTAAGTACATAAATAAGTTCATTTACATAATAATCCCTACTACTAATATAATATTACTTCCCTACTAATATTATAAATGCGAAAGTAACTCTGTCTGTCTGTCTGTCTGTCTGTTACGCTTTCACGCTAAAACTACTGGACCGATTTAAATGAAATTTGGTACAAAGAAAGTTTGGAGTCTGAGAATGGACATAGGCTACTTTTTAACCGACTGCAAAAAGTTCCACGCGGACGAAGTCGCGGGCAGAAGCTAGTATTATATAAGATAAGACATATATATGTAGGTATAGCTACCGACTATTTACTTAATTAAAAACGTTTATTCATTCGGTACTTACCAAAGGTAGATCTATGTAATGAACTTTATTAGATCTAAACAACTAAGACCTAATTTAATACACCTAAATTAAATATAAGTAAGTAAGTAATAGGTAATTAATTTAAAGTTCACAATACCTACAGCCTCAAACTATATTATTATGTACTTACTTACATACATACATACTTACCAATGTTAAAGCAGCATTCTCAATATAACTGGGTACCTACCTACCTAATAGACAGGTAGGTACCTACCTACAGTGTTTTTTTATACCTACTGACTGAGTTTTATGTCACTAAAAATTGGTAGGTACTTACCTATTTTTAAATAATAAATAAACGCTTACTTTTATTAAATGACGCTTACGATACAGCCTTGTATGCAATGATCGACCTACCACATTTGTATCACAATGTACCTACTTAGTTACTAAGTAACAGTCCCCTATCACATCAAACCACGAAATGGCGGGTAGAGCACAAGAAATGATCGTGAAAACTCACACAGGATGGTTCGTGGTGTATCACATATACAGTATAATAATACGTCCACACCACCGATTGTGATTCGTTTATCCAATACAAGGTATATAAAGATACGCGTTTAGTGCGGATCGGTATGTATCATTAACGGGTACTTACCCCCAAACTAGCGACGCGCTGATGCCGCGCAACGGAAATACGATAGGTACACAGAAATGCTACAAATGTGGACCCACCTCAATGTGATTCAGAACTACAGCTTACTTAGGTACCTACCAATAATAAATATATCTGAAGAGCAAAACTAAGTTTAAGAAATGTGTAATAAGTTAAGTATCTACCTACCTATAGGTTTAATGACCTGTTGCGGAAATAAATAGATAAATAATTATGGTATTTTTATTAAAATGTACGTACCTACTTACCTCTCTACTTGAAATTAACATTTGACATGATTGTGACCTTTGGTTGTGTTTTTAGTGTGTACCTATATGTGTGTGTATATTAAGTAGGTAAGTACACTAATATGCTCTAAGACTAGCCGTCACTTGGCTGGAATAGATACTTAACTAACCATGCCTCATTCAATTGTTAAAAAGTTGTAGGTAAGTACTTACTTACTATAAATATTTAATAATACATACCCGTAATAAAAAACAATTCTCGCTACTCAGTTCTAGTTTTCTAGTTCTTCTATCGTAAAAATTGAACTGAACTAAATTTGAAATAGGTGTTTTATGTAGGTACCTAGTATTTTTTAGAGATATTACTCGATATGCGCACAGAATTTTATAAAAAAGGTCCAGTAATTTCGAATGAAGCAACAATTCAACAAACAGCATGATATGGGAACTTTCTAATATTTTAGATTTTAGCTATGCGGAATACGTCTCTACATTAGATGCGGTGCATTCGAATCTGGCAACAATTAGCATTTCAACTCTGTGCTTCTTCAACTTCATTGAAAAAAAAGAATAAGCTGAGACACTGTGATATTAAGGGCGGCCACATACATTCGGAATTCCGTTTCGTTTTTTTCCGTTCGGAATTTAGATCAAAATTCCGAACGGAAAAAAACTGAAGTGTGTGACAGATTCGTAGATTTGTATGGATTTAATGCGTTCGGAATTCCGTTTCGGAATTTTTCCGAAACGGAATTCCGAATGTATGTGGCCGCCCTAAGTCTATGGATTAAGTACGTCAAAACTGTCAAATTACTATACTGTCAAACCTTTTACGGACAGGTTTATTGTATTTGTGAAAGTATTTTTAATTTTAATTAAAAATGCCGGGTTTAGCAGTATAAATAAAGAATATATCATTGGAATTTAGTGGAAATTGTGTTTTTTGACGGAATTTTACCAATTATCCTGCGATATGTCTAAGTGGTGAGTCATAGTAATCGTTTATAATATTAATTTGTTGTTACAAACGAACATTTATGTGTATTATCGTTATTATGTTACTTATGAAGTACACACAGGATAGTTATATGCCGCCCTTCCCTAGCATGTGATGTAGTTCCTTTGCAAACATTTTACTACGTATACATTTTCTAGCAACTTGACTACAATACAGTTGTTATAATTATATTACCTATATGCACGACGTTGGATGCCGGCAAGAATTTCTGTAACTGTTATTGAAAGTGGGACTCAAATTAAAGTGTTCAATATTTGTAATTAGTTCTTTTTATAAAATTTGTTTGTACACACCTAGGTAGACCATTAAGTAGGTACCTACTATTTTTCATACAAATGCAATGGATTATGGATATCTGGCAGTGCAAGTCTGATCTAGTGGTGTAAAAACTATACAGATGACAAAAAAAGTAATGAAACCAATATTTAATTATATAATATGCTTCTGTATGATTAAATACAAAAAAATAATAATAATTGTATATAAATATGTTGTGAAACAATTAACCAACAGCATCTTAAAATAATTCTTAATCAGGTGTTAAGGTTCTATCCTAATTGTAACAGGCAATCAGAGCGCAGCATCCATGAGATGCTAAAAGATACGCCTCCACTGCGTGAATCAAGCGACTCCATCACATCGGGCACTGAGGCCAAGTTCCCCACCTCACGCTCCATGATCTTCCCTCCTGCATATGGTATGGTTCATGAACAAACCTAAAGGTCTGTTATACTTAGGTTTGTCAATCCTGATGACAATTATGAAATTATGTAATATTTAGAGATCTTCTGGTTTAGTTTCAAACAGGTTATTCAGAACTCACTTCAATTATTGTACAAGGTAACAAAAGATAGAAGTTTTTTTCTTGATGAATCTCCATTTGACGTCTCTGAATTAATAAAATGAAATAACCTTTCATTGAGTAAGAATTGATCCATAGTTTGGTTAGTAATGAAAATATAGAGACCTGAAAAGTATATCAGTAAGTAATATTTATAACGGTCGGTTACAGCGCCGCCGGACGCGGGAGCGCCGGGGTCGCTGGTGCGCGGCGCGACAGGTGCGACAGGCGCGACAGGTGCGACAGGCGCGACAGGTGCGACAGGTGCGACAGGCGTGACAGGCGCGTCGCGGCTCGAGGCGCTGCGCTCGTGGGGCGTGTCCACGTACAAGTGCACCAAGCAGATGCTCTACGAGCGCCTCGGCAAGACCTCGCGCACCGTCGACACCGGTGAGCCACACCCGACAAACGCCAATCGCCTGCCTCTAGACTCATGCCTACTGTATTTAAATATTTTCCCCCTCTTTAGGGGCCATTGAAGTACTTAAACACGATGTGGGGGCGGGAGGGTCTATGTATTGCTTATTTTGGATGACATGGGGAGTAGGGGAGTCTAGATGATGATTACGTCATCGGTAGTAAAATTACTTTTTTACACGAATGGCAACCCTCACATTGTCTTTGCTTGAAAACGAGACTGAGCAGCAAACATCCAATGTCATCGAAAACTTAGAATCATGGATTCGGGTTTCGTGGGCTGAAGACTGTTAATTTGAATTTAATATGTGTACCAAAAATTTTAAATAAGTTTATGTTCGTAAGACTATAATATTTTTGAAACTTACTCTATATTGAAAACCGTATCAGTAAAATCTAATCTCCATACTAAATCTTTTTTCTTTTTTTTTAAATCATAAAAAACAATACATTCATAGAAAAATATTTACGTAAGCATAGGGGGAGGGGGTAAGAGCTTTGCTTACTTTTGCTGACAAGGGGGATGGGGGGGGGGGGGGTAATATTTACAAAAATGTATCCCGAAAATATTATATTATGAAGATGTACTATGTTAATTATTTAAAAGGATACTTATAAAGCGAGGGCGCGTCTCGGGCGCATACGTATTCGCCTCGTTCACTAGTACGGCTAGTACCGGTAGTACTGACGTGCCCGCAGTAGTACTACTAGCGGGTACTAGTGTCGCGTGTCGCGGTGATTGCAGAGCTGGAGGCGGACATCGAGCAGCTGCGCGAGACGCAGCGCAAGTACCGCGGCGTGCTGCGGCTCAGCGTCGCGCTCACGGCGCAGCTCGCGGCCGCCGGCGCCACGCAGCGCGCGCTCGGCGAGGCCTTCGCCGACCTCGCGCAGAAGAGCCCCGAGCTGCAGAACCAGTGAGTACCCCTCCTGCCCTCCAACCCTCCGCCCCTCCGCGCCCACTGCACCCGCCCCCGACCGATAACCGCTAACCGGTGGCCGTGCCGCAGGTTCCTGTACAACGCGGACACGCAGCGCGCGCTGACGCGGCACGGAGACACGCTGCTGGCGGCGCTGCACTTCTTCAACAGCGCGCTCGCCACGCTCACCGACAAGACCATGGAGGACACGCTCCTCACCGTGCGCCAGTACGAGGCGGCCAGGTGAACCGCGCCCTAGCTCACTCCACCCCGAGGAACACGCCCCTCGTCGACTTTTCTGACGATGCGAGAGAGATACGATCGCGGTGTCCGACTCCCGCCGCGACCGTCGTATTTCGTTGCATTCCGACCGCGCGCTCCGATCTGTGAACGCTCTCATCGCTTCGGTAGGTCGTCGGAGGGCGTGTTTCTAGAGGTCGAAAATAGCGGTCGGGTCACGTACCGCTTTCGATAAATTCGTCTCGAGTTCGGTTAAGTACACGTAAGTCTCTCGGCAGGGTGGAGTACGACGCGTACCGCAGCGAGCTGGAGGCGCGCGGCGGGGGCGTCCCGGGCGCGGGGGGAGCGGGGGGCGGCGCCGCGGCGGGGGCGCCGGGGGGGGCGGGGGCGGGGGGCGCCGCGCCGGGGCTGCAGGCCGCGCTCGACTCGCGCCGCCGCCACTACGAGCGGCTGCGAGACGACTCCGCCGTCAAACTGGCCCTACTGCACGAGAATCGGGTGAGAGCACACTGCTGAGCGTTGTACACACGCTCCTGTACATTGAAAATTTTTAAGTTATTTGAAATGCGTGACCCGACATCTTTCCGCTCGGACCGGCAGGTGAAGGTTATGAACAAGCAGCTGCTCCTGTTCCACAACGCCGTGTCGGCGTACTTCAGCGGAAACGGCGCCGCGCTCGAGGCGGCCGTCCGTCACTTCAGCGTCGCCGCGCCCCCCGGGACCGCTCAGTCCCCTCGCGCGTCCCTCGCGTCCCCCGCGGCCCTCGCGACCCCCGCGTCCCTCGCGGCCCCGGCGCCGCCCACGCTGCCCACCGGCCCGCGCGGCGCATAGGGGGCCGACGAACGAGCGCGGGAGACGGCAGAGTCGGGGCATGAAGTTATCTTGCGTTCCTCGGCGGCGGCCGGACTGACTGTAAGATCTCCCGCAAACCACAAACATTCTATCGGCCGATAGTTTATTCGCGTTGGGCTGTGGTACATAGGTACATAGTAGTAAATTTTTGCAGTATCCAGACTTGCATACATATTCATTCTGATTATAAGCCCGACCAAACTATCGGCGGATAGAAAGTTAGTCGTTTGCGGGGGCTCTAATGATTACTCTCACACGAGTACCACGGGTCGTGGCGCAGACTCGACGACTTGTAATGACTTCGCTGAATTAGATAGGTAGGTATTTTGTGACGTATTTAGTATGATACACCTTACACTTATTATCTCCGATCGAAAACATTCGAAAAAATAAATCGCTTGTCTACGCTCACGTTATAAAACGGTTATTGTTTGAAATTTTAAACCGTCAGCAATTTTATCAGTATTTGCCAGCTCGAAAATTTATTTTGTAATTTCTTTCAGAATCCCAATTTCTGTTAAAAAAAATAAGCGGTAAAAAACAGCAACAAATGACAGAGAACTCTACGAATATTAGAATATGCTCAAGTGAAATGTTCTATTAAAATTATTCCAACGTGTAAGTAATAACCGTTAAAGCATCAGTAATTATTTAATACCTATTTGCTGTCGTGTTTGTAGTTTAAATCGGAAACTCGGACCATGATGTAAAAATGTGGATTGTAAAGAATAATAGCTTATAAATTTATTTACATGCTAACGGATTCATTACTTCTGATGTTCTAATATTAATTTTGCTGTGATAATTATTATGTACTAGCTTCTGCCCGGGACTCCGTCTGCGCAGAATTAGTATTTTATATGATATACATACGTTTAATATCATCCAACGGCTTTTGCAGCGCACGTCAGAATAGCAGACTTTTTTCTCATTACTTGACACTTATCGTTATATTTTTGATAACCTTAAGTACTAAGTAACTATATTTATTTATAAATCATAGCCTATGTGTTATTCTGTTGAGTAACCTATATTAATTAATGTAAAGTTTCATCAAAATCCATTCAATATTTTTTGCGTGAAAGAGTAACAAACATACATCTAGACATCCATCCTTACAAACTTTCGCGTTTATAATATTTGAAAGGACTACAAGCGACATTATTAGTACATTTCCCAAATATTTAAAATAAATACCAAATAATTACAGCCCCTATAAAACCGCCATGATCTGGTCAAAAGCCACGGGTCATTCAGCATTACTGCAACTGCAACATGCAATGTTTAAAATTAATGCAACAAAGTTATAAAATGTTACTTGAGTATATTATAATTTTGTTGCAATAATAAATGTCATCTTGAAACAATACGATTTGTTTGTTACATTATTTAATTTACCACTGGTTGCAATAGGCCCGTTTAATAAAACTCCCATCAATGCGTATTACCTTATGTAACAGTTAAGCACCGGCGAATTGTACTCGTATAAACGCTGATGAGAATTAGAGTCATATAATAAGTAGGTATGTTTGTTACTTGTGGTTGGCTAAATTAAGCCACACTTACGTGAGATAAACCTGTATGTAAATTTCAATATTTTTATATGAGGTTATTATAGTCAATAGTTGTTGTGATTTAAGATCTCTAATTGGTTTATAATTTTGCAATTTGCATCTTTAGGTAGGTATTTAAAGATTTTGTACATAGCAACTTCATAGTTCGAGCTTTTTCCTTCTTGTTTATTATCTCCAATAATAAATTAATGTACTAATTCCTTACGAGCGTATGTAATTGAAATGCACAAACTTAAAAATAACTATTTGAATCCAAAGATAATTGTAAAAATAATAGAAATGTTTTGTGTATGTCAATCCAATGTATCTAGTTGGAAAAGAGCCTTGTTGTGAAGGTGACAAGGTGTATTGTGTAAAAATGAACCAGTTGTCTTCAGTATTATACAGTGATGGCTTATTGGCGTACCTAACTTACCAATAAGTATGATCGTTCGTGTAAAGTAAGTACTTGTAGTCACCCGCCGGCTCGTCTTTATATTAACTCTTTGGGTGCGCATGATGCACATGTGCATCATGGAATTGCAGACCCCCGCGGCGCATGATGCACATGTGCATCATGGGTTTACAGTACCTGCCATGCGCATGATGCACATGTGCTACATAACAAAAATTGATTTTGCCATAGTATTTTGTTTAATCATATATTTTTTTTGGGTGGGATTGGGTTGTTGACAAAGAAATCTAACTAATACAATTTTTTAAAGTTATTATTTCCTTGTAAGTTCAGAAAAAAACACTTCAAACTTTGACCATTGGTTTTCAGTATATTTAATAAAGATTTTTTTTCTTTTGTTTTGATAAATCTGAAGGTTAGTTATAATCACGGAAATATAAACAGTTATTTTTACAAAACATCAATATTTTCACCTTATAATGGCATGATAACTACGATGCATCATTGCGCCGCAGGGAACCGTTTTTGTCAATACACGAAGTTAAAAGGTCTTAAGTATTTTTTTTTAAATGCAAGTTTATACGTTATGACACTTGTGTTAAAGCTTTTTTTTCTTTGGCAAGCAAAAAGGGATCGCAACTGGATGGTGTTTTCGCCATTTTACGTCAACCAATTCTTAGTTTAATTACTTTGTATTTTATAAATAATTTATGCATTGTAGGTCTAAAGTGCTAAACGACGCTGCAAATAAATATATAAAAATAAGGCTGGGTATTTCAAAACAAAGGAGCCGAATTGCAGTAATTAATAATTTCTGATTGCAGTTATTATACATCGGAAAAACAACTTTAACGGATTTAACTCGCGTATTATTATTATTATTAGTATCACGTATGCGAGGACTGACAATATCATGAATAGAATATTTTAGATATTGTGTAAAAAATATGAATAACTAGTCAACTTTGTTCTATTTTAAAGTAATTATTTATGTATTTAACAGTATGTTAGAGAAATATATGTTAGATTAAGTTAATAATGCATTTTTTAACATTTAAGGAGTGTAATAGAATAAATACTTCATTTGAACTTTTTATTGTATTTTTTGAACCTTAACTATATAAAAATATGTTTACAATTAATTGATTAAAACAAACCAAGACTAAGTAATAAAGTTGTATTAAAAGATATCACACAAAAATCACAGAAGATATCAAATAAGCAAGCCGAAGTACACAAACGGATGCATCATCTGTAGTTTGATTGGTATCATCTCCTCCAGGAGTCCAGGACGCAGCCAGTCCCTGCTTCCACATCAAATGAACAATAAAGATTATGCCTTCACAGCCTCCTTGTCTCCATCCTCTTTGTTTAGTTCTGCATCTTCCGCTTTGAACTTTTCCTGGAAATAAAATTATAATACTATGTATTTAACTTCAACAGTCCTTGTATTGATTTTTATTATATTTTTATGTTAACTTTTTCAAAAGCAATATTAACAGGTGTGTTTGTAATTTTAATTTATGGTTCATAGTTTGAAATTTTTAATCAGTGGTAAATGTAAAACTCTGGATAGATCATGTTTACCAATTAATAAAAATAACAATTCTTAAAGTAATTTAATACTTTAAATCATTTTACAGGTGTTGAAACTTGCCCCATAGAAAATCTTTAAATCTATAATATGTTAATTATATCTATGCTTAAATGAAAGTTACTTAATCGCTGAAATGTATGTACACGCAGAACTTTAGAATGATGACTACAAATTGAATAATTCTTTTTTTGTTGTGTTAATTTATATTGGGGATGACCATGTAGTTGGTGATCAGTCCAGGGCCTGAGTAGGTATTTAGTAGTTAATAATTTCGTTTTACAGTTCTTCAGAGATGTAGCCAACATCAAATAAACAGATTATAGACATTTTACCTACACCTTATTAAGCTCAACAAGTTACCATTTTTATGTTGCATGTTGTTATTATTTTTATATTATTGCTTACACTTACATTCTATGATATTATCAACTTGGATATCTACTTCAAACTTGACACCCCTTGAGATTACAATTAAACAATCACACCACAATTATAATAACTTTGATAATGGATTAACAAAGTTAATAGTTTAACTGTGCTCAACTCTGGTAAAATGTAATAATAAACCAAAAATGTCTCATAAAATCTACAGCTTACCAAGTCATAAATTACTTTTACGACAAGAGAACAGCTAGGGCATGTCGCCACCTCTTCACCCGCCATGAGCTCTTCCTAGAAATGAAAAAAAAAAAAAACCTTAATAGTATGAATCCAGTACGAATCGTAGGTACCTACATATAACATGTTTATGTTCTAACCTTACTTATCTGAAATCTGTCCCCACATGGACAAGGATAATAGTACATTTCTTCATCTTCTTCATATTCAAAGTCTTCAATTTCTATCTCGTCGTGGAATATGGTCATAATTTATTCAACAGCGCAATAAGCAATTTCTAACCAAATAAACCACATCAGAATGTCACAATGTCTCACTTCCAATAGGAATAGTAGTAGGTACCACTATCCACTACGGTACCTACTTGTCATTGTCAAATGAACTCAAATGTCAAAGCAAACTTGCTCGTCTCACCCATTGACTTCTATAATATGGACAAGGCATATTGTTCTATACGTACAATTGCTTATATAAATAGCATCAATTTTGAAGGCACACACATAAACATATATCTATCTCGTTCTTACTCAGCACTGTAACTCGCTGGAAAAAATATAACACTATTTCAGTGCGTACAGAAACTGACATAAAGTGAAACATGAATATCCCTAAATACCTATTGAGGCCGAAAATCCGCCATGTTTAGCGCACCAAATGTCATTGTCAGTCAGTTCCGGTGGTACTTGTCTTGTCAAAAAGCCGTGGTGTAAATCAAAATAACTAATTATCTTTCAATATATTGCTCGTGATTTAAAATAATTGAAGCTATAAGTAAATAATTACGTTGCAAATATGCCAGTGTGTAGTGTAATAGGGTGCGGCAAAAGAAAAACACAAAATCAGCTATCTTTAACCATGCACAGGTATGCTATAAATAACATTAAAAATATTGGTTATTGCTTTTGTTACCGGGAAAATAAAGAAAGATTTACATTATAAATAGCAAGGTTCTTATGTGCGGTTATAGATCATGAATGGATTTGACTTATTTAACCATATTTTTACGTTTAAATATTGTTAATTTATTAGCTAGGGTTGTAGATTATTTATCGACTTTGATATCGATTTACTTACATATGTCATGATAAAATATTTTTATTTTATCATTAAAACATATTTTATAGGATCCCAAGAAATTACTATAAAAAGAAAAAGTGGCTGGAAACATATGAATGCTTGCAGTTCAGTACTAGTACTTATTGAATTACTTAAAATTAAGTACATCTAAATTTGATCGCCTACACATAAATATAGTGTATTCAATTATAATATTTTTTTATTTCAGAACCAAACTCAAAAAATAAAAAATCTTGAAGATAAATGTGATTTTTAAAGAAGAAAATAAAAGTGCGGCGGCAAAAGAAAAAAATTGCAGAGTTCCAGAATATTATAAAAGACCTACAGGAGAGGAACCTTGTCAACAACGAAAACTCTATAGTTTTAAAAGCCTGCGCAGGTCCTAACGACTTTTTAAAGAGGCAAATTTTGAAAAGTGAAGGAAAAACAAAAAAATAAAAATACGCGAGTTAAATAGTTGTTTCATTCCAATGTGTAATAACCGCGAAGGCATCAGAAATTATTATTTGTAAGTCACTGAGTTGTTAAACGACAACTTTATAAAATCGTCATATCGTTTACTTGGCAAATTTGAAGCACGATCTTATCTTGGATTTCACACATCTAAATCAAAGTATCTTTGCACATAACAATATACTTACTTCCTATTAAAGTATTTATTCTACAAATAATTTACTCAATAATGTTTAAAATAAAATGAGCCAAGAACGTTTATCGATAAAACCTAATAACATTAAAATCTTTTGGGCAGCACTAAAACCGCCATGTTTAGTGGCCAGATGACGTCACATTGGCACGCATTTCTTGTTGTTGTTTCAGTGGTGTGGTCTCACCGAACTCCGAAGTTTATTATTTGAGTCACCGTATAGAATGTGTGTATAGTCCATTTTTATTTTAAAATAATATATCCCAAGACACTCCTTGATATAAATAAATATTAATAAAAAAGAAAAATACGGATTGCAGTTAATTATTTACCTTATAAACGCATACATTTGAAGGAATTGCATTAACATTTTTTATGTTTAAAATGCAGCCTGTTTATAACATGGCAACATCAATAAAGTCACGTCACACACGTCATTCTTTTCATTTTCATGCGAGAGGATGATCGTGGTGGTCCCATTTATATTGCCCTAAAGTCTTAAAAAGTGCAGTGAGTGAATAAGTGCACGAAGAATTACGACGGGAAACCCAATACTGCCACCATGTTTAGTTGGCTTAAGAAGGAAGGCGAAAAATCCGAGAGCATCGACAATGTCGTCGAAGGACTCAAAAAAATTTACAAACAGAAACTGCTGCCGCTGGAACAGCACTACCAGTTCCATGACTTTCACTCACCACAGCTGGAGGAACCAGACTTTGACGCTAAGCCGATGATACTGCTCGTCGGGCAGTACTCGACTGGCAAAACGACTTTTATCAAATACCTGCTGGAGCGCGAGTTTCCCGGCATCCGCATCGGGCCAGAACCCACCACTGACCGATTCATCGCCGTCATGTATGACGAGAAAGAAGGTGTAATTCCCGGTAATGCACTCGTCGTAGATCCCAAGAAACAGTTCCGACCACTCAGTAAGTTCGGCAACGCATTCCTAAACCGATTCCAGTGTTCGACGGTCGCTTCTCCCGTGCTGCGCGGTATCTCAATCGTCGACACGCCCGGCATCCTGTCCGGCGAGAAGCAGCGCGTCGACCGCGGGTACGACTTCACTGGAGTTCTTGAATGGTTTGCTGAGAGAGTCGACCGTATCATTTTACTCTTTGATGCCCATAAGCTGGACATATCAGATGAATTCAGACGCAGTATTGAAGCACTCAGAGGCCACGATGACAAAATAAGAATTGTTTTAAACAAAGCCGATATGATTGACCATCAGCAATTGATGAGGGTGTATGGTGCTCTTATGTGGTCGCTAGGCAAAGTGCTTCAGACCCCTGAAGTGGCTCGAGTCTATATAGGCTCCTTCTGGGATCAGCCCCTCAGGTATGATGTGAACCGTCGATTATTTGAAGATGAAGAGCAGGATCTCTTCCGAGACATGCAGTCTCTTCCTAGAAATGCGGCCCTTCGTAAACTTAATGATTTAATTAAAAGGGCGCGGCTCGCTAAAGTGCATGCATATATAGTAAGCGAATTAAGGAAAGAGATGCCTTCCATGTTCGGCAAGGATGGTAAGAAAAAGGAGCTCATCAAAAACCTTGGACAGATATATGATCGCATTCAGCGTGAGCAACAGATCTCGCCCGGAGACTTCCCAGATATCAAAAAGATGCAAGAGACTCTAGCCAACCACGACTTTACAAAGTTCCACCCACTGAAGCCCAAGCTCCTGGAAGTGGTGGACCACATGCTCGCCACCGACATTGCACGTCTCATGGATATGATACCACAGGAGGATATCAATGTCGTCACCGAGCCTCTCATCAAAGGTGAGATTGTCATTTTTTTATTAATACAAAGTTTTTTTGACATTGTGTCTGTAAGTCCAGTTAGGGTTGCCATCCGTCCAGGTTTCCCTGGATTTGTCCTAGCTTAGGAGGCAGTTGGGGGAGTGTATGGGCCAGACCTTCAGTGGCGGCCGGGTTGGACAATATATTTTATCTCAATATTGAACTTAGTCTATAGATGTTGACATGTCTGGTTCCAAAATCTGGAGATTTCACGCGGATTCTCCAGGTCGCGTCATTTTAGAGGTGGCATTTTCTGAACGGCTAGTATAATCATTCAAAAACATATCTAATTTGAATTATGTGATGTGTTTGACTCACACGATATCTCCACAAGTCTATAGATATACATGTACCTACATGATTACCTAAGCATGAAGAGGGATCAGACAGACAGACATTTAGTAGGTATTATAATAGAGGCTGTACTGTTTCATACAAATTACACCAAGTGTTTTCTAAGCATTTCAATATAATAATATGTACTCATTTCCAATTTTCTATAAAATAATTTTATGATTATTTTACCAATATTATACACTTATTTAAAAACCGAATTAAGTATAACTCCGAATATACCTATGCATTTAGTTAAAGATAGCAAGTCAGGTTGGTCATCCAAGTTAAAGAACAGTTGTAATTGCGCCATGAAGCGACATGTATCAATCTATACCAATGCAATTCCTAATATTCCATGTAACTAGGAGTGGCACTTATCATTATCACGTCCGGGCAAGGTTGTACGTGCTATACACGCCGCATTGTAACACATGTATACAAGTGTACATAGATACATACAATTATACCGACAACGCCGACACGTCACCTGTGTACCTACCTACAAGTATGGTGTATACCTATTAAACGGTTCTTATCTCCAGATATTGACCTGAATATGCGCCTTTATCTGATAACAGACTAGATCCGATTGCCAACTCTAAGACAATTAATAAGTGTTGATTCAAACCTCAAATTTTAAATAATTTTGCCCCAAGACCAATTTTTCCAGCGTCAGCGTCCAATTTTTCAAATTGAGCCAAATTTAAATTCTGACCTACTTGAAATGTTAATCAAGTTTAAATAGGCACACACTACCGTCTGTCTAACTAGGAATAGAATCCCACTAGGTCACTTTTTGAGACTGCCCATACCTTACGACTCTTCAACTATCTGCCATATTTCTTTTCTTCTGTCAGCCCAAATACATTTTTCGAGTGATTTTACATTTTCTTTAGTGACCACCGTGACAGTGCACCCAGAGCTGGAGTCATCTTCACAGCTCTCTCGTCCTTGTTGAAACAAGCGATCCCATTGTTTAATGATAGTGTACGAATGCCTGGAATCCTGGAGACTATCCAGCATATCTTCAAAAATTTGTTGAGGCGATTACTGATATCTTTTTCGAGATATTTAGTTACAGCGCAGTGTTCAGATTTAGTACAATATCCGAGAGACCTTAACCCAAGCATAGATAGTGACATAATAGGACTCATCAAAATAATGGTCATATGTAAACTACCAAAGAGATGGTATTAAATTGTTTTTTTTTTTTGTTATTTGAACTTATTTTTTACGTTAGGCCGATAGGCGAACTTTTCAGCCACCCTTCGTAGATCTTTAAAATACTTATTAAGTCTCAATAAACTTTTGACCCTCCTTTTAAAGGAACACATCTCACTAGTTCGGTCTAGTATGGGTTAAGGGTTTGTACGATAGTCCTTACATACCTAATGATTACGTTCCATCAGTAATTCTGCGAACAATGCCTTAAGCTATCTAGTTATTATTTTTTTTACGTATACTTGGTAATAAATATTTACGTTACTAAAATATTTAATTTTAAAATGCATTAAAACTGCTTCTGCTGCGATACGGCGAGTGTTTCCTTACTTTCTACCGAGTTACTGGCTCGGTGCCTATTAGCAGCCGCTTCGCGTGATGCTCCACACAAAGCCTATCTTCACCTACATTCTCTACTTCCCGGGTCAAAAAAGAATATCGAGTTAGCTAAAAAAAATATCGGGTATACCTATATTGTTTCCGTTTCACAGATAAACCTGGGTTTGGTTACCTAGGTATCGCATTTTATATTCAAGGAAATTTCAATGACTTATGCAGTGTAGAAATAGTGTCGAAATAAACAACTTCTTTACTTACCACAAAATATCAACCCCTACCTAAAATTGTATTGTTTAAAAAAAATTGAAGACCGAAATTTCGATAAATCCAACTTTCTCGAAATCGATCATTATATTAGTAGTTTCATATTTGTGTATTGTCGTTAACAAACTTCTAGCTACAACATTAGTCTTCGTAGTTTTGTGTTAAAATCCGACCTCTTTTGTTCTCGCTGCCCTCTCGGCGCGCCGCTTGTGCGTCACGAAATTAACACTGGTCGCTTAACTGTACGAGTACCGCACCTACTGACGAGCGCTATCGAGCACACAGACACGACGCGGTGCTGCTGCCGCCGTCGGCGTCGTCAATCTACCATTCTATAGTATATAATATCACTATACATATCGCACCCCTAGATCTAAAGGGAGCTAACTCAAAAAAAGTAACTTTTTCGGGAGAGGCGAAATTGTTGTAAGGAATCGGATCCTCTTTTTTGGCGTGTGTTTAATTAAAATCTTCAGATTTTTGAGTTAGCTCCCTTTAGATCTAGGTGTGCGATATATTCCATAGTTAATTAATATCGTACGTAGGTAAAGGTAAATATAGTAAATATCATTATCTGTAATATGAACATAAAATATTGCCGATTACGCAACGTACCTATCTTTTAAGCTTACGTAACGAATAATTTATCGCTTTGAAATACATATCTTAATCTATGGATTCTAAAGTTATCATAGCAGTGATCTCTAGTTTTTGTTTAGACTTGTCTTATTCCCAACGAGAATAAAAACAGGATAGAGATAAACGTTTATGTGGCGATATAAGGATAAACATTATTTACACGTAAAACGGTCTCAGCACGGTTCTCTACTACTTACACCATCAAATTATTGGATGTCTTGATCATTTGTGTCTTGTGATGTCTTCGCGAATATTACACACTAGCTTCTGCCCGCGACTTCGTCCGCGTGGAACTCCTCCTATTTTGCGGTCGGTTAAAAAGTAGCCTATGTCCTTTCTCAGGCTCCAGCCTTTCTTTGTACCAAATTTCATTGAAATCGGTCCAGTAGTTTTAGCGTGAAAGCTTAACAGACAGACAGACAGACAGAGTTACTTTCGCATTTATAATATTAGTAAGGATTACTTAAACAAAACAACTAACTAATTTATGCTTACGTAGCAGACTGAGATGACAACTTACGCGAGTTACATCCGTTACGATTTTTAATCCAATGACACAATGGAGCTATAAGTATACAATGATGCATGACATGATGATAAATACAAAGGATTGTCCCGAACTGCTAACATTTCTTTGTATAATATATTTCAGGCGTATTGCCTCCCCCGTCTTATCCCGTAGCCCCCGAACGATTGACCTGTTAAAACACCGTCATCGGGTGACCGTATGTAACTCAGTTGTGCCAATGCATCTCTTGTTTTGTTAAACACTACATAGTATTCTATGGTAAACATATTATTGTCCTAAGCACACAGCGAAAATCATTCCATCGCTTGATTCCCGTCATCGTCATGTAGTTGTATCAATTTACATCGCCATCTAATTAGAGTACCCTTTTATGGCATCGAGTGTTTACCGGTGTTACTGGAATCTTGCACTTCACGCTCTCATGTCATGTGGTCTTTTACAACAAGTAGGTACTCGTAATTGATAAAGGCGCTGTAGCGAAATATGCAGTCAAGTAGTGTGCTGGGTCTAAATGTATCGCGGTTGTGGGCTGGCTGCGAGCTGCGAGCTGGACGAGCGCCCCCCGCCGCGCCGCGACCTTGTCCATTGTACGACTGAATCACCAGTACAGCATCCGGAGCAAACTTCAAACAGTCTAACAATCATCTACCGATTTCCGGCTTTTTAGATCTCGTTAAATATACCTTTCCGATAGACGCCTCATAACATTACGACCATCAAGGCTTTTCATTATAATGTTAATTTATGTTTATGGTGTATGCAGGGTGAACATCATTATTTTATTGTCTCTTTGATACTTATCGATCAAGATTTAATAGACCTTATTTAAAAAGGCAAATATAAAGATGATTCGAACATCGACAATATGGCTGCCAGTACGGGAACACTCCTCAACTCAACAGGGTTAGGGATCCGTAGGAAATGTAGGTAATTATTGGATTTACGCGCGACCGATGAATCACGTGCTCTGAGCGCTGATTTATTTGAGTTTATTCCACTTCCCTTCACTTATTTTACCACTCCACTTATTTTACTACTTCACTTATTACTTGTCTTAAAGTAATAGTTTTATCTACCTTAAGGACGTAGCGAAGCACGGGCAGTTCAAGAAGTTCCCTGTAGATTTTGATTCCCTTGCTAGTGTCGAAAATTGCCTTAGATATATTTTTAGTTCGTGCGGCGCGCCGGCGCTGGCGCACGGCGGCGCGAGCGCGGCACGCGTGCTCCGCTAATCCGGAAACGCCATTTGGGCCGAACTATTTGTTAACTTGAACGTTTCCTCGCAGGCCGCTATTAATTTACTCTGGTCTTCATTGGACTAGGCTCGACAATTTTAACTGAAGCATTTACAATTATAAATAATTGTACCATTTGTACAACACGATTCGCAATCCATTTAATCTTACCCATAAAACAGTGATTAAGTAGTTTCAAGTTAACAAACGTACACTACTTAAGCACCTATAAAATATTTAGTATTTCTGTGGTACTTTATAGAAGACACTTGAAAATATAAACTCTTTAATAAACTCCTTGTTTATTTCTTAGTAAGTGGTATTCAATTAGTGCAACGATATGGATATGGGCTCAATAGTTACGACATTGTGCCTTACCACACATTTGAGTAACACATTGTTAAGTGGCGATGATAGTATCTAATAAATAAACAACTGAATAACTGGAAACCACTGTTTGAATGGAAAGGTTTTCTTGTTATCTTTGGATTATCTCACTTGCATACCTGCATGATTACCCCCTGATAATACAATTTGTAAATGTCAAGGCTAGATTGCTGTCCTCTCGTTCCGCGCTGCCCGGCGCCGGCGCCGCTGCTGGCGCTGCCAATGGGAGCGTGACCGGCACTTTCGCCTGCGCATGAATGCTAGATCTGACAACCTATTGTTATAATTTTTTATAAAGTGTATTATGTCGTATGTCCCCGCAATGTAGTAAAAACCTCGTTAGAACCTCGAAATTTGCAGTCATTGTCTACTATTACGATAGCAGCCAAATGCTAAGCGCGCGTGTTATTTCCTATACTTATCTTCGTTGCAGCTCCTCAGTCTGAACAATGATCGTCAGGAATCGGGACTGACCGAATATGTTCATTAGTAGAAAGTGCATATTATAATTGTATGTAAATGAATGGCTACAAAACAAAATCATAATATATGGTAAAAGATTGTACATCTCAGGGCATGTTAATCAAACACTTCAATGCAGTGTGCAGCGTGGGCAGTAGCTAATTGATGCATGTATACGTAATGCAATGCACCGCGCTCCGTCCGCCCGCCACGCGACCGCCGCTCGACAGTTGGCCCTTCATGGATCAATTCAAACTGAGGGAATCCCTTGTAACCTTAAATAACACACGCAAACGTTACAGCAACAACTAGCGTTCGAATCTTTTATTAATATATTGTATTGATTATAACCTTTGCGGGTTTCTACGTTATGGAGCGCTTTTGACTTGCTTTTACTTTTTATATCCCACGAAATTTCTAGATGAGCGCGTTATAATAACCATCCTTGCGGCGGTATAGATCGATAACGTGTCGTCAGCGTCGTCCTTGGGTGTCGTCGCCCGTGACGCCTGCACTCCTGCAGTCCGCGCGTGCAATGCACATTATTTACGATTCTATAAAATATCGCGCATATTTCCAAAACATAAAATACTTGGTAGTTGGTTGTTATTATTAAAAATACCTACTTAACAACTGTTAACGATACATAAGTTTTGAAGCGACAACTCGGTAGAACAGTAAAACACTTATTTCCTGTCCACGTGGTAGACGTAATTGGTTAACTTCGATCAAACGAGTTAGCGTGGCTGACTCTGTTAATTGTCGCGGGCATCGCTCAGCTGAAGTTGTGACGGCATTAAAGCGCCGGTTCGAGCAGTTATCGAGCATCGTGGCGAAGTACTCTCGGCGTGAAAATTACTTCTGCCGCCGTGCGTCTTCCCTCGTCGTGGTGCACAAGTCGCCGCGCCTCCGCGCCGCCGCGCCGATTGCGCTCGGTGTCGCGCCACGCTTGTCCTGGGAATGGGACCTCGATCGTCGTTGCCCCCTTTGTCGATGCGCTTGTTTTATTAAAGAAATTGTTGCTATTGTGCTGCAATTACATACTTCGACTGGTAACGTCTTGATGCGTGTGTGAATATGAAGACGTCTCCACCAATTCTTTCATTATTAAAAATAAAGTCTAAATGTTATGATAGCGTGTTTTTGAACATAATTACTGCGCTTCCTGTTCAAATTATTTAGATTAAATCAGTACATACGATGACACACGCGGCGCGCCGCGTCATGCTCCGCGCGCCGCATGCGCTGATATACTACAATAATTAAAACAACAACTATCTATTGGTATTTCGGTAGGTACTGGCCGTAGTATATTTTATACTTTTCGCAATGACTAATGAAGTTGCTTGACTGAAACCGTTTTTTAGTATTTGTAATATTTGTTACCTGGAAAAAAACCTGACCCAGTATCATATCCCTTTTTGTCATTTGCACCGAAAAATATATACTTACTGAATACAGATGGTTAAAAAGGTTATTTGTAATCATCACTTCGTTAATCGATAGCAACTTTATATGCTGCATGCATTAAAGCCTTTGACTTGAGCGGACCACATTGAAACTTTCTATCCGTTTCGGTCGCTGAATATCCGCTAACAGTATGATATGTATGCTTTAACTTATTCACCCAATTTTCAATTATATATGGTAGGAACGTTTTACGTATAGTAGCTATGCCCATTACTGATGGAATGTGACTTTAGTTGTACCTATTATATATTCTGTGGCTTTGCCGATTGTGATTACCATATTATTTTACTCCCTCATTAATTATTTTTTATTATATTGATAAGTAATTTTTCGAAACTAATTGTTGGCATGAAACAGCACTGTCCCAATCTATGACGACTTTTTACAAATGTATTACACATTACAACGTCGCATTTCTCGTTTTTGTTTAAACTACCGTACGTAGCGTACCTACTGGTAGGAATATTTCCTTCCTTTCCACCATTGGACCGTGAGTCCTAAGAGTTACGGTTATGGAACCAAAAGTTCTGGCGACCGAAAAAATGTTTGTTATCCACTTGCAATAGTTTCGCAGTAAAACTCCTTCAAACGCATCTCGTCTTCCATTAAACCTAAGTAAGGAATCTCGCACATTCCCTATCTCATCCACCTCGATAAAATATAAACCGAATCATTTTCTGATGCCTTCGCGGTTATGACACATGTGTGTGTATGAATATAAATCGAGTAAACATAGTAATTCGTGTGGCCGTTATCATTATCAGTGATATGGGCCACGTTTACTTTTCGTAGTTTTATAGCATGATGTCAGCGCTGTAACCGACTACTAGTCCTCGCAGAACAATGCCACCTCGCCGGAGCCGCCGCGGTGAACTATCCGTATAGGGTGCACACCACACGCACGCACGGCCCGCACGGCCCGCACGGCCGCACGGCCTGCACATAACGGTCGGCATTGTTGGACGATCGCTGCTCGTGCGACAATACCGGTGACGTGAGCAGCATACGCGCGTGATTGAATGCCGCCGGTATCGCCGCCAAATTTTTATTTTCACCTTTTAATAGCACACCATAACGTACATAACTCATACAGGTGATTTCTCTGTTTGAATATCACTCCTGGGCCCTCGGCGCCGTCGCCGCCGCCAGATGCCAGATGCTCCGCGGGGATTCCGCGTACTCCTAATGCATCTCTGTTAACTTCTCTCTATCGTGCATATATTTCTATAAAATATACTTTGTAGAAGTTTATATTTACTTAAATAGTGAGAACTACAATACTTCACTATATTTAGACATGCAGATATTTGTGAAATGTCATGAATTTTATTTACTTAATATCTACTTATTTCGTTTAGTTATCTCATGAAACACGGTGTGTATTGTCGGCTGGCGAAAGATAATAGCTTATCAACGAGTATTGTTGACATTTCATCGGCCAGAGTAGCTAAAAATGCTTTCGGATTATTTAGGTAATTGATATATGTACGTACATATCACAAATTAAATGGTTAAGGTATTCGACAAAACCTATACTTGATTCGTGGCAGTTTTCTATTTGGGCGTACTTGAATGGCACCTATGAGTTCTCAGAGTATGAGGAAGCTGTGAACGGGCCGGGGCGCGCGGCGCGGGGCGCGGGCGGCGGCCGGCGGGCGGCGGACGCGCTTCCTCCCGAGGATGCAGGCCATCCAGGTATCCTGCGCCGGGTGGCCTCGCCTTATGTGTCGTCTTGTATACCGACTCGCAACTCGCGACTCGGCTTTGAACGCTTCCTGTCGCCGTCTCTATATTGTGTGTAGGTGGCGGTCGCTTTGCAACCGTTCCCAGGAGCGAGATCGCTCTCTCTATTGTAGTGAGCACAGTTGCAGCTTCGCCTAATGTACGAGTATAATCATGAGCCAATTTGCTGCCGCCCGTCACGTCAGAATACGTACACCCACTTCCTCCACTTTCACTGATTCCAGGCCCCGTCGCGTGTTGTGAAGATTATGTCAGTGGTAATGAGCCGCTCGGTAGCACATCGATACTTGACGTGACGTGTATAGTATTCATAAAAATTATATGGACCTATTTATCGTCGGTCTATATTGACTCTGATCTGTTCACAGACTGTTATCATGTGATAGGCATCTGCTACCGACTGGGCTACGAGTATCAGGATAATTACCGTTGTCGCCTCGTGTCAACCCTACATAATGACATCATACATTTGTCGAGACTAGGTCATGTTTTACGCAAACCTACGAGTACAGACTTTTTTTATATCTCACCTCTAATGTTATGCATAATGGATATTAGAATATATATACATATTATTATTATTGAAAATATTTTTAGCATAAATACCTACTACAGCTCTAAGTCGCGAAATGCAAAAATGTACGTAAACGATTATGTATGTAATCTATATTCTTGTTCACTCGGTTATTTCAATTGGAGTTAAATATAAGAGCCCGAGTGAGCAGCACACAGCGAGCTGCCTGCAGGCTGTAGGGCGCGGAGGCTGTAGTCATTAGTCGTATTATTAAAAAAAAACTGTTATTTCTATAAGACTTGGTTAGAAATTTTGTAAAAGCCAACCAACTTTTCTTGAACTTGTCCTAATAGACTAATGTGGCAACAAAAAATTACTAGGTACCGTCGAAACCCCTAACTTCACCTAGACTACCATACTTCGCCTAATTTTACATAACTTCAAATTTACAAGTTATTTCTATGGCAGGCTTTATATAATAACTCTAAGTATAAAGTATTTTTTATGACTGGCAATATTCTGTGGACAATCTGTGGCTAACTTCATATGGTTGGCGTCTAGTGCAGTTTATTCGTGACGCCGACCGCACGTTTTTTTCAAGACGTGAATGAACTTTGATTTTAAGGAGTGTTGCAGACCAGATAAATTTATTTTTATTATACGGGTATTTGCTATAACTATCGCTTTATCAATTGACACTATTAATTAATAGATATATTACGTTTTTAAGTCATAATAAAAGTAATTGTTCATTAGGGCATTTGGTCATCATGTTCGTGCCAAACTTTGCCTGCCCTTAGGGATGGCAAATGTACTGTACAAAATTTATATAAAAATTATAAGATTTCAATTAAATGAATAATAAGACTTGTTTCTACTTGTAAAGTGTAGTGGAGTATTTAAAATTATCAGATACTTAGAACCCAGTGGAAAGCGTTCAATTTTAGCTGATAAATTACCCGGCAGAAAGTGGGCATACCGTTTTTTGAAGAGATACTTACAAACCATAAAAAGCAACCGTGCAAAAAAACTCCTTTTAAAATAAATGAAATGAAATTATTTAAAAAAAATAAAGTTGAATAAAACACTATACCCTCTTTTTTCTCGGCATGCTAGATAAATGCGTGATTTTTGGCAGCCCTAGCTTCGTCACTGTCAATGTATGTAACTAACGTCATATTGCACCCATACTTCGCCTACCCCTCTTTTCTAGGAAATAACAGTAATCTGACGTTGTTTAAGTTCATACTATATTATCACACTTCAAACCGAAGAGACTTGTCGTGAGTAGATCCCATCAATGTTTATTATAAGCGGTCAGGCATACATAGGCGAAGTTAGGGAAAAATACCCATTCTTCGCCTAGCACCATTTTGTCCATTTTTTGCCATGTTAGCCATTGAAATTCAATGCTCTAATGGTCTCTAAAGATGGACAGGAGTCCTTTAATTAGTTTTTTTTTTTGAACGGTCTAGAATACTTTCAAATTAACAAGTTATGTTGCAAAATATGCCAAAATCCAGGCGAAGTTTGGGGTCTCGACGGTACACATTTTAATTATCTAATATGGTTTTATCTTCCAAGTTATCAATGATGTAATGCAAAGTGATATTATCATGTAGGTACTACAGTCTATAGTACAGTATATAGTAATTTTGTTGCATTATATTATGTACCTATCGTTATCACAAACATCGAAAGGAGTAAAATGTATGTTTATAAGCATACAAATTGAAAAACTATCTACATAATATGTAGTAAGAGTTAAAAAAATCCGTTCATTAGTATTGCAATAAACTCGAGGCAACATAAAGTTACGTATTCTATTTCCGTTCCGAACATTGTGCCCGAGTAGGTGAATACTGTTAGGAACCGCAGCGACGGAGACGAAGAAAACGGGGCTCCAGGGCTTTTACTCTAATGACAGATAGACAACAAGTTGAATAGATTGTTGTTATTAAAGAAATACAAAAGTTTAAATCCAAAAGGTACATGTTATAAACGGTTGCAGCTGCGCACCGCGGTGGGCGTCGCCGCGTGGAGCGCGTCGTTTAATACGCGACAATTTGCTCAATATCTGCATTTGCTCAATTGATTTATTATCCTAGTAAGACCTAGTACGAAGTTACTCCCAAATCATATACTAATGAAACGTGTATTTTAAATTAGCTAACTCTTGGGAGTAGGTTTATTTGCATTTTACTGACGATAAATTAATTACTTAAGTAGGTACATTTATGATTTGAACGACGATATTATCCTTGAGTCGACATTCGACAATCGCAAGTCAGATTTATTAGTACTTATCACATTGAGAATAGTAAGGCTGTTGGATATAAACACTCTCGTACAAGAGAGAAATGAATGGGCGACCTTGCGCCGGCGACGGCGGCGGCGCGGGCGCAGCGCGGCGGGGCGCAGTGCAGCGAGCAGCGACTCCGCTCGGATGCTCGCGTTACGGCTGATAATCTGCTCTACTTTCCAAAGATAACCTTACTCATTAAATAGGTTAGAAACTCAAAGTTTAAGGTTATTTTACGAAGATACAGATTAGCTTTTAGGAATATACGCATACCAAACTATGCCGGTCTGTCCGGTTCAATGATTGAGCTAGGTTATGGAGTCCCGTCTTTAATCAAATTCTGTCGTGCTAACGATAAACGTAGTAAATACGTGGCACACCTGGATCTAAAGGAAGGTAACAAAAAACTCTCGGGGGGCACAGGGATATATTCATCAGTATTATTTTCTCCTTTTCTGATAAAAACTTTTTTTTAGTTATGCTAGTATAGATCTAGATGTACGATGAATTGCACGCCGCGTGTGCGCTCTGAGCTCTCGATCACTAATATAATATTGTATTACACCACACTAACACGTCGAGAGTCGGTAATATTGTCTCCGCTCTCATCGATAAAGATACTTAAGCAATTGATAACGATTTATTTCGACATCTCGTATCAATAATTGCCGATACTTTATTCTTAGTATTATTGTATGTAATGAAGGTGTTTTCAATGACATCATATTTTGCTACAGTCATACAATGAATCACGTACCTACCTACTAACTTATGTTGAATCCGGAAATAATGTATGGATGTGCATAAAAGAACTCAATAGTAATTTGAATGTGTTTAGGTGTTAATGTGGTAAATCGATACAAACTTTATCAAGCGGTTTTTTTGCAACAAAAGTGTTTGTATCAAATTAGCAATGAGCCTGTATTTCTTGGTATTCAAAAAGTATATTGTTACTACATTATGAAAGACTAGACTTGTAGACAAAAAATTAAAATCTTGTCGAATGCACAGAATAGATAATGTATCGAATGTTTCGTAGTTTTAAGTAGGTACTTATACTATATTTCATTATAAGGGTGTGAACATTTGCAAAATAAACTTCCTTTTCTTTCTCTCTATTGGAATACAGTTAATTAGTTATAAGTATAACTAGAACTGTGACTCACAGTAGCTGTTACATTTTCAACGTGGGCTTACGACTTGCAATGGTTGAAATTTAATTATTATTTTATCTTCGTTCCATGTTATAACCATATTGTTACTTGCCACCTCTTTTCCCTGTGACTCTTATAGTTTGTATCTGTCTGCTCCAACACTGCGCGTGTAGTAGCAGTACTGGCGTATATAACTGGTACTTAATGTATGTATTCACTTCTGTTCCATGTTTTTAACCGAGTTCGAAAAAGGACGAGGTTCTCAATTCATGTAAACCTTTTTGTGCATGTCGATTTTGAAAATATTTGTTATATATTTTTTTTGTCAAGTCAGAATCTAATGATGAGATCCTGGAGAAATTGAAGAAACTCTTCAAATATTATACTTCTGTAGGTCTAGATAGCGATTTGGGTAGTTTTTCAGTTAGGTAGTTGTTAATTTGCTCTTCGAAAGCAGCTTAGGGGTGCAGGGTACGCCTGATAGTGAAGTTCCAGGAGAACTTCCCAACACAGGCTTGACAACTGGGTTTTTTATTTATCCATAAAGTAGATTACCAAAATTATAGAACATATATTTTTTCTCAAAAAAATACGTGTCCAATACTAACGTAAACTAACTCAATACAATTTTGTTTTCTTTACTCGGTTGTCATCACTATTAGAACCCAAAGGGAAATAAAAGTGTCCCCTTTCCACCACCTAATCACGATACCTGCTTAGGTGAATGTAGTCGTCCCATGAGCCCGATTGTAAGTGACGATACTGACGATATCATTATCTAATATTCCAGGTGGCGCTTTCGAAGGCGTCGAGGATCAGGTGTCGCCGTTCGGTTACGGACGCGGCGAGGGCGTGGACGCCGGCCACGGCGACCCCGAGTGGATCTGCAGCCGCGAGAAGCCGCGCTATGACCAGATCTTCCAAGGACTCAACCCCATCGACGGCAAAGTCACCGGAGCCGGTACGTCTCTCGCGCGAGACTCTAGCGTGGATACGGCCCTTCAGGCTCTGCTCTCTTCCGCACATAATTGCTCTCTGCTCACCGAACTCTGCATATCGCTCAGGGAGGATCCCCACGACCGCTTCCGGAGGTTCACCGATACCCTCGCGGTCGCGACGCACAATTGCAATCTGATCGCGCAGTACTTGGTGACCGACCGGGTCGAAGGGAGAATGTCCTCCGCCGTTTCCATCCACAGCTTGCCCGATTCCGCTCCCGTCGCCGCTCCCTCTGTCTCTCCCACGCCCGAGCCCGACGACCCCGACGACCGCTCCGACCACTCCGATATAGAACCAGAAACCGACGACCGACATAAATATAACTTAGATTTGACCCATGGAGAGCCAAGTTTCTTTCGGCCGATCCTAAACACGATTAAATTTTTATCGTTACTCCTGCTCAATATAGTAACCATTTCGATAACGGCAGAGATAATGTTTCTGACGACCGCGTACGTCATTACCGGGGAACCCTATTTTGAATTTGTCGTGGAGAGGACGCCGGAGTCCTGGCTGGAAAGAACGAAGTTTCTGGCTTTCGGTGCCGAGGAGAAAGTTGTGAAAATTGAGTCCCTATTCGATTTGTTCACTCGCAGCAACCTCGCCGACGTACTGAGGCGAGTGACGCGCGGCGTGGCGGCGTCACATCTCGCATACTAATTACGTAGTAGTCGGATTCTGGTTTTATGCTCGGTAATACGCACATCACAAAAACATTTCTATTTAATATGTTCTAATATAATTCTGATGAAGGTAGAGTGAGGCCGTAGTAGGGACTACGGCCTCACTCTGCCTTACTCTCTAACTATGAGTTTGTTAGAAAGTAAGGTCGTAGACTCGATATTGGTCACGTACTTTCATTTCTTACTATTTATTTTCATCTGTATCGTAAGAAACTATAATACACCGGACAGTTTATTCCGACACTACCAATACTTTGAATCTCGACCGGTTAAGAAGCTTCGCGGCGACAATAATGTAGGTATATTTCGCAAATAAGAGTTATGAAATTTCCAACAGCCGCGAAAACCGAGATGGTGAAGTCGAAGCTGCCGAACTCCGTGCTCGGCAAGATCTGGAAGCTCGCCGACATCGACAAGGACGGCTTCCTCGACGACGACGAGTTCGCGCTCGCCATGCACCTCATCGCCGTCAAGATCGACGGACACGACCTGCCGCCCGAGCTGCCGCCGCATCTCGTGCCGCCCTCCAAGCGCAACTAGCTCCTGCTACCTACCGGCTACCGGCTACCACCAGCACATCCACAACCACAACCACAACCGCGGCCGAGCGCCGACCGGACCGAGGACCCTTCTCCCTAATTATTATACTCCCGATCTATATTCCCTTTACAACACTAGTTCTATCTACTTAGATCGTCGCTTTCATTTAGACATAACGATGTATCCGTGGCGAACGCGAAATGATAAAACTTTAATAGGTAATAAATTATTGTCGTTATCGACCAGAAATATAACTAAGATTCCTCTTCTGTGAAATTTTGTTACAAGTCACCGGTGCCGTCGTCGGTACTCGTGCTCCGGTCCCCTCGCGCCGGTCCGTGTTCTCGCGCCGGTCCGTGGATTTACGCATTCACCGGGTCTACTTGACGTCTCAATTACCGAGCTACGAGGTACAAGCTCGGCGATCGAGACGTCGACAATACCGAGCCGGACTGTGAGCGAGACCTACAGCATAATCTGCATAATATTTGATTGTGCAATTTATATTAATTATATATCCCTAAAACTCGAAACTTATTTTAATATGGTAAATATTTTGAACATATCTAGTTTGGATGAGTATTTATTTTCCACGACATGCAGCTTCAAGTAGCATGTATCACAACCTATCGCCACGCCGCTGCACTAACAGCCCCGCGAGTCCGGGAGGATTCGCGGGGCTGTTAGTGGTTTTAATCTTCCCCTGTCTGCCTTCTAACATTGCGTTGGCCTGTCTGCGGTCTAGTGTCCCCCTGTCTGCGGTCTAGTGTCCCCCTGTCTGCGGTCTAGTGTCCCCCTGTCTGCGGTCTAGTGTCCTCCTGTCTGCGGTCTAGTGTCCTCCTGTCTGCGGTCTAGTGTCCCCCTGTCTGCGGTCTAGTGTCCTCCTGTCTGCGGTCTAGTGTCCCCCTGTCTGCGGTCTAGTGTCCTCCTGTCTGCGGTCTAGTGTCCTCCTGTCTGCGGTCTAGTGTCCCCCTGTCTGCGGTCTAGTGTCCTCCTGTCTGCGGTCTAGTGTCCCCCTGTCTGCGGTCTAGTGTCCCCCTGTCTGCGGTCTAGTGTCCCCCTGTCTGCGGTCTAGTGTCCCCCTGTCTGCGGTCTAGTGTCCTCCTGTCTGCGGTCTAGTGTCCCCCTGTCTGCGGTCTGGTGTCCTCCTGTCTGCGGTCTAGTGTACGGTAGAGAGCTGTTTAGGAATTAATTTGTTTCATTTGTTCAAATACATAGCAGGTACTTTATTATATTTTAATTTTAAATGTATTAGAACTTGTGTATCCCCACTTTTAATTTTTTTCGCATTCAGGTGCGAATTAAGATGAATACAAATTGAGGCATTAGGTAATAGGTGATATTTTTTTATTGGCACAAAACATCAAAATTAGACAAGAGTTCTATAGATCCACGCCAGATTACTAGTTACATTTTAACATTAATCTACATTTCCACATGAAGAGTGTTTGCATTTGAAAATTACAATCTCTATGATGTTCCCATTGTCTAGGTTTAATACTTAATTTATTTGATGAAATGAAAGTAGTTGGTGCTTGGAGTACGTCGCTCGCGGCGCCGCACCGCGCCGGCGGGGCCGCGAGTAATTATTGTTTATTATGATATATTGTCTATTATAACAGGTTCCTATTAACGAGATTCTGGGTCATAACAGAAGCTATTAATTATTATTTCTTATTCCAAACTTTATAAACGAGTAGGTCCCTATATATTTAAAAATACTATAACAATTATAACATTGACCCCCTGTTATTTACATCCATAATGGTATGTGGCAGGCTGTCGGTTCTACTGCATTTAAGGAACTCCCAGATTGTTCAGTGCCTTTGCTAATATAAGTAGCTACAGAGTAAGTCACATTTTTCACTTTTTCAAACTACTTCGCGGTAGCAGCTTGTGCTAGCGAGACGCTACCACGCAGCTCCTGCGAGTGAAAGCGAGCTATATGTAAATACAGATTTTTATATGCGATAGATATTTTTAATGTTTTTGAACTCGGTCTCGTGGAAACTCCCGTTGAACGGGCCTGTCGGTACGAGTTTTTACCTTTGCTACTGTGTGTACATAAACGTAATAATTATGTAAATTTATTAAAAATATCGTAAATTATACGTAGAGTTTAATAAATAGTTAAGCTATGATGTGTGTTTATTTTTCCAACAGCCCACCATAATAACAAAGTATTTAACTAGGCTAGGTGGTAATTTGTGATGCCGTAGGCATCGCACCAGGCACCTACGCTTGTTTGTCTTCACATGGTAGGTACACTAGCATGACTAAACTGACCATAGTATAACGCTAAAGTCATCCGATATTGGAATGAAACAACTATTAACGGATTTAACTCGCGTATTTTTATTTTATTTTATTTGCTGACGTTTCGGATTCTTTACAGTTTCCATAATCGTAGCATGACTGAGCTGACAAAAGTCTAACGCTAAATCCGATATTATTATTAGGTTACCTTTGCGTACTAAACCTACCGATATTTTTAGGAATTTGACATAGGAACTACCTACTGCCGTAGGAACTACTACCCAGGTTGGTATATCCCGTAAGTGGGGAACTAGAGGCACACGAGATGAATTTTCAGCTTTTATGATTTAACGAAGGTCTGGCCTTCATGGGCTCTCGGGATATAACAACAGCTTACTATTATAGGAAATTACCAGGCTACTTGTTATTTGAATAAAAAGGAACAATCCCGAAGTTAATAGCAAGTTTCACTGTGAAAGCACCAAATAAATATCTGAAGATTTTTCAAATAAATTTATTAACAAAACCAACCAATTTCATATCTTAACTAGAGAACGTTGCATAGAGGCAACTCGCCCGCGTTCCCTCTATGACAACAGTATAATATAATTTAACGTTTTTAATAGAATACATAGTCATATTTACAAGTCTTAGATGCGATATAAAATCGTTCTCTATACCAGTGGCATTAGATTAAATGTACGAATTTGAAAATATAACAGATTTACAAAAAGCAAGAAAGAAATATTATATGTGTTTCAATATGGAAAGTCGCTGCGACACTTTACCAGTCGATACTAAGTTTGGTTCTAGTATGGCTTTGTTTGCTGTTTTGCGTCGCATGTCCATTGCATCTGTAAAAAGGTCACACCACACTGTCACTGCACTTTTAGTAAAGAATGACTAATTCCTATTCTAGGCACTTACTATCAAGTATTGTATTGATTGATGAGCAGAGGGCGAACAGGTTTATGGAATGGTGAGTGATGACTACATCATAAGCACATCACAATACAATTATAGGTCCCCCTCATCGTTCCTTTCAATAATAAAATAAATATTAAGGCCCTGCAACATACACTGTTTCTTTAACAATTAAGAATTCTTAAACTTGGATAAAACAAATAGTAAATGCACTAACAATTTAAGTCTAAAATTTATGTTTTTGCATTCCCGCATTCTTTATATAACTTTAGAATATATCAGGAGATTTAAATAAAGATATAACCCGTAGATTAATAATAAAATGTGAAACAAAAATACCATATTAGCAATTTATAAGTCTCCACAAATAGTGTGATCATTCATAATTAGATGTATCCGGAGGGATCACTGAGGCGGTGGGTTGCCACCCGGGCCCGACTGCATCTGGCGGCGCAGCTGCTCCACTAGCTCGGGGTTGGCGGCCTGCATGTGCTGCGCCAGCGCCTGGCCGGCCTCCAGCAGCGCGCTCATGCCGCCCGGAGCCGCGCCCCCCCCCAGCCCGCCGCCCAGGGCGGCCCCCGGCGCCGCGCCGCCGCCCGTACCGCTCATCAGGTTCGATATAAGGTTCTGCATGTTGGGGTCGGTGAGCATCTCGGTGGCCATGTTGAGGAGCGCGGGGTTCTGCAGCAGCCCGCCCAGGTCCGGCACGGGCGGCCGCTCGCCGCGCGCCGCCAGGCGCTCGTCCGCGAGCCGCAGGTTCTGTCGGTAGGACTCGTTGTCGGGCTCCAGCTGCGCGGCGCGGGCGTACGCCTGGCGCGCCTCGCGGTGCCGCTCCAGCGCCGTGAGCGCGAGCCCGAGGCGCCCGTGCGCCTTGCCGTAGTCCGGCTGCAGCGCCAGCGCGGCCGCGCAGTCCGCCACGGCCGCCTCGTGCGCGCCGAGCTTGAAGTGCGCGGCGGCGCGGTTGCAGAAGTACACGGCGCTGCGCGGGTCCAGCTCGATGGCGCGCGAGTACTTGTCGAGCGCCTCCCGATGTCGCTCCGCCTTCATCAGGTCGTTGCCCTCGTTCTTGAGGCGCTCGGCGGCGGCGGCCTGGCCCGGCTCGGCGGGCGGCGCGGAGACGGCGGAGGCGGGGGAGGCGGCGGAGGCGGAGGAGGCGGTCCGCACGAGCGCCAGCAGGTCCACAGCGCGCGCCGCGTCGGCGGCGGAGAGCTCGAAGGCGGTCTCTATGCACTGCACGCCGACCTCCACGCTCTCGCGAGAGTCGGCGCCGAGCGCGTCGCCCTCGAGCTGCTTCTTCAGAAACGCGACGATGCTCGCCGCGACGACCTTCACTTCCGACATGGCGCGGTGTTTCTCGCGGTCAGTCGTTTCACGAAAGTCACCGAAAGTGTTTCAGGAATGGAAAGGATTTCTATTATTTTTAGATTGACACTTCAATTCAATCAAAATGACAAGTTCACGTTGTCTCGTTTCTAGATATGGCTGCGTTCGAAACGACTTTATTACGAGAATCTAAATAATAGAATACAATAATCTATGTGCAATTATATAAATGAGTATAAATGTGAATAAAATAAATTCACAGAGCACCTGCTCTTTCAAACGGACTTCTATACATTCTGTACTTAAATTGAAAGCTGAACAGGGTGACCATCTCAAAAAGAGCGAATCTGCCACAGACTAGGCAAAAAATCTGCCAAAATCTGCCACACCTAGCGCTTAAAATGCCAAAAATATGCCTCATAAAAAAAAATGGAAAAATACACATAAATTCTATGAAATTTCTATAACCAACATAAACATTTAACATTTTTCTTATGCATTAAGTATCATACTTATACTAATTACTCTATGTATGGAATATTTGCCTCTAAATTTTCGTTTTCATTTTCCTTTCACCTGCAAATTTGTAAAAATAAAAAATACAAATAAAAATTAAAAATGAGTGAAGGAGCTGTTTTAAACATATGTTTAACCTGAAACAGCTTAATTTTAAAATTATCAATTTTTAAAAAAATAATAAATCTGATTAAAGATTTATATTTATGGTAAAGTACCTACGTACCTACTTACCGATGATTGACCACTAAAAGTACTTACTTAATTATGTTTTTTTTTGTATGTTTCTGATATGAGCAGAGATCGCAATAGGTAGTGCCAATTTACCTAAACTTGGCGGGAGGAGGTGACTAAGAGTGGTTACAACCACCAAAAATATTATTTATTTTTATCGAACGCGGGATTTCCCGGGATTTATAAGATTAATAACATTATTAATGTAACATTGTATTTAATAAATGTTTTTTACATAAGTTAATGAGTTTTAATTTGCACACCTTACATTTTTGATCGATTTTCAAAACCACTGCGTGAAACACCACGACACACATGTTTGCATTAAACAATTACATTTTATTATTTATTAATCATTTGACGCTGAGTGTGAATCTGTGTCGATTATGTATTCTTATAAATCCCGGGAAATCCCGCGTTCGATAAAAATAAATAATATTTTTGGTGGTTGTAACCACTCTTAGTCACCTCCTCCCGCCAAGTTTAGGTAAATTGGCACTACCTATTGCGATCTCTGGATATGAGTCGATGCAAGCTCTTCTAAAGAAGACAATCGGGTAGGTAATTAATTTCTTTGCAGAATGCAACGTCGTCATTTTTCTTCTTAATTTTGTACTTTCTTTTCTATTCACTGTATGAACCTACTAGATAATTAGTGTAAGTTATTTATAACCAAATAAAATATTTTCTTTCTTTCTTTCGTTGTCGTCCTTAGCACTCGACAACTAGGAAAATAGCAAGGGATCTTGCTCCCACGCAGATTGAAAAGAACGCTCGTATTTTCTCTTCATAATTAATGATTTGTTACACAGAACCGCAAACGATACACAGAGGATAAGAATATGAACACTATTCTAGTTACTGTTACTACTTGACGCACTTGTTTAAAAACAGAACAAAGGTAAAGTCCCTGTATAATGAGGCCATTAAGAAGTTGCCAGTTTCCTAAAATAATTTGTAACCTAATTATAATATTATGTTTAAAACCTTAAAAAAGATAAATTTATTTAAAATTTAAATAGAAAAAGAATGAAGATTGTGACTTTTCTTGGAAACTTTAAAATCTGCCAAAATCTGCCACTTTTTTAATCCGTCAGCATGATCTGCCACCGACAAAATTTAGGGGCGAAATCTGCCAAAATGGCAGAAATCTGCCACAAATGGTCACTCTGAAGCTGAACCAACAAGTCAATTTAATTCTGTACCCATGGCTGTGTTTGTAAATTTGTCACATAGAGTTAGTAATCGCGACTGCTAACTCTATGACGATAGCGAAGTATGCAAGGCGTGCGTGTGGCCACCCCAGAAAGTTGAGGAGCTGCTCCTCAACCTTCAGGAGTCGGATCAGCGATACTAAGCATGGACTACTGTGGACTAGGCAGTGCCGTCATTAGTCCATAGACAAGAGACTACATTTAAAAATCATCTGAACATTCTAAATTTATAATTTTGAAAGAATTTTAGATTTAGTCGTATAAGTACAACCCTATATCTTGTTGTGTTGTACCATGTAGTATGTATTGTCATAGTGACATTTTTGTTGCTGTCAATCTCTGGTGTAGGTAGTAGGTAGTCTAGGTAGGCAGTTATTTTTATTGTACGTTTGACGGTTTGAGACTAGTGTAGTTCAAACCTTTTTATTATAACTGTGTTAATTGCTACTAGTTAATTGTTTAGTATCATTTCACTATTCTCGAGTGATAGGCTGAAAAAATATTATATTCAGTGAAATACTCTAAACAAACAAATCTATCCCCTTTAGTGTAGATGTGCTATTTCCAATAATTAATCCATCGAAGGAAAAAATACAAAGGATCATTTAAGAGGGAGAATAATAGGAACAATTTTAAAATTTACAATTTATATCTATTCACATGTATCGCCTTACAAAACTGTTAGGTAGGTACCCATGCGGGTAGATTTAATATAGAGACGGCCATAACAATCTAGCGAGCGTGTAAGTATATATATATATTTTTTTTATATTTTAATGCAAGAAAATAATAAGTTTACTATGACAGTTGAGTGTTGCTCGTTTTACCGTTGCTTTGGCATTATCTATTAGGTACGATTCTATTATCTATAAGGAAAGTTAACTCTTTGGGTGCGCATGATGCACATGTGCATCATGGAATTGCAGACCCCCGCGGCGCATGATGCACATGTGCATCATGGGTTTACAGTACCTGCCATGCGCATGATGCACATGTGCTACATAACAAAAATTGATTTTGCCATAGTATTTTGTTTAATCATATATTTTTTTTGGGTGGGATTGGGTTGTTGACAAAGAAATCTAACTAATACAATTTTTTAAAGTTATTATTTCCTTGTAAGTTCAGAAAAAAACACTTCAAACTTTGACCATTGGTTTTCAGTATATTTAATAAAGATTTTTTTTCTTTTGTTTTGATAAATCTGAAGGTTAGTTATAATCACGGAAATATAAACAGTTATTTTTACAAAACATCAATATTTTCACCTTATAATGGCATGATAACTACGGTGCATCATTGCGCCGCAGGGAACCGTTTTTGTCAATACACGAAGTTAAAAGGTCTTAAGTATTTTTTTTAAATGCAAGTTTATACGTTATGACACTTGTGTTAAAGCTTTTTTTTCTTTGGCAAGCAAAAAGGGATCGCAACTGGATGGTGTTTTCGCCATTTTACGTCAACCAATTCTTTACTTTACTACTAATACTTTGTATTTTATAATAATTTATGCATTGTAGGTCTAAAGTGCTAAACGACGCTGCAAATAAATATATAAAAATAAGGCTGGGTATTTCAAAACAAAGGAGCCGAATTGCAGTAATTAATAATTTCTGATTGCAGTTATTATACATCGGAAAAACAACTTTAACGGATTTAACTCGCGTATTTTATTTTTATTGGCTGACATTTCGGAGCCTTTACAGATTCCATAATAGTAGCACGACTGAGCTGACAATAGTCTTATGCTAAAGTGATAGTACATATACTTATGATATGGTAAAAATAAAATACGCGAGTTAAATCCGTTAAAGTTGTTTCATTCCAATGCAGTAAGTAATTATAATTTCGTTATCTATTCCAAGTAATCCACTCTTTGGCGACACCTGCGACACAATCGACTACATAGCCGCGGCTGGGTATTTCCAGACAAATGCACTAGTTGTTATTTTATAAAATGAGGATGTCGTTAAATATAAAAGGAAACAAGAACAAAGAAAGGCAATAAAACTGACTGAAGTCTGGGTCGTGCGCAATACCTATCTCCCTTAAACAATGGACGTTAGAATTAGGTAGTCGGTTTTACCTGGACATCAAAAGTAAACTCTTTCGGCGTAATGACATTGACTTACGACCATATTTGAAGATAACAATCAAACAATAGATGTTGGTAGTTGTTGGTTTTAATTGATTTTTGCACGTGTTCTAGTTTAGGGATACAGGGGGTGGGTAATAATTCTTCCTATGCAATTACAACGTACAGTCTTGGTCTGTGACTCTGACTGTACACTTCGTGTCTTTGCGCATCTAAGTGCCTTCAGTTGTTATTAAGATTTTTTTACTAATCTCAATGGACTCTGATACGACACTAGCTGTGATGGACTCGACTTTCTTTCCTGACGTGAATAATGCTTCTCCGATTGACTCGGCTATCTCATTGGACTCTGATACTGCACCCTCGATTGAACCTAGGGTAAACCCTATGGAAGTATGGACCCGATATCTGCTGTTTTATCTATTGGCCAAACAAGAAGCGATCTGCCGATGCCGCTTGGTAAGTACTTTGTCCGATGATTTCTCTATAATACCTTGATTATGTAGCTAAAATTATAATTACGATTTTAATTGCATAAGGTTTAGACAAAATGTCGATAATTACGGAATATCTTATTCTAGGGTTATATTATATTTCAGGATTTAATGTGCAATGTCGAATAAATATCAAACGTATCAAAACAGCAAGAAGTAAACAGGGATAATGAGGAGGGGATTGTTACAGAAACCACAAAAAAAACTAATTTATAATAATAATACATTGAATGATTAAAAAATATTGTCTTTTATTTCACCCAAAGGAAAAACATTTAGTGATTGGTTATTAAAATAAGCGTATGAACCATCCATTCATGCGGTGTTTGTTCGGCCGATTTTCGAACGGTCCTAGCGGGCGCAATGATGCACACGTTGCATCATGGATTTTAGCACGAAAAGAAATGTATGTGCGCCTGGGAGAGGTGCAAAACGTAACTAGGCCTGCGCACAGGAGTAGTGCAGCGCGCCGCTAGGCTCTCGCGTCGAAAGGGTTAAATAAAGTGGAACTCTCACATAGATTAGAATAATATAATATTATATTGGTCCCGCTCAGAGAGGGCTCAGTCGGACAGATAATCGAACGATAGCTTCGTTAGTGTCATTGAAATCGATCAATTCGAAGCTCGTCCCTGTCTACAATTAGTGAGATATAATTCGTCCATCCGGACGAGCGAGACCGGTCTTCGAGCGGATCTCGGGAGTCCGGTGCCGGGTGCCAGGTGCCGAGAGCCGGGAGCCGGGAGCCGGGCGCCGGGAGCCGGGAGCCGGGAGCCGGGAGCCGGGCCACGCCGGGCTAGATCTCGGCGTGGTCCCGCGCCGGGTGGTGCGGCGGCGTGTTGTCCAGCAGACACACCCAGTCGCGCAGCCGCCGCTCGCGCGCGAACACCTCGCGCGAGGTCACGCGGCCCTCGCCCGCGGCGCCCCCCCCCGCGCCGCCGCCCGCGCCGCCCCCCGCGCCGCACAGCACCGCGCCGCCGAGCCACGCCACGCTGTTGTCGTGCGCCGGCGCCGCGTGGAACTTGAACGACGACACGTGCAGGCGCGACCTGAAACGATACGTCGCCGGTGAGTCCGCGTGCAGTGCAGCGTGCAGCGTGCGGCGGCGGAGAGGGCGGAGAGGGCGGAGACTCACTCGTAGGGCGGCAGGGCCAGCAGGCGGCGCAGCTCGCGCAGCAGTCGCGCGCGCAGGCCGGGCAGCGCGGCGCCGCCGCCCGCCACCAGGATGTTGTCGGCCAGCGCGCGCCGGGCGTCCCGCGGCGCCTGCGCGCGGACCGTTCCAAATATTCAATCGATAAAAACAAATATTACACGTTATCACATTTTCGGATAAGTAGGTAAGTAGTTTAATTTATATCATCACAAGGTTAGCCTGTTAGGTGATGAAAACGAAATGTTCACCTGCATAATGCTCTGCAACACCAAGTCCGGAAGCGAGCTGAGTTCGTTATCTCTCGCGAACAATACTTCGGCGGCCAGCTCCCGCGCCCGCCCGGACACGATTATGGCTCCGCGGTCGCCGTCTCGCGCGCCATCTCCGGCGCCATCTCCCGCGCCCTCCCCGGCGCCATCTCCCGCGCCGTCTCGCTGCCCCTCCCCGGCGCCGTCTCCCGCGCCGTCTCGCGCGCCGGGCAGCGGGTAGCGCACGCTCCGGGCGGGGGAGGGGGGCGAGTCCGAAGCCCACCGCCGAGCGCGATCGAACGTCGTCACCATGCAAGTTTTTACTAAAATAATACCCCGAAAGAGACAGTATAACTACCTACATACAATTATCATCGGAATGAAAGTAGACGGTGGTGAGACCGTGAGACCGAGAAGCCTCACCGGCGATGTCCTCCAGCACGCGCGGCGCCAGCGGCAGCGCGCAGCCGTCCTCGCGCAGCAGCCGCGCCAGCTCCGCGCGCACCGCCGCCGCGCCCAGCGGGCCCGCCTGCAGCGCGCCCAGCACCACGCTCCCGTGCACCACTGCACACACACCACGTGTTACTACTCACTCACCCGTCAGGTCGCAGCACACAGTGCACAGCGCAGTAACTCACCGGGCGTGACCTCGGCCTCGCGGGCGCCGAGCTCCACGACGAGCACGCAGGGCGCGCCCAGGGTCAGCGCGCACATCTGCCCCGAGTCCGCCCACACCACGCCCGACACCTGCGACACCCCGACACATTAAGTGCGGAAAACGAGCCCACCGCCGATACCGAGGGGTCCATCCGTTCGGGAACTACGATGCCACAGACAAACATGTCGAACTTATAAAACACCCCGGCTTTTCCGTGGAGTGTTAAAAATATACGACGTCTGCAAACCTTTTAACGTGATTTGAATTCGCACCTGTACTGGTTATGATTAGATTAGATTCCTTTATTAATTTTCTCAATATTCATACAGTATAATTACACTACCTATTAAGTATGTCAAATTATATACACTTATATTGAGATCGGCAAAACAAAAAGAAATAATTTAAACAAATTAAATTATAAAAAAAGCCTATAAAAGTTATATAGGTAGGTACACTAGTCTGTATTGTGTCGTTAGATTTAGTCGAAAACAATACCTCGTAGTGTGTGTAGAGGACCTTCGCGAGCGTCTCCCGGAACAACGTCGGCGTCCACAGCGACTCCACCACCACCACGCGCCGCTCCTTCGGGTTCACCAGCACGTGCCTGACAACACACACATATCGCATACACGAGAGAACCACCTTATTGGTGCTGGCTGGTACTTACAAGTTACTGGTACTTATTTATAAACTACCTAAAGATAACACTTAACATCGTTTTACAGACAAAGAAACATCAACAAATAAATTAAAATATGTAAGTTAAATCCGCTATAATTGTCTCAATTAAATGTGTAATAACCGCAATTGCAATAGAAACGATAAAGACTTGTATTTTATGGCCAGGGTAAAATTAGGTGCCATGTTACATTGAGTGGTTTCTAACCTTATCAATATTGTTATCCAATATGAACTACTGAACTAGACAATAAGTAAATTTGTAGGTATTTACTTAATGACAAACTATAGAATACAAAATTAATTTAATATAATATACCTACCAATTTACTATGAACTAATTAATTTGAACAGAGAGTGCTACTAACCGGAAGTACAGTACATGTAGCATGTGCACGAGATTGTCGTAAAGCTCTTGCTCTGAGTTGTAATCGAAGACGTTCTTGTTGCGGCGCTCGGCCGCACTCCAGAACTCGGACCGCACGATGCACCGCGGAGCACTCTCACCGGTAAAACCAAACCTGGGTTCAATTTCAATAACTTGTGAGTATTATTGACATTACTATTTTTTAACATACAAACTTTTGTAAACAATTAGGTATAAAGAACTTAGGATAAATAATGTTATATATATATTTTATTATAAAATTAAGAGCATTAAAAATATTATATATATTTAGAGTCAATGTACAAAATAAGAGATGATCATAATAAGGCTTTGTTAATGGTCTTGCTGTTATAAGAAAAAAAAACTTGATCAAATAGAAATACATCTTTGCACGGGATGTGATGTACACAACATTACAGTGAACAGCAGTACGAGAGATATATGAGGATGGAGTGGAATAGTTATTTATCCTTTAGATCCTTTAGTCCATGTAGGGTTTGGTCCAATATACAGCTTCAACATTTGCTTAATACTATGTCCATTAGTTGCATTTCGTGGCCGCCAAAAAGTCATTTTTATTAATGTGTAAATAGTAAGTATGATAAAAAAACAGCAATGATAATACAAAACCCTCTCTATGACGTAATTCGGTTGACTTGACTACAACAATGTACTGAATGCAACCCACGATTGGAGACCACTCCTTCATGATCTAATGAAACATTAAATCCAATGTATTTTGTTTGCCCAACTCACTTGGTATACTCCGAGCCCAGGTCCAGGACTACCGCCTGCTTCTCCTGGATCAGGGCGATACCCTCGTACAGCGCCATGCTAATTAATAAGTAAGATTCTAAAAGTTATTAGGAAATCGAAAACATCTTCTATATAAACGCAGCGCTGCGAGTAACGTTTGTTTAACTATTAACTTGCAGTCGAATGTCAAAATTCTCCAATGAATCAATTGTCAAAGTGACATTTAGAAATTCAGTGTCGCCATTCTAAAATTCGAATGCTATTTTAGATGCTGCTTTTTTTGCCCCCAGAAACAATCAGTAAAACAATGATCCAAAATCTCGACTGAGTCAACTTTATTGACGGTTAATGAACAATATATATTATAGGTAAGCAAAATTAAATTAGTCAGACGTAACAAGACGTACAAACTACTCTACATTTTGCCAATTTATAGATAAGTACCTATTCAGCAATATACAAGCTTTGAAGAGGTACTCACCTGGAAGCTCGCCTACCGTTCGGTTTTGCGATAAGGCCCAGTGAAAAAATACCCATTAGTGTACCTATATCTACCTAACAAGAAAAATGACAGTAACGTCCATGTAACGTCACTCACTGTAAACGGCTATCACTCAAATTAACGTTTAAATTTAGGCCATATACACAATTTTATATTTTTATAAAAATTCTCAACAGGTACCTACGCTTTGCACAACATCTATTGCTTATTTACCTATTGCCTTTTACGTCCATAGTTTCATCTTTAATGACCCATTTATTTATACCTTTAACATAAATCATAATATTAAATTCTATTAAGTGGTACTTAGGCAAGAAGCTACTGGAAGGTTTCCTATAGGTAAGTATGTAAGTACCTAGGTAATCTAAACACGCGGTCGCGTATCAAGCCAAAGCTAACAGAGCTGGCGAGCAGCACCGTAGGTATTTAATAATTAGGTATATAATTTTCTTCTCGAACCATTTGGAGCCACTCTTGACACCCTCATAACCCTAATAAAAACTATTTTACATACCTACTTAACTATTAATCATCAAATTTGTTTCATATAATATAATTATTAAGACCTGCGAGATAGGTACCTACATTATACCTAGGTACTAATACCTATGTATGTATATTAAGTTTGGGTAATGAAATATAAAGTACCTACTATAATTATTTTATAGGTAGTGCTTTTAAATTTTAGGTTTGACCATTAAAATTGAAACCCGTTTAAATCCCATTCTTGTTTTGATAGAATGTCCTTTACTTATTACTCGGCTTTTTATAGATAATCGACCTATCTAATTCACAGTGACTTATTGAACATCCCGAACACAACGGTGCATTGGAGAATCGTTATGCGATTTACCCGAGCAAATCTTCTGTCGATGCGGCCTGTGGTCCCGCCGAGCGCGCCGCACGCGGCCCCGTGCGGCGCGTCGCAGCGGTCCCGGCTCGCCGCCGGCGCCGTCTCCGGCTCGCCGCCGCCGCGCGCCTCGGCCGCCTCGTGCCGCCGGTGCTGGGTCGGGTGCGTCGTAAAACTCGTCGACTCTTTTTTAAATAGCTATTCCTAATCGAGAAGCATCTATTTCATTTCATTTATTCATATTATTAAACTTTTAAGCCTTTCATGGTGTTGTAAATTAGACGAGTCAGTAAGTGGGTAGGTAAGTACCCATACTTATACGAACGTATTCATTTAATAGGTAGGTATTTATAGTTGGGTACTTCCATCATATCATATTTGATTTGAAGTAGGGATGTAACAACATGGATTTCGTTCTTTAATGTCGCCACTCGTCATACTTTTTCTCTATTAAATGGATGAATTTGACGAAACTACAATCATTTAGTTTACCTATATAGTTACATCAGAATAACATAAAGGCTATATTTTATAACGGTATTGTGCAGTTATAGAACCGAGGTCTGGTACTCGTCGTGCGTAGAAACTAGTATTCAATACATTTTTCAACGTCGCTTGGGTAGGAGTCGAATTACTGCAGTACCTATGTATATTATTAGGTAAATTTTAGCAAATTTAATTTATTTTATTCAGTCTAAATTGTTTACAAATACCAAGGTAGGTACTTATTTATATTCACCGTGGGCGCGGCATGTTGGTCTAGTGGTCATAGGCCCTGACTACAAATCCGGAGGTTGCGGGTTCGAATCCTGCTAGGGGCAGATGTCAATGTGATGAGGGCTGGCATATGTACCTGGGTCTTGGATGTCTATGTAATTATGTAGGAAGGTATGATTATCCGTTGTCTAGTACCTATGCATAGTACCTAGGTACAAGCTTTGCTTAGTCTGGGACTAGATCGATTGGTGTGTCCAAAGATATATCTATAGGTATTATTTACAATTAGTATTTACTAGTAGGTAGCTAATAGACATCAGAGCAAAATAAAACAACTTATTTAATTAACTAAATTTATTTTACACAATTCCGCTATAATACATATTTACAAACATAGAAACGAATTGAAAAATCACGTTAGGTAAAAAAGCTTGAGCAGATCCAGCCGACTACATACTACACTTACACTAGCGCCGGCGCGGGCGGACAATAATAAATAATAACACGCGCACGCCAACCGGCACCGACCGCGCCGACCGCACCGACCGCACCGGACGCACCGGGGCACCGGCCGCGCCGGCGGGGCTCCTGCGGCGCTGCTGGCCGGCGTTCACGGGACATGGCGCGCGCGCCCCTAGGAACTTTGACAAGCGAAAGTTCAACATTCAAATTCGTTCTCTAGCGACTACCAAATTATCCCTATTTTTTTTTTGTTTTTAGTGTTTTTTGTTAACAATTACCTACCCCAGTATATTATAACAATACACCCCGCTCTCGAAACGCGTAGCGGGCGACAATGAAAGCGAAACGGACTTCATTCTACATTGTAACGCTATAATATGCTATAACTTCGCGATTCGAGAACCGGGCGGGTCAAATTCGATAGCTCCGAGAGGAACGAAAACGGCGGTCCGGGGAAATCAGTCTAGGAGGGGGAGTCCGGCGGCCGGCGGGAGGGGAGGGAGAGAGCTAGGCGCGGCGGCGCTTAGATGATGGAGGTGATGAGACGCGCTTTGAAGTTGACTATCCGCTCGGAGGTCTGCGCGAGGCGCAGGATGAGGTCCTGCACGAGGTTGGCGATGCCGCGGTTGGCGATGATGAAGAGCCGCGTGATGGGCCCGGGGACTCCCTCGGTGAGGCCGTCGCCCTTGGCCGCGCTGGCCGCGCCGTCGCTCTCCGTGTCGGAGCCGCCGGACGCGTCCCCGCCGCTCGAGGAGCCCGACGACGATCCCGCCACCAGCTGGAACCGGTAACACTTCGATCAAATACATTTTCATACCAAATATCCACCAGATATCATTTTCGCGAAAATCCAAATGTATCGGGGCCAAGTCGTAGTTCCTGTCATATTTATATCTGTTATCTGTGTTTGTTGCATAATAACGGATATGCACAATATATCCGTTAATGACCGTTATTCGCTCGAGAGTGTCGAGTCGAATACCAATAATTAACGTCGCATTTAAATAACGCATTATGTAATTGCGTCGCTTCATATTGCCAGCCCTTTGCTTCGCTCCATAAACCAAAATAAGAGCATGAGTCATGACGAGTAAATAATATTATGTGCTTACACTAATGCTCTGCCTTTTTTCCTACCACTCTGTTTTACGATATACAGACGGATAAATTTGGAAAGGTAGAAGAAAATAGATCTAATAAAAAAAATGTTAGTAGTTAATGAGTTAGTTAGACCCGACAAGCAAGCTTACCACTACAGCTGGCGACGATGCTCGCTCACTACAGCGCTGCCTCTACTGCTGGTCTGTACTACAAAGCTACTACTAGACTACAGCATCTACAGGGTGCCATCTACAGGTGTCCTCTAGGCTCTACTGCACAGACTCACAGCCAACGATCGATAGGTAGGTAGTAGTAGTTATTAATCGCTGAACATGTCAACATGAGAATATTCTTCATTCCTACTCCTATAGGTATATTATTAAATAAATCGGTAAATGTTTAAAATAATAGAACTGTTTTTAACAGATAGCAAAATGCCTAACTTCGAAATTCAAATTATTCCAACTTCAATGTTATTTTTACTTATTGCTTGAAAAAAATAATAATCTAAGTTGTATGTATAAGAAATGAGTCTTTATCTCAGACTATTCTCTTATCATTAAGAACGTGAATCAGCATGTGAGCCAGTGCGTCTACAGAGTGCGTTTGTTGTTTAAGTGTGTGTGTGTGTGTGTTCGGATGCGTGTACTTGTGTGTTGTCCAGAGAGGCGGTGAGGCCGAGGTTGAGAGAGTCCGTTCCGGCGAATAGACGGAACGCGGAGCCCGCCGCGCGCGCCATCGCCTCCGCCGGCCGCTGTAACAACCCTCGCTTATCACTCCCTCCCTCCCTCACTGCCTCACTCCCGGAGCCGTGCCGGCCCGTCTCTCCGCTCCACGCCTCGTTCGAGCCTGACCATCGATATTGGATTCTACTCGTGGCCTGCGTGCGCTGCGCTGTATCTCCTGTATCTCGGATAGCTATATCGGCTTGTTTTCGTGTTACCTACGTTCTTCGAAAGTGTAGTCTTAGGGTATAACTACGGAAGATTTTGCCAAGTTACGAGTTTGAATAAAAACGTGAAAGTTTGCGTCGTAGAAAGTCAAGGACTAGAAGTGTTATCGTGTTAACTGAAAGTTATCAAGTCATCGGAGAGATTGAAGAAAGTATTTATAACAGATGAGGTTCCTCCGTAGAATGGCGATAGGTATTAGAACTTAGGGTGGAGTGACTCACTCTCACGATGTCGAAGAGGAAGTTCCCGGAGCCGCCGCCGCCGCCGCCGGAGCCGCCCGAGGACGCGCCGAAGCTCAGGAACCTGAAACACCGTGCGTCGATTGAAACATCGCCACATCGCTTCCTGCGTAATGTGCGCTATGCCGCCACGCAATCGTACTTTGGTACGCGAGAAATCGAATCGTGCGAAATGAAAAGCATCGCAAAAACTCACAATGGGCTCCCGCCGTAACGCGGCGCCGCGCCGCGCCGCGTGGGAACCGTCCGCGAATCGGAGCTACGATATTATTATTAGGTACATTTGTCTAGCGAAAGTGACACTTTACATTCTATGATTTTGATTCATGATTTAAAACAGGTTTGAATGTAATGAGGCAGGATTTTTTTTCGGTTCATCTACCCGATGAGTCGGCAGTCAAGCGTTAAAGTCAAAGTTCGGAAGCGAAGGAACCTATCGTAGGCGAGTTACCTCTTATTTCTGTTTTCCTCGCTATCGTCGGCATCATCGAGCGTGATCTCGTCGATGGCGGCGTTGTTGGTCTGCGCGGCGGTCTGCTGGTCGTCGTCGACGCGCGGCTCGGCGCCCGTCGCGGCTTGCGGCTGGTCGAAAGCCACGCGCACTTCCGCCTGCTGCGACTCCGCTCCCGACAACAGTTGGTTCTGCTCCGCGCCCTCCTGCGACAGAAGAAGCCGATATAGAGACGCGGACGGGCGACGAGAGGTCGGTATAGGATGCGATGGGTGACGATGACTCGCGGTCTGCGCGCGCGCTGCCGTCCCGGGCAGGCTGGGGTTAGTGCGAGGTGAGCGCCGCGTGCGCCGCCATAGCGCTCGGGGACCCGGTTAGTGGTGACCGTGCGTGCGGGCGAGGCTATGGCGGCGCGGCGCGGACGGCGGCGCAGCATACCGCGCCGGTCCGCAGCGCTCGGCGCCGCCGCTCGGGCGCGTCCGTCGTCGTCGTGGGCGTGGTGGCCTCGCCGTCGTCGTCCTCGTCGTCGTCGTCGATGTCGATGGAGCCGGCGCCGGCGCCGTCGGCTCCCCCGCCTCCGCCTCTGTTCCCGAGGAAGGCGCGCAGCACCACCGGCCCGAACGTCTGCAGCACCAGCCCGGTGATCTGCTGTACCTTCTGTTCGATAATCTAGAACACACCGATTACGATACTATCCTCGGTCCGCACTCCGCTCGCTCCGGCCGGGCCTGCAAAATCAATCTTAAATACACGACAGGGTATTCCAGTATACGGACAACTTTATAGTAATACCTACTAACTAAGTATGTATACGTCCCCAAGAAGTAAAATGCTTTATGTACTTATGCAGAAGCTTATATCGCCGTCGTTTCAAAAGTCCTTTCATTCGTGTCCCCTTGAAAATAAGTTAATTAAAAAATAATCTAAACGACAACAGACTGACAAATAGACAGATCAGACCTGGCGACGACATACTGACCGGTTAATGTGATAGATAACAGCCAGAACTAAGATCTGTTAGCAGTCCGGGAAAACCCTTTTTATCGTCGATTCATGTGATTTCGATACTTTTGCAAATAACTCTAACCGCTGTCTGTTTCACTGTGCTGACAGGAGGTACGTCGGGTGTGGGGTGCGCGGTCCGGTGTCCGGGGAGGTCGTATATTATAGAGCGTATCGGATAGTAGATCGTGTCGCGTACGAACCTGCGTGAGCGTGGGGAAGAGCTGCCGCAGGATGCCGATGGTGCGCTTGTTGCGGTCGCTGAGCTCGGCGCCGGGCGCGCCCAGGTTCAGCGTCGACAGCGTCTCCTGGAATACACGCGCACGATAGGTATTATGCCATTACAAAAGATAACTAAGTGCACGCGCGCTACATAACTAAAACTACTGTTTCACTTAGATAGGTATTTTATTTACTTTACTCGCGTGTATGTCGCGGTTGTATTATTTCTAAAGATATTTTTTTCTATTCAATCAACGTTGAAAACGTTAATATACCAATTAGTACCTAGGTTGACTAGGTATGACGGTACTTAGGTATCATAAATGTAAGACTGTATGAAATTGGGTGTTAATTAGTATACAAGTAATACCTATGTATTAATACACGAGTGGAGCGAGAGAGTCCCCCCCCCCCCGTCCCCCCGCGCTCCTCGCCTGCCGTGCCGTACCGTGCGTTACGTGAGGCCACCTCACTGACTAACGAGGGTTTCCCAACGCCTAGCGTTTTATCATCGGGGTTAGTGTGTTTACGACTGACTTATTCAATTACAACCACCTAAGAGATAAATTACCGGAACATACGTGCTGGATAGGTATAATTATCTGATGGCTTGGAATTTGTGACGGTCGTCTGGTATGAGTGCCTGTGTATCTAAACCTGGCGATCGTACCGCAAGGTAGGTTTACCTGTGCACTGGCCGCTGGCGCGATAATTTCAATAATTTCCGGCGTGTTGTCGTCTCCGGCGACGGCGGCCGGGCCGGGAGCGGGGCCGGGAGCGGGGCCGGGAGCGGGGCCGGGAGCGGGGCCCGGCGCCGGCGCCGCGCTCGCGGTCAGCAGGAACGCGCAGCTCGCCAGGAGTATGGACGCCCTCATTGTGTCGTGGTGTTTCGGTTGCTTACGATCAACTGCACTGCGCTTGACTTTCGTACTGTCGTTCTCACCTGAAATATAAAAGACCAGGTTTTAGTTTTAGAAGATACCTAGTGACCGCAAAATACAGCATCCAGGTAAGGTCTATAATTATTATGATCTATTCTGTGATCCTATTATGACCAACCGGTCACCGTTCTTCGGTCGACTTAAAACTATCTCAAGATCCCATACCACTCGTCGATCGAGAGGACCCACATTTCAATGTCCGCTTAGATTTAACTGGCCACATCTAGACGGTGATGTAGGCACATGTGTTTAGTGTGTGAAGTGTACAATGAGCAAGCGAAGCACGCACGCCATAAAACTCTAGGTGAAGTTTTGTCATCGTCTCAATGCTGCGGCGAGGTGTCTCACGTGCGCGCGTCGAGTGACCTGTATAATTATGGGCAATTACCTAAACAGTCCCGATTCACTGCAAGCCAAAATGAGTAAGTAGACGATTACCTGACCCATAAGCTGATCCAAGAATAGGTACTATTAGTTTTAAAAGCCAAATAATGAGCACGCAGATTGCCCGTGCCTAAGTGGGCAAATTACCGGCGACGCGATCGTATCATATCTCTTGCGTCACTCGGCCGCAGAGAGAGAGAGGTTTTTGCAATAAACAAGTTGGTTCTTATTTTTAGCCGACTTCAAAAAAGGGAGGAGGTTCTCGGTCTATGGGGATCTTTTTTGTAGTAGTATTAGTAGGTACGTTCACCGATTACCAACTCAATATCGGCTAGACTGATATACCTAAAAAAAAAAACCTGTGTTTGATTCAAAGAGTAGGTACCTAGGTACCTATACTTTTATATTCCAATTATACTTGATATGATGATGGGATTCGGGAGAAATCGAAGAAGCTCTTCGAATATTTTTATGCAGCTATATCAACTATATCTAGGGTCAGTAGGTTGTACTCTTTAACAATTAACATTCCCATTCCGGCACCGGGAATATAGGTACCTACTCGTAATATTTTGTAAAAGATGATTAATTAGAAATCGAAGTAGGTATAAAATATTTTTTATTTTAAGAAAAATTAATTCGGTGTCTATGTTCTATGTACTATCACTATATTATAGTACCTACAACTATTCTCTACTATTCATACGGCAAAGTAATTTAAGTACCTACATATAACAATATGTAGCTATAGTTGTCGGAAGCTTGGCACCGATTTTTTTATGTGCATTTATGTAGGTAACGTGTTCCTCTCAATATCCTTATCCATATTGAGAGGAACATGTTACATAAATTTACATAAAAAATTCAAAAAAAATATTTTTATTTTTAAAGGCAGTTTATATTTAAGAATGTAGGTTTTTTTTTTTGTTATAATAATACCTACGAGTTCTGATTTTATATTGCAAGAACATCATCGTTCTTCTGACAGCCGTCAAAAGGAACTCCAATAACGCAAATTTAACAGATGGCGAGTCAGAAATCCGTTATTTCGCCACAGCACGTGTCGCCTCGCGCGCGGCCTCGCGTCCCGCGCCCCGCGCCTCCCGCCCCGCGCCCCGCGCGCTGTCCCGCGGGACCGCCGCCGCCGCCGCCGACCGCCGCCGACCGCCGCGACGGCGACCGCTGCACTTGCCCGAGTGAGGTGGCCGGACCACTTTAACTTGCGACCTTGCAGCCAATGCGCGAGAGAATGGTCCTTAACTAGTACTGGCTCCAGTGAAAAGTTACTTGAAAAATTCCACTGCTCATAAGGACAGGGTCGAATGAAGTCGGCTAACAACGTTTTGTCTAAAAATATTGACATTCTTTTTTAAGTATATGTTTTTATTGTCCTACCTAGATCGTTATAAGACTAATCCAGTTGGTGCTATCTATCTACATAGACTTCGTAATATGGTGTGGGGGGAATTTCCACAAAGTACAAACAAAATAATATTTTCATGATTTATTACAGCACGACCGGCACGAAGTTTGCAACTCGCAAATCAATCGAATATCTTTGATCGTTTGCAAGGGGGTCGAGGCTAGCTGCGTGTTCCTCGTGAACTTACGAATATTTTAATAGGTTTGTCTTGTGAGTTGAGCGGCGGCGGCGGCGGCTGCGGCGCGGCTGCGGCGGCGGCTGCGCACGCGATCCCGCGGGTGTGTTTCTACTATTGTATTTATAATCATTTATTGGTTTGCATGATTCTAATGGCGTTGTAAAATAATTACATATTTGATTTAAGATGCAACCAAGCGAGAAGGCACTCGTACCAAAATCTACATTTAACATTTACCTAATTATCGGTATGAATATGCATAGGTACATACCTAATTGAATTCTGGTTTTATGTATTTTAGCGGTGTTGAATAGAATAAACGTCCAGTTTTACTTTGAAACCTACGCCGCTGCTGTCGCGAGTGGCCGCCCACTGACAATCTGTGCCGCGGGTCAAAAGTCTTCGAAAAGTCCTTCTGTTAAATTAATAGGCTTTATAAATATTTACAATTTAGGGAACGCTCCGTCAGTTAAGGATAACACCTGATATATAATTTAATATAGAAAATATATAATTATAGAACAGGCTTCCGCTCGAGGATATACCTGTCAAATATTTCAGTTTAAACTGTTGAAGGTTTCTCTAACCCTCTCTCTAATTCGATCGTTCTTGGATATTTTATTAGTTAGGTTAGCCTTGCATGTCCATGAAGTGCTACTTGCATACATTACATTCTTGACTGTATTCTTAATAAACGCTAATTCAGTCGAGGGGTTTTTACATTACAGTTTGTGATAAAATAAGTTATAATTGCGCGCACGCGCCGCGCCGCCTAGTGAGGCAACACTTGCAAATGTGTTGCGCAGCGCTCCACTTACTGTTGTTTACCGCTACAACGCTCTACGATATAAAAAAACAACGACAAAATTATTGTCGACACACGTCCTTACTTTCCCTCTTCCGGACCGGGCTTTATGGGCACTTTATGGGCATAAATCGGCCAGTATACTTGTATACTGGCCGATTTATGCCCATAAAGTGAGCGACTGAAATGAGTACGAATGCGATTGATACGGAGAGTGATGAATTGCGTGCATGTGCTGTTATGAGTTAGCAGATAAAGTGTTTACTTGTGTATGTGTGTGTGTGGTGCACGTGTCGCCTGATCCTTTAATATCTGTCAATTAGCAGTAATTCATTCGAGGGACTAAATGACTCCTCGACGTTCACAATAGAACCGGTTTCCTCATCATCCCATTAGGATGATTGATCTGTTGTTCCGATATTAAAAAATAAGCAATCTTCTTTTTACTCGCGCATTAATTGGAGCAAACTACTCTATTTATTATGTCGCGACTGTCTTCCATACGCGTCGTACTCACAGCAGTAACTAGCAGACAAGTTCGTTAAGGTATTTGAGTATTCTTTCAGTGGTTATTTAGATAATTTAACATTTTCCGTCAGGACGTTAATTAGACATGTCTTTCCTGACATGTCTAAGTAAACACTGAAACAAAAGGGTCTGTTGGAGTCAGGACGGCGCGGGCGCGAGACACGAGAGCTGAGCAGCGAGCAGACCGAAGATTATTAATCTATCTTTATAAAAGAAAGTCGTGTTAGTTACTCCGTTTATAACTCAAGAACGGCTGAACCGATTTGGCTGAAAATTGGCGGGGAGGTAGCTAAGAACCAGGAAAAGGACATAGGATACTTATTATTCGATTCTTTGCCGGGCGGGACGAAGTCTGCCGGGACCGCTAGTAATAGATAAAGAATCTATTATGATTTGAGTGACTCTGATACGTGCGAGCCAATTAGCTAGAACCAAGTTTCTCATCTCATCCGATCGGCTATGTGCTGGGGTGGTGGACGAGGTATGGATTAGAAATAGAATTATTTTAAAATACAAATTGAAGTCCGTGTATTAATTTGTAATGTTGTGTTCAACGTTGGAGTCCTAAACGACATAGTTTAAAAACCATCTTAAAATTGGGGTCAACAGGAAAGTGTCGGCACAATGCGCTCCGGCGCCGCGCAGCGCTGCAGTGGGCGGCGGCCGCGCGCCTGCGCCTGCGCCGGCTCAGCGCGGCTGTTCATATACATATATACTAATGCCTTCTAAAATACTTGGATATGTACATTTATACGTTAGATAATTGCCTGATCTTATGTCTAATTAAATTTAACATGTTGATAAAATAATAAATAGTTTTGAGTTCTTAATATTTTACGTCGAGATTCGTAGCACAATTTTTAAGGCACGGTTTAAAGTCACTGGTTATTCGCTCGCTTAAAAAAGATAGGAGCCCGTATCTTGAAAGTGTAGCCGCTTGGAACAAATTTATTTATTTATTTATTTATTTATTTATTATTAACATAATCTACATGACATTACAGGCATACCTAATGCGCCATGAGATCAGACAGACAGAAAAAACAATAATAATATAGAAAAAAACATTTAACAGGCATAAAGAAATTTACTAACAATAAAAATTAAAAATTCATCACACTCGATTCCCTGACATCCATCATCTCACAGAACCTCAGACAAGCATCACTCAAGGCAGTCCATCCCCATGCAAAGACGTCACATTCCGGTGCTGATGTCAGAAGCGCATTCAGGAGTGTAAGGGCGCGGAGCAGAGGGGATCCACTGCGAGATACAGTGCGAGCAGGCGGCACAGCAAATAGGTCACGACGACGAGACCTGAGAAATATTCTAGGTACATCCGGAACTGATAGTCGCACTAGTTGACCTACTAAAACAGGACAATCTAACTCACCGCGTAAGCCTCGACACGCGGTTATTAAGAGACAGTAGTTACGTCTCACCTCCAACGAATTGAATCCGAGAGTTCCAAGGAGATACGAGGTTGGGTAAAGGAACGGGTAGTACCCATATGCTTTTTTATATAAAAACCTCAGGAATGCTTTCTGAATCTTTTCAAGAAGTAACGCGTAAGTACTCTCATGCGGATGCCACACGATGGACGAAGACTCCAATTTACTCCTTACCAAAGAGTTATAGACCATTTTTATGGCTCCGACATCAGAAAAATCTTTAAGATTGCGGATTACGAAACCCAGCCTACGATAGCAAGTGGTAGCGAGAGCTGTAATATGCTCGCGGAGGTTAAAGCGTGAGTCGAAAACAACGCCAAGATCCTTTGCGGTTCCAAAACGGTTCATAGGTTGTGATCCAAGAAGATATTGTGCATGGAAAGGGGTTCGTGCCCGGCTGAACGAACAGACAAAACATTTTTCACTGCTAAAAAGAAGCTTGTTGTCCATACTCCACCGAAGAACTGCGTTTACGTCCTCTTGGAGCGATTCACAATCAGCCTCCTGCTCAATACCATATATCAGTTTGAGATCGTCAGCGTAGAGTAAACATTGTGCCGATGTGAGAACTGATGTAAGGTCATTGATCATTAAGCCAAAAAGAAAAGGCCCAAGGACAGAGCCCTGACTGACCCCGGACCTGGTATGGTACAGATCAGAGATAAAGCATCCATGTTTGACGTATTGCTGTCGATCACGCAGATAACTAGCAAAGAAACTAAGTAATCTAGTAGAAAAGCCCATTTGGTTAAGTTTTAGTAAGAGCACATCATTATCCACGCGATCGAAAGCCTTTCTAAAATCTAAGTACAGGACGTCTACCTGGATGCCCCTGTCTAAGTGCTCTGTAATGAGATCACCTAGGATTAAAAGATTTGTATTGACAGAGCGTTTAGGTCTGAAACCGTGTTGCTCATCACAGAGGAAAGACTTAACCTGCACGGATAAACTCCGATGAAGTATGGATTCAAACAGCTTTGCCAATGTACAAAGAACAGCTATGGGTCTATAATTTTCAGAAGCGGTATCTTCCCCACCTTTCGGAATAGGTTTAACCCTTGAGATCTTCCACAACGACGGATATTGGCCAGTGTTAAGGGAAAGATTAAAAATATGTTGCAACGGAGTACTAAAGTGTTCCATACAGCCCTTTACAATATAAGCGGGTATATTGTCCGGACCCACAGAGCTATTAGCCTTCAGACGTCTTATAGCTGACTCAACCTCCTCCATAGATATGGATCGAATATCAATATGAACACTACTACTAGTAGGGTGTTCTCCACTACAATTGGGGTCAAATACGGAAATGGATAATAATTACTGATTACACTAAGTAGCAAGGGATCCAACCTTGAAAAACCTTTGTGTAATTTTATTAATTATTCGGTTTATATAATACCTAGGTGAAGGAAATGATCGCAGCTGATCTGTATGTATGTGTGTGTGTAGAAAGGTTTCGCCTTGAGCCGCTTGAGCAACCTGCTCGGAGCTTATCATTTATTCATAAAAGTGTGTGTTGCTCAAAATACCCAAAACGAGCCCCGGCCCGGCCGACACCGCCGCGGGTAACATGTATCCAAATTAATAAAATGACAATCAAATATAGGACATTTTTTAAAAAAAAATGTGCTATTTTTGTCCAGTGCATTTAAATTAAATCTCATCATATCCGAAAAGTTAGTCCAAAGAGCTACAAAATTTAAAATGCAACGTTTATTAATGCTATAAGCTCTTTCAGTTTCGACGCTGGTTTTACATGCTAGCTGCAGGAAATCATTACGAAATAATTAATTCATTAGAAATGCTCAGAAATATGAAATGGTTAACCAAGGCCAAGTATTTCTTGAATGTGGCGCAATAGTGTTAGTAATAGTAGCTCTACTACCAATTTTATACCAATCACTCGACCAATTATACGAATACTAAAGACAGTATCATGTTTTAGAGAAGTCTAGGTTATTAATTAGGTCGGTCAACATTAATTTGATTTGTTCTCAACTACGAAAATAATAAAAATATGTTATCGTGTATCACACCGCGCCTGCATGCAATGCACGCCACTGGCGGCGCGGTCGAGTATTATGTACCTACTAACTACTTGGCTATGGATGGAAAGGTGTTATGTGCGCGACGTGATTTAGATATGAAATGGAAATTAAACTAATTAAAATGCTTATGTCGAAGTAATATTTAGAAGTAATAAAATCGACTCACGAAGTGTCAGGTCAGGTTTATGTAAATTTATAACAAGTTCGGGCGCGGTCGTGGAGTGTTCCGATGTAGTCGCCGCTCGCGCACTCTTTTAATGAGGGCCACCGCGTGTCAGAAATCCGCTGAGAGGCAAGCTACTGGCCTGTGATTGGTGGCACATGACAGCTGGACCTCATTCTACACTAGCGCGTCTAGCGGATTTCTGCCACGCGGTGGCCCTCATTGAAGTGCGTGCGTGATGCGTTCCTAGCGGAGTGCTCGGGAGGCTGACCGCGATACTCATCACCCGCCCGGCGCCGCTTTGCGACGGATTCCGTTTATTTGCTTCCAAGACAGGATCTTACAAATCCATAACGCGAAAATGAGGAATTTTATAATATAAATACCACCTTCTGGAATAATGTACTCGGGAAACGTCTCCCTTAAATAGACAGACGGAAAACTAAACAAAGCACGAAAATTATTACAAAAATCAACTATTCAATTGCCAATAATAAAAAAGGTTAATATTGATTGTCAATCACGCGACAGGCAATTAACAACTACTCGATTAAGTGTAACAATAGGTCGTGCTGTTAGAGCGGCGCGGCCGTAAAGGTTGCAACAACAGTGTCTAGTGTGACGCAGCAACACGCGCTCGCCCCCCGGCTGCGCTCGCTCGACATTGCGACGATAGCGACTATTCTGAATCTACTAGGATGACTTTCCTGGACTCTAATTCTTTTATTTGGTTTCAAATTTGTGAAAAATCTTTTTATGTTGTCTTACCCATAATACGATGATGACGTAATGGTGCTCACAGAACACTGCGAGCTACGCGGCGCGCTACGAGCTGCTACGCGTCGTTCTACGAGCTGCTACGGCAGCGGGCTACGAACACGACTCAGAATTTAAGATTACATACGCAATATTACCTTTGCGCACGAGTTAAAAAGCACATTGCTTTTAATTTATTACATAAAATCGACTTAATTTCAGACGAATTAGAAATATTTTTTAATAATCATTTGACATCTAGCCTCGAGTATTAGGTATTTTATAAAATAAAAAAACAATCATATAACGCTACGTTTAACTTATTACGCGGCGCGGTTAGTTACAACATGAAATGAAATGCACGCGATGTACAAATTAAACACGCTTCTATAAGTGTGTCAATCCAAACTTATATTATAAATGCGAAAGTAACTCTATATTATGTCTGTCTCGCTTTCACGCTAAAACCACGGAACCGATTTAAATGAAATTTGGTACACAGATAGTTTAGAGCCTAAAAAAGGACATAGGCTGCTACTTTTAATTGTGAAAAAAGGGTTGTAAGGGGTAAAAAGGGGGGATGATATTTTGTATGAAATTGCGGACGGAGTCGCGGGCAAAAGCTAGTATTTTATAATTATGATCCGATAAGTATTTATACTTTAGAAAAGGTAAAGTACTTACATACTTCTATACGTAGCCGGTATCTGAGCCGAGCACGTGCGGTGCACTGGAAGTATGAGGACGATATAATATGTATGTGTGTATCTCTAGCTAACACGAGCAGCGTCCCGCGTCCAGAGCGGCGCGACACTGCGCGGGCGGCGGCCGCGCTGCCCCTTATATACCACCCGACAGACACCGCGACAACGCGACAACGCGACAACGCGACAACGCGACAACGCGACGGACGCGTCCGGCGAGATGTTCCGGTTGACGAACAAATGGGTACTACATTTCTCTTCCACTATTTAAAAATGTTGACATTTTAAAACAGCGGGAGGAACAAATACACATAATTATAATATAATATATCTGATATGTAAAATCCCATCGATCTCGCTTCGCGTTAAATGCGACTTGCCTTTTAGTAGAGAAACAGTTTAGCTTAATTATACCACTAAAAGAGACCTATTAAATAAAGCACGTCTCCCTACACAGTTCAAGTCTATGTATGTATTGAAATTTGACCAACTTGGTCTAACATGGATCTCACAACTTTTTACGATACAAGAACTGAGTCGACTTGCTTTATTTCACAGGACTGTTTTATTGGTATTTCAATTCTTTTTAAATGGTAACATACTGCACTCTGCTGGGCCCCCAAATAACTATTAACGTATACCGACCAGCAAAAACGACTGCTTCCGTCTTCAATCCACCTTCAACTGTTCCGTATAGCATCGATATGCTTCGAGCTTATCATTAAGGCTGCGCGCTCGCTGCGCCCGCGCTGCGCTGGTGTCGCAACTTATCGCCTCCGACTCGATTCAGAGGGAAATTATAAGCAATGTCTTACATTGATGCTCCGGCGGCCCCCGGTATTGTAAACTATTTACCATTACGTTACGATCACACAACCGCTCTCTTATTACATCAGTGAAGCAACAGGTGGAATAATTCATTGTATTAAATATTGGTTTTAGATTAACGTCCAGATTAAATCCTGAAAACATTTTTAGCATATCGACTGTGTGTTCCTACTACGGCTACTTGAACTTCCAAAATGAAAACTTTCGAGTAGAACATTTCAGGCGTCAATATCTATTAGAGCTTCAGATAAAACCTACTGTCAACACGACACTACCGGTTAGACCTTACACCATTAATCGAGTGCGCAAAATGACTGGTCAAATGTACGAGAAAATGAACTAAATAAACTCAGCTATGATACCTAATGATCTCACGTAGGTAGCTTTACAAGCAGTAGGTGCAATACATGCAACTGATGGTATATTTATCTATCAATATAATATAATTTCAAAATAACCAAAAACAATTTTATAATACGAAACAACAAAAACAGCACTCTTGAAATCGTGACATCACCCGATGTTAAAATTAAACAGTTTAGGACGGCTGCCATTATAGTACCCAACCCGTCTGGGGATGTTTATTTTAGTATGAATTGAATACCTACCTCCGGAAAGGAAGTGGCAATTGACGTAGAAGGTAATTGCAGTATTTACGAGTGTAGTTTTATAATACGCAGCAGATAATATGTGAGTGCATGTGCGTCTGTACAAGTGCACATAACGCGTTGCACAACCCGCACGATGCAGCGCCGCGCTGCAGTCGCTGCACGTATCAGCACTGCGTTACAATGCATTCCTACAATACTCAACGCAGTCACCCTCTCCTAGGGATCTCCGTAGAGCAGGGTTTCTTAACGTGGGGTCCATGGACCCCTTAGGGGTCCGTAGCTTGTATGTCAGGGGTCCGCAGTAGGTCAGTCAGTCTAAGCATATTTATTAGTACAGAACATATCGTAACATATTTTTTTTTTATTTCCAAAAATATTTATGGGTTGGGGTCCGTGGTATAGTTTAAATTGTAAAAGTGGTCCGTGACTGCAAAAAGGTTAAGAAACCCTGCCGTAGAGCCTCTGCTCTGCTCAGGGCGCGTCCCGCACTACCATCAGCGCGGTGACAGCTCGCGACAGGGTGTCAATTGTTATCTGTACGAATATTTTTGGAAAATACAAACTTAAGTTACAAAAATCAAATCTCGTTACCTGGACTACCTATAGAGTAGGTAAGCTCTATGAAAACAGAACCTTTTTTCAGTATGGTGTATGAATCTAAGTAGGTAGGTATGTGAATCCCGAGAAAAGCTTTGCGAGCGTAGATAAACTGTTATTTGTTTATTGACAATTCATTTAAGGGATGAAACTTGAGGTGATAATAAATCATTTTTTTTTTACAATAAATCGTACCTAATCCACATTAAACCGCACAATAAATAGGAATATTTGTAACGAACTCTTTGTTATATTATTTTAAAAACGCCTGTCTTCAATTAGGTACCTAGTTACGAAACATAATATGTAGTACGAAAATAGTATACCTACTTATTATATCTCTTTTCACTTAGTACCTACCTAATTCATGGTGGTGCGGTGTGGACAACTGTGAAATTATTTCATAATTTATATCTAAACGGACAGACTATACCTACTACATTTGAGGTGACCTAGACTTTGTTATATTCATTAAGCTGAGACAGCGTCAATGCCCAAACGCTCGCTAATGGAGTCCATTAATAGAACCGATGTCATTATCGAACGGAGACACTTGCGACACACAACCTTCGATGCCTAATTACCAGTTTTAATCGAATCACTGTACTGTGGGCCCTACAGCCTGCAGCCTGCAGCCTGCAGCCTGCAGCCTGCAGCCGCAGCCGCAGCCGCAGCCGCAGCCGCGGCCCGGCCGGGTGCTATGCCGCGTGCCGGTCGCACGGCGCCGCGCCGCCTCGAGTATTGCCCGTACTGCGACCTCTGCCCGCCATTGTCCGCGCCGCGCCTCAAATTACACATAATGTCCTCGTAATTGCACCATGTGTGAATGAAAACAAATTACTAGCGGAGATGCTGGAATTGATGATCATGCGATCGGTTACATAATTATGTCTAAACAATAGCCGTACGTTAATCATAATGAATCATATAGCCATTAGGTATGTTTACTTATTTTAATATTTACAAACGGAAAACGAATAGTTTTATTTGCATCCTTGACGGTTTATGAAACGCAAAGGAAGTGTGTCAATCAGATAACAAAGTATCTGTATAGGTACGTTTCAGACCGAGTTCGATAAGCGTCATTATACAACCAGGCAGAGAGGACCAGCCTTACGCAATGCAACCTGCATCTCACAAGTAATTAGGATTGATTAAACAAACTATTGTGGTGGTCATAAACTAATCGTTGTGTCTTAGCTTTTTTATTTTTTAAGTCCGTATGAGCGTCGGGTGCCTGCAATACCTTCTCAAAACACTTTAGGTATCACATTTAGATTTACGGGAATTTACACGCGAGTACCATTTACCGACATAATATAGGAACCGTTATAACCTATTGGTTTTATTTCCAAAATCCATAAAATATACTATGCATCCAACTTAATGTTTTTTTTTTTATTTATGTAATGAGTGGGTTACGTCAGGAGCGCCGCGCTGCCGCGCCGTGGAGCCTCTCTCGCGGCTCACTTCCTACGGGAAGTGTTTCGCCAGTGAGCGTGCGCACAGATGACGTCACAATGACGGACGCGGGACATGCCTATTGCACTGCCGCTTAGAATATAATAAAAGGAACAATTAAAACAATTGCGCGGCGTTATTAACGCTGTTTATGTTGTGTTCTTTGACTTGCAGTTGCTTAATAATTTTGCAAGCGAGGTCGAGGCGCTCGGTATTGAATAATTTTACAGCTATTATTAGTCAGGTTTAGACAAAGACGTTATTCGTTTAGAGAGGTCAGGTGTCAATGCAGGCAAAATGCCTTGAAATTAGAGAATTACGTACCTATGTAGGTATAAAGGCTACGTTAACCGCCTGAACGACCGCCGATCGCGAGCGACCCCGCCGCCGCGCCGGCTGACATGCGACGTGCGACATATCATGAGTAGGTACGTTACATATAGGTATAAGAAATGTCCTCTAAAGGTAAAAGAGGGGGTCAAAATTTGTATGTACTTAAGTCTTTTTAATTCTCTAATAGTTTCAAAGATTTTAGAAATTTAATCTCTAACTTCTGTATGATTTTTTTTATTCCGGCAATGGGATTAGGTACCTATGTATGTAAAAATGTGATCAAATCATTTGAAAATTCATATGAATCTCTTATTTGAAGTTAAAGCGCTTCGTATGCATAACATATGTATTTATAAAACAGTTGTCCCGCAATTCAAACTACATAAATTACCTTCTTACGTAATTTAAGTATTTGTTGGTTTTAAGAGGATTGTGAACCTGTTAATTTTCATACAAAAGGCGATAACGTTTTACACCCAGTAAATATAGTTAGATTTTTATAATTTTTGGATATGTTGTAGATATAATGAGAAACTACGTCTGTACGTTTTGATTTTTGAGAAATATTGCTTACGCTAAAAATTATTAGCATCTAAAAATCTATATATAGATCTAAAAATCTATATTTAGATCTAGCGTAAGCAATATTTCTTAAAAATCAAAACGTACAGACGTAGTTTCTCATTATATCTACAACATATCCAAAAATTATAAAAATCTAACTATATTTACTGGGTGTAAAACGTTATCGCCTTTTGTATGAAAATTAACAGGTTCACAATCCTCTTAAATATCCTATATTATATATTACTAGCGCAATATTGCCTCCCTGTATAATCGGTTTAAGTTAAAGTGGAGATTGTATGTGATATCGAGAACAAGAGTGCGGATCCTCTACCTTTGATACACATATTATGTACCAATATATAAATTCAAGAATTGCTCGTATGAATATTAAAGGTTACGTCAATTTGTTATTGTTTTAAACTTGTGAACGCTATGTTCCACTGCAGGAGAAGGGCGCGCCAGCGCTGCGCCCGCCAGTACAGCGACTGCAGCGACTGCAGCGACCGCAGCGACTGCAGCGACTGCAGCGACTGCAGCGACTGCAGCGACTGCAGCGACTGCAGCGACTACTCGCGCGAGTGAGGGCAAACAAGGACAAGGAACGTATTTGTGTATACATATGTATCGGCGTCTGTATGTGATATGAGGGAAAAGTAGTTGACAATGAACGAACAAGTTGTCGTGACGTCACACTCTCGAATGTCGGCATTAGTCGCCCTTTTTCCATGACGTCACGTGGACGTTTCTCTTTCCCTTGTAATAATGACCTTCGAATAAACATATATTTTGTGCAAGCCGGGATCGATAAAGTCCAACAGCTCATGTTGAAATTAGGTAAGTAGTTTAAAAGATAATTTCAAAGTCGCTTAATGGAACATAAAAGTAAATAGATTTTATGGCAATGTCGATTTTCTTTCACCTTACACTTGTTTTATTTCGGTAATTATCGTAAGGTCGTGTCATTGTGTTTGGTCTGATTGGTCGATTAGCGTCGCCGCGGAGACTGCAGCGCTTTCCCGCGCGAGGCCGAGGCCGCCGCGGCCGGCAGCCGGCAGCCGCGGCCAGCAGCCAGCAGCCGGCAGCCGCGGCCAGCAGCCAGCAGCCGGCAGCCGCGGCCAGCAGCCGGCAGCCGGCAGCCGCGGCCAGCAGCCGGCAGCCGGCCCGCGCGCCGCCGGCGGCGAGGAGCGGACGCGGCCTCGCGCCATCCTCGTCCTACATGTTCATTATTACGCGCTAAATTAACGCAGTTCTTTTCTTATTTTAAATTATGAACTTTACATATTATGTATATGTATATAGAAACTTACGCCTGCGGACTATGGTGCCCGACAATCGCAATTTACAATTTCTAGGTTTTGTTTCAAGAAAAAGTAATTAGCGTTAGGTACCTATAACATTCCCACCGAAGTGCGAAGTGAAATATGCGGCTCCCAGGTGGTGCAACGCATTGTTCCAGCGGAAACTGCAAAAAATTGCACTCATTCCGAACCTCTAATTGCTCGCGATTACAATGTTATGCGCCCGCTAGGAGCTACTGGTTTACGAGTGTTTAATTGGTCTAGTTATTTGCATTATCGCACGTCATTACCCGGTCACCGATCCGGTTTGTTGCTCATAAATTTACAATTTAAAGTTGCGAAAATCCTGAGTGAGATATCGACAGGAAAACCAAACGCGTTGATGTCTTTTGCTGGCGAGATTACTGATTCGACTCCGCGGCGCGCCTCGCGTCCCCGCCGCGTCGCGCCGCCGCCGCGCCGCTCAGCGCGCATCGGTTACCTGCGACGCCTCGTATATCACGAGCGGTCGTCTCACATCGGGGTCAATCATCTCCCGGGTTATTTACGACACATTATTTAGTGTACATAATATTATGATCGGCGCCGGCAACTAGCCGCGTGTCGTAATGCACATTACAATGTAGTGCAGCGGTTGCTGAGAGATACGACTAGTACATGCGAGTACTCGTATAGGTAGTGCGCAGAGCGGCGCCGCGGAGCGGACTCACTGACTCATCTGACATTTACGAGTTCGCGAAACAGAATCGGCTTTCACGAAATACACGTAACCATCTTGTAAGTCTGCTCTCTGTGATTATAACTGTTAATAATTTGTAATAATACATTTTTCAACCACATCCACGAATCTGCATTAGGTACCTACCTACGTATAATTATTACGGTCAGTTAGCAAGGCTGCGAAGTCATCGTTGCCGAATCAAAGGATAGTTTTTATATTTTAGTATTAATTTTAAGTACACCCAAACAAATAATGTCAATAATGAAGTGTGTCGCCGCGACCTCGCGCCGCTGCTCTTACTTATTACACTCACAATGACCCAGAGATTAATTTTACGGACTCGCGGACTTTGGAAATAATACTATGGTTCATTAGCGCGGCTATAGTAGGTAAGTGTACTAATCTAATACAGAAATCGAAGTAAAGGTTCCGACACAGATTATGAAATAATAATAATTTATGATTTGTGGAAGCGGTAAAATTATGAATTCCATTACCGAAATATCGTATAGGTACCACATTAAATATAGGTAAGGTTATAATAATAATAACTACAAAGCTAGCATCTGCATCGGTTTCATTCCGTCCGCCGTGAGACCGCTGGATGGTGAAGCGGATCTGCGACACAGTGCTGCTCGTTCTTCTCATTCGGTCATCGTGTGTTCTGTTCGTTTTAAATTGTTTCATGACGCAGGAGATTGCGTTTTATAGGCAGCTGTCGATGTTCAGTGCATATATTAACAAATACCTAATATATGATCACAAATGTATTGATCGATATAAGCGTAAACGTTAATAGTGATTGTCGCGGACTCGCGGCTGCGCGTCTACGCGCGGACATTCTCCGTTACACAACGCGTTGCGCCACACCACGACCCGCGACCCGCTGACACCAGCCAGCTCCCACCAGCGCCCACCAGCGCCCACCAGCACCCACCAGCACCCACCAGCACCCACCAGCAGCAACCAGCAGCGCCCCGGACCGGCCCGCTGCTGGCCGCTGTCCGCCTCGTGCGCTTCGCTTTTTAAACACTAAATTTACTATTATGAACTTTATTATAAATTTGATATCATTTCCGAAATGATTGATTTTAGTTCTTGTTTCAAGAGTGATCTGTACCTAGTTTTATTTTATACAGTTAACCAGATACCTACTATCATTTAGCGTATCAGGTAGCATATCATCTTTCTTATGATTTATCTACCTGTCGAAATTTAATCGATATATATGTTTTGAAAACATTTTCTTCTAAGTTTATCTTGGTATAAATGTAATTTTAAACCTATATAATTATATGGTGGTAAAACAGTTTATTATGAAATTATGATCTCAGTGTATATCTCGAGAGCGACGCCGGGGCGATTGCATAACTAAGTAGTAGTATGCATGTATCGATACTAGACTTTACGACGTGATTTCACAAGTAGGAAGCGAGATGGTTCGACTAGAGTCCCCCGCGGTCTACACGATTCTCGATTCTATGGAATACGATTTTTCATCATTATACAATCACTGATATCTTTGCGCATATATCACTAAGGTAGGTGTTACGAAAATTATCGGAATACAAATACCCATATAAATCGCTAGAATGAGGTAAGCGGGTCAAAATGCATCGACATAAGCGAGTTGTTGCGGCGAGAGGTGTCCGCCCAGAACCGAACCTCCTTTCGTCGTCCCACATTCGACAAAACAAACACCGCGACTGCTATTACGTGCTTCGTGTCACCGATATGTACAGTTACGTCACGCAGGCCCTCTCGCTCCCTCGCCGGCCGCGCGGCATCTTCCGTCTCCGTCTGGCTATGGAGAGCGAAAGTGTGTGACGTCACGCTCACAGCTGATCGCGCTATCTGTGATATTATTTTGATAGTGGTCCCGAGCTGAGGATCAACTACTTGACGAACTGTTCTTCTATATTATGATGTCCATTGAAACACATTGTTTTCCTCAGTCAGGACATGACAGCTTGTAGTAATCGTAGTCGTTTTATAATAATTTCTGATGCCTTAATAGTCGTTTTATTTTCCTCATAATAATATTTACTTAACGATTCTTTACAATCAAAAATCTGTTTGATAATTTCCAAACCTATTTTATACTCGTCGTGAAGCAATAACTAGGTATACCTAATAGGTAAGTATGTGGCAGTAAACCTATTTAACCGGTGTCCAGCACCGGTGTCATTTAAACAATGACTCGTACATAACACAATCTACAATCAAGTAATGACGTGTGATTTATTTTAATTTGCTAAATTAATATTTTGTACCTACATTGATGCTTTTAACGGCTCATAAATTTTGAGGTCGTCCGTATGATCTTACCGAAGTGCAGCCGGTCGATACGGCTGACACACATACCGCTCGACCCGATCGACCCGACCGAACCCGACCGAACCCACCGAACCCACCGAACCCACCGAACCCACCGAACCCACCGAACCCACCGAACTGAACACTAATGTCTAATTGTAATTGTATCACTAGGTACGTATAATACCGCGTACCTAGTTATAGTTTTGGGGCGCGGGGGTTAAAACCCGGTGTATTCATAGTCTGTCGCGGCTATTCAAGCTCAGATTAATTGCCACGAAAGGTAACGAAGGATTATTATTGGCGCTATTAGGTACTTAATCGTTTAATTTAATTTTTATATATTGAAGTTATTGATTGTGTAGTCATTGGAGCAAGGAGCGTGACGCGAACCAGCTCGCGCGACCCGCGACCCGCAGCCTGCAGCCTGCAGCCTGCAGCCTGCAGCCTGCAGCCGGCAGCCGGCAGCCGGCAGCCTGCAGCGTCGCAGTGGCGGGTCGCGGGTCGCGGGTCATTCGTCAGCGCTGACCCGGGACCTTGACTCGTTGAGACACCGCGGCGCCGTTGAGCAAAACATTTGCATTTTATTGCTTTTTTATACAAAAATTATAATAATTTGACTCGCTAAACTGGGTCTATAGGTTTGTATATCAGCATTTGATATATTATAATTATGTAACCGATTATCTAATGTGTATGTTACGAATTTAAATTTGTCATATTCTCGTTATATCTATACTAATATTATAAAGCTGTAGAGCTTGTTTGTTTGTTTGAACGCGCTCATCTCAGGAACTACTGGTTCGAATCGAAAAAGTATTTTTTTGTTGGGTAGACCATTTATTGAGGAAGGCTTTAGGCTATATAACATCACGCTGCGACCAATAGGAGCGAAGAAATAGAGGAAAATGTGTAAAAAACGGGGAAAATAACTATTCCACGCGGACGAAGTCGCGGGCACAGTTAGTTATAATAAACTTGTCTTATTTCGAATCGAGCTACATGAATGAAATATTAGTATAAATATAGGTTCTTCCGTCGTTGTTTGAAGTAAGTAACTTGAACGACTACATAGTAATGTATCGCAATGTTATTTATATAAAATTTTTCGAGGATATGAGTACGAGAAAAGGTTATTGAAATGCAGGCAAACTGCCCGGAAACGCGGCGCGGTAAAGAGCAAGGCAATGCAGGCTGCATGCGGTGAATGCGCCGCAAGGTTGCTATATTTACACTCGATTTTGAGTTCTTCCGTGTAACAGTCATTTGTAGAGACTTGTAATGAAATGTAAATTTAAATAATCCTCCTCGTTAATTATATTATTATGTACCTACCTATAGATATAAGTACCTATACAGATAGGTATTCATGTTAATGATCATTGGAATAAGGATGAACGCGCTTCATGTGTTTTAACGAATGCGACGGCGTGAGGTAACAGTACTGAGGAAAATGCACGACAAAGTGTGTGAGTGTGTGCGTGCGTGATGCAATGTGATTCTCGGTTACTTCCGACCAGTCCTGACACTGCACGCACCACTCAGGCTTAAATGCACTTTACAGAATATAAACCCTCTCACACTCTGAAGTCTGCACCTCTGTCACGTGCACATGTGTCGGTTCGAAACTGTCTCTCGAGCTGCCACTGGCTGCACTGGCGCCGTGTGACTGCTTGGTTGGTGTCGCAGTACCCACTCACACGCGATGACCGCCGACCTCTGATACCTACTGATTACTATTGACAGGCTTCGACTGTCAACTACAATTATTGTGCAACTACATATTATATACGTAAGTACTATAAAACAATGAGAAATAACTAGATCGTATTCATCAATATCATATGTATAGGCAAGGAGAAGGAAGAAAACCTGAGAATAGCAACATGCGACCGTTCTCTGTATTTTGGTATTTGTTAATATTTTTGTTGTATTTATGCATAATAGATTAAAGAAGTTGGTAATGCTTGATTACCAAAGCATACGTGTATACTTTTTATAGTAGTTAAGTCGATACTGACTTCTAGTTTAAATATTGCGCAGGTATTGTAAAAGACTATGGGTAATTATTTTGCATGTTCGAAGTACGTACCTAATGGATTTGACATGTAGCAAAATGTTAAGTGCCGCGGTATAATAGCCGGTCATGAATGCAAAGCAGATGCGACACCGTGTCGACGGACGCACGGACGCGCCTTTATTTGAGCTTCGCGTCCAGCGCCGCGACCGTGTCGCGCCGGACCCGCCGCGGCGCCGTGTCGCGCCGGACCCGCCGCGGCGCCGTGTCGCGCCGGACCCGCCGCGGCACCGTGTCGCGGTCGCGAGGCTCAGTTGAAAAACGCCACTTCAAGCTAAAACATACTAACATGTCGGCTTACAAAACGGTCATTACGCGCACGATTAATGTATTTGGTATATGCTATTCTAAGCCAAGTGTGAATATAATTCGTACAATAATATCTAGGATCTTATAAAAGTGTTACGGAGGCCTAGACTTCCCCTCGTGGCGTCAGCGCAGCGCGGCGCTGCATCGCTGCAGCACGACGCTCGAGCGCTCGAGGCCTGAGCTTGTGCACTCGTTGAATGCGCCCGCGCACTCGCAAGATCAAGGCCGTCTCTGTGTGATCGATGCCGCGATGTCACCATTGACTGAAGCCACCACTTTTCGTGCACAACTTGACTTTATAGATAGAACCAGTGAATAGTACTGATATTTTTTATATTATTAATTTATCTTCCTAAACTACCGGGGTGAGAGGGTGACCCGAATTTTACTAAACCCGATTCACATAAGTACCTGACATACCCATAGAAACAATATTAAGCGACTCGATCAGGATGTTATGTTTATGTAAGGTATTTTCGTAAGCGCTAACTACGTATTGTGACTGATAGTGCAAACAGATCAATAATATTTGTGGAACGCATTGGCGCGGAGTTCCTAAACAAGTGGATGTCGTCGATGACGTCGCGTCCACTCAGGCGCATCGTGCGTGCTCTCCAATCGATTTATTCTCCAATTTGAATTGAGATATAAGGTATGTCTTAAATTGCTAATTTCTGTCTTAATTTGGATGTTATATAAAGGGTACCTAACTCTATTTGTCTTGCAATGCGATAATTTATAGGTACGTAACTGTATTTTATATTCGCAAAAATAACAAGTGAAGCTAGTAGGTACTAGGCGCAGTGTGTCTTCCAGTACTCGGTCGCTAGGGCAACGCCGCCCTATATAATAACTACATTAAGTACATTACATTATCTATACTAATATTATAAAGAGGAAAACTTTGTTTGGTTGTAATGAATAGACTCAAAATGTAGGTACTGGACCGATTTTAATAATTCTTTCACTGTTGGGAAGCTACGTTCACCCTGAGGGATCCGTGCGAAGTCAGGGCGAACCGCTAGTACATTATACACACAAAAACACTGGTGAATATTTCGAATATATTTGTCGTATCTGTCAAATTTTAAATGATATAGGTTTGCAGGTATTTGTTGGCGCTCATGTGTGCTATGTACATAGCAGTTAGCACACATGTATATACTATTGCGGCAAGATGCAAACAGATAAGTAACAAAATTTGATATATTTTATGCCTACACATATTGAAACCCTAATACTCTAATTAAAAGCTAAATAACAATTCCTTTACATCGAATGTCAACAAATATTAGTTCACACACATTCAAAATCAATATTATTTGCGAAAAGCAACGTACATCGACATAAAGGTACCTACTAGGTATCTCAGAATTAAAACTGACTTCTTTGCTTAGTACCTAGTCTAAATACAATAACTTGGTAGGTACCTACACAATTATATAATTTACTAGCGGTTCGCCCCGGCTTTAAACGGTTTCTTAATTTTTCTTCAAAATATTCTATAGCCTATGTTACTCAGGGTGAATTTAGCTTCCCAACAGTGAAAGAATTTTTCAAATGTTTTGGAGCCTATTCAATCCAAACAAATAAACAAACCTTTCCTCTTTATTATATTAGTATAGATATAAGCAGCGTATTTTATTATGTTGCTTACCTATTATATGAAATTTTTATTTTCATAGATATTTTTGACAGAGAAATTATATATACTTAGGAACTTAATAAAATTTATGTGTATCATCATATGTATACAAATTGTACTCAAATGAACATAACAAACTGCGACGAAAATGAATGCCTATAATATTAACAATGGAAAGTAAAATTGTTTAACGTGCACACAACATAGGTTGCATAAGCATCGTTTTCTTAATGAAGATACAAATGGCAGTAGGACACAATACTTAGTCTCGTCAAGTGGCCCTAACTCTAGCACTCTAGGGCAGAAGCGGGCAGTCGCGGGCAGTCGCGGGCAGTCGCGGGCAGTCGCGGGCAGTCGCGGCCTCGTGGTGCAACGTTAGGTCAGCACCTGGGCGAATCTACGAGCGGTTGAGACGCCGTCATTGTCATTTCGTTTTAAATCCCGAAGCATAAACAAAACTTAAGTGAAATGATCTCTCGGTGCTGGTATAAATACCTACTGATGCAATTGATCCTTACTTCAGACCCCTTAAGGGATAAGTTCGTCTTTGTACCTACTTGTTAATGTTGGGTACATTACAGATTCACTCAGACAGCGCGCTTACTATGACCGCTCGGCTGCTGTTCGCACACGGCGCGGCGGCGCGGCGGCGCGGCGGCGCACGGGCGCTACTTGGGCTAGAGACGTCTCTGCATTAGCCAAACACATGCAGACTTTAAATGTGAAATAAGACGATTTGAGCTCCACCTGATAATTAACATGTACATACATATACAACTATACTAGTAGGTACATGCCTTGCGCTCCGACACCTACCTACTTTGCCCTATAATATTTTCTTAGGTACCTACGTATCTACCTATTAAAGTTGGATGCCTACAGGATAGTCAGTGGCACACATCGAGAGCGGAAAGTGATCGTGACTCCCTCGCATCACGCACCGGCAGGAGTTGCTCAACATGCGCGCTTTCTAATGCGAATGTCACCCGATTCGTACGTATAGGTAGAGGTAATTAAAAGTTCATGGTACCGGACCCACGAGCACCACAGACGAGACCGCGGGCGGAGCTCGACCCCGCCCGGCCGCAGACTCGTCACGAACTCGATTGGAGAAAAAGATCTTAACCAGAAGATGGTAAAAAGGTCCTGATGTCGATAATATGTGGCGGCCTTGGCTTCTAAAAGTACGTTACTAAGTAGGTACGTGCGACTAGAGAAAGCGACCTTGCGGAGGAGGTCGGAGGGTTATGAGGAAGCTGAAATAAGTGTCGTTTAGAGGCCGTTGAAATAAATAGGGGCGTGCGCGAAATAGATCTGAATTATGAAAAAGCTATGAACCGTAGTAGTGAAAATAATAGTTAGATAAGTGCTAGTAGTGTTATAGTGCCGCGGGTTGCAAGACGTCATAGTTTCCCGCGGGCTTACGAGTTCCGGCACCGCGTCCGCCGCCGGCCGCCGGGCGCCGGGCGCGGCGGGCCGGGCCGGCGGCGAGGCCGTTGAAAGTGCCTCCAATGGCGGAGGTGGCGAAACTAGTTCGACCCCGCGGTGAGGCAACCGGCCAGTCCGTTTCGGCGCTCCGCGGTGCTGAAGAATCACTTTCGATCTCATTTCATAACGGGCTTTACGTCGCGGAAGCGGTCCTTATGCAACCCGCGGCGTGTTGTGTACGTACGCGGTGCGATGGCGTGGAGTAAAGTATCGAGTTGCACTCACGTGTTGCGGCGACTGCTGCTGCGGCGAGTCGAGGAGCGCGGACACGTGCGAGCGAAGAGAGCGCGCGCGAACGAGTGAGCAACGCGGGCGCCGGCGCCGCCAGTACACGCAAACGCTCGCCCCCCCTCGCTCCCCACCCCCCGGCGCAGACCTGCCCTGCTGTCGCCCCGCTGCCGCTGCCGCTGCCGCTGCCGCTGCCGCTGCCGCTGCCGCTGCCACTGCCGCTGCCGGCACGGGGTGCATCTTTGGGGTGCCCGAGCTCCAAGCCGCGAGAGCTTTTTTCAGAGGCGATGTTTGGTCATGGATTGCGCGTGTTTCGCTGAATTTAATTAGTTGGCAGATAGATATATGGTTTCTTAACATAGAAACTATACTATGGACCTAGGTCTTTTGAGATCGGCCATCCTGGTAGGAAGCAATTAAGTCGACAGCTCTCGACTCTACTCCCAGTGCCTTCTTGTTCCTCTTGTTGGTGGTCTGCCGTCGTTTGGGTTCTTTAATATCCACACATTAGTATTCTTGTGATACCTAATTATGTTCTTTTTCTGTCTGTCAGCCACGTTGTCATTTTTATTGGCGTATCTGTTAAAAGTTCAATTTCAGATTACATTCCCAGAATAAGTAAAGTTTTGTCGTGATTTAACTACCTATATGGAATAGATTTGTTAATGCCACGGCTTCTTAATGTATTAACGGGTCGCGCTAATAATCTGGACACTGGTAACAGCGTTGCGACATGTTACAACGCAATAACGCCGCTAATTAGGTACACTTTTTACTTTACCTACTTGATTCCTAATGATAACGAAATACACCTAAACCTATCATGGAGCCTAACAACGTGACCCATTATTACCGCACCTCACTCAGCAGTGTCAGCGGTGACTAGGCACCACCGCCAGAGATACAGCGCGACCGGCATTCCTGGAGCAGGACCAGGAGTCAGAGTAAAAACATCACTTGGATTGTTGACGCGCTCGGTGACGTAACGTGTGCGTCGCGAATTAAGTAAGATAATATGATCGATCAGCTGTGAGCTAACGCGGTGTCCACACCCGAAGCGCCTTAATGAGGGAAACTGAATGCTAATTCATCGGCGCATAATAAATAATGACGTGACGCAAGTGTCAGAGGCGGCGCGTCACCTGTCACACCGCGACCCGGCCGCCTGACTCCTCGCAGCGCGGCCGCGGCTCCTCCGGTAGACAATGAGCTCACGCGTCGATAACATAAGTGTAATCGCAGATTGTGATTTCAAGAGAAGGAATAACGTGTAGTCTAAGTACCTACATAACAATTTACTTAGGTAATTACATAATTTCTTAACGTAGTGAATTTGAGTAGAATACCGACCTATATACCTACGTGTGATACTACTTTGACTTGTACGAGATAAGTAGGATATAGATAACCTCTAATGCTACCCGTACACGCGGTGGATTTACTTACAGTATTACCTATAATTTTGTTTTATTCATGGAAGACCAGTGGGAGTGTGCCTCAGCGATGCGGCCTCATAGGTATTGGTTTCCATTCAGATATGATATATGAAAAACTACATCTCGTAAACTAGAATACACCGGCTGCAGCGTGTCTGTTGCGCAACCGCCGCGACCCTCGCGCCCCTCGCGCCCCTCGCGACCCTCGCGTTCTATGATTTAATACACTTTCTAGTTATTTTAATATTCTGTTAATTAATCAGTGAAATAACCTAATCATATACGTTAGATATATTTTTAGATGTTTTATAACTTTTAAATATTTGTAGACTTTACCATGAAATCTCAATAATGACTGATGCCTTCGCGGTTATTAATACACATTCGCGGTTAACACGAAATGTTAGCTCTTGGTTCCAATACATTTTAATTCATTTACATCTCAATGTGGTTTTCGTCATAGTTAACGTGATTCAAGCAAGAAGAAGGTTTATATCTACCTCCGTGTAACATCTATATTGCATGGGTCTATATTAAAACGCACAAAGTAAATCGTCCTATATTTTGATATAATACTTTGTTGGTACTTACCCATAACAATTCTAGGCATAATTGTAAGTCAGCATAACACTAATAAGCATAAGTAATAGAAAAGGCATAGCAGCATATTAATACATATAATATAGGTAAATAATCATAACAATATGACCTAGCATAAAGATAAAAATACTAACACTAATTTTCATGAATACGAAAATCCACTCATCTACTTTTCTGGTTCTACATCGAATGCTGCAAGTGTCGCTGTTTTTTAAGCATTTATTTTATTATACATACGTACCTATTAAAGTTATACCTGATAAAGTTATATTATTTAAAATAAATCTTATTCATTTTAAGCAATTTTATAATTAGGCATAATATTATTATAATAATTTCTGATGCCTTCGCGGTTATTACACATTGGAATGAAACAACTATTAACGGATTTAACTCGCGTATTTTTATTTTACGAAACGTCAGCAAATAAAATAAAATAAAAATACGCGAGTTAAATCCGTTAATAGTTGTTTCATTCCAATAATATTATTATGCCAAGTCTATTATGAGTTTTCAAAATATTATGTCAATTATTCTTATGCTACATAAGGGACACCCATATTGCACCCATGCGGACCGCGGGGCTACTGTAACACATTTATATTATTAACTTACTGAATGCGTTTCGATAAGTTTATATTTCGTATAAGAGTCTACCAGATAATTCTCACTCATATCTTCAGCTATATACCTACCTTATATCAAGTAAGGAACAAGTTAATAAATACCTCTCCGCCTATTGTTAAAACGTAGAGGGTATTTACTACTCCATCCGGTGTCCCCGATATGGGACGAGCTTAAAATCTCTTGCTGAGATTATAAAAAAATAATTTCGTACAGGCATAGTACCCTACTCCGAAAGACAAACTCTATTATAAAGCAACCCTGCGCTGCGTGCGCTTGTGCATTTGTTACCTAGTTGCAGGTTACGCAATGTGTAACACAACGCGGTAATAAAAGAGCTAAGAGTATGAATGAAGGAATGAATGAATATACCTACTCGCGGCATCATTGTGCCCTCGCCGCAGCGGGCTGCAGGCTGCCGGCTACAGGTTGCCGTCTGCAGGCTGCAGGCTGCCGGCTGCAGGCCTGACACGTCTACTGTACTTTATTAAGTAGCGCTCGACCTTAGCGTCGTTTTTTAACTTTCACAATTAATTACTACTATAAACAATTTGACTGCGAGCGAGGGTATCTAGTGGCAAATCTAGTATGTTGAGTGCAATCGAGTTGGGGATTGCGCGAATCCATTAATACTTACCTACCTACCTACTAACATTGAATGTCAGAATTCGAAATTGTAATCGTGTATTTTTGCATAGAAACCGATTATAACAGTGTTATGAATATTAAATAAATGATCAAGGAGGATTATTTATAGACACGTACGCGTTGCGCAAAGTGCATAATACCAATCCAATTGGAATGTTTCCTTGCACGAGTTTAACCGACGGCGACGGCGCGCGGCGGCCTCGATGATCCGCTGTTTAAAAAACACCTACCTACCCAATCATATATTTTTTCGCTATTTCCTTACAACATGATAATTTTGCAAGAGAGTGGCCTGCTACTGTACTATATTTGTTCCATATTTCAATACTTACTACTTCAATAATACAATAGGTATCCTGAGGTAAGCATATAATTATAAAATAACCTAACAGTAGGTAAACTATATAATTATATGCTTTATGATCATGACGTGTGTGTGTGTGTGTGTGTGTGTGTGTGTGTGTGTGTGTGTGTGTGAGAGGGCATCGTGTCGGTGTGTGCGTGAGGCGCTGTGTTTATTTGCGTATGCAGCGAGTAGAGCGCGCTCGCAACGCGGGAAGTGTCGGCTTCCTGCCTGAACTCACACGTTTGTTCAGTTTGTTAATCACCAAATAGTTCTTGAACCATCAAATGTAATACTTACTCTTTAGATTTAATATTTCGACTTGCTTTCGGCCATATTTCTTAATTGTTTGCTTACCTACTCTAAGAATTTCACAATTTACATTGTACCTACTTACCTACATAATTTAATAAAACTAAAATAAAATAACTTAATATTATTATAATATCGGGCCGAGTCCTGCGACAACACACGACGAGGGAGAAGCGTATCTACGAAGACCAAGTCTTGTCTAACATCATATTGTCTGTGTAACGGCGGCGCGGGCGCGGGAGCGGGAGCGGGAGCGGGGGCGGGAGAGGGCGCGGGCGCGGGAGCGGGGTGAGACGAGACCGCCGCGCCGCTGCCGCCGCGCCGCGTGTTTTGCGCAACCTCACCGGCATCGATAGTACCTACCCGCTGCTCATTACGTAAACTCTCTAAAAACTACATTAATATTCAAAAGTGTGGATTTCGTTTGAAATGTGAATTAGGGGTTTCCTAACAGTGTACGACCGTGACCCCTCGCGGGACCCCTCCGGCTGCCCTCTGCTCTCCGCCGCTCGCAGCCCCGGCCGGGAGAGAACAATGCCTGCTCTCCGCCCTCTGCCCTCCGCTCTCCGCGCTGTTGTCTGACGCCGCCGCGCCGGGGGTGCATCGAGGCGACCGCGACCTCACTAACTATACCACTATAGTCTAACATGGACACTTCATCTTCGAGTTAAATCCGTCATAGTTTCAGTTTGACATCAATGAACTACCCATTTAATTTGTAATTTCGACTGATTCTTTGTTACAATTGTTTTTACAAATGTTTATCACCATGTGTTTTATTTATTAATAAATATATATTTTTTTCATTATTGAATTAACTGTATGCGGTAGGTATATAAATCCATTAAGTATATTAAGTAGTTAATTTTGTTCATTAGGCGCATTTATAATGATACACATCTTTTAAAATAAACCTCTTATTATGCAAGATGAAGAGATATCTTAAAATAGTATTTATTTTTATGCTAGTGCTTACCTACTATCAGTGATATCGAAAAAAAAATAATTTGAAATTTTGAGTTTATTGGAGCCATCGACGATTAAGAGTAGATAGTGTAGTGTAGAGCAGAAAGTAGTGTGGTGTGTAAGTATGTAGTGTAAAGTGTGTAATGAAGTGTAAGCAGTGTGTAGTGTAGTGTAGGTGTGTAACTCGCGCCGCGCCGCGTTACGATAGACATCAACGCGCTCGCGGGGAATTTCCGCCGACTGTTTCTCGCGAGATTTTGTAATAATTATATCGAATCGATGTTTGTTACACCACGAGAGCGACGTTCCTCGCAGCGACCCGGACACTCTGGACAGACACACGACAAATAACACAACTGCCACTTGGAATAAAACAATCTGAAATGGATATAATTAGAACATATTGGTTTTATGTTCACATTTCGAGAATTTTACAATAACCAAATTAGTAGCAGCTATGCAGTTGATGATAGTCTAACACTCCAAATAGTGGTTCAGTTGTTTTATACTTACTACTAACCTAAACCTAAAAATGTTTTTTAAAAATTATGGAACTCCGTAATCAAACGGATAATATTTCTTGAAAATAATTTTAATATTATCATATAACATCTGAATCTAGATCGCATCGCGGACAAGCGGCGCCGCGGCGCGCGCTCGCGGTCCTGCTGACGCAACACTACCTGTTTGATATATTTTATGTTACATCAAGTTTATTGCCCCAAAAAGTACGATATATTAGTCTAATAATTTCTGATGCCTTCGCGGTTATTACACATTGGAATGAAACAACTATTAACGGATTTAACTCGCGTATTTTTATTTTATTTTATTAGCTGACGTTTCGGATTCTTTGCAGTTTCCATAATCGTAGCACGACTGAGCTGACAATAGTCTAACGCTAAAGCGTTAGCGTAGCTTTTAGCGTTAGACTATTGTCAGCTCAGTCGTGCTACGATTATGGAAACTGCAAAGAATCCGAAACGTCAGCTAATAAAATAAAATAAAAATACGCGAGTTAAATCCGTTAATAGTTGTTTCATTCCAATATATTAGTCTGTTAGAATCTGAATATTGTAAATGACCTCTGTTAAGTAAGTAGGCACCGCCATGTCGCAGGTCGCATGTCGTCTCCTCCCTCCTCCCGGAGCGCTTCACGCCAGCGCACACACAGCAGACTAGACAGCGCCACAGCGCCACAGCGGCCCCGCCAGCGGGGTCCGACACGTGCACCCGGCACTCGGCCCCGCCGGCGGGGTCCGACACGTGCACCCGGCACTCGGCCCCGCCGGCGCGGTCCGACACGTGCGCCCGACACTAGGGCGCGGCGCGAGCCGGGTGCACGTGCCCGCGGGAACCCTCTGTGTCGCTGCATCAGAGTCGTGTTAATACAACTCCTGACATGATGATAGAAACTAAGTACTTATCCTGTCTTATTACGGGATTCAATCTTTTTCCAATTTTCATTTAAGTCTATTCCGCGGGGATATATAAACGTGGGGTGGTAACAGCCAGACAGACGGATATATAATCACATTTAGGTAGTACAATATAAGTAATATTAAAATTGGATATTGCAATAGTATTTATAAGAGAAATACCATTTCCCATACTTAACCATGTCACTTGTAGGTATAGTCGAAAGAATCCCCGCAGCTTACTGACAGCTCTTGTAGTTCTTGAAATATGGTACAACAACATAATAGGTACATATTATGTTATGTTACGTTAATCTGGTTCTGTTTCTGGTACAAAGCAGGGCCTTCATGACCCGCGTGTATATTGTTACACCAGATGCGCGTTGTATGTCAAGTACGCACTGCGCGGCGCGGCGCGGCGGCGGCGCGGCGGCGGCGGCCGCTTTAACAAACAACCCTACTAGTCCGATACGCAAACAAAATTAACTTATAAAATTCACAAGTGCGCAATTTTTGGTAGTCAGTTAGAATATTATGAATACTCCTTGTAAAAAAAAAATATATCGGATTTTGATGGTGGCTTTTATAATATATAGGTATATGTATAGAGACGTTATAAACCAAAAGAAAGATTATGTAAGTGCAATATTTTTGCACTAGGTTATCGAATTTAATTATTAGAACGCCTCCTATTATTTTTTAACTGTTTCATCAACAGCTTTTAGCAATATAATCGAAAAAGTGAAAAAAAAAATATATATTTCCTAAATTAATATTAAAGTGAATGTTAGTTTTCGCAATGTGCTCAAATCGATTAAAAGTAACTGTCAATACGTTACTACAATTATTCTGGATTAGAAAACGTTGACTTAAGAATCTTGGGATTTTTTTTATGGCCTAGAGAACGTTTTATGTTAATAAAAAAAGAAGCTATTGATAAATCCGTTAGAAATATAAACTGACGTTACTTTTAATCGATTTGAGCACATTGCGGAAACTAACATTCACTTTAATATTAATTTAGGAAATATAGATTTTTTTTCACTTTTTCGATTATATTGCTAAAAGCTGTTGATGAAATAGTTATAAAATGTTATAGGGCGTTCTAATAATTAAATGTGATAACTCAGTGCAGAAAAAAAGCACTTACATATTTTTTTTCAACGATTTACAAATATTGCTTCTAAAAATAAGAATAATTCCTAACGCACGGTCAAAAACTGTTATATTTTTTTTCCCCCATTACATTTCAATGTACTCTAACAGATTACAAAAAAGAAAGCACTTGTGAGTTTTGTTAATTGTAAGCCTTTTACATCGTTCCCGTATCGGACTATACGAACCATTCAGTTTGTGCTAAATACTGCTACTTAAAGGGAAATAAGCAATAACTTCGCAATTGATTATATAAGTGTGTATGATCGGTGCGTACAGTATATTATGTGTGGACTGTAATCCAACTATTTTTCTAACATTTAAACAAAACTGCTACCTACTAAATAATACGAGTGGTTTCTTTGACTATTTATTACCAACTATAAACTGACGCTACAAATTGGAATATAAAACAAAAGACAAATACAAAACAGTTCTAAAATCATAAAAGAATAAAAAAGTATAAAACTACAAAAAGAGGTTGAGTCGTCAACAATATGTATGTGTGTATACTGTATGTTTACAGTGATGACTCCTGACATTACACGCGCTATCGGGAGTTGCAAACGAATTGCCCGCAAACTGCACCGCGCCGCCGCGCCGCCGCGCCGCGTGCACATGCTACTTCTAAGCAATACAGCTTATAATATATGAAACTGTTAAACACTACCAACATACCTTTTTAATAATTTTACATTACGCACCGAGGCCAGTAAAATAAAAAATGTCTCAGATCACATGTAATTGTCGTCCGAGGCGAAGCCGAGATTAACAAAATGTCAGACACGTATACTATTTTTCTGTTCGATGAAGACAGAAAGCGGCAATTTCAATTAGCGCAGCGGCCAGAAAGAGACCAGAAAATTATTTTATCGAACATGGCTCAGTTTCCGCTTTGTAAAACATACAATAGTACTAGCTTCTTTGCCGCTTTGCGCAATTAGATTTTCTTAAGGAGACGCACGACCCGCGCACTCGTTCCAACCACCGGTGCAGCGGTGCAACGGTGCAGCGGTGCCACAGCCGACTAGTTTAATCGGGTATCTATCAATTGTCCTTTGACTAGTTTTGACGGACTTTTGTACTTCAACCACAATTCGACGAGTCGAGGCTATTATTTTATAGAATTATCTTTTAATGATTTTAAGTCGCTAAGAATTTTACGACTAGCGATTCATTTATATAGGCAAACAATGCTACACTAACATGCCTAATAGGTATCATAGGTATCGTTATATTAAACACATTGACTCGAGCCGCTGGTTGAAAAGAGCCATTTATGCGGCGACATAGGTACTCGGGTATCTGACCAACCACGAGCACAGCGCCGCTTCTGACGATTCAAGTATTTAATGGGCCTGATGAGCTAGCAGACTAAATCTAAGGCAAAGGTGTCGTTACATCGCAATTTACATATTGAACAGAAATGAACTTTGATCTGGATGTTCTATTTAATATTATACTAACTATTGGTTATTCCCGTGGCTGCATCATCACCGAGAGCCTGCAAGATACCATCTCGGTCGATACCGAAGCGGAGAGCAAGGACCGTCGCCGATGTTCCGATAGAGGCGAGAGAAGCATCCTGCGCGGCGCCGGCGCCGGCGGGGAGCTTCCCGGGCGCGGGCGCGGCGACCTCGCGCCGCGTGTCCTGGACCGATCATTTAAGCATCTCCTCCGGCGGCCGCCGCTCAGTGCTCTCCTCGCCGCCGACCGAGCCGCACACGCCCGCGCCCCACACGCACACACACGCGCACACTCGGCAGACAGGCGACGTGTCCACACACGCCCCACTCGCGTCTTCCCCCGACTGCTCCGGTGGAGCGGTGCAATCGTCAGTTCCCCTGCGGCCACCATGTCGCGCGCTCGTGCCTCCCCGCGCCTCTCCGCGCTCGCGCTCTCCCTGGCGCTGCTGCTGGCCGCCGCCGCCGCCGCGCCCCGCGACCCCCGCGACCCCCGCGCCACCCGCGCGCGCCGGCAGCTCGCCGACGACGACCGGCTCCAGCCCCTCGATGTAAGAACACACACACACTACACACCTCGCTGAGGATCTTAGAGGTGTTCTGAAGGATTCGAGTTACGTGCGATTTAACCTTTATTTCTTTAATCGCACCGTTATTTCTGAAAACAAATGTACTCAAATAAGAAATACAAATACATTTTTTTTTTAAATCGGGACACCTTTAACATTCTTTACGATATAAACGAGCGTGAAGAGCTCCCGTTGCTTCAAATCTATTCATTCTTGACTTAAGTTTAACAGCTTTCTGATCATATATTATACTCATCCACCTTACTTAAGTATATTAACTTTAAAGATCATTTATGTATGCGTGTCATACGCCGACGCTCGTGGAGCACGTCTACGACGACAGTACATAGGTACTTACTGTAAAGCACCGATCGTAAATAATGTGCATTTCTTGGAATAGATATGGTCTCATTAGGCAATCGCGACGAGAGTGTGTCGGGTCGAGGTCATTAATAGCCATTAAGTAAATGCAGTTGTCCGGTATATCCGCGGCCGCGGCAGAGCGGCGCGTTTCGCAACGCGCGTTACGACCAGTTACGCGATCGCACAACAAACATCCTAACATTAACTTATCGCCTCCGACTCGCAGTACCTAACTCGCTTAACAATCTGTAACTTTATCTACCCGCTCACCGGATGCTTAAGTAACATTCAAATTTAATATTAAATACTTTATCGCTCGTAATGAGTATCACGTAAATAATAACACGTGTTATTACGGCCAGTTGACAGAGCTTTGACAAAACATGATATTATCATTATGTGTAACGAGGAATCTCCGATTTGTATTCGTGACCCGCGCCGTGCGGTGCGGTGGCGCAACCTCTCGCGCGCTCCCGCCGCCGCCGCGCCACTGCCGCGCCACTGCCGCCTGGTGCCGTCCGCCGCGAGCTCGCGGTTGTAGGCTCCGGGTGCTTGTTGCGCAGACACACAATGTAACCGCCTTATTCCCGTACCTGTAGCCAGAGACTTCCTTCCGCTGGGTGCTCCACCCAGTTACATTATAATGTAAAATGTTATTTGAGCGAGCGGTGTGGCGGTGTGGCGGTGCGACGGCGGGAGCAGGCAGTGTGGTGGCGGTGTGGTGGCGGTGTGGTGGCGGCGTGGTGGCGGGGAGCAGCGCGCGGTTCCCAGCGCGCGGCGCGGGAGCTGCTGCGCGTTGCTTCACATGCCGTTCTTATACTCGGCTGTTGCTCAACTGTCGCGATCGGCTCATTAACATACATATTCATTTGTAACAAGCACTCATAAATAAATCTATAGGTAGGTGCAATATTATTTCCCAATAACCTTAATATTAATGTAGATACATAACATACAGCCAAAACGCGCCAAATTACTGCAATGTGTTCTCCGGCGCGGTACACGTGCCACGTGCCACGTGCCCGCTGTACCGGCGCCGCGCTGCACGAGCTCGCGCAGTGCCCGCTCGCACTCGCACGTGTCGCGTCCTCGTTATAATAATTTTACACGTAAAGTCGTAAATAAAACTCAATGCAACGGATCACTAGGTGATACTCTATAGATATATTATAATATAAAAGCAGAAGCCGATTTTATGACCGACATATGAACGCAAGACCTACGGATTAGTTAGTAAGGATCAGAAATTATAAATTTTACACAGAGGATCCTTTTATAAGGTGGATGAGCACTAAGAAACGATTTTTGAAAATGCGCGGGGTGCATGGGGGTGAGGGAGCGTAACGGGGTCGCTTATCGCACGCCGAAGCTAATAGCATAATCCATTAAGTTTTATTTTGACAAGCCCTCACGGTGAATGTTCAATTCACAGAGCGTCATATTACAGAGCTCGGCGCGGCGGAGAGCGGCCGCGGCTCCTTACATAAGGAGCTGCGACCTTGCCTCTTGTAAAAGTTGTCCTCCCGCCGCGGCCGCCGCGAGCCCGCGACACACGCACGAGCTCCGCGCACCCGCTCGCCCTAGTCCAAATGTCAACGAGTACCTATTTATTTGTTTACAAATTGTGCTCTATACTAATTATCCGTAACCGTTCTTGTTGTGCTGTTGTATCGGAGCACCCCCCCGCCCCCGCGCCCACGCGCCCCCGCGCCCCCGCGGCTGTAGCGGCTGTAGCGGCTGCAGCGGCTGTAGCGACAGTAGATAGCGGCGGCGTGTTCTCTCTCGCGGTTGCATCACCGCTGCAACGGCGCGTTGATGTCTTTTGTATGCACGCGACAACATCTCCTGTGCACTCTTTCCTTCAATGCTTTTATGACAATCCTTAATATAGTATCTAGATGCATAATAATTACGCTCAATAACTTCTATAAGTATAACAGCTTTGACGGATTTCCTTTTAACAGGGGTAACTTAAATAACTATCTTATCTGTTATTGATTCACTGACTGACTTCTTTAGTGTAAAGTACGATTTTAACTATTCATTTAATTTTTTTATGAATTTCTCTAGAAGAGTCGTTAACCTCATTCGTCATTTAATAACTGCTACTCGTGCAGAAGCTATAAAAGTAATAGTGTTGTATAAACTTGTATATATTTGTCGGTGCGGCTGCAGTGGGCGATTGCAAATCTATGACCGAAAATGCTTATTTCATTGTATTCCTCGTAGGAATCTGCTCCGCTAACAAGCATTCACAGAAATTGAGACTACGTATCCTCCGCCAGAATTACGCAAACACTTCGGTTGATGTGATTCCTTAAATAATTAAATACTTAAGTACCTACCTCTTTCATTGAATGAACAGGTAGGTACAACAGTAAAAGTGTTCGCTTATTTATCCGCCGTTTTGATGTTAATGAGCGAGCGGTGATGGATTGAGGTCAGTGACACCGGCTTGTCACTCCGAGCACTATTAGCTCCACGCGACTAGCGGCGCAGCGCGGCGTCGCTCGCGCTACTTTACGCTATGACTACACTCGAGATGTGAGCTCTTACGACAGCTCTTTACTTAATTTCAATCGCCCGAGCCGTTTCGAGACGATACCAATCATTATTATTCGAGCACATGAATCACGCTCTCAGAGATTGTAAAGCCACTCTTCGTTCTTTAAAGAGTGAACTCACAACCTTTAGTCTTCCTGCGCTGCTCGGCCCGCATGGGCATTATTGCGTAGACGGACTCGGCCGCCGCGGCGCCGGCCGAGCGCCCGCTGACCCGGCGACGAACTGTTCCAACTGTTCTGCGGGAAGATGAACGAGGATCAACGACGCTGGAACGAGGCAACTAACTTTTTCGGTGTGGTGCATCCTCTATACATCTTTTCATATTACCTCTGCTATGGTGACGGTGCAGTGCTTGCGGTGATAGTACAATGAGTATACGTGTGTTTGTGTGTATAATATGTATATGCGTGTGCGAGGATGTAGGTATATCGTAGTGAAGGTGCGTGTGTGTGTGGCAGGAGGCGAGCGACGCGGAGGCGGGAGAGGGGCGCGAGAAGAGGAAGCTGGAGGGAGTCGCGCAGGTCGGCTTCGGCGTCAAGAACGCCGTGCTCGGCCTCGTGTTCGGGGTGAGTGTCTGAGTGTGCAGCGGCCGCCCGGCCGGCGGCGCACTGCGCTCGCGGCTCGCGGCTCGCGGCTCGCGGCTCAGGTACTGACGCGTGCGTTGTTGCAGAAAATCAACTCGCTGATCGACGCGAAGACGCGGCTCGTGGACACGCTGGACCGCACCAACATCGAGAAGAACCGCGCGCTCGGCATCGAGGCGCCGCGCAACGACGGACTCGCCTCGCTGTCCGGCCTCGTCGGACAGATCATCGGCCCCAAGCTGCAGCTGCTCGGCCCCAAGATCCAGGCCGTGTCCGGCCTGCTCGGCGGACTGTCCGGCGGAGGAGGATCCGGCGGCTCCGGCGGCGGAGGTAGCGGCGCCGGCTCCTTCCTGTCGCTCCTGACCTCGCTGTCCGGCTCCTCGTCGGGCGGCGCGGGCGCGGGCGCCACCGTCGAGACCATAGACTCCTCCGAGGAGGACGAAGACTCCTCCTGAGCGCACACCTCCCTCTCCCCGACCCCCTCGTCCCCCACTCCCCTCCCCCTCGGCCGCCTGTACAGTCCGCGGCCGCTGTCGGCGGTGCCCGCGGCGCGTTGTATTTATATTGTAAATAGTTTAGGTGAACGGTGGTGATATTAAAGTATTTCTCCCGACTGGTTGTTTGTCTGCACGTCCCTGTCCCGATTCTCTGTGCACCTCTATCGGCGAAGTTTTATGTGTTTAGCGGCTTCATTGTAAAAAAGGTTCGAGGTACATATTATAATAAGTTTGACAGTCCGCTAACTTAGCAATTACATTTCCGAGCTAAAATATAGTCTCACATATAAAACTAATTCGATATATCACAGTGTTTTGTTACTTAGGGGTTTTATTTTGCTATGTATTATTATTATTATTTTATTAGTGCGTATATTATTTGGACGCAACTGTATTTTTAGGCTCGCACCGGGCGTCGCGCGTCGTGCTATCTATTCTGCATAGGTATATACTCTTTAAATTGCATAAAATTCGCTTTATAAATGGTGGAGAAGTCACCGATGCACATAATAGCTGCAGCATCCAGTACACTGCACCTACAGCGTTCTCTATTCACACGCAGTTTTCCCGTAATCGATGATCACGTACGCCAACTTTTTTTAAACTAATATTACGCGTCGTATCACGGGTATTTCTTGCTACCTATTTCATCGAATTATACTCTTTATACATAATATATATCGGTATTCCCACAAGGAAACGCACACCAGCATTAGCTTTGAGCTCATCACACCTCTAAAGATCAATGTTTAGTTGAGTTCTCCGCGCGAGCCAACATGTTAATAATATGACTGCAGCAGACCGCCGCCGCCGCGCCGCCGCGCCAGTACCTAGGAGATTCATTCGGTCTCTTTCAAAAACTCAACAATAGGCGAAAATTCACCTCAGAGCGCGGCAATATTCAAACAATGCCGCGCGTAATGTGAACCCGGCTTAAGCTATCACTCTTACACACGCCTGACTTTTCAGGTTTAAATTAGGTTTTAAAGTATTATTTTAGAACAAGCACGTTTCGCATTAGGACATACACTCCATGAAAATATCATATTGCGCCATTGCGTACGTGCTTGACTTTGTTATATATACATATTATGCGTTATTTGAGTATATATTCTCGTATGTGTCTCCAGTAATTATGTATCGCCATTGAGTCTTACTCTAGTCACTCAGCACTCTGTGTACAGTCATAGTCACCTAGTCGCCGCTCTAGTCTCTCTCTGTTCTCTGTGGTGTCGCGTGTCGCGGCGTGTCGCGTCGTGTCGCGTCGTATCGCGTCGTATCGTGTCACGTCGCGTCGCGCAGTAGACGACCTGCGTACAGCATCATCTCTCACTGCAGTGTAATCACCCGACACACGCAACTAGCTCCGCTCCTAGTTATTAAATTACAATGCTTGCCATTTATATCATAATGCACTTTATTTAATGTAGCTAGTATAGTATAGTAGTGCGCCGCTACCACTAGCGCCGCACTCGTAGTCGCCGTCCGGACAGTGCCGCTCCTCTTGACACACAATTACACCATCCCTCATATTATTATACTTACTGCAAGTGTTACTCTACCTAAATGAATACGAATTTTGAGAAGTATCAATAAAAAATATGATATATTTTGCGTTATATTAATTTTCCATCTATGCATTTCCTACTTGTCGCTATTCTCAGAAGGGGAGAGTAGTGTCTAGAGCGCAGTCCGCGCCCGACGCGGGCCACAGCCGGGCCGCGCCGGCGGGGCCTCGTTGCAGACACTCGTTCCAACTAACTCCCTCACCACTACGATATCTGGAACTTATGGGAAAATACTTCTTATATTATTATGTATGTCCCTGATGGTTCTTGTCTAGTTGTTACGTAAGTATTTAACTCCTATTAACAGTATGTATTGTACGTATCGATGTATATATATTAGGGGTCTCCTATTAAATCAGCTCAAATGTTAAATGTGCCGTTACGCTCACCCCATTGTTAATCTACTCGGTAATTATTATCGTGTGTACAGCAGCATATGTACACATCGACCTATAAGAAATCCAAGAGCAGCACACGATCAGCGAGGCGGCGCCGAGTGCGAGGTCTCGGCGCACGCGACGCTGACGAATCACTTGTCCGATGATCGCCAAAACGGCCTTTAGGTCGATCGACGAGAGAGAGCAAGAGCGAGGGATGAGTTGTGTTGTGTGTCGGCAGAGCCGGAGTGGCACTACGTGGCGCCGCCCGCTGACGTCACAGCGCGCGCTCGAGCCGCGCACCCGCCGCCAGGCCGCGTCGGCAGCAGGAGCGCCGGCAGCAGGGGCGCCGGACGACATCCCGGTGTTCGACCGGAACAAGGTCAGCCTGGATTTCCCGGGGAACCTGTTTGGGCCGTCCGTGTCGCTGCTCATCCGGACTACTAAGATCGTCGGCGACGTAATACAGGTGATCTACCTTCAGTCTTCCTTTATAGTAATTTGTTTATAATTCAAACGTCACACGACAGTGCAGTTCGGTAACGAGTACCATCGTAGTTTTTCGACATTGTCAAAATTAAAAATAATACAAATGTCCAGATTTAAACCGCGTATTTTTAGTTTCGAGGGCGTGACAGCTCCTATGGCCATATTATGTCATGGTAGACAGTCTAACTGAATCTTACGCAGCAAAAATATTTTTTTAATTCTAGATGTCGAACCTTATGAAAAATTAAGGCAACAGTGTTGTTTGTTTGAGGTAGGAGAGGTAGTAATTACGCGGCGCGGCTCGTACAAGGCGAGCGGGCGCGCGCGTGTTGCGCCACCGCCCGCACCGCCCGCACCTACTTGCCTTTTCAACCAATTGTAAACTAACAACCAAACTCTTGACATCATTTAGCAATACCTACAGACTTGTGGCTAAAACTATAATTAATAATAATTAAATTATTATAATTCTCACGTTGCCTCTTCGTGACAAACGATATACAGACCTACATGATTCAATTTGATAAGTAGATATTGAAGATTATAATATACCTAGGTACCTACTTTCAACGTAGTTTACGATTGCTTATGTTTTATTCGTGGTGCAGTTTAGAACTTTAGACTAAGTTAGTTTTGTGTTTTGTAATGTGAAGGAAGTGTGGTGAAGTCAACACTGGCGATGAATTATTATATTCTTAATGTCTCTTTTTAATGGTTATGATAATATAATACTTCTTTTGAATAGAAGTCTAACAAAAATTGGTAAAGGCTTGTAATTAATAAGTACCGTTTGCGTGTCACTGTCACCCAATGGCAAATAAAGTGACGGGCTCTAAGATTATATTTATATATGAGTAAGCGTGTAGATTGATTGGTCAGCGATGCACCGCACCGATGTCTAGGTATTGGATAATATAATATACTGCAAGCGCTACCTATGTACTAGCGGTACCTATACGAAAAACGTTTTACATTCACATTTCTCGCGCTTTTGCAACATTTTTACTGCAAGTCAATCTTTGGAACCTGACATGTTTTCGTTTCCTTAAATATTTAGATGCTAATAAAATACTTTATACTTTTCATTAGGTATGCCATATAGGTACTATTGATGCCTTCGCGAATATACGTAACACATATTACATACATTTGAGTTAAATCCGTTTTAAGTAGGTTTATAACGTGAATATTATAATAAGAGTATTCGCAGACTGAAGTCAATTCTTAACTGCGGTGATAAAATAATATGGTTGCCATGTTTCGTGAGCTGTACTTTTTCTGGAATGTAATTATTACGTCGGTATCGAGTATCGAGTAAGCGAACGTGATGTGGTGTTTCAGAACTCGGCGGTGCGATACCAGACCTTCCTGCGGCTGTTCCGGCCGCTGTTCCGCGGACCCTTCGAGATCAAGGGCCTGGACCCCCCCGCCCCCACCACCACCACCACCACCACCACCATCGCGGCGCCACCAGCCGACAACGAGGTGCGGCGGCGGCGACGACGCGCCCCCTCACACCATTTACGAAATATAAATACATAAACATATATAGATTTTACGATAAAGGGATATCAGTTTGCCTAAAGTTACCATTAACTATTAATAGTCCTTATGAAACGTAGATAGATTGTATTTGTGGTTGATCCTAACAAACCTGGATTATTTATAAAACTACGTACCCTTCCGGTGCTGGCTGTCATCACTTAATTGAGGATCCAAATAATAAGTGGAAGCAGATTGTATCGTAGGAAAATAAAGAAATCAATTCGTTCTGTTTTAAAATAAAAACGAATACAATATATATAGGTATATTAATAAACTTGGAAAAGATAGATCTGTTAGGTATATATATAAATTTATAATGTACAACAATGGCATAAGTATATTATATAATGCTATAGTGTCCATTGGCACACTAGTATTATATTCAAGAATCTTCCTCGAGCAGGATCCAGACGACGACGTCGCCAGCGTCTTACATAATGACATAAGCACCTTTAAGGTGTGCATAATATTATTGTTAACAAAATGATTGGTCATAAATATTTTTAATTAGTTTAATTATGTAGGAAGTAGGTAATTGCAGATTCTAATTGAGCATTGAACTGCAAACACAAAACCAAGAATATTATTTTTTGATAAACTGTTTTTATTAAAAGTCTATTTGAATTTTGATTGGTTTTCTAACCCTGCCCCCTTTCCCTCGTTAGCTGATAATTATTACAAAGCCATAAATTAAATTACATACAAACACACTAGCAACAAACATCAACACAAACAAGCAAAACAACATACAAGTGTAAACGCAAACTGTTACCGATGACGAGTGTATAGTAGTGTAGTATTACTATGAATGAAACCTGTACAAACCGATAAACATTACCTACATACTATTATTTTATTAGTCGAATAATCGTTAATAAGGACCTACCTTTATTACAAGACATTGACAATAAATAAAAGGAATAGAATCGTACGTCGGCACGGTACAGAATCGTCCGCGTCACGGCAATTTCAGACTCACCCGCGCTGCGTGTTCCACCTCGCTGTCGCAGCGCGACGCAATCACGACGGAATAGTGTAGCTTTCCAAAAGTGAAAGAATTTTTCAAACCGGTCCAGTCGCTTAGAAGCCTATTCAATCCAAACAAATAATCAAACAAACAAACCTTTCCTCTTTATATTAATTAATAGTATGGATAACGAACATAATATGACTTACCTACTAGTTGCAATTTTCCGATCCTCAGTAGACACTACAAATACAAACATTGGTTAAGTATTTTGGCAATTAATATTAATTGCCCCACAAGTTATGAGTCGCAGACCCAAAGCGGTCTGATTTCATAATGTCCTAGTAGTGGCAGTAATGATTGGGAGCCCACAATATTTTTAACCCGCAATAACGACTGGGTGTTATTATAAGTTTGATGTACTGTGGCATCATAGATTCCGAACGAATGAATCGATTTTTATTGTAGTTTTTGAAAGGAAAATAGGTCGGGAGTGTTCTTAACTATGTTTAATATATACCTAATAGTTATTGCGGGTGAAAGAAGAGATGGAAAAAGTAAATCTCTAGAAATGTGTACCTGGTGGAGTACGGAATGAGAAAGGATCACATATTACATAATTAAATATAGCTACTAATGATAAGAAATAGTAATATGTAGTAAGTACCTAAAATAAAAAATGAAAATCAATAAATTGTAGTTTCAGTAATAGCGAAGAAAGCATTCCTTCCAGGGAGAAGATATTCGCTGTATTTTTAAAATAAGTTTGAAATAATTTTTAGCAATGAGGGAAAGGTTATAAGTATGTAGATAAGTGTATATATCGGATCAGCGGGAGAAGCAGTGTTGATAAAAGCGATAAAAAATATTTGGACCGGAGCGAGCGTCCGTAACCTTTCTATATATACAGTGGGAAGGTGGGTGGGCAATAACCTAACCGAATTTGTTGTTTTTTTTTTTTTTTTTTTAAACCTAACCAAACTTTATTCAACCTAACAAATATAACCTTTTTCTTTTGTTACACCTAACCTAACGTTTTTTAACCTAACCAAATTTACCTTTTTTTTTTTTTTTTTTTTTTTTTTTGTTAAACCTAACTTTAGGTTAGGTTTGGTTAAACCTAACCGAACGAATAACCTAACCGAATTTATTGTTTTTTTTTTTTTTTTGTTTAACCTAACCTAACTTTATTCAACCTAAAAAATATAACCTTTTTCTTTTGTTACGCCTAACCTAACGTTTTTTAACCTAACCAAATTTACCATTTTTTTTTTTTTGTTAAACCTAACCTAACGTTTTTTAACCTAACCAAATTAACCATTTTTTTTTTGTTGTTAAACCTAACCTAACGTTTTTTAACCTAACCAAATTTACCATTTTTTTTTTTTTTGTTAAACCTAACCTAACTTTATTCAACCTAACAAATATAACCTTTTTCTTTTGTTACACCTAACCTAACGTTTTTTAACCTAACCAAATTTACCAGTTTTTTTTTTTTTTTTTTTTTTTTTTTTTTTTTTTTGTTAAACCAAACTTTAGGTTAGGTTTGGTTAAAAACAATAAATGGTAGCGAATGCCTGCGCCATAAAGGGGGGCTGCCCACCGGATCAGATGAAGGTGGGCAGCATCAGGAGGGGCTATGGAGGATCGGGGGCGGCGCTCTTGCAGTGCCCGGCCAAAGTGGCCAACACACTGCTGGAGGCCAGCAGGGTGTGCATCGGGTGGTCGGTGGCCCGGTTCCAGGCGTTGGACCCGGAACCACTACGGTGTTTCAGATGCCTGGGCACCGGACACACCCGGCCGACCTGCCCCTCCCCGGTGGAAAGAGGGCATCTATGCTTCCGGTGCAGCAAACCGGGGCATAAGATGGCAGACTGCGTAGAGACTCCCTTCTGCGGGGTCTGCCATCATGCTGGCAAGCCCTCTGCCCACAGCATGGGGGGGGAAAAGTGCTCTCCCCCGAGCACAAGAGGAGCTAGCGCCCCCTCCACCAAACCCCCGGTGAGAGCGGCCGCCGCCGCTGCCACAGCTTCCACTGCTGCTGCCGCCGCCGCCGGAACTGCCACGGAGGGCCCGACATCAATGGAATGTTGAGAGGCCCTCCAAAAGCATTAGAGGTACTGCAGGCCAACGCCAACCACTCCGCTCGCGCCCAGGACCTGCTTATGCAGGTCATGGCCGAGTGGGGGGTTGGCGTTGGCATAGTCACGGAGCCCTACGCGGTACCACCCCAACCCAACTGGGTTGGGGCAACAGACGGAACGGCGGCGTTGGTGGTGCCCCCAGGAGGGGAGTCCCCCCCTCTCGAGGAGATAGAGAGGGGCCCGGGATACGCGGCTGCAAAATTGGGGGAGGTAACACTCATAGGAGTTTACTTCTCCCCCAACCAGCCGCTGCGGGCCTTCGAAGTCTTCCTCCAGAGGCTGGGGACTCTGGTCGGAAGGATCGCCCCTGGGCCAATGATGGTGCTCGGGGACCTCAACGCCAAATGCGTGGCCTGGGGCTCTCCCAGTACCGACCCAAAGGGGGCGGTCCTGCTGGACTGGACGGTGGCGATGGGCCTGGTGATCCTAAACCAGGGCCGCGTCGAGACGTGCGTACGCAGGCAGGGGGGATCAATCGTGGACATCACGTTCGCGACCCCCGCCATTGCTGCGCGCGTCCGAGACTGGCGCGTCCTGGAGGACGAGGAGGCCCTCTCCGACCACCGATACATTCGGATGAGGGTCTCCCCACGCCCATCGCCACCCGGGAGGGGGCGGGCGAGGACCCGGTTCCCAAGGTGGGCGCTGACCCGCCTGGATCGGGACCAGGCGGAGGAGGCGGCCATAGTTGAAGCATGGTGCGCCTCCCCGGCGACCACCTTGGGAGTGGAGGAGCGGGCGGTGAGACTCCAAGAGTCTCTTACTGCAGTGTGTGACGCGGGCATGCCTCGGGTAAAGAGGGTGCCCGCGAGGCGGCAAGTGTACTGGTGGACAGCGGAGATTGCTGCCCTCCGCACCACCAGTAACACAGCCCGCCGCCGTTACGCGCGCTGCAGAAGACGGAGACACACCGCCGAGGAGGAGGAGCTCCTCCACCGGGAGCTCAGGGAGGCCATAGAGGCCCTCAAGACGGCCATCGCGCGGAGGAAGGATGAGGCGCGCGAGGAGTTTCTGGCGACGTTGGATCGAGATCCGTGGGGGCGTCCGTACAAGCTCGTACGGAGCAAGCTTAAGTGCGCCCCCGCAACGGACTCGATGTCGCCGGAACTCCTCCAGAGGGTCGTCGAGGGCCTCTTCCCACCGGCGGGAGACTTTGTCCCGCCGGTAATGGCGCTCCCTGAGGAGGAGGGAAGCCCTCTCGATTCCGCCGTCCCGCCGCTCACGGACGGCGAGATGGAGAGGGCTGTGGAGAGGCTCCGGGCCTGGAGAAAGGCTCCGGGTCCGGACGGAGTGCCAGGTAAGGTCCTGCACCTGGCACTGAAGCACCTCGGGGACCGCTACAAACTCCTCCTTGAGGATTGTCTCAGGGAGGGGCGCTTCCCGGGGTGCTGGAAGAGGGGGAGGCTAGTCCTCCTGCGGAAGGAGGGTCGGCCGCCGGACTCTCCTTCGGGGTACCGCCCCTTGGTGATGCTGGATGAGGCCGGGAAGGTGTTTGAGAGGATCCTGGCCTCCAGAATCCAGCATCACCTACGAGAAACGGGCCCGGACTTGGCCGACAACCAGTTCGGGTTCCGGGAGGGGCGGTCCACGCTGGACGCTGTAGCTCGGCTGAGGGAGTACAGCGTCCAGGCGGCGGGAAGGGGGGAGGGTGTCGTGGCGGTGTCTCTGGACATCGCCAACGCATTCGGCACTCTCCCCTACGGGGTGGTGAGGGAGGCACTCAGATATCACGGAGTGCCTCCCTACCTGAGGAGGGTTGTAGAGCACTACCTGCAGGACCGGGTAGTGCTCTACGACGACAGGGACGGCCGAAAGCTGCGCCCCATGGCCTGCGGGGTTCCACAAGGGTCCGTGCTCGGACCCCTTCTGTGGAACCTCGGCTACGACTGGGCCATAAGGGGGGTGCAGCTCCCCCGCATGGTCACCATCTGTTATGCTGACGACACGATGGTGGCTGTGCGGGGCGCGGAGCTCGGGGAGACCCTCAGGCGGGCGGCGGTGGCCACAGAGCTCACCGTCGCACGCATTGGTCTCCTCGGGCTAAAGGTGGCCCTCCCGAAGACTGAGGCCGTCGTCTTCGGGGGGAGGGGATGGCGAGTGCGAGCGGGCCTCACCATCCCTGGGGAGGAAGCGGTCCGGGTTGAGCCCCACATCAAATATCTTGGGCTCATCCTGGACCGCAGGTGGGACTTCGGGGAGCATTTCCGGCGACTTGCTCCCCGGGTCGTTGGTGCAGCGGCGGCACTCAGCCGTCTGCTGCCCAACGTGGGCGGCCCAAACGCCCCGTGCCGCCGGCTCTTCGCCAACGTGGTGAGGAGCATGGCCTTGTACGGGGCCCCAATTTGGGCCGACCGTCTGTCGGCGGCCAACCGAGCGCAGCTCCGGCGGCCGCAGAGGGTGGTGGCCCTGCGCATCTGCAGGGCGTACACCACCGTCTCTCATGCGGCCGCGTGCCTCCTCGCCGCCACCCCTCCCTGGGAGTTGGATGCCCAGGTGTTGGCGGAGAGGCACCAAAGGAGGGTAGAGGCCCGGACTCTAGGGGAGAGTCTGGGCCCGGAAGAAGTGGAGAGAGCGCGCCGGTTGGCCGACGACAGACTGAGGGACCGGTGGAAGAACGACCTGGAGGATTCCCTCTATGGCACCCGAACCATAGGGGCCATCCTCCCGTCGTTCGACCGCTGGTTGAAGAGAGGGCGCGGGGCCTTGAGCTTCCGCATGGTGCAGGTCTTGACCGGGCATGGCTGCTTCGGTCATTACCTGCACCTCATAGGGAGGGAGCTCGGCCCCGGATGCCACGAGTGCGGCGATCCAGACGACACCGCCCGGCACACTGTGGAAGAATGCAGTCGCTGGGCGGAAGATCGCCGCACCCTGAGGCTCGCCCTCGGGAGGGAGGACCTCTCGCTGCACAGCATCGTCGCCGGAATGCTGTGCAGCGACAGGGGGTGGGAGGCGGTGGCCTCCTTCTGCGAGACCGTCATGTCCCAGAAGGAGGCCGCGGAGCGGGAGCGCGAAGATGCAGCGGATGCGCTCCCGCTCAGGCGCAGACGAAGGGGAGTTAGGCGTTCGCGGTATCTCGCCGCGAACCGCCAGATTCCCCTGTAAGGCCGGAGGGTTGGGGACCCTCTGACGGCCTTCGTCTGGGGGGCGAGTCGAGCGTACCGACTTGCCCCCCCATGGCGCGGGAGCCCCGGTGAGATAGACCGGGGCGGCCGGGGGACGTCATGGTGAAATTCACTAGATCCCATGCGTCCCCTTAACGGCAGTGCGGGAAACGCCGGTGTGTTTTTAGTGGGTATGCCCGGGAACTATTCCCGGGAGAGTCCCACATACCCCCAGGTCGCCCCAGGCCCGGGGGATGCGTAACGCATTTTCACACCGATAAAAAAAAAAAAAAAAAAAAAAAAAAAAAAAGGTTAGGTTAGGTTAGGTTAGGTTAGGTTAGGTTAGGTGAGGGTTTTTTTTTTTTTTTTTTTTTTTTTTTTTTTTTTTTTTTTTTTTCTATTCCTCCAACATGATCGGAGCCTTTTTGGACTATCTAACACTTTCATACTAGTTCTCGCTTTTTTTGCCTCTCGCACTTTTATTCTTCATACAGTATCTTTCTTTCATTCATCATATCTTTTAGTACATTGGTTGGGTGGGACTCCCAACAAAACTATGCTCTAATTCTTTCTATATTCTATGCTGTATCTTTATTTCATCGTCATGCATTGGGAAATGACTTGGACACGAGTCTATTTTATTTTCTTTAAACAATTTTTCTTACTTATTTTACTATTTTACATTTTCCTTATTTATCTACTTCATCTTAAGTCTATTTACAGTACATTCTTAATTTAAGTACATTGTAACACTTTATACAGTTTATTTCCTTATCATAACTTATCAATTACATGTCTATATCTTATACTAAATCTTAGATACCTATTTCTATTCATAATATGTTATTACATATATTTTACAAAATATAAGACTAACATATATTTATTTTCTATTTATTTCTGTTATTTACCCTTGTCACCATTTCGTGACAGTATTTGACAACTTTTACACGGTCCTTGCCCTGTATCAAGCCAGACATGTTCTTAGCACACATTTTCTCCTGCAATTCTTCCTCGATGTTGAATCGCTCTTTGCCGAAGATTGGGCATTCGAACAGAATGTGGGGAACTGTCTCCGCTTTGCCTGGTTCACACGGGCACGATGGGTCCTCCTTGCACTTAAAGCGGTGTAAGTACTCGGAGAACCCGCCGTGTCCGGTCATCAGCTGCGTAGTTATTTTGCAGGTCCCCAACTTTTTTACGGTTCGATATGCTCCGGTTGCGCTGGGGAAAAACAGTTTGGTGATCTCACCGGTCTCTCCGTCTCTGTATCGTCTGTCCCACTCATCAATCGTATCCAAGCGGATTTGGCGTTTGATGAATGAGACAGGGCAGAGCTCATAGTCGGGCCTCTTCCGTGACTTCAGGGCCGCCTCCTTCGCAAGCACGTCAGCCCTCTCGTTTCCCTGCAATCCCGCGTGGGCTTTTATCCAGAACAAAGATACATTTTTGTTCTGGATCATACAATTTTGTATGTTGGCCCTTGTTTTGACTGCGAGAGGATGCGGGGAGTCCGACGCGACCGTTTGGAGAGCGGCCATGGAGTCACTGAAGATTCCCACACTCGTCACCTTACTTTTCAGCGCTTCGTCAGTTGCCCGACACAGGGCCAGTAGTTCCGCCTGATACACCGTGCAGTAATGGGGCAGCGCAAGCTTGATAGCTTTGGTCTCGCTGGTGTTATCCCAAAGAGATACAGCCGCTCCAACCTTGCCCTCAATTTTGCTGCCGTCTGTGAATATCCTCAAGTCGAAATTTTTCTGCGCTTGATACTGTAGCTCGTCTTTCAGATGGCCGAACTCTAGGCGGGTTCGATTTGCTGGGTGCGGCGTTCTGCAGGCGGGGGTCATAATTTCGATCTCCCTATCACCCAGGGCAGGATGTGGAAGTCCTTTTTTGGCTTCGTACAGTGAAGCCGCCTCTCGTATCCGTAGATCGAGAGGAAGCAGCCCTGACAGCACCAGTGCCGAGTGCAGGGAGACCGTCCTATACGCCCTACACATTTTCTGGGCGAAACCTCTTTGCACCACATTTAGCTGCTTCCTGACACCAAGTTTGTTTGCTGTTGGCGCCCACGCGCTGGCTGCATATAGGATTACAGGCTCGACTGCTGCGGTGTATATAAGCCTTACTATTTCGGGGTTTAGTCCCCAGCTGACTCGAGCCGTGCGCGCTAAAAGTTTATATATAGCCAATGCTTTCTTACAAACATTGGCTATATGTGCGTTGAAAGTTAGACTCGAGTCAATAGTAAGGCCTAGGAGCTTAACCTCTTTTGCCATTCCTATATGTATCCCACCCATAGCCAGGCGTGGGGTGTCAAACTTGAGTTTCCGTGTCAGCAGCATCGCACAGGTCTTATGTGGCGCAAATCGGAGTTTGTTTTTTACTCCCCAGTTGAACACGTGCTCCAGCGCTGCATTTGCCGGCCTTTCCAGTTGCGACGCGGTTTCCCCATCGAACACCAGTACGATATCGTCAGCGAAGGCCTGACAGTACACTCCGCGCTGTGTCAGTTCTTGGAGAAGTGGGTTAAGAAGTAGGTTCCACAGGATAGGTCCCCCTATGGAACCCTGAACGCAACCTTTGTTGGTTTTCCGTTCAGTTTCCTCCCCCGCATACCTGACTTTGACCACGCGGTCGGTGAGGTAGCTGTCAATGACCCGCCTAAGGTTTACCGGGCACTTCTCTTCTGCCAGTCGGACTCTGATCACGGGCCACCAAGCACTATCGAAAGCTCCCTCTATATCCAAGGATATCAGTGTGACCATCTTCTTTTCCTTTAACTTTGTGCGGATGTGCTGCATGATGGTATAGAGGGAGTCTTCTGTGCTTCTTTGGGGCATGAATCCATACTGGTGTGGGCTCATTCCCGGCAGTAGGTAGAACCTTATGCGAGCCACCAGCATCTTCTCATATGTTTTGCCCAAGACAGGCAGTAGCCCAATGGGCCTGTAAGATTTGGGCACAACATACGAGTCCTTGCTAGGCTTTCGCAAGACCACCACTGTGGCTTTCTTCCAGTCTCTGGGGAAACATCCGAGTTCCAGGCATTTGTTGAGTAAAGCAAGAAGGTACTCCGGGTGTGCGACGTATGCTTTTTCGCAGATATCTGCGGTGAAGCCATCAGCTCCCGGGGCCTTTTTGGGGTTGAAAGATTTCACCGCCACTTCCAGCTCGTGTATAGTAAATGGCGGGTCATGTTTCTCATCATGCTCTCGGTCATTTACTTTCTCGGCCAGGATGCGAATGTGGCGGTGTTCTTCTGAATCTTCCTCCTCCTTGTCCCACGGGTAGAAGGTCTCGGCGAGCAACTGTACTGACTTTTTGGCGTCGAGTACATTACCGTCGGCCATCAGTAATTGGTCCTCCTCTCTTTTTGTGGCTCTGCCGATCACCCTATATATCCCTTCCCACATTCCTTCCTTATCCTGTTTGGTGCAGAACTCCTTCCAGCTACTTGTCTGGGCATTTTGTACAGCTGTTTCGTACTCATTTTTGTGTTGTAGGTATTCTGCGACCACTACTTCCCTTCGGATTTGCGATGCGTTCCGTATTCGCCTTTTTAGTGTTGCCACCTTCTTTTTCTTCTCGGAGAGTTCTTCGGACCACCACGGGAGGTTATATGTTTGTGTGTGCTTTTTCCTTGGTATAGCCTCTGTACATGCTTCTGTAATTGCGTCTGAGTATTTGGTTATTGCATGTTCCAGGTGTTGTGTGTCAAGTATGTGTTTTATGTCTTGTATTGTGTTTGTGTGGCTTTGCATGAACTGGCTCATTTTTTCATTAAAAAGGGGCCAGTTTGCTTTTTTTGTGTTGTATATGCGTGTCGTGCGTTGTATGTGTGTACCGTGTGACTTTTTAAGGCGTATACCAAAGGTTATCCCGTTGTGGTCCGAGCTCGTCATCCCTTCCTCAACCCGCCAGTTTTCTATCAACTGGATCATGTCGTATGTACATGCGGTCACATCGATGTGGCTGCTGTATCTTTTGTTTCCTGACGGTGTCGAAGGTTGGGACGTCTCCGGTATTTAGGATGTGCATTTCACACTCGTTTAGGGTTCCACTCACCTGTTCCCCTCGTGCGTCTTCTCCCTCACTACCCCACCAGGTGCTTTTAGCATTAACGTCCCCTCCAGCCACCAGCCTTGTTGGTCCAAGTTGGCTGTGTATCTTCTTTAGGTGCTCCAGATAACCGTCCAGGGGTTTATCGGGTTCCCAATAAAGGGATACCAGGGTGACGGTCCATGCCTTCGTTCTTATCTGTATTACTACAGCGTTGTTTGTGGTGATGTCCGGGTATGTCAAGACGTCCAATTCAGGGTTAAACACCGCAATTGCCGCCTTGACTGTCCCATCACCGTGCTGTGTATTTTGGAAGATTCTGACTCCCTGGTATCCCTTCATTGTTTTTCCCCTCCCACGTATGGTTCCTGGAGCAAGGCTATTGCAGTTTTATGTTTTTGGGCCTCTAACATAAGTTCGCTGGTGGCTAGTTTGCTTCGCTGGAGGTTCGTCTGCATTATTTTATAGTCTAGGGACTTTGGTGCAACCTCAGCAGTAGGCTATTGATGCCCGTGCCAGAGTGTCCCATTTTCGTCTAACCGGGCACTCATCGCTAAATGCGTTGTGTGCCCGGTTATCGATCTTGGCGCTCAGGCAGTTCTTACATGACGGTGGATCTCCCAGGAGTCTCTCCGGGCAGTCCAGTCTCATGTGCGGCCCTCCGCAGTGGCTACATAGGTCGACTTCTGGCTCTTTGCAGAGGCGTCTGTTATGACCGTAGCCAAGGCATCGGGTACACTGCACTATCGGAGACTGGTCTTCTACCCTGACTCTCTGGAGGTCCACACGCAAAGTTCCCTGCTGGGTCGCTCTCTGCCATATGGTGGGAGAGACGCTTAGTACAATGTGACTTGTATGGGGGTTTCGAGCTTTCTTCCTATACTTAATTTCGACACGGGCCTCCTCGTAGTCGAGGCCATGGAAAACCTCCCGGTTCTGGTTTCTGAGGGCCTTGTGGATGTCCTCGTCTGTGTTGACCGCGAGTACGCTCCTCAGGACCAGTAACGGGTCCTTGTTTTTCATGTCCTCGACCACGAGGTCTTTTCCTGATTTCTCTAGTCTCTTCCTTAGATTGTCCCTTTCTTCTTGCGTCTTACATCCTATAATGACCTTTCGGTCTCTCGCCTTTCTGACGCGGTCGACTTTGACCCAACCTTCCTTGGCGTCGACGACCTCCCTTATGGTCCCCAAAACCTGATCACCTGTCTCAGTGTCGTCCCTGGAGGAAACCACTACTGAGTGCAGCGCCGGCTCTCTGGTAAAATGGTGTTTTTTACCTGCAGCTACAGCTCCCGCATATGTAGTTTTCTCCAGGGTTTCCTTCTGTCTGTCCAAGGCCTCCTTCAGGTCCTCCATTTTTTGAAGTTTTCCTGGAGGAGCCTCATGTGTTCTTCGATTTTGGAGACCATAACGGCCTCGTCCGGTTTTATCAGGAAGGTTGTGTCACTGGTTTCCGTCTGTTGTGGCCCTTCTTTTGGAGTCTCCTTTCCTTTTTCCATTCGGCCTTTTGTTTGGAGTTCAGCCTCCGCTTCCTTAACTAATTGGTAGAGACGGTCGAGCGACTCTGTGACTTCTTGCTTGATTTCGGTCTTCAGATTCCTCGAGTTCTGCAGGTGATGTTTTGCTTTGCACAAGCAGGCCCTTGCTTCGGCAGTACGCGTTCCTTTTGCCCTCCTAGGGGGGCTGAACACCTTTGCCATGGCCGTGGTCTTTATGCCTTTTGCTGGTGCCTGCTTAAATTCTGAAGGGCCTGCCTTCGCCGTCGTATCGAGGGTCGGAGTTATGGTCGCTTCTCTACCGACCGCCTCCCAGTCGCCTACGCTTCTCCTAACGCTACGTTCTGGAGTCTTTGCGTTTTGCGGGGTTTTAGTCCCCGTTGTCCGTGCTGGCGGAGTGCTGTACATGTTGGAGGGGTTTACTTTGTCTACTTTCCGTGTAAAGGGCGGAGAGTATTGTTACTTGTAAAGAGTGACAAATACTGTTTACTAACAATAAAGAAATAAAGTTAAGAATAAAAAAGTAAAATAAAAAGAAATGTAAAACTTTTAAAAATGTAGAGTCAAAAAACTCTGTCCTTAAAACGACTCTAGGGGGTCGATGTTTCGTCCAACAATAGTTTTTGAAGGTCAAAGTCTCCAATAAGTCAGAATTTTTTAATTTTATTTTTGACTCTACGGTAGAGCTAAGTTTTTGGGTCGAGTCGATAGCTCTCTCCAAGCCCTCTGCAATGATATGCGACACGACCTAGTTACTACAAGGGACGCCGGAGTTATGGGCTTCCAAAGTTTTTTGGTACCGGTGTGGAAACCGGTTTCTGAATTCGGTATCAGCTCGTATCTCCGGTTCCCGTTGTCGTACGAAGACGGGATTTGTGTCGTTTTAAAGAGCTTGATGAGCTCTACCGATTACGCTATAAATCTAACTTAGAAATTTTTCAGGAATTTCAGTTTCCTGAAAACACTTGAATTGTCCAAAAACGGGTCTGCACAAAAGATTGCTCTTCCTGAAGGTGATTTGCGGAAACCGCGACTTTCCACGACCCACCGTTCCGGAGAAAACTCGATTTAAAAATTTTCAAGATGGCTGCCGAACTGTCAAACTCGAAGTTTGATTGCCGTTTTCTCCTCTTCCCGTGGTCGTAGAAGGCCGGGGCTTTTTCCTACTAGTAATAGTCCCACCTTTCCCGTCTGGTAGGAGCGTTTCCGGGAGGTCAAAAATTTGGATCCCGGATCCAGGTTTTAGTGGTTCTACTGGGAAGGTTGGACTTTCCCTATCACCCAGAATCAATCCGCAGCTTTCTAGGACCTCCGGTTGCAGAGCTATGCTGATTACAAGAAAAACAAGATGGCGGCCCAGCTGTCAAAGTCGAACTTTAAAAGCGGTTTTCTCGGCAACCAGACGTCGTAGAGACCTCGGGTTTTCAGCGTGGCTATCGGCCTTGTCGTGGCTACCTCTATCAAGTGGTTTTTGTCCAAAAAAAATTTTTGACAGATAATGTCAAAATCTTAATGTCTACTTATAACTATACTATAACTACACACAACAGCGGAAATCCCGCTCTTCTAGCTCAAACGGTTTCCGAGTATTAGCTGTTTGAATTTTGGTACCAGAAAAAACAAAATGGCCGATTTTTGGTTTTTGCTCAATTTGAGTGCTAGAGGGGTCCGGTTTTGGGTTTCCCCTGTTGGAATAGGTGTTCTGAAGACAAATACCATGAGACTACACCGTATTTTTATCTGGTTTCTGCCTGATACCAGAAATACACTAAATTTCGGTTTTCTCTCGAACCGTTTGAGCTAGAGTTCTACAAAAAACGCCAAAGGACGCAGAAAAATGGTGACTAGGCTAGTGTATACTCTAATTAATTCTACACACACAGTAAATTTTTGAAAAGTTTAATTTTTTGAAAAAGTCAAAAATGTTGAATTTTCTTCACTGAAGAGGTGTCCAAAAATTTTAAATTTTCACGTGCGGCTAGGTACTTGTAGCGCGCAACTATTTTCGGCGAAAAAACACTATGGTCTGCCTGAAGAATTTTGGCTACGAGAGTTCAAAGTTTCAATTTTAAAAAAGAGATATCTCCTAAACAGAGAGTCCAAAAATTATTTTTGAAATACCGTTCCACTCGGCGTTCCTTGCAGAATGTTTGTGCAGCGTCAAAATCAGCCGGACGCTCCTGGATCACCGACCACGCCGCCACGTGGTTTTTGTTTTTCTGGTGATAGCGCCTCAACCGCAAGTCGCCGGATGGCGTGCGAGGTGTCGCTGGATGCGGCTCGCTGAGGCGCTTTCAGCGGTGTATCGCACGTCTCGGTGCGGGCTTCCAAACGTGCAGCGTTTCGCTCCGAATAAACACATAACCCTAAAAAACGGGTTTTTTCACAATTTTCACGTGAAAAACACTTTTCCGGCTAAAACACTGAAATCCATTTGATCGGGCTCACTTTTATGCACACGCGGACACTTGTTTCGTCGCGCTGCGACCAAAAATGCCACTTCGGCGAATTTTTAAACACGGAGCTTGCTTAAAACGATGTTGCCTCGTCACTGGCGGGCACGTGACTCGGTTAGGTTAGGTTAGGTTAGGTTAGGTTAGGTTAGGTTAGGTTAGGTTAGGTTAGGTTAGGTTAGGTTAGGTTAGGTTAGGTTAGGTTAGGTTAGGTTAGGTTGGGGTGCTATGTCGGGTAACCTCCTCGTGTGCCTTGGTGCTGCGGTTCCCCTTACGCAATTGGAGGTGCGGGGGGAAGAGCAGTACTTGGGCCGGTGCACCCTGGGCATCGGTCAACAATTTCTATTTTAGGAATATTGTTGGCCGATGGCTAATAACCCGACACGGGGGTGTCTCTCCGCGTGTCCCTCTTTCTAGAGAGCACTGTGGATGAGACCAGGGGGGGGAAGTGTGCAGCTGCCTACTTGTCGTTGCCCAGTGATCTTTCGGAGCTATGCCGGCAGGGTTTCCCATACCGGACAGGTCTAAAGTGATGGCAGCGGTCATAGGCAGTCACACGGCGGGCCCAGCAATGGGCCTGTCTGGAGGGCCAGGCTTGCCCTTTTCAGGGCGAGCCTGTTCTGCGGGTGCGCCCTTCGGGGTGCTCTGCCTGGGCGGCGGCTTGTTTCGGCAGGTCGTCGGCCAACTCGCAACCCTTACTCGCAGAGTTTGGAGCGAGGGCCGCTACCCCTCGGGGTGGGGGCCGCGAGGAGAAAACCTCTATAAAAAATCCACGAGGTTGGGTAAGGGGAGGGGCTAAGCGTGTCTGGCTCTCTTTCCCCCCCTCCTTTTTGTGCGGGTGCCCGCTAGCGGGCTTGCCGGGGGTCGTCGCGGTGGCTTATGGCATATCCCGTGGCGTCCCCACTAACGGCAGTGACGGACACGTCGGAGTGGTTTTAGTGGGTATGACCGGGAAACCGGGTGAGTCCCACATAACCCCCACACGGCAGAGGGCCAGGGGGTATGCGTAAATGCATTTCCACTCCGTCAAAAAAAAAAAAAAAAAAAAAAAAAGGTTAGGTTAGGTTAGGTTAGGTTAGGTTAGGCTGCCACCTTGTCGTGGTGGGGGGGCTTGCGTGTCTCGATGATACCCAAGGCTATGCCGGCAGAGTTACTCATACCGGTAGGCTTGGGAGGAGAGACCAGACTAAGAGCAGCACAACTGGCGGGACCCGCGAGGGCCTGTCTGGCGGGGTGAGTGCGCCCACTAAGGCGTTACTGACGGTAAGGGCGGCGGCGTGCATTGGCATGCTGTCGGCCGACTCGCAATCCCGACTCGTGGAGTTGGGGGCGAGGGCCGCAACCCTATTGGGTTGGGGCTACGAGGAGTAAACCTCTTTAAAAAATCCAACGAGGAACTCACCTCATTAAAAAAGAGGAGAGTTTCCCGTCTCTTTAAAAACGGGAGCCGGTGCCGGCTTATACAGCACAGTATGCGTGGTTGTAAAGAATTGTTACCCCAGGAGGGTACCAGCCTTACCAAGGCTGGAGAATCCCTCGGCGTCGCCTCGGCGGCGTCCCGCCTCTCGTATTCTGGGGGAGGCAACAACCACTCCGGTGACCGGCAGACCGCCGGTCGCCGTACCGACGACCCATATGAATTCCTGGACTCTGATGCAAGCGATTTGGCATGTGACGACACGGCGGCGGAGAAGTGGACCCCGAAGGTCCATTTCAAAGCTATTGACCTCGGCACTGGGGAGCACACCCCAGGTGGAAATAAAAGTGACGACGATGTGGAGCATCGGAGAGGTAAAATGATGAGTGCAAAATTAAAGAAGATTTTACCCCAGGAGGGTACCAGCACTGCTGGAGAATCCCTTCTCAAGCCTCAGGGCTTGGGCCGCTCCACGTATTCTGGGGGGAGCAAAATTTTGCCAAAACCGACGACTGAAAGCGATAACACAAAGGACACCGATATGCATTGTGATATGGATGATGGACGTACCGGCCCCATAGCAGTGGAGGCCCCTGGAAAGATGTGGAGCCGAGTTGACAGTGACTCCGATATTAGCATCTCAGGCATGGTGGAGACAGTTGCGGATTCGGACATGACGCGTCCCGCTGAGAAGCGGTCTCACACGGGGGACCTGGAGCCGGTGGTGAAGGCCAAAATTGGCAGTTCCAAGCGCGGAGGGAAGGCCAAGAGGGCCCCGGGGGCCCACATTGGCCTCGCCAAGGCAAAGGCCCGCCTCAAAGACAGTGAGTGGAGTGATTTCGAGGCGGAGGCCGATGGAACGACTGGGACCGTTTCCAGGACGTACTCGAAACGGCCAGCGAGGCAAGCGGGTAGCACAACCAGCCCCATGGAGGAGGACTCTATCGAGACCTATGCGGACCCGATTGAGATGGCACGACTGGCGGCCCAGACTGTCCTGGCTCAGGCCGGCAAGTCCGGCAATCTGAACGGACGAGTCTGGGGCAAAATCAACGAGGCATGTAGCAGCATAACTGCTGCGATGGATCGCCTTGAGGCTCGCGAACAGGCTGAGGAAGTCCGCATCCTCAAGGCGGACCAGAAGCGGCTGAGGGAGGAGTTGGCCCTTGCTCGCGCCGAAACCAAGGCGCTCCGCCAGGCCTTCTCGGAGAGGAAGTCCTCTCCAAACTCCGGGGAAGGAGACCTGGCGGGCCAGGTCATGTCGGCGGTGGCGGATACACTGGCTGCCTTTAAGGAGGAGCTCACTAGGAGCCTCTTCGTCTCTCTGGGCGGGATGGTGAACGCCCGCCTAGATGAGGTGAGGAGCCTCCTCCCGCCGGCACCAGTCCTCCGTCCGCCACTAGCGGCCGACAAGAGGAGGGCCGCAGAGGCCGAAGGCCCCAGGGAGGGAGAGACCTCCCGTGACCCTGCGCCGGCGCCGAAGGGGCCCAAAACGGCCCCGGCTAAACCCCCCCGTGGGGCTAAGACGGTGACTCCAGGTCAAAAGGCCACCACCGGGAGCACCCTAGCCCCCCCGGCAAGGCCAGCGCCGGTACCGGCACCGCGCCGGAAGAAGGCCACCTCCGGGCCTCAACCGGGCCCTTCGTCGGCGCCTCATGTACCCTTCCATGAGGCGTCCCCCCCAACCAACCCCGCCCAGTCCTCCTGGAGCGAGGTGGTTGGGAGAAAGAAGAACAAGAAGAGGAAGGCGAAGGCCTCTCCTCCAGCGGTGCAGGCTACAAAGCCCAAGCCGCCGGTTCCGGCACCGAGAACAAAGAAGATTCCGGTGCCGAAGACGGCAGCCGTTGTTGTGGCCCTGAACCCCGGGGTGGAGGCGACCTACGCCTCCATAATGACGAAGGCCTCCACCGCCTTCAAACTTGAGGAGGTGGGAATCAACCACCTCCGGATAAGAAGGACGGTGGATGGAGCCCGCATTTTGGAGGTGCCCGGGGCGGACAGTGGTCGCGCCGCCGAGGACCTCTGCGCCCGGCTCGAGAGGGTGATCGGCGGCGAGGCCAAAGTCTACTGCCCCGTGAAGACGGCTCGGCTCCGCATCACGGGGCTGGACGAGGCTGCCACCCCGGAGCTGGTGGCTGGCGCCTGCGCCATGAGGGGGGGTTGCCCACCTGAGCAGATGAAGGTGGGCAACATCCGCCGGGGTTTCGGCGGCTCCGGCTCGGCCCTTATTACGTGCCCGGTCAGAGCGGCCAACGAGCTGCTGGCTGCTGACCGGGTATGTATAGGGTGGTCGGTGGCCCGATTCCGGGCACTGGACCCGGAACCCCTCCGGTGTTTCAGGTGCCTGGGCATCGGCCACACCCGGCCCACCTGCCCGTCGCCGGTAGAGAGGGGGCACCTCTGCTTTAGATGCAGCAGAGAGGGGCACAAAATGGCAGACTGCCAGGAAACGCCGTACTGCGCAGTCTGCCATCAGGCGGGAAGGCCTTCTGCCCACAGCATGGGGGGAGAAAAGTGTTCCCCCCCCAAGGCCAGAGGAAACAGTGCCCCCTCCACGGCACCGAGAGGAGCCGCAGGTGCCGGCTCCGCAAGAACTGCCGGCACCGCCAGAGATGCCACGGAGGGCCCAACTAGCATGGAATGCTAAGAGGCCCTCCTAAGCCCGTCGAGGTACTGCAAGCCAACGCCAACCACTCCGCTCGCGCCCAGGACCTGTTCATACAGGTCATGGCCGAGTGGGGGGTTGGCGTTGGCGTCATATCGGAGCCGTACGCGGTACCGCCCCAGCCCAACTGGGTTGGGGCCTCGGACGGGACAGCGGCACTGGTGGTGCCCACAGGTGGGGAGTCCCCCCCTCTCGAGGAAGTGGAGAGGGGCCCGGGCTACGCGGCGGCAAAGGTGGGGGAGGTAACACTCATTGGAGTTTACTTCTCCCCCAACCAGCCGCTGAGGGCCTTCGAGGTCTTCCTCCAGAGGCTGGGGACTCTGGTCGGAAGGATCGCCCCTGGGCCAATGATGGTGCTCGGGGACCTCAACGCCAAATGCGTGGCTTGGGGATCCCCCAGCACCGACCCAAAGGGGGCGGTCCTGCTCGACTGGACGGTGGCGATGGGCCTGGTTGTCCTAAACCAGGGCCGCGCCGAGACGTGCGTACGCAGGCAGGGGGGATCCATCGTGGACATCACGTTCGCGACCCCCACCATTGCTGCGCGCGTCCGGGACTGGCGCGTCCTGGAGGACGAGGAGACCCTCTCCGATCATCGTTATATACGGATGAGGGTCTCCCCACGCCCATCGCCACCCGGGAGGGGGCGGGCGAGGACCCGGTTCCCGAGGTGGGCGCTGACCCGCCTGGATCGGGACCAGGCGGAGGAGGCGGCCATAGTGGAGGCATGGTGCGCCTCCCCGGCGACCTCCTTGGGAGTGGAGGAGCGGGCGGTGTGCTTCGAGGAGTCCCTCACTGCGGTGTGTGACGCGGGCATGCCTCGGGTGAGGAGGATGCCCGCTAGGCGGCAAGTCTACTGGTGGACAGCGGAGATTGCTGCCCTCCGCACCACCAGTAATGCAGCCCGCCGCCGATACACGCACTGCAGGAGGAGGAGGCACACCGCTGAGGAGGAGGAGCTCCTCCACCGGGAGCTCAGGGAGGCCATAGAGGCCCTCAAGACGGCCATCGCGCGGAGGAAAGATGAGGCGCGCGAGGAATTCCTGGCGACGTTGGATAGAGATCCGTGGGGGCGTCCGTACAAGCTTGTACGCAGCAAGCTAAAGTGCACCCCCCCAACGGACTCGATGTCGCCGGAACTCCTCCAGAGGGTCGTCGAGGGCCTCTTCCCACCGGCGGGGGACTTCGTCCCGCCGGTAATGGCGCTCCCTGAAGACGAGGGAAGCCCTCTCGATTCCGCCGTCCCGCCGCTCACGGACGGCGAGATGGAGAGGGCTGTGGAGAGGCTCCGGGCCTGGAGAAAGGCTCCGGGTCCGGACGGAGTGCCAGGTAAGGTCCTGCACCTGGCACTGAAGCACCTCGGGGACCGCTACAAACTCCTCCTTGAGGATTGTCTCAAGGAGGGGCGCTTCCCGGGGTGCTGGAAGAGGGGGAGGCTAGTCCTCCTCCGGAAGGAGGGTCGGCCGCCGGACTCTCCTTCGGGGTACCGCCCCTTGGTGATGCTGGATGAGGCCGGGAAGGTGTTCGAGAGGATCCTGGCCTCCAGAATCCAGCATCACCTGAGAGAAACGGGCCCGGACTTGGCCGACAACCAGTTCGGGTTCCGGGAGGGGCGGTCCACGCTGGACGCTGTAGCTCGGCTGAGGGAGTACAGCGTCCAGGCGGCGGGAAGGGGGGAGGGTGTCGTGGCGGTGTCTCTGGACATCGCCAACGCATTCGGCACTCTCCCCTACGGGGTGGTGAGGGAGGCACTCAGATATCACGGAGTGCCTCCCTACCTCAGGAGGGTTGTAGAGCACTACCTGCAGGACCGGGTAGTGCTCTACGACGACAGGGACGGCCGAAAGCTGCGCCCCATGGCCTGCGGGGTTCCACAAGGGTCCGTGCTCGGACCCCTTCTGTGGAACCTCGGCTACGACTGGGCCATAAGGGGGGTGCAGCTCCCCCGTATGGTCACCATCTGTTATGCTGACGACACGATGGTGGCTGTGCGGGGCGCGGAGCTCGGGGAGACCCTCAGGCGGGCGGCGGTGGCCACAGAGCTCACCGTCGCACGCATTGGTCTCCTCGGGCTAAAGGTGGCCCTCCCGAAGACTGAGGCCGTCGTCTTCGGGGGGAGGGGATGGCGAGTGCGAGCGGGCCTCACCATCCCTGTGGAGGAAGCGGTCCGGGTTGAGCCCCACATCAAATATCTTGGGCTCATCCTGGACCGCAGGTGGGACTTCGGGGAGCATTTCCGGCGACTTGCTCCCCGGGTCGTTGGTGCAGCGGCGGCACTTAGCCGTCTGCTGCCCAACGTGGGCGGCCCAAACGCCCCGTGCCGCCGGCTCTTCGCCAATGTGGTGAGGAGCATGGCCTTGTACGGGGCCCCAATTTGGGCCGACCGTCTGTCGGCGGCCAACCGAGCGCAGCTCCGGCGGCCGCAGAGGGTGGTGGCCCTGCGTATCTGTAGGGCGTACGCCACCGTCTCGCATGCGGCCGCGTGCCTTCTCGCCGCCACCCCTCCCTGGGAGTTGGATGCCCAGGTGTTGGCGGAGAGGCACCAAAGGAGGGTAGAGGCCCGGACTCTAGGGGAGAGTCTGGGCCCGGAAGAAGCGGAGAGAGCGCGCCGGTTGGCCGTCGACAGGTTGAGGGACCGGTGGAAGAACGACCTGGAGGATTCCCTCTATGGTACCCGAACCATAGGGGCCATCCTCCCGTCGTTCGACCGCTGGTTGGAGAGAGGGCGCGGGGCCTTGAGCTACCGCATGGTGCAGGTATTGACCGGGCATGGTTGCTTCGGTCATTACCTGCACCGCATCGGGAGGGAGCTCGGCCCCGGATGCCACGAGTGCGGCGATCCCGACGACACCGCCCAGCACACCGTGGAAGAGTGTAGTCGCTGGGCGGAAGATCGCCGCACCCTGAGGCTCGCCCTCGGGAGGGAGGACCTCTCGCTGCACAGCATCGTCGCCGGAATGCTGTGCAGCGACAGGGGGTGGGAGGCGGTGGCCTCCTTCTGCGAGACCGTCATGTCCCAGAAGGAGGCCGCGGAGCGGGAGCGCGAGGATGCAGCAGATGCGCTCCCGCTCAGGCGCAGACGAAGGGGAGTCAGGCGTTCGCGGTATCGCCGCGAATCGCCAGATTCCCCTGTAAGGCCGGAGGGTTGGGGACCCTCTGACGGCCTCGTCTGGGGGGCAAGTCGAGCGTACCGACTGCCCCCCCATGGCGCGGGAGCCCCGGTGAGATAGACCGGGGCGGCCGGGGGACGTCATGGTGAAATTCACTAGATCCCATGCGTCCCCTTAGCGGCAGAGCGGGAAACGCCGGAGTGGTTTTTAGTGGGTAGGCCCGGGACTAGCCCGGGAGAGTCCCACATACCCCCAGGTCGCCCCAGGCCTGGGGGATGCGTAAAGCATTTTCCACTCCGTCAAAAAAAAAAAAAAAAAAATGGTTAGGTTAGGTTAGGTTAGGTTAGGTTAGGTTAGGTTAGGTTAGGTTAGGTTAGGTTAGGTTAGGTTAGGTTAGGTTAGGTTGGGGTGCTATGTCGGGTAACCTCCTCGTGTGCCTTGGTGCTGCGGTTCCCCTTACGCAATTGGAGGTGCGGGGGGAAGAGCAGTACTTTGGCCGGTGCACCCTGGGCATCGGTCAACAATTTCTGTTTTAGAGATATTGTTGGCCGATGGCTAATAACCCGACACGGGGGTGTCTCTCCGCGTGTCCCTCTTTCTAGAGGGCACTGTGGATGAGACCAGGGGGGGAAGTGTGCAGCTGCCTACTTGTCGTTGCCCAGTGATCTTTCGGAGCTATGCCGGCAGGGTTTCCCACACCGGACAGGTCCAAAGTGAGGGCAGCGGTCATAGGCAGTCACACGGCGGGCCCAGCAATGGGCCTGCCTGGAGGGCCAGGCTTGCCCTTTTCAGGGCGAGCCTGTTCTGCGGGTGCGCCCTTCGGGGTGCTCTGCCTGGGCGGCGGCTTGTTTCGGCAGGTCGTCGGCCAACTCGCAACCCTTACTCACAGAGTTCGGAGCGAGGGCCGCTACCCCTCGGGGTGGGGGCCGCGAGGAGGAGAAAACCTCTATAAAAAATCCATGAGGTTGGGTAAGGGGAGGGGCTAAGCGTGTCTGGCTCTCTTTCCCCCCCTCCTTTTTTGTGCGGGTGCCCGCCAGCGGGCTTGCCGGGGGTCGTCGCGGTGGCTTATGGCATATCCCGTGGCGTCCCCACTAACGGCAGTGACGGACACGTCGGAGTGGTTTTAGTGGGTATGACCGGGAAACCGGGTGAGTCCCACATAACCCCCACACGGCAGAGGGCCAGGGGGTATGCGTAAATGCATTTCCACTCCGTCAAAAAAAAAAAAAAAAAAAAAAAAGGTTAGGTTAGGTTAGGTTAGGTTAGGTTAGGTTAGGTTAGGTTAGGTTAGGTTAGGTTAGGTTAGGTTAGGTTAGGTTAGGTTAGGTTAGGTTAGGTTAGGTTAGGTTAGGTTAGGTTAGGTTAGGTTAGGTTAGGTTAGGTTAGGTTAGGTTAGGTTAGGTTAGGTTAGGTTAGGTTAGGTTAGGTTAGGTTAGGTTAGGTTAGGTTAGGTTAGGTTAGGTTAGGTTAGGTTAGGTTACCGACTTGCCCCCCCATGGCGCGGGAGCCCCGGTGAGATAGACCGGGGCGGCCGGGGGACGTCATGGTGAAATTCGCTAGATCCCATGCGTCCCCTTAACGGCAGTGCGGGAAACGCCGGAGTGGTTTTTAGTGGGTAGGCCCGGGACTAGCCCGGGAGAGTCCCACATACCCCCAGGTCGCCCCAGGCCTGGGGGATGCGTAAAGCATTTTCCACTCCGTCAAAAAAAAAAAAAAAAAAAAAAAGGTTAGGTTAGGTTAGGTTAGGTTAGGTTAGGTTAGGTTAGGTTAGGTTAGGTTAGGTTAGGTTAGGTTAGGTTAGGTTAGGTTAGGTTAGGTTAGGTTAGGTTAGGTTAGGTTAGGTTAGGTTAGGTTAGGTTAGGTTAGGTTAGGTTAGGTTAGGTTAGGTTAGGTTAGGTTAGGTTTCCGTGCTCGGACCCCTTCTGTGGAACCTCGGCTACGACTGGGCCATAAGGGGGGTGCAGCTCCCCCGCATGGTCACCATCTGTTATGCTGATGACACGATGGTGGCTGTGCGGGGCGCGGAGCTCGGGGAGACCCTCAGGCGGGCGGCGGTGGCCACAGAGCTCACCGTCGCACGCATTGGTCTCCTCGGGCTAAAGGTGGCCCTCCCGAAGACTGAGGCCGTCGTCTTCGGGGGGAGGGGATGGCGAGTGCGAGCGGGCCTCACCATCCCTGTGGAGGGGGAAGCGGTCCGGGTTGAGCCCCACATCAAATATCTTGGGCTCATCCTGGACCGCAGGTGGGACTTCGGGGAGCATTTCCGGCAACTTGCTCCCCGGGTCGTTGGTGCAGCGGCGGCACTCAGCCGTCTGCTGCCCAACGTGGGCGGCCCAAACGCCCCGTGCCGCCGGCTCTTCGCCAACGTGGTGAGGAGCATGGCCTTGTACGGGGCCCCAATTTGGGCCGACCGTCTGTCGGCGGCCAACCGAGCGCAGCTCCGGCGGCCGCAGAGGGTGGTGGCCCTGCGCATATGCAGGGCGTACACCACCGTCTCGCATGCGGCCGCGTGCCTCCTCGCCGCCACCCCTCCCTGGGAGTTGGATGCCCAGGTGTTGGCGGAGAGGCACCAAAGGAGGGTAGAGGCCCGGACTCTAGGGGAGAGTCTGGGCCCGGAAGAGGTGGAAAGAGCGCGCCGGTTGGCCGACGACAGACTGAGGGACCGGTGGAAGAGCGACCTGGAGGGTTCCCTCTATGGAACCCGAACCATAGGGGCCATCCTCCCGTCGCTCGACTGCTGGTTGAAGAGAGGGCGCGGGGCCTTGAGCTTCCGCATGGTGCAGGTCTTGACCGGGCATGGCTGCTTCGGTCATTACCTGCACCTCATAGGGAGGGAGCTCGGCCCCGGATGCCACGAGTGCGGCGATCCAGACGACACCGCCCAGCACACTGTGGAACAGTGCAGTCGCTGGGCGGAAGATCGCCGCACCCTGAGGCTCGCCCTCGGGAGGGAGGACCTCTCGCTGCACAGCATAGTCGCCGGAATGCTGTGCAGCGACAGGGGGTGGGAGGCGGTGGCCTCCTTCTGCGAGACCGTCATGTCCCAGAAGGAGGCCGCGGAGCGGGAGCGCGAGGATGCAGCAGATGCGCTCCCGCTCAGGCGCAGACGAAGGGGAGTCAGGCGTTCGCGGTATCTCGCCGCGAACCGCCAGATTCCCCTGTAAGGCCGGAGGGTTGGGGACCCTCTGACGGCCTTCGTCTGGGGGGCGAGTCGAGCGTACCGACTTGCCCCCCCATGGCGCGGGAGCCCCGGTGAGATAGACCGGGGCGGCCGGGGGACGTCATGGTGAAATACACATGATCCCATGCGTCCCCTTAACGGCAGTGCGGGAAACGCCGGTGTGTTTTTAGTGGGTATGCCCGGGAACTATTCCCGGGAGAGTCCCACATACCCCCAGGTCGCCCCAGGCCCGGGGGATGCGTAACGCATTTTCACACCGTTAAAAAAAAAAAAAAAAAAAAAGGTTAGGTTAGGTTAGGTTAGGTTAGGTTAGGTTGGGGTGCTATGTCGGGTAACCTCCTCGTGTGCCTTGGTGCTGCGGTTCCCCTTACGCAATTGGAGGTGCGGGGGGAAGAGCAGTACTTGGGCCGGTGCACCCTGGGCATCGGTCAACAATTTCTCTTTTAGAGATATTGTTGGCCGATGGCTAATAACCCGACACGGGGGTGTCTCTCCGCGTGTCCCTCTTTCTAGAGGGCACTGTGGATGAGACCAGGGGGGGAAGTGTGCAGCTGCCTACTTGTCGTTGCCCAGTGATCTTTCGGAGCTATGCCGGCAGGGTTTCCCATACCGGACAGGTCCAAAGTGAGGGCAGCGGTCATAGGCAGTCACACGGCGGGCCCAGCAATGGGCCTGCCTGGAGGGCCAGGCTTGCCCTTTTCAGGGCGAGCCTGTTCTGCGGGTGCGCCCTTCGGGGTGCTCTGCCTGGGCGGCGGCTTGTTTCGGCAGGTCGTCGGCCAACTCGTAACCCTTACTCGTAGAGTTTGGAGCGAGGGCCGCTACCCTTCGGGGTGGGGGCTGCGAGGAGAAAACCTCTATAACAAATCCATGAGGTTGGGTAAGGGGAGGGGCTAAGCGTGTCTGGCTCTCTTTCCCCCCCTCCTTTTTTTGCGGGTGCCCGCTAGCGGGCTTGCCGGGGGTCGTCGCGGTGGCTTATGGCATATCCCGTGGCGTCCCCACTAACGGCAGTGACGGACACGTCGGAGTGGTTTTAGTGGGTATGACCGGGAAACCGGGTGAGTCCCACATAACCCCCACACGGCAGAGGGCCAGGGGGTATGCGTAAATGCATTTCCACTCCGTCAAAAAAAAAAAAAAAAAAAAAAAGGTTAGGTTAGGTTAGGTTGTGTTAGGTTAGGTTGTGTTGTGTTGTGTTGTGTTAGGTTGTGTTGTGCTGTGCTGTGTTGTGTTGTGTTGTGTTGTGCTGTGCTGTGCTGTGCTGTGCCAGGCTGTGCTGTGCTGTGCTGTGCTGTGCTGTGCTGTGCTGTGCTGTGTTGTGCTGTGCTGTGCTGTGCTGTGCTGTGCTGTGCTGTGCTGTGCTGTGCTGTGCTGTGCTGTGCTGTGCTGTGCTGTGCTGTGCTGTGCTGTGCTGTGCTGTGCTGTGCTGTGCTGTGCTGTGCTGTGCTGTGCCAGTTGTGCTGTGCTGTGCTGTGCTGTGCTGTGCTGTGCCAGGCCAGGCTGTGCTGTGCTGTGCTGTGCTGTGCTGTGCTGTGCTGTGCTGTGCTGTGCTGTGCTGTGCTGTGCTGTGCTGTGCTGTGCTGTGCTGTGCTGTGCTGTGCTGTGCCAGGCTGTGCTGTGCTGTGCTGTGCTGTGCTGTGCTGTGCTGTGCTGTGCTGTGCTGTGCTGTGCTGCTGTGCTGTGCTGTGCTGTGCTGTGCTGTGCTGTGCTGTGCTGTGCTGTGCTGTGCTGTGCTGTGCTGTGCTGTGCTGTGCTGTGCTGTGCTGTGCTGTGCTGTGCTGTGCTGTGCCAGGCCAGGCTGTGCTGTGCTGTGCTGTGCTGTGCCAGGCCAGTGCTGTGCTGTGCTGTGCTGTGCTGTGCCAGGCCAGGCTTGTGCCAGGCCAGTGCTGTGCTGTGCTGTGCCAGGCTTGTGCAGTGCCAGGCCAGGCCAGGCCAGGCCAGGTTGTGTTGTGCTGTGTCAGGCCAGGCCAGGCCAGGCCAGGCCAGGCCAGGCCAGGTTAGAAGCCAGGCCAGGTTGTGTTAGGTTGTGTTAGGTTAGGTTAGCCAGGTTAGGTTAGGTTAGGTTAGGTTAGGTTAGGTTAGGTTAGGTTAGGTTAGGTTAGGTTAGGTTAGGTTAGGTTAGGTTAGGTTAGGTTAGGTTAGAAGGTTAGGTTAGGTTAGGTTAGGTTAGGTTAGGTTGGGGTGCTATGTCGGGTAACCTCCTCGTGTGCCTTGGTGCTGCGGTTCCCCTTACGCAATTGGAGGTGCGGGGGAAGAGCAGTACTTGGGCCGGTGCACTTCTGGCATCGGTCAACAATTTCTCTTTAGAGATATTGTTGGCCGATGGCTAATAACCCGACACGGGGTGTCTCTCCGCGTGTCCCTCTTTCTAGAGGGCACTGTGGATGAGACCAGGGGGAAGTGTGCAGCTGCCTACTTGTCGTTGCCCAGTGATCTTTCGAGCTATGCCGGCAGGGTTTCCCATACCGGACAGGTCCAAAGTGAGGGCAGCGGTCATAGGCAGTCACACGGCGGGCCCAGCAATGGGCCTGCCTGAGGGCCAGGCTTGCCCTTTTCAGGGCGAGCCTGTTCTGCGGGTGCGCCCTTCGGGGTGCTCTGCCTGGGCGGCGGCTTGTTTCGGCAGGTCGTCGGCCAACTCGTAACCCTTACTCGTAGAGTTTGGAGCGAGGGCCGCTACCCTTCGGGGTGGGGGCTGCGAGGAGAAAACCTCTATAAAAAATCCATGAGGTTGGGTAAGGGGAGGGGCTAAGCGTGTCTGGCTCTCTTTCCCCCTCCTTTTTTGTGCGGGTGCCCGCCAGCGGGCTTGCCGGGGGTCGTCGCGGTGGCTTATGGCATATCCCGTGGCGTCCCCACTAACGGCAGTGACGGACACGTCGGAGTGGTTTTAGTGGGTATGACCGGGAAACCGGGTGAGTCCCACATAACCCCCACACGGCAGAGGGCCAGGGGTATGCGTAAATGCATTTCCACCCGTCAAAAAAAGGTTAGGTTAGGTTAGGTTAGGTTAGGTTAGGTTAGGTTAGGTTAGGTTAGGTTAGGTTAGGTTAGGTTAGGTTAGGTTAGGTTAGGTTAGGTTAGGTTAGGTTAGGTTAGGCCAGGTTGTGTTAGGCTTGTGCCAGGCCAGGCCAGGCCAGGCTGTGCTAGGCTGTTGTGCCGAGGCCAGGTGTGTGTCAGGCAGGCTGTGCCAGGCAGTAGGCCTGCTGTGCTGTGCTGTGCTGTGCTGTGCTGTGCTGTGTCAGCTGTGCTGTGCTGTGCTGTGCTGTGCTGTGCTGTGTGCTGTGCTGTGCTGTGCTGTGCTGTGCTGTGCTGTGCTGTGCTGTGCTGTGCTGTGCTGTGCTGTGCTGTGCTGTGCTGTGCTGTGCTGTGCTGTGCTGTGCTGTGCTGTGCTGTGCCAGTTGTGCTGTGCTGTGCTGTGCTGTGCTGTGCTGTGCTGTGCTGTGCTGTGCTGTGCTGTGCTGTGCTGTGCTGTGCTGTGCTGTGCTGTGCTGTGCTGCTGTGCTGTGCTGTGCTGTGCTGTGCTGTGCTGTGCTGTGCTGTGCTGTGCTGTGCTGTGCTGTGCTGTGCTGTGCTGTGCTGTGCTGTGCTGTGCTGTGCTGTGCTGTGCTGTGCTGTGCTGTGCTGTGCTGTGCTGTGCTGTGCTGTGCTGTGCTGTGCTGTGCTGTGCTGTGCTGTGCTGTGCTGTGCTGTGCTGTGCTGTGCTGTGCCAGTTGCTGTGCTGTGCTGTGCTGTGCTGTGCTTGTGCTGTGCTGTGCTGTGCTGTGCTGTGCTGTGCTGTGCTGTGTTGTGCCAGGTGTGCCAGGCCAGTTGTGCTGTGCTGTGCTGTGCCAGGCTGTGCTGTGCTGTGTTGTGCTGTGCCAGGTGCTGTTGTGTGTTGTGCCGTGTTGTGGAAGTTGTGTGCCAGGTGTGTGTGTTGGTTGTGCTGTGCTGTCACAGGCTGTGCTGTGCTGTGCCAGTGCCAGGCCAGAAGAAGCTGTGCTGTGCTGTGCTGTGCTGTGCTGTGCTGGTGCTGTGCAGGTGTGTGCCAGGCCAGGCCAGGTTAGGCCAGGCCAGGCCAGGTTGTGCTGTGCTGTGCTTGTGTTGTGCTGTGCTGTGCTTGTGCCAGGTTGTGCCAGGTTGTGCTTGTGGCTGTGCCAGTTGTGTTGGTTGTGTTGTGGTTGTGCCAGTTGTGTTGTGTTGAAGGCCAGGCTAGCCAGGTTAGGTTAGGTTGTGTTGTGGTTGTGGCCAGGTTGTGTTGTGCTGTGTTGTGTTAGGTTGTGCCAGGTTAGGTTAGTGTTAGGTTGTGTTAGGTTAGGTTAGGTTAGGTTAGGTTAGGTTAGGTTAGGTTAGGTTAGGTTAGGTTAGGTTAGGTTAGGTTAGGTTAGGTTAGGTTAGGTTAGGTTAGGTTAGGTTAGGTTAGGTTAGGTTAGGTTAGGTTAGGTTAGGTTAGGTTAGGTTAGGTTAGGTTACGCCTTTGAGCTTTTTTGTTTATGGGCGTATCGTTGCGGGATTTTGTGGAGTTTTGCGGACGGGACTTTATAGCGATTTTCTGGATTTGAACCTACCTAATACGTTGACCTTGGCTTGTTTTTCGGACTCCGAAGTTTGCGTTTTTTGGGTTTTTGTTTAAATTTTTGAAAATTTTTTCCGGAATTTTTTCCGGGCACTTGCGCTGAGATTTCCGGCCCCAACTTTTGGTGGTAGGTGTATCTCGGCGCGGTCTGTGCCCCGGTATTTTTTCCGGGAAAATCGGTTGGGTGGTTTTAGAGTTATCGGCTTCCGAAAATCAAATTTTCGGCGCCTGACAAAATTCTAATAGCAACGCCTACGGAAAGTCGATTAGCAATTTTTAAAATTGCTAAATCGACCGTGGGCGGGAATTTTGTCGGGCTAGAGAGCTGATTTTTGGAAGTCTGGTGGGGGTCTTCTATCCCCACCTTTTAGTTTGGGTTCGGGGTGGGTACCTCCCCCCCCCACTTTTTGGGAAATTTTTTGGATTCGGCGAATTGTTCTGCGATTCGTCGTAACTTTTCTGTTTCCCTAAGGGAATTGTTTTAAATTCCCCATCGGGAATTACGAGGCTCTGCAGAGTGCCCAGCATGGCTGAAGGCTCTGGGCGGATGTGGAGCAGGATCCGGCGGCTGTCAGGGGGTGATTCCTCCGACGACAGCGACGTGGAGGGGATGTCCGTGGAGGGTGCTACGGACTTGGGTCGGCCGGCCGAGAAGCGGACGCACGGCGATGACCCCAAACCGGCGGTTGAGCCCAAAGTGGGCACCGCCAAACGCGGGGGTAAGGCCCAAAAGGCCCCAGGGGCCTATACCGGCCTCGCGAAGGCCAAGGCCTGCCTTAAGGCAGGAGAGCTGGCCGACTTTGAGGCGGACGCGGATGAGGAGGCGGGGTACACCCCCACCTCCCCTTCCAAGGCGTTTTTGAAGCGCCCGGAGAGGGGGGCGGGGGTCAAAACCCCCAACCTTTCTGAGGAGGTCCCGGCCCTTGAGGTCGAGTTTGCGGACCCCGTGGAGACGGCGCGCCAGGCGGCCCAGACCGTCCTAACTCAGGCCGGTAAATCCGGGAACCTGAATGGACGGGTCTGGGGCCGTATAAACGAGGCCTGCCGTTCGATAATGGGGGCTATGGACTGCCTGGAGGCCCGCGAGCAGGGTGAGGACTTGCGAGTCCTCCGCGCCGACCAAAAGCGGCTAAGGGAGGAGTTGGCCCTTGCACGCGCCGAAACTAAGGCGCTCCGCCAGGCCTTCTCGGAGAGAAAATCCTCTCCGAACTCCGGGGAGGGAGACCTGGCGGGCCAGGTAATGTCGGCGGTGGCGGACACCCTGTTGGCCTTCCGGGAGGAGCTCACCAGGAGCCTCTTCGTATCCCTAGGCGGGATGGTTAACGCCCGCCTAGACGAGGTGAAGAGCCTCCTCCCGCCGGCTCCAGTCCTTCGTCCGCCACTGGCGGCCGATAAGAGGAGGGCCGCAGAAGCCGAAGGCCCCAGGGCGGGAGAGACGTCCCGAGGCCCTGCGACGGTGCCGAAGGGGCCTAAAACGGCCCCGGCTAAACCCCCCCGCGGGGCAACGACGGCGGCCCCAGGGCCAAAGGCTGCAACCGTCAGCACCCTGGCCCCCCCGGCAAGGCCGGCGCCGGTACCGGCTCCACGCCGAAAGAAGGCCTCTACCGGGCCTCAACCAGGCCCATCGACGGCGCCTCATGTATATCATGAGGCCTCCCCCCCGACCCCAGCCCAGTCCTCCTGGAGCGAGGTGGTCGGGAGGAAGAAGGGGAAGGGGAAGGCGAAGGCCTCTCCCCAGGCTTCTCCTCCGGCGGCACAGGCCTCGAGGCCTAAGCCGCCGCCCCCGGCACCGAAGGCCAAAAAGGTCCCGGTGCCGAAGACGGCGGCCGTCATCGTGGCGATTAACCCAGGGGCGGAGGCCACCTACGCCTCCGTGATGGCGAAGGCCTCCGCCGCCTTCAGGCTGGAGGAGGTGGGCATCCACCACCTCCGCATCCGGAGGACGGTGGATGGGGCCCGCATCTTGGAGGTGCCGGGCGCGGACGGCAGCCGCGCTGCCGAGAACCTCCGCGCCCGCATGGAGGAGGTCGTCGGCAGCGTGGCCCGGGTGTACTGCCCCGTCAAAACAGCCCGGATCCGTGTCACCGGGCTGGACGAGGCAGCCACACCCGAACTGGTGGCCAATGCGTGCGCCATCCAAGGAGGCTGCCCGCCAGATCAACTAAAGGTGGGCAGCATCCGGAGGGGATTTGGCGGCTCTGGCTCGGCACTGCTTACGTGCCCAGTCAGAGCGGCCAACGCGCTGTTGGCTGCGGACCGGGTCTGCATCGGCTGGTCAGTGGCCCGGTTCCAGGCGCTGGACCCGGAACCCCTCCGGTGCTATAAGTGCCTGGGCACCGGCCACACCCGGCCCACCTGCCCGTCGCCTATCGAGAGGGGGCACCTGTGCTTCAGGTGCAGCGGGACGGGCCACAAAATGGCGGACTGCGCGGAACAGCCGTTCTGCGCAGTCTGCCACCATGCCGGTAGACCCGCTGCCCATAGCATGGGGGGGGAAAAGTGCTCCCCCCCGAGCACAAGAGGGAACAGTGCCCCCTCCACGGCACCGAGAGGAGCCGCAAGCGCCGGCTCCGCTAGAACTGCCGGCACCGCCAGAGCTGCCACGGAGGGCCCAACCAGCATGGAATGCTAAGAGGCCCTCCCAAATCCGTCGAGGTACTGCAGGCCAACGCCAACCACTCCGCTCGTGCCCAGGACCTGTTTATCCAGGTCATGGCCGAGTGGGGGGTTGGCGTTGGCTGTATCACAGAGCCGTATGCGGTGCCGCCCCAGCCCAACTGGGTTGGGGCCTCTGACGGATTAGCAGCGCTGGTGGTGCCCACGGGCGGGGAGTCCCCCCCTCTCGAGGAAGTGGAGAAGGGCCCGGGCTATGCGGCGGCAAAGGTGGGGGAGGTAACACTCATCGGAGTTTACTTCTCCCCCAACCAGCCGCTGCGGGCCTTCGAGGTCTTCCTCCAGAGGCTGGGGACTCTGGTCGGGAGGATCGCCCCTGGGCCATTAATGGTGCTCGGGGACCTCAATGCCAAATGCGTGGCTTGGGGATCCCCAGCACCGACCCAAAGGGGGCGGTCCTGCTCGACTGGACGGTGGCGATGGGCCTGGTTGTCCTAAACCAGGGCCGCGCCGAGACGTGCGTACGCAGGCAGGGGGGATCCATCGTGGACATCACGTTCGCGACCCCCGCCATTGCTGCGCGCGTCCGGGACTGGCGCGTCCTGGAGGACGAGGAGACCCTCTCCGATCATCGTTATATACGGATGAGGGTCTCCCCACGCCCATCGCCACCCGGGAGGGGCCGGGCGAGGACCCGGTTCCCGAGGTGGGCGCTGACCCGCCTGGATCGGGACCAGGCGGAGGAGGCGGCCATAGTGGAGGCATGGTGCGCCTCCCCGGCGACCACCTTGGGAGTGGAGGAGCGGGCGGTGTGCTTCGAGGAGTCCCTCACTGCGGTGTGTGACGCGGGCATGCCTCGAGTGAGGAGGATGCCCACTAGGCGGCAAGTTTACTGGTGGACAGCGGAGATTGCTGCCCTCCGCGCCACCAGTAACGCAGCCCGCCGCCGATACACACACTGCAGGAGGCGAAGGCACACCGCCGAGGAGGAGGAGCTCCTCTACCGGGAGCTCAGGGAGGCCATAGAGGCCCTCAAGACGGCCATCGCGCGGAGGAAAGACGAGGCGCGCGAGGAGTTCCTGGCGACGTTGGATAGAGATCCGTGGGGGCGTCCGTACAAGCTTGTACGCAACAAGCTTAAGTACGCCCCCCCAACGGACTCGATGTCGCCGGAACTCCTCCAGAGGGTCGTCGAGGGCCTCTTCCCACCGGCGGGGGACTTTGTCCCGCCGGTAATGGCGCTCCCTGAGGAGGAGGGAAGCCCTCTCGATTCCGCCGTCCCGCCGCTCACGGACGGCGAGATGGAGAGGGCTGTGGAGAGGCTCCGGGCCTGGACAAAGGCTCCGGGTCCGGACGGAGTGCCAGGTAAGGTCCTGCACCTGGCACTGAAGCACCTCGGGGACCGCTTGAAACTCCTCCTTGAGGACTGTCTCAAGGAGGGGCGCTTCCCGGGGTGCTGGAAGAGGGGGAGGTTGGTCCTCCTGCGGAAGGAGAGTCGGCCGCCGGACTCTCCTTCGGGGTACCGCCCCTTGGTGATGCTGGACGAGGCCGGGAAGGTCTTTGAGAGAATCCTGGCCTCAAGGATCCAGCATCACCTCAGGGAAACGGGCCCGGACTTGGCCGACAACCAGTTCGGGTTCCGGGAGGGGCGGTCCACGCTGGACGCTGTAGCTCGGCTAAGGGAGTACAGCGTCCAGGCGGCGGGAAGGGGGGAGGGTGTCGTGGCGGTGTCTCTTGACATCGCCAACGCATTCGGCACTCTCCCCTACGGGGTGGTGAGGGAGGCACTCAGATACCACGGAGTGCCTCCCTACCTGAGGAGGGTTGTAGAGCACTACCTGCAGGACCGGGTAGTGCTCTACGACGATCGGGACGGCCGGAAGCTGCGCCCCATGGCCTGCGGGGTTCCACAAGGGTCCGTCCTCGGACCCCTTCTGTGGAACCTCGGCTTCGACTGGGCCATAAGGGGGGTGCAGCTCCCCCGCATGGTCACCATCTGTTATGCTGACGACACGATGGTGGCTGTGCGGGGCGCCGAGCTCGGGGAGACCCTCAGGCGGGCGGCGGTGGCCACAGAGCTCACCGTCGCACGCATTGGTCTTCTCGGGCTAAAGGTGGCCCTCCCGAAGACTGAGGCCGTCGTCTTCGGGGGGAGGGGATGGCGAGTGCGAGCGGGCCTCACCATCCCTGTGGAGGGGGAAGCGGTCCGGGTTGAGCCCCACATCAAATACCTTGGGCTCATCCTGGACCGCAGGTGGGACTTCGGGGAGCATTTCCGGCGACTTGCTCCCCGGGTCGTTGGTGCAGCGGCGGCACTCAGCCGTCTGCTGCCCAACGTGGGCGGCCCAAACGCCCCGTGCCGCCGGCTCTTCGCCAATGTGGTGAGGAGCATGGCCTTGTACGGGGCCCCAATTTGGGCCGACCGTCTGTCGGCGGCCAACCGAGCGCAGCTCCGGCGGCCGCAGAGGGTGGTGGCCCTGCGCATCTGCAGGGCGTACACCACCGTCTCACATGCGGCCGCGTGCCTCCTCGCCGCCACCCCTCCCTGGGAGTTGGATGCCCAGGTGTTGGCGGAGAGGCACCAAAGGAGGGTAGAGGCCCGGACTCTAGGGGAGAGTCTGGGCCCGGAAGAGGTGGATAGAGCGCGCCGGTTGGCCGACGACAGACTGAGGGACCGGTGGAAGAGCGACCTGGAGGATTCCCTCTATGGAACCCGAACCATAGGGGCCATCCTCCCGTCGCTCGACCGCTGGTTGAAGAGAGGGCGCGGGGCCTTGAGATTCCGCATGGTGCAGGTCTTGACCGGGCATGGCTGCTTCGGTCATTACCTGCACCTCATAGGGAGGGAGCTCGGCCCCGGATGCCACGAGTGCGGCGATCCAGACGACACCGCCCGGCACACTGTGGAAGAGTGCAGTCGCTGGGCGGAAGATCGCCGCACCCTGAGGCTCGCCCTCGGGAGGGAGGACCTCTCGCTGCACAGCATCGTCGCCGGAATGCTGTGCAGCGACAGGGGGTGGGAGGCGGTGGCCTCCTTCTGCGAGACCGTCATGTCCCAGAAGGAGGCCGCGGAGCGGGAGCGCGAGGATGCAGCAGATGCGCTCCCGCTCAGGCGCAGACGAAGGGGAGTTAGGCGTTCGCGGTATCTCGCCGCGAACCGCCAGATTCCCCTGTAAGGCCGGAGGGTTGGGGACCCTCTGACGGCCTCGTCTGGGGGGCAAGTCGAGCGTACCGACTGCCCCCCCATGGCGCGGGAGCCCCGGTGAGATAGACCGGGGCGGCCGGGGGACGTCATGGTGAAATACTCATGATCCCATGCGTCCCCTTAACGGCAGTGCGGGAAACGCCGGTGTGTTTTTAGTGGGTATGCCCGGGAACTAGTCCCGGGAGAGTCCCACATACCCCCGGGTCGCCCCAGGCCCGGGGGATGCGTAACGCATTTTCACACCGTTAAAAAAAAAAAAAAAAAAAAAAAAGGTTAGGTTAGGTTAGGTTAGGTTAGGTTAGGTTAGGTTAGGTTAGGTTAGGTTAGGTTAGGTTAGGTTGGGGTGCTATGTCGGGTAACCTCCTCGTGTGCCTTGGTGCTGCGGTTCCCTTTACGCAATTGGAGGTGCGGGGGGAAGAGCAGTACTTGGGCCGGTGCACCCTGGGCATCGGTCAACAATTTCCCTTTTAGAGATATTGTTGGTCGATGGCTAATAACCCGACACGGGGGTGTCTCTCCGCGTGTCCCTCTTTCTAGAGGGCACTGTGGATGAGACCAGGGGGGGAAGTGTGCTGCCTACTTGTCGTTGCCCAGTGATCTTTCGGAGCTATGCCGGCAGGGTTTCCCATACCGGACAGGTCCAAAGTGAGGGCAGCGGTCATAGGCAGTCACACGGCGGGCCCAGCAATGGGCCTGCCTGGAGGGCCAGGCTTGCCCTTTTCAGGGCGAGCCTGTTCTGCGGGTGCGCCCTTCGGGGTGCTCTGCCTGGGCGGCGGCTTGTTTCGGCAGGTCGTCGGCCAACTCGCAACCCTTACTCGCAGAGTTTGGAGCGAGGGCCGCTACCCCTCGGGGTGGGGGCCGCGAGGAGTAAACCTCTATAAAAAATCCATGAGGTTGGGTAAGGCGAGGGGCTAAGCGTGTCTGGCTCTCTTTCCCCCCCTCCTTTTTTGTGCGGGTGCCCGCCAGCGGGCTTGCCGGGGGTCGTCGCGGTGGCTTATGGCATATCCCGTGGCGTCCCCACTAACGGCAGTGACGGACACGTCGGAGTGGTTTTAGTGGGTATGACCGGGAAACCGGGTGAGTCCCACATAACCCCCACACGGCAGAGGGCCAGGGGGTATGCGTAAATGCATTTCCACTCCGTCAAAAAAAGAAAAAGGTTAGGTTAGGTTAGGTTAGGTTAGTTTAGGTTCTGTTAGGTTAGGTTGTGTTGTGCCAGGCCAGGTTGTGCCAGGTGTGCTGTGCCAGGTTGTGCTGTGCCAGGCCAGGCTGTGAGGCCAGGCCAGGCCAGGCCAGGCCAGGCCAGGTGCTGTGCCAGGCCAGGCTGTGCTGTGCTGTGCAGGCCAGGCCAGGCCAGGCTGTGCTGTGCTGTGCTGTGCTGTGCTGTGCCAGGCCAGGCCAGGCTGTGCAGTGCCAGGCCAGGCCAGGCTGTGCCAGGCCAGGCCAGGCCAGGCCAGGCTGTGCTGTGCTGCCAGGCCAGGCCAGGCTGTGCTGTGCCAGTGCCAGGCCAGGCCAGGCCAGGCCAGGCCAGGCCAGGCCAGGCCAGGCCAGGCCAGGCCAGGCCAGGCCAGGCCAGGCCAGGCCAGGCCAGGCCAGGCCAGGCCAGGCCAGGCCAGGCCAGGCCAGGCCAGGCCAGGCCAGGCCAGGCCAGGCCAGGCCAGGCCAGGCCAGGCCAGGCCAGGCCAGGCCAGGCCAGGCCAGGTTAGGTTAGGTTAGGTTAGGTTAGGTTAGGTTAGGTTAGGTTAGGTTAGGTTAGGTTAGGTTAGGTTAGGTTAGGTTAGGTTAGGTTGGGGTGCTATGTCGGGTAACCTCCTCGTGTGCCTTGGTGCTGCGGTTCCCCTTACGCAATTGGAGGTGCGGGGGGAAGAGCAGTACTTAGGCCGGTGCACCCTGGGCATCGGTCAACAATTTCTCTTTTAGAGATATTGTTGGCCGATGGCTAATAACCCGACACGGGGGTGTCTCTCCGCATGTCCCTCTTTCTAGAGGGCACTGTGGATGAGACCAGGGGGGGGAAGTGTGCTGCCTACTTGTCGTTTGCCCAGTGATCTTTGGAGCTATGCCGGCAGGGTCTCCCATACCGGACAGGTCCTAAGTGAGGGCAGCGGTCATAGGCAGTCACACGGCGGGCCCAGCAATGGGCCTGCCTGGAGGGCCAGGCTTGCCCTTTCTGCGGGTGTGCCCTTCGGGGCGCTCTGCCTGGGCGGCGGCTTGTTTCGGCAGGTCGTCGGCCAACTCGCAATCCTAACTCGTAGAGTTTGGAGCGAGGGCCGCTACCCCTCGGGGTGGGGGCCGCGAGGAGTAAACCTCTATAAAAAATCCATGAGGTTGGGTAAGGCGAGGGGCTAAGCGTGTCTGGCTCTCTTGCCCCCCTGCTTTTTTGTGCGGGTGCCCGCCAGCGGGCTTGCCGGGGGTCGTCGCGGTGGCTTATGGTATAGCCCGTGCCGTCCCCACTAACGGCAGTGACGGACACGTCGGAGTGGTTTTAGTGGGTATGACCGGGAAACCGGGTGAGTCCCACATAACCCCCACACGGCAGAGGGCCAGGGGGTATGCGTAAATGCATTTCCACTCCGTCAAAAAAAAAAAAAAAAGGTTAGGTTAGGTTAGGTTAGGTTGTGTTGTGTTGTGTTGTGTTGTGCCAGGTTGTGTTGTGTTGTGTTGTGTTGTGCTGTGTTGTGTTGTGCTGTGTTGTGCTGTGTTGTGCTGTGTCAGGTTGTGCTGTGCTGTGCTGTGCTGTGCTGTGCTGTGCTGTGTGTTGTGCTGTGCTGTGCTGTGCTGTGCTGTGCTGTGCTGTGCTGTGCTGTGCTGTGCTGTGCTGTGCTGTGCTGTGCTGTGCTGTGCTGTGCTGTGCTGTGCTGTGCAGGCCAGGCCAGGCCAGGCTGTGCTGTGCTGTGCTGTGCCAGGCCAGGCTGTGCAGTGCTGTGCTGTGCTGTGCTGTGCTGTGCTGTGCTGTGCAGGCCAGGCCAGTGCTGTGCTGTGCCAGGCTGTGCTGTGCTGTGCTGTGCCAGGCTGTGTCAGGCCAGGCCAGGCTGTGCTGTGCTGTGCTGTGCCAGGCCAGGCCAGGCCAGGCTGTGCTGTGCAGGCCAGGCCAGGCTGTGCTGTGCTGTGCAGTGCCAGGCCAGGCCAGTGCCAGGCCAGTGCTGTGCTGTGGCCAGGCCAGGCCAGGCCAGGCCAGGCCAGGCCAGGCCAGGCCAGGCCAGGCCAGGCCAGGCCAGTGCCAGGCCAGGCCAGGCCAGTGCCAGGCCAGGCCAGGCCAGGCCAGGCCAGGCCAGGCCAGGCTGTGCTGTGCCAGGCCAGGCCAGGCCAGGCCAGTGCCAGGCCAGGCCAGGCCAGGCTGTGCTGTGCTGTGCTGTGCTGTGCTGTGCTGTGCTGTGCTGTGCTGTGCTGTGCTGTGCTGTGCTGTGCTGTGCTGTGCTGTGCTGTGCTGTGCTGTGCTGTGCTGTGCTGTGCTGTGCTGTGCTGTGCTGTGCTGTGCTGTGCTGTGCTGTGCTGTGCTGTGCTGTGCTGTGCTGTGCTGTGCTGTGCTGTGCTGTGCTGTGCTGTGCTGTGCTGTGCTGTGCTGTGCTGTGCTGTGCTGGTGCTGTGCTGTGCTGTGCTGTGCTGTGCTGTGCTGTGCTGTGCTGTGCTGTGCTGTGCTGTGCTGTGCTGTGCTGTGCTGTGCTGTGCTGTGCTGTGCTGTGCTGTGCTGTGCTGTGCTGTGCTGTGCTGTGCTGTGCTGTGCTGTGCTGTGCTGTGCTGTGCTGTGCTGTGCTGTGCTGTGCTGTGCTGTGCTGTGCTGTGCTGTGCTGTGCTGTGCTGTGCTGTGCTGTGCTGTGCTGTGCTGTGCTGTGCTGTGCTGTGCTGTGCTGTGCTGTGCTGTGCTGTGCTGTGCTGTGCTGTGCTGTGCTGTGCTGTGCTGTGCTGTGCTGTGCCAGCTGTGCTGTGCTGTGCTGTGCTGTGCTGTGCTGTGCTGTGCTGTGCTGTGCTGTGCTGTGCTGTGCTGTGCTGTGCTGTGCTGTGCTGTGCTGTGCTGTGCTGTGCTGTGCTGTGCCAGGTTGTGCTGTGCTGTGCTGTGCTGTGCTGTGCTGTGCTGTGCTGTGCTGTGCTGTGCTGTGCTGTGCTGTGCCAGGCCAGGCCAGGCTGTGCCAGGCTGTGCTGTGCTGTGCTGTGCCAGGCCAGGCCAGGCTGTGCTGTGCCAGGCCAGGCCAGGCCAGGTTGTGCTGTGCTGTGCCAGGCCAGGCCAGGCCAGGCCAGGCCAGGCCAGGCTGTGCCAGTGCTGTGCTGTGCCAGGCTGTGCCAGGCCAGGCCAGGCCAGGCCAGGCCAGTGCCAGGCCAGGCCAGCTGTGTTGTGCTGCCAGGCCAGGCCAGGCTGTGCTGTGCTGTGCTGTGCTGTGCTGTGCTGTGCTGTGCTGTGCTGTGCTGTGCTGTGCTGTGCTGTGCCACAGCTGTGCTGTGCTGTGCTGTGCTGTGCTGTGCTGTGCTGTGCTGTGCTGTGCTGTGCTGTGCTGTGCTGTGCTGTGCTGTGCTGTGCTGTGCCAGGTTGTGCTGTGCTGTGCTGTGCCAGGCCAGGCCAGGCCAGGCCAGGCCAGTGTGCCAGTGCCAGGCTGTGCTGTGTCAGGCCAGGCCAGGCCAGGCCAGGCCAGGCCAGGCTGTGCTGTGCTGTGCTGTGCTGTGCTGTGCTGTGCTGTGCTGTGCTGTGCTGTGCTGTGCTGTGCTGTGCTGTGCTGTGCTGTGCTGTGCTGTGCTGTGCTGTGCTGTGCTGTGCTGTGCTGTGCTGTGCTGTGCTGTGCTGTGCTGTGCTGTGCTGTGCTGTGCTGTGCTGTGCTGTGCTGTGCTGTGCTGTGCTGTGCTGTGCTGTGCTGTGCTGTGCTGTGCTGTGCTGTGCTGTGCTGTGCTGTGCTGTGCTGTGCTGTGCTGTGCTGTGCTGTGCTGTGCTGTGCTGTGCTGTGCTGTGCTGTGCTGTGCTGTGCTGTGCTGTGCCAGGCCAGTGCTGTGCTGTGCTGTGCTGTGCTGTGCTGTGCTGTGCTGTGCTGTGCTGTGCTGTGCTGTGCTGTGCTGTGCTGTGCTGTGCTGTGCTGTGCTGTGCTGTGCTGTGCTGTGCTGTGCTGTGCCAGTGCTGTGCTGTGCTGTGCTGTGCTGTGCTGTGCTGTGCTGTGCTGTGCTGTGCTGTGCTGTGCTGTGCTGTGCTGTGCTGTGCTGTGCTGTGCTGTGCTGTGCTGTGCTGTGCCAGGCCAGGCCAGGCCAGGCCAGTGCTGTGCTGTGCTGTGCTGTGCCAGGCCAGTGCTGTGCCAGGCCAGGCCAGGCCAGGCTGTGCTGTGCCAGGTTGTGCTGTGCTGTGCCAGGCCAGGCCAGGCCAGGTTGTGCTGTGCTGTGCTGTGCTGTGCTGTGCTGTGCCAGGCTGTGCTGTGCCAGTTGTGCTGTGCTGTGCTGTGCCAGTGCTGTGCTGTGCTTGTGCTGTGCTGTGCTGTGCTGTGCTGTGCTGTGCTGTGCTGTGCTGTGCTGTGCTGTGCTGTGCTGTGCTGTGCTGTGCTGTGCTGTGCTGTGCTGTGCTGTGCTGTGCTGTGCTGTGCTGTGCTGTGCTGTGCTGTGCCAGGCCAGGCTGTGCTGTGCTGTGCTGTGCTGTGCTGTGCTGTGCTGTGCTGTGCTGTGCCAGGCTGTGCTGTGCTGTGCTGTGCTGTGCTGTGCTGTGCTGTGCCAGGCTGTGCTGTGCTGTGCTGTGCTGTGCTGTGCTGTGCTGTGCTGTGCTGTGCTGTGCTGTGCTGTGCTGTGCTGTGCTGTGCTGTGCTGTGCCAGGCCAGGCTGTGCTGTGTCAGGCTGTGCTGTGCTGTGCTGTGCTGTGCTGTGCTGTGCTGTGCTGTGCTGTGCTGTGCTGTGCTGTGCTGTGCTGTGCTGTGCTGTGCTGTGCTGTGCTGTGCTGTGCTGTGCTGTGCTGTGCTGTGCTGTGCTGTGCTGTGCTGTGCTGTGCTGTGCTGTGCTGTGCTGTGCTGTGCTGTGCTGTGCTGTGCTGTGCTGTGCTGTGCCAGGCCAGGCCAGGCTGTGCTGTGCTGTGCTGTGCTGTGCTGTGCTGTGCTGTGCTGTGCTGTGCTGTGCTGTGCTGTGCTGTGCTGTGCTGTGCTGTGCTTGTGCTGTGCTGTGCTGTGCTGTGCTGTGCCAGGCCAGTTGTGCTGTGCTGTGCTGTGCTGTGCTGTGCTGTGCTGTGCTGTGCTGTGCTGTGCTGTGCTGTGCTGTGCTGTGCTGTGCTGTGCTGTGCTGTGCTGTGCTGTGCTGTGCTGTGCTGTGCTGTGCTGTGCTGTGCTGTGCTGTGCTGTGCTGTGCTGTGCTGTGCTGTGCTGTGCTGTGCTGTGCTGTGCTGTGCTGTGCTGTGCTGTGCTGTGCTGTGCTGTGCTGTGCTGTGCTGTGCTGTGCTGTGCTGTGCTGTGCTGTGCTGTGCTGTGCTGTGCTGTGCTGTGCTGTGCTGTGCTGTGCTGTGCTGTGCTGTGCTGTGCTGTGCTGTGCTGTGCTGTGCTGTGCTGTGTGCTGTGCTGTGCTGTGCTGTGCTGTGCTGTGCTGTGCTGTGCTGTGCTGTGCTGTGCTGTGCTGTGCTGTGCTGTGCTGTGCTGTGCTGTGCTGTGCTGTGCTGTGCTGTGCTGTGCTGTGCTGTGCTGTGCTGTGCTGTGCTGTGCTGTGCTGTGCTGTGCTGTGCTGTGCTGTGCTGTGCCAGTTGTGCTGTGCTGTGCTGTGCTGTGCTGTGCTGTGCTGTGCTGTGCTGTGCTGTGCTGTGCTGTGCTGTGCTGTGCTGTGCTGTGCTGTGCTGTGCTGTGCTGTGCTGTGCTGTGCTGTGCTGTGCTGTGCTGTGCTGTGCTGTGCTGTGCTGTGCTGTGCTGTGCTGTGCTGTGCTGTGCCAGGCCAGGCCAGGCTGTGCTGTGCTGTGCTGTGCTGTGCTGTGCTGTGCTGTGCTGTGCTGTGCTGTGCTGTGCTGTGCTGTGCTGTGCCAGGTTGTGCTGTGCTGTGCTGTGCTGTGCTGTGCTGTGCTGTGCTGTGCTGTGCTGTGCTGTGCTGTGCTGTGCTGTGCTGTGCTGTGCTGTGCTGTGCTGTGCTGTGCTGTGCTGTGCTGTGCTGTGCTGTGCTGTGCTGTGCTGTGCTGTGCTGTGCTGTGCTGTGCTGTGCTGTGCTGTGCTGTGCTGTGCTGTGCTGTGCTGTGCTGTGCTGTGCTGTGCTGTGCTGTGCTGTGCTGTGCTGTGCTGTGCTGTGCTGTGCTGTGCTGTGCTGTGCTGTGCTGTGCTGTGCTGTGCTGTGCTGTGCTGTGCTGTGCTGTGCTGTGCTGTGCTGTGCTGTGCTGTGCTGTGCTGTGCTGTGCTGTGCTGTGCTGTGCTGTGCTGTGCTGTGCTGTGCTGTGCTGTGCTGTGCTGTGCTGTGCTGTGCTGTGCTGTGCTGTGCTGTGCTGTGCTGTGCTGTGCTGTGCTGTGCTGTGCTGTGCTGTGCTGTGCTGTGCTGTGCCAGGCCAGTGCTGTGCTGTGCTGTGCTGTGCTGTGCTGTGCTGTGCTGTGCTGTGCTGTGCTGTGCTGTGCTGTGCTGCCAGGCCAGGTTGTGCTGTGCTGTGCTGTGCTGTGCTGTGCTGTGCTGTGCCAGGCTGTGCTGTGCTGTGCTGTGGCCAGGCCAGGTTGTGCTGTGCCAGGCCAGCTGTGCTGTGCTGTGCTGTGCAGGCCAGGCCAGGCCAGGCCAGGCCAGGCCAGGTGTGCCAGGCCAGGCCAGGCCAGGCCAGGCCAGGCCAGGCCAGGCCAGGCCAGGCCAGGCCAGGCCAGGCCAGGCCAGGTTGTGCCAGGCCAGGCCAGGCCAGGCCAGGCTGTGCTGTGCTGTGCTGTGCCAGGCCAGTGCTGTGCTGTGCTGTGCTGTGCTGTGCTGTGCTGTGCTGTGCTGTGCTGTGCTGTGCTGTGCTGTGCTGTGCTGTGCTGTGCCAGTGCTGTGCTGTGCTGTGCTGTGCTGTGCTGTGCTGTGCTGTGCTGTGCTGTGCTGTGCTGTGCTGTGCTGTGCTGTGCTGTGCTGTGCTGTGCTGTGCTGTGCTGTGCTGTGCTGTGCTGTGCTGTGCTGTGCTGTGCTGTGCTGTGCTGTGCTGTGCTGTGCTGTGCTGTGCTGTGCTGTGCTGTGCTGTGCTGTGCTGTGCTGTGCTGTGCTGTGCTGTGCTGTGCTGTGCTGTGCTGTGCTGTGCTGTGCTGTGCTGTGCTGTGCTGTGCTGTGCTGTGCTGTGCTGTGCTGTGCTGTGCTGTGCTGTGCTGTGCTGTGCTGTGCTGTGCTGTGCTGTGCTGTGCTGTGCTGTGCTGTGCTGTGCTGTGCTGTGCTGTGCTGTGCTGTGCTGTGCTGTGCTGTGCTGTGCTGTGCTGTGCTGTGCTGTGCTGTGCTGTGCTGTGCTGTGCTGTGCTGTGCTGTGCTGTGCTGTGCTGTGCTGTGCTGTGCTGTGCTGTGCTGTGCTGTGCTGTGCTGTGCTGTGCTGTGCCAGGTTGTGCTGTGCTGTGCTGTGCTGTGCTGTGCTGTGCTGTGCTGTGCTGTGCTGTGCTGTGCTGTGCTGTGCTGTGCTGTGCTGTGCTGTGCTGTGCTGTGCCAGGCTGTGCTGTGCTGTGCTGTGCTGTGCTGTGCTGTGCTGTGCCAGGCCAGGCCAGGTTGTGCTGTGCCAGGTTGTGTCAGGCCAGGCCAGGTTGTGCTGTGCTGTGCTGTGCTGTGCTGTGCTGTGCTGTGTTGTGTTGTGTGTGTCAGGCTTGTGCTGTAGTGCCAGGTTGTGCTGTGCTGTGCTGTGTTGTGCTGTGTGTTGTGCTGTTGTGTTGTGCTGTGTTGTTGTGTCAGGTTGTGCTGTGTTGTGTTGTGTAGGTTAGGCCAGGCCAGGCCAGGTTGTGCTGTGCTGTGTCAGGCCAGGTTAGGTTAGGTTAGGTTGTGTTAGGTTGTGTCAGGCCAGGTTGTGTTGTGTCAGGTTGTGTTGTGTTGTGTTGTGTTAGGTTAGGTTAGGTTAGGTTAGGTTGTGTTAGGTTAGGTTAGGTTAGGTTAGGTTAGGTTAGGTCAGGTTAGGTTAGGTTAGGTTAGGTTAGGTTAGGTTAGGTTAGGTTAGGTTAGGTTAGGTTAGGTTAGGTTAGGTTAGGTTAGGTTAGGTTAGGTTAGGTTAGGTTAGGTTAGGTTAGGTTAGGTTAGGTTAGGTTAGGTTAGGTTAGGTTAGGTTAGGTTAGGTTTTTTTTTTTTTTTTTTTTTTTTTTTTTTTTTTTTTTTTTTTTTTTTTTTTAATATCTTGTTCCTCCAACATTATCGGAGTCTATTTTAGGCTTCTGACATTCATTCCAGTTCTCTCTTATATTCATCTCGCACTTTCATGCTACATACTGTTTCTTTCTTACATCCTTCATCATTCTCGCTAGTATGGGTGGGATGCCCATCTATTATCTAATCTACTATCTATCTTTATTATTTTCTATTTTTATTATAATTTTAGGGTATTTCCAGTACAACGGGGTTTGGGTCTTTATTTCATTAATCACATGTTTCTATACTTTATTTTACAAAAGGCTCTTAATTTCTAGTTTATTACATTTGTACTTAAGACTATATCCTTACTATTTTTAACTTATTCTTATGGTTACTCCTGGTATATATATCAATATATACTCCAGTAAATCCGTTAACAACTATTTATTTTTCTTAACTATTTTTATTGCTATTTGCTTACAGTACTGTATAAACTTATTTCTAATGTCCTTACTATCTATTATTAATCTTATATTGTCTATTGTTACATTTATTCCTATTTCTATTTCTAAGCTTTCTCTCTCTTTACAGTAAATTGGACACTCTGTTAATATGTGTAGCACACTTTCATCTTTTTCAGGATCGCAGAGGCACGCCGGGCTGTCCTTACACCTGAACCTATTCAGGTATTCGGAAAACCCGCCGTGCCCCGTTAATACCTGAACCAACATCGGATCCAGCTTGATCTTTCGCAAGACTCGATAGCCACTTATTGCGTCCGGGAAAAACACCTTTGTTGTCGAGGCGGTTTCGCCTTCCTTGTAACGATTATTCCATTCCTCGAGCGACTCCAATCGGATTTGTCGCTTGACGAATGAAATCGGGCATGCATCATAGTCCGGTTTTTTCTTAAGTCCTATGGCGGCAGCTTTTGCTAACTCATCTGCCCGCTCATTCCCCTCCAGACCTGCGTGAGCTTTGATCCAAAATAATTTAATTATTTTGCCTCTATCTTTAGTAGTTTTTAGATAAGCCCTGATCTTGGTCGCAAGTGGATGGAGGGAAATGCCGTTTACAACGGTTTCGAGGGCAGACCTCGAGTCGCTGTAGATGTTACATGCCGCCGCCGTGCTCCGCTGAGCTTCCTTTACCGCTTCGTGAAGAGCTAGCATTTCCGCCTGATAGACGGTGCAGAAGTGGTCCAGCTTCAGTTTCTTGGTTTTGGTCTCTGCGTCACCGTCCCATATGGACAGTGCCGCACCGACTCTGCCCTGAATTTTGCTGCCGTCTGTAAAGATTTTTAGGCCATTGTTGTTGTGCTGTTCCACTTGTGCAGCGTCTACCAGGCATGTGAATGACAGCTCTTGTCGCTCTGCTGGATGAGGTGTGCCTGTGTACCGGTCCTGTTTTTCTACGTCTCGGTCTCCTATCACCTGCCGGGAATGGCCTCTCTTTACCATGTAAAGGAGAGCCGCTTCCCGGACTCTCATGTCCAAGGGAAGAATCCCGGCAAGTACTAGAGCCGAGTTTAGCGACACGGTACGGTAGGCCTTAATCATCTTCTGTGCGAAGCCCCTCTGGACAGTGTCGAACTGTTTGCGTACGCCTATCTTCTCAGACGCAGGTGCCCATGCGCTTGCCGCGTACAAAATCGTAGGCTCGACGACCGCCGTGTATATGGTCCTGATGATCTCCGGTTCCAGACCCCAGTGGACTTTTGCAGCACTCGACAGTTTTTTGTACAGTCCAATCGCCTTGCGACTCACGGCCGACACGTGTTGATTAAACGTCAACTTATTGTCGATCGTGAGTCCCAAGATTTTAATTTCGTTGGACAGTACAATGTTGACTCCCCCCATGACAAGGCGTGGTGTGTCAAACTTTAGCTTCCGTGTTAATAGCATTGCATTTGTTTTGTGTGCTGCGAAGTTTAATTTATTTTTGACACCCCACGCCTTGACATAGGCAAGGGCCGCATTTGCCTGCGTCTGTATCTGGAGTGCTGTTTACCCGGAGAACATCAGCACCACATCATCGGCGAAGGCCTGACAGTGGTCGCCGCGTTTCTCAAGCCCCTTTAACAGCGGGTCCAACAAAAGATCCCACAAAATTGGGCCACCGATGGACCCCTGCACACATCCTTTGTTGGTGTTGGTTTTGTACTCCTTCCCCGCGTATCGCACTGTCACCGTCCTGTTTGTCAGGTAACTATCCAGTACCCGTCTGATGTTTATTGGGCACTCTTCTTCCGCCAACCTTGCCTTTATTGCCGGCCACCATGCGTTATCGAAGGCCCCCTCTATGTCCAAGGAGACCACAGCGACAAGTTTTTTCCTGTCTATGTTATATCGTATGTGGTCTACAAGGGCGTAGAGGGCGTCTTCGGTACTCCTCTGGGGAAGAAAGCCGTATTGGCGTGTGCTCAACCGCGGGACCAGGTGCCATTTTAGCCGGGTAATTACCATCTTCTCGAATATCTTTCCCAGTACCGGGAGAAGTCCGATGGGCCTGTAGGATTTCGCGTTTGTGTAGTCATCCTTCCCCGGCTTCCTAAGGATGACTACCGTGGCCTGCTTCCAGATAGTGGGGAAGAATCCGAGTTCCAGGCATTTATTCGCTAAGGCCAAAAATGTGTCCGGCTCCGCGGAGATGGCTTTTTGGCATATGTCGGCTGTGAATCCGTCCAAGCCAGGCGCCTTCCTTGGGTTGAAGCTTTCCACCGCAAACCTAAGCTCTTCCCGAGTAAACGGCGGGTCATGTTTGTCACCATGAGCCGGTTCGTTTGCCCGGTTTGCCGCTTCCCTAGTTTGCTGGTGGTCGGCGTTTTCGCCTTCAGGCCGATCTTCCGGGTAGAAGCCTTCCGCTATGATTTTGACTGACTCTTCTGGACTCATCGTCTTCCCGTCCTTTTTCAAAGGTAAGTCCTCATGCCTCTTTGATGCCCTGCCAATAATCCTGTAGATTCCCTCCCAGAAGGTCTCTCTTTCCTGCTTTCCACAGAATTCCTTCCAGCTTGCGATTTGTGCCTCCTTTGCTTGGACCTCGTAGGCCCCTTTCGCTTCCAGGTATTCTTTGACGACCTTGGTTCTGCGGACAGGGGCTGCACATCTGATCCTTCTCTTCCTGGTGGCGACCTCTTTCTTAAGTTTTGACAGCTCCTCCGACCACCACGGTAAGGCTAGTTTTTTCGTGAGTTTTCTTCCTAGGGATGGCATGACTGCAACATTCGCTGATGTTTTGCGTATAAACGTCTACTATTTCATCAATCTTTTCTTGGCTGTGTGCTGCGTTTACACCCGCTGTACACACTGACTTTTCGGCGTTTAGATGGGTCAGTTTCTCACGAAACTGGCTCCAGTCTGCTTTCCTGGTGTTGTACAGCCTTGTCGTCCTTTGTACTGTCATGCCTTCCGCTTTTTCAAGTTTAATTTTGAAAATGATGCCGTTGTGGTCGGAGGTGGTCAGCCCTTGGTCGACTGTCCAGTCTTCCACCAAGCCGAGAAGGTCCAGAGAGCAAGCCGTCACATCCACAAAGCTGGAGTACTCTTTGGTGCCTCTAACTGTCTGGAAGGTTGGGATGTTGCCTTCGTTCAAGATGTGCATGTCCATTTCAAAGAGTGTTCCGGCTATGTCCTCCTCTATGGTCCACTTCTTTGCTGCCCCACCAGGTGCTCTTGGCGTTTGCATCACCCCCATGATGAACCTGATTCCAGCTTCCTTCTTAATCTTTCTAAGCTGCTCCAAGTATGGCCCTATGGGTTGGTCTGGTTCGAAGTAGAAGGAAACAGCTACGATCTCCCAGGCGCTAGTCTTGAGCCTCACCACAGTGATGTTATTCGTGGTTAGGTTTGTGCACTGAATTGCCTCTACTCGTTTGTCAAAGACTGCTATGGCTGACTTGACAGTTCCGTCGCCAATTTCTGTGCTCTGGAAGATTCGTGCTCCCTCTATAGTCCTTCATCCGTCTGATCCCGCCCACGTACGGCTCCTGGAGCAGTGCGAAGGTAAGCTTTCTCTTTTCAGCTTCCATCATAAGTTCATCAGTGGCGAGTCGCTTCCTTTGTAGGTTGGCCTGTGCCACTACGTATTGCTGGTGTTTAATGAGGCTGCTTATTTGCGTCGTTTGGTCCGCCTGGTAAACTTTAGCAATATGCCACACTGGCCCTGGCCAAAGCATCCCACTTTCGACTCACCGGGCAGTCCTGGCTGAACGCCTTGTGATCCGGCGGACTAATCTTTGAGTGAGAGCAGTTGCAGCACGCTGGAGGAGCACCCACCATCCATTCGGGGCAATCTCCCTTTTTGTGCGGCCCCCACAGTGGCTGCACTTTTCAACGGTCTCTTTACAGAATCTGCGTCCATGCCCATACCCCAGGCAGAGGGAGCATTGGACCAGAGGGGAAAAGTCTTCCACTCTGGTCTTTTGCAGATCTATATGCAAAGCTTCCTCTCTCTGTGGCTCTTTGCCATATTTTTGGAGACACCCCTTAAAATGACATGACTGGCGTGTGGATTTCTCGCCCGTCTGCGGAATCTGACCTCCACCCGAATCTCCTGTTCCTTTAGCCCTTCAAATAGGAAACGATTTTGATTTTTGAGGGCGTTTTGGATGTCGGTGTCGGTATTGAAGTTAAAGACATCCTTCAGGATGAGGAGCGGGTCCTTATTTTGGATGTCATCCACTTTTATCCGGTCTTTAACTTTTTCCAACCTGTTGTTTAATTTTTTCTCTGTCCTCTTCCGTTCTGCATCCCACTATTACTCGCCTATCTTTCGCCTTTCGTACTTTGTCCGGTTAGGTTAGGTTGTGTTGTGTTGTGCCAGGCCAGGCCAGGCCAGGTGTTGTGTTGTGCTGTGTTGTGCCAGGCTGTGCTGTGCTGTGCTGTGCTGTGCTGTGCTGTGCTGTGCTGTGCTGTGCTGTGCTGTGCTGTGCTGTGCCAGGCTGTGCTGTGCTGTGCTGTGCTGTGCTGTGCTGTGCTGTGCTGTGCTGTGCTGTGCTGTGCTGTGCTGTGCTGTGCTGTGTCAGGCCAGTGCTGTGCTGTGCTGTGCTGTGCTGTGCTGTGCTGTGCTGTGCTGTGCTGTGCTGTGCTGTGCTGTGCTGTGCTGTGCTGTGCTGTGCTGTGCTGTGCTGTGCTGTGCTGTGCTGTGCCAGTGCTGTGCTGTGCTGTGCTGTGCTGTGCTGTGCCAGGCTGTGCTGTGCTGTGCTGTGCTGTGCTGTGCTGTGCTGTGCTGTGCTGTGCTGTGCTGTGCTGTGCTGTGCTGTGCTGTGCTGTGCTGTGCTGTGCTGTGCTGTGCTGTGCTGTGCTGTGCTGTGCTGTGCCAGGCTGTGCCAGGCCAGGCCAGGCCAGGCCAGGCTGTGCTGTGCTGTGCTGTGCCAGGCCAGGCCAGGCCAGGCCAGGCCAGGCCAGGCCAGGCCAGGCCAGGCCAGGCCAGGCTGTGTCAGGCCAGGCCAGGCCAGGCCAGGCCAGGCCAGGCCAGGCCAGGCCAGGCCAGGCCAGGCCAGGCCAGGCCAGGCCAGGCCAGGCTGTGCCAGGCCAGGCCAGTTGTGCTGTGCTGTGCTGTGCTGTGCTGTGCTGTGCTGTGCTGTGCTGTGCTGTGCTGTGCTGTGCTGTGCTGTGCTGTGCTGTGCTGTGCTGTGCTGTGCTGTGCTGTGCTGTGCTGTGCTGTGCTGTGCTGTGCTGTGCTGTGCTGTGCTGTGCTGTGCTGTGCTGTGCTGTGCTGTGCTGTGCTGTGCTGTGCTGTGCTGTGCTGTGCTGTGCTGTGCTGTGCTGTGCTGTGCTGTGCTGTGCTGTGCTGTGCTGTGCTGTGCTGTGCTGTGCTGTGCTGTGCTGTGCTGTGCTGTGCTGTGCTGTGCTGTGCTGTGCTGTGCTGTGCTGTGCTGTGCTGTGCTGTGCTGTGCTGTGCTGTGCTGTGCTGTGCTGTGCTGTGCTGTGCTGTGCTGTGCTGTGCTGTGCTGTGCTGTGCTGTGCTGTGCTGTGCTGTGCTGTGCTGTGCTGTGCTGTGCTGTGCTGTGCTGTGCTGTGCTGTGCTGTGCTGTGCTGTGCTGTGCTGTGCTGTGCTGTGCTGTGCTGTGCTGTGCTGTGCTGTGCTGTGCTGTGCTGTGCTGTGCTGTGCTGTGCTGTGCTGTGCTGTGCTGTGCTGTGCTGTGCTGTGCTGTGCTGTGCTGTGCTGTGCTGTGCTGTGCTGTGCTGTGCTGTGCTGTGCTGTGCTGTGCTGTGCCAGGCCAGGCTGTGCTGTGCTGTGCTGTGCTGTGCTGTGCTGTGCTGTGCTGTGCTGTGCTGTGCTGTGCTGTGCTGTGCTGTGCTGTGCTGTGCTGTGCTGTGCTGTGCTGTGCTGTGCTGTGCTGTGCTGTGCTGTGCTGTGCTGTGCTGTGCCAGGCCAGGCTGTGCAGGCCAGGCTGTGCTGTGCTGTGCTGTGCTGTGCTGTGCTGTGCTGTGCTGTGCTGTGCTGTGCTGTGCTGTGCTGTGCCAGGCCAGGCCAGCTGTGCTGTGCTGTGCTGTGCTGTGCTGTGCTGTGTCAGGCTGTGCTGTGCTGTGCCAGGCCAGGCCAGGCCAGGCCAGGCCAGGCCAGGCTGTGCTGTGCTGTGCTGTGCTGTGCTGTGCCAGGCCAGGCCAGGCCAGGCTGTGCTGTGCTGTGCTGTGCTGTGCTGTGCTGTGCCAGGCTGTGCTGTGCTGTGCTGTGCTGTGCTGTGCTGTGCTGTGCTGTGCTGTGCTGTGCTGTGCTGTGCTGTGCTGTGCTGTGCTGTGCTGTGCTGTGCTGTGCTGTGCTGTGCTGTGCTGTGCTGTGCTGTGCTGTGCTGTGCTGTGCTGTGCTGTGCTGTGCTGTGCTGTGCTGTGCTGTGCTGTGCTGTGCTGTGCTGTGCTGTGCTGTGCTGTGCTGTGCTGTGCTGTGCTGTGCTGTGCTGTGCTGTGCTGTGCTGTGCTGTGCTGTGCTGTGCTGTGCTGTGCTGTGCTGTGCTGTGCTGTGCTGTGCTGTGCTGTGCTGTGCTGTGCTGTGCTGTGCTGTGCTGTGCTGTGCTGTGCTGTGCTGTGCTGTGCCAGTTGTGCTGTGCTGTGCTGTGCTGTGCTGTGCTGTGCTGTGCTGTGCTGTGCTGTGCTGTGCTGTGCTGTGCTGTGCTGTGCTGTGCTGTGCTGTGCTGTGCTGTGCTGTGCTGTGCTGTGCTGTGCTGTGCTGTGCTGTGCTGTGCTGTGCTGTGCTGTGCTGTGCTGTGCTGTGCTGTGCTGTGCTGTGCTGTGCTGTGCTGTGCTGTGCTGTGCCAGGCCAGGCCAGGCCAGTGCTGTGCTGTGCTGTGCTGTGCTGTGCTGTGCTGTGCTGTGCTGTGCTGTGCTGTGCTGTGCTGTGCTGTGCTGTGCTGTGCTGTGCTGTGCTGTGCTGTGCTGTGCCAGGCCAGGCTGTGCTGTGCTGTGCTGTGCCAGGCTGTGCTGTGCTGTGCTGTGCTGTGCTGTGCTGTGCTGTGCTGTGCTGTGCTGTGCTGTGCTGTGCTGTGCTGTGCTGTGCTGTGCTGTGCTGTGCTGTGCTGTGCCAGGCCAGCCAGGTTGTGCTGTGCTGTGCTGTGCTGTGCTGTGCTGTGCTGTGCTGTGCTGTGCCAGGCCAGGCTGTGCTGTGCTGTGCTGTGCTGTGCTGTGCTGTGCTGTGCTGTGCTGTGCTGTGCTGTGCTGTGCTGTGCTGTGCTGTGCTGTGCTGTGCTGTGCTGTGCTGTGCTGTGCTGTGCTGTGCTGTGCTGTGCTGTGCTGTGCTGTGCTGTGCTGTGCTGTGCTGTGCTGTGCTGTGCTGTGCTGTGCTGTGCTGTGCTGTGCTGTGCCAGTGCTGTGCTGTGCTGTGCTGTGCTGTGCTGTGCTGTGCTGTGCTGTGCTGTGCTGTGCTGTGCTGTGCTGTGCTGTGCTGTGCTGTGCTGTGCTGTGCTGTGCTGTGCTGTGCTGTGCTGTGCTGTGCTGTGCTGTGCTGTGCTGTGCTGTGCTGTGCTGTGCTGTGCTGTGCTGTGCTGTGCTGTGCTGTGCTGTGCTGTGCTGTGCTGTGCTGTGCTGTGCTGTGCTGTGCTGTGCTGTGCTGTGCTGTGCTGTGCTGTGCTGTGCTGTGCTGTGCTGTGCTGTGCTGTGCTGTGCTGTGCTGTGCTGTGCTGTGCTGTGCTGTGCTGTGCTGTGCTGTGCTGTGCTGTGCTGTGCTGTGCTGTGCTGTGCTGTGCTGTGCTGTGCTGTGCTGTGCTGTGCTGTGCTGTGCCAGGCTGTGCTGTGCTGTGCTGTGCTGTGCTGTGCTGTGCCAGGCTGTGCTGTGCTGTGCTGTGCTGTGCTGTGCTGTGCTGTGCTGTGCTGTGCTGTGCCAGGCTGTGCTGTGCTGTGCTGTGCCAGGCCAGGCCAGGCCAGGCCAGGCTGTGCTGTGCTGTGCTGTGCTGTGCTGTGCCAGGCCAGCTGTGCCAGGCCAGGCCAGGCCAGGCCAGTGCCAGGCCAGGCTGTGCCAGGCCAGGCTGTGCCAGGCCAGGCCAGGCCAGGCCAGGCCAGGCCAGGCCAGGCCAGGCCAGGCCAGGCCAGGCCAGGCCAGGCCAGGCCAGGCCAGGCCAGGCCAGGCTGTGCCAGGCCAGGCCAGGCCAGGCCAGGCCAGGCCAGGCCAGGCCAGGCCAGGCTGTGCCAGGCCAGGCCAGGCTGTGCTGTGCTGTGCTGTGCTGTGCTGTGCCAGGCCAGGCTGTGCTGTGCTGTGCTGTGCTGTGCTGTGCTGTGCCAGTGCTGTGCTGTGCTGTGCTGTGCTGTGCTGTGCTGTGCTGTGCTGTGCTGTGCTGTGCTGTGCTGTGCTGTGCTGTGCTGTGCTGTGCTGTGCTGTGCTGTGCTGTGCTGTGCTGTGCTGTGCTGTGCTGTGCTGTGCTGTGCTGTGCTGTGCTGTGCTGTGCTGTGCTGTGCTGTGCTGTGCTGTGCTGTGCTGTGCTGTGCTGTGCTGTGCTGTGCTGTGCTGTGCTGTGCTGTGCTGTGCTGTGCTGTGCTGTGCTGTGCTGTGCTGTGCTGTGCTGTGCTGTGCTGTGCTGTGCTGTGCTGTGCTGTGCTGTGCTGTGCTGTGCTGTGCTGTGCTGTGCTGTGCTGTGCTGTGCTGTGCTGGTGCTGTGCTGTGCTGTGCTGTGCTGTGCTGTGCTGTGCTGTGCTGTGCTGTGCTGTGCTGTGCTGTGCTGTGCTGTGCTGTGCTGTGCTGTGCTGTGCTGTGCTGTGCTGTGCTGTGCTGTGCTGTGCTGTGCTGTGCTGTGCTGTGCTGTGCTGGTGCTGTGCTGTGCTGTGCTGTGCTGTGCTGTGCTGTGCTGTGCTGTGCTGTGCTGTGCTGTGCTGTGCTGTGCTGTGCTGTGCTGTGCTGTGCTGTGCTGTGCTGTGCTGTGCTCAGGCCAGGCTGTGCTGTGCTGTGCTGTGCTGTGCTGTGCTGTGCCAGCTGTGCTGTGCTGTGCTGTGCTGTGCTGTGCTGTGCTGTGCTGTGCTGTGCTGTGCTGTGCTGTGCTGTGCTGTGCTGTGCTGTGCTGTGCTGTGCTGTGCTGTGCTGTGCTGTGCTGTGCCAGGTTGTGCTGTGCTGTGCTGTGCTGTGCTGTGCTGTGCTGTGCTGTGCTGTGCTGTGCTGTGCTGTGCTGTGCTGTGCTGTGCTGTGCTGTGCTGTGCTTGTGCTGTGCTGTGCTGTGCTGTGCTGTGCTACAGGTTGTGCTGTGCTGTGCTGTGCTGTGTTGTGTTGTGCTGTGTTGTGTTGTGTTGTGTCAGGTTGTGTCAGGCCAGGT